>OU612077.1:5929846-8329846 GCA_914767735.1 Anoplius nigerrimus
TACTTCCTTAAATCGGTATTCAACTTTGACTAACTGGCCCGAGTAAAAATGCTGTCAAATCAACCATTTCCTGACATCCGTTTAATATTACGATGTAAAAGGTAAAATATTTAGTTATTTCGACGTGATATTCTTAGTAATCGCGGGTACAAGTTAGCCAAATGACGGCATTCGCGGCGGAGCGAGGTACTGATCCGATTTTGAAAATTTCCAACTGGGATAGTATGAAAATCGCGAGTGCGGAGGCAATGGTCGAGAAGAATCGCGCGCCTCCGGAGTTGGGCAACTATCATTGCCAGCGGAAGGAGGGATCTACATTGCAAAAGACAGCCGTCCGAAAAATGAGAAATAACTTCCCGCCCCGGGACTCGCGATTACCGATTTGCCGAGCTCGCCGGGCGGAAGAGGGAAATTTCAGTGCTTTAAAAGGACGAAGTTCGGAATATCGCGGCCGCGACAGAGAATGGAACCGCGACTTAGTAAATCCCGGCATTACGGTCAGAAGAACCGGCGCCGGGATTACCGAGTTAATCCTCAACTTCAGCGGGCGACGAGTTGTCAGCGGTGCGACATCGTCTTCGTGAGGCGGCCGAAACTGCGAAATAGTTAAATCCTCGCGATTTTCAACCCCGTCCCGGCACCGTCTCAGTCCCGAGTCAAAGGCCGAATAAACAGAGGCTTATTGTGCCAAATGTGTACATCCATATTTATTAATTTCGCGGTCAGTGTCCATCTGCCTAATCATTCCGATAATTACAGTACATGAATGGACTGTTTAAATAGTTGGAACTGTGAAATAGTTAAATTCTCGCGATTTTCAACCCCGTCCCGGCACCGTCTCAGTCCCAAGTGAAAGGTGGAATAAACAAAGGCTTATTATGCCAAATGTGTGCATCCATATTCATTCATTTCATGGTCAGTATATGCCTAATCATTCTGATCGTTACAGTAAATAAATGGACTCTTTATTATGAAAGTGGTGTAAGCACATTTAAAAACAAATGAGATATCGCATAAATAAACCGTTCACACTGCGTTAATCGTAAATTTAATTTAGTTAAAATATAAACTTACACCGCTTTTAAAATTAACGGTCCAAATATTAACTGCGCTTCTTGTATTTAGTTAAGAATAATTAAACTGTATATATGTATAACTGTATAATATTTAGTAAATAATAATGAACTGCTCAAATAAAGTCTGGCGGTCACAGTACTAATGTCTCGAACATGAGTATAATCCTTAGAACCTTGTTCACGAATGACGTTTGACAACAGGAATCCAAAACCTTGATCTACCGACAAGAGACGCATCCAGCGTCGAGAATCAAGCAAGGCGTCGAACGTGATCGCCGTCGGAGCGAAGACCCGAGGCGTCGCATTAAACTTTGAAACGACCTCTACCGAGGATTCATCCGGGAATATCCGTGCCAGGTCCAGCCGACTCCGCAGCACGCAGTCGTCAGCCGTTGCCCACGCATGGAAAGTCTCGAGTTGCGTAAACGGCACCCCCCCCCCCCCCCCAAGTTTACACACAGCCAACGCTCGCCGGTATTCGTAAGTGCATATTAATCCATCTGCATCGCGCGTCGACGAACGCGCGCACACAGACACGCTCATGCACGCGTCATACGTGTACGCATTCTCGCCCATTGCTCGCCCATTGCTCGCCCAGTCACAGAGGACACTAGCTGGGAGAAAATGAGAAAGGCGCGGCACGTGCCTCTAACGGTAAAGTAAAATACGCTCTTCGACTACTCGCAGCTACGGTGTTATTATACGTGCGTTAATGCGCGCTAACGTACGAAATAATTGCGGACGTAATTCCCGGAATCTCGACGCTCGCGCTCTCTGATCAATTCTGGGCCTCAGAGTCCTCTTATAATAAGTTTGCTTCTGCTGCAAATGTAGATGCTACTCCTGGGAGATCCTGACTAGACGAGTCAGGTTTATTAAATTTATTGTAACCTCGTTATCTTTTTTCATTAAATGTATTATTAATTTTGTTCGCTCTTTCAATTTTAACTTCATTTATTATAATCAATTTGCTTCCAACTAACTGATTAATTCCAATGTTTTTCTGTTAAAATCAATTGAAAATTAATCAGTTCATTTAAAATAGTACAACATTGAACGAAATCGCCGAGAACTTATTATTATACCTACATCTTACACTAATGGTCAATAACCAATTAATTTTACAAGTTTTAAGATTCGAATTACATCGAGATCTCTGATAAAATATTAACTGACAGACGAAAGCAAAATCTGAAATACATTCGTTATATCGGAATCGTGTTCTCGGAATACCGTGTTATATCGAAACCGTGCTCTCGGAATATCACGTTACATGAAAACAGTGCCACAGAAGAGCCGACCGTCCCATTCACATTTACTTCTACAGTGCGTTTCATGGCAGCCTCATCGAACGCACGTTTCAAGAGTCCATTCCCGGATCGGAAGGCTGTAAAGCACGCAACGACTCGGTAATGAGCCTAATGTCCCGCCGAGGCGGTCGTAGGTGTCAACTTCCTTGGTAACCGGAATGCGCGCGGATCAGAAGGTTCGGGCCGGAAACGGGGGAAAACGCTCGATCGGTCCTCGTGCGTGGGAGGACCCATTTTACTTGCTTCGTCGACCACGCCTCGACCACGCGCCGCCATGAACGAGACCCGAAGAGAGAAGCGGAGAAGCGAAGGGGGAACGTGGCGGGGCTCATAAGTGGAATTTCGTGTTTGTCGGTACGGCCAGTCGCGTGTAAATACGCTTTCCCGACTCCCAATCGCCTCCCACCGGAAAATATCGAAAATTCCTGACCGGATAGCGAGGTTAATTCCCGGTCGTTCATCCGCTCCACGACGTTCATCTTTAAGTACCGTCCGACGGACCTACTCTCCGTCGATGTACCGTTACAAACTGTTACAGACTGTTACAGGGAAGGCCCCTTCCACGAACCGCGGCAATCCATAATCGGTTTACTTTGCGCCGCACGGCCGGAAACCGTCTCCACGTGGCCCCGAGGCGATATTCTTGATTAACTCAATGATTTTCTTTCTGCCCACCGCCAACGCGGCCTTTCAACAATATCGGTCGCTGAAAACCGCAAGGATACGCGTAAAGTCATGTAAGCGGAGTGACGAAGCTTGCGTAAACCGCCTCGAGTGTCGGACAATTTACTGTCTGGCCAAAAGCTGCACCGTACACCGGAATAGGACGACCCGGTAACGCGGAAATGTTTATGCTCGATCTCGAGAGTACACACGTAGCAGGGCGTTGTTTTCCGATCGACGTGGCGCGTAAAATTTCATGGCCAGTACGGGTTTCCAGACGGGGCGCGGTGCTCGGCGCAAAGTTTAAAATCCCAGAGGGTACCGCCCGGCAGGTTCGCCTCTGACCGTGTTAATTCCCTGTTTTCGGCAACAAAGCTGTTCAGCCGAATGGATAAACGGCGGCCCGTGTCTAAAACAACCCTTCGCGTTGTTGCAGACTTAAGCCGCAAACTGGGAGTCGGCGCGAGAGAGTCAGGGAGTAATCGAGAGTGTGTGAGAGAGAGAGAAAGAGAGAGAGAGAGAGAGAGAGAGAGAGAGAGAGAGAGAGGTGCTCAGGTCTGGACGAGGCAAACATATTAACACTCGCAGCGCACCATTGTTCCTATGAATCGGACGGTCGGATGTTGCTCGTTAAATTTCCTTCGCCCGCAAGCTGCGGAGAGTTACGCTGTCGCGCGGGAAAACAACGTATTAACCGTTTCCGCCTCATTGTTCCGCGGGGCGAAAAGAGGTAACGACGGCCGAGGCGCGGCACGAAAAACGTATTTTCAGGATCGTCCGTTCCGGGACGTCCTCCATTTTTGATGCTGCTAGAGCCAAGGTCGGCTTTCGCAGCGTTCCTTATTCATTTTGTTTTGCCGAGAGCGGTGGAATTTTATTATAAGACAGGGTAGTAGCACGGTAGAAAAATAGCTCGCGCTGAAAATAATCTCATGCGTTGAAATGACGATGTTTAATGTCACGTTCAAATGTGATCCGTTCAATGATCTTCAAGAACTTTATTCGAAATGCTGGTCGTGTCTGTAATAATTCGAACGACGATATTTATTGACAAGTGTTCCGTTTCTCTTACGATTTTTCCAGATTCAAAACGTCTCCGGTCGAGACGTTAAACTTTCAGCGGCAGAGAGGACAGAATCGAACGGCTCCTTGCCGCTGAGTCTGTCGGGCGTCATCGTTGCATGGAAATTTATTGAGTAAATATTCAACATTCGTGCCACATACGCGCCGGTATGCGGGTCCCGATGTAAATTCACGCACTGACGGTGTGTAACGCATTAGCATCGAATGAAAATTACGCGGAACGCGTTAGCGCGTCGTGCGAGCACTCTGTCGCGGCCGTTTCTATCCGCGGCCGATTTTGACCCGACCTGCCTCCAGCGGACCAAGAATTCACCGACATTGATGTCGAACGCTCGCTCGAGCCCGAGGGAATATGTTTTCAAAAAGGGTCTCGCAATCGATGAATCGCGCCATCGCGGAATGCGGATCCGAACGCTTCGCAATCTTCTGCCGCGGAACAATGACTGGGGCGGATCGGTAAAAGTCATTATTTTCCGCCGTCGAACAGGGTATCTTTTAATCCTATCGCACTACTCATGACGGATTTCAACTGCTTTCACAATGGAAATATTGTTCGAAACTACGATTAGGTACAGCCGTCGGTGGGATATTATATGAAAATATTTTGCTCTTACGGTACTGTTAGAATTTTTGCACGAGCATTTTTACGTATAGTACAAGATGAAGTAAACAATCGCTGACGATCCATGTTTCTCGACAGAGGTCCAGAATGAAGTCACAGAAAGATGGCAGGGCAAGCGACGAGGGGATAGAAGGGAAGAGTGAAGAATTTCGAACACACGCGGTAGTAGATTTTCCGTTACTCAAGTTCCACGTAACAGAAGGGGGATGGTGGGCCCAGTTTGCGAATCCGCGAAGGAGCGACCCCGGCATTTCCTATGGCAGAAAACTTTATCGCGACAATGGAAGCGGCGACCGTCTCCGGGCGCCATTTCGCAATTACATTACAATGGCAAAGTTCACGGTGCGAAGGCACTCCCGGAATTTACAGTTTTCAATTCTCATTCGGATCGCGGCCGCGCCAACAATGAGCCCGCGGATTCAAACTTGCTCGTACGCAGGGGGTCCGCGAAAAAGGAAGGAGAGCAAAACAGACGGGGAGACAACATCAAGAAAGAGGAAGAGAGAGAGAGAGAGAGAGAGAGAGAAGACTAAGAAGAGAAACGCACGCCTCCATCCTCTGTATGCATATTTACTTAAGCAGCCCAGTTGCCGCTCAAACACCAAAACTCGGCCAAGATAGCAGCCTGATTCCGAATCCGGCTCGTTCCGTTATTAACCGCGAGCCTCGCTGCACGGCTTAATAACACAATTTTCCGAGCCGGCTAATCGAATTTTGAGAGCCGCGCGCGCCGCACACGACTCGGCCTTTGAATCCGAGCGCGAAACTGCGACTGCAATTTGCACCTACCCGGGAGGATTTGCATGCGCCAAGGCCGCGTTACATAACCTGCGATGCCTTCTTGCCGCAAAGAAAGCCGAGACACCCTTTATATCCCGAAATATGCGAAGGTCGCATTCTGAAAACTGAGAGTCTGCGCGGCCAGGTTCGAAAATTGGCGTTAGACAGGATTTGAGATCATTTTTCGGTCTCTGCTGAAAGGCCTGGAAGAGGCGTTGTTAGGATTTCGGATGTGCGGAATCGGAGAGTCTCGGGTTAGGCGGCTCGATATAATTCCGGGAAAACTAACCCAACGCGCGGCCCAGACACGCCGGTATGCATATTTATGCGAACGAGAGCCGGCGGGATTCCGCTTTGCATATCGCCGCGCCATCCGTCCTTTATCCGTTTATCGCGCCGCTCGGCACATCAAGGGCCCGTTAAAAGTCCTTTGAAGGATGCTGCGACGCGAAATTTCGAAATGGCCGACGTTAAGATGGATTAGAGAAGCTCGTTTAAGGCGTTCGTACTATCGGCGGTATAGCAGTCGAGCTTCGCTGAAAACCTTGAACCTTGCGTTCTGGGCTTCGATCCGGGACAGAGTCCTTGAAGAACAGACACTTCAACATTTTGAGCAATTACTACTACTATATCGCTGAATATTCTTCGACCTTGAATCTAACGTTATATTCGTCGAATTAGGAGCGAACAATTTTCGACAGGGGTGTTACACTTTGTCATTTCTTTATTTGTCACCCCTCTCGGAACTCTCCATACGACCCATGTTTACATTTTCATGTAAATCCCGAATTCCCGCACTCGTTCGCCACCCCCCCCCCCCCCCCTGGAGTCCGAAAATTCGCGCCGTTTGTCATCGTCGTTATTTGTAAGCCCCGGGTCGGCGAACGTGTTAATTAAACCGACAACGATTGCGGACGACGTTAATTCTCGGCCGTTCGCCATTGGCCGGAGCTCCTTGTGTGAATATGCAAATTTGCCGACATACGAATTTCCAAACATCGCCTCTTTCCCGCCCGATGAGCGAATCCGCCGTCCGTACAAAATCATCGACCGTACCGGCGCTGTATTTCGATTAATTTCATGCTACATTTTTGCTGTAGCGGGACGAGAGAACGGCGTCAGGTAGCTATAAGGTACGATAACGGAGTTAAAATGAAACAATGGACCTGCCACCTTGTGATTGGCAGAGAATCGCTTGTACCGAAAACGAACACGATTGACGAACGAAAATGAAAAAATTGGTTATTATTGTTCGATGCAAATAAATTACAATTTCGACAAAATTTTCGCGCTTGATATCGCTTCTTTGGAATACCATACATTGCTCACCGCAATACAAATTCTAACATGAATACAAAATCATATGTCAGCTAATCAAAGATACCAGAAATCCACACTATTCAACATTTCATATCGTGTCGAATATCCTTCACAATAAATTCCCTTAACCTTCACGCCTTTTACTGTTGCACAACACACATATTGCCCAGGACTCATCCGACACCCTGTACATTCTGCCCTTCGTCCCGTCACCCATCCTTGTTCATCGAATGAGTCTCATTGTCTTCTCGCACGGCCGAGTCTTGTGAAGGGATAGATAATTATCGAGCGCCGTCGAGACAGAGAGACGAAGAAACGAAAGAGACGCGGAAGGTAGGAGGTGGAAGGAACGAGGAAGGGTTCGCAAAAGGAGCCTCGAAGCGGAATTATTGCCGATATAAAGAAACGACGGCTGCGGCGGCGACGACGACGAATCGAGTCGGCCCGTAACGAGGAATTTCCTGATATATTACAGCTATATAAACTTGAAGGTATTCCTGAGCTGGCAATCATCGTGCTACGTGCGCGAAATAAAGGGGGAGGGCGGCGGGGAGGGGGGTGAATGGATGGGGAGGCTCGGAGAAGGAGAGAAGTCGGAAAAATTCGTCGGCAGTCTCCTTCCGACGGTCGGGACAATGTATCGGTTTTAGAGATCTTTTCAGGCGACGTCGCGAGATAAATTGCAGGGTAGATTGCGGCGGAGGGAGAGACAGAGGGGGGAGGAGGTAGTGTGCGAAAAAAAAAAGATTGTTACTACCTGATTCGACTTAACGCTAGATACGGCATATTTTATTTTTCGTCATTTTTCTGGGATCGGAATTCAGTTCATTGATTTCTATCTCGTATGAATTACCCGTTATTTGAGATTTTGTGTTTTATACGGCGACGGCTGAAATAAGGAGCAGGTCCAGTATTGGAATGTTATACTTGACCCTTTCGGACCCTTGCAGTGGCAATTGCCATCATATTCAGAGATATATTTTACCGACATCAGAGAATATCTTAACTAATTTGCCACCACTCCCTAGTTTCGTCACGTTAGTAGCAAATTGAACGAAATTTTGTATACAGCTATCTGAGATAGTAATAAACAATACACGGCGCAACAAAAATATTTCTGGAGATCCAAAAAAATCGAGGACTCAAATGGTTGAGTAATTTTATATAAGACATGAGATCTTATCCTCAGATGCGTCCGATGAGGTCCAGCGTCAATTCGAATGAATCGGAAGATGCGAGGGCGTTTTCTCGCGGAAGTCAGGACGATCTACTGCGCACGCCTCCTCGATCTTCGAAATGAGCTGAGAGCGATCGCTTAATGCGACTTAAGTGAAACGACCGACGGCGGTAATAACGTAATAATGGCGTCCTTCGCGGAACGCTCGGTCGGGCTTTTCAATGGAGCTCGACACCCGGACTGGACGGACTAATTAAGGAATGATAACTCGATACTTTAACGAGAGCGAGCGATTTGCAGTGCCGGCCTCTCCTCGGCGTTCTCCGCGCGTCGCGCAGCAAACGGAGCGCGACTCCGTAATTGCAGAAATCGCGAGGGTGTGGTGTGAGTTGGCGCCGGAACTCGTCTATTAAATAATACCGATTAGCGCTGGAGAACGTATTGCACTTTCGATTCGTTCCTCGCCTCTTCGGACTGTACGCTCCTTAACGCGGCACTACGCTCAATTCGCAAACTTAATGCGTATATCGATCTCGTAAACTAAATCTGAAACTTTGACAATCGGTGAACTTAGGAATTTATCAATTCTCCAAAGAGTCCTCTCGGAAGTTCTGGAATTATGGGCATTGATTACTGAATCGAAAACTCGTAATGTCGCATATTGGTAAATTTATGAATTTACACATTTACAAAATTGCACAGCTGTACACTTGTACATTTCTGAACTCTTAGTATAGCATACCAATCTGACGACTTCAAGCACGGAAGCCCTTTAACTCAACGAACTCATAACATCGGAAATTTCCAAAGCTACAAATTCTGACGGTCGTCAATTCCTAAATTCACTCTCCCCTGCATCGATACTTCGATCTACGCGCCCCCCCCCCCCCAATTTCCTTCGATGCCCGATACGCAAACTCTCCCTTCAGAGGAGCAGCGTCACTTTCCCAAACACGCCGAGTTCGTCGCGTCGCGACTGACAAATTTGCGAAGCGATGTCGAAATCCGCGAAACTACAAACTGGAGCGCGCACCCTCTCTCCCCCGACCCCCCCTCTGTCCCTCCCCTTGCCGTGGAAAACAGCCGACAGTAACTCGGATGCGTAAACGAGTCCTGGGAAACGAGCGGATCGATAGATGCGCGAATCCTTAGACGTCGGGGTGAACTCGAGTTCGTCCTGGCGTTGCCTCTCGCAAACTCGACTTTCCACTTCCACCCCCTCTCTCCATCGGAGTGGGCGAAAGGGGCGGGGGGAATGGCAGCGGAGACGAGTTTCCGCGAGCCAGGCATCCGACGACAAACACAGAATGAATTTAAGTCCCTGACACCGTCGTACGTTCGGCCGAGAGACTCCGAGAGACTCGAGGCGCAATAATCGCAAGGAGGAGGCACTAAACAGCGCCGCAGGAAAGGATTCCCGGCAAAATTCTCCTCCTCCCCCCTCCCCCTCCCACTCCACCTCTCCCACGTCGAAAATCTCTCACGCAATATCCATTAACGGACCTCTCGGCGACGATGACGACGGGCCGAGGCGCAGGTGCGATAAAAGCGAAGTCGACGGAATGTGCGAAAGAAACGGGAAAGGGTCTACAGGGCAAGGTATTACAACGGTATTACACCGGCTATATTACCGATGCATTATCATAATTGTACGCAGCTGGCCCACGCTCGTACGCGGCGATTACACTTTCGAACGCGTTCGGACGCTCTCGGACACTTTCGGCCGTCTCGAGAGCGACCGCAAATGTATACATCGATCCTGCAGGGAGGCTGAATGATGGATGGTTCGCAGGGGGTGGTTCATGGGGGGGGTGTCGTCGAAAGATGTAATTCGATTCGACCGCGGCTTCTCTGGCCCCGAAAGACGGGTTAGACTCGGAAGGATAGTGGTATCAAGAATATCAGGGGGGGGGGGGGGGAGAAGAAGATGGTAGAGGGTAGGAATTATAAGAGGGAGGAGGATGAGAGAAAGAGCGCTGGGACGACGGATAGAAAAGTTGTCGCCCGCGGGACACGGCGAGCAAGATGGATGAAACTTTTTTGCGGGCCTCCGGGGCTCGGCGCGAAAACTGGAAAGTAACGAGCCAATTTCCACGGGACGAGAGCGCGAACATCCCAGCGGCAAGCAGCCTCTACAGTCTCCCGGCTTCGTCCGAGACTTTCGCGTCTTCCTCGCGAAGAAGAACGGCAGGCGCAACGACTTCCACGTCTGACTTTTGAGCAACGCTCACATTGTTATCCTCCCCCCCCCCCCGCGTCCCCTCCTGCCTCGACCGTGAACATTCGTACAAACTGCAATTATGCCCTCCTCCACCCTCGTCGCCTAGCTCTCGCTGACTATTCATATATTGCGCTTGTCGGAATATAAACGCAATCTCTACTTTCGTTCGTGTCGCGTTGACGTTAGCGACGATTCTTCCGTTACTGTAATTACGATCGCTTTATGTTTTACTTCTCATTCTTGTCAGGTAGCAAAGGATTGCAAGTCTCTGCGGTTGCCTGTATTGTACTTTGAAACATTTTATTTCACCGTAAGAGCGCATCTCTCACCTTACCCTACAGTTATGAATAGTCTTTCATTCAAACAAGCGTTCACCTGTCAACAGGCCAATATTAAAATAAATATTGAAAATACCGGAAGAGCTCGTAAGGACTAAACGGCAATTTCGCGAACGGTCTTAACGGAAAGTCGATCGAAAAAAAAAAAAGAAGTTGGACAGCGTCGGAGATTGAGTTCTAAAACGGCGATCGAGAGCAGCGCCGGCGAAGCGGCGATCCATTTATACCTATAAGGACAGGTTCGAGATTCTCGGAGGCCGAGTTAGAGAGCCGTCGATCGAAGGAGCGTAACCGTAAGGAACGTTTTTCCCACCCCGACCCGCTTCCTTTTTCCATCTGTCGCGTTCGGTTCCTGCGCCGGCTGCCGGCAATCCGTGTTTGGCGCTATGCGGAAATGGAACGGCCGTTCTTTATCATTCTCGTCTCGGAAATGGCAGCTTAACGAGGATCAGCCTCCCCTCGATGACAATCGAGAGATCGAAGGATTCGCGAAAGATCCGAATGGAAGATCGAGACGGGCCGCAACGGAGCAGATCGATAGTCGCCAAATAGATCGCGGACCTCGTCCGGCATCGAAGGACTTTCAATTTATCGCGATGTCCTCGAAGGCCGTTTAAATCTGTCGGCAAGGCGGCCACGTTCCCGACAAAAGTCTTGGGGATCGTCGGGATCGTCGGGATCGTCGGGCGGGCGAAGACGCCAGTTTCGCAGAGTGCACGTCAAGACAAACTGGGATCGATAGTCCCTTTCAGGGGCAGTTTGTAAGATTCTCGAGAAGGAAAGTGGAGCGTTCGAAGGATCAAGAGAGGCTTTATCGATGTTGCCCTCCCGGTAACGATTCAATCTGCGATCGTACGCCGACCGCTGTGAATCGGACGAGAAGAGCGTCGTGAGAAGAGCTTGTGGAAGAGAGGAAGGGAGTAAGAGGGGGAAGAAGGATGATAGAAAACAAATTCCAGAAAGCGCACCGAGACCGATTACTTCCGTTCCCCTGGATTCCCGTTCCGACGCACGGAATCATAAGAGTCGAGTAGGTTGGAGTATGTAGCGTAATTTATCAATTTCCGCTAATCCGGGAAGAATGGCCGGACGACGGGGTCAATCTCGACCGATGCCGAGGCTCGAGATCCGATCGGTTGAAAAACTCGCGACCTTTTCGGGCGAATCGGAAAATTCTCGGCGAGTCAATGCCTAGCATTTGAATTACTCGTACGACTCCGGACGAGAGGGATCGAGTGAGCGGCGATTTACTAGAAAGCCTATCCTCCGTCGATCATCTCGGGATCCGGCCAGATGGAAGTGGCCGCTACGGGCGAGGATTAAAGTATAATGGCGAGGTAACGTCGTGAGGAATCCAGAAGGTGATCCTGACGAGAATGGAAGACAACAATGGAACCTCGACCTCGCCTTACGTCGAATCCGTCGGAGTTCGATACCGGCGATCCAGAAAGGAGAGAGAAAGAGAGAAAAAGAGAGAGAGAGAGGGAAGGATGGAAGCAGAGAACAGTGGGCAGCATGAATACCGTTTGAAAAAGTACTGCGCCACCGAAGCTACAATTGGATTTTGGCGCGGTGCAGGGATTTTTCGAACTCGGGCACCGTTTATACGGAAATTCACGTGGGATACGCGGATTTATATGAATCATTGCGCGGAGGGGGGAAGGGCTTAGGATTTATTCATTACCCTGCGCAGGGGGCCCATTCTTGTATCTCGTCAGGGCGGAAAAATTTAATTTCGACTCTGACAGTATTAAATTCCTCTTGTTAACTCCGCCGCGCGATGAATCGAACAATCAAAACGGGAAGCCTTAAATCCACGATGGGCGATACAGTGTCCGGGTGGGGAGAAAGAAATTTTCCGCATCGCCGGGGATATGTAACGGCGTTGCGTGTCAATGTCGGAATTGATGTCAAAGTCAAATCCACGCGTACATATACCTACACCGGCGGCCGCGTATCGGACCGACGATAAATTCCGTCTTCTATTCCTAAAAATAGAGGCCGCTGCGCCCGGTTTTTTTTATCCGAACGCGTTCCTCTCTCAGTTCAAGGGAGAGGTCCCCGATATCATTTTATCATTTTCCAAGAAGGCACGAGCGTACGGAGACGCGTAAACTACTTTACGACCTCGCGCCCGATGAAAGCCCGACAGAGGAACTGAGCACAAAGTGACTTTTAGAACTGTGAACCGAGGGATGAGAACCAATGGCGGCCCGTTTCATATACATGAACGTTGGCTCGCACACTGACGCACGCGTGCCCGTACCTATAACCGTGTACGGTAGAGATATATAGAAAAGACGGAATAAAATCCACGAAGGTCTAACTCACGACCGGGTAGAAGTGACTTTAGAAAGCGCGGATTATAGTATAATAGCGGATACGTGAGCCTTCGGAAGGTACGCGCCGTGAACATCGTGGGCCACCCGTTATCCTCTCGATCCCTCGCCCGCCTCGTTTCCCTAATTTTTCCACCGAAATTTCAAACGCTCGCGCGCTTACCGCTCCCTCACTTAACTCCCACTGCTTATGTGCACGGCTTGTAAATCATATATAACGCTCGATGCGGAACACTGTCCATATATAACGTACAGTCTATCACCCGTGGTTTATGGGTTATATGCTGCGCATTATACGGAGTCGATACGTCACAGCTCCGATATTTCGATCGCATATGTGCCTACGTACACGTATCAGGCAGCAGTAAAAGTGGCTACTTCACTCCGGGCATCCGATTGGACGTCTCAATTCCTGGATTGAGAATTTCGACGTCGGCGAGCATCGAAGCTCGGACTTAGGGTACTCGGGACCGGACTTCGGATTAGCCAACGTCGTGAACACCTAAATGCTCGTAGAAAGTCGATTTAGTCGGGCGGCTACACTCGCCGGTAGCCAAATCGGGCGGAAGACATTGTTTCTATAGGAGTCGGAATAAGATTACCGATGGTCGTCGGCGGGATAGAAGTGGCTTTAGAAAACGTGGATTAAAGTATAACAGTATGAACGTGATGAGGTTTCCGAGAAAGTGGACTTTGCTGGAGGGTTGCAGCGGGATGGTGAGAGGGAAGGAGATGAGGGTGGATAGTGTGTGTGTGTGTGAAAGAGAGAGAGAGAGAGAGAGAGAGAGAGAGGAAGCGGACAGACGTACAAAGGGGTGAAATAAAGGCGGAGTCGACGAAAGAGTAAGAAATTACTGGCACCGACGAAACTGTCCGGGCTTTACTTATTGCCACCGGGAACGCTTTTTATTCAGCTCGACTCGATTATCTACAGGGTCGCCAGACCGTGACAAACGTCGCCCCGAATCCCGTCACCGCCGCCAGCCCACTCCCCCGCAACCCTCCATTAATTAAATTATTTTAATTTACCCCGACCGACGCCCACTGCGAATATCCATTAAAAAAAATAAAAAATCACACGCATAAAATAAAAAAAAAGGTGGGTGGGGCGAGGCTACGCACGCGCACAATTAAAATGCAGTCTCCATGCGGGAACCGAAATTGAAACGCAATTTTTGAACGACCGTGCGCGCTGAATTCGTAAAGCGTCGTAAAAAGAATACTGCCAGCGGGGAAATTTGACCGCGCGGACATCGGTTTTACAACTTTAGACGTTGCGCATTCGAAATTCTCGGGAAAAAAGCGTACCTTTCGCTCGTAATAGACGTAGCGGAAAAGTTAGGATAAGCCGGTAAACGCGAGCGACGTTCGCTCGCGTCGAATATGCTTCAACTCCGAGCGGAGTACAGAGGTGACGTTCACTTTTGACGTTTGATCTGTCGAAATTTAGCGGATGTACGGAACCAGGTGATCGACGCGATCGATCGGCGTGAAATCATCCGATTCGAACTCAACGGACTCTTTAACCGCGGATTAGGGTAGTTGAAGGCCACGCTTCGGTGTTCAGACCTCAGACCTCAGCCTTCAGCCTTCGGTTCTCGGTCTTCAGGATAGGAAGGACAGGGTGGACAGGAGGGACAGAATGGACAGGAGGGACAGGAGGGACACGTGTATCGACGGGATGAGAGCCGATGGCCGATTCAATAAGATCCCTCTCTCGTCTGCGCCCAGCGCCGGGTCGGAAGGGACTTCAGAGGACACGGATTAGGATATAATGGCGAGGACGCGGCGGGAGTAGCCTGGCTCCGGCTTTTCCGTCCCTGAAAGAAGCCAACGACACGGACAACAATGGCCAGCCTTACTTCGTTCGCGGACGGTCCAGTGTCTCTCAAATCGCGTGGCTCGCAACTGGACTCCTCGCCGTGCAGGAAGCAGAATTTTCCAAGATTTATGTAACAGTCCACGTTGACTCACACCGTGTAGTATCGAGACCGTGTTACAGGAGACTCGGCTGTAACCCAATACGAGTGCTCCCGCACGCAAAAGAGTACGATCGTTTATCGATACGGTTAAGGAAGACTTACAAACTTTTATTTTGAAAGAATCGGCCAGAAAGATTCAATATTTAAAAGCGTTCTGCTCCGACATCGCGGCAGGCTATCGGTTTACCGCGTCGCATTAGCGTTACTTTTCACGTGTTTATTAAATCGTTCTTCATCGATACGGTTACAGAAAACGTACAAACTTTCATTTGAAAGAATCGACCAGAAAGATTCAATATTTAAACGCGTTCTGCACCGAGATCGCGGCAGGCTATCGTTTTACCGCGTCGCATTAGCGTTACTTTTCACGTGTTTATTAAATCGCTCCCGGCCAGGCGGAGTCTCTACAAGGATGAAGGGAGGAGCGGCGAGAGGGGAAAAGATTGCAAGTGGGTCGATTTGTATCGCGTTATAATCTGCGGCCGGTCGGCACGCGAGCGTTCGCCGTAGGAGCGCTCACAGACGTTCGGAAACCTGGACGAGAGGGGACTCTTGCCGGGACACGAAGGGGAAGGGGAGGGGCGAGAGCGTGAAAGGGCACGGCTGGAAAAAGCGAGAGCGATCGAGGTCAGAGGGTAATTTTCGTGGCGGGGCATTTTGCCGGCAACGACCATTAGGCACGACGTCGACGACGAAACCGTCAACGGTCAAAATCGTCATTTTTCCACGAAACTTTCGTCAACGAACGTTCCCTGAAATCGTCTCTAATAGCTGTCTGCTCATCCTTGCCGCTCAAGGATCTTCGACCCATTTGCGAGCCTCTCGAACGACGAACAGGACAGAAGCGGAAGCGCGCCGGAAAGTGCAGGTCGGGATGCACACGTGCGTTCCTTGCGACAAAGCGGAAGTGCGGCGGTTTTGACGGAGGAGGGGAGGGTTGAAGGGAGAAATATATAGAGGGGTAGAGAGAGAGAGAGAGAGAGAGGATACAGGAAAATTCTGCCAGCGTAGCCCAGAGTCGACGTTCCGGGGCTTCAGACGTCGTCGAATGAAATACGCCGAGTCTGAGCTCGGCCGTGCACGAATTTACGAGGATGACTGAAAACGTTGGACGCTGCCTTATCCTACCCCCCCCCCCCCCTCCGCCCACCGTCCTCCGCCTTCCATCCACCCTCAGCCTCGGCTCGGCGGAGAATGCCTTTGGCCTTCCGCGAGGAAGATTTCTCGTTACGTCAGTGTCCCAGAAATTTGCAGAGGGAACGAGGTAGGACGGTAGACGGGGAAAAAATGCTCGCGCGGAAAAGTTTGCGTCTTTCCGCGGATATGAGATTCGCGGCGGAAGGGGCCCAGGAATATGCCGGCATCGAAAATTATGCGAGCCGCCCCGGGGACGCGGAAATGGAAACTGCCGGCCGAATTTAACGGGAAATTAAGCGCGGGATCAAAATCGGTCTTCGAGCGCACGCTGCGTCCACAGAATATTCGACGATAATTATTGAGAATTAGCGCGCGCGCGTCCGGATCGAGCGCTGGCAAATATTTGCGTAACCGAATTCGCGCTAGTGGGGGTAGTGGTAGTCAGAGGGTTGGACGTGGAAAAAGGACGACGGGACAAAGCCGAAATCCCACCCCGCCAAAACTTAACAGCTCCCTGCGGAACATCAAAGCACAATACGGTCTGGCAAACGGCGCAAGTTTCCTAAGGTTTAACGAAGAACCCTGACAGTGCGCGCGAGCGGAGTTTCCGACTGCGAAGCAGAGTCGGAGGTGGAGGGAAGGCACAATGAGAATCTCCATTGACTTGAGCATTAGGTAATCGGCTTTCGGGTTGGCGGACTTAAAGCCTCGCCACTCCGGGGCACACTTCCGCACACGTGACGACGTTTTGAAATGGCGATCCGGCGGAGCGGAATGATGACGAGCCGCGATTTTACTATCGAAGCGCCGTTCGGCGAGACGAATCGACGGACGGGGCGGATTTATGGAAATCTCGGGGGATAACGGATGCGAGGCGCATCCACCGGAACGAAGTTTACGAAATCGAATGCTTAGCTACGCTTGCCGGGACGCGGAGGTCAATACTTTGAGCGGCCGTGCTGCAGGAACGAATGATAATGCGTAAACAATATTGTGTATAATATTAAGATTTCGGCGTATTCGGTCAGTGTTATATGTTCAATCTACTGAATTCCAATGATTTTTAACAGAAAAACTAAATATTATGCATCTACACCGTCGATAACCGATCGTTATAACCTGATTTTATATAAACTATATTACTCCAAAATAACGCCTTTAGCCCCAAAAATTTATATAAACTATATTATTCACAGTTAGATGTATAATAATGGGTTTCTCGCGAATTCGGTCAGTGTTTTACAAATATATATAATACTACAATTCAATGATTCTCGTCTCACATCTATCACTGACTGTCAATAACCGGTTGTTGCAACCTTATTTTACTTTACAGTCAGAGTAACGTAATTGCGAAGTAAGATATTGCCGTAATTTACTCGCTGCCTGTTTTACAACCACTGTCAATGAGAACCCAATTTGTCCGCTACGTCGGTCAGCTACAGGAGGCTTCAATTTTCCGTAACAACCGAGCATAGCCACCGAAACAGCGAACGAGCCGAGAGTCGAGCCAGCCTCAATCCGTCTAAGCAAACTATCCCGTCAACTTTCGTTATTATCGGCGATGCCCGCTCGACTATCATGCATCGCGTTCCAAAAAACTTCGCCAACAAAACTCATTTCAACTCGGCGCAAAAATTTCGCCAAAGCACGATTCCTTCCCCCCCCCCCCCCCCCCCCCCTCCCACCATCGTCGTCTGCCGCGTCCGCCACTAGCTCGGTAATTGATCACGGGACATGAGCAACAATCGATCACGTTATAAATCAATATCCTAGACTGGCCCATTGTCAAAGGTTAGCGCCGTGCAGGACAGGCGACACGTGTATCGTTCGAAAAAAAGAATCGGCCCGGTCGATCAATTTTCTCCACCGCCTCCCCTTCGCCGCACACTGCGATCGATCGATACCGATAAATCAATATCTCGCCAGGCCCTGCCGTCCAGTTCTGCGAATCTCGACCTGGCATCAATTGTCCGACGTTCGTTTCTGTCTCTACTCTGCCGTTCCGGCCGTAAAGGTGGCCCGGTGTCGACAAGTACGATCGTAATTACACGCGTGTACGCACGTGCTCCGATCGTTTCTCTCTCCCTCCTTTGAACGCCCCCCGCCGCTTCAGTATCGCTTCAGTATCGCTTCAGTATCGTTTCAGTATCGCTTCAGTATCGCTTCAGTGTCGCTTCAGTATCGCTTCAGTATCGCTTCAGTATCGTTTCAGTATCGTTTCAGTGTCGGCTCAGTGTCGTTCCTCGTGCAATTCCTGCATCGTTTCCGGTCCTCTCTCTCTCTCCTCCCGTTCGCTTTCCTGCGCATCGCACTGCCTTCCAACGCCGTTCTCGCTTCCGTTCCATGCCGTTTCATACCGTTTCATGCCGTTTCCACTCTTTCCCTCCCCCTATCCCCTCCGTACGTCGAGCCAGACTGATACGGCCTATGCGCGGACAAATCGTGCGACGCCGTAAAAGGCCATTAATGCCGGCTCGTTGCTGTTCATTACGTGCTCGACGTCCGGCTCTCGCGTCAGTCGACGAACTGTCACTCTGAAATTCATCTTACGAGCTGCCAACGCGTCTGTCTTCAGCTTCTCGAATCATCTCGGATCACGTTGTCCGGCCGAATTGTTTCCGCTTCCAAGAGAGTCGGGGGAAAAGAGGAATCGAGGCTTCTCATCTTCAACGTTAATTGTCCGCGTAATTCGCCCCTGGGAACCTAAGCCGTCGCTATCGTGCCGAGATCCGTATCGGCATCGTTAGGCGAGTCCGAGGAACCGTTCGTTTGACAGAAAAATCTGACGACGCGAGCGCGGCGTGAAAGCTTCAACCTCGTGTCGGCGTCGCTCCTCATCGGAATAGGAAGTGTAGGTTCGAACGTAGAATGTTTTCTCATTCTCGCGCTAGGGAGGCATAAGGTGGAGTGGGGTAAAACCGGCCCAGAAATTGTAAAGTTTACTTTAAACTGATATATTTTTTATCTATTCCAGTAAAACCTAATAATCTTAGTGTTTTTATTTACCGCATGGTTTATTCTTTAAGTTGCATTAATTTGGATTAAAAATATCTTCTGAAACTTATGAATTTCTATATATTAAAAACAGTGCTGCTAGTTTGCAACCTGTTTAAAAATGATCGAATCTTATATCCTTATATTATGGGGCAAACCCGCATTTCTTATTAGTAATACGAACTTTGTCGAACGAGTTAAACGGGGGAATCACGGAATACATGGCGGCCACCTATGTTGAATACTATCCAAACCATTGAATGCTAGCCAAAGAAAGATTTCTACCTTAAAGTTGGTACAATACAACGCATATTCTAATAAATAGGGGCCTAGTGCGGATTTTCCCCTATTACAGATTTACCCCACTGCACCTTACTATCTTTTCCTCTTCTCTCTCAAGTTTACAGTGACCGAATTGGGCCGAAAAGGCATGATTACACGTTCGAACGTAGGTACGAATGAAAGTACGTACGATCGTACCGAGGAAAGATTGCGTGCGTCCGATGTGATTTCTCGCGCACGATTACGTGTAAACACGTCGTCCTATGTCGACGTTTCCACGCGAGCGACAGAACGCACGCTTTCCTACGCTCGCCCGTAATGCGCGAAAGGACGCGATTGACCATTCATGTGTCACGGATACCGTGAATCACGTGACCCACAGAGAAGGGAATACGGAGCACGAAGTTCGCACGTACCGAGCCGAACGCGTGATCGCTGTTTCATAGGCCGTCATTATCGCGGCAGGATAAAAATCCGAGCTATTGTTCGCTCAACTTCTGATAATGCGGAAAAATGGACCGAGCCGCTGTTATTACACTTTCGGAATGGTTCGGGTTTTACCCCGACGTTCGTCTTTTGACATTTACATTTTCTCCGGCTGTATATCTGTATATGAACGTATTTGATTGTTCGGTTAAATCGAGTGCTCGTACACGAGCGTACGTTGACAGCCATATATTCGCGCCTGTCCTAAGTCCGCCGCCTGGACTGGTCGATATCCATGCTCATAAAGATGGGTCTCGATGAAACAATGAGCGAGTTAAAGGGTGGGTAGAGGGGGGAGAAAAAGAAGGCGAGCACGCGCCGTGTCCGTTCGATTGTCTGGCAACAATCGCGTACTCGCGTCAATGGGAGCGGTCGACGTTAATGGACACGGGCTAGAAGTCAAGGCCGTTAGGCAGACGTCGACAGACGCATCCCAGTGCCAAAAGCCACGTTTCCCGTCTGCCGACCCCGAGAGAGAGAGAGAGAGAGAGAGAGAGACTGCGAACAATATCGGCGAAGAATCGACGGTCGACGACCGAGAGTTCAGCTAGAGTTCAGCTAGAGTTCAGCTAGGGTTCAGCTAGAGTTCAATTTAGCGTTGAACCTAGAGTTCAAACGAGACGGTCAAAACTTTGACTCGAACCCTGCCAAGTTCATTTTCGGTATCGGTCACCGTAACCTGGATGCGGTGAAAAAAGCTTTCCCAATTTGGTATCCTATTAATAAGAGCTTACGACCCTGGACACTTTCCATTCTCGGATCCTCTGAAAAGTGCCGAGGCACGGAACTTGCAGCGGAGATAAGTTTATCAAACCGTGCGAGTTCCACTATCGGCGGTGCCTTTATCGGCGAGTTATGCAAGTCCTCGAGTGGCGGTAGGTCGGTGTGGCACAATGGGTATGTATGTGTGTGCCATCCAGCGGCGGCGAGGCCGGCCAGAGACTATTATTTATACGCTCGCCGCGCCTATTTCGCTAGGCCGAGCTCTAAAAGTCTGTGGGTTTCGGTTAATCGGCCGTGGAGGAGGCATTGTGTGAGAAATGTATTTTCCGTGCGAAGACAGCGAGATTATTACCGGCGATATTTCATTGCCCACTAAAACCGGGCTTTAGAGGGGCATCCTGCGAAGTTGTGTGCGAGTGCGAGAGAGGATGAAAGAGAGATAGAGAGAGAGAGAGAAGAGTATATGGCTGAGTACTAGTACGAAAGGCAAGCTATCCACGTATACCGGAGGACGATCTAGCGAACGTTCCTTTGCCGTTGCTTGAATTAAAGGGCGTCGTCTGCAATTGGAAAATGTAACTGGTTGTAAACGCGTTTAAGCGATTTACGAGTGGAACGAGGAGGCTTTGGGGGCAATCTATCCTGTCCGAGGACTCCACCTTGAAGTTTAAAAGGGAGGGAGCGAGAGCCTCGTCCTTATTCAACGCTCCACGCCTCGTTTCGCTCCGCGCTAATACGCGGAATGCACTTTTCAGCATTCTTAAAAATGTTCACCGTGCCCGAATCGATCCGGGAGTGAATTGTTAGCTTTTGGCCCGCGATGGGCGTACTCATCGGCCAAAGAGGGACGATTTTCGGTCGCAATTTACAGCCACGTGCCTTGTCCCCCTTTTCTCAACGAGAATGTTGCGAATCGATGCTTTGCCGAGAATTTGCCTTCCGGTAGAAGGCCCGAGGACTTGACGGGGGGGGGGGGGGGGGGGGGGGGAATATTTGACCGAGTACGACCCGTTTCTCTCGCTCGATCGACGGCGGCGGAGGACAAATTTTGAGACTGAGACTAACGATGAGTGTCGTGTGACATCTCGCATACGCTTGCCACAGGATTCATTTTGAGACGTCGCCGACGGATGAGAGAACGAAAGTTGTAAATTAGGACCGGGGAGACAAAAAAATATAATTCCGATGCCACCACAAAACCTTCAACGAACATTTCCCGAAAAGACAGCTTTCAGGGAATGTCGAACAACGCGCTTTTTTTACACCGTTCGCTTTTTCGCGGCGCCGCGCACGACAAATTCGAAAGCGAAAAAAATGAACGAACAGCAAGAACGAGAAATGTCCACTCCGTTATCGGACAAACGATTCCGAGTGCATTAAACCCCGGGCCAAACGACTTTTCAAAGTTACTACCCTCCGACAAAGGAATCCTTCTACGGTAGAACAATGCCGCGCGGACAATGCCGGACATTCGACGTGTAAAAACACGAAGGGGGGAAGAGCACGAATGCGCTCACGAGGAACTTTCACTAGTCGCCGGTCGGAGCAAGAGGACCGAAAATTTCCCGGCTCAAGCTGTTATTGAACGCAGCCAACCCTTCTTTCACCCCCGCAACGAATCCGCCCGCGAGTACTTTCATCGAGACTTTCCGAAATTGTCCGACTGCTGTCAGTTATCGGTACAGAAAACTGTATTGGCCGGCTTCGGGGTCCGAACGTGCTCCGGAGTTCCGCGGAACTCCGGGTTAAAAAGTCAATCGTCCGAATGAACCTACCCTCAATCGGCGAACACTTTTCATAGGCAGCGAATGCAAAAGTGCGCGAGGGTTGGGGGGGTATGACAAGTTTAAAGTGCCGTCGAGGCGAAAACGTGCCGAAGAACGGAAAGTCTGACGGCCTCGGGGCGGTCGTATCAAATCGGGATTCGCCATTAGCGACGTCTAGGACGGTAAAAGAGGGACAGAGAAGGTGGGGTGAGAGAGGGGGGGAGGAAGAGAAAAAGCGGCGCAGGTCGTTTAAGGAGCGTCTACGTCACGTTTCGCGGGTACAGATGTTGTTCGGGTCTGGATGTTGGTATGAAGGTGTTTTCAGTGCTCCGGGGATATCGCGGGTCGTTCCGAGGGATCGTCCGTAGCAGGGGCGTATCGTTATACAAACGGTGCCATGCGGCTTTCGCAGGGTTTAACGAGGTGCGTTACTCCGACTACCAACCCTCCGTTTATCTCTATCTCTCTCTATCTATCTCTCTACGTCTCTCTCTTTCCGTCTAGTTCTCTCCATACCACACCCCCTTACAACGCCACCCTCTTTTCCTCCCTCTCCCTCATTCATATATGATACTTCTACCCCGGTCCCTTCCCCACCCACCTAGCGCCACTTGAATTTATAGCGGTCGGCCATTACATTTATTTTTCCTATCTCCGCCAGTCGTTGTAACGTTCTCACGTTTACAATTATGGGCCCCCCTACGCTCACTCGTGATCCGCGAAGGTAAGCCTCCTAGCAATTTTGCCCCTTTTAACCCCCACCGCCCACCGACGAGGACGCTGATATACAGCTGATGCAGCGACTCTCGTACTCGGCCACTTCCGCTCTCAGGTCAGAATATTTATTCGCTCGCGCGCATTCCCGCTGATTCGAAGCGTATGCACGCGTGACGCCGACAATCATTTTCGCCGTACCCGCCGCCCCTCGGCACATATTTTCTACCTACTCGACCGACCACCCTCCCGTGCCCCTCCCTTGAGAAACCCACCCCTCCCCCGAGGCCTTGTTTTGCCTGGCCACCGAGAGTGACTCACGCGGTGCGTTTCGCAAAGCCGACTGCACTCTCAAAAGGAACGGGGTCATTGTGTCCGCGTTTACGGTAAATTCTTAACGACCCCGATGCTCAGGCCTCGAGCCCCAACGATATCACCCCCCCCCCCCCCCCCGCCCCAACGCCCACCGGCGGTCGCTTGCCGACAAAGAGGGAACAGCCTGTCGGCGAAATCGGAGGCTGAAAGTTGTGACCTCCGAACGAAAACACGCTTCTCGACCGGAAGCGTGCGCAGAATTCGTCGGCTCGACAGGCGAAGCAGCGACAGACTTTTATAGTCGGTGCAAATTTACCGGCACTCGCGAACGGCCCGGATTTATTATCTTCCAGCTAGCCGGCACGCTTCTCGCGCATACGTACATGCACGCATGCAGCACGATCTGTACCTATTTGCCTGGCCCGCGTTGTTTTTGAGCTCTGGCGGTCCTCTTCTGCGAGAACGCGTGCAATTATGGTTGCGCGAGCGATGGCCTTCTTTATTGCGGGCCGTTTTGAAAACGAGTCCGGCGGCCGGGAGGACGATTTACGAATAGCCGCGCGACGGTAAACAGGAAGCGGCCCTGATGCAGTCCGCGGGTCGTGCCCGGCATATTAGCGACGGGCAATTCCCCAAAATTCGGCTAAATTTCGGGACGAAATTAATACCGGTCGAGTATCGGGAGTGACGCGGGCCGCATTAATGATCTATGTTGCCGTAGACATATTCGCAGCATCGAATCAGCTCTCTCTCTCTCTCTCTCTCTCTCTCTCTCCCTCTCTCTGTCTATCTATCTGTCCCTCTTTCCCCCACCCTCCCCATGTCGCGATAAATGCGTATGACGCCCGCGGGGGTAACGCGATACGCTGTAAGCACGTGTATTATGAGCATCGAATTATAATGTAACTGCGTTATACGCTCGCGATCGCCGCTTGATTCGAATTTTGTCACTCCACGGATTTACGCCCCGGCCTCGCCTGTCGATCAGGCGACGTTTAACAAAATGGAAACTCGCGCTGATGTACGTCCGCGGGGCTCGCATGGCGTTACGTCAAAACTGTATCGTGGGTGAGGAGGGGTGAGGTGGGGGACTAGAGCTGCCCCGATTCGAAAATAAAACTTCGCCGCGAAGGGCATTCATCTCTCTTTCGGCACTTAACCGCCATTGATAAACAACACCCGGGTACCCTGGGAGCGGAATGCTTTGTTTTCGTAGTTCGCAGGAGTTCGATAAGCTTCGCTACGATTACACAAACACTTTGATACCGTTCACGCGAGAAAAATAGAGCGATACAAAAAGAAAGGGAGAGGAGAGAGTAGGGAGGAGGAGGAGGAGGAGGGGGAGGAGGGGGAGGAGGTGGAGGAGGAGGATGCAGAGGAAGAGGGAGAACGGTTTGTTTAACGTCACGACGTGCCCTGCATGGCATGAAAAATATTTATACATCTCGCAGCGTGCTTTAAACATAGTCCCGCAGAAACAGAGCGTACACGGCAGCGCGTCGGAATCGAAACGGAACGAGGCTGTGAATCGCCACGGACAGACTGTCCGAAAACTATCCGTCGGCGGAAACGGTCGTAGGCGGAAATTCGAGTCTGTACGACCAAGCGTTTCTCCCCTCGTCGCCGACGGCAAAACTCAAAACAGTGCGGCCAATTCATTGACGCCGCCGGACGGGGCGCGTGAGTCGTCCTTTCAAAACAAATCTCGAACTCCAGGTTTACTACGCACTCACGCATCACATTTACCACACCAACGATCGTACTCTCGTATCGTTAGTGCACGCGCGCGCAGATCTACTATTCGATGTTTCCAATTCCAAAACGCCCTTCGTCGGCGTCTCGCGTGTCACACGACACACGCGAGGATACGATACGCTACGAGTCGTACACTGGTAAGCGTGCTCCCGAAACACTTTGCGCACGGCGTGCTCACGCGTTTGCTCGCGGAATCGACGCGCCGCGATCGTCGCGATTCGAAAATCCGTCGGCGTTCCGAAAGTCGCGCTCTCCGGCGTCAAAACACGCGAGTAACGCTCGCGGCTCGCAAGTTCGGCAGAGAGATTCGAAACGGGCGGCAGGCACTTTCGAAATTGACAGGATCCGTTCGGAATCGAAGGACAGCGACTCACCTCTGCCGCGGCGTTGCATCCGACGAGAATCACGAAGGCGCACGCCAGAATCCAGTATATCCTCGGCTGCATCTTGTCCGTGTTACCTTGCTGGCCGACACTTGTGCTTCCCTGTTGCGGCCGTTCTCGCCCGGAATTTTGCTGGCCACGGGCCGATCCCGACGTACGGTCACGTTCGTCGATATATCGGCAACGTCGCGACGCCGCCACGAAAGACTCGACCCTCGACGACGACGTAGGCGAGAGTCGCCCGCGTACGTACACGGCAGGGACAAACCACCAAAAAAAATCCACCGGAGCAACAACGCGACACACACCACACTGATCGATGAGCCGCGAGACACTGGGGGCGCGACGGTCGGCGGCTTCCATTCGGACGTAGAGGCGCCATGTTGGCAGGCGCGAGCGCCGCGACGCCTGGCGACGATGCCTGAAAGCACGGAAGAAGCGCCACCGGCGTGACGCCGCTAAATTTGAATAGTTTGGGATGCGTTTCGCGATTCGTTCAAATATGAACGAATGTGGGACTCGGTATTACTCTTGCAGGTTGAAATGCAGTTTTGAACGAAGTAGGTTGGATGTGGGGAACGTTTTAGTAATTCCATACAGAAACGGGTATAATGAGGGAAGAGAACGTTTGAATTATTGCGTTTCATAGGACGTGGTATTGATTTACGGCTTGAAGCAGGCTGACGAAGAGGAGTGTCTTGTTAGGATTTTTTATTGCTCGGGACGGAGGAGGCGGTCGTCTCGAGGCCCTTCAGGAACCTGAGATTTTCATTTATGTCCCGATCGTACTGCTCGATTTTGTTGCGCATGACCTTTATCTCGTCCTGCAAACTTTTCACCTCGTCCTGCGTCTTCTGCTTCAAAGTTTCCAGCAGCTCTTTGTCCTGGATATAATGCGGATCCGGATGACGAGAGAGCGTTCAAAACTTTTTACTAAGGGTCGTACCTGTTTGTAATAATATTCCGTCTGGTACGCAATGTCATCTTTCGTCGAGCTGTCCTTGCCGGAACTGCTCATTTTTCTGTTAGAATATCTGAAACTTTCGGGACGAACAACGTGCAATTCTTTGCGGAACAATGTCTCGGTTACCTTTCGGCGGGACATAACCAAAAATAAGGGGAATTGGTGCCGTTCAAGTTTCAATTCGCAATCTGTTACGACGTACTTGGGTAGTCGCTCGTTTATTCCTTTCACGATGTGTCGAAACATTGTGTGGCTGTGTAGGTGAAATGCGAGGCACGAAGTAAACAAGAAATTGAATAATTTTCGATGTACTTGTAAACGAACTGTCTTCACGGTTAATTTAGGAACCTGTAACTGTCGATGAGAAGAAAAACAAACAAACATCACATGTGCAGAGAGGAGAGATGACGTCGCAATTGTCAACAAGATTAACCACACACGCGATCTAACAAAGAATTAAGGTTGTGTAGATTCTTGCGTGCCTTTATAACGGATATTAAAGACAATCAATTATATTTCTAATTATATAACATTTCGTATTTAAAAAAGTACAATGTAGTGTTCTACCTTCATCACTAGAGGCATACAATATAGATCATACATAAGAAAAACCATAGTTATTCATTAGAAATTAATTCAAAGCATATTTGATGTCAATTCACTTATCATCATGATTCATATCAGTGATTCTCTTTTTGTGACGGTTTATGGCTTCTTGGTGGCGCTTAATTTGTTCTTCATGAAACGAAATTTCGTCATGAAGTCCATCACGGATTTTTTTCAGCTGCTCTTTTTGCTGGAACATAGAAATTTGGTATGTTAATTTAAATTTTATGGATAGGAATACTCAAACATAAGCAGATTACATGATAGCAGATCACAAGTTAAGATTAATATGTAAATTTTATAAATTTGATAATACACAATAAGACAAGTATCAATACCGTAAAATCGTATAATGTCAAATGAAATCAGAAAATATATATGTATAAAACCATTCAAAATATCATGAAATTAATAAACCTTTCAATAACATAGTACACGCAAAAGACACTGAAATAATGGCAGTGTCATGGGTTATAAATAAAAATGACTGATCAATCAAGAAAACATACGGGGGCTCGCACAATTGCCTTGGTTGATTATTTTATTAACCTGGTTATAGAAATATTGATCCTCGTGGGCTGCTTCCATCTTTCCAAAAGAGCCGCCAGCACTACGGATGCTTCCACCACCGCCACCACCTTTGCCAGCACCAGAGCCAGGCTCACCGGACATTCTGATTTGGCTGCAACACAGGGCAAGGGGTTGAAACAAACTAACACGTTGACTGGCAAACCTCAGATTGACTGCCAAATCTTTATATATTACAGTGGCAGGTAAAAATATCACAGGCCTAAAGGCGTGACGCATCGCAATCCCACGTTGATGATGTTATCAGTTTAAAAAAGCCGGCGAGTTTTTTTCTTCATCAGGAATTATTTGGAATGCGACAAATTTTCAAATATGGACACACAAAAATTGTTACATAACGAAGGCGTAAATTGTGGAGAATTCTCGATGTACATCGAATGTACGCGAGCAAACAGGTTTGTAGAATGAATGACGATAAAGTAAATATGCAATATTATAAATTGCTAAATCAATATTACACGTACGTCGAACGAAAAATTGAGCCAACTACGACGTCGCAGAAGCAACAAAAGTACCGGTGTGATGCAACTTGTAATTGTTGTTAATCAGCCGGATTTCACGGACGGACGCTTTAAACAGAATTGTTATACCTCAGTGAAGCCATTCTGCGGGTAAATTGCAAAGTTGCACGTTGCATTTTGAAGAAAAAACTGAATACTGGAACAATGCAGCTACTCCAGAGGACGAATGAGTATTCGAGCACGAATGCAGGAGAATGTTCAGATGGGAAAATGGTTCGATTCAGAAAATGGGATTCATAACCGGCCGCCAGTCGGCGCAGCAGTCGCGGAGGTCAAATTTAAATTTACGAAATATGTATTCAAGTTCATAAACGTAAAGTCTCAAATTACAGAATAAGATTTCAGATCACCTGTAATATTCGGCAGCCTGACTCTCGATCAACTGCCTCTTGACTTCCGATGTTTTCAGTTCGTTGATAGCACTTTGTTTCTGCAACTCTGAACGCTCCAGCTCGATATTCAACATTTTCAACTTCAACTCGTGCTCCCGTTGAGCTGCCTCGAAGATCCACCTTGCTCTCGATTCATCGCGATCGATAATTTGATCCTCTCGATCTTTGACTACTTGCGACAGACTGTCTCTTACGTCATCGCACTCCTCTGCAACAAGCGCAATGTGATTTAAAGTAAAATTGGCTAATTACAAGAGTTCCGTCGCAAGTTACTATCTGCTCTCTTAACTGCAATTTACGTATTTTTTTTGCATCATTTTCGTTACGTTTTAAGAGTCTCCCGCAATTTGTGCGATGACAGACTCCTCTTAGTCGCCTTTTACGACAAGCGCGGTACTAACGGCCCACTAAGAGTATACGTACTACTGCCGAGAGATAAAAGTGGCTGCTTACCGTTATTAAAACGCGGCGCCCTGCTAGATTTTCTCTGCTCGGCAAGGTCCATAGGTTCGTCGTCCGATATTTTCTGCCGCTTCTTCTGGTACGTCATCGACTCGTTTCGCAAGGACTCGTTCGGACTGGCCTCGTCCTCCGTGTTATCGACATCGCTGTTAGCCTCGACTTTGATCTCGTGCACCGATATCTCAGGAGTGGCGGACGTGAGCTTGTCCAATATCGCGTGAAGCGACTGAGAATTGTCCTGAACATCCTGACTACTCTCGTCCGATCGATCTGGCGCATCGCTACTGTTTTTCCGCGTGCTTTCCATCAAGCGCCATACTTCTATCGAAAGATTTGACGGCCGACATTTAGCTGCTTCCTCCGGCCCTAAGTTCCTCACCTATCCAAAACAAACATTCTCAGAACCGCAGTCAAGAACGATCACTGTCAAACAAATCAATTCCACCCCTCCGCCAAAAGGGTATTTCACGATTCCTAGCCGATAACGAACGGGATCAACGTAATTCCGGATTTACATTTCTTTTCGGGTCAAACTGCCCTTATCCATTACCGTCCGTCTTCCCTTCGCGGCTCCCCAATAAAATTGTATTATCGTCTGACAGACATCGACCCCCGCCGTACATCGAGTCGCAATCCCAAGTAGGATCCCCGAACTCCGAATCCGCGGCCGGATCTCTCACCTTCTCGGCGAAGGTGTACATCTCAATCCTGGCCTGAGCCTTCATCCTCCTCCACTGCTCCCTCATCCTGGTGATATCCCTCTCAGTCGAGAATCTGCCCCGAAAGGCACAGTAGATCTGCTGCCAGGCGAGGGCCTTCATCGCTGACGCGGCAGCGTCGATCTTCTTGTTCTCGATCGCGTTCACGTGGCTCTTGATCAGCGCGAAGAGGGCGTTCTTCTCCTCCGGCACCCAATTCTGCGTCCTCTCCCGCTTCTTCAGCAGCACCGTAGCCGATCCGCCCGTCGACATCACGCTCCTCTCCACGATTTACCCGCAAATTCTCAAGCCCCGAACTACGTCCTAGGTCCTATATATCCGCGCTTAGTAACAGCCGATCGGGAAAGCTTTTTTGTTTACGCGAAACGTCTATCGCCGGGCACGCTCTGCTCGATTGTTTAATCGCGGTCTTGCTACAGTCGGTTGTTAAGCATGATCGGATTTGTAGTGTGCGTCGAATGGTCGACGGTCGGGCCTGACGTTGTCTACATTCATCCCTGATCCTTTCCGTCGGACAGTTTGTCTCGCGAATTCGGACAATGAAGGAGCGAGAGGGAACGGAGGAGGGAGTGAGAGAGAGAGAGAGACTCGGCTGAACGCGTACTTAATCGTGCGCTTTCTCGGTCGGCAAAAGAAATTGACGCCCAGTCGCGGCGCGCGCGGAACGACCGTGTGTGAATATCGTTATCGATGCCGGGAGAAGAGGAGTCACTATCTATAGACTTATCGTTAACGTCGAGAGACACGCTCGGGAATGAGCCCCGGCCGCAAAGCCACCCCCGAGTTAAATCGGAACTAAGGAACGACTAAAGGTCGGCCATTTTGGCACGCTACTAGCTAGGCGCGCTCGATATTAACAAATCCTCGATTCCCAGCAGGGGTGAGAAGAAAGAGAGAGAGAGAGAGAGAGACAGAAGCGGAGGAGGAGGAGGGGAAGGGTGGTACGGGAGGCGGGAGGAAGACAGCGGCTGAAAGGGAGCGGAACAGAGAGCGAGAAAGGGGTGGAGGAGTGGCCGGGCCAAGGGGGCTGGAGAGGAGCGGAAGGAGGGGATGTTCGGAGGAGGGACGAGCGACGTTCCGCGCAACGCAAACATTGTTTCGTTTCATTTCGCGACCCGTCGCGGAATCATATTGCGCCGATTCCAATATTTCCATCGTTTTATTCCCATTGCGGCTGCCTACCCCTACCTTCCCCGGGCTCGAGCGGAATCCCGGCAGCCACCCTCCTCGATCCATCTGCCGTCCTGATACGCCGAGACGCGAACCTGACCCCCACGGTCAACGTCCTTAACCTTTGCCGCCGAAATTCCGAATTATCGGACGAACTTTCCGGTCGATTCCCTTCAGTTCTCTCGTTGCACCCCCCCTCCATCCCCCAATCTTTCGCTGGAAGCTTTTACAATCCAGCTTCCGGCGGCGCAGCGCGAACTTTGCATCCGATTCTACTCGAAAGTTTGCACCGGCGACGTAAGTCCGATATCGAATCGTTTCCAGTCTGACGAGAGGGATTTTCGTCTGCCGCGACGTAAATATTGAAATTTTGACGCGCACCGCCCGGCGCCGCGGCGAAAGAAATCTCCGGGAATTATGCGATCGACCCCGCATTCCCGCGGAATATCTTTGCGATTATGCCGCCACTAGCGGACGATGTTCCATCCCTTATTCCTCAGTTCCATCAGCGAGTCAAAGTTGGCATTCGGCCGAGCGAAGGGGGTACCCTTTTACTCTTCCAATTCGGCAGCTCTTCCGCCTCTTCTTCCTCCTCCCCCTCCCCTTCATCCTCTTCATCCGGCTTCCCCATCCCCCCGCGTCATTTGCATATTCCTGCGAAATTCAAGAACGCCAACGTTGGATTAGACGAGGCCCTATCTCCGCTTCGTTACATTTAGGGCGGTATACGTAGGAATGACTCCGCCGCTCCCGTTCGCCTAACTTCCTTCGACGTCCTGGCAGGAGGGCAGGTCCTGAAGGAGCGGAGGGAACACCCCAATCACTCGTAAGTGCGCTGACGTCCGAGACATATTGCTCGCTTCCGTATTCTTACGCGAACGCTCCTGCATCGTCCCGTACCGTCCCGTACCATCCTGTAGCGTCCTGTACGATCCTGCGCGGTCCTGTTGGCCGGCTCTCGATTATAATACCGAATACGCTGCAAACATGTTACGCAATCCTCCGTCCCCTCTTTACTTCACTTATTTTCTTTCCCCCGCCACCCCCTCCTCGATCGGCAGACTCTCCATAGACATGCAAAACCGACATCCTCGCTCTCTGCGGTCAGGCTGTCATATTCGATTACTACCGTATGCGATTCTCAGCCGAGATCTTGGTACATACGTTATACGCATTTCTCACGTCTTCCGTCATGTTGTTCTTGTATACGTGAATTTTTGCGCCCGGAGGTGGCGAGAAGCTGCAGTTCGTTGACCTTTGTGGATCGCGAGGCAAGTAAGATGCGGTCCGAACGAGGCGAAGGGAAAGGAAGAGTTCAGTTCACGGTGGGAGACGATAATGAAAGGACGGTTTGCAACAAATTACGGATAGTCGTGCATCTGCTTCCACGTGACCGTCTCCCACCGACGAGCGCGTGCCAAGTGAACAGTTTGACATTGTTGGACGAGGAGACCGGATGTTGTTGGAGCCGAAACACTGTAATCATTTCAGAGCCGCAGATCGCCAGTGCGATTGCGATGAAAATTTCAACCCTCCGCACTCTACGCTTAAACCTACCTAGCATGATAATCGAGTCGAATTTCGGCGTTCTCCGCGCTGATAATCGGATCCTGCGGATTTAATCAAGTTTTTCCTGCCGTCGGAATTTATCGGGATCTGTTTAATGAAAATTGAATGAAAACTTGTCCCGTAGCCGACGTCCCGTTCCGAAACGGTTAACATACGTTTGCATAATAGAGAGGTGCGCTTCCCAGCAATCGTTTCGTCTGCATAGCGAAATAGGAAGCCTGAGAGTCGCGTGAGTGTGCGAAGGGGGAGAGGATGGTGAGGAGGGAGGAAGGGGGGAGAGCAGGACCTTATTTTTAATTATAAATCCGACCTTCGCGTGCATCGACGTTACGTGCGAGGCCATTACGAGTATCATTGTCCGCGGAGTCGCTCGTAAACCTGGGAAATAAAGGGTGTCCGCGGTGAAGCGGGTGTCTTCAGGGTTGGACTGGAATCGTAATAAAACGCAGTGATTTACGGCGAACTGTTACGGTTGCCTGGGAATTATTGGGAGTTTGATGCGTGAAATATGTCGTTCGAGATTGCAGAAGTGACGATTGAATATGGCGAGGAAATTGATTGTGGAATGATACTGATAGAGAGAGAAAGAGAGCTCCATAGTTTTTCATTACATTGCGGTACTTTCGTATTTTATTCGCCAATCTATGACAATTTCATCATACTTTTTCAAAATGTGCAGAAAAATGGCAAAAAATGGGCATTTTGATGGCTGTAACGCATGCATCGCCCGCTGACTGAAAAAATTCTCGATAGTCTAATAGAAGGATCAACAACATTCATAAAAACATGCAATGAAAAATGACCATTTTCACAGCTATAACATAATGAAGTTATTAAATCACACAAACGCGTTATAGTTTGAAAGCGAACTCAACTTGCATTAGAAAAATCGTAACTGAAGTCCCTTAACTGAAATAACTTCAGGGGTACAGCAAAGAAATGTTTGAAAATGGGATTTAAATCACAGTCATTCGCGATACAATTAACAATTATAGTATAAGTCGACCGCACCCTTTATACGTATGGCATTTCGCTTCCCCGAAGCATTTCTATTGCCAGTCACACGTGTCAGACGTGGCAGTCAATGTGTTAATTGAAGAAGCAGCCGGTATTTACGGCCGTACGATTGTACAGCCCGATATGAGGATTTGGAGAATTTACAGTCTCTATGAGTTATATGGACGAAGGCTTTACGTGCAATCGAGGCCATTCAGACTGGAGGCCAGTTACGTAAATCCATCCACCTAGTGCAGAAGCAACATGGTGCAAGAGCCGGACCAGTACTTTATGTAACCGAACCTGACCTATAGGCTAACGTGCGACAGGATGCTCTCATCGGACGGATGCAAGGGCCATAAACGACGTTAGAATCCGAATTCTCGAACGATTGACATTCCCATAAAGCTTTCAGGTCCCAGCAACCTTCGTCGGTTAAGAAAACCACCTGTCTTCGCTGGATGTGATTAGGTGAAGGAACGTAGGAATGATCAGACTCCTTGATTGTGTGCAAATGGATGCAAATGAGTTTTATGTAATGGCGCGTTTAAAAGGCCTGATTTCTACGATCGGGGAATCAGAATGTTAAGAAACGTCGAGCCGAAGGTTCTGTCCGGAGTGAAGGATCGACAGAGATCGAAGTGCATTCCCAACGATGACAGAGTCGACAGATTTGACCCTCAGCTGGAAGGATATTTCGTACACGGTGCTGAGGAAGAACAGTGGCAACTATCTGAAAGCCTTTTTCGGACTGCGGCAGGTCGAGTCTGTACGACTGCTAAATGGAGGTACGTTTTGAACTTTGGCCGTAATATTTTTGAACAGTGGCCGAGGATTAAAATTGCTTTTTAGTTAGCGGAACGCTCAAATCCGGAACGTTAATGGCGATCTTGGGTCCGAGGTACGTAATCTCAGTGATGGTAATTAATTCTCTTGCTGAAACTAGCGAAGCTAGCTGTGCTTTGAAACTGAACGTAAAGAACCGCTCGAATGTCCAATTTCAGTGGCGCAGGGAAGACAACGCTTTTGGCGACTATCAGCAGGCGCATAAAAGGTTTGCATCCCATGATTATCTTGGGGAAATTTCGTCGAGGAAATTTTGGAGAAAGTGGTTTCTTCTTTCTCCAGGCGAGGCCACAGGGGAGGTTTTTTTGAATGGCGAGCCCGTTGGCAGGGATCGCATGATCAGAATTTCCGGATTCGTTCCTCAACAGGACTTGGCTGTCGAGTCATTGACAGTCGAGGAACACATGGAATTCATGGTAAGTAAATTCAATCCCAAATTTATCTTACGTTTTTGATCATTTAATGAATCGCTTGCTTTGAAAGTGACTTAAGTCACTGTGAGAAATTTACCGATAATATTAACAAGAGTTATGTTAATTATAAGACAGTATACAGTTAGTATGTAGGTATGTGTTCTTTCTTGTCAAAGGCACGGATGAAAATGGACAGAAGAGTCAGGAAATCAATCCGAAAGCACCGAGTGAACACTCTTTTGACAGAGCTAGGATTGACAAAGTGCAGATCCACCAAACTCTCGTCTTTATCAGGCGGTGAGCGGAAAAGAGCGTCCTTGGCCGTTCAGGTAAGTAATCCTCTTTCCATTTAAAGTACGAACAATATTTTCATAATTCAACGCTTTTCAAATCTAATTCAGTATTCGTTCACATTACTCCATTCAATCAAAATACTTCATTATTATTCAACACATTTCCTATATGACAACAAAATTCATCAATTTGCAATCATTGTCAACTCTATCTCTCTTTTGAAATACAAATGTTAAAAAAAAGCAGTCTACATCGCTATAAAATCTACTTACAAGTACCTACTCTCGAGCGCGATATCCTATACATCCATACGATCAAGAAAATGTTGAACGTTCTCGAATTTGCGGTTTCAACGAAAATTCTACCGCAGCCCGAGAGTTATGAGCCCTCATCAGCGAACATTCAGCCAATGCGAGTTCCGCGCGACGCGATTAACTGACTGTACGATACCGCCGACTTTTTTCAGCTTTTGACGGAGCCGAGCGTCCTCTTCTGCGACGAGGCGACCACGGGATTGGACAGTTTCGGGGCGATGTCCGTCGCCAGGACCCTGAGGGACGTCGCCGCGAGAGGAAGGATAGTCGTTTGTTCGCTGCATCAGCCGGCTTCCGGTCTGCTCGACATTTTCCACGAGGTCCTTTTACTGTCCGCCGGAAGGGTCGCGTTTCAAGGGCCGGCCGCCGACGCCACCGCGTTTTTCGCCAGGTTTGAATTACGGGCACGGGCTTAAAAGGGAAAAAGGGCCGCGATTCCGTTCAAAAGATCCGTCATGTCGACGCGGGACGGGGGGAGGGAGGGTCGTAGAAAGAGGAGGAAATTCGCCGGGCGCTGCTTTGACGCGAGATTTCGAGGTAGGACGACTTGACTGGCGACGATTGAACGTTTCTCGGTTCTGTACGAACAAATGATCACTTATGGACCTCCCTTTCTCGGGGAAATTTGCACGACAGTTGAAAGTCACAGTGGTATCGTTGGAAAGTCTCTTTCCGCGCGCTGCATTGGGGTGGCTTTGCTTCATAATGTCAGACTGAACTTTATTCGATTCTGTAATTAGTTGTCCTGACTGGTTTGAACATCAAATGTTATCTTATTATTGGATAGTTATGCTTATTAAATGGGAATTAATTTATCACGGATCGTTTATAGTTTTTTTTTTGTTTATTGAGATTGCAGTCGGAAATTTGGTTCATTGTTTTCAGTATTGGTCTTCACTGTCCGCCGACATTCAACAGCGCCGAGTTTTATGTCTCTCAGCTATCGGTCGTTCGCGGAAAAGAGGCGGAAAGTTACGAGAAGGTTCATTCGAAAGATTGCTCAGATTTCATCCCAGACTATCCAAGGTGTGCTTCTTTTTTTATCGAGTGTGTGATTGTTAGGTCAAATGGATCTGCGAGGAGTTCGAGCGATCGAAATACGGAATTAAATTGAAAGCTGCGATCGACAGTTCGATCGAACACGATGCAAAGGAATCCAAGGTTTATCCCTCCGTGTTTCTCACCAAAAGTTCGTCAACGGGAGAGCTGAGGAAGGTTCAATTTCACACTCAATTATTCTGGCTCGTGTGGAGATGCTACATCGATTACAAACGAAGCACCTGCAACATTCTTTTGAGATTCGCCACTTACATGGTACGTGAAATTTTATATTATTTTAAAAATTCGTCCTCTGCACTGAACGTACAATTTTGCGCGGCACCGCTCTTTTCGCATTAACTGCTCAAAACGTTCGAGCCGCACCGCCGCTATGCGGTCGCACAGAATTCTATTAAACGCAGAATTTCATTAGAAATCAATAATTCATTTAATTATCCTCGAAAGTTTATAGGGCTTCTGCTCTCCACGCCCTACGTCAACGTGATGGAAATGTTCGACCAGGATAATATTCAGAACCTCCAGGGCTTGATATACCTCACGGTTATCGAGACGGTCTTCACCTTCAATTACGCGGTATTCTACACTTTTCCCAAGGAACTACCCTTGCTCCTGCGAGACATCGCAGCTGGACTCTACAGTCCTGCTCCGTACTACGTCAGCAAGATCTTCATCTTGGTACAACCCCAAATCAACCCCGTACATACACTCCCCTAAAGTTTACCGATTTACATTATCAATCTATCAGCTTCCAGGGACGATAATTCAACCGATACTCTACGCACTCCTCATCTTCAGCATCGCAGGCCTGGAGGGTGGCTTAGCAGGATTCCTCTTCTTCGTCATCCCCATCGTCCTCTGCGCCGTCAGCGCATCAGCCCAAGGTAAACCGAACCAACTGACCAAACATTTACGTATACTTTCGACTGACGAAGATGAGAATATCTTATTATTTCACCAGGTTGCTTCCTGTCGGCCGCCTTCAAGTCGCCGGAGACAGCCTCCCTCCTCTCGGTCCCCATCGACTTTCTCACCCTAATGTTTTCCGGGGTCTACCTTCATCTCGGGTGAGCGAAAGAGAACAGAGTACCGCGAACTGGTGACAGGTTCGCCGATGTCGGGGTACATTCGGAAGTTTAGATCGAACGCTACCCCTACAGCCTCCGGAGGCCACAACCCCGTTTTCGCGGCAACCCCCACGATCGATCGATTTTGCCTTTCAGGAATCTGCCGCCCCTGACTTCCTGGCTCAAGTATTTGTCGCAGTTCTACTACGGCGCCGAAGCTGTTTCCCTCACGCAGTGGGGGAGGATTAAGCATATAAGTAGGTTGTGTTCGTTTGTCGAGGCAGAGTGTGGCACTTGACACATTGAGGGATGTTTTCCTTTGGCTTTTTCGTTGTTTTAAGACTGTTCGATGGACCCGGAGGAACCTTGCATGTCGACCGGTATTGAAGTTCTGGAGAAGTACGGATATGAACATGGGAATTATGTGGTCGATCTGGTTGGGCTGATGGTGATTTTTGTGCTGTGCCATATCGCTGGATTTTTGGTCATTCGACAGAGGAGTAAAAAGGAGCCTGTTTACTGATGAACGGCGGAATTGAGATATTTTTATAAAACATACGTGCCATTTATTTCTCTTGGTCTGTTATGTTACATGATTTTTTTATAATAACGCGGAAGTTTTAATAAAACGAATTTCTCAGTTGTCTTCGTCTGGTGCCCACATAGCCGATCAGAGACATTAAAATCGTTAACGCTACTAAACCACCCATATCCCACCAAAACATAGACTCACTGTATCCAAACTCTGATAATACTTCCCTTCCGCTCGAAAAACAAGGCAAATCGCCATTAGTATCACACTCTGTAAAAACAATTAATAGGAACAATCGCTTGTCCATATATTTTTAATTAAAAAATACTTACCGATCTTATCAATCTGAGTCCAGAAAACAATGGCCAAAGCTTCGTTGGCGTAATAAAACAACGAGAAATACTTGAGGTACGCCAGATAACTCGGCAGCGCTCTAAAAATGTCACTCCGTCATTTTCGCTAAACCGGGAAATCGATTATTACGGATGCAGCGCTCACCGCAGGTTATAAAACATTCCGGCGAGCAATAGAAATACCATATCGACCGGCACCATTATCGCAGTCGCGATTTCGATGTCGTCGATCCAGCTGGATACCATAATTCCGTAGCTGGTGCCGCAAATTGCAGCGGCGGCAGCGCACAGGCTGTAAAGTGAGAAGGTAAACATCGCCAGGCTCGGATTCAGAACGAAGTACAGAACGGTCGAGAAAATTAGCGCCTTCAGCAACGTCTTCGGCACCTGAAATAGTCGTAATAATCATGCGATCGACAGTCGGAGTAGCTGGTACTTCCGTCATTTTTTACCAAAGCCAGAAGCGTGGCAGAAAAATAAGGACCGGCAGTGTACATGGAACTCTCGCGGATGTAAAGTGAAATTTCGCTTGGCATCTCGTAGATGACGGAGTAGGCTACGGTAAAGATTATTTCGGATATCATCATGTACAGGGCGCCCCTTGCGTTTTGCACGCCGGACTGCGTTCGAGGATCTACGCCGAAGTAAAAGACTGCTATCATAGCGATCGTTGCCTGCGAAATTGTTTTAGGAGGATTATGTTGTACTGTTTGTTATACTGCTTCAAACGTTATCAGGACACTTTACCAAGTATGCGCCCCATGTAATCCATTCCGAGAACATCGTCCGACGATTCCTTACGCATATCCTCCACATTATCCAGTAGAATTGAACGAAGCTGCCTGGTGGTCTGTTCGGAGTGAAAGAGATCGACGTCAAGTATGAACGGGTTGAGACAAATTTTGTATATGGATTTCTGTGTTACGTCTGATGATTTTCAGCGATGACACCCGGAGTCACGTCAGGAATAGTGGAGTAGCTGGACTTTGAGAATTCTTGGCAAATGCCGGTGATTCTACTATTCGCAGTCTCCCCGAAACTGTTCCCGAAGCAGTCTGTGCACTTATTCGACACGAGACTAACGTAATATTCCACCTCGTCGTATCCCAGCGGACAGGAAAAGCCTTGACTAAAGTCGAAGTTCTCATTATCATCGAAAGACAACAAAAGCTATATCCCGTACCTGCTGAAAAACTCTGTTGCATCTTCCAGGGTCCCAAAGAAGGCCGTCCTCCCGTCGGTCATTAATAACACGTGACTGAAAATATTATATATCGCCATGCCTGGCTGATGGATCGTGCAAAGGACTACAGTGCCGTTCAGAGTGATCAATTTGATAGATTGGATCACCTGTGTCGCGGCAAAAGTATCTAATCCTGCGGCATTCATCAGAATTTCATACACTGTATCTCGTTTATCCCGTTAGCGAAGTTGACTTCAGCTTCTAAGTTCATTTTCTTTCCCCGCCCGAGTTTATACCTGTCGTCGGCTCGTCCAGAAAGAGGATCTTCGGCTTCGTTATCAATTCCATCGCCAGGGACAATCGCTTCCTCTGTCCACCCGATAATCCGCAGATCATCGTATTCCTGCAGTCGTGGAGTCCCAGGTCGGTCAGCAATTTTTCGGCGAGAGTCCTGCGACGATCCGCGTCATTCCGTCTGTCCAATTTCAGAGTGCACTGCGGATCGGTCCTCGTTACGCGATTAGAAGAAATTGGACGGAATTACGTGGACGCGCAATTAAGGGATTTCCTCAGGTACCGCTAAGTGTTCCCGGCCGGAAGGGGCGGCCTGGGAATTGAGTGACCTTGAAGTCACGCGACGATACGGCAAAGAATCCTTCTTGCTTAAAACGACTACCTCGAAGCTAATATTTTATATAAAGCAACTGAGGAATTGGCAATTGAGGAATTCCTTCATTCAGAAACTGTTCTAAGGAACAAGTACGAACTTCGATAATCTTGAAACGTCTGACGACGGCAAATATTATTATTAGGCAACGTTTGACATTGCACACACGCTATCCATACATGCACCCCATGCGTCTAAATTGCAATCCCCTCGGAAATCTCTTAGGCGACATAACGAACTATCAACGTCGCTTTACCGTGAACAGCATGTACTCCTTTGCCGTCAGCTTTGCAGGCAGTGCGTCGAATTGCGGCATGTAACCGGATATTTCCGACATAATTTCCCTCGTCGCTGGCAGTCCGTTAATTCGCACCGACCCGGAAGTTAATTTCACCCTCCTGGCGAGGGAGGCTAATAACGTCGTTTTACCTGCGCCGCTGAACATGAACGACGACTCGTTACGAGGATGAAAAAGAAAAAGACACGGCAAGCCGGGTCAAAAACATTTAAGCCGACATGTCGTCATCCGCACCCTTGCCTACCCCCAAAAGAGTAATTTTTCGAGCAACGACGAAACAGTCGAGTCTGCTCACCTCGGACCTATTATGGCCACCATGTTGCCGTTCTCCACATGTCCGGACACTAAAAGCACACACGACCTTCAATCACCACACTGACCCGCTGAACTCTGAAAGAATGAAAGGGTGACCTCCTCTGAGTATTTTCGTCGACTCGACCGGCTCATTCCCGCGAATCCTGCGGCAGGTCCGTCTCAGATAAGACTCCTCCTTCCGCGGCACGGTAACCGACAGATCCTTCCACTGAAAGTTCGTCCTGTCGTCCTGCGATCGATCGTAAATCGCGACGGCGTTCATTATTATTCTGCGCTCGCGGTCCGCCCGAACGACTTCGAAGTTGTAACGAGTGGCGAGACACGGGATTCAACAATGTTGCAGCGCCTCATCTCGGCCAACTATCTCTCTTCCTTGATAGTGTTTGCCGCCGTTATCTGAGAGCGACACGCGGATCCCGCCGGATCTCGAAATCGGGACGATAAAACTCGACGATCCGACGTACGAGGCGTCTGGGATGCTGGCTCTTTGGAAATCCGCCATAAATCATGAGCGAAAGCGAGGCGTCAACGATAAAGGAGCGGTTGTCACAAGATAGAACTATAACAGTTCTTCCGACGTAGAATTATTGAGGCGTGAAACTTAAGGAAAACTTTCGGGAACAAGAGAATTGAGCAATGTTCAGAAAATGGTTGAACAGTTTTAATGTAATTAAATATTGCACCTATACATACAAAAGACGGTAAAACTAAAGGGGAATGGATGGCGTACTGCTCTTACTGCTATTATAGTAGTAATAATATCGTGAGTCGATAAACGGTAGAGCTTGTTATTGAATCGCTTTTCTCTATTATATGCGTAGCATTTTTCGTTCTGCGTAAAATAAACGGTAGCTGTCGCTGCTTTAATATCGTTCCACGTCTGTAATATATATGTACTTTCCATATATTATATACTATATATATATTTCTATTTTATATTTATATATTTATATATATATATATATAAAAGTGCAAACATGCCGAGAAATCAGCGCTCGATGGTGAAAAATCTTCGTTAGTGTAAAACATCTCGAGTTATTTACAGTAGTGAGAATGGAAGGCGGCGCTAACGGTTAACTGTCCTAGTAAGTAGTGGCAATCGGAATTGTTAGCTGCGGATATTACCTAGTGTTACAAAATCGGTCAACGCCTCGACGCATAAGAATCCATATTATTCATATCCGCTCGTTCGTTAAGATTATTCTAAAATGTTAGACTACGAAATATTTTAGACTTTACGTGGTACGTAACAGGGATCCCACACTGTCGTCCATTCGATAATCGTGAACCACAGCTTGGAAATGATCGCAAAAAGTGGAATTGTTCGCTTGACGAGGTGGGAAAGTGGAAGTTGAGGAAGTTAGAAAATGGCGTAAAATCGTCGGAAGGAAGAACGGCGTTGACTCTAGGCGAGCGAAAGCGCGCGGATATTAGATAAGTTCTACTAAAAAGTCGTGGATTCATTCTACGGCACGCGTTATCAACGTCTCGTGTCGGTGCGAAAACTTTTTAAACGGCAAATGGCACGCCAGTGGCACTTTTCATTTAAGATAATTCGTCCAATGAAACGAATAGTCGCTCGAGCTAGTTTCGATTTAATTCAGTCCAATTTATTGCTCATTTATCGGTTATCGAACGGTGTCAAAGTGAAAATTCGGACGATCGACGGGAATCGAGCGATTATTCGAATTTCGCAAATTACGGCCTAAATCGCAATATTCCGCAGTCCTTAAAACGTAGTCTACGAACGTCTACGTGTAAATATGTTTCGGACCGCTTGGACATCCGGCAATTACATTTTCTCTGGTAACGATATCCGTTCGCTGGAAGACGAACGAACGACGACTCTTCGTCGGAGGGCTTAAAACTCTGTCGAGAACGATTTACAATGCGTAGTTCGATGAACGTGAAGACTTTCGTAGGCCCAAGGTCATCGATGCAGAATCGTGCTGCGATCGGCGTCCTTATTTCGAGATCGCTTAATATCTAACGTTTCGACGACGGAGCTACCAATTTTTGCGAACGAACCGATTTACAGTCGTTCCGCTCAGCGCGAGACTAAATTTTCGTCTAGCAAGAGTCAATTTAATAAAAAAAAAATTACTAAAGTGTCGACACGATCGACCGTTCTTCGTCGCGTCGAATTCCAATCGGAAAGTCGGAATGTTGAAACATCTCGTTATTAGGAATGTACGTCTCAAGAGTTGACAAACGTCCTTAACGCATCCCGAACGGCCCATCGTAATACTATTCCGAGGATCTCCGAGGACGTCGCGGGATCCTTGAAGGTTCTAACGCGTAAAACAAGAAGTAGAGTACGCGGCGATAGCGGCATCGATCGCGATAACGTTAATTAGTCGTATCGATAATATTAATAATGACAACAATATGCGTGCAGTATGCGACGTATATACATACCTAAGTACACCTTACGCGTACGATTCGTAATGGAACGCGAACATCGAAGAGCAAAATGACATAAGAAGACTGATTCCACCTATCGTCCTTGACTCTCAAGAAGATGCAGTGCGTCGCTATTTAAAAGTCCTCGAAGAGAAACAATACGGAAAAAAAAATAACCTGTAGCGTTTTCGAACGCTTCCGAAGTAGCCATGTCACTTTGCTCCCGTTTCGGGGCGACGAACTTCAACAAAAATTTACCAACGCTAATCGTTCGCCGAGTCCTCGCGTCCTTGGCTATATCTTGATCCTCGCGACAGGCGGGACGAGGTCGTCCAATTTTCGACGAACGATCCGTCGTCGAAGGATGCCCCGGACGCGGACAGATTCGACGAAGGCGAGACGACACGACGGCGGCAGGTCGATCCTCGATCTCGACCTCGAGGTATTACCTCTTCGTCAGCAGGAGCAGGACTTCTTTGAACTTGACGGCGACTGATTTAGCGCGAATCTCTCGCCGTCCGTCTGGTCCTGCGATCCGTTCCCTTTCATTATCTGATCGTTTTGGAGTATCTGCGAACACAGTGCAACGTCCAGCTTGAGTGACGTCATCCTCCGACACCCTCAGGCCGCGAAAGCGAATTCCGACAAAAGCGACCGAACCAAATCCTGAGAGGATCGCGGAAGACGCGAACTCAGTTTTGCAATTTCATAGTTCGGAAGTGGGCGGTTCGGGAGAGTGAACTGGGAGGTGAGAAATATTGTTGACGTTTCGTCGGCCGAAAGTTTTCCCCGAGATTTCAGGGATGACGGAGAGTTCGAAAACAGCATAGGATCGTTCGACTTGTCGAAAACAAGTCGCTGGCAGTTAGAAAAGTTTCTCGACGGGACGAAAGGGGGAAAGTATTCGACGCAATTGGCGCGCAATGAGACAGTAGGGGGTTGGTGGGGGAGGTAAGCGGCGATTAAAATTAATTATGCGCGGTAAGGCGATCGCATTGGCGCTGTCGAACGTCACTGATAAATCCATCGTACGTTCTGATCGTTATGGAATGTCAAAGCGGCGACTCGGAATCGGAGAGGGCGAGTTCAATTTCAGAATGCCCCACGTCAAGCGCCGAGGCATTTCGCGCGAATTAATCCTACCCGGACGTTAATTAACTCGTAACAATGCTTATAGGGGACGAGCGGCCGTAATTTATAGTCTATTAATTCCGCCGTTATTAAAATCCCGACGAATTAGCGGATTATCGGCGAACTGTTTAGCGCGACACGAACGGGTCAATTGTATCGGTGATAATCAGTGTTCTAAGTTAAATTGGCAAAGAATCGAACCTCTCATTTGTTAAACGAACTTTGAAAGTATACGCGGACATCACTTTATTTGACCCCGTAAACGATGCAGGTCAAGTTGAACCGAAAATTTATTAGCATTTACTGATTTTACGATTCGCCATTGTTGCGTTTTCTCAGAAAACAGTGTTAGTACTCACTTTGTGAACGAGAAACCGTGCCGCTTCCTCGATGTTGATGTTCTCTTTGGCCGAGGTCTCGAACCAGCCGGAGAAGTTCTTCTCCTTGCAGTATTCGTCCATTTTCGCTGGCGAATTGACGAGTCCCTCCTTCTGCTGATCGCATTTGTTCGCCAGCAGGACGCAAGGAATCGGCGAGCCATCCGGAAGCTGCACCTTCGAATCAAGATCCTGCTTCCACTTGACGACCGCGTCCAAGGTCGCGCTCCTCGTCACGTCGAAAACTATGAAGGCACCGACGGCTTCTTTGTAATACACCCTCGTCATGTTGCCGAACCTTTCCTGTCCTGCGAGGCACACACAACAAAAAGTTGATCAAACTCCCATATAGGACTCAAAAACTTTGGAAGCTGACAGGTAACAAATCTGTCAATAATTCTCGTACCTGTACTATCGTGATACTGTACAAAAATAACGTATTCGTGTACTCGAGGTTGAAATACTCCCTCTAATACCGGGTAAAATAAAATTACACTCCCTACTAGACGAACTAAATTGCCTGAGAGCGGCGTTCAAAATTCGTACGGGCCGGTGCACTGTAATGGCTCCTGATCAATATTTATGTCTGGCATGCAAATATCCGCTGGGCCCGATGTGTCGATATTAACGCCGGAAGCGGGCATTAAATAACGATCGGCCCGAAACGAAACTTCACGGTCGACGTGCTTTCAGCCAGAATATCCAGGAAGCTCCTTCGGGCCGAGCGTCCTTGTCCAATTATTAAATTTATCGTCCGCGGGAGAACCGAGCGTTGGGCAGACAACGCGAGAGAGCCTGACCAAAACCCCCGCGGTTAATTAATAAGCTTCATTAATCACTGACCTGCGATATCCCATAGCTGGAGCCTGATGATGGTGTGCGGATCCCAGTTGAGCACTTTGAGCGCGAAGTCGACGCCAATCGTCGCGCGATAGTGCTGGGAGAAAAACTGGTGGACGTATCGCTTTATGATGGACGTCTTGCCGGCACCCAGCTCGCCGATCACCAGGATTTTGTACAAGTGCTCTCGTTTCTCGCCCACTCCGGCATTGGGAGTGTTGTTCTGCGACGACTGCAAACGGGAAAACGGACCGTTAAGTCTGGAGTTACAGACGATTTTCGTGCAAATTCGGATTATCGAAAAGATAGATTGGGACGCGTAACTGTTCTAGGCGGAGAATAGTTAACGGGATGTTTATTCAAATGGGTATTAAATAAAGAGTGAAAAATAACACATGGTCGGGAATCGGTATTTTTGCTGCAGACGTCAGACTGATAAAAGCGGCGCGTGCGGCAATATCGTGTGAAAAACAACCGTGGCAGTAGTTTTGAAAGTGGTCTCAGCAAATATAATAAAAGAGAAATATTTCTTTATTTAGAGACCCTAAGCGAGGCGTACTAAAATTAAGGACTATCTCGTTCTGAAATTTTCACATGGATCACTCTCATAATTATGACATTGAAGAAACTTGGAGTAATTACTCCTTTCGGCCTATATTCTTCACTGTAACGGACTAAGCTATTGACTCATTTTTTTTATATTTTTCCTTCGGAAATGATGAACGAATCATCGTCACAAGTCAAACAAGCGACTTCCAATCCTTTTACACATCCTGCGTTAAACTCAACAAAAGCCAAATTGTTCACCCTTACATAAAACCGCGAAAGACATCCCCTGATAAAACGACATATTTGTAGCCCATCGAAAATTGGATCTACTTCAACCGAAGCTCGCAAGCACTATACACGTAGAACACGCAAGTTCTACGATTCGCGTGAGTCTAAATCTGCGAGCCGTCGAAGTTCCTTCCCGTCGGAGCACAATTTTCACCCCATCGATCGCCAATAGATTTCAGTTAACACTTAGTTACACTCCAGTCGTCGCGGATTCTCCGGAAAGTCTCGCACCACATTTTTTGCCGATCTCACTGCCTGCTGTCTCACCGCTGTCTCGCTGAGAAAGCAACATTGGCCGGCCGTTCTTTCGAGAAACGTTCGACAGAAGTTGGCCTCTTATCATTCTCTCGGCGAGAGGCGCGAGAGATAATGACCGACGCCTCTGCGTCAATTGTGGGAAGCGGAGAGCTCAGCGAGATTTCCCTGACACGCAGATCTGCCTTCGCGCAATGCGGAGCTTATCTCTGTCACTTTCGTAAGTGAGAAAATACGATTTTCGCCCGTACACAACTGTTAAAAGTATCTTGCACAACTGTTGACACTCCGTAACGCGCGTCCACGGTCCTAGAGTTATCTAACGACTACGCGTGGCAGATGTAAGATGTAAGAAGTTGATGTAAGAGCGAATCGTCCTCCAAGAGTCGACCTTGAAACGAACCTTGAACCTCCACTTCTTCGGATGAAGCTTCCACTTGCGAAAGTCGATGCTTTCGAGGTTGCGCCAAATTTTCAGCTCCAGATCCATGATCGTTGGGAAACGAAACGAGTCTGAAGTTTCACGAACGACTGAGCGACCGGGAAGAAGTTCGGACGACTTCGAGAGACTATCAGCGCGAAGTTAATGAGACGATCGACGCACTCGTGCACAGGATTCGGAATGCACGGTCTAGTCCGAGTGACGAGCACGATGCAAATGACTCACTACGGACGGCGGGTAGGCAAATAAAAGGGGATGTTCGCGGTCTGAAAAATAGAGGCAATGGGGTCCCTTGCCGGTCGGCGATAATCTGGCCGACTAGGAGAATAATAAGAGGCCGCCGAAGGTAGCCACGCGGATGTCAGCGGAAAATTCCATCAGCCGATTCCACGAACTGACCTGCCGATCCGCGAACGAATCCGTGAGAAGATTCGCGAGATCGATTGAGAATACTCAGCGAAGCGGGGCTGGCCAGTCAACTTGAAAAAAGGTAGCCAGTTACGGAAAATTAGATAATTCCCCAATGCGCTTTAGCGAGCGATATATCTGGAAGGTCGAGCTCGGGCTTGCAGCCTCTATCTGCAATGTTTGCACGTTTTCTCTGCAGCTACGGTACCGAGAGTCGAGTCTTATTTACGAAATGGAGATTAATTGCAAACGGTAGCCAGATAATGCTATCAATCTTGAACTGAGAGTGTAAGCGTCGAAGAGTCGAGCAGAATCATCTACCGTGCCGAGCGCAATTCCTTCAACCTATTTTCCGTGGGAAAACCGTTCATTTTCGGCCGAGAGGCTTCGACCGGCGGTCAAAATTTGCGTACGTGCCATTAGTCACGTACAACGTTTCCTCGCCGTGGCGGGAATATCGGACAATAACGTTTATCGAACAAATGCGAGGAGTATGCAAATGAAAGCTCGTTACGCGTATGTTACGATGACATAATATTACCAATTTGGATAACGATAATAATTACGCCACGGCATTATCGATCACCGGGAATGCGCATAAAATATTCGTAACAATGGGGGTGGCCAGTGGAAAATTTCGAGAGAATACGGCATGAGGTGTGAACGACCCGGGCCCACCCTCGGAGTCCCATCATAAAACTCAGCTACCTGAACGTCCCATTCCGAACCCAACGATAAGTTTGTCCTCTCATAATCCATACGGACGGTTTTTCTCCTCGTCCGAGAACAATCGACCCAGTCACGTTGCGAAAAAAATATTTGTCCCTGACAATCGCAGCCCCGACGAGCGTCGAATCGAAAACAAAAACGTGCAAACATACCCCATTGAAGAAAGCCTTCCTGTAGAACACCATGTTACGAGTCGACCGGCACCAAGTCGCACATCGGACAACGCCAGTTCTAACCGCAACGATAAATCCGGCGGTAATGACTGGGTATTAAAAAGGCGAGGACTGGACATTATTGGCCTAACACCAGAAGGAAACTCTCCCGCGCGTTCGCCGGCATCTACACGACGCACACACTTCCCACCCTCTCTCCCCCCCGCAAGTGCCCGGACTTATTATCGGATTACATCCACTGCCTTCGCGCCAGACGGACCACATTAACTGCGCCTTCGATATTACAATCGACGTTCGACGGCCCTATAAAATTCCACCGTGCGAGAGCACTATGTCCTACACTCCCGAATCCTCGAAATCGGCCGTTCCCTGATATTCCTGAACCTGTCAAGACGGACTGAGCTGACGGGACTTGGAACCTGAGCAGTTCGCGATACACGTCACTAGTAGCACAAAATATTGTTTAAACATGTATTTAATATTGAAACGACATTGAATCTCTTCTTAATATTTAAATATGTAACGAATATTCATTTTAGATTTAAAAATAAATATTTTTTTATTTATTTAGACATATGTTTTGAATATCTATTTTATATGTTGTGAATATCTGTTTTATATGTTTTGAATATCTGTTCTCTATTCTCCGAATATCGAGATCTAATATTTCCTGAATATTAAAAAGTGCCGCCAAACAAATATTTTTTTAACAGTAGAAAAAAATATTAAACCAATATTTCTGTGCTACTGGGGATATAAGGTGGAGTGGTGTAAAACCGACCCAGAAATTGTAAACTTTATTTCAAACTGATGTATTTTCTATCTAATCTACTAAAACCTAATAATCTTAGTGTTTTTATTTAGCGCATGGTATATTCTTTAAGTTGCATTCATTTGGATGAAAAATATCTTCAGAAACTTATGATTTTCTTAATAAATTAAAAACAGTACTGCTAGCGTGGACTTCCCTCGGAACTGGGGCAAAACCGCCCAACCTGTTTAAAAATGACTGAATCTTATATTCTTAAAGTTTGGGCCAAAAGTGCAATTATTATTAATAACACGAACTTTGTCGAACGAGTTAAACGGGGGAATCACGGAATACACGGCGGCCACCTATGTTCAATACTATCCAAATAAGGGTCTAGTGCGGATTTGCCCCGTGTACGGACTTAGCCCACTGCACCTTACGTGAAACAATATTGCGATCATCAGCAGGCAACATGTCCGAGTGTCGGACTATCGAAAATCGGACGCACGTACGCTCTCGAGTCTTCGCTCGTCCACGATGCATTTCGAGCTTGGGTCATTCGAGTTCGATGTGTTCGAGTGTCGGGGTGGCGAGGCGACTAGAGGGGGGAAGGAGATAGGGCACGGCAAACCGCGTAACCCGAAACTCGGCCGAGAAACTGGTACGAGTGACGGAGGTGGATCGAGCGAGGGACCGCAAACTGGGGCCGCAGACTTCTCCCTAAGAACTGTATCGATCCCGCATCATAGAATTACCGAGGGCCACCTTCCTCTGGCCCGTAGGTATGCGCTCGATCGGGTTCTGAGAGGCGAGAGGCGTCGATGCGCGCTTCGTGGGACGAAGAGGAGATTGGAACGTCGGAGTAATATGGTCTGAGCTGACTAGAAGAGTGGCTTTGTCGGGAGACTAGAAAAGTTGCTTCGCAATGTAGGGAAGAAATAGGATTGTCTCAATGTACTCTTGAAATTAGATATGTAGAATCAGAGGAGGATTGAAGAGTCTAGCGAAGATAGATAAGACAGAGAATCGGAAAAGTGTCGGTAGATTATAATCACTTATTTGAGTTTAGGTCCAGGAAAAGAAGTAGTCAGTAGAAATCTGATATACGCTGGCCTCCCCCCAAGGAAAGGTCCAGGAACAGATTAAATTGATTTTATGAGTCTTGGAATTACTAGAAGTATAAAGTATATGTTCGGAAGGTAATATATAATTGTAAACGTTATTAGAGCAGCGTTTGTCTGCAAAGTTTGAGTCGGCAGTTTACCTCCATTTACGATGGAGAAAAAGGGGTAAAAAGTCGCAAGTCTGAGATAGACTGGCTCTGTAATAACTAGACATCACAAGGCGTATGATGAGGATTAGCTTTCGGACATCGAGCTGAAATGGATATGCGTTTCTTACGGTCGCTAATTACCATCACCGGGATTGTAATTGGTTTATGTAATGTGTTTTCCTGAATAATTACCGCACGATTTCGACACATCTCCCCCGCCTCCTGCAAAACGACATGTACGTACAGCATAATTCTCCGCACAGCCTTGTTCCCGAACGTGCTTTGCATCCGATTCGCAGAGGTCGTTACATAAAGCAATTATGCGCATGATCGATCGCGACCGCTTACGTCACAATTAAAAAGTTGTTAACATCAATAATTCCAATAAACTGCACCCATCCGTAATGACGCGAACTTGTCATCGACCGTATCAACTCCTCCACAATCAGACTCCGCTCTCTACCCTCTACTTCCTCTCTCCGATAAAAATCGGCAAAGCAAGTGAGCACAGCCGAAACGTCTAACTTCTAACTGAAATCTCACCGTACTGTCCTGAGCAACGGGCCTGGACTTCTCCGGGGTCTCACTGGTGCCCACCATGGGCCCCATGATGTCCTGGAAGTCCGGATAACTGTCCCGCCTGTCGTAACTCTCCGTATAATCCTCCTCGTACAATCCGCCCGTCAGATATCCGACACCCGTGTCCTCGTCGAAGGTACCATCGAAGGTGGAGAAGGTATCGAACGTCCCCACGCTGATGTGCCTGGTCTTCTTCTTGGTCCCCTCCTCGTGCGACTTGGACTTGTTCTGACTCTGATTCCGTTCGTTCTCCGGCGCCGAACAAATGACAGTCTCCCCGGAGTCGGTGGCCTCCGAGGTCTCGTAGAACTTCCGCTGGAAATGGGCGCGCTTCTCTTCCAGTAGAGACAACTTCCGCCTGAGCTCGACCGGCGAGCTACGTTCAGAACTGACGGCCGACTCCGAGTCCGCCTTGACGCTGAGCTTCACCTTCCGCGTCCTCTCCGCGGTCGATCTCGATTCCTTATCCTTCTCTGGCCATCGGGAGATCGCGTACGGGAGCGTGGACGAGCATTGAACTTTTTCGCCTGGCTGCTGCTGACTTTGTGCTTGCTCGCTCGATTCTGCGCAACGCGAAGCTGCCATTCAAGTTTCGAACGAGACCTTAGCAGGGTGCTCGCTCGTAAAGATTCAGAGAATTCCATCATACAAAAGCCGTCAACCTAATCCTAAATTAATCCACACCTCTACCAAAGCACCTAGCCCTTACTCGCCAGCATCGTTAATCGTTAATCAGAGCTCAGTTCTAAAGGCAATTTAAAAGCACCTAATCCACCTTCGCCAGCCAACTATCTTGAGCTGAACGGTAGGATCGGTTGAATTCGAAAGTTGCAGAATTCGAAAAAGCGTTCGCCAACTATCTTGAGCTGAAGTAGAATCAGCTGAATTCAAAAGCGCAGAGTTCGTAAAAGCCAACTACCCAAATCCAACTACATCCGGCGGATTATCTATCCGGCAGGTTATCTATCCATCTAGCGAAGCCTCTATCTACAGTGTGTCTCCGTCGATCTCACCGTGCTGCCTCGGTGCACTCCTGATGGTCACCGACGGCGACTTGCGCTGAACTACGGTGACAGTCTTGACCGGCCTCTCGAGCTTCTCCGATTTCTCTCCCTTCCCCTCCACCTCCCCATCGGCCGATCCTTCCCTGCCGATTCTCTCCGGCCTGCTCTGGCTCTCCTCCTGCCCCTTCCTCGCGATCCTGGAGGGACTGTCCGAGTGGCTGGTAGAGTGGCTGGGCGAGTCCTGCGACGATTGGCTCTGCGATCTGCTGCTGTCGCCTTCCGGCGTCTGCCTGACGGCCTCCTGCTCGCTCGAGTGACGGAACTTGTTCAGGCTGAGCTTTCGCACCAGCGAGTGGGCCTTCTTCTTCTTCTTCTTCAGGCTCGACGTCCCGCCCGGCCTCGCGTCCTCGCCCTCCTCCGGCTGATTTTGTTGCTTTGCCAAGGTCCTCCGCCGCGGCGAGTCTGGGGTTAGAGAGGTTAGCGGCGGTCAGAGGGGTGGCTTTACCCCCTTCTTTCATCTTAACTTTTCACAGGGAGGCAAGCTGTTCAATCGCTGACGGATTAAGAGATACTTTCGGAAATGCTAATATTGCCAATAACAGAGCTGCAGAGGATTCGCATTAGAACCGAATCCCCTGGCAATATGAATATATTCGTATGGAATTTGGATATAATGACTAGTTGCGTTCGCAGGGCGGGTCAATGATGCATTTGATTTGAGCGGATATGCTAATGGGGATATAATCGATAGTTAGCGTAAGGTTTGCACAGCGGGCAGTTCATTTTAATACTCTGACAATGCAGCGCTTGCTGCACCGTAGGTTTAACGTGAGAACCGTATTATACGAGAATCTAATGGACCCCGAGATACCGTCGGTGTGATTAATCGTTTATTGACAGATGCGCGAGCCTGCAGGATGATAAGGCCGCGCGGCATTAATCGGATATTTAGTGGAAGATTAAGGAAGACCCCCCATCCCCCTTCTCGCCCCTTCCAGCTTTGCCGATCGTGACACAGTTGCAAAACGTGCTCAAGGTAACAGTGGGCCAGGTCGTTTGATGAACGTCCCATAAAGAGGGTGCTAATCGAGTTTTGAACCGAACCCCACGGCAGGACGATTAATTGTCCCCGGATTAATTGCCGTCTCTTCCTCGGAGATGATTAACGATCCTTCTCCTCGATGAGAGAAGAAAGCCGGGCCATCCCCACTGTGGAGGAACGGAGATAAGAAATGATAGAGCAGATTCGGCCGAATGACGAATGGCGAGCGATGAGGCATCGTTCCATTCATGGATTCCCTATACTTCCCATATTCATAAATCAGCACCGTTCCCTAAGAGAACTACGAATCCGATCGGTCCGTCCGCCCGTAAATTTCGGATTTCTCGCTCGATCGACGAAGAACTTGGGAAAAGCTCTTTCTTCCGCGAGTCGGAAAATTTACACTCCCCCCACCGACAGCTTTCATCCCTTCATTCGAACACGATCGCGGAACAATATACTGAGCCGATCAGAAGAACCAACCCCTTCCTCAAGAACGCTTAACTTCTGAACCCTTCACGTTTATCTCACCACCTACACAACCGAAAAATCAACCCCCACCCCCCTTGCACTGTGATCAACCTTTGTCGTCCTCGTCGTTGTCCACCTCCAGGCTGGGCTCGACGTCCAGCGTGCGCGTCTTCCTCTTGATCTTGAAGAGTCCGTCCTTGCGGAAGCTGCTCTTCAGGGCGTCGAAGCGTCCCCTCTTCTTCTCGTCGACGCCAGCCGGCCGAGGGTGGCTCGTGGCGATGGCGCCACCGCCCGTCAGCGTGTCCAAACTCGAGCTACTGTCGCCGACCGTGACGTATTCGCCGGAAGTGCTGCCCGCGTGCCGTTTCCGGTCGTCCTCCGACGATGAGCGCGCTACCACCGTGTCCGGCGAACTTCCACCCTCATTCTCGTTCTCGGCCTTCTCCATGCTTGCCAATCCGCCGACGGCCACCCTGACCGGCGCCTCCCTGATCAGGACCCTTCACCCTCACGTCCCTTCCCGTCCCTTCCCGACCCTTCCCTATCCTTCTTCCGCCCGACGAGTCGTACCCTCTCCCGGTCGAGCTGGCCGAGCTGAATTGGTATTCCGGCTGTCTCGCTTTTCAGCTTCGCAGGCCGCGAGTTGGCTTCCTTGCCACCAGCGGAAGCCTTAGGAAGGCCCTGCTTTCTGGGTTCGATCGGCACGGCCAGCTGATAATCCGACCTGGGCGTGCTAGCCGACGGTGCCGACGGTGCCGACGTCCGTCTCCCTCGCTGATCGCACTCGGACTCTGCCACTCTGCCGGGACGCCTCTTTATCCGAATTGCGCGCCTACGTCACAGAGGTTCTCAACCTTCTCGAGGCTCTCTCGATCGCTTCTGCGTCGGGGAAGAGACTGTTCCGACTGTCCGACTGTACTCTGACTGTTCTGACTGACTTCCGACTGTACTCTGTTTGTATTCTATACTCTGACCGTCTTCCGACTGTACTCTGATTGTACTCCGTACTCCGACTGTCCCCCGACTCTCTTCGGACTGTCTTCGCGCCGTGCTGGCTCGCTGAATGAGAATATCGCGAAAGGTAGAAGCCTGGGAGACGAGAGCGGACACCGCTCGGACTCGGCCGAGTTTCTCGGGCTGATAAACGGTATGGATCGATGATCTCGCTACTTGATAGGCTGTCGGTTTCGTCAGAGACCCCACTTCGATGCGAGAACCGGCTAGCCTTTATCCCCAGCTGCCGAATCGGTTCGCCGTCGCGTACATAAATTCATTCAGAAATATTACACCACCCCTGTCCTACGATTCGCACGATCCCTCGAAGACGAAACCTATGAACCGTTCCCGATTAACGCACCCTCCTCGAACCCATCTATCGCGCATGCTCGGAAGCACTAGCCGCGAATCTCGACGATCGCCGAACGGAACCGCGAAGGGACCGAATGAGACCCGATCACCGACTGAATCGCGAATGCGGATGGAACCGACTCAAGGATCGACCGAAACCCGATAAAGCGAGCGTCGGGGTATGATAAGCGGCCCGGTGACACTGCAAGCTCAACGGTGTCCTGGCGTGCACTAAATGTTGATATAAAAATATGGGGGGAGGAGGGCAGGAGGGGTGGGGCTTACAAGTATCCCCCACCAAGGCGTGCCAATGCACTTACTCGGGCAAGCACACGTATCCACCATGCAGTCGGCGAATACGTGAACGTTTCAGCCTGTTTGCGTTGCCTCGGTGAATTTGTGTGCGTCTTGTGGGTGGGAGCACGCCAGTGTGCGCGTCCTCGTCTTTGATGTCTCACGTGGGTGGCAGAGTACGCCTCGCTCAGCCGCAGCTTTGCCAGCGCGTTGAATAATGCGTGCGTTCGGTATAATTGCACGCTGCTTTTCCGGAAAATGCCCTACCCCCGCCGTACCTTCCCAGTTGCCTTCTCACGGACTAGGTCGCATTGTTTGGCCACCTACCTACTAGATTTGCGAACGAGTTGAATGGTAAGTGCGCTCGGCGCGAGTCTATGCCGCTTTTCCTAGAATATTACGCTCGGCAGGTTCTTGTATGTTTTTGAAGTATATAGCTAAAAGCAGCCCGCAAGGCCATTGTGCGGCAGGTGCGTAAGGCGGCATCGCGGTACATTATGCGCGCGCAGCGCTTAAAAAGTAATGCAATAACCCCCGGTGGCCAGGAGCAATTAAAGCGAATCCTACAGGTATGATAATGAAATTTAACAGGAAATTAAATTCAAACGGCGGCGACTTAATTACGCGGCAAGTGCGGACTCGCCGGAAATTGACTTTCGTTAAATCCTAATTTGCCGGACGATTCAATTTAACGAAAAACTGCGTATCTCTCACGTGTCTCTGACGAGGGGAAAAAATGCTGGGATTCCATTTGCCTTTCGAGAGTTCACGGTCTATCGACACTCGATAGAGCCTGTTAACAGATCGAATTCATCGAACGATATGCCAACTTCCGCTGTTTCAATTTCCAGTCATTTGCACTCTCATCCCATAATCATTTAAGTAAAAAAAGCATTAGAACAAATTGTTTTCCATTCCAAATGCAAATTCACAGTCAGACACTTATTCACTGAATCTATGTAATCTATTTAATACTACCCACCTATTTAACCTACAGAGCGCTCCAAACGAATTTCCCGACGTAACGCCGGAATTCTTCGCGCTCATTATCTTACATCCTCCCCAACGAAAGTCAGCCAGCCGGTTCTGCCCACAGATTTTCCGAAACACCCTCCCCCGGTGCGTTTCCAACAATGCGCACTATTCCGCGAATGTCGGACGCGCAAACATCAGCTGAAAGTGCTCCCGGCAAACAAACAGCGTGCAGTTACACCGGTGCGGCCAGTATTTTTTTCACTCCTCCTTTTCACTCCTCCCCTCGGCAAAACCGCACACAACGCCGCGTTGGCAGACTGGAGTCTCGGTATAAAGAACGGTATAGTCTTACAGCGTATCTCGGCCGACAAAGCCGAACTTTCCCGGCACTCTCCTGGCACTCTCTTCGGCAGCAAGCGCTTTCGAGCGCGCACTCGCACGCGAGTTCCGACCAGAGAACACTGATCCCGATCGATTTGGCGAACGTTTTCCCGAGTCGAAACTGTGCAGTCGATTGCATAATGTTCGCTAAACGTCGCTAATGACTGCCGCCACGATAAGGGGAAATTTCGTGCGACGCGACGAGTTCAGATAAAGGCGATATTTTAGGAACGACGTCCTCGGCGGACGCAGTTGACGCGGAAATGGCATTGGAAGTGTCGACGAACGGATCCGACTTGGCCGGGATCTTCCTGGATTTCAGGTGGATTACCTTCGCGAAGCCGGGGAAATCGTTCGTTGATAGTGCGCTTCCCTGTCGATGGCTCTCGAGCGGAGCCCCGATGGCCTCTTCGAAATTATTCCCCGTGTTTCCCTGCGAACCTTATCGGACGATACGATTTTATATTTTTTTTCCAGTCGTAAAAGAGAGTTATCCAAATGAGCGTCTTTAAGAAGTTTTCCTAGCACGCTTTCTTCATTATTTTTATTTTGATTGCATTGATCGAACTTCGTCCGATAAATTTGATTCGGTGCAAAGTAATTTCCTTTCAAAATTGGTAAAATGTTTTGCGATACTAGATTACATTGTATTTTCCGGTTTTTATTCTTCCCCAAGGTATATATCAAACAATTTTATTCGATAAAAACGATAATCAGAACAATACGCCTGCTACCTGCAGGTCGGCCTTTAACAAAATAATTTGTGATTTATCAATACATCTTTCGGAGTTTAACATTTTGATAGACTGCAAAGTGCGTAGCGTGAGTTTGCGGATAAAGAAAATTGTATCGACCAAGCGAAGCAGGGGAAATTATCGATGGGAGCAGAGATTGGAAACCTCGAAGTTTGCGCTGGCGCGCGCACTGCAAACATTTTCCCGAAATTGTTTCCCATCGCCAATTACGGGCGCCGACGTTCGTTCCATTAATTAATTAATCACGCACGGCGAGGATTTGCCGGCGATAAAGTCGAAAGCCGGTGCCAGCGATGATGCACGCTTAATCGGAGTCCTCGTTTGCCGGATTAACGGGCGCATTTTTATCCAGGCTAATCTTAATTGGCGCCTCGACAATGGCCGCGCCTTCTCGCGGGTGGCTTCAGCTCGATAGAGGAAGATTTTGTTCCTCCCGCATTCCTTAGTTCGTCGAAAGAAAGCCAACAGATGAGGCATTCATTACGATGGACCAATTATTAAAATCGGCCGACAGCGTTATTGAACATGAGAGGAATCTTATCTTCCTAATTAAAGACAAATTCTCTTATTGCGAATTTGTTCTGTACCGATTGTTCATTCGATTGTTTCAAACCAAATTTGACAGGATGCAATTTTCTGGTGAACCGTTACATCTGTACTCTTCTCCAGATTACAGATATACTTTGATTAAAGTTGCGTTCAATTACGATCTAAAACGTCAATTTAAGACAAATTCCCTTATTGCGAATTTGTTCTGTGTCGATTGTTTATTCGGTTATTAAAAATCAAATTTTACACGATGCAATTTTCTGGTGAACCTTACTGGTTCGCTGTTACATCCGTACTCTTCTGGAGATGGATTACAGATCCATTTTGATCAAAGTTCCGCTCAATTACAATATGGAGTCCGAACATCGAACGATTCTCGACGTAACATTCCGATTACATCGTTGCATTAGTTGTATGTCAGACTCGTCCTCGGCAAGGACACGGAAGACGGCCAACAAGGTGCATGGGATGAATGAAGACGAACGCATCCTCGAAGGCCGTCACTCGCCTGGCACAGATACGAACGTCACCGTTCCACCCCATTTGCGGATATATCGTTGCGTAAGCTTTTTACTCCCGGCAACACTCTCGAGCTTATGTAAATACTAATTAAGCCCGGATCCGCGCCGGCAACGTGCGCGCTCGTAAACGTTGCATTAAACGATTAAGCTAAACGCCGATTGTGAGCGGCAACGACCGAAGGACAATGACGGTCCTGCACAGTTGTATCCTGCCGCGGCAATTCATTTCTGAGCCAATTAAATCCAGTACCCGCTCCCGAGGATAATCGAGAGGGTCAAAGCGGGAGGTAGGAGGAGGTTGGCCCGGAGGTTCAAGAGGATTCTATTAAAAACAGCCCGTTACCTCGTCCTAATCCACTTCCATTCCGTCCCATTCTGACCATTATTTCGAGACGATTATCCTTCCGCATCTTCGTGTCAGTTCTGCGGGCGAAAATGCTCGAGTCGTTAACATCAACTCCTTAACGCACGGTTCCTTCGAAATAATAATGTGTCATAGCTTACAATCCTATGTAAGTAAATGATAAGTATCGATAAAACGATTATTTTTCCTTAGCTTTCACATTGTTATTTTCAATTCTCGATTATATTCGAGTGTGAAAAAGTTATAGCAGCATCAAATACAATGCCCCTCAAATAATCTCGAGTGTGCACAGTTTGGCCTGTTTAGCGCGCTCGAATATACTCGAGCGTGCACGTTAAGGGATTAATCCGCCTGAAAGGCTGTCCAGTTACGGGTCTGACGAAATCGAGGAAAATGAGAAAAATCCACCTGTTTCCCCGACTCGATCGAAGCCATCACGCAATCGTTCGTCACCTTTGCGATCGCGCAAGCGATGTCACGAGCTGCGCAGCTCGAGTCGATAATTAATTCTCGCTGCCTGCCATAATGGCCGAGCGTGCGCTTTATCGTTCGCGGTACGAATCTGTTAAATTAAACGTCGCCCGCCACCGCGGCGGCCAGTTTCAGTCTACCGTTCGGCCAACTCCTACTTTGCATGAAATTCACGGCGCAAACAATTAACAAAGCGGCCGGGCATCAGTCGGCAAAATGTTGTTCCGCGCGGTTAATGTGCGTAAAATTGGCACGTAAGTGAGGCCGGGGTGGGGTCGCTCGAGTAATGGGGTCGAACTATCGTTCGATATCATCGATCCTACGCTTGGCTAACGACGAACGGCGGACATTTTTTTCGACGACTATCGATCGAGATCGGATTGTTGGGCTTCGGATGGCGGACGAGCAAGAAAGCGGACTTGTTCCGATTCCAATTCTGGCTGATCGTAACTTGCCGGAATCGATCGGTCGATAGATAATCGAGGATCGATAATTAAGCCGGGTTCTCAGCTAGGCCGGATTACGTAATTCGATGATCGCGAAGAGAAGCTGCAGTTGCGCATCGGAGGCCAAAATGCCGGAGGAAGGACGAGACCGAGTGTCCCGATATGGAAATCGAGTCCGTGTAACCGGCGTAATTATCATAAACAGTCGGGTGTAACGGGAGAGATAAATCGCGGCTGTCGACCGACGTCAGATAAAAAGGTTAAAAGGGTTTGCCGGCCAGAACGGTTTTTCGTTCCAGGGATGATAAATCACGGGTAGTCATTAAAGTTGTTCGGGAAAATTCGAAGAACGAAAATTCAGCTCTTGCTCAATAATCCTAATCTAGAGGACGGCACCAAACATTTTCGGCTAAAGAAGCACACTGACAGTCTAACTAAAAAGTGACGAAAAACTTTGCTTTCATTTACATCTACTAACGCATTGTAACAATTTGGCCAATTTTCCTAGACCATCTACAGCTATCGAAAATGCGAATGATTATGAAAGTGGTCCAAAAATCACTTTTATCTACTTCGCCTATCATGGCAAACGAGAGAACAAACAATTGACAAATTTCCCCGAAACTGAGACCGAACATCGTCTGATTCCAGTGTAAGTCCCTCGGACGTTCTCTGGACGTTTAATATGGCAGTGGAAAAGTTCGTTGCCAACAGCCTGGGGCAGCCTTGACACTGAGACATCTTCTCAGCGCTTCAGACGCCTCTGGACGAGGACCGGGAATGAATGAAAGGAACGAAGATGGACCAGCTTCGGTGTAGCGTGGCACAGTGCAGGGTAGGGAACTTGTACGACTTCTTGTCTGTCAACAGCCTCAGGTATTCATGGGGTTCTTGCCCTCGCGAGGGCGCGAACTAAAGAGAGCTCCAGTCGTCTACAATTTTTGTTTCACCTCTGTCTCTCTCTCTCTCTCTCTCTCTCTCTCTCTCTCTCTCTCTTACTCCCTCTCTCGTTCTATCACCTCTGACCCTTTCTCCGCACTACAATGCACTACCGTATCAAAGCTAGACCGTCCGCCAGACACGCCAGACTTTCTCAGATAAGCGGTAAGCTTCATAAATTCAAACTTCCCGCACACGACGCATCCCCCAGTATGAATTTTATGCCCCTCGAGGACGAATGGCGCCAATAAAGAGTCGTGCCAAGAAAATTTTTGGATTACACCGTGGAATTTATGAGATTTACGCGATTTCGCGTTAATCGTCGCATTGCGATGATGCCTATGACGAGAGAGGAGCCAGTACAATTCTCAGTCCGATTACTGTGTTCTCGAGAATTATTTTGCTGAATTGGCTTTAGAAATGAAAAAGCATACGTTTTACAAACGTTCTCCGCAGAGGTTAGTGCATTCTACGTTTCATTGAGTGTAACGCAGATCCTCTTCACTCTTCGCTTCTCTTGCAATCTTGAGTGCGCAACAGCAATTATCGGCGACCCGATCAGTTCAAGATTACATTACGTATGATTTACGGTATTATCGATGACTAAGTTATGCGTACCCGCCGATGGTCGACGACTGATATTAGAAATTCCACCTTCGAAAGGCCTCATTCGCTCTTACATAAAACGATCCTCGTCCTTATATAAATGGCAAGGTACGTAAGTGCACGCGCCTGACGCGCGGACAACGATGAGGACTGGAAGCGAGAGGGACGCGCAGGTAAGGATAGGCCGTTAATCACTGTCAATTCGACGGTAACGACTTCTGACAAACGTCGGCGTCGAATAAATTCCCTCTAATTCGCACTCACCGCGATATCTCGCGTCCGAATCTCGATCGATAGATCGATCGCGCCGCAGATGTCAACATCGAACTCTCGACAAAATTCCCATAACTTCCCTGTTTCGCTTGAACAAAGGTGTTCGAGCCGCGGGTAATTCGATTAAGTCTCAATTCGCATGAATTACGAGTCCTACCTTTCTCATCGCCCTGGCGTCCTCCTGCTTTCCGTTCATGCTGAAGTTCATGTTCAGATCTAGATACAGATGATTGTTGTTCAACAGTTGAGGTGGTGGCTCCATCGGAGGCGGATTGGCCTCCTTCTTGTGCCTCAGTCTTCTCTCAGTTCTCTCCTGCCGCGTTCGCAACACGAGCACCACATTTCTGTCCAGCATCGTTCGCGGTCTATCTAACGAATCTCACCCACGCCTCGAATCTCACCGGCGAGTCTCAGTCTTGGCGCTCTTTCTAAGATCACAGTCTTCGGTAAAACAAATAAATATCCGGACTAACGTTCCTCACGCTGCCGATCGTCAAATCGCTTAAAAATAATCTCTTTCCCCCGTCTTCTTCCACCCTCCGCACTTCCCACAGCCCTTCGGGTTCCAGCACTCGAAAGTCTATTCGGCGGAATACCTCTCCCGCGCGTTCGGAGCCTGCCGATCAGAAGAGTCCTGAGAGTCGCTTATCCAGGCACGAAATCCGACGGATACAGCATCGTAGACGAAAGATCGACGTATCGACTGCTCTCATATATCTCTTATCGAGGATTTTCTTCTCTGCTCAGCTCTCTTCAGCTTCCTCGAGCCTCAGTCTCGTTCATCATCGGCCAACGGTGGGAACGTTCGACCTCGGGATCCTAGCCTTCGCGAGCGAGCACACGGGCCCCTCCCTAATTCTCGAACAACCTCCGAACTCGGAAGATGAACAGTCGCGTCGAACGCTTTTGCCGAACGTTTCGATCTCCGATGCTCATTGACGAGCGTAGGAGAGTGCGTGGCGTCGGGGAATGAGTCGGCCGAGTGCAAAGTCCCAGCATTTATTGGCCCGGGCTCGAGTAACTTGCCCGTTATCGTCTCCCACGTTATCGGGGTCCATGAGAGAAAAAATGCTTAGGCGCCGTGCAAGCGACGATCGTTTTTCGATCCGTGGCCGAGTAGCGAGAGGCGAAAGGGGGGAGGGCAGGGTGGTTGGACATTCGAGGAGGAAGAGTCGAGAGCGGCACGGAGGCTTCTTTTAAAGAATCCGAGCCGGACGTCGGGCCCGCGCTGCGTCACTGATTTATTAGATTCCATTTTTCTCGCCGATCGTTCGCGGCTGCCGATAAAGTCGGCGTAGGAACGATAGCCGGGGGCACGCAACGTGCGTAATCGGCCTGTTGTTGTCGTCGGATTCGAACTCGAGGCGCGAGTGTCGCTTCGATCTTTCTCGATCGGACGAGCAGGCGCGCGCGCGATGCGGCGCGAACTGGCGAGAGGTGGAATTTTCAGGAAAAATTTCGCGCTCCCCAGGGGTGGCGTAAGACAAGGGTAGTGATGTACTGTCATTTTTGTATTCGTTCAGTAGTGGATTCTGTCGGAGTTTTTCAGGTAGTGTACATGCATGGCTACTTTTTGAGTGTTTTGAAGTATTTTGGATTCTTTCGGTCTGTCCAGGGATTACTTTCCGTAATCAGACCCGTATTCATCCCCCTTTCAGCTTGAAATCTAAAAACAACGAAGGGACATCACATATGCAACAAGAGCTGACCCAGTCACAGCGTCCAACCCAATTTTTCACCTTTCCACTCGTCCATCCCATCTGCCCATAAAAGATAACCGAAAAATCTGCAAATCGCACACTCCGTTCCTTTCAGCCGTCGGCCATACTCATAACCGAACTCACGAACATCATCCCCCGACCTTTCTCGTTCATCCTCCAATATTTAAGCTTACCCTCCCCCTTCCGATGGGAACGTATCTCGCACCCTTAGCCCAGTTTTGACGGCACGTCCCGGATTTTATTACACGCCCGGCTCATTTCCATTCCTTAACAACGCGATCGCGACGCCGCTGAAGCGCAGTTCAGACACGAACGAGGCCGTCGAGAGGAAGCAGAAGAGGGAGAGGGTGGCGAACAGGGAAAAGAGAGGGAGAGGAAAGGATCGAGGGAAGAAGAAGACGGAGCGGACGAGCGTTCGGGCGTGTAACACGCGCCAACTGATGCGTGCCGCGATCGATTCATCAAATTCTTTTATGGCAGATCAGCTGTACCGTCGTCGGGCAGGGTAGCGATAAGGGGAGAATGGAAAAAGCGCCACGATAACGGCGAGAAACTGGTAATAATCGCCACGATACTACGCGCCACTTCACGTCTCCGCTACCAGATAGAGATTTAATATTGTGGCGCCATGTTATTATTCATCGTCACAGTCGCCGATAAGCAGTCATTATTCCCGACCGTCGAAAAACTGCGATTGGACGCGCGCCTCGCGCTTCCATTCGGATGTTTACACGCGAGCTTTCCTATTTCTATGCCTAGTATCACGTGCCTCTCCTACCAGTCACATCGTGCGCCCCGATAGCCGATTGGGCAAAAAGTGGTAATGTCCGGTTAATTAGCGTAATTGAAAAGTGGGATATTTTGTCTGTGGCCGGATTATCGCTCAAACTGTGACATCTTAATGGTATTTTCTTTAGACAAACTAGACGTCCTCCGACGCTGGCCAGAATGCTGTAACGACGTTCTAGGGTCAGCTACCTATTCTCGTACATCCTTCAATTCTCGAATCCGTTCCGCCAATCGTCATTGTCTCCCAAGACGTTGCCACACAGCTTTCCTCGCTATCAGCCAAATTTCGTTCGTCCCGAGCATTCGAGACGATGCGAACCAATTAACGCGACGCTCCGGCAAAATGTAATGTACGCAAACTGCATAAAAGCGGCGGACACGATAAACCGGCCGGCGAATTTGTCCGCGCAATCGGCGAACATGAATGTAATGTACCTCTAGTTCGATTAAATATTGTTGACATCGTTGACCATTGATAGACATAATCTTTATTACCGGTGACGGATTTAGCCGGGGCCGAAAAGGAGACATGTACCTCTCATGCGAATAACATGTAGCCGCCGTCGTGGGCATGACGCAACCGAAGCCCAGTTACATCACTTTCGCCCCGTTACAATGAAATGGGTAGCCTTGTCGGGCGAGTTTCGTTTAAAGGGGCCAAAATGATGCAAGCCGAGCGGTATTCGATCGCATCGTGTGCATCCTGTAACTCCACCTTCCGCCTTGTCGCTCGCTTAGAAGACCCAGAACGATGTAACAATAGGCGTTCGTCCGGCGAAAGCTTCTCTCGAGATCGGTATTGATCAATCGTTGCACTTTGAGCCGCGGCAAAAAAGAAGGTGTAACAAAGCGCGATAACGAAGTGTCATCGTGCCATATTGGCATTCCGCTATTGTATCCGTACCTTGCCGCGATGACAATAAATAATGTAGATACCGTTTATTCTTGGATCCGTCTATTTCAATTCATGGCTTACCAGGGATATACAGGGTGAATCCGATTATTGACGGAGTCGAAAAGATTCTATTCGCGACTCGCCCCAGCGGATGCCGAACGATTCGCGTACGGCGTATGTACATGCGCCATTTTAATTAGAACGTGCATGGGAGACATGAGTTACGGCGACAGATAAGGTCGAACGAAAGCGGCGATAATTATTTCTAACATTTAGCAGCTCATTAGCTGCTGATTAATTAGCCGACATCCGGCAACGTTCGATTTGGCCCTCCATAAAAGTTGCGACCTTTGCTTAGCCCCCGCCAAAAATATCGCGATCGACATCCTGGTCCTCTTCCCTCCGACTCTCTAAACGGTCCCACACATACGAACACTCTCAATCCTCCCTATCTCGAAGCTGAGCAGAACAGCTCGTTTCACAAGCAACAGCGCGAAGTCTCCCGAAAGTTGAACCTTATCACTCTTATTTCTCAACCTCCCGTTACATCAGTCTCCGCTACGTTCTTCCCCAATCCGCGTATCAGCTTTCGCTTCCATCTTTGTCCTATCTCGAGCATCACCCCCTTCAGCTGCATTCGTCAACGACCTGACACTCATACTCGAACAATACCTCTTTAACCAAGAGACCTTACGTATCGATTCTCATTACATTAGGAACCTGAACAATACTCGTTCCGCTCGACGTTCTTCAATCGAGACACTTTATTTATCAATTCTCATTACATCAGGTACCTGAACAATACTTATCCCGTTTCGACGTTCCTCAATCAAGAGACCTTACTCATCAACTCTCATTACATTAGGTACCTGAATAATACTTGTTCCGTCTCGACGTTCCTCAATCAAGAGACCTATCGCATCTCATTACATCAGGACTATTTCGCTTCTATCGCTCCTGAGAATCGAACCGTAAACTACCAGCGCAAACCAGAGCATTTGCCAAGCAACAATCCCGAAAACATCGTCGCGACACTTTCTGCCCCCGAGTTGGGAGAAAGTCGCGGACGATAAGATCGCCGCATGCCCCGAGCCGCTAATTACCCGATAAAGCCGGCAAAGATTCTCGTCTCGGCACGGCGCGGACTCGAGGATGAAAACGTTTCGCCGACGACGATATCCGCCGCTCTTAAACGGCGATAAACGCCGAACGATAACCGCGTCGGCAGCGGCTCGACTGTTGGCTCAGACGAGAGGGGTGAAAAAAGTACACCGTAATCGTCCGGGACACATTAATTTCTCTCTCGTAATTAAGGCCCTAATCGCGGCATTGTACGTGGCGCGACGAGACGCTCGTAATTGAAGTTCCTGCTTCGAATCGCGGCGCCGAAAGCGAAGCTTCTGTTTTGCCGGCGGAACGGCAAAAGATCGTCGGGGCCGAGAATGAAAATTGATCGGCGAGGCGGTTTGCGGAGTCGGCCATGAAATTTGCATGGCAATTTCGTCGTTCGCGGCGAGAGGGGGGCTGGGGGTGGGTGCCCGAAATTACGGTCACGCTACTGGGCGCCGAGGTCAAATATTTTCGATAACGGGGAGGTTGGATCCTCGAGGGGCACGAAAGAAATCCAATTTGTCTCCGGTATAAAAGCGATCGTCTTATTCGACTCTGGCCTGAGCTGGATTTCGGCCTCTCTCTCTCTCTCTCTCTCTCTCCCTCTCTCTCTCTCTCTCTCTCTCTCATCCCGTCTCACTCCCTGGCCTATCCTCTCTCACCATCTCACATCATTCAATTCGATCGAATCGGCCGTCATGATAAATTCCGAAATTCCATTCCGCTCGAAAATTTCCACCAACCCCTTCCGGTCCCCCACTTCCGCCTCATCGACGACGTCTCCTTTGTTCGACACATTGAGTTTCGAAGTTGAGCGTCGCTAACAGGACGCGGGGGGCGAAATTAAATAAATTACATTCGCCTAAATGAATTACATTCACCCGCGCGAAACTTTCCTCCATCGCCCCCCCCCCCCCCACCCTCCCCCACCCCCGACCGCCTACTTCCTCTCTTGAAACTGAAATCATCTCCAATTAGCGAACTCCGTTTCTGCGCTCTCCGAAAGATTCGCGTTCAACTCTGTCCTCTTCCAGCCTCCCCCCCCCCCTCCCCCGTGCCACCCTCTTCCCACGCCCTTTATTCCACATTACTTCCGCCTTTCACTCCGCTTCTCGAGGGGGTTGTCCTCGAGAGTCGCGAAGAAAGCACCGGGTCTCGGGGAAGGGAGGAAACGAGCAAACACGCGGCCCAGTTCGAGAAAAGTCGGAAAATCGTTTCTCCGATGTCGTTGATCAAATTTATCCGTCAGTCACGCTCGTTTACGCCGAACTCGCATTATCGACGAGTTTATCGACAAAAGGTAAATACCCGACTTTATCCCGCGGCTGAACGCCGCGTAAAATGATTTGTGTCCAACATGAAAGAGAGAGAGAGAGAGAGAGAGAGAGAGAAACAATGGAAAATGTAGAAAGTGCAGAAAATATCGAAAAATACACGCGTCGAGAATGGGTTGATTTACACGGTATTAAAATGATGCACGCTGGCTTTCGGCTGTGGGGAGGACGAATTTTAACGGTCGACGCGGAGAGAGCTGAGGAGTCAGTGATTCGGACAATAATTTCGTTTCCGTTCGGGTGCTGACACGCGAAATTGATATTATATAGGGCGTGGGAGTTGCGAGCGTGCTTTGGCCGGCCGAATGCGGCACTGCGACACTTCGATTTTTGCCGAATGCCACGCTCCGCGCAATGCGTTTTCATTTCTGAGTTCTGTCTTCCTAACGACGTGGGAAATATAAGAAATTATGGTCGAAAATTACGTACAGTTATTTATGAAAGACTTAAATTCAGTGTACGATGCGTTTCGGTGGTACGCTATATCAAATTTTTGTTTCAGGTACTGTAAATTATTATTTGTACGAACAGTATAAAATTGCGAATCAAAAGTTACATATCTTTTGACCCTTATTTTGTATGGGAAGTAATATTTATTAGTTCATGAAGTATTTTTCTTTTGCGTCTCGTCAAATACTGCGTTCTTTACAGTCGATCATGCCTCGTACCGTGTGCGAAATACAATATTTTTATAGAAAATTATGTATCGTTTCCACGTATTTTCCGAATTTCAACTGAAATTCAGTGTTTGAGTCGTTTTCAGTCGCACGGCAGGGACCGTCAAATTTTTGTTTAACCAAACAATGTACCGCAACGTAATTACGTAATGGCAGGTCGCACAACGATGTGATTGGCTAATGGCGTACATTGTTCTCCTCACATCTACGTCCCTGGCCACTGACATTGCGGCCCCTTGCACTCGGCGAACTCTAATTACTTTATTATTCGCTAATAGCCGATGAACGAAAATGAAACTCTGTTACGCTTAGCGCCCCCGAATTTTGTCCATCGTTTCGCTACCTTTTCTTACTGGCCTACTGACTTCTTATTTCTTCTACCTTCCCACCGTTACAAATTTTTGACTCACCCCGTATTCAAACTAAAGTTCGTTCACTCCCAACGATTCGGTGTAAACATTCGATCGACCGAACTTTAACGACGCTGACTAATTTTACGTTTCGCCCGCCGGCTCAGTCGAACGTAGGCGTCCGCCGATTTCGACCGACGCCCTGGACGACCTGGCCGATAATTGGCGACAATTTGTCCGTGCCAATAACGCCAACGGCGCACCGACTGCCGCGATTCGGCATTCGAATTGTTCGTAACGCTTAACGCGTAATGCTCGACATTCCGGCAACGTGACGGCTCGCGAGCCATAAAGCCAGGGCAGAATTTTGAATGATTCATTGGGATACCTGCTCGCGGCCGATAATGGGAGCAAACATCTACGCTGATAGATCCGTTATCGACGCCTACCTGCGTAACGAGCGACGGACAATTGCTACCGCGTTTCCTCAATGTCCCATTATCGCGATCGTGCCACTGGCTCTTACTCGCCATCGTCTCTTACTCATCGTGCATCGTATCTTCTCACTTTTCAGAAAAATCCGTGACGCTCAAATCTCATCGCAATCCGAATCCTGCGTTTATAACTAATACTTTGGTATAATGCGTACGCGAAGATATTTTTTTATGATGTTTTGTACGATACAATAAATTAAGAAGGATTGTAAGAAAAATACTTCTATTACGCAGCGATGGTTAGTATTCGATCGGTATAGGGATGCAATCATACCTATTGTCGCGATTTCTTACTCATCGCGCATCGTATCTTCTCACTTTTCAGAAAAATCCGTGACGCTCAAATCTCATCGCAATCCGAATCCTTCGTTTATAACTAATACTTTGGTATAATGCGTACGCGAAGATATTTTTTTATGATGTTTTGTACGATACAATAAATTAAGAAGGATTGTAAGAAAAATACTTCTATTACGCAGCGATGGTTAGTATTCGATCGGTATAGGGATGCAATCATACCTATTGTCCCGATTTCTTACTCATCGTGCATCGTATCTTCTCACTTTTCAGAAAAATCCGTGACGCTCAAATCTCGTCGCAATCTGAATCGTACGTTTACGGCTAACGCTTTGGTATTTTGCGTACGTGAAGATATATTTTATGGTATTTTATATGATACAATGAATTTAAAAAGTTGAAAATCTAGGCTTGCAAGTAAATACTTGTATTATGCAGCGATGATTCGTATTCGATCGGTATAGGGATGCAATCATTGTCTGGATTTCTTACTTATCGTGCACCGTATCATTTCGTTTTCCAGAAAAATATTAATTCACATCCGACATTTCAGATATGTACGCTGAGAAATATATAGGGGAGACCGGGGCAAAATGGTATAGCGGGGCATAATGGGACCGGGGCAAAATGGGACCGGGGCAAAACGGGTTTGGGGCAAAATGGAATAGTGAAAATCAACACTGCTGGAAAATACGTCATTGGGGCAAAACGGGACTGGGGCAAAATGGGACAGGAAAAATCGGAGATTTCTCCGGGATCGGGGCAAAATGGGACAGGAAAAATCGGAGATTTCTCCGGGATCGGGGCAAAATGGGCCGGAGAAATCTCCGATTTTTCCTGTCCCATTTTGCCCCGATCCCGTTTTGCCCCAATGACATATTTTCCAGCAGTGTTGATTTTCACTATTCCATTTTGCCCCAAACCCGTTTTGCCCCGGTCCCATTTTGCCCCGGTCCCATTATGCCCCGCTATACCATTTTGCCCCGGTCTCCCCTACTTTTCTTTTGTTGTGTCTTGTACAATCCTAAAAATGAGTCGACTAAAGGAAAAAACATATTCTTAATTCGCTAATGATAATCTAAATTTGGCCAGTATCGGGATACAGTCGTTCGTATAAAGCGAGCTACTTTTTATTTCACAAAGAAATAATCTCCAACGATAAATTTGGAAAATTAGTTGATTTTTGTTCGTAATTACGAGCGAAGGGTATCTGAAACGTTAAAAATAAAATACTCGTATTAGGCGCCGATAATCCGGATTCGGACGGTACTGTTAATCGTACAGATTTGGCAATCAGGGAAGATAGGGTAATTAACTTGTACTCCGAGACGAAGATACGGACGTTAATGGACGGAAAAAAAAGGAAGAGTCGACGATCGATCGAGCGAACGTTCATCGAAAGAGTAAAGTGGCATTTCGCAATTTTCAATGCGGATTGAAAAATGTTTCATTGTTTACCGGGTCCATCCTGTCCGCTTGCGTGCGCGACAACGATAAATTTTGCGGCGTCACATTGTTGTTGTAGTAATCTTCGACGGAATGCGCAACTTTTCGGGGGGGGCGACAAATTTTCATCGACGCCACTTTTTATCACTGGCATGACAAAAACAATGAGACGTGACGTCCGCTTGGCTGACATGCGAATTCTCGGTGATTAATCTTGAAAAATTCCACGCACTTAGGGTAAGAACTTCTGTTCCTCCTTTCATTACTTTCGCTACCCTTCCAATTCATATTCATCAATCTATCGGTGTTGGCAAGAAAGTATTTTCGGTTTTCAGACATAGATACCGTTGTAATTTTTCTTAGAACTTCTATCAGTATACAATATCTTATTTTTCAAGAAAATATGTTCTTGATAAAAGTTTTTTCTTGGTATGAAAAATTTTATTTCACACCCCAGAACTGAAATTATTCTCTTGCCAACCTGATAGACCCCAACGTAAGTGTCGCATCTCACGCAATTCAAAACGTTGTTTGCTTCCAATTGTTTCAAACACTCGATGCCCTAAGTCCGATTGTATCAGTACACAATACATAAACATGTAGATAAACCGTTGATACGAAAATCGACCTCGATCTAACTTGCACCTGTTCTACACTAAGCCAATCTACACCTTCATAAAAGTTAAGTAACATTCTTCTAGTTCTTGTAACATCAAAGTATTTGCAACCTTTCCCTGACACTTCTTTTTCGCTTTCCGTCGCATACTACGGTAGCAGGTACCGAATAATGAATAATAAAAGAAAAAAAAACATTCTCGGATCCGCGGGACAGAAAATGTCCGATATCTGCATTTATCATCCCGATAACGGCATCGGTACATCTCGAGCCGATAAATGATACAAGCTTCGCTGATCGCACGTCTCGATTCCGAACATCAAAGTCGTCCACCGTACTCGAACTCACCCCAGCGAGTTCACGTTTTAACCCCTTCTCCCCTTTAAAGCCGCCCGCCCCCTCACTCTTTGAGAGAGCGTCGAGTTAATAGAAAGGGAAATTATGGCGGTCGAAGGGCAGGTCGACGAGAGGGGGGATAGAAAGGAAAATCTCGCTGACGAAAAGTGAGACCGGCTCAAACTTCGAAACTGGGTAAACCTTCGGCTTTTTCGCCTCTGCCCTCGAATTCGAGCCAGACAAACGAACTCTTTGTCCGCTTAAAGTCCTTCTCTTTTAATTTCCGAGACTCGATCGCGAATGGTTCTCATTCTCATTCTTATTCTCATTCTCATTTTCATTCTCGTTCTTATTCTCATTCTCGGTTGGCTTTGCGATCGAAGCCAAGTAGTCTGAGTCCCGAGTCCTTATTCCTGATCGACGTTCGGCCGAAGGCTTTGACTCCTCGAGCTCGAACAGAATGAATCCTGCTCGCGTCAGCGAATGGAAGGCCATTGTCGGCCTTATCCTTTCGCATTCGTCTGCCTCGGAATGGCACGTCCTGTTTGCACGTAAATTTCTCGCCAAACTCGGAAGCCATTTTTGCCTGGCTGCATCGCACTTCGGTGGGAAAGGATACGTCCTGCGAGTATACGGTGCAGTTTCGATCGGCAGGACTCGGATGTCCTGGCTTGGGTACGTGACTCCTTTACGGACTTATTTTAGTGTATGGGTAAGTGTCGTGGGATACGAATTGCGACGCGGGGGAAAAATAGTTCTTTGGGGTAAAGTGTCGAGAGACTTAAAGGGTATCAAAAGTGTTCCTGAATCGAATTCAATTATGAATGAGCCATTTATCAGCTTAGAGAAAAGAGCCATTTGAGCTAAGCTTCAACATTGTAGATGGACTATGGAGTCCAGGGTAAAAAGAAAAAAATCGGGATTTGAGTCAGTTCTTCAAACGTAGCGGATAAAAATGCCAAAAAGTCAGAACATCATAAATAGGGCACATATTCCGTATCTTCAGAATTTTTAATATAAAATAACGTATCTCGCGAAATTAATCGTTCAGTCGGATTAGACGGTAAACAGAATTTTTTAAAATTAGTAATGAAAACGCATTATTAATACATGTTAAGCCAGTCACTCGGCTCGGTTCCTAAATTATTCGACGACAGCAGTGTTCGGGACTCTGAAATTTGAATGAGGCAGGAAAAATTCGAGTCCGCCCCCGAAACTTTCTGTTTCCCTGGATTCCGTGCATCGCTAACGTCGAATCAAATATGTATCGACAGTCACAGGATTCGACTGGGGACTTCGAGGCCGAGCTGGCTCGCCTAAACATGACCGCCGTATATTGAATTTCCCGCGTACACGTTTAAGCCACCCTACGTGCGAGCGAGAAATAATTTCCACGCCGAGTGAGCCCGGGAACGTATTTTTAGAGAACACCTTCGATCGAACACGATCCACGCCGCCTCCCATGGCCGCTAACCACAAATCTGATCCAATCTGGGTCACTTCAACGGACGAAACTCGATCGTCCGTCTCTCCGGCATCGTCTAGTTCGATAAAGTTTAATCCGCCGAACGCGAAGAACCCAGGCTGCAGCGGGCATAATTTTAATCTAATAAAAAGCACCGCCAGGATTCCCAACGAATTGCCGCGAATCTTTGCCCAATTAAACTTTTGTTTCCGCCGACGTCTGTATGTTTACCTAGGTACATTTCTCAAACTCGTCAGACTTTCGACGACTGTACCATGTACGTATATGTTTGGGACCCTATTTTACACTCTAGGATGTAAAAGTTTTTATAACTTGACAATCGCCTAAGTGGCTCATATCGTCACTTTTCACGATTGTAAGATGCACGTATATGTTTGCAACTCTATTTTACACTCTAGAATGTACAAATTTTCATAACTTGACAATCGCCTAAGGGCCTCATATCGTCACTTTCGACGACTGTAAGATGTACGTATATGATTGCAACCCTATTTCACATCCTAAGATGCACATATTTCTATAACTTGACCTAAGTTTGTGTACCTCATATCGAAAACCGATAATTTATCACAGTTAATCCATCGTTGAACGCGAGTTCGCCGACGTGTTCGTTTACCCGAAGAACGAAAAATAGACGTCCGCCGAAAACAGCGGTAAACTTTCGGCAATAATCGAACGATTACCATTATCACCGCCGTTGACAGAAAGTTACCTATCTTGTGTACAGCCTCTCTCGGCGAGAGATCGTCACGGGTGAAACGCAGGCTGACGATTACACCACCGATCTCGTACGGTTTCCTCGCGATCGGTCTGGGAAATTGAACGGGCCCGATTCACCCAGCAAATTTTCCGATCCCCTAAATTTCCCAACTCGCATTTTCCCCGCCCAACCTTATCTACGGTACCTAGGCCCGATTTTGAATAATGCCACCCTCTTCCTCCCCATCCTCGGACGTGGAAACGGACGTGTCAGTGTCAACAAGGCTCGTTGTCAATCTCAAATCCCGATTAGATAAACTCGAGTTTCGAGGGAGATTATCAGCTCGACGCATCGTCACGGTAACTTTCCCTTCCCCGCCCGCCCACGATCGTCACTGACGCGATGACTGATAATACTCAGCAGCGAGAGTGAAACTTTTCACGGCCTCGGTGTCGACATCGATGTTCCCACGGGACCGTTCTAGCTTGCCGAGAAAATGAGCGATCGAGTACCGTAATCTAGATCCACATCGAAGTTACACTGTTTTCGATAGGTCTCTCCGCTATCGGAGACTTCTGTCGCCTTATCATTCTTCACGATTCGAAACTCTTCGCGAAGCAAAACATTTTACTTCCTCCGAAGGTGGCAAGAACCGAGAAAGTTTGCTACGGCAGACTCAACTATCAGAGACGCGGTGAATACCGTCAGGTTTTAGAATTTGAAAGTCGGTACTGAAACTCGTGCTCCCGGTGAACGATAATGTTTGACTCTGCCTAAGGTTTTGCAAGTAACGCGCTCTCCTTACGAAGTGTAGTTATCGCTAGCTGGGAGCCTGACACAGCGCTTACTCCGTTTAACCGGATAAAATTCGACACCGCGTCCCGACACTCAACCCCATTTCCAGCCAGAAAGCGCGTTCCGACGGGGATGACTCGCTTTCAAAGACCGTTCTAAAAGCCTAAAAGGAGTCCCATCCGAGAATTCCCCGCGGAGTTATCGGTTATTCGAAAGAGCGACTCTCACCACGTGGGACACTCACACGCGAGAATTACACCCGACGTCGCAGATAAAAAAAAAAAAACGGCAGCCTCAGAGCAGATAACATTTTTATGCTACTTTTATGAACGCCACCTCCCTCCGTAGAAAAATTCAGCGTGCACAGAACCATCGTCCACGTGTGCACCTAAATACTATCACTACATCTAATCCCTACCTACGATCTTAAAATCTATCCTTTTCCCAATTTCGCGACTTCGAGTAAAATCCGCGTAATACCGGAGCGATCACGAGCGTGCGAGAGGCTCACGTTTTGAAACGTGCCACATCGAGCCACGTTAGCCACCGATAGGGTCCCCTATTCACGATTCTTCGTCTGCTGGTTTCAAAAGCAGCGCGCCAAAAGCCACTCTTGCGCCGCGTCGGCCGCATCCTCGCCGGCAAACGACGAAAGCGGATAACGGAAGTGTTCATCACTCACCATTTGACGCTGGCACGTGCAGGGCTTGTCCTTCCTGTACTCCACTAGCGGCACCGACTCGTAACGCTTCCTCCTGTTCCAATGAGACCGGGATCTTCTCACGACCGATATCACCACAGCTGGGCCCATCCGGCCATCTTGCCGTATACCGAAACGTGTAACTACGACGCGCTGGCGTCTCTGGCCTTCCTGCGTGTCGCCCCGAAGGCGAAAAACTTCACGGCTAATGTCGGGCAACCCCCTGTCGCGGTCGGTAAAACAATTGCGTAACGGAGTCCGCCCCCTCGTTCCCGGACGATCGAAACGAGATCAGCGCTCAACGGCAGACGCTCACGCTGTGTCCTTATCGCGCTTAGGCTTCGTAGCTTTCTATGTACATCGCGCGTCCCTTTTTTCGCCTTATCGCCGAACGCTCAGGGAACGGGCGCCCGCGTCGGTCACTGCCGGCCGAACAAACTTAGTTCCGACCTGGCCACGTTCGCAGAGGGCAGCACCTGACGGTCAGATGTAGAACCTGGCACAGAGAAATTGCAGAAAATCGGGGTTAGGTATTTGGCTGTGTGTCATCCAGTGTCATCCGAATTGTGGAGGCGGACGAACTGTGTGAGCGAGAAAGATGTAGGTGTTCGGACTGATATTTATGATGGCTCGGATGTACGATGGGTGAGAATTAAAAGATCGATGGTATAATTTTTGAAGGCGGCGGATCGGTGTGGGGTATGGACATGTTCGTTAGATGTGTTGGAATGATTTTCTATTTTTATTTTGTTAAGAATTTGTAATGCTGTTGCGTTTTGAAATTGTGAAACGTCAGCCACTTGTTCGTGGGTAACGTGAAATAAACATTATCTTTTTAAACGGAGTAATGTTCGACTTAATATACTTTATACCCAGAGTACGGGTATAAAGGTGCAGTTTGAAATTTTGAATTTTCGCGCTGCGCCGCTAAGTACTCAAATTATATAGATGGGAAACGTTGTTGTATGCGTTAGTACCGGCGTTTGCCGAATGGTAGCAGTACCACCCGGGTCGACAAAATCGAAGAACCTCGCGGGAAGACGAGTCAATTGATTTAAATTGCAAGCATCGGATAACTATCTGCGCATTAGAGCAAACTATAAATGAATATGTTAAACAATTTCAATCAAAGCACGCTCTATCTTCTTAACACTATTACCCCGAACATCTTTAATCCCAGAGATTGTACCAGAAATGCCAAACTGATCATTAATCTTGCAATAAAGTACTTCTGCCTCCGGTATCAGTTTTATCGACAAGGGACAAAAAAAGGATCTTTTTTATATTTAGCTGTGGACTACATGCTCCCGATATCAGTAATTCATTACGAAAGCGACCTTCGGGACGAGATAAACTCATTGGCTGCAGAGATTTCAACGTCGGAGATACATCCCTGTTCGCGTTCCATTTTTGTGAAAGTCCCCAATAACTATATCATACCCGAATCGAACAGAGCAAGCGACCCACGCACAGGCATTCTCACGCTGCCAGCAGGCAAACCATACACAGACTTACATCCCACAAAATCAATTATTTTTTGTACGCGTATACTTGACGTATCCTCATTTCAAAACACACAGCACCCAACTCTGCGTAAGACGTACGTACTTTAAAGCCAAGCACGCTTTATTGATCGGCACTCTATTTACGCACTGACACCCGCAACGTAAGATTCTCGATATTTTCGAGGACAGAATACCATTGGCTCGTATATTCGCGACCCGAGCTACTGGAAGGCACTACTCATGAGTGAGAAAAACGTATCTCCTGAACAGTCCGGAACGAGTCCGGACGCTAGTTTAAGGAGGACTGTTCGTTTCGAGCCAGTCTCCGTTGCTGGGTTTACGTAATGCTCTAGCACGTGCTTATAATCTCTCTCACGTTGAGAGGGAACCCCGGTGCCCGAGTTGGCACGGCAGACGTACGTGTGTAAGTGTGTACTTTCTAAACTTTTACCGAGACAGTTCCCTGCTGTTCCCCCGCACGCTGCCGCGACCTTTTCCTGTCCCCTGTTTCTGTTCCATGCCAGTCTCTGCACTCGACTCCCGCGAGTGCTTGGGATTACTGTACTTTAAATCGGACTAACAGGCACCAGTTTCCCTCTTGTCCTCTACTCTTTATAACGGACATTTCGCAGAAAGGGAAACAGCCCTCTTAGATTCTTATGATTCGTTATAGCTTGTTACATCTTAATTTGTTTCATTAGAGGAATGGTTTCTAAAAGCTGTGTCCCTAAGCTTGCGAATTTAAGAACATTCTCTTGATACTGAAAGTACATGGTGAAGGAACTTCGAAGGTCCTCGTGCGCGTCGACGTTTCCCACGTTGCTTCCAATATTTTATACGCAACAGGTGCTGGCGAGCGCTGAATAATTCAACGACGGCAATAAAGCTTCGTTCGTCGAATATGAACCGCGGAATGCGTCTCCCTTCATTCGTACCATAAATCGTTGCTCTAACGTCGATTTAAAGGGTTGGCAGGAACATTGTACGAAGAGAGAGAGAATCGGGTCACTTCCTTACCCGGATATTCGGATCCAGCTCTATTCGGAGCGAGATCCACACCATTTTCCCACGAGCTATCGCAATTATCCGGCAGGATGTCCGATTGTCAGTGGCGGAAGCAGGACAGAATGCTATTCGAAAATGTCATGTCTGCCGGAACCATCGGCGGAGAACAGTGAAAGCTTAATGAAGGCAGACTCGGGGAGATTTTCCTCGGCTTAATGAGACTCGCGAGACTTCCTCCGCGAGCATGTTATTGTAAAGCTACTGATTACGTTTGGCCGGATGATATCGGCACGTTTAATGAGAGGTGATGTGACTCGCTGAAAATGCATCGAAAGTTCGCCCGGGTTCAATGAACGGAACGCTCGGACGTTAAAGGAAGTTTGGTCCATAATATTTTACATCGTTACAGGGAGTTGTTGACGGACGTCGTTAACTGGTACTGAACCAGTCGGATCCCATGGCTCCAAAGAACGCGGCTGCTCCGGATTTGATGGCCGCTCCAGCTGAATCTGGCTTCGTCGTGTCCTTTGCCGGCATCTTCTTACGCTGAATTGACATAGAAAATGATAGTATCTTATTCTGCGTCGATATTGAGACATTTTTTGAGAAAGCACACCGCTCACTGTTAGAAAGTTAACGCAAATCCCACACTCGTTCGAACACTGATTATCTAACATCATTACAGGATCATAAATCGATCCGGGGAATCATGCTGTAACTAAAACTAACACTTCCCATCCATTCTTACCGAGATTCAATGCAAATTAGCCTCATATTCTCATACTACCGGCGATATACGAATACACATACGTTGCCATTTACAACTAGAAAGTGATAATCAAACGAATGAATCGGCTGGATGGTGGACGGTGAGAAAAGTCTGCGATTCTTTGGGTACCTGTATCTTTTCTGGAATGGGAACGGATATGAGTGGCAAATTCCGTGAAGGTGCAGTGACTGTCAGCGGTGGAAACCAAGGTGCTCCGGTACAAATGGCCAAAACGGCAGGTGTATCTGACTTTCCACCGTCCGCAGTGGAATATTCGCTTCGTGCACCCAAAATCGAATGCAGTTGTTCCATGTGAGGTATCAGATTTCCATATATTAGCTGCAAACGAAATCAGCAATATGCATATCCTGATTTAATGCTTTCCAATTCAGACAAATATTACCTACCAAGGATCTCTGTACACTTTTCTTCACGTTTGTCTGAATGAATGGATTAAAAACATCATAGTCAAATGGATCTATTCGAGACAGTACACCCTCGCAAGCTTTGTTGGACATTTCATTCAGAATTTTATTCTCGCGTGGCACCATCAGCAGCGTGCAGAATTTTATATCAAATAATAACTGCAACGCTTGTTTCTGTCTAAGTTCAGCGCTCGTCGATAATTCTTGATAATAATCCAGTAACGATGTCACAACATTCTCGATTATATCATGCATAACTTTCCTGTAAAGTATATAATGAAAATAAGTCAAGATTTAAATGAAAAATGTCACGTGTTACGTTATTTCCCTTACTTTGGAACAGTATGTGGTATTACTTTGTTCAAATCTTTGTTAACGGCTGTTATAAATTTTATTAATGGCAGAGATGCTTGATACGGAACTAATATTTCGGATTTGATACTAGTTCCCTCGCCGGATTCCTCTTCAATCGTAATTTTCTCCCATTCGGAGACAATGAATTGTATGCACAGTTTGTCCAGTCTCTCCTTCGATATGTATCTATCTTTATGTTCACGTATTCTCTCTTTAAACACACTGGCCCAAAATGTCCAAACGTTTGTGCTTTCTTCCTTCAAATTATCGCAAATCGATTGCCATTTCACGTTCGTAATCGTTAAGCCTGACACTTTCGATAACGTAAAACATTTATTTAAATTTGTGCACAATGTTGTTAACGCTAATAAGAACCTTGCGATTACTAACGCGTTTATGTCACGTTGACCACATTCCGGTTTCTCAATAAGGCACACATCCTTGACGAAACGTAAAAATTCTTCTATCATTTCAGCGCTCACTTTTTGCAAATGTTCCTGAATATCAGTACGGTCGGAAAAGGAATTCGTTATCAAAAATATGTTAGTCGATAATAGGTTGTCTTTGATCGACAGTCCACGTTCAGTTTCGTACAAATATTGTTCGAGATCGTAAAGGAGTTCGTACAGAGACTTGTCGAGACTTTCGCACAATTTGACGATATTCGGCGAGAACGCTTTGGTCTTCATCAGCAGTGGTCTCTTGTTATCGAATCCGCCGTTTTTCGTCAATTTCTGTGGAATGTCTGTCGGAGAATCTTTCCAAACGTACCATCGCAAATCGTGCTCCGGAAATTCGTACTTCTCATGACACACTTTGCCGACTAATGCCGTTACATCTGATTTTAAACTTGTTAAAGCGTCGGCCCATTTGTCGTCTACGATACTTTTCGCTCTCTTCGTCAGCAAAGGCTGCAAGTATTCCATCCAAAATGTGATTTTGGGCAACGACAGATCCTCCCAAATTGTGTCCCAATTCTCGAGCAAATTAATGCGGACTGCTTCCTCGCGTATACTATACAATCCTTTTACGGACATAATTAATTCGAGCAACTTTGTGATCTCCTTGTTGCAAAATTGATTGATCCAGTCAAGCCACGATTTTATGCTCGTTTGAAGCATTGGCAAGGAAAAATTATTTTCGTTGTCCTGCGTAAATGGCTTGTGCGTCTTGGACATCGATGGCAAGCATTTTGTTAATATATCTTCGTCTATGTCGAGTTGGCACAGTAGGGACTGTGCATCTCGATCCTTTATGGCATTAATTTTTTCCAATACCAGACCGGTCTCTTTATTACCGGCATCTGAAATTAATGTATTATTACATTTATGAACTTCCAGACTAACATGCTTTTCTTACAAAATGCATACTTACTTATAAAACAAGTATAAATTAGGTTAACAGTCTGTATAAATATTTCAATACACAACTTAATTTTGCGTTTAACACTATAATCATTTTCTTCCTTAATTATTGATTCAGCCGCTTTACATCTACTTGATATTAACTTTTCTAACAAGTCTGTGAATGAGACTCCATTTAATAATACCAGCGATGCTAAAGAATTTGCAGCACTCTGAGATAAAAAATACATTATGTTGACCTATTTTTTCAACCTCCATCTTACTTTGCAGTAACTTCTACTGACCTCAGTAGACACATCCAATGATTGCAAGATATTATTACATTCATTAAATATAACATTTTTGAACTGACTAATCATGTCCCATTGTTTTGAAACAATTGGATACCTTCTTGTTAAATCAGTGTCTCCAACTTCAAATATTAGGCAATGATTTACGTGCTGAGCTACAATGAACAACTGACTAGCAAGCAACAAATCCTTTGATTCAATGTTGGACCAAATATATTCTGGAATGTCCATTAAAATTTTCACCTGTATAATAACAGAATCTAAAACTTCTTGTGTTTTCCTGAAAATAACATTTGAAATAAGCTTCATATATGATAGTTTAGAATAACATAGATGTTTATCAAACATACTTTTCTGTTTGAGGTTCAATGGGTTCTATTTTAAAACCTATTAAATACATTTCCTGTAGTTCTCTAAACTTATCTTCTATACTTCCTATTCTAGTTATAACTCTTTCCGATGTTGTCTTCATTTCTCCGATTGTGTCTGCAGCCAATATTAAGTCCCGATACCTTTTGCTAAAAATATATAACATTGTAAGGAAAGAGAAACAGGTGTTAACCTTATATCTACAACGAATACAATCTCCATTCTTAACAATATTAAAAAAGTTTAAAAGAAATCTGGTTATACAATGACAATTAATGTGATACAATATTTTCAATAATAAACACAAATCCTGTATGTATATAAGAAATCCTCACCCAACCAAGGTACGCAGCTCAACCTTCTTCCTATCACTCTCATGCTGAATATTCTTTTGTATCTGCTCAATCTCCTTCACAGTATACTCTTCAAACAGCTTATTAATATCCAAATCCAAATAATTCTTATTAGTAGTTGTCATATTTCTGACAGTTCATCTGCTTCCTTCAAAACCTATTCCACCATTGACTAAGTATAGGATAGACATAGCCATACACGTTGCAGTGCATTGATTTGCCGCCTTTCGTTAGTTTAAGCTGCTACACAGAGATGGCGTGACATGTACTGCCCGGGAGGTGCTGCCCCCGGTGGCAAACTCGTGAACACTGTCGAGAACTTAGAGGGTTCCGACTGTACCGCAGAGATGGCGCAACGTGTACTGCCCGGGAGGTGCTGCCACCGATAGCAAAGCCGTGAACTGCGTCGAAAGCCAAATGAGTTCCGACCAGTTCTGACTGTGTCGTAGAGATGGCGCGACAGGTACTGCCAGGGAGCTGCTGCCCTCGGTGGCCAAAAATATTTTTGAAGCGTCCCCGATCGGTTTTTTAATTCATATTCCCACATAGAGTGTCGTTGCCTCACAATTTTGCGTTCAACCGGTAACGTTGTACGTGACACGAAAATGGTATGGGGGCTCTAGAGCCCCCCGAGCGTGTGACAAAATTTTGCCCAGCATGCAATGTCTATCCCTATCTCGTCTGTGGTATTGTTATGAAAGGAATTTGTATTGTTATGCCGAACAGTGTTTACCTGTGCTTTGACGCCAAAATGTGAATGATTGTGCGAATCAATTTGTTGAATGAGAATCTCGTCGCGACGCACATTCGAAGAAGGACAATTGAGTTTCTGTTTTCGTGGGAGGGGTACAACATTTTAAATCAGCTGTTCGCTTAACCTCGCAGCACTGTGATGCTTGTTCTACGTGGGCTGCAGAATGCCAATTCCTTTCTGTTGTTGGGAGGACTCATACTGTGCCTTGTCTTCATGATTCAAGTGAAACAGATATACAATAACAATCAGAAATATAATCGCTATTTAGGATATAAGCAATACGTAAGTTCTCAATGTTTGGGTATAGTTCTGACAGGTTTCAAAGGGCATGATTAATCTTGATATTTCTTGATGCAGATGAATGAGATATCGACGGAATTAAAGGCGGTTGAGAAGTCCGCCAATAAATCGTCGATATACGTTCATCAATTGAACGAAATACTATTTAAGCACCGGGAGAAAGACGCAAAAAATGTTTCTATTTCACGAGCGATTTTACCCTCATAAATAATTTCTAGTGAGTGATGCAGTTTTCTTTTATAGGATATATATTTTTCCCCGCTACACGCCTTACATATTTAATAAATTGTACAAAATCTTTCAAAACAATATAAAAAATCGCTATAAAAAAAATTCCAATACAATAAACTTTTCTATCTAATGAGTATTACTACAGAGGTATTTTTTTCTACCAGAGTACCCAAACCTCTCTAACATTAATGTCATGAATTATTTCAGAATTATTTTTATATGAAATTGTCAAGTGGCATACATTGTGCACTTCCTTGGCCAATTTTTTCAAGAACACCGTGAGGAGCACACAGCCAAGGATCCTCAGTATTTTCTTGCCATTTCAATAATCTCTCTTGTAAGTCTTTGAATACAGCCTAAAGTAGAAACAAATTAGTAAATACTTTTTATGTACGACCAGTATATAAAGCATGTCTCCCTACCTTCATAGATGGTTTAGAGACAATATTGTTAGTCTCTTCAGGATCATACTTTACATCATACAATTCCCATTCAGGTCGATTGTAATACTTTTTCAATGTCTTATACCACCTCAGAGGTTGATTATTACGTGTTCTGTTGAGCAGATCCTTCAAACAAAATTAATTTCCACAATAATTATAGAGTGCCAATTATTATTTTGTAACGCTGCAGAGTACCTGGAATGTTGGTGATATGTAAAAATCTTGATCAATCGGGAATGGCATTTTATAATTCAAATTATGCACGAGTTTATAACGTTTTGTTCTTATCGCTCGCATCGGGTAATACATTGTAACTTCGTGATGAGTTTGACTGGCAAAAACAGCTTCATTGGGATCGTTTGGCTCTGCGTATAAAAAAGCAAATTAAATTACGGTAGTTCAACATCGACGGTTACATGAATATAATCGTACCTTGAACTAAAAGCGGTAAAAGAGATTTGCCGCTAAGTTTTAGTCCCACATTGTTGTCATTGTATGAATCAGTTGGGTTTATACCATACCAATCTAACAAAGTTGGAACGATATCCAAGAGGGATGTCAGACTGTATGTCACTTGATTTCGTCTGTCCTTGTGCGTCGGTGATGATATCATCATTGGTTCCGCGATGCCTAATATGTTCAGAAATTATTTTTACAATACATTCTCATCATGCACGACCATACAGAATGTTTGTATAAACATACCGGGGTCATACAGATTCGTACGCGCATTCGGGAATGGTATACCATTGTCGGATGTATACATTACCAATGTATTATCCTTGAAGCCAGCATCTTCAAGTTCTTTGAGTACTAAACCAACCCCTGCAATCATTGATTATCTTTGAAGTTGAATCATAACATCTGCGCTATTAACATCATTAACTAGACAGAACATTACGGAATAATACCTTGGTCCAAACGAGAAATCGTTGTATATTGTGCAGAAATGTCCCTTCGTGCAGCTTCCGTGTCCTGAACGAAGTAGGGGACTTTAACTTGATCCCACTGATAGTAAATCGGATTCCAGTCCGGTATATGACCCATACCAACGTCGCCATTACCAAATTTCTCGCAGAAATTTCCATATTCCGGATGCGTGTGTCCGCAACGATGAGGGTCGTGAAATGCAACGTACAGAAAAAATGGCCTACAAAAGTTTAAAGAGCGTAGAGTAACGTGAACGTTTCATGTCTTGCGCAATATATTATCTTTAAGCCATACTGTGTTCCATTCTGGGAGAGAAACTCTCTGACCAGAAGTTTAATCCTGGTGATGTTGCGTCCAACTTGGAGAATTGATTCATTTTCTTCGGTATGTGAAAAGTCGAATGGATATGCAGCATTTGGACCAACGTGCTTTTTACCAATAATACCTACGAACAATTGAATGTTACGGCGTGTAGTGTAACACGGTATTGTTGATTTACCGATTTGATTTTCGGAGCTAAGTACCTGTTCGTATATTATTTTTCTTCAACAATCGCGGTAACGTATCAACGTTGTGAAAGGAATTAAAATGATGGACGCCATGGTGGAGACCGTACATTCCATTTTGATGACTTGGCAAACCGGACAATATCGCTGAACGACTAAAACATAAGTAACGCTTGTTGCAGGTACGATAAAGAAATACTTCCGACAGAATATTAATGTTCTTACCTGGGTGAACAACTGCTGGCAGATGTGTATGCATTATTAAATAACAAACTCCGTTTCGCTAGAGCATCTAAATTAGGTGTCTGACATATTTTATTCAAGTAGGAGCGCATTTCAAACCCCGCATCGTCAGCTGTAAGTATATTAATTGATTATACATATTACGTTCCGTTCATTCTACATACCGCAAAAAATTATCACCCGCCCATTAATTAATACAATACCCATTGCACATTCTACAGTTATCGTAATTAAAAAACGTTAAGTGCTCCTATATTTGATAACAAATTAAGTACTGTCTCTTCGATAAACTTCCTGTGCAACGAGAAGAAAAACACCAACGTTATCAATAACAAACGTTTGAACCATCTGCCGTTAATTAACATTCGCTCAAAAAGAAAAATAAACCGACAACCAGCTGCTACAACATATCTACAACTAACGGGGTAGAAATGTAAGAACATAACAAATAGTTTTAAATTGTATCTCGCGGGAGAACAATAAGTTGCGAGGGAACGTTGATGCACGGCGTACTTGAAATCAAAAAACGGCGCTTCTTTCAAAGAACTTTGACGCGCCCGAATATTTACCCAATAGCAGAAGAGCGTTCCTCGGTGCCGGCGCATATTTCGAATCGGCACTGCAGAAATGTAGCGCGATAAGATATGCGAGGCAAAGTAGCTTATCGAGCAACCAGCGTCGTGACATCTCGTGCTTACGGGACACCTGTAAGGACACGTCGAAAGTTTAACTAAAAGCCGGCCACGTAGTGGAGCGCTGTACAGGGTCTTCCACTTAACGTGCAAGCGCTCGATCTAGTGAAAACGCTAACTTGGCAACAGCGCTAGGCTCGATACGCGCGCCGCCGGAGACAGCGACTGAAAGTATAACTTCTGTTGAGCACGTGCTCACCCGTCATTCTGACTTCGGGTCCCTTCGGCGAAATTCGGACGAAATCGGGAAGGGGCAACTTTGTATGATATGTCAAACGCGATCGGAGAAGCAAAACACGAGATTTCGGCGGCTACGCGTATTCTCGCCAGATCGCAACCAAATGTTCGCTCATGCTTCGAGCCCGAATTCAGTCTTCCAAAATCGTCGAAGACCGATTTCGTTCAAACTTAGTGGATCCGTAGATACGTACACGGATTATCCATTCTGATAGTTTATTTGTCCCGCAAAAGCTTAGGAAAGAAGAAAATGTAAATCAAGTTTAACTTTTTCTGAACACATTTACAGCAATAACTGGTTGGCGAATTAAGATATCGGGACGATTCTGATTGCAAAACGTCATAAAAATGTTACGCTTAATTTCATCATACTAAATAAATGGAAAAAGTCAATATTACAACGTAGCCTTATATAAAAAAAGATTGACAATCATCTCAAGAGTGTCGGTAGCGCCGGGCCAGTGTGTTAGCCTGATACGATGGAGAAAACTTTTCGTTTGGGTTCGAATCCTGTTGGGTGCATTTTTTTTTCATCATTTTTTCCTCTATTTGTGCAACAATAAATAACATTTATTGTCACTTTTGACCGTCTTACTTATCTAAACCCTCATACTAGATACTACAACTTTTCTTTGCAATATGTTTTGGTACATGGAAAAATCATAAATATTTTATTTGAGGGAAAAAGGGAAGACCACGTCTAATTCTCGTTGGTTGAAGGTTTTTTTTTATTTATTAGGCGATACGCAAAATTGTCCCCGTCAATAATTGGTGGCCTTGATAAAGGCCGATTCGTCCCTCCGAATACCGAAGTTCGCGCGATCGTGCCTGGATCACGATCCCGGGATGCCTTGGCTGCGGAAACGCACACATTCTAACAAGACGTTCGCTACTTGGGCCGGTGTCACCGGCGCGGCGTTCGTCAATTGTTCTCAAAGCGATAACGCATAAAAGATCTTTTGAAGTGGGCTGACGACATCGGGCGAGCAGCCCGCTCGAGCCGTGACGCATTGGTATTAGTGACCTATCTGTGAGGGTCAGAAATGATCCAGGCTCGATGCGCGAAGTTCGGTATTCGGAGGGACTAATCGGCCTTTATCAAGACCACCAATTATTGACGGGGACAATTTTGCGTATCGCCTAATAAATAAAAAAAACCTTTAACCAACGAGAATTAGACGTGGTTTTCCCTTTTTCCCTCAAATAAAATATTTATGATTTTTCCATGTACCAAAACATATTACAAAGAAAAGTTGTAGTATCTAGTATGAGGGTATAGATAAGTAAGACGGTCAAAAGTGACAATAAATGTTAATTATTGTTGCACAAATAGAGGAAAAAATGATGAAAAAAAAATGCACCCAACAGGATTCGAACCCAAACGAAAAGTTTTCTCCATCGTATCAGGCTAACACACTGGCCCGGCGCTACCGACACTCTTGAGATGATTGTCAATCTTTTTTTATATAAGGCTACATTGTAATATTGATTTTTTCCATTTATTTAGTATGATGAAATTAAGCGTAATATTTTTATGACGTTTTGCAATCAGAATCGTCCCGATATCTTAATTCGTCAACCAGTTATTGCTGTAAATGTGTTCAGAAAAAGTTAAACTTGATTTACATTTTCTTCTTTCCTAAGCTTTTGCGGGACAAATAAACTATCAAAATGGATAATCCGTGTACGTATCTACGGATCCACTAAGTTTGAACGAAATCGGTCTTCGACGATTTTGGAAGACTGAATTCGGGCTCGAAGCATGAGCGAACATTTGGTTGCGATCTGGCGAGAATACGCGTGGCCGTCGAAATCTCGTGTTTTGCTTCTCCGATCGCGTTTGACATATCATACGAAGTTGCTCCTTCCCGATTTCGTCCGAATTTCGCCGAATGGAACCGAAGTCAGAATGACGGGGTGAGCACGTGCTCAACAAAAGTTATACTTTCAGCCACTGTCCCCGGCGGCGCGCGTATCGAGTCTAGCGCTGTTGCCAAGTTAGCATTGAGCGCTTGCACGTTAAGTGGAAGACCCTGTAGTTGGCATTGTTAGTTTTTTTTTTGTGCACATACACACGCGTTTGTATACACATATTTCTACCACGTTCGCGCCGATTCATGTACAGAGAGTATATACAAACGTTTACGGATACCGAGCATATATGCGAGTTAAATATGTAATCGGTCACACATATGGAACACTTGTTTCCGAAGCGGTCGTTTAACTAAAGAACAATCAAGCGCGATTCGCGCAGTGTTGGCGGGAGAAAATTGAAATTTAAAGGAATCGCAAAGTTTACGGTACGCGGCGGAGAAAGTATGTACATGCATGTTTTAATCCATTCTGTCAGCGCAGGTTATGTTCGCTAGGGTATTTGAATCTGACAGATCACCGGAAAGTATAGTTTTAACGAAAACATTGAGATTTCCAAAAAATTGAGAAAAAATGCATTGTTTTACGAACTTGTCGTTCGGTGGCTGTTGAACAAATTTCGGCTCAGGGGTAAACGTCTGTAAGGCGCGGCCTTAAGTCAATACAAGTGAAGCCCATACGCGATAAGTGGGGGATATTGTCAGTGTTATCCTAATTACAGACGCCTTTCACGTGACTTAAATTTCAAAGTGTCCGGCATTCGGATCCTCCTGTTGCATCGCGCATTATTCCACGATTTAGGCGGGAAAGTTACACACCCCTCAGTGTTCATTTACGATCATTGTGTACGCCCACTGTCGTCGCTTTTAGAATATAATATCGATTCCGCACGTGTGTTCTCAGGATTTCATCATCAGCCTGGAAAAGTGAACCTTCAGTCATGTCGAAAAAAATCATATGCCTGTTCGATGTCGATGGCACATTGACAGAGCCTAGACAGGTATCATAAGTGCATGTTGTCATTCGTATTCTCGCGTATTAACGTATTTTTAGAATTTTTGTACATAACAAGATTTAACACTTTCAGTCCATCAAACCTATCACTGAGAAGTTCCTGCTTGAAACTGTCAAAAATGAATTTGATATTGCTGTTGTTGGTGGATCTGACATTGTTAAGATCAAGGAGCAGTTAGGTGGTAAGAGTATGTTTGATAAATACAAATATGTATTTGCTGAGAATGGACTTGTTGCTTTCAAGGATACCAAAGAATTACCTACTGAGGTGAGTCACTATTATGGGTACTTGATATAATAACTCTCATGTATTTTATCCTTATGTTCATCCTTACTTGGCAGACAATACAAAGAATTATTGGTGAGGATGCTCTCCAGGATTTGATTAATTTTTGCCTACGGTACATATCTGAACTGAGATTGCCTTTTAAACGTGGTACTTTCATTGAGTTTAGAACTGGGATGATTAATGTATCTCCAGTAGGACGTAATTGCAGCAGTGCTGAACGTCTTCAGTTCTACGAATATGACCTTGAACATCAAGTTCGCCAAAAGTTCATTCAGGCACTCAAGAAAGAATTTCCTGATCTTGCATTGACATATAGTATAGGTATGTCATTTTTTTCACAAAATATTATTTGTCCATTAAATGTTTTTCTATATATTTTATTTGCGCTAGGCGGTCAAATTTCGTTCGACGTCTTTCCTAATGGGTGGGACAAGACCTATTGTCTTAGACACATTCAAGGATACGACGAAATTCATTTCTTTGGCGATAAGACGGCAGAAGGTGGAAATGATCATGAAATATATGAGAGTGACCTAACTGTTGGACATCGCGTAACGGGACCGGAGGACACGATCAAACAGTTGAAAGTTCTGATGGCACTGGTGAAAGAGAACAAAGAGAAGGACCAGCTGACTGTTCCGATGCAATGCGTATAATTCGTTCAATAATACGATCACCGATGTTTCGTTAAAACGGAATTATAGTGTCGTGTTACTTAAAGGTAATAACTGTACATAAACGGGAATTTGTCGCATATAACTTGTACATTACTTTGTAATAAGACACGCGACTTGTTTTGTGCGACTGAGCATAAATCTTTTACTGTTGAACGTTCCACTTATAAGCTTATCTTCTGCTGCATTTAAAAGAAACAAAATAGCAATTAATGTTTACCACGTAATGATTATATATTACAGGAAAATATAATATATATTGTATATGTCTTTGTTCCATTGATACATGCGAGTGTCAGTTGAAGAAAAAAAAAATTCAATGATACAAATGCAACGACTTTATTCATTCATTAAAAATAATCTTTATGTATAATTTGTAAAAAAAAAACACAACAACGTTAATAACAAAGATAAGTACCACGGTTTCTCGGATGAACATCATGGACAATTATCTTTTTGTAAAAAAAAGATTGTTAGTCCTCTCCTGCATCCATTTTAATTCATCGCTATATACAGTATATGAAGAAACGTAATATTTGCAAGTGTCTTATATTATCACTGACTGTGAAAAATTAAATGCAACTCTGGGTGTAGATTTCCATAGCGCGCTCATGTAAACGTGTTAGATATGCATCTGTCAGTAGTGCACAATTGTATTATTACGTTTGTTAAAAACAACGATATTTATATAAAAATAAAATCTCTTAGCGTGGTTAACTCTGGAAAAAGATTACGAAAAATGTCTGCAATGCATCGTGTTTAAAACTCCAACGACTTTTGTGCCGTCAAAAGAGGCGATGCAGTCAAACTCATTTGAATGATAATTTATACCTGCAGTCGTAAAAGTAGATATCAAAAACACGTCATCGCCTTGGTGACGCGTCATCTTTTTCATTTTCTTTTTCCATCCATAGCGTCACATTATTTTCGTACGATCAAAATCTGGCTGTAAGCTATTTACAGATCGCAAAACCTGTTATCTGCATCGATCTGATCGTAATCTACCTCAAATTTCGCTGATCCAGTCATTGTCAACTGTTTATCGAAGCGTACGACCGTACTCGCATAAAAACAACGAAAACAATGAAACCCAAGAATGCATTCACATCAAATCGAATATGTACGACATTCTTGACTTCTAACATCGGTGAACACACATGTAATGTAAATATTACTGACTGGCTTATTCGTACATAGTTCCGACATTCGGCGACGTACCGATAACATTACTTATTTGGCCATTTCTTATTTTTTCGCTTAAAATCTTTATACACCACGGTATATGGGCACACGTTTCGCAGTAAACGCTGCCAATCCTTCCAATCTGTCTTTGGTATCCATAAGCTGGCTGTAACATTGCTTCTCGACTTCCAAGCCATCTTCCATCGGCATTTCAACGCCTTTTCCTATCGCTACTTTGGCTAATCTAAAGAGAAACAAAATATGTTAGCGCAATTACTCAGTGATATGACTTGAGTGGTGTGATGCCCATTACATAATGGTATGGTACTGATTGACCATTATTTCCGCGGGACCTCTGATATCAAACATTTTGAAATACCGTTCCGATATCATCGCGAACTAATCAGGTGACTTATTGTTAGTCGAAAAAATGTTACGATTATAATGATGCGATTGTCAATACAGGTGATACTGTTTCCAATTCAGAATGTAAATATGTACAACACATGAAAGTCTAATGATTTCTATCAATGGAATCAGGATGAGTAAGCATTTTTTCTGTGCTACTTTTATGGAATATATGTAACTTACTTAATGCCAATTGGCCCATTGGGAAGAATTTCTCTTGCAACAGATAAAGCTGCTTGATAAGCTGCATCCCCATTCTTGTTCTGAGGTACGCTCTGATTCACCAAGCCTATCTCTGCAGCTTGATCACCATCTAAAATCCTCGCTGTATAGATGAGCTCTTTGGCTTTGGCTATTCCTATAATCCTGGGCAACCTTTGCGTACCACCTGCACCTGGGATGATAGCTAATTTAGTCTCTACCAGGCCCATCTTTGCTTCAGATGCTGCAATTCTGATGTCTGTTGCCAGAGCCATTTCCAATCCACCACCTAATGCTATACCATCTATGGCAGATATAACCGGTGTGGGTAATGATTCTACCTCATTCATGAGACCACGCAGGGAAGCAACAAATTGTGGAACCTCTGCTGTGTCCATTTTTAATCTTTCGCGTAGATCAGCCCCTGCGCAAAATATCTTTGGGACCAAACTACGGAAAATAAGCACTCTCACTTTGTTATCTTCTTTGATGGTATTAACAGCTTCCGATAGCTGACTGGCCAAGTTTTTTCCAATGGCATTGCGACTTGACGGTCTGTTCAATCCCAAAACTGCAATTCCATTATCTTTGCCATCCAAATACTTTATTACGACTTCCTTTGTTTCATCCTTTATGCTTGGCATTGCACTGGTAGATAATGCTTTCATCGAAGTGACGCCTATCCGAGGAAGTTGGCTGATAATTTTGGACATTGACATTATACCAACCATTATGAAACTTCTTGTTAGCACTCCGTAAGTCCTCAATTCCTACACAGATGAAAGTGTTATATCAGGATAGCAGAATGCAAACTCTGCACAATACTTTACACAAACTATAGTAGCTCTAGGAACTGAACAACTTGAATATAGAACTCAAATGACATTGAGAAATCTCATAAATCCTATCAGTCTACAATTTTTTCCACTACACCTATCCTTGAGCTCGTTTTAAACCGACACGAAGAGACGGAAGGAATGACGAAATCATCCGGCGGGGCACAGTAATTAATTATTGCCGCAAGACTTCAATTGCGCGGCGAAAAACAAATAAAACAAATCATAAAAAAAAAACGGAAAAATCAACAATCGACCTACTCGAAGCAGAAGCCGTTACCGCGCGAAAAGCAAGACGCTCAAACTACCGAACAAGAACGGTACGAGTTTTCACTTCTAATAATAATCGCACTTGCGGTCCTGCTACTCCCTGACATTCAAAACCGTCGGTGAAAAGTACCGCCGCAACCGAACTCGCCGTACGTACACACGCAGGAGACGCTCCGCAACAGTCGGGATCGGCACAGAACTGCGAAGTAAATGACTCCGACGACCCAAGCTACTTCTCAGCCTTCGGCGAGCCCACGAAAAGGCGAGCGCACTGTCGACTTTTTCCAAAGCGACGGAGGAATGTCGCGGCGAACTCCTTGGACTTTATGCACCTCCGTTTCTCGCCAAGCGACATCACAACATTATGCACGAGTGGAAGGGGGAGAGGCAAAGAAAGTTCAAACAGTCCGATGTAATAACAACCCAACCTTAACTGCACGCTCGGCGCGTCAACAACGTCGGGAATCGTTAATGATCGGCGAGCGAAGCGAACAGGTTGCCAGCAAGTTCGGTCTCTCTCAGTCTCTCTTTCTCCCACCAGCCGGCGGCGAAACGACACTCTCCTTTCCGCCAAACGCAGCCAAACGGCGCCCGACGCACGGCCGTGCTTTCGAACGCACGGCGGCGGCCGGGGGAGTCTAATAAATGTGAATAAATGTCATTGCGCCGCCGGGACGGCAAGCGGATTTCATTCGGTACTTTGCGCAATGAGACTGGCCGATGCACGGCGGCGAGTCATGACCAGTCATGACACAAAGCCGGGACCTGCCTTGCAATCGGTCACGTTGAGAGGTTGCCAGTTATCGTAAGTTGCAATTAAAAATATCCCCCTCCGTGACTGGGCACATTGTTGTACGCAATCTATGCAGAAAGGATGAGTATTAATCGTCGGCGGGTTCTCGTATTTTAAATCTACGGGGTATATCTATGGTAAGGTGACAGCTTAAGATGGATGTTGCTGATAGGATTCTTTGCAGCTCAGATTTGCGGTTATCGGTGTTAAGGTAGTCGATGGTTCTGTTACATGTTTAGTGGGGGAGTGGGAGTTATTTGGATGCTTGATAATGTCTTAAGGCGAAGTTTGTCGCGGCGTTTGAATCGGCAGCTGGCGTCCCCACTGTTGGCAGCATTTCGGCATGAACGTGGCGGGCGAGTTCAATTTGAAAAGTTCGATTCGACCGCGGTACCAGGAAACTATAGGAAGCCGGATCATTCCTCGATAGCGATCGACGAATATAGCGTATTACGTAGCGTTACATAGCGTTTATCGTGCAAGGCCTGTGACTAAGAATTTGTCAGCGCGCGCGTTACGTGTATAGGAAGTCAATTCCGAAAATAACTAGGAGAATCGCGGCAAACCGGCCGAGTACGTTCTTTTCCATTAACGTGACTCTGCTCGAGCGTACGATCGCGAACGGTTCGGTATCGAGTTCCCGTCTTTCGACATGCACTTTCATGCTCACATTCGCGTGTTTGCGCTGCTTTCGAGTCGAAAATACCATTCGACCCGTACGCCGCGACAATTTCCACTTTCGAAAAGTTCAAACAGCAATTAGCGTTCCGATTTCGAATTTTCTAATTGCCACGGTGTACCTCCTTGAAAGTTTCCACTGTACGTTATTGTTGTACCCACTATTGCCGCGATATTGTCACTGGCGTGAACCGTGAACATCGGCCGACACTTATCTGTCAGGAAATGTCATTACATTTCGCGATAAACTTTGTCGTCCTTGAACAGTCGCCGAACAAATCGTTCGCAATATATTTGCTCGGGCGCACGCCACTTTCGATTTTTGGACTTTCGACTGCATCTGTCGATGTCAGATTGCGAACACTGTTTTAGGCCACCCGAATAATAATATTCTTATAAAAGCGTTATCTCGCTTAACGATGCTGAACGCATCAATTTTTTTTGCACGCTCACTATCTGACAACGTAATGTGTATTCCTCGGATTTCTCGTTTATTGTCACTTTCTCATGTCGTACAGAAGGATCATGTTATGTGTCTACACAGTATGATGTGATAATAAATAGTATGACATATTGGATGCATGCAAAGCTCAATTGATTGTTTCTAACAATATCACCGTCTTCTTTGTCCGCTCAGTTCGACGCTTACTCTAACCGTTAGAAATTCACATAAATAAATAAATTATAATAAATACAAGTACAGTCCCGCTAAATCATTTTGATCATGATATGTTTCCTCGTACTTCCTCCTCGTAAAAAATCAATGCAATTGTCCTCCGGATGTCCACTACATTATTTGCAAATCGTACGATCGTACGATCGTACGATGCAAATAAATTAATATGTTTTGTCGATGTATTCAACGAATTTCTATGTTTAAAATGCGTTATACCATAGGTAAAATGAAGTGCGGATGAACAGATGAAATGGTACACGACGAACATCCGAAGGACAAAGCTTGATTACCTCATGACATCTCAAATATGGCGGGTAATATTATAAGAATGAAGTTTGTGTTTGTGAAATTAAGCGGCACGAGCCGCGGAAGATTGCGGCCGAAGCATTGACCTGGTTGCCGCCGAAAGTTTTTGCGAGACCAAGTGCGCGATATGCGACGATCTCTTCCACACGAATTCCCTCGTTCTGTCATGATCGTCGGCGCTCTCCACACGAACCTGCGGAAAAAACATTGGACTCTTATCAAACTGCGAATTCAATCACTTTAATTTACACAGACCACTATGAGTTTAATGTTACGATTTGCGTATCCATCCTCTTATCGTCAGTTCTAATATTTACGCTATTCCGATAAGGGGAGAATTCAAGGTGTCAACGTCAACTTTCTTCATGTACAACAACGTCTCGTTACACTGACTATTTTGCAACGAAGTCAGACATTTCAGACATACCTGTTTGGGCTGTAAAACTCGGATAGAGTGAAGTGTGGCAGTGCCACCGTGTAGAACTCGCAGACTGAGTTTTCCGTTCATTTCAGCCGTCGTGGCGGTCGCACTCCTCAATTCCTTCTTCGCCGCGCGGCCAAATTCTTTCTCCACTTTCAGCACAAGCGGTCCCAAGCTGAACTTGGTTTTAATCGTCGTGTGATCTGACATCATGTTAACGGAAACGTCTCCGGACCTTTGAAGCGACGAGAGTCCATAAAGCGTAGCCCTGGCTCGAGGTTTACTCTTCTGTTTCGTCTAAAGCATATGTATGTCAGATAATATTATCACCAATTTGCAACCACGTACGATTAATCAATGCCCAACTACCTGCTTGGTGGAATTTCCATTTTTGTTCGACGATCCTTTGGTCTTGTTCTTGTTCTTAGTCCTGTTACGGTTCTTCTTCTTGTTGTTGGAGTTACCGGAAGTACGACGACTGGATGCTCTCGAGGTCACTTCCGCCGACGATTTCGTCGAACTCTCAGCTGGCGCCAAGGTGGTAAGTACATCCTTGATCGCGGCCGTTGTCGTCGTCACGGTGGTCGTCGACTTTTCCAAAGGTAGCGCCGTCTTCTGGAACGGAGTTAATTGCAAGATCAAAATCGACTTGACACGCGTTCTGCTCCTTGCGGATTGAAGCCAGGAATCTTACCTTGATAACGGAAGTGACGTCGTTCGTCCCATTTGTATTCTTGAGCTTGGGCTTGTCCACACCTGAAGCCTGCGCGCTGCTCTTCTTGGATCCGCTCTTGGTGCCCTTTCTCTTCGACTTGTTCTTCGTCTTGTTCTTGTTCGCCTTCGAGCTCGAGTTCGGATTGGTCAGCTTCACCGTTACCGGATCATAATTCGTGCGCAGGATCTTATTTATACGGCCGAGAATGTTGTCCACGAAACGGTTGTACTTGGCGACGTAGATCGCCGAGACATGACCGCTCGATTCCGATTCCATGCCACCTGAAGAATATCCACATCCACCGAATGATCATACGCTCTAAATCCACCAAAACACTCTCCCCAACAAAATCCTCTCCGAATCAACCCAATCCACCACTCCCTTTCAAGCTACAAAATCATATTCAAAATGCAAATACGAATCAAATCGCCTAAAACCGCTAGCCAGCATAAAAACTACTGACCACAAGGACAAGCGAATCAATGCCACCTAGTTTAAGTCAGATCGCGAAGGATCTCCATCAACGACCTTGACATACACCCCGTACCTCGACGGATCGTATGCAAACGAGCTGTCCAGCTAGAGTAATCCCGTTCCTGCCGTCTATTCGACAGATTCCCACGGCTCTATTCCGCGAAGAGGCCCGAAGACGCCGACCTTGACCGCATTTTTCCTGCGGCGACCCTCCGCTTCCCCTTCCGCCTCTTTTCACCCGACCACGCCGATGGCCCGCGGGTCATCAACCAGGACGACGAATCCGATGCTGATGACACGCATCCTATCGCGCCGCCGTTCGAGCATTAATGAAGGGAAACGTCGCGCGCATTCCCAGCGGTGTGTCCACCTTGGAAGGAAGTTGACGATCGAGCCTACTTTAGCCGGCACGTCGAAGCGACAATGCTAACGGTATATCGGAAGAATCCGTCCGGTGGCGAGGCACCAAACTGGTCTCGGGATCTGGGTCACGACCTCGTTACCGAGCTCACCTACAGACCCATCTCCGGGGCGTGTACACGCACGCCTACCGAGTCGGGCCTTGCCTTGCCTCGTGTCTGCCTAAAAACTCTCCCCGGTCGTTGCACCGGGGCCAGGCCACTTTCTTCGGGATTATCGAGGCTATCGGGATGGACCGGAGTGGCATCCTCGGTCAGGATGATGCGACGTTTCTGTGCCTAGCCGTACGGCAAGGTATTTCGATCAGGTGTATCGCGTATCTGATGCCAGATAACGCGAAGCGTCCGACGTGGGAACGTAAGGTAGACGATATATAGCGTCAGCTTGCGTGGAAGTTTGTGTAAGATGGTTCTAATGTACGGTGGGCAAGCTATGCAGACGATTTATAAATGGTTAATTCGTGAACCGTAGTTCGATGAAACTATATAATACGATTGACTCCCTTCCCAAAGATTCGTATGTCCGACGTGGGAACGCAAGGTAGATGCTAGATAGCGTCAGATTGCGTGGAAGTTTCTGTAAGATGGTTCTAATGTACGGTTGGGAAGCTATGCAGATGATTTATAAATGGTTAATTCGTGAACCGTAGTTTGATGAAACTATGTAGTACGATTGGCTCCCTTCCCAAAGATTCGTACGTCCAAAGTGGGAACGCAAGGTAGATGCTAGATAGCGTCAGATTGCGTGGAAGTTTCTGTAAGATGGTTCTAATGTACGGTTGGGAAGCTATGCAGATGATTTATAAATGGTTAATTCGCGAACCGTAGTTCGATGAAACTATGTAGTACGATTGACTCCCTTCCCAAAGATTCGTACGTCCAAAGTGGGAACGCAAGGTAGATGCTAGATAGCGTCAGATTGCGTGGAAGTTTCTGTAAGATGGTTCTAATGTACGGTGGCGAAGCTATGCAGACGATTTATAAATGGTTAATTCGCGAACCGTAGTTCGATGAAACTGTGTACTTAGTACGATTGGCTCCCTTCCCAAACAATCGTAAGTCGGCGTTTGCTCGTAGATACGGCACGTGTTGCCGTCAAGGCCGAGCGTAAATCCATTACTATCGCGGTAATCGCCTTTATCGCGATCGGTACCGACCGCGACTACCGTACAATCACGACCCACCGACCGACGTCATCTTCCACGAAAATCGCGCGACTTCCGTATTTGCATACGGAGCCCACGCAAATCCCTCAGCCTCGACTCTACCCACGTCGAACATCCTCCATCGAACCTCATCCTCCGCGGAAGCTTACTCTCATTACCCACTATCCCGAACCGATTAATCGGAACGTAATTTCCTGCTTTCCTGCTCCGAGCCAAACAAAAACGGCCGTGAAGCCTCGATCCGAGCGAACGGGCTCAACGATCGTCTATCATTACGCCGGATAAAATCCGATCAGCGCTCCAGATAGCCGGTCGGCACGATCTGTCCGCGTCCAGCTTATCGGCCCCCGAAGACGATCGCCGCGTCGCGAGAGGTTCCTATCGCCGGCGATCGGAGTCACGCGACATTGGATTCCTGCCCAGGCTTATCTTGAAATAGAAAATGAGCACGCGCTCGGGCCGACGACTTTGGGCGTACGGGTCAGGGTCGGCCCCCGACCGTGGACTCTCTTACTCCGGGTCGCTGACCTCATTCCCTCCTGGAAGCCGAGCGGTGAAAGCCGGGAGAAAAATTTCAACCCGGTCACACCTTTTGCTACGCGCCCGTCAGGCCTCTCTGTGTGCGTGTGCGTGCGCCACGTATACCCGAGTCACGTAGAAAGTTAATTGGTCGGAACGGATACCTAATTACGAATCTACGAACGCGTCAATGGTCTACTTCGATGCCGATCGGCCGTCCGATGAAGGATGCGCCTCTTAACGAGGCTGCCGAGTTCGGTAATTGAGTAACGACGGCGTTCATTGGATCTTTCATCGGTCGCCGGAAAGGCTATAGAAGGAGAATTTCTTTCGCTGGTTAATAATCTCCGGCTGACTAGCGTCGTCCGTCGGATCTTTTTCCACTGTTCCCCGCGACCGAAACGGTCGTTAGGTACCGACAAAGCGTGGACTGGTCGAGCTACCGGGTGGATGTGCATGAAGCGGTCGTTGCGTGATGATCCGAGGTGGCATGCCAAGCTTTCGGTTCTGGACGTTTAACGCTGATAGTCTACTGATCTACTGTCGGACGACTGACGAGAAAAGGTCTGATTCCGCGGATCTTACGGATTCTTTTCTTGTCAGCCGTTGCTGCTCTTACAGACTACTGCCACTACTTTGGACTCGAGGATTGGGATGTTGGAGGTTCTCTATAGCCAGGATGTCGTGCCGTCCAGTTACACGTCGTTACAGTCGATCGTCGTTATCTGTCGCGATCGTGGAAAGCAATATTCCACGAATACGAAATAAGCGAAAAGAGGGAAAGGTTCATTCGCGGCATAGACAGCCAAGCGGGAATTCAAAGGGCTCTACCAAGGCAAGCGTTTACCGTGGAAAAAGAAACATATCGGGTATAGACCGAAGCCCGCGATCGAAGGATCCCAGTGACGTCACGTTCGATGGGGGACCGAAGATGAGGAAAGGAGCGTGAACGTGCGCGGAAAATGGAAAACGGAAGAGAGCTTATCCTCTGGATCACCGATGTAACGACGAGCAATCTGGACACTTTACGCGCGCCGTGCACGCTTTCTGTTCCGAGTGGCACGGAAAACGACAGGCGGCCGAGATGATTGAAATGAGAGGCAAGACAACACACAATTTTGTAAAAAGAATAAATTATCTGTATTTTGCAATCCAGAACGGACAACGTCTCTGTACAAGTTTTCGTAATTATGTTTTTTTGCTTATTTTTCCTTTTGTAGCTTTGTCTATAATCCAGGTAAAGGGTAATTCGCAGGGCAAGCCGGCATCGTTATTGGCCATGATGACGCTGATTCGGTACAGAGCGAACCTTCGAGGGCTATGGATCTCTTTTGTTTTTCTAACATGACGTCGCCCACGCTTATGGCCAATAAACGGCAACAGGCTTGCCCTGGAAACGATACTCAGGCGACAGATACATCGCATCCATTCTGCCCATTCTAGCGGATCTCACCTTCACGCACGTGCACACGCCCATGTGTATATGTATATACGTACGAGGACAATGCGTACAGAACGCGCACGCATCGCAGCGCGCGGTCCGTGCAAGAGGAAGAACGATAAGCGGATTCCGCGACCTTTCGATCTTCTCACTTTCACATGGAAAGCTTTCCACGCACGCGAACAAGCGCGGAATAACATTTTCCTCGCAAAAAAATGAGTAATGCACCTTTCATCCTCCGCACGAACCCTGCTTACGGACGCGCTGTACCCTTGACGCGTACACATATACACACACACATATATATACATAGTCATATATCGTTCCAGTGGGTCATCGGTTTGGTCGTAGGAGAATGGCGAGGGCGGGGGTGATGGGGGAAAGTGCGTGACGTGACGTCACCGTGCCAGACGGAAGAAAGGTGTACGAATAGCGATACGCTTTGAAGAAGCTACCCTCATCCACACATTCCGTTCACCGTAATTCTCTACCCGAATGGCAAAGACGCGACGCGCTCGCTTTGAAATTCCGCGTACGCCCTCCGCGCCCGCCGATCGATCCATGCCAAGCAGGTGTTTCAATACGGGTCACCGGGTTGATAACGAGACAGAAGTGGGCAGACGCGTACGTGCGTCGCGTACGAATAAATTCAAGTACGTAGACCGCGGTCGAATTTGCGAGCCAACTTTTGCGAGGCTCGGTTTCCCCCAGGATCAACGAACCGTCGGCGAGCCGATGGCCTTAATAAGGAATCGTAAGCGTTCGGCGAGGATCCGTCGCGGCGGCCATTTGTACGGGCGTTGAATTTCGAAGCGGACGCCGTCGCGACTTTACAGTTAACCCCGTCGCTTTCTCTCGGACGTCGCGGGTGTTTAAGCGAGTTTAAGCGAGTTTCGCGTGAAACTCTCGGAATCGGCAATGACCTTGGTACAAATGACACGATCTAGAAGTGAGTCGTTACTATACTCGTCGAAGTTTGCCCGAGAAGTCCGAGAGTGAAGCGAGCTGGAAGCGTTCGTTCGACTCTTCTGACGGAGGCGAAGGTCGCGTGGAACGTGCAGGAGAAGATAAGAGAGAATTCGTAATTCGTAATTTGTAGCCCAGTGGCTCGATTGCGGAGAGGAGCATTGCCGTTCGCGAATAAATAAAATAAATACTATTCTCTAAACGTCTGCCGTTACGGTGCGCTTTCCTTCTGGCTCGATGCCTCCGACGCCGTATGGCGGCGTCGAACGCGCGAATTTGCAGATCGTCGTTAGGAAAAGCTAGGCTCGGGAGCTTAGCTCGTTGAGCATTTCGATTATAATCTGGCGAACGATCGAGTTCGATCGCGAGTTCCGTGCGACAAGTCGTACGTCGCCGTCGAGGTTCCACCGGTTCTGTGTCTGTTCTCTCTCTTCCCCTCTCTCTCTCTCTCTCTCTCTCTCTCTCTCTCTTCCGTTCGAGGAAAGCGGTTTCCGGCGAGCGACGTCCGATGCTTCGCGAGACCTCGAGCTCTGACGATCAAGGTCCCGAGGAATCGTGAGACAATATCACCATCGATATTCAACACCCACGTCGTTCACCCTTCCCGCTTCCCGTTCGAACCCTTCCAAGGACGATCATGCCTCTTTTACAGTGTGCACCGAATGATCACCGCTGAACTCCAACCATTCAGTTGAAGATCGTCAACAAAACTTGAACGCTTTCCGATAAGTCAACCTTCATGTTAACCTACTCCCGAACGTCAACCCCCCTAAGATCATTCAGCGCACACCGGTAAAAGAACATGGCCGGGCCCGGAGGACTGTCTTAAGCGACGTTGCTCCTCGCCGTCGTCTGAGCAGCGAGCCTCGACTTGGGCGCGTGCTTCCGCCCGCTGATATGTTTCTTAGCCTTGCCCTTGAACTCACGTGCACGCCTGGCGGTCGCGATATCGGTGATGTCGTCCTCGTCATCATCGTCGTCGTCGTCATCATCATCGGCGTCGTCGTCGTCGTCGTCGTCGTCGTCACCTTCGGAGACTTCCTCGATGTCGAAGTCCACGATCTCGTCGTCGTCATCGTCGTCATCGTCGTCGTCATCGTCGTCGTTGGCGCTGGCCTGGTTGGCGACGGCGGCTACTGGTTGGGCTACTTGCTGAACGACAGGGCTGGCCTGGGACTCGGCGGCCTCGATGGAGGTCTCGTGGACGTTCGAGGCGGCTTGACCTTCGGCAAGGGCGTCGGCGCCGTCTTCCTCGTCGTCGTAGTTGGCGGCGTCGGCGTCGGGGCCACTGGGCTCGCCGCCCTCCTCGACGGCGTCCTGGGCGACGGAGTTCAGGTCGGCCTGGACCGCGGCCGGGATAGAGGGTGCGCCGAAGTTCGAGATTGGCTGAGGCGCAGGCTGGGCAACCTGAGCCACGGCTGGGGCGGCAGCCTGGACCGGCTCGACGGCGGCGCTTGTTTCCTCGTCGTCGTCGTCGTCGTCATCGTCTTCACCTGTAAAGATTTATGGTCGGTTAGAACCAAGCCAGAGATGAGACGGACTTTAACCCATTATCCGCCAATGTCCTATTTTTGAGACACAGTTTCAAGTTGTTTTCTTTCAATGACTGCAACTTCTAAATGTACAGTTAATTTCATTTTTTAATTTTGTATTTTTGTATTACGGCGGGTAATGGGTTATAAGCTCCGACAGATGCAAATTAAACCTAACAAACCCTTTATTACAATGAAACTGTAAAAGAAGGTCAGAAAACTGGAAAGATTAAAAATGTGTGTCACGTGAAACCGTAAAACGTTAATGAAGGACAGAAGAGATAAACTTGGAAGAGATTCTCTAGCCCGCATGTGAACCTGAAAACGATCCTCAACTCATATACTATATATTAGCGCGTAGAGCGTCGAAAACTGAAACGAGCGACCGGCGCGGCAATTCCGTTCGAATGTAAACGCAGCCGTGGCGATTTATGTAAATTTGAACGGGCTCGAAACGCCGTATACCGTTACATGTACGTGAACACATGGGGACCCTGCGAAGCGTGCTCTTGGCACTGGGGGTCCTCGATGTTTGCATAACGGTGCACACACCTTGTGCGATATTCCGAACGAACCTGTCTCTGAATTCTCATGGGAAATACAGCTTCTAACGACGCGACTCTTTAACTCTCAGCTGAAGAAAGCAAAAGCTACTCATCGATCAAATACACACACCGTTTCTGCATCTTCAAAATTCCAATACCCGGATCGAGATAAAAATCAATATACAGCTATCTCCCGCTTATACGACGCATATATCGATTTACATGATATCCGATATGTAACAGGATTCTATATTCGTGACGCACGTGTCTATCGTGACCCCGTAAATTGTTAAACCCATTACCTGCCACAATTAAAAAAATTAAAAAAATAAATAAAATTAGCTGTATATTTAGACGTTGCAGTTATTAAAAGAAAACAATTTGAAAATGTGTCCCAAAAATGGGACATTGGATAATGGGTTAAGAGACTCAGAATCGGTACGTATTCCTTGAACAAAGAACTCACCCCCAAGAATGTCCTCGATGAAACGTTCCAAGTAATCATCCTCGTCATCGTCGTCGTCGTCGTCGTCATCATCATCATCGTCATCGTCGTCATCCACCCCAGCTATGTCCAGGTCGACGTCGTCATCGTCGTCGTCATCGTCGTCATCGTCGTCGGCGGAAGCGGGCGGCGCCGCAGCTTGCCTTCCGGTAGCGACCACTTTTTCGGCTGACGTATTTCCGGCTGCCGTTTCGTCGACCTTTGGTACAGGCGATGAAAGTGCTCCGAGCGCCAGACAGCACAGCAATGCCAGCGCTGTGACGAATTTCATCTTCTGCGGAAACGGTAAGACAGGAGGGTACATCAGATATTAGTAGAAGTAGAGGGTATGTTAGCATGTAAGACATACTAACGATCAGGAACATTAGTACTAAAAGAATAAGGTATAAGATTCCTGGTTCATTCGAAACGGATGATGAGACATTGTGATCTAATACCTTTCCCTAAAGAGTCATTAGTAAAACAGTGAAAGTAATATGTAACAATCTAATGTAACAGTCTAGGAAGACGTAATAAATGCGGAAAAATGATGTGAATGTTTGCGCGGAGTATGGAAATGAGTATGTGCGATACTTGCGTACACGACAGTGTGTATCACGTTAATTGAAATAATTAGAGAGGGCATGCGCCTTGATGTGTCGTACGCGATAACGAAGAGCCTCTTTCCATGATGAAGTAAGGTATTTAGCGTGGTAACGCGCGCGGTAATAATACGGTAACAGATGTATGAACGAACAGTTTCCCAGGCCCTCGGAAGTACTCGCGTATGACACGCCGGCTAATCATCGGACTCGGAGGTTATTTCTCATGGTATGAAATCTTCTCACACGTGGGTTCCTTGACCCGCGATATGCAGGAGGCCCGAGCGACGTAAATTATGAATTATCGCGGGTTCCAACAACGACCGGAGAATCTTAAACGATCGTCTAACGGTAACAATTATATTCCCGTACAGGCTCGGTATCAACAAACTATCCGAACATGCATCTTCCCATCAGCCAACCCCGAAAGAACAATACCTCAAGTGCATACTCAGCCTTTAAAAAAGGTAAAATCCCGTTCATACACCTTTTCCACCCTCTTTCGCGCGTAATCCTTCGCCGTTGCGCAATTCGTCAACGTTTTACACTTGAAGCCTCTCATCCAGCTTTTTCCTCAAAGTGTATTCCTCCGCTTCCAAAAAATGTACCACCTCTCTTTCTCTCTCTCTCTCTCTCTCTCTCTCTCTCTCTCTTTCTCTCTATCTCTCACACGCACACACACACAGAAAACTCACCTCTCTCTCTCCTCTTCCCTACGTTGCGCGTACGAAGGAATTCTGGCACCAGGTCCTCGTGCCTGATCGATCGGGACGATCAAAATGACGCGTGCGATCCACCGAGCGACTCGGTGAGAGTGTTAAAACAGACGGGGCGCCCTGGTACGAGCCTTTTATACCACCGTCGCCTCCACCTCCTTCGTTCTCCTTCGTCGTCCTCCTTCTCGACATCGAAACCGCGCGCGGGCCCCGTTCGTCCCGGGGACCTAATGTATAGAGAAAAGAGCCTTTCCTCTTCTTCGTCGTCTTCCTCTTCCTCCTCCTCTTCTCCTTCCTCCTCGTCCGTGGGCACGCCACACGTGGCCGGCCAGTTTTCTCCCTTTCCTGATCCGTTTTCTACCGACGCAGCTTCCACCGACGTCTCCTCGCGTTCCACCTCCGTCCTCCTCCCGGCACAATGCCGTTTGTCACACGCTCATAACGTCAGCTTAAAGCCCGCTTCCCACTTATATCGATTATCGTCACTTTCGTTTCGGCTCGTTCCCTTTTCACTCGCCGACGAAAGCCTGAGAATCGTCGCGAACTCGCCGACGATTTTTACGCTCGCCTCCTGCCATCCCGTTCCTGTCATGCGTTTCTGAATGAATTCCGCCCATCTCGTACGGCAACGATCACCTCCGCCGAAGGAGTACCGACAGCCTGAGATGCGAGTTGTCGGTTAATTAAGAATATCGGTATCGGAAGCTTGACTTTCGAATCGTTCTACCCCTAGTTCATCTCGTACCTCTCCGTTCCGCTCCGCGTTTCGCCCGCGATACGAAACTCTGACCTACTTCCCGGAGCATCCTTCGTCGTTAGGGCCCAAGGCATTTCGAAAGATCATCGATCTCGATCCCACCTCGAGCCTCTTCCCATTCTCCCTCCGGGGTTCTCTATAAAAGTCCGAGGAATGCCACGGTATCCCAATGGAATCCGGTGAGAAGGCAGGTGGCGGGCATATTTGCGGCAGCTTTTTCCACTTTGCGCAAAAAAGCTTTTTGCCGAACGAAAATCCAAGGGGGGAACGAAAGGAACGCACGATCGCCGAAGCCGATCGTCTAACTGTAAATGCGAGGCAGCTTCCTCGTCGTTCCTCCGCGGCGAACCGATAGACGATCGCCGCCTCGTTCCTCATCTATACCGGCACTCGGCCTTAACAACTGCCAGTTAGAAAACGTGGAAGCCGTATTTTTCTGCGACACATTCCAGTTCTGCCGGCCTACACCCGGCCCGCCCCCTTCGCCACGCCGACGGTCGGTTTCACGCTTCGGGACTACTTTTGATCATCACCCGCCGGCTAATCGTCCCTAATGAAGCCGCTGCCGCGGAATCGGCGGCAGGAAAGTCTTAGAATCCGTTCCGTTCCTCCTCAACGCGCGCCGCAGCCGAACGGGCACGTTTCTTCTTCCGATCGCCGTCGCCGCTTCCTTGAAGAGAGACAGAGAAGAGATAGATACATAGAGGTAGAGAGAGTGAGTGGGTGAGTGAGTGAGTGAGAGAGAGAGAGAGAGAGAGAGAGAATGAAGAACTGCAGCTCTCGACTGTGCAAGAAGACACGGGATCTAAGGTGCCCAAGTTCGCTGACGGGACGCCGTACGTCGAACATGGCACTCCGATCGTGGCGAATTCGGGGGCAACGTGTTACCGCTGCTACGATGAATAATGAATGACGTTCCCCAAGTTAAAACGCCGCGGCGAAGAATGCGAGTGTGGTCAACGTTCGTGCGAAGCGTTGCAGGAATGCGTGTCAACGCCGAAAGGGGGTGATCTTCGCGGGCGAGAGCGTGAAAATCGAAAATTAAATCGTGCGCGCGCGCGCGCGCGTTACGTGTAATCAAGCCGATGGGATACTCTTAATACTGAAGCTACTCCTACGTGCATTTTATCCAAATCGCCTGTAACATTCAGTCTTAGCGCGTCTGGTGGGTCTGTTCATGTCTACTGTACATGTTCTATTTACGATTTTTGCATAAAAACTAGGATGACTTCCCAGAATAGGGATACAGGTTCTTCGGATGATCCTATGCATGGCACGATAGTTGTGAATGGCGTGGACCGGCACACAATTTGCTTTTCAATTCTGACATCCCTTTCTTTTTACGCATCCTCTCTCCGTCTTTCTCTCTCGCTCTCTCTGTCTCCCTCTCCTTCTCTTTCCTTCCCACCTCTCGCTCGCTCCTCTCGTAATCCCCACGCACCTTACCCGTGTGTATATACGAAAATGTGTTCGTCATGCGAGACACACATCCTGATTACTAATTCACGTAGCCGCGGACTACTTCCTCGACTGGTTGTGACACCAAATCCCATATTCCGGCCAAATGAAGAGTCTCGAGACGGATGAGCAGATCCTTACGAAGCGCGGACGTATCGGAACGAAAAATTGTTGGCGCTAGTGTACAAAGACTCATATCCATTGAATTCCTTCATTTTCGGTACTCGCCGAGTAATGACTGGAATTGAATCTGACGCATTCAACCGCACTTCGTAATTCGGTACGGTCGAATAATTAATCGTCAGCATTTCTATCGTAATGGAATTTGTTACTGCCACCTATATGCAAATTCTTTAATGAAGTATCTTATAAGAAGATATAAGAAGCATAATGATTTTGGGCACCTTGTACGAAAAAAGAAGAGTTTGTAGTCAGATCCTGCCTTACTGCAGCGTGGCTCACTTTCTCCTTCGTGTACAAACATGAAATATGTAACACTGGAAAAGGCCGTATGAAAGAACTGCTGCAACCGTGATTAGAGAATGATCATAGCAGCGTAACAATGGAAAACGGGTTCATTGAGGTTAATGGTTAAGAGCGATTGTTAACTCTTCATGCACAGTCTCCGAACCATTACTGCTGATTTCATAACAACCTAAGGGACATTATAATAAGATTCAGTTATTTTTTCTTGCATAACACTTTCGTATTATTAAAGTACAACAATTTAAAAATGTATCAAAGAGTACAATAAAATTAGACTCAATCTTCCGAAGCACCATCAAATTTCATTTACTTACAATGAAATACATCAATTATAACTGTAATAAAGCCACTATATTTTTTGTAATGTAACAACGGGTATAAAATTAATTTCGAATGCGAAAAGTATTTAAACTGTAACGATTTACATTTGATCCTTTATAGAAACTTTAAACAGGTCGTTTAAGGTAGTGCGCACGTTATACTGCACTATATGTTCAATCGATCGTCAGATATCGAAGCGTCAATGTGGCGCCAAATCCCATTTAAATATTTCCTTCGTGTATGCTGTCAGACACGCTGCCAAAAATTGTTTCCGCATTTCTCAAGGTGAAGCACATACATTTTGTACATCATTCTGTTGGCTTGCTGCAACATTTGGAACGGGTATTAGTTTCGGTAATATACACGTCGCATTCAGGCCACTCCTGCAAGTTCTGCAGTATTCGGGATATTGTATGACGAACTGGACTATAGTAATTGAGATACTTCCAGCGTTCTACGTCATTCTACGTATAGCTTATCGTTAAAACGCCAAGCCCGGATTATTGCTTTCTCAACCAGCACTGAGTTCAAATACGTTACAATTCTCAGGGTAAGGGAGATTTCGCATTTTACAATTTACATCAGTTTTTAAGTTTTTCTTGCCTCTTATGTTGACTATCATACATTTCATACATATATACTGCTCCGTCTACTTTGACATTCACACAGCTGCGACACTTTTTTTCTTTGACAGGTGGTTATCTACCGGCCGCGCATTTCTTTCATTCTAGATGAATTGTGATATTGTCATTTATCATTTAGCATTTAGGACGAGGAAGGCTGAGGGGTTTTGAAAGTTCATATCGCGTTTGACTTTATTTTTATCACCTTTCCGCAAGTAGACATTGAGATTAAGGCCATTGTGCATAACCTGTGATAAAATGTGTAAGGATTAGACAGTAACAAAATTGTTATTGAATGATACCTAAACATACTTTTATAATTTAGCATAGAACATTTGGCAATATGTGTTCAGGTGATTATGTCATAGGAATATTTTTAAATAAACCTGATGTGCAATTCATCATTTGTACAATGAAAAAAGAATAAAATTTAACAACAGAATCATTAAATTTTTATGTAAGTAATACATTGTAACTTTTAGCTATCTGTGTTATTGGCTTTCTACTGATAGTCATGTCTTCCGGCGAGCAAGCGTCAACACCTGAACCTGAAAATGTTTGTCAGAACGTAGCGGTTGCGTGTAATAATTTTTCTACTAACTTCTACAAGGTAAGTGTGTACACAAGTGCTACTTCAGACAGATAATTATTATATGTTTTTTTAGCTAGCTGCATCTGAAGGTGGTAATATAGTTTGCTCTCCAGTGGGATTGCACGTCGCATTATCTCTACTTTCTTATGGTACCCAGAATGAAACACTTCAGGAATTACAGACAGGACTCCAGCTTGATGATGTTGACACGTTTCAGAATGAGTTTAAATTATTGATGTCTGTACTAAATGTAAGAATACAAGACAGTAAGGGTCTACGCAATGTTTAACAGTAAATAATAACAAATGTCTTTACCAGGACGTGAAAGATATTGACTTACGTATGGCAAATACCTTGTACATCCAGGATGGCTTCAAATTAATGACAGAATTTCTCTCCATAAGCGCAGACGTGTTTCGTTGTTCTGTATCTCGTACAGATTTCAATAACTCTGATGTTGCAGCAAGTGCCATTAATGAATGGGTTGAGAAGGCGACAGAAAAGAAAATTTTGAAAGTTGTATCCCCTGGTAATGTATCATATCTCAAGTTCTCGTTCTATCTCCGCAATGATACATTTTATTCTCTTTTCTTCGAATAGACGAATTCGATGAATCCACAAGACTTGTTCTTGTCAATGCTATCTACTTCAAAGGCAATTGGTTAGAGAAGTTCGATACAAAGTTTACTATGGACAAGCCGTTCCAAGTTACAAAAACGGTAGCGAAGAGTGTTCCGACGATGTATAAGAATCATAAATATATCCATGGCGATCTACGAAATATTAATGCTCGTTTCCTTGAGATTCCATATTTGGTAACAAAACACTTTTTTACATAAAACAAAAATTCTTGTCTGACGTAATGCGAGGAAATTATTTTTCAGAATAAGGATTTCGTTATGGTGATTATATTGCCCAACGAAGTTGATGGCTTAGAACATGTGGAAAAAAATTTGATTTTGGACGACCTGCTCAAAGCATCACGAAGCGAAAGTACGCTCAGGCTTTCCCTTCCAAAATTCAAAATAGAGTTTCTCATCAATTTAAAAAACGTGCTAAATAAGGTAAGGGCGAAAATGATCAACAACTCTAGAATGTAGTATTTATGATTTACGAATATCACTACGCGTTATGTTATTAGATGGGAATGAAGAAAATGTTTGAGAAAAGCGCAGATTTTGGCCGCTTATCTGAAGAAGATTTACAAGTTAGTTCAGCCTGTCAAAAAGCTTTTATCGAAGTTAACGAAGAAGGATCTGAAGCTGCTGCTGTAACAGGTTGGTATTAGCATAGGAAGAAGGAAAAGACATGAATTGAATTTGCATTGCATGTTTCAGTTATGAAGATCAGGCACAGACGAATGACTTACGACGATGAGTTTGCAGTGGATCGGCCTTTTATGTTTTCGATCCTTCATAAACCAAGCAGTATACCATTGTTTTTAGGAAGCGTGAGAGACTTTGATGCACCTTTAGTGAAGGACGAATTTTAAATTACACCTACTGCAGGATCAGTGGTGATACAAGAAAAACGCACAATTGTTATTGTCCAAAAGATATATATTTATAATGTGCAAACGTGACTTACAGATACAACTTGTATTAATAAAAGTTCAATGCTTCAATCAAATTAAAATGAAGGTAGAAAACATATTCAGTTTATCAACATTACGAATTACCCCAAATGTTCATAAATCCTATTGACAAGGTCACTCTTTGTTCCTGATGTTTTAAGGCCCATACTCTTTAAGTGTTCACGTAGCTGTCCCGCTGTGCATTGGTCCACCTGCAGACAGTATGAATATTCAATGTCAAATCTTTTCCATCGACTTAACACCAATCGTGTATAATCGTTGTGCACATAGAAATAACAAACCGTTTTCTCTTTAACGCGATCAGCAATATCAATGTTTGATGCATTTGATGATTTGGAAAGTTTTTGATTTTTTTTTGCCTTTTTTGCTGGTGGGCCATCATCTGATATTTTTTCCTCTCCAATTATGTCATTATATTCAGCAAGTAGGCTTTCCAATTGTTTTTTTATTTCATGATATTTTGGTTCTGATAATAAAACGGTTCACAAAAATGTAGAAATCATATAATATTATAATGGTTACTTAACATTTCCAACGTAGAAAATGTAATAAAACTCAGTTACCAGTCCTGTCAATCGGGTCTTCTGCATCCTTTAGGTCCAGAGCTATCTTTTCCAATTTTTGTTGCTGAACTTGCAGTTTCGGATTCGGAAAGAGCGCTGGATCATAGTTTATCTCCATGTGGTTCAATATTTTCTTGAACACCCCCACTAAAACTTCTTCAATGGGCGGTTTATGATCATCTTCAAAGACAAAGTCTGAGAGATACGATGCGAGGTCACGGTTATTCTCTGCAAAATGATTGAAGTTAGTTAAATACCATACTATTTATGCGAATATTCTGACATTCACAAATGCTGTACCTCGATATGGCAAGCGATGCAGGTAGAATCCTCCATTTGATTCATCCGGTATCATTGTACATAAACTGGGAGGAGAGTGCTTTCTGAATGTAGCCATACAGATTATCATTAATTCCTTCGACTCACATTTATGCAACAACGTCGCAAATAGCAATTCGTTGTCTACAACGCAAACGTTGATTTAGAAGGACGAATTAAAAGATTAATAGGTCAATTTAATGTATACCTTTACGTGAACATTTCTTTGGGCAACTAACGAAAAATGGTGCTCGGTAATGATATAACGGAGTGTAGTATATAGGTTTAGCACAAATTACATCAATGCCTATGTCGCTGATGTTGTTTAAAGATCTAACTTCATTCAGAGTAAAGAAGATATCTCTGCCACCAAAGTTTTGCATCTTTCGAATTTCTGATGCAAAAATGTGTGATTTAATGTCATCGTCGATATTTTCATTTTCTTCCTCTTCTTCTTCCTTTATCTACAAGTATATAATGCAGTCGTATAACTTATACAAATACAACAAATTAATGATAGATACAAGTGCCATAGTTCATTACCTCATCATCAAAAAAGCCCGACTCGCGAGCCAAATGAGTGTTACTGCTCACAGGTTCATTCGTTTCACGATTTATTCTTTCCTTTGTTAAATATTTGGATTTTCTAAATATAAAATGATAAAAGTAATATATAGCAGAAACTTTATATTGTAGTCTTTTAACCCTTAATTACATTTGTATTATTGTATGACAGCATTTGTCATGAAAAGATACAAATATTGTAGTTTTATTTTGTATTCAATCAAAAGAAGAGTTTTCAATATAAAATGAAAATTTTTTCAGTCATGCAGTTAAAGGTTATTATAATGTTAAATACCTTACACGCAAACATTATTAACAGAAACATCGATTGCAATATCTTCTCCAAGCCTCCATGGTAGTCTTGCCATTGTTCTAGATGTAAATTTCACCTGCTCAACTAAATCTTCAAAACGTGTTCTCTGATAATCTTCTTCATCAATTCTTCCACATGAAATCTCCAAATCCTTATAAAACTTCTCTTGCACCCAATTTTTACCCAAACCCACATTACAAAACTTTAAACCTGTGTTGTTATACCCAGAAACTCTAACTCTGACCCTATGCCTTTCATTATCATTTATCGGTGGATCATCTCTGCAAGTTAATAGGACGACTCTTCGTATTGGCATTGTTACTTTAACAGCAGAAAACTCCTGTTCTGCATGCCACAATACATCATACAATGGATAGTTATCCTTTGATGCAATACTCTTATAGTGTTTCCATTTTCCATTGGCTGTGTATCATAATAAGTTTAACAAAAAAGGCACAAATTTAAAGAAAGTAATAACTATGTCTTCATCCATTACCTATACTCATGGCATCTTTTAAGATGTTGACAGATATTGGACCAAGTTTATGAAGAGTCATAATATATTTTGTCTCTGGATCCTTGTCCCATTCATCAGTTCCAAGGAGAACAAGACCCATCCAATCCTTACTGTTCCATACCAACTTCTGCTTTAAAATTTCTATGTATCGCTATTGACGGAAAGGACAAAATAATCAATATAAAATATATTTTTTTAAACAGTGTGCATATTTGTGCACAAATTGTAGATCTTAATAGGTTATTGCTAATAGAGGTATATATAACAGTTGTATCATGTAAACACAATAATACCTCAATACATTGCTGGAAAAAAGACATATCTTCTCCAGGATCTGTATCAAACATTGGTTCAGTTGCATCTATGATAAAAATAGTACAGTCCTTTGTTCCATACTTGCTTTCCAAATCCTCCAAATTCTCGTCATCGTTGTCAGATCCATCAAATGACATTTTACCGCTTTTACCTTAAACCTCAACTAAAAAGATATGCTGTAAAGTTATATGGTACGTATAATAAATACGTCGCATAATGTCACTAAGATTTCAATTAATACCAGCTATCTCATTCGGCTATCTTATCCGTATGAGCGCAGGCGCATATAAGTTCAGTTATCGTATCTATAAATTTTATTTTACACTCATTTATTAATGCAGTCACTATATTATTCTCCACTTGATTGGGTTGAAGAAATGAACGAATTTTGCAGAGAAAATACGTACTATAACAAATTTGTGTAACTGTCAAAATGCAAATCACAAGTGTTTGGCGCCCTTCAAAAGAAACATGGAAATCTGGGCAAGCCGATTATCTGTGAACTTGAATGCAACACGTGACTAAGAGTGGATTAACTTGAAAAAAAGTTGAATGTTATTTTCTGATGTAGAAGAATAATATACATATTAGATTGACGAATGCGCACCGATCAATATAACATTATTGGGGCAAAAATCTATACATATTTATATCTTGAAGTATATAATTTATTTTACGTAAAATTACGATAATTGAACTGTTTTGGTCAACCGTAAATTAATAAACTAAATGGACCGAACGGAAAAAAACATTTATTTCAAAAATTTTTTTTTTGCAATAATTGGTTTGCCAGGAAATGATTATCTTTAGAGTAGCACGTGCCCTTTGTTACCAATAAACGATATCGCACACGCCGTCTAAATACGGAGCCTAAATAGACGCATACATACCTGCGCCAACTTCTCACCGTCTGTGACGTAAGATTCTCTCGACAGAACAGACAGGACAAAAATAAAGTGGAAAAAACTGATCCGCAACTGATGTTCCCGCTGCATTGCTATTAGCCATCACTTTAAACAATAACGTGTCTTCTCGCACAAAACCATGGCATTGTGTTACACTAGGTAATTCGACGCTCACTCTCCCGCAGAAAACCGGCATCGTACCTGTGGTTATCGTAAATAATGTGAATAAAATATATTTTAGGCTGCTTTGCCGCCGAAGCCTGGAGTTCCAAAAATTCCGAGGTTTATACACAACTAGGTAAAAAAGCACATTTTACAATGTAGTTTCTGAATTTTGGTACTTTTGTTATATTTTAGTGGGACTATTGTAACTATACTCTTCTGCTGTGGGGTTTTCAGTTAAAAATGTGGATATCTCTTATATTTATTATTCATGTGTCTTTTACTGTAGAACATATGCAACAAAAATAATTTACAATTGTGTATTTTCAAAGCGCATGCAATGGTGGAACAAAAGAATTAACGTCAACACCAGGAGGGATATGTGAGACACATGATGAGAGAAACGCTCGCCTTAAACGACCTATGTCGCCTCACCTAACTATCTATCAAATACAATTGACATCTATGCTTTCCATAACCCATCGAACAACCGGTATGATATTGACTGGTTATATGGCATTCCTTGGCCTAGGTAAGATATATATTTACTACGTTCAATATAATAATAATACTCACATTAAATTAGTTCATAACATTATTCATTCCCATTACAGGTTCTCAAGTATCAAAAGAAGGTTTTCCGTGCCTTCTACAAGCAGTTGAACCATATATCACTTCCATGTCAACTCCAACACTTGTAGCTCTCAAATTTATGATTGCATTGCCTGTGACTTATCACGTATTTAATGGACTACGTCATTTGGTAAAAATTTTGTTATTAAATTTTATACTGAACAATCATATTTGTAGAAGAACAATAGTGTATTTTAAACAAAATCGTATAATTTTACAGCTCTGGGATTGGACAGCTAAGAGTCTTTCAATTAAAGGAGTGTATCAAACAGGTTACTTAGTTGTTGCTTTAACTCTGATAACTGCTGCTGCTTTAGCAGCCATGTAATCAGAATTTGTAGTTCCACCTGCCATATTCAAAATTAGTGAAACCGTCGGTCACGACGGGAAGAATCTTTCCATACTTTAGTAAATTGTATTAAACGCAAAATAAACTCATTCATCAAATCTGTTGACAGATTAAAAATTTCTTAGTGTTCCTTAAATGTATGTAATATAAAAGAAAAAAACTATAAAATTGTTCGTAATTTAATATAAGGGAACCATGTGATGAACGCTGTAAATAAACTTTTCAAATAAATAATATGCTCACAAAAAAAAATGTCTTGAATAAAATTCAAGAATACCCCTTATCGTTACAACTTGCATGTAAAAAACGGTATTTTAATGATAAATAGTGCATATGTACAAAAAAGAGTCATCCAGCATGTGTCCTGATGCAAATAAACTCACAGTGTATAATCAAAAAATTACATCTACATGAAATCGCCTAAAGAATTTTCCATGAACTTTTTGTACATTGCCATAAATTGCGCAACAAAAGCTTCTAAATGAAAAATAGGCTTTGAGCCACGCTGCATTCTGTGTTCATACTCCGCAGCAACAGTTGCAATGTTAATCTTCAGCTGCAAATCACAATTTTTTATGCATTCCTGCAGCAGGCCCTTAAATATCAAGTCACAAGGTATTGCATGAGTTAAGAGCTCATAAAGCCTGTTCCGTATTTCAAGAAGTTTCTTTGGACTTTGTTCAGTAACCATCATATTTGCTGTAGTTCTTATGTACTGTTGCCAATCCGGCTCTGTAATCTTTTGATTTGCTGTGAAAGGATACCTACAGCAAGAAATGTAAAGTTTTAGAAAGAGAAATATAAATACAATATATGACGTTTACAAATAACTTGTTTATTAAGAGTTAAGACTATCTTACTGTTGTACTTTGCAAGCTTCCAACATTAATATGGCTCGTCTCAGATTTCGCCCACTGGCTTCTGCTAGTCTGTTGGCCAATTCATCTGGTAAACTGAGGCTTTCCCGTTTGCAAATTGAAAACAAAATTGATTTAATTTCTTGTTTTGTTGGAGCTGCTACTCTGATTCCTAGACAACGTGATCTAATTGCAGGAAGAACCCTCGATGTCGAATTGGCACAGAGAATTAAGCGACAGGTTGCAACATATTTTTCCATTGTTCTGCGAAGTGCATGCTGAGCATCTTTTGTAAGCTGATCAACATTTGTTAAGAGCACCACTGTGTATAAAATACACTTCCATAATTAATCCTATGTTTGCTAAGGTAGTTTTTATAACATAAAGTAGAAAGACAAGATAAAACACCTTTAAATTCTCTTTGGCCATTAACATCTATCTGGTGGGTTTGTGCAGTAGTTTTCACCAAATCCATTACAACTACTCGATCATATATGCCAACATCGCTCGGATTAACTTCAATATGATAATTGCTGCTTATTGTCATAACTTCTAACTTCTTTTTTGATGGTGTCTACAAATATCATATTTGATAAAGTTATATACTCTGTTTTCATACATAATATTATTTTTTTCTCTCACTTCAAAATGCATAGTATCCATTCTTAATCTCTCCGCTCCACTGCCATATAGCTCACGAATAATGCACATGATTCTAGTTTTCTTGCCTGCTCCAGATGGACCGTAAACTAATAAATGTGGAAAATCTCCCCTTTGTATCTACAAACACAAACAAAGACATTGCAATAAAGAGTATTCAACATTCAGAGAGCAATAAATTATTGATACAATGAGAGTTGCAAGGATGCATAGTCGACACTTAAATTGGCGGGCTTTTAATACTGTCTAACCTTAGTCATACAATACAGTATTCGGTAATAATTTTCTATTTACCATATCCTTCAAATAACCAGCTTGCGCCGTGTGATAATCCAACTTATCTAATGTCGTTGGACGATACTTGTCTACCCACAAACTCATGTTGTATTTTAATTCTTTTCCTAACTGGCTTTCGGAGGGAAAGAAGACTAAAAGAGACGTGGAAGCTCAAATAGATTCAGGACAATTTTTACATTATAAGACGCTGAATACTATATATAACAACATAATACATTCTACTATACGTCTGACGTGTATGTTGGTCGAATGACAAAGAAGTATAAGCTCGGAAAAATTACTTTCACACTAAAATAACATTGAAAACTTTTAAACGAACTTTAGCAGATTCGCAGAAATAAGATTATTTTGTGGAAGTTAGAGGGAGCCACTGGGAGCCACTGACAAATTTCCAGTTGAGAATTTGACATTAAATGATTATAAATTGAATTTATACTACTTAAAAGACATAGAATGAATTAGTATCATCGATTTTTGATAAACATAGGGTACATAATGCCACGTATGAGAAGTATAATAAATTTATTGTATTCGTACTCATATCGTGACTTTGTAATTGAATATACATTGATAAAGATGTTTTGATATTACATGCGTGTCGATGCCTAGGATAATACAATTGAATTTTACAATTTCACATCGCAAGGAATGTATATGTACAGATACGAAGAGATACATTAAATTAATGCAACATGAAGAACAAACACAAACCACTCTAAAATTGTTTACTCAATTTCAATACGTTTGCATGTACCCGAATTTATCATTATTCATAAACATGGATGCAGACTGACTTCGAACACAGTGTGAAATAATATACTTAAGTTCTACTATTATCACATGACTTAAACAAATTCACTTATCATAAGTACGTCTCTCAAACGGTACTCAACGTTAATGAGTGTCATAAAGCACTTGCTAAATGACATTCTTTTGCTCTATATTTACACATACATATAACATAGGTCATCTTAAGGTACCGTACATTGGTACGGTACCCGACATTTTATGGCAGAGGCTTTCCTTAACGCATTCTAAAACCGGAAACACCTTTAAGTTACTTCGACATCAATTCTCTTAACGCTAAGTTACTCTTCTATCATATATAAATCGGAACACAATAGAGCAAATTATTTCGTGACGCGTCCGCCGTTTCCCTTCTGAGACTTATACCCAAACGCCGTGCGGATTTTTGCTGGTAGGCACGGCAGTCTCTAATTGGCGCGGAGATCCAATCATTTTTCGCGTGCTACCAGGTTTGTGGGCGCCTGAAATGGAATAACATAATGTCGCTGCCGTGAAATGAACAAAAGAAAGGAAGAAACAGAAAAAGGAAACAAGTCAATCGATCGTTAATGTTTAAAAATACGGAGAAGTTACAAGAGAGTTTACCTTCTAACAAAGACTTGACTTGGTCATCCTGGCAGGCAACCGCCAAACTTTGAAGGTTCGCCTCTTTCATGTCAGCGACTAGTCGTTCGACTTGAAGTTTCTTCTCTACTATGGCAGACTCCAAACTGACGACTTCGAGCTTTAAAGAGTCAGCGCACTGCGATGCCAACTCGGCAGAACGTTTTGCCTGCTCGACTTCGTTCTGAAGATGCTCCACTTCGCCTATGATTTTTCTTTCCATTATTTGCCGTTCATCGGACTCGCGACTAATGTTATGTTGCTCTATGGCAAGTTCTTCCATAACTAATCTGTAATATTCACGCAATGTATTACATATGTTTAACTCGTATTGTGGAATAATAAAACAAAAACGAAACGATAAAACACACCGCAAGAAATGTTTTTAAAAACCAGTCGATTATATGGTTTGCACGATTAACATCAGATCAACCAAACTATCGTTTACATAAGCAATTTGTTCTGCTGTATCAAATGTATCATATGTCACGTATGGTCAGCGGATTAGGTTTCAGCTGTGTGTAATGGACGATTACCTTATCTTGTTTTTACACTGCAACAGCTCAGTTTCACAATTAGCCAGTTTAGATCGTAGAAGAGTTATTTCCGATTTTAATGTCTTCTCTTGTTGCCTGACAATCTCACTCTCCTCCTCTACGTGCGCAAGTTCCTTCAACTTAACAATAAATGACAAATTAAATCTTACCTGCATTGACATTTTTATATTTCATTTTCGTAATTCAAATATGTACCTGTTCCTCGATAATGCGCCCTGTTGACTCGATTCTGTTCACCTCCTGAGAAATATAATCCATTTGATGCATCTGCTCTCTATTTTTGGTCTCCCAATAAAGTATTTCAGCATCAAACTATGGATCAATTAAAAACATTTTGTAAATATTTGAACCTTTCGCAAATTGAACAGTCACAAGGAATGGTTTTGACCTTCGTTAAGTCAGCTTGTTGAGCATTAATCGTGTCTCGTTGTTTGTTAACCAGTCTTATCAGTTCTACGTAACGTTGCGTGTAAGCCACCGTAACCATGTTCTGTGTTTGTCCAGACAATTGATTAATCGTTTGTGATTGTCCCTTCGATTCCTGAAACTCCTGTCATACAGTAGAAATACACAGTGTTTACTTCAACCTTTTTACTATCACATTTATAATAGACTGCAGCGCTAAGACACCTGAATTAGATTTCTTTTCAATTTGGTTGAATTGCTTGACGATGGCTGATCTTCTTTGTGGCCATGAGGACTTCCATTATTAGTACCGGGTAAAAATTGTGAACGACCAGGACTATTTAGATTCGGCGGCGGCGGATCTCTATATGGCGGCAGAGTCCGTAATGGCGGAGATGCAGGTCCGGGTGGATCTCTGTATGGTGGGACTTCACGCACTTTTTTTTGCATTAAATGTGCATTACCTATACAACGAAATAATCTAGGCTTGACAAATATTCCTTTCATATTATTTGTATACATCTTATATAATACAACTTACTGTCCGCACCGGCTCCTCGTGTAGGTGATTGAGCGGGTTTCTGTACATTTTTTCTAACATTTAGTTCCTTTGTCTTTAAGTGTGGGGTAGGTTGAACTATGGCAACATTTTCCATCTGTACCTGATAACAATCAAAAGATGTTCATGTATAATTACATACTGTATCAGAAATGTTCTACAAGGTTTAGTGGATAGCTAGTCTTGTACTTCTGCATTATTGTCCATCATAGTCCCATGCAATCCACTGAAAGTCAGGGACTTTCTGGTATCCCGATTTCTATCAAGACCGGCTTGAGAGTCTTCAAAGTCAGGACTTGAAATGGTTGGAGGACTCTTAGGTTCATCCTGAGCTATTCCATAATTTCCTGCATGCTCTCCTTGTGTGCCTATTGTACCATTAGCACGTGTTCCTCCATGTGTCAAGCGGGATGCTAATGAACTACCAGAAGTTTTATTGGTTTCTGGGGTAGAGCGTTTCAGAATCAGTTGCACTTCTGAAGAATGATCACCCCACTTCATTAAAATCTATAAACATTAATATCAATGTTCAAACCGCTAATATATCTCAACCATTATTTAATGCTTAGGAATTTTTAAAACTAAAAGTACTTACCTTGAGCGGATTCTCATAAGGTGCCAAAAGACGTTCATTTGTCCTCCACCTTTCTACTAAAGTAAACCTGCCAGTCTGAGAAGTAGCATGTGCCAGCGCATACACTACATCCTTCAGGTAGAATAAATAAGCAATATCAAACATAGACATAAAAAGTGGGAATACGACTAATCAAAACATTTAGAAGATTCTGAGGAAAGGGAAACAAACCTGACAAGTTGTCGTTTCTGTAACGCCGCATACAATGCGTTGTATGCCCTCCACCCACACTTTCAACTCCATCACGTCACCAAAATCCTTCGACACCCCTGCTTCTTAACATTTCAATGTTATACCTCACTAAAAGTCAAAAAAATACCTATCATACACCGCCCACTCCTTAATGCGCGAAATCGTTCGACGAAGATCGAAAACCAATGTGTCGTTGAATGTTGGAAGCAGCAAATCCTTCACGCCTTTTACCTTAAAACGCACTTCCCGTGCAGTGGGGTGCATGAATTCTCTACGCTGGCGTGTAATAGTTTGCATTCCCTATAACCTATAATGAGCGATTGTGAAAATGACAGATTTAGGTCTGTGGTAACGTGATGAGACACGCGCGACAAAACGGCTAAACATTTTCGCGAGTTTACACGTAAATTTTGAACATCGAATGCGCCTCTTTAAATAACAACGACCAATCCTGTCAAACGTTTCACCCACGCCCATCCAATGATGTTAATCGCCTATTGCACTTTCCACAAATCGATTTTAATACTACGTACGCGATGCAATTAACAACACTCCGACCTTCGTTACGAATACTCATTGATAACAATGAAAGTAACAGAACCCGACGAGAATGAACGTTAATGCGTACAGTCAAGGAGGAATCTTCAACGATTTCTTTGGGGACGCTCGATTACGTTAAGTCGATTCGTCCGAGTTGACGTTGGAACGGGAAATTATAAATTTGTTTATGAACATTATCCTTTTTCTCGTTCGGATGCACTTTCTTGATTTTACATGTTCCTGGCTTATGAAGTCCACGTGATCGTCGCAACGCGGTCAGAGTGTTATGTTTAACATGTCTCATTCGCAGGTTATCACATAACGACTGTATAATCTTTAATACCTGTAAAGATACAATTCAACATGCCAAAAGTTAAAAGCGAGAAAACTACTCGGATTCATAAAGATGTGGCGAAGCAAGGTAAGAATTCCTATATTTATTTTTACGTATTTATGTGTCCAATTGTTTTGTGTTTTATCTATATCCATGATGATCATGTATTTCAGGAATACAGTTTAACAAGGATTTCGGTCAGCATATCCTGAAGAATCCCTTGGTAATACAGAGTATGGTAGAGAAGGCTGCTTTAAGGCCGACAGATGTTGTACTTGAAATCGGTCCGGGTACAGGAAACATGACTGTAAAACTGTTGGATAAGGCCAAAAAGGTCATTGCATGCGAAGTAGATCCAAGAATGGTGGCAGAATTACAAAAACGTGTCCAAGGAACTCCGTATCAGGCAAAGTTACAAATTATGGTGGGTGATGTTTTAAAGGCAAATTTACCATTTTTTGATCTATGTGTTGCCAATATACCATATCAGATCTCATCACCACTAGTATTCAAACTACTATTGCACAGACCACTGTTCAGGTAAATAGCTCTCTACACAATATATTCTTCCAGTAAAGACAGAATACAATGTTTTAGTCTACTGCAAAATACAACTTGACAATAGAATACAACTAATAATTTGTTGCAGGTGTGCAGTACTTATGTTTCAAAGGGAGTTTGCTGAAAGACTAGTAGCCAAACCAGGGGACAAACTGTACTGTCGTTTGAGTATAAACACTCAATTGTTGGCAAGGGTGGATATGTTGATGAAAGTTGGGAAGAATAATTTTAGGCCACCGCCAAAGGTGGAATCTAATGTTGTGAGGATAGAGCCACGTATTCCACCTCCACCTATTAATTACCAAGAATGGGATGGTTTGACAAGAATAGCTTTTGTTAGGAAAAATAAAACGTTATCTGCTAGTTTTAAGCAGACAACTGTTCTGACCATGTTAGAGAAAAACTATAAACTTCACTGTAGCTTAAATAATAAGGCAAGTTTTTATTACCTAACTTAAATTTTAAAACATGTTAAGAGGGGAATAACATCTGTGTTTTTAGACTGTTCCAGAGAATTTCGATATTAAAGAAATGGTAACAAATATATTACAAAAGCAACATGCAGAAGATAAACGTGCTAGAACAATGGACATTTATGACTTTATGAGGTGTTTAATTACATTTTTTTTAACTATTATAATTTTTGTTTTATTCTATATTCGCAATATTATTAATAACATAACTATGTGTACTATTTTTCAGCCTTTTACATGCCTTTAATGCGGAAGGCATTCATTTTACATAATGTTGGAGAGCATAGAATTTGCAAGGAGTTGCAAAAATAAAGATCGAAGTAAACTCATTTGCATACATTGTATAAAAAGTTTGATGTTACACAATGACATTTTGTATAGTTTTCTAAATATATTTATTTAAATATATCTTGTTGTTAATGAGAGTCGCAACCCTGAAGAAAATTAATATAGTATCCTTTGTTGAAAACATTTTAGAAAATTATGAAATTGATCGTAATAAACTGTGTACCCTTAATCATTCGTTTAATTGCGCAGATTTAAAAATAACGACAAGTATTTTCATAATAAATTCCCTAGAAACTGCATGTCAAGCGTTCTAAAACGCATAATTTTCATACTGGCGCAACGCATTACGATTGGTCACCCAGAAAAACACGGGCCAATCGACATGCATGTTGACCATTTCTTTGTCGAGTTTCCCTTATTTAAATTCATTCAGTTAATGGAAGTGCGCTTGCGTGTCGCTTGACCAATCAAGGGTCAGTTTGAATTCAAAAGAGAAACGGGTAAAGTTTCACTCTGTGACCGAAACTCGTCGAAATCTGTTCGATTGGAAAACGCCGTTCATCTTTGAAACGGTGCGGAAAGAAATGCGAGAGATAATACAGGATTAGTGTTCGCGGGCGTCACATTAGCATTGTTTGAGAGTTTCGTTAAAATGGCGGGTGACGCACCGTGCATGTAAGTATGATGAACGACATTTGTGATCATAAACTTCATTGTTAGGATCGTTGGCATCAGCTTACTTGTGTTGCTGCTTCGTGAACGGAATGATTGAGACGAAAACTAGAAGCGGAGGCAACGCCCAACGTTGAAATAAGAATGTCAGAACTTATTTAGGATTCACGATCCTACGTGCTAAATTACAATCCATATTTATTGTTACGATGTATTAAAATCAGTCGTCCATGACTGGAACTTTTTACGCGATTTTTGTAGTTGACATTTTTCATTACTTGCATGTTAAACATTTTATTTGCATACACAAATTGGCACTGTAATATGATTTAATTACAGTATAATAATTCAAGAATGCAGTCAATCTTGATCTTGTTGTGCTATGCAAATATACATAGCACAATAACATTTTCTTAATATTGCAATTGATATATTTCTTTGTAGGGAATCTTTTTTGGAAAAGATTAACGTAAAGCTAAAGAGTACTTTTATTGATCTACATAAAATATGGCAAGAGATTGGATTCAGCGAGCGAGCACAATCAGAATGCCGAAAACAAGCCTATGAACATTTGGAGGTATTATTTACTCATTTCTAAGTTGTCTACATAAAGTATCAATATGCAATTATTTAAAATGTAATATTTTTTGCATAAATAGGGTTTATTAGATGATATGGTAGCAGAAACAGAAAACCAAAAGAAAGAATTACTTCATGAAGTAGAAATGTTGTTGAGTCAAGCAGCTGCCTTAAATAAGGTATATATAAATATATATTATATATAAATACTATATATAAATACTATTTAATATAAATACTAAGTACGTACTTGAAGAATCAAATTTGGAAATGTAAATTTATAATAGGAGCTCGGGACAAAGATGAATACAGCAGGTTACGAGTTTTTACCCCTGCATGAATTAAGACAGTCATTACGCAGTTACATGCAAGATTTGCAACACCAAAAGGAACAGAGGCTAAGTTACTTCAAGCAATTGCGATCTAAGGTAATAATAAGTACAAATGCAACAGAAGACTAATATTTGTAGTACAATGACAATTATTTAATTACAATCGTCAATCTGTTTCAGGAACGTGACATTTGTAAATATTTAGGTGTTCAGCCCATCAATATTGATGCAGAAATACCTTCGGAAGAGGCATTAAATAATTTTGAAATTTATTTGGAGAAGCAAGAGGAAGAAAAGGTATGAATGCATTATAATACCTCTGCAAGAATATCTTAATAGATTTGTACAGTGTGCTTAAATTTATATACACATCTTTATGTTTTCTAGAATCGTTTGGAAAATATATTCCAAGAAATGCGACGTAGTGTAATAAAAATGATGGATGATCTGGGAATCATGCCATCCCTCAACTTTGAGCACACAATTTATAATTCTCCAGAAAATTTCGTTTACACGAACAGTAACATGGTGAAGCTGCGGGAGTTGCGCGATCAGTTACAGGTTCAGGTGGAGGAAGCAAAAACGCAAGCTGAAGAAATGAGGCGAACACTTATAAGTCTGTGGAAATATCTCGAGGAACCTGATCATGTCTGTGAACGTTTTCTTGATAGTTACTCCGACTATAGTGAACGAACAATGGATGCTGTAAGTTCTCCCAGAAGTATTTATAGACTATGTAGTCTACGATGTTTGGAATATTCATGCACACTGATGTTTTGTTACAGTTAAATGCAGAAATTAAACGGTGTAAAGAAAAGAGGAGAGAGAATCTTGCAAAATACGTATCTCATGCACGGAGCGAATTAGTGAAGTTATGGGACTTGTGCAAGTATGGGGAAACACAGCGAAGTAAGTTCGTTCATTTCACCGCGCAAATGTATACAGAAGATTTGCTTACGTTGCACGATATGGAGGCAGAAAGACTTCGACAGTATTATGAATCCAACAGGTTTGTTTTATATCTATTGGTTGACATATTTCCATGTTATCTTCTTTCACAGTAAAAATATTTCAATGATGTCGTGAAACCTTTTCGTAGGGAAATATTTGATCTCTTGGACGAACGAGAGCGTCTTATGGAGAAGATCAGGGAACTGATGCAACGTGTGAATAATCCTGAACGATTTCATAATCGTGGCGGCCAATTATTATTGGAAGAAAAGGAGCGCAAAGTTATTAGTAGAGTGAGTAATAAATGGATCGTTGACGCTACCGCTAATAAATATAATCGAATATAGTTCACCAATGAATCTCTTTTATTTATTTAGCAATTACCGAAAATCGAAGACAAGCTGAAAGAACTAACGCAAAAGTACGAAGAAACTCACAATGAAGCATTCACGATCAATGGTGTAACGTTAGAGAACCTACTGAGCGAATCCTGGACGACTCTTAACACGGAAACGCAGAATATAAAAAAAGCAAAAGTAAGTTAGCACAGCCAAAATATAATTGACGTCTAAAACCAAAGAGCTCAGCAAACCGCACCTTTCCCTTGCAGAAAGATACGAAGGACAAATCGGCAAAGAGAACGGCATTGAGCGCTTCGAAAGTGACGCCGGGTTTGTCGAACACGCGTAGAACTCCGCACGATGCAACGAGCAAGAGGAAGTTACCATTCCATTCCTCGCCGAACAGCTCGGCAAAGCGTAGAAATATCAGCGGAGGGAAAAATCGTCTTGGCGTTACATCTTCGAAAATCAGACGAAGCGGAAGCGTACGTAGATCTTGAATTATGTTCATTCAACTTCCGGCTGAACAACCTTTTACGTTTCATTATTGTTGTATATGTTTCTTTTTTATCAAACAGGTGCCCAGGCGACAGCTTTTAGGCGTCATTGAAAAGAAGAGGAGGTCAAAATCGGACACCAGTACAGCGGACACGACATACACACAGTTCCAGGAACATTTAAAGGAGAGAACGGAGCTTCGCAGCTCGATGCTGCCGGAGGCAGTCTTGAAGAGCGCGAACAAATCCAACACGAGGTTGCCAGTGCGTACACTGTTGCGTACGCCGGTGCGTACGCCGGTGCGTACGCAACAATGTACGCCGGTGAAGCCGATGCGTAAGAATCTGTCGACGCCGACGAGCTCTGCGATGGGAACGCCGAAGTACGGAGGGCGGAAACAGCCACACAGTCCTCGAACATTGGAGATGCCTAGATTGGCCACGGCGCCGAATGTTCTGCCCAATATCTTCTAAAATAGAGTTTTAACACTTTTGATAACTCGTCACTTTAGGATCCCACTTATTTATACATGTTCGTACGTTCGTTGCCTTTGAACGACAACTGGACACGATAACTCGAAGGCAAGATAAGTGATGTACGTTTTCATAATTAATGCATTGCGGTAATATCGTTTGTCGGAGGACAGATTGCTTCGAAAGTACTGTCTGTTTTTAGTATGCACGCGTACCGCAAACTAATTACTTCGTTGTTCGCCTAGCTAAGCATTCGCACGTTGCGACCGTACAATTTGTACCGTTTCGCTGAGATACCGGCAGGGTACAGTAAAAATTTTATATCTTGCTCTTCGATGTCGCTTATAGTTGTATACAATATTGTTACTGCGCGAGCGCCATTTTTTTTAAATCACTCGGACTTTGTAACACCCATTTGAGAGCTTAACTCCATTTTAATGTTTAAACGCTCCTGCCAAATTGTTTTAACACGCACTTTCGGTATTAATTAACATTCATAGCATTTACGATTACAGAAATGTCCAATACGCCATGTTTTTATATTAACGATATTATATGTTGTACTACGTATGCACACAATACAAAATTTATTTCTACATATGTCCCGCATCTTTTATTTCCCTACTTACCTGAAATCACATGTCTTACAATTTTAGTTTAGCTAGATCATTTAATTGTAAGTGATTGTAAGTGAAACTACAGTCAAACTTTCAATTCAGGATGTTAAATCCTCGAGATCTCTCAGTGGTGGCGCTGCTGTGGACCGGAACTACTAATTTTTTTCTTCAGTTCCTGCCGGCGGTTACAGCTAGTGTTTACGTCTGAAAGTTTTGCGTTAGTACGATGACTATATTCGAAAGTGTCATCGTTTATCGCGTAATCCAACATTCCACTGACACTAACCAAACGTTGGCATGTAGTCCATGAGATTGAACTTCCAGGAAAGAATGTTAAAAGTGTACGTTCCAATGTGACTTCAGGTTTCAAATGGAGTGAATATGATTAACGTGTTCGCACAAAGCCGTATTTCTTTACGTATCCGCATTTGCCGATTCTTAGGGAACATCTTTATGGTTCTTATGAACTTAAAAAATAAATGGTTTAATGCGAATCATGTTTTATATGTGTATATATAATATCATATTGGGATGCGCCTCATGTTCCAATTCGAATTAAACGTAGTTGTAATGATGTGTGTCGTAACAAAATTTCCCGCGTTGAACACTTCACAAGTCTTTATCTTTTTTAGATCACCGAGAATGGCAAGTAAAGAAAGTCAATTAGATTGCAACGTGACAGTCTACTTTGTCGTCCCAGACAAATATGAGTCAGAAGAAGAATGTTCAGATGACATGTGGAATGCTTACAATGTATAGTTCTGATTTACTATTTGAAAACAATAAAGTGTGTTAATATTGAATACTTTGCTAATTTGAACTCATTCCAGAAATGTTGCGATTATGATTTAAAACCCCAATGGATTACGTGTCAGGAGTCCACAAGCATGCAGCCGCAAAAAAGTGATGTGTTTGTCATAGAGGAGTTTACAGGAAAGGTGTTCGAAAAGTTAACAGCATATAAATGCTCGTAAGTGCATGTAGATCACATGACACTGATTACTACTGTTATTATTGTTCCAGCGATATAAATAAGTTTTTGGATTACATTAGTTACATTTGCCAAATCATTACATTTATAGTTCTGACCTTTCAGCAGAATTGTTGGGCCACGTTGTCTGTTAATTTGTTTCAACAATGGTGAGCCAATACCAGAAGGAACAAGCCCAGTGTACACAACTGCTATGAGGAACGTTTGTGTGTGTGTATCTGGGTTATCAGCAGATGAAAAGGTATATTTGTTATTATTGGAAAGACTTTAAATATTCAATCTTCTTACCTGCTTATTGTTTCATGCACTTAGGAGAACATACACAAACTTGTTGAGTATATGGGTGGTTTTTACACAAAGCCATTACGTAGTTGTGTTACACATCTAGTAACAGATTCTGTCATGTCAGCAAAGTACGAGGTATATATATATAAGTTATGATTTCAAACAGATAAAAATCTATAGAAGTAAATAATTCTGCAATGTTTTTAATAACAGAGTGCAGTTGGGATGAAAATACCAATAGTCACAAAAGAATGGGTGGAAGCAATTTGGGAGACAAATTTGAAGCAATTTGTGAGAGCCAATGACAAGATGTTTGATAAATATAAGTGTCCTGTTTTTATGCATTTGGTTGTTACTTCTACAAGCTTGCCAAAACGTCAGAAAGAAGATATTAAACATTTAATTAACGAACACGGGGGTGTACGTCAATTTTTACTTCGATGAAAACTTAACAATCATTAGAATAGTTTTGTTACCATGGAGTTTGGATTTTCAGACGTTCATGGGACCACTGGATGGCGCTAAAGTGAGAATTGTTGTAGCTCCAGAGAACAGTCCGTTGAGCGACAAACTGAAATATGCAATGCAAAATAATATCGCGTGCTTAAAGCCTGATTGGGTGTTCGACAGCGTCAAGTTAGGGTATGCGTTACCCTTCGACAAGTTTCTCATAAAATCAACGAAAGCCTGTTCGACTCCGGAAAAGAACCGTGGTATGGAAATATACTTGCATTACGTACATCAATAAAAATATGTGTCTCATAAAGATAATCAATTCGATTCAGTTCCAGAGAACTTGAGCTTCAATTTCTCAGCCGTTAGTGGCATTCCCAACGAAGAACAACGAAATTACATGGACGAAAGTGCTGGAACCATTATGGGCGATCTAACGGCAACTGATCGGTTGTCAACTGTAGTATCACACTGTAAGTGCTTAAACGCTTACAGTTTATAAATTCCTGTGAAAGTCTTGTTGAAGGCATTCTTAGAGAAATGGATTACATAGTCGTTAATGTATTTTAGCACCCCAAACTGCAGTATTAGACAGGCTCACCCTTAGCGACGCAAAGATGGCTGGACCATTCTTAGACGGTTGCAATGTACGTGTGAACACGGGTATTATTTCACTAAAGGGTATAGGTAAATCAGATTGTCAAAAGTGTCCCTAAACCATCTATGTGCAACGAGTCCTTTACTATTAAATTGAAGTTTTTCTCATTCCTGTTTTTAGCTTTTGCTTTTACTAGTTGGGTTTTCTATACACCACGTTCCGAAAAATTCTGTAGTTTGGTTCTAGATCTCTTTTGACCACCTTATTCGACTATACTCTTTCTTGCCGAGATACTTAATAGCACTGTACTTATTTTTAGATATACTTAGCAGGATTTGCAGCTAATCAAAGGGACAAACTTAACAGAATATTGAATGTTGGAAGCGCCACCCGGTTTGACGAAATTTCAGACGCCTTGACCCATGTATTAGTAGGAGATGAAAATAAGGCGTCTAACGAGTTAAAAGTGATAACGTCGAAAGGGCTAGGGTACGTGTACTCAATTAATGTATGAAATTATTTTTTCATATGTTGTGCAATTTTCTAACGTTCCCGTCGTATATTCCATAGCCCATATATATTAACTTTAGATTGGTTGGAAGAGAGCATGAAACTGAAACGGCCAGCGGCTGAAGATTTATTTTTGCACGGAGAAAAGAATAATGCGGCAAAAGTATTACCTACTGAACCACCGTCTCCGTTAAGCAAAAAGGTACAGTGCAAAAGTAATTAAACCTCCGATCGTCGATGTATGAATAGTACAATGCAAACGTTTGTTCTAGAATTTACAAATGTTACAAAGACCCAGAAGGCCAACTATTCCGTCTTTCGATATCGACAAGAAGATTGCACCTGCCCCCGTCACTACAGAGAAAGATGCAGACGACTTAGTTCAACAGTACCTTAAAAAACCAGACGGTAATATTATTTAAAAAGAATACACATATAAGAAAAGTTGTAACCACGCTTGGTACGTTAAAGTAAATGAATGACATTATTTGTAGTGAACTGTTCGGTAACAGAATTCTTAAGCAAAACGGTGCAAGAGCGCCTGAAGTCCCAAGATGACGTTGCGCAAATGGCAGCTGACAAGAAACGACGTCAAGAGTCATTCAGTAAGCTGATGACTGACATAGTACCTGCACCCACAGACACAAGTAATTCTAACGCAGAGGACGATAGTGCGGTTTCTCTCAGTCCTGGCTCAACTGTACAGAAAATTTTCCAAGGTGAGTTCCACGGTAATGTACTTCTCTGTGTTGAACATACAAGAATTTATGTAAAATGTGCAGGATTGACGTTCGCCGTGACCGGCTCTATCGACGAAGAGAATTACGTAACAGAGAGTATAACAAGTTTAGGTGGTAAAATCGTTTCACAATTATTCAGTGGCGTGCCTGATTATGGCGTTGTACCAGTACTTGGATCACCGCTAAGGCTCACTGTAAACGAAATAGTGACAAATTTATACATTGTAAGTATCGAATATTACGTACACGTGTTCCGCATTACATTATTCGCTATATGGCTGCTTATTTACAGGAAGACTGTATAAACGAGGGGAAAATACTCGACATCGCTTACTACCATAGGCCACTGTCAGTCATAAAGGGCCTAAATCCACTATCAAAGTGTGTCATCACGATCAGCATATATTCAGGAGTGGAAAGGACGTTTCTCGGAGTGATGGCGACGGAACTCGGTGCCATGTACTTGCATCTTTTATCATTCTTTTGCAAGGTATCGTTAGGAAGCTCAAGGGACGGTTGATAAAAAATAGGCTGTTCAGGTTTCAGGACACATTCGCGAGGAAGACGAACGTCGAGAAGAACACATACGCGAGCACACACTTGATCTGTCCAACACCGGAGGGGAATAAGTACAATGCGGCAGTCAAGTGGAATTTGCCTGCTGTGACTGCTGAGTGGCTGAAGGCTTGTGCCACACAATCGAAACGTGTCGATGAGACGCCATATCTAGTCGGCGAGACCATGGGTAATTATGAGACTTCAGTTCTTGAAGAATAACGCGGTATCATGTTTTGTACTTTGCTTTAGCTCCGGAACGAACGCCAGCAAACGATGCCAGTCAAGGAAACCCGCAAAAGTTGAACGAAAGTCAGACTGCACTTCCACGCAGTGAAAGAACAATTATTACACCGAAACGTCACCTTCCTCTTGTACAGGTAATGTTTATAATTTCTGGAATAACAATACTGTTTGCTTGGATATGCTATGCAGAGAATGTTAAGATTGCTTTGTTTGTAGAATGAGAATAGTTCTTCTACTGGTCAAACTCCGTTGATAAATAAACGTCTAAGTGCAGTAATGAACAATACACCACCTTCGCCGTTTCATGTGGCCACACCTGACACACCTTACGGGCAAATTTTTAAGTCAAATCCGTCTCCTGATACAAGAAAGGGTTGGAGAAAGTGGGTGGATCATTTTCCGGATTTACATGTTAATGAACCGCCAGCGAAGAGACGTCGTCCAAGTACAGTACGTGTTTCGAATTCTTTTTCATGTTTGTCATCTGATCATTAGATAAAGACATGATTTTTTATACTTTTGTTTAGCCATTATCGGAGTTAAAGAGGCAACTGTGGCAAAAATTGAAAGACGGTACAAACGTGGAGGTATGTCATATATACACATTATAATATACCTAGGTATCTAACATACGTTGTATTTTACACAGCAAGAGACATCCATAGATTTGGAACCGGCAGAAGCTAATAAAATACAAGAGCAAGTACAGTCGAAGGAAACGAACAAACAACCTGACAAAGAAACAGTGACACCGCCCATTAACAGGAAATTAACGTTTGCCGATGAAAATAGTCCATTCCGAAATAATCAGATTAACCTGTAAGTCTTTTAACTATATATTTTTCCAAGCTGAAATAGATTATGACAGTAATCCGTTACGTGCTTGGACAGGCAACTGGCACAATTAGAACAGGCCCTCCAACGTTCATCGAGTACACCTGAAAGTCGACATTCCTCTGGCGAAATGCCGCGGAAGTATGACACACAAGAATCGGTCATTGACATACAGAAATGTAAGTTGTAAAGTGTCTCATGAAGAAAGCTATCTGTTCTAAACATTATTGCGATGATTACAGGCCTTGTAAAGGATTCGCAACCTGATACTGTTGGATGGGAAGATCCGAGTCATCGTCTACCTTTCAGACCAGTAAATTACATTCTTCTTCTTCTTCTTCTTATTATTATTATATGAATACTTCTTGACTATTATTAAAGGCAATGCAATCATTTCACATGACCACTTTCCATAGTCTACAGTACACGAAGAACCAAACGAAGGCACGAACGAAGAAGAGTCTGTACGACTACCTGAGGATGATCAGGAAGATGCAAATTACACCGAGACAGATAACGAGCTGCTTCAAAAATCTGAGTCGCTGCCGAAATCCAAACCAAAACCGAAGTTCATGCTTTCTGGGGTCAGGGTACGTTCGGATGAAATACATATTAATGATTAATCCCATTATACTTCACATTTATTTGTGAATGTGTTGACTTTTACGTGATAGGATAAGGCAACGTACGAACAAGTTATACGAGAACTTGGCGGTGACGTATCGATAGAACCGCAATTCGATGGAGCAGCAACGCATTTACTTTGCACGAGACCCTCAAGGAATGAGAAGATGTTGGGAAGCATAGCGTCCGGTAAATGGGTCCTCCATTGTTCGTATTTACGGGATTCTGAGCAAGAAGGAAAATTTGTTGATGTTAGTACAGACCCTTATCTTCAATTCTGAATGTTGACCGCGTTAGAAAATGTATGATCAACGGCGGTAATGTTTTCTGTTCACAGGAAGAACGATATGAATGGGGCAACCCCAAAAGTAAAGACGTGATACCAGAACCGAGGGGAGAAACCGAACAAGCGATAGCTGCAGCCGCTTACAGATGGCGATTAAGTTTATCGAACGATCCGCGTGGACCTTTTCACGATATGGTTGCGTTGCTATTGGTATCGGAGGATAAATTCGAACAATTTAAAAGGCTGATCGAGGCGGGCGGTGGTAGTGTTCAGCAAGTTAGGTGTGTATTCTCAAATTGAACAACAATGTTTTTCCCAGTGTCATGATAGTTAATATTTTGTTCTTCGAGTATGAAGCGCAGATTGGTGTCAGATATACCAACGAATGTTGGGTGCATAAGTCAGGGATTTGGTATTAAATTCATTTTTATTTCGTTCATTGTACACAGACCACCATACGACGCGAGTCCGTCCGGAAAGAAGATCACACACTGTTTCGTGAACGTGAAGCAAGTTAATCAGCCGATCGACTGGGCAATGCTCGCCAGCAAGGGCATACTTTGCTTTCTGCCGCAGTATCTGAGCGACCATCTGACCGCCTCCAAGCCTCTTAACCCGCGCGAACTTGTGCTTCCGGAGTTCAGAAAATATTTGACCTTATTACCAAGGTAGAATTACATTATAACGTCTACAATCGTACAGGTCTGTATATCCACCGTGCGTAAATTATAAATGTTGTACATATTAGGGTATTAACAATAATAACACGATATCTTATCCATGGACAATTTAAGATAACATTTGCGAATTTTAAATAAATTGCATTTTACATTAACGGAAGTGTATCGAAGTGTTTATTTCTCACCTAAGTAAAAAAAAAAGAGGAGAAGGAGCAAAGAGCGAAATGCAGTTGCGAGATTGTCAGAGATTTTTCGACGGTTCATCGACGTGCGCTCGGTAAATCCGACGTTTAAATAGCAGCCGGCAGGTACGAACTGATTAAAATCCTAATCGTCGCTCGTCAGGTATGACAATTTACGAAATATTTGCACGGCTATCATTTCAATATGGAAACTTTAATTAAATTATGTGCTTATGTGATACATATATATATTTACATTCTTTGGGAATTAAAATGATAGAGGAAAATATCCGGGTACAATGGACATTGATGCGGATAACAATGATATATCGCTTGCGTCACGAACTGCTTCTTTTCTCTCCCTTCTTGCTTTCGTACTACGGGGCAGTCTGTTAATTGAAAAGTTACTCCTCGTTTCGTCGTCAAACGCTCGGGGTGTCAAACGCTTCGCAGACGAATTGCGCGGTTGTCACTTTTCATCTGGCATGCTCAATACAGTAATCTTCGTACGTCGTCAACACGGTTGGAAGCCTCTTTTCTTGCGGGGAAGCGAAACTGAACGAGAATTAAATGCTCTCCTCTAACTCCACGCGCGTCGCGGCGGCAGGCTACATCGAGAAAAATTTCGAAATGAGAACGTCACACAATTTTTATACAACTCTCTCGCGATTTTAACGCACTCTCGTCGCTGATGCAATAAAGTGTTATCAATGAAAAGGCCATGTCTCGGCCTTCTGGGGCGTCATGGGCGCCCGGGCATCGTTATAACTAGGCTGTCGGTCATTAACAGTAGTCGTTGACTGAACATAGTTCGGAATTCGAATTGGACGATGACCTGATACGTCGGCTCTTCTTCCTGCTCTTCGACTTGGAGTCACTCTGAGACCTACGATGCTTCGAGTCCTTGTGACTGCGACGCGATTTGTGCCTGCTGCTGCTGCTGCCGCTGCTCTTCGACGTGTTCGTCTGGTTCTTCGAATCGGAATGTCTCGAGGCCGACTCTGCCTCCGTGGACGACGAGGGTCTCTCGTGCGAGGTCGACTGGAAGGAAGTCAATGCCCTGCTGCTGGATCGCTTCCGGGACTTGCTCTTCCCGCGTTCTTTGTGGCTGCTGCGCTTTCTGTGCGCGTGCAGCCTCCTGGACTGAAGGCTGGAACGACTTCCGGAACGAGGGTTGCACTCGTCCTCGGAATCCGAGGTGCTGAGGGCACGAACTCGACCCTCGTGAATCGTGCTCGAGCATCTCGAAGGATCGGCGATCGCGGAGCTGCCATTTTCCTCAGTTTTGTACCCAGCCGTGCTGGCCGTGGCCTGAGGCTCCTTTCTGCTGGACTTGTTGCTGGCCTCAGAGTCGTAGGACACTGGGCTCTTGCTCCTGGACCGAGAACGACGGTCCCGGAACTTCTTCTTCGTGCCGTCCTTCGACGGTCCATCACCAGAAGGTCTCAGCTTCTCCTTACCTTTCGTCGGTCGTTCACACTTCACGGTCGTCGTCGCGTCGCTGCTACTCGACGTGGAGTATTTCCTTTTTGATTTCCGCTGCACCCGGGACCTGCGACACTTCCTCGCGTCGTTCTCGGACTCGCTGCTGCTGTCGCTGCTCGAGGAGTCGTTGACGTACCTATTGCTTCGTCTGGCCACATCGGTATGTACACGCCGCGTCGACGACCTGGTCGAGTAGCTCTGCCGCCGCGTCCTGCCGTCGTCGATACTCCGACCTGGGTCGTAGCTGGAGTCGCTCGACGAGGAGTGTCTCTTCCTCGAGCGACAGCTCCTCTTCTTGCCGCTTCTCTTCCTCGCGTCGCTCTCGTCCGACGTAGACTGACTTCTGGCACTGCGGTTGTGACTTCGCTCGCCGGCCGATCGCTTGCGTCTTCTGGTGTACGTGCAGTTGTTGTTCAGACGGTTCCAGAGTCGGAGCCACTTCGATATCGCGTCCTTGTCGGATTCCGAGTCGCTCATCGACATGTCCTTCATCTTCGTCCTCTTCTGCTTCCAGCGTCTCGATACGTCCGACGTGCCTGGCTGAGGGACTTCTCCGTAGGACGACCTTGGGGCTCTGATGGGTAACGTCAAACGTAAAACATTAATCATAAGGAATTTATATAATATATAATAATCATTTATCATGGGTGAATCATATAATAGTCATATTGTATTCCAAACATCGTTTCATCCCGGATTCACTGACGGACTCACCATCTTTTCCTTTTTACCTATTTTCTCCTAAGAGCAATTTGATCGAACGTTGTCAGAATACACTATGACTATTATGTAAAACATTAATATTTCTGGAACGAGATTGCGGGAGGGTCGAGTACTTTTTGTTGATCGGTGATATCTTACTCTGTACTTTCATTCGCTGGACCAGGGGCATCCTCATCTTCCGGGTCGGAGGAGAGTAGTACAATGATTTCCGGTGTCCTTGCATGACGAGGTTTAACATAGTCGACTACCTGGCACTCGTCTGACGACGACGAGTTCGATGAAATCGTTAAAACGTCCGGTGCGTTAAAAGGCATTTCTATTTGGAATGCTTGTCCCACCGTGCTAGGACCTGCAACATTGTATTAGAATTCACGCATATCGTACGATGCATGGTAATGTAATGAATTCGGTGAAGAACGATATATACCGGGCATGTTCATAGGATGTGGTCCGACACTTGGCAATTCAGTATTTACTCTCAGGTCAATAGCTTCGTCAATAGCTTCGTCAAGGACACGAACATCTGAATCGTCAGATGTTGTACCACTGCTACTTGTGGATGGCGAAACTACGCGTGGCACATATCCGTTCGATAATCCTGCAACAGAAGCGTTAAAATGACAAATATTTTCCTCTCGTTAGATCGAATATCGAGTAAAGGATTCATGCCAAACTGATCGGTAGGGGATGTAACGAACCTTGTGGTAAATACGATACAACTTGGTCGTAACCATATATATCATAATTGGTTGTAGCGAAATTGAATAATTCATGTAGGAAATGTTCAGCATATACACCAAAATAGGGTCGTACTAAATCACGAAATCGTTCGCTCCTAATGTCGTACTCTTCGAGACCCTGAAGAATTCGGCTCATAACGTTTCCAGCTTGCGATGTATTGCTAAGTAATGCCTGCAATTCTCTATGTAACCACGGTATAAGACGGTCTACTTCCCTTGGTTGTCTCCTATAAGTGTAAATATTTTGTTGAGCAAATGTCAGTTGCAGCATTTATTAATTCAGATGTCATTGAAGTCAAAGATTTTTTCATCAATTTGCATGTTTGAGCCATATAATCGGGGATTCTTTTAAGAGTAAAACAAATGTTGTATCCTCATACAGTTTGTCATGTAAACTCACATATGAATCCATATTGGTTCAAAGAAATTGTGAGTAAAATAGTATTTAAATCAAAATGAATAAAAGGAATCATCTAATACCGAAAATATTCTTTCTATACCTATAGTATTCAGCACTGCATTCTGGGAAACGACCAAAAACAGGTGGTAATGCCACTGCCCAAATTCCAAGTCTATACACCCTTCTGCGATAATCCATTGAATTGAATCGTCTGAATCTTTGTTCTTCTCGTGAAACTTGTGGAGGCGTGCTGGGAACTTGGTCCCGCCTTGCAACCTGCCACGGGCTCCAGAACATCTGACGGCGACGGAATGGAGTCATCGTTGGTCTGTAAATAGTATGAATATTAATTTCCAACATTATCTATACTCACTTTTAACATCACAGCTGTGAAAATGTTACAAATATATCTAAATTATTTCTACTGCAAGCACACAGATAAAAGTTATAAAATATTACGTGGAAAAAAATCGGTGGAAGGGTGATTCGTTCAGGTTCCAGTTTCCATCCAGTTCAAATATGTTATGCCCATTGTCAATAAGTTGCCTAGGCACATGATATTGATCATAATCCTCTTCTGACCGAACGTTGTGTATAATAGATTTGAAAGTTTGTTTGCACAGAGGACATTCTGTTTTTATCTTGGACCATTGTAGTAGACATGTGAAACAGAACTGATGGAGGCAGCTATCAGTAAAAGACGTGTTAATGAGTTTCCCTAAACAAATGCTGCAGTCTGGAGGCGGTGATGTGGCCCCATTGCTTCTTTCACTAGTATTGGGACACTGGGCTATGCCCTCAGACTTAATCGGCTTGTCCATGGTTGGACCAGAATCTTCCACTTCCATTTTTGTTCAATTATTCATTATTCATCCATGAAAAATTACACTTCTGAAAGAAGACAAAACACTCCTTTTAATATAAATCTCATTTCATACAAACAATTGTACTGCTAATAGCATATGAATAAACAAAATGTGAATCTACAAAAATATGTACATTTCCCATTTGAAAATAAAACTTTCAACAAGCACTTATACCAAAACCAAACAAAACTATAATGGACGATGTACCAATGAAATTCCCACTCTCGAATGTATCGCGTATCGTACCAACCAAAACAATGCGTTATCAAATATCTTTCATCATGAATAATTCATTGTGAAACGAACGGGGTACAAGTCGATACAGTGCATCGCAGAACTACACCGACGATTGCCCGATGCCTTCCTCCCAAGCTGCGGTGGACGTCGATATATATCTAAGGCCAATTTCGAATCGTCGAATAGCTACGATGCTCCATTCGCAGAATCGACTCTAAGAGGATTCTCAGAGGAACGGACCGTATACGCACAAACGATGCCACTCGAAGTCGTCATTGCACGAGAACCGAACGCACGTAATCGATTTCACGTCCGCGTAACGTTCAACCGTCAGCGGGCAAGAAAAATGCATCCTGCGTACGCTTTTAACGCCGGGCGCTTTTCTCGGGGCGTGCCTGTCATCGTCGTCGCGAAAATCCGAGAGACTCGACACTCTCCTAGGAATGGAACGCCGTAAACGACCGAGAATACGCTTAGCGTCGAGAAGAACGATCTTGGAATATAATAATTACGTTTCCATCGCGCAGCTGCGTTGTCGAGAATGACTCGAGAGTGCTCGAGAGGGACCCCCGCCGTGAAAAAAAATAACGGCGAGGATGGAGAAGTTCTGAGACTTTGCCACTGGCGTATATTAGATACGTTCCACTGTTCTCGAGTCACACTCTCTCTCTCTCTCCCTCTTTCTCTCGTACTCTCTCTCTCTCTCTCTCCCTCCGTCTCTCCTTTCACCCTCTCCCCCGTTTCCTTTTCCTCTGCGACTACTTTGTGATACAATCGAAGGATGATTCGTTTTCTATTTTTTTCGATATGGGACTCGAAGGATGGGGTATGACGTGTGAGTCGCGAGTCGAGATAAATAATTTGTCTTGACAATGATGATGTCTCGTATTGGAAAGAGGACACTCACGGACAGCCCACAACCGTAAGGCAAGAAACTGGCGTAGTGGCATGGATGCAGCCGTTGATGCAGTATATAGATCAAATCAACACTGTGGCCAATCTTGCCTAAGCAATTGGGAAAGTTCCCAGGAGCAGGGTGGGCCCAGGTGAGCCTTACAACGAAATGTCACTAGACGTTCGATCGTGCGCCATCTAACGGGGCCGGACGGAAGTTTGTAGGACGTAAATGTTTGTACGGATTATGGAACGTTGTAGAAATACGGATCAAGAATTTTTCCTGTTGTTAGAATATGTGTAAATGACTGGTGCAAGGAACCTGTTATCCTTGTCAGGTTTCTTTGAGAGATTTTTTCTGATCTCTCTTTCTGACTTATGATTAGCACCAAGAATGCATCTCAGGCTGTTTTTCACATAACCTGCACGTAAATATTTTCTTTTTTTGAACAAAATTATAACGCGCAAATGAGAAATTTAAATCTTTATTTCAACTATGTGATGTGGAATATATATATTTTTATTATGTATAACTTCAATTTTACGCCAAAAATTAATGAGCACTACCATCCAAAGTCTTTCACTCTGTGTTTTGGTTTTGTCCTCCCCCAAAAAACTTCTGCTCTAGGTTTAAAGCCACATCGTTCAAACATTCGAGTAGACGCTGAATTTCCGCGAACGATAAATAAAGTTGAAGAGATATTTTTTTCAGCCAGGTACTTGGCTAAGGCTTTTGTAACTACTGGTGCGTATCCTTTCCCTTTATGTTCATCTACTGTTTGAACCATACCAAGTCCCAGAAAGTCGGAATTTAAAATCCAGGACACCAATTCATTAGATGATTTTAAGAACAATCCAACTCCTTTATTCCTTACTATCATTTCTGTTAAATATTTTATGGACAACTCAGGATACTCCTTGTCCTTATTAGGCCAATATTCATGTATCTTGTACACATGAGATTTTTCCAGATCATTCAGGTAACATTCTTCGGGTACTCTAATAACATTAACATAACAAAGTTCAAGTAATATGCCACAAAGGAAGTTGTGTAGGCATTCTACTTACTCAATTGTAAAATTCTTGCATTCTTCAGCAGGTTTAAAGTAAAATGTACATGGAGAGAAGGCAGTTAGATATACACCCTTTTCATCTTCAATGTCTTTGAAAAACGGATGCATACATTTAGCTATTCGCTCTTGCATAGCTGGATAGTAGACAAACTCGTTCCAGTCTATGCGTTTTGTTTCGCGTACACACCTTTTCAAAGTTTCACAAGTTGGCTCTTGTGAAAAGAGAAATGCTATATAAATGGAATACTATAAAAACATTTATTATTATGTCAGATGCAGAAATATACAATTTAGTTGATATAGTGTTACAAAATACAAAGGGGTCTACTTCCATATTGTACAATGTGTAGGGCAAACTTACTAGTGAGATTCCAACAAATGTACCAGATTTATAATCGCCATTTGGGCAGTAAATTTGAATAGGAAAATTAGGATTCTGCTTCTTCCAGTTGATCGCATTTTCCACCCAATAATAATACTGAAAAATCGAACAGAATAGTGTTAGTACTTGCCTAAAATTGATGAATTGCTGCAATTTTATTTTGATTCAATCTCACATATGCGAAATCAGGCCAATCGAATCTTGCCATTTCCCGAACTTCAGGCCATTTTTCTGCTGGCACCGGTTGCAAGATATCTTCTGTATCAGCTTGCCCTGACATTTTGCACAACTGATTGACGTTCACGCGCTTACAAAAGCTATCTGTCATGCAGTTGCGGTCGACTGATATTGTGATCTCCCCGCCCGAAACGTTTTGTTTCTACTCCACGACATTGACGTGCCTTATGCACGTACAGTGCACTTCATTATTTGCTTGCACTGTGTACCCTTTGATAAAGTATGCAGTTTGCTGATTTCTATAAATACGAATATATGATCCTATGTGATACACATTGCATATTACGTTCACAGAGGATTATATATCCGTGTTTATAGAAATCAGCAAGTTGCAATCTTTATCAAAGCGTACACAGTGCAAGAAAATAAAGGAGTATTGTTTCTGTGTTTATAAAAGGCTATATCTAATGACACATAATACACCCTTAGCTCGTTACACAAAGCCTGATAAAGGCTTTTGTGTTTAAGTACAAAGTACAGGTTTCCGGATTTATTAAGCGTTACACTGCCACACAGAGTAACACTTTCATATTCTATTTGTTTTCGTTTAAATTGCATTCACGACTTTCTTATCGACGACGTGTTAAAGAAGACATTGACCTATGTATGAAAAGGAAGAAAACTTGATTATCTTCGATTGGTATGTGCGGAAACCGTATTATCGACCACTTTTTAGTGGTTTATGTCCAAAATAAGGTTCCAAATTCTTTTTTTAAACTGATCGTTTAAACGTTTATATCTGCAAACGCGGATACTTATGCTGTTCGTGCATGATTAACTCTGAAGATTTACGAGAATAAGTGCCTGATATCGTTTGAACATTCCTATCAAACAATTTGACTTCGTGTTTAACCTTGATAAACATCGTAGCGTTCTTCCACGCACATTTCTCGATTAAGCACGGTATCATCCGTATACAAGGAGTGTACGTACATTTTAAACGAATTACCTTGTGGTTTGCGACTTTTTCTTTATCATCTTTACGATAATGAACATTGACGTGATTAAGATTAACTTAGTAGGTACGCCTTTCATTACGTTCTTATGATGATAATTTAATTATTCCATACAATTAATTAATAACTGAGTGCATAAATCCATATAGTTTGATGGAATAGTCCTTTTTGTTATCAATATAAAAGATTAAAGACAATTTTGGAAATTAAAGGATGTATGAACTAAATAATATAGGGAATGTTTGGTTTCATGCGTGTATGACGTCAAACCGTAGAAAAAAATTCTGGAAATGTTTGATAATACCAATATTCCAGTACGTTAGCTTGATATAATTCTACTCGAATTTTTAAGAATTCCTCTGGGTATGTTATGTTTAACGCGCACGTACGTGTTAATAACATTTGATTCGCCCGTAGTAATTTATCGCTACGATTTATAAGCCATCCTGCACATTCGACTGGTAGTTTAGTTCATCATTATTCTCTTACTTGTCCACACAATGGTGTGTTCGAAATGGAACATTTGTCTTGTGTTCGCGCTTGCAATTGCACTTGCAGTCGAATGTGTGGGTGAGTATCGGATATCTACTTTAGAAGAGTTACGTCAACAAAATTCCTGATATTTGTGCCAATTTCAATATCAAATTCATTAGATCCCAACGATCGAAGGCATATGTCTAATCGGAATGCCGTTGTATCAAAAAGCCGTTCAATGCCTGGCAAATGGACATCACAAAATGCTGTAATGAGCAACGTAGGCGCCATGTTTCCGGTAAGCTGAAAGTAATTTTTCTTTGAATTCTATACTGTGTTCCTGTTATGTCGTATACTCGCATATATCGAAAAAGAAATGTTAATTCTGCTTGCACTTTGTAATAGAAGCGTACTTGTTTTTCTTAGTCGCTTATGTAAACATGCAATGCAATATTTATTTTCAGGGCTATTCCCATGGATTGATAGCCAGCCCTCTTACATCAAATAGTACGCCATCACGTGTTCAAAGATCTTCGCGCTCTCGACGGTCTACATTAACGCGTTTATTGCGCTACCATCCGTATTTTAACAAACATTTTGGTCGTCATCAGAGACGAACGATGCGCCATTCTCATCATAATTCTTTCCCATTTTTACCACACATTCCTCGTCATGCCTGGCGTGATGCAAGGCGGTTCGGTAAAGTGTTTGGCAAATTCATATTTTAATTTTCCTCTAATAAATAACATTAAACACTTTCGTGTAACATATTTGGCGCTTTTAGATTAGAAATAATTCGAGAATCTACTGACAGATGACGCGACATGTCTATTTGCCGAAGTTTCTAGTTTGAAAATAAAAGTTGCTTATCTTCTGTGAACAATTGTTGTATACAGTTATTTGTTAGTAATAAAATTTTAATTTATACATATACCATATTATGTAGTCTTAATTCGTAATCCGTTTTGTGTTCATATTACAAGCTTTCCAAGAATAATATGAAAATCGAGCGGTATACTTTACTATTGGCTGGTTCTGTTCTCCCACTACTTTCCTTACACGTGTTTTTGAATGTACATATGTATACCGGTAATAAAAGTTGCTTTAACTATTTCTTAATATGTCTTAATAAATTTGCAATTGCATTAAGTAACTAATTGAAGAAAATACACGGGTTTTTATTTACGTTGTAAGAATGTGGTTTTGAGAGCATAATATAATTCTGTGTTGTATTGGTTATGCTAAAGTGCATCACTGCTTTGACACAGTCTTTGATAGTAATGCCAAATAAAGTGTTCTCCACGTTAGTTGTATTTACTCATTTTAAGTTAAACATTATTGATTCATTTGCAGTATAAGAGGCAAATTGTAAGGCATTATTATTTATATCTTACTTTAAGTTACATGATATACATTATTGTTTGTGGATGACATTTTGAAACCTCACTTGGTAAAGTATGAATGAACCAGGGAAAATTAAAAAATTGGATGAGGTTGTCGTAAACCGAATTGCAGCTGGTGAAATTATACAGCGACCAGCTAATGCATTGAAAGAATTAATTGAGAACAGGTTAGCTACATAAACGTACATTGTCAAGAATTTTTAATATATGTCTATTTATTTTAACTGTGTTTGCTTTATAGTCTAGATGCAAAATCGTCAAACATTCAAATTGTTGCCAAAGAAGGAGGAATGAAATTATTACAGGTAATTTTTTAATATTTGTTTATTTTGCTTATTATTTTCTTGTAACATTAAAATTAAAATACTATATAGATACAAGACAATGGAACAGGTATCAGAAAGGATGATATGGATATTGTGTGCGAGAGATTTACAACAAGCAAGTTGCAAAAGTTTGATGATCTCAAGTCCATCGCAACATTTGGTTTTCGTGGAGAGGCTCTAGCAAGTATTAGTCATGTTGCTTTACTAACCATCACAACAAAAACAGTTGATGAGAAATGCGCTTTTAAGTAAGTTTATCCTGTTGCACATCTTACCCAACTGCTACTATTTACATGTGTCTTAATATTTCATTTCTTGTGATAGAGCAACATATATTGATAGCAAATTAAAAGCACCACCAAAACCATGCGCTGGAAATCAAGGCACTACAATCATGATAGAAAACTTATTTTACAATGTTGCTACCCGTAGGAAAGCACTCTCAAATGCAACTGAGGAGTTCAATAAAATAACAGAAGTAGTTATGAAATATGCTGTTCATAATCCAACTGTAGGATTTACATTGAAGAAACATGGTCAAACAGCACCACAGGTCGCATGACAATTCTTTTTTTTATAAGTGAAACATTTCAATTGTATACGCGAGTATAAGACCTTTTCGATTACACAGGTTCGTACACCGCATAATTCGACGAAAATGAACAACGTTAGAATAATATATGGAAATTCAATTGCTCGTGAATTATTAGAGGTAGAATATGAAGACGCAATGTACCGATTTAAAACACATTGTTTAGTTACAAACCCAAATTATACAAGCAAGAGAATTACGATTCTTTTATTTATCAATAACAGATTAGTTGAATCTTCATGTAAGTTCCGGAACTAATTCAAAGTTAAAGTGTAATTGTATAATTTTATGTGAGAACATGATGTGATTTCAGCGATTCGAAAGATGTTAGAAGATCTGTATTCGATATACCTGCCATCGAAAACCCATCCCTGGTGTTACATATCTCTTGACATTGATCCAAACAACATTGACGTTAACGTACACCCAACGAAACACGAAGTAAAGTTTCTTCACGAGGATACTATAATCGACAGACTCAAATCAGCTTTGGATGAAAAGCTCGCTGGAAATAGTGCTTCACGAACGTTTTACCTGCAAGCACGACTGCCTAAAACTGACATTACTGCACCTGTTTTGAAAGAGGTTTTACCTGATTATGATAAAAGCAACTCGGAGAAATCAAAGAAGGTTCAACCGTGTGAACTCGTTCGTATGGATTCAGCAGATCAAAAACTAGACAAGTTCAACTTTACTATTCATACAACTCGAAAGTTGGATGAAAGTAATACCGACGTTTGCGAAGATACATCATTAAATGACGCTGCAGTCCTGAATGATTCAGAGCTATCAAAACCGAGCACGTCCATGATTGAAGAGTGTCATACTGTTGTCAAAAATATTTTTGCTAGTAGTAATAATAAGAATTCAGACAATTCTGAGAAAATAAATGAGGGTGTTCCAAATATTGAGAAAAATACAGAAGAAAATATGCAAAAGTCAGTTAAACTGTCAACTTCATGGAGCGATATTGTAGATTCAAGTCCGTCTGTATCAAATGACAAGAAAAGTGTTGGTAATGGAAATCAGAGTGTACAACAAAGTAAGAAAGATACCAATGACACAAAAGATTACGTACATGATCTTCTTAGAACTGTGAATGAGGGGTTGGATGTTGATTGGGAAGACAACTCTGTTGATGAAAAATGCGTCGACACAATCGCGGATAACGCGAGGAAAAGAGTTTATCAGTATTTAGGATACAGTTCACAAGAAAATTCTGAACCAACAGAGGCGTCAAAGAAGGTAGACAAGACCGAAAAATCTGTTGAAAAAGACAGTGATGACAGTCAGAGTAAGAATTTGACGTCAAGCTTTAAATCTTATTCGGTGAACAATTTTCGGAGGGAAGTAAAATTGACCAGCGTACTCAGATTGCGGAAAGACGTAGAGGACAATTACGATGAAGGTGTAAGGCAGATTATAGCAAATTTGGTATTTGTAGGATGCATTGATCAAAAATCGGCTCTCATCCAAAGTGGCGCCAATTTGTACATTTGTAACACTAAAAGATTAACGTAAGAATTTATTGTAGTTTAAAGATTGAACTTAATGAGAGCGTTTTGGTAACCAATTTTAATGCGTGCTTCTTTCACACTTAGGGAAGAGCTCTTCTACGAAATTATGCTATATGACTTCGCTAATCATGGAGTCATTAAATTTTCGGTAAGACAATAATATAAAAAGTAATCATTAAAAACATTGTACAATATAAAGCCCCAATTTTCAGGAACCCTTAGCGTTACAAGACTTAGCGTTATTAGGTTTAGAAACCGAAGATGCTGGATGGACGGAGGAAGATGGACAGAAGGAAGATTTAGCTGAGAGCGTAAAGGAACTGTTATTGGAAAAGGCGGATATGATGAAAGAATATTTCTCCATCGTTATAGACAAGAAGGGATGTCTGAAATCTTTACCAATTTTGTTAGGTATGCCATTCCACTGAAGCCAAATGCATTTATTTAATCATTGTTATCGAAAACAATATATATTATATTCATCGCACAGACATATAATATATATTATGAAAACATTATTGACTTGACGTTGTTACTGTTGAAGTCAGATGTTTCATATTATTGTTTCAGACAAATATTTCCCTCACGAAGGTGGGTTACCTTTGTACATATTGCGATTGGCGACAGAGGTTGACTGGACGACTGAACAAATCTGTTTCAAAAACGTATGTAGGGAAACTGCAATGTACTTCAGTGAGGTCAGTTCAACGCACGGCGTGCACGACTGGAAGTATATTACAGAACACGTTCTGTATCCAGCGATCAAAGAAAGTTTGTTGCCACCAAAGCATTTTGCGCACGATTCAACATTGCTCCAAATAGCGAGTCTACCTGATTTGTACAAAGTTTTTGAAAGATGTTAGAATATAATCCAAAACATACCATCGATGTGTATATTCACGAAAATTATTCGTACATCATTCAAATGATGGAGAAATCATGGTCTATTTCTATTATCAACCTGTTATACCTAAATTACAATTTCTGTTTACTAAAGTAAAATACATTTTATACAAATAAAGTTTCTATTCATTTAATAATTATTTGGCGTGATATTTTCTCGTTGGCTGCATATTTACATAATTAATCGAATAAAACCTGGAAAACTACAGATGTTACCCTAAGTTCGTCATTGTTTCGCTATTTTTGTACAATTATTCCAATGGAATAAGGAAAAGTTACATGCCATCACATCATTTTAGTATTTTTATTTGCTTTGAGTACATGGCTATGAAGCCGATGTCCCAATCTAACAAATTTTTCTGACAATACAGAAACATACAAAAAGGTAACGAACAAAACATAAAGAAAAATCTAACAGGTTTATGTGTACAAATACGCATATATATATATTTATATATATATGTGTGTGTTTGTGTGTGTGTGCGTGTGCGTGACTTGAATTACATTCAAAACAAGTGAGTGTTAATAACGGTTATAAACCTAATCGATGGAAATATTCTTTCGATCAACGACTGAATCCTACGGTAACTGCGCAATAAGAAAATATTTCTTTACAACCTCCGCATTAACCAGTCCAGTACAATCTAATAACAAAATTATGTATATATATTTTTTGTCATTGTTTTCAATATTTATATTTCACTTTTTCTTTTTTTCCGCATAACTTTTTTTTTAAATAACGTTCTGTATCTAGATATATTGTTTGTCATACAAATATGTTTAGACAAGTGTTTTATATAGATGTACAATCACATTATGATTATAGATTATAATAAATTTTACCTCTTTACAGAATTTACTGCTTCGTTATTATCGATTTGAATTGAAAAGTTCAGTGCACATTAACCTTTAGCAACTCCAACCAATGCAGGTCGAACTATTCGTTCATGTAATTTATACCCTAGTTTGGAGACTACTATAATTGTGCCAGGCTCTTTATTATCCACTTCCTGCAGAAAGCATTATTTTACATAATTAGTGTGTAACAAGTAATAAATAGATATTTCATGTCTATCTGATATACATGACTTACTTGTTGAAACAGTGCTTCATGCATATTAGGGTCAAATTTCTCATCCATGGGATTTAATGAAATCAACCCATGTTTTTTGAACACCTAAAAGTTAATTAACAGTGTCAATATCCGACTAACTTGATTCAAACTATAGTTTTAATTTTATGCTATATGAAAGCTACCTTATGAAGTTGTGCCTCTGTCATTGTTAATCCTTCATACAAGTTCTTTAAATGAGGGTTCTTATCTGATATTTCTTGCTTTGGTACACTCTCGGTTGCCTTCCCTAATATGTCAGCTACATCTATCAAATCTTTACAAAAGCCTTGTATACCAAAGAGCTTGGCATCATGAATTTGCTTGGTCAACCTAATTCTAAGATTTTCTCCATCTGCCAATGCTCTCTTGTACTTGTCATCTAATTGTTCATTGCGTTCTTTAAGTTCAGTAAGGTCTTTATTGAGAAGCTCTAGTTCTGCTCTCAATTTCTTCTCATTCTCTGTCATGTCACCTAATGGTGTTTGTGTTTCCGCATTTTTTTGCTCCTCTGTTATGGTACTATACTTTTGTTTATGCCATGGCAGCGCATAACTAGAACCTGACAATCTAAGGCAGAATAGATATTATACTATTTTTGGCAGGTAAGTTTTGTCTTGGAAATTTATTGATTATTTTACAACTATGTCAAATTTTACAAGTTGGAATGAATATGTCAACATACATTTTGTAATGAACATTGGAATTTTTTATTAGTAATATACATCCATCATAAACGCATATAAGAAAGATGGAAAAGTGGAAACGTTACAAACACAAAACGTCGGTGTCACGATTGCAACATTGAATGAATACAACATCAACGTATATTGCCGGAGGAAGAAAAGAATTTTTTATTATTAATATACACTTATCATAAATGTATATAAGAAAGATTATACACAAGACGTGGAAATTACCTAATACGTAACCTCAACAGCAATTTCAATCAGTTTTACTTCGATAAAAAGGAGAAGTTAAACTCACCTAAGTAGCGAATTTTTATTTATACAGTGTAACGCATCTATTGTCAAACGGCCAATTCTCATTGCACCCGGTATTGTAATCGATGCCATAATGTCTATTAGAATTTAAGGAAAACGCACTAAATGATGAAATTAGTTGAAATACAACGATCCTCGTGCTTTCGCAGTGGTTCTCAACCGAAGTGTTGACAAATCAATGGAGGTACAAACTGCGCCTTGTATGACGCAAATTTGAACGCAGCCACGTAATAAACAAAGTTGTTGTAAAATTAAACTATAATCTATTTAACTATAATCTGCACACGCCAATAAAACGGTAGGAAATTACTGGTTCGTGGAAAGGTGTGTCAAATTGTCAAATATGTTGTAATGATATTATATTTTAAATGGGAAGAATTTGGCGGGTACAGCTGGAAGTGTCTGAAATTGGCACAGGTTTGTTGCATTAGTAGTGAACTGTAGTGAACTGACTCGTGCATCGCTTGGGTAGTTGTGAATAACCATAAACGTGTTTTTAAACGTTTCGAAATAAAAAACTGAAAAATGAGTAAGGCACATCCTCCAGAACTGAAAAAGTAAGTACATCATAAAATTTGCAGTTCCATAAAAATGCCGTATTCGTGATTGCAAGACGCATGTGCATCACATGTTTGGATGAGTAACGCTAAATTGTTAACATTGAAAGATATTTAATATATACATATATAACATGCTTTTTATTCTGTTTGCAGATATATGGACAAGAGGTTGTCATGTAAGTGCAGAGAAATGTAATAAGTAATATGGTAACAACGACAATTGAAGGTTATACGTTCTATTGTATTCTGTTAGTAAGCCGGCTAATCGGCTGACCGACAAAAGATGCAAATAAACACAAAGGGTCGAAAAAATCGAATGAGTTTTGTTTGTTGCACAGTTATTTAGAAATTTATTTTTCCTACAGTAAAACTAAATGGTGGCAGACATGTAACTGGAATTCTACGTGGCTTTGATCCCTTCATGAACATGGTAATAGACGAGAGTATAGAAGAATGCAAAGATGGTACAAAAAATAATATTGGAATGGTGGTAAGTATTGTATGCTTAATACTTTTGTAAACTACGATGCCTGTAACTAAAGTCCTTTAAGTATATCTTCAAAAATAATTTCTGTGTTTTAGGTAATTCGTGGAAATAGTGTCATTATGTTAGAAGCACTAGACAGAATATGACTTAAGTATAAGTACTTATATATGTATTACCTCTTTATTATAATAAGAATAAATGTAATTTCTTTATATATTTATATCTAAAGTGTATATTATGCATCTTTTTCCGTTCTTCTTTAAACCAATTTAAACAAATGTATTTTATATGCATTATTCAATAGACTTATTTGAACAAACAATAGTGTACAATTTGTGCACACATATGTACAAAATTTATTTATAAAACCGCATTGCATGTAGAAGCAACAATATACCTCACATATCTGGAAAAAAAAGAAAATCATTCAGACAGTTTATTTACACTCCATTTAGATACAATCTTTATTTAAAAGTTCTTGTATCAAGCAAATTAGTACAATTGTGTAAGAGGAACTTTTAAAATTTAGAAGGCACAGAATGTTCTATTTCATTTTCTACTCCAGGAACTTTTTTTTATTGTTCATAGGTGGCAAAACAGAAAGTATTATGTTTATGTAAATTCTAATGCTTTCATCATTATAGTAACAGGACAAAACATATTGACCTTAAGCAATGCATGGAAATAAATAGAATAAAGCGATAATATGAAACTTTTTCGTGAATTGAACTTATCAATAATAATAAATTTTCCGTCCTGATACCATAATGTTTGTATAACACGCAGAAAGTATTGATATTGTAACTGCATGTGAAAAGACAGGTATATTTACACTGTATATATACGTAATGAGATGCTAATAATGTAATGTACATATTGCAAATAATGATTAATGTAATTATTTTGCGAGACCATTAATGCCTCACGTACCGGCTATGCTCTAATTGCGCTATTTTTCATAATTTTGATATTGGCTAACAATTTTCCTACTGTAGCAAAAATATTCCGGATGGAAGAAGAGCATCTATTGCAAAGGATTCACTATAGGGCCAAGTAACTCGGCGAAATATGTAGGACTAAAAACGAACATAGCACTGTTTCGAAGGAAAAGTATCTATTTTGGTATGATCAGTCTACGGAAATGTTATAAGTATTAAAAAAAACGTCTAATGAAAGTTTACTTCGTATTTTGCGTCGGATTTCGTGTATACACACTTGTGCCCCTGTGCGCTTTACGATATGTGTGTGGTCTATAATCTCCTTCCACAGCGAAGTACGGAATCGTAACAATACATATGCGTCATAATGAAACGATTGTAATTACTTTAAATTCTTCATCTTTAAAAACTGTTAGTTACTACTCGGACAAATACTATATTTTCTGGTCAAATTTATTTTTGAACACATAAGTGTTTCTCTCCGCACGTCACACCGTTTATTTAACAACTCCAAAGAACTGCGGTGGGCCTTATTACTTTGAAGAGGCGGTTATCTATCACAGCTCTTAGTCTTTTTTTCCCTAATCACAAGGAATTCGAAACGTCACTCGGTGCGTAACGCTTGCAAAATAGAGGGGCGATCGTTTTTGTCTGAAATATATATATTAAGGTCGCCCTGCGATGTGGTTTCATTGAATTTACGCGTTACACATTAATTTAGAACTCCCTGAGTGATTCATTTTCTTGTGTCACCGCACTTAACAAACGTGGCTAAAACGATAAAAAATAATTTACGTGTATATTACACCACTCGAATGTGTATAAAAGGTAAATTGAAAATAAGCTTATGTCTCTCTGCTGAACCGTCGATAACGTTAAAGACGCACTCTAAACATTTGATATTTACAACCGTAAACCTATACTCACGGGTTACGACTGATACAAGCACTACTAAATTATGAGACACAAGTATTTTTACACTTACACTCAATTTCTTTGTCCCATAAATTACATACGGATGTATGTCTTCATTAACTAAGAGACATTCGGAAAGCAATGGGATTAGAGATACTAATATCAGTTAACATCGATCGGATACATATGATAATAGCTGAACATGGCTAAACATGACTCATACCGATATTTATCCCACAAGACTTTCCGAAACATGCAATTTTTTGAAACATGAAATTCATTTTTGGTTTTAGAACGCTCTCGACAGCCTGCATACTGAGCGTTACACGAATTGGAATGTTTAGATATTTTTGCCTCATCAGAGATTCTCTTCAGACATTGTCTCGCTCTTCTCCGTATCATTATCGACCGTCGAAGGAATTAAGCTATTTTTTGTAACACCACTATCTTTCTCACTTACGGACGACTCCTCGTCCTCTTCTTCACTTTTCATATCTTCATCTTTATCGCTATCCTTCGCTTGAACCCCGTTCACAAGCTTTGCTTGTTTTAATTCCTTCTGTTGAGCTCTTTTAAAGGCGATCGCATTCTTCTTAGAAGCTTTCTCCCATTTGTGCTCCTTTGCCATGTGGTCGACCAATTCCGCTTCGGCCATTTCTTCGCAGCACTTTCTGCACTCCACCAGTCCATGATGACTGTGCCTGTGGAATTTCAGCGTAGAGGCACTCGTACATATCGTGTCGCAGTCAGAGCATTTGTAAGACTTTGTCGATGAATGTGTCTTCATATGCTTTTCGTACAGAGAGTACGATGTTAATTGATCGTCGCAGACATCGCACGGGATATTCTCATTTCTGTGCTCGCTCATCAGGTGCTTCTTCATGTCATACCGATTGTTGAACGTCTGTTCACAGAGCCTGCACGGCAGTAGGGTCTCCTCTTTGTGCATGGCGACGTGCGTCCGGAAATACCAATCTATGCTGAAACGTTTCGAGCAGTACTTGCACACGAAGTCTTTCTTCTTCGCCTTCTTCTTCGGCAACTGCCTCGTCGCCGTTACACTGTTCTTCACCTGAAGAAGGTTCGCATCTTCACTTTCAGCTGCGTTTGCCGTTGTCGAGGATGCCGCTGGGTTGGTCGATTGGGAAGTTGAAACGTTTGCTGGTGTTGCTTCGTTGTCTGCCATGATGCAAAACCTTGGAATGCCGTGAGTTTGATGTAACAGAGACGGTGGCGTTATTAAATTCGTGATAGGTACAACGCGGATGGGCGTCAAGAATGGTTTCGGCTGAGCTGCTGTTGCTGTGGCCATAGGAGACGGTGGAACGATCAAATTGTTCAACGCCATCGGCTGGACGTTATTTTGCGTCACTCCGGGTAGTCTTACGTATTGATTATTACCGGCAAAATGTTGAATGGGTGTCGTGATAAAGTTGCTCTTCAAGACGTCCTGCAACGTTCCCTGCTTCGACGATGCAGCGTTGTTCTCCTCCTGTGGCATTCTTCTAGCAAGAATGACACTACTTTGTTGCGGCAGCATCATTGGCATCTTCGGCAAACTTTTGACAAAAGCGTCTCTCTGTGAACTGCTCTGATCTGATTTGGACGTCGAAGTTACATTGACGGTGGGTTGTTGAAGCGGCACTGTCTTTGTGATAATAATTAATTCGTCGTTCTTCTTCAGGGTTTCTATGGCGTGATTGTATCCTGACACCGGATCCAGGTAATCATTACGCTTCAATTTAGATGCCTCCATCATTTCCAGTTCTCTTTCCCGCATTCTGTCTTTCAATATCTCGGGACCAGGCTTGTCATTGTGTCTGTATTCGTCCTTCTGCATGCACTTCCTGTGACGTACTCGAGATTTGCGCGTTTTTAATGTTGCGCCGCATATATCGCACATTGGTGATTTATCAAATCTATGTAACCTAATTAATGCCCGCCGACAACGATTGTGATCTATACTCAATGCATCGCAGGATTTGTTGCTGCAATGCCTTGTTACAGAAGCATCTATCTCGTCATCTTCTACGTTAACAGCTAGGAGCGGTGTTTCTCCATCTTCATCCATATAGGTCTGTATTGCAACATCGCAAACAATGTTCTCACACGGTTCATAGTGACCACATTCTCTTTTTTCACGCTTAATTGGAACCACACTGATTTCTGATTTTCCATCTCTCTTTGTTGGTAGAAGGTTTGGAATTTTTTTGTCCTCATGCTTATCTACATCAACAGAAACTATGGATACTTTAATTTCTTTGTGGTTCTTAAAATATGTTTCTATATCACTTTCTTTCTCTATGTAAGTATTATTAACGGGAGCATGCTTCGATGCTTGAGTATTGAGAGGTACAGTTTTGATAACAAGGTTTGGCTGATTAAAAAGGCGTTTCACTGCATCGGATTGTAATACCTGTAAGTGATATTCCTAATAAAGGCTCATATAATATGTAACAAAATTAATATTATTGGATCTTAAATGTGCGTGTGAAATGTCAATTTCAGTACAAGTAATTGCTTATTCACTCATACTTGCCTCCGACAATGATGTTTTAGTTGCAGTTGGACACATTTTCGGTACGTTCTTGGGCGATATTTTTTGCATTCGGGTGCAGGGCATTTTTCACATTAATATTAAATAACTTAATAGTTGTTAACAATTCCTTTCGATTTCCGTACGACTCGTACGATCCAGGTTGCAGTAGAACCGCACGATCAAATCCGTTTGATTTCCATCGACCCGGTAATATGCGTATCGGTGAAATTAGACGTAGTCAAATTTCAAAATATACCCTCTGCAAAGCAAGTTTCATCGTGAGTAAGAACCTAGAAAGATCTCTCGACGGCAGCGAAGGTTAGACGATTCCTCGTCAAACTGGTCATCAATGCGTTCATAGTGACGGTACGCTTGTTCGTGTTCATCGCGATTGAGAATAAACGAATGCCACTTACAGGAAACCGCTCTTTATTCATGACATTAAAGGGAGAGCCGTATCCTTTAACGTGGCCGAGACACGAGACTAGAAACCACGACAATCCTTCATTCAGTCTCAAAATGTACCGACTCAATGCCTTCGTTGGAAATGCATCCTCGTCATTCTACACTGTTGACATCGTGCTGTTCGACGATTAAAATCCGTTCGTCGTCGTTTGCTCGTGTAATCACATGTTTACAGACAATGAGAAGGCACACACGAATCATCCTCGTGTCGCCGGTAATGAGAGACCCATAAGGTGCAACGAATTTATGAAATTTCTGCCATTCGGAGGTGGGGACAATGCGAACTACAGGGTGTCTACAATGTATCGCTGGATAGCGCTGCCGAAGTCAATTGCAAAACTGCATTGCCGACGCGCCGTCAAATTAATAGGTCAGGGGTCCAATGAATTCAAATTTAAATCGTAAGGCGGTAAAGCGTTTCATTTAGTCGACTGCCAAATTAGACGCAGTACGGTTGCAGTGTGCAAAATCGTGTGTGTTTTGTGTAAAATATTATTGTTTGGTGTTGTGCTTCCTTGGAAGAGTGGGTGTATTCTTGTTACTAATGCTGAGCTGACGGTGGTGTAAGGTAAGTTTTTGCATATATTGTGGGAAATGTTTCTATATGTGATAATTTGTCGGGCGATCGCCTGACACGACATACATTGTCACTTGGTACAAATGATTTTTCGGTATTTACTATCAGTTTGTTCGTATGGAAGAAGGTGGTTTCTTTCATTAATGATGCATTTTAGAGTTCTACTTATTATTTATAGTGTTTTGTGAGAAAATAAGTAAAAATAATTTGAAACAATTCAGCAGGTTGAAGAGATGGGTTATTAAAGAGATTGCCTTTTTGGAAACATATTTCATATATATGTAGCTTTGTGATCAATTAAAGTCATATTCATTAACTTACCTGTATATCAACTTTGTTAATAACTGATAGGCTACCATTTGTAAAGTTGTGAATCTTCAAAACAAGAATTGGGAATAAAGAATTTATTATAATGTTACTATAGCTTAAAAAATGTACATGTCACCATTAAACGATAGATATGCGTAATTATTGTAGTGCTTATCTCAGCCATGCAGTGTGTAAAGAATGATTATCTTTGGTATTGAATGAACAACATAGATTGCAATAATCCCGTTGCTAAGGATGGTTTGCAGGTTGACAATAACTCAATTATATCAATATTTATTTAAAGGTACTTATCTGTACGCTTCAAGCTGCACAGTGTCAAATTCATGGCAAACATTGTTATTGAGTTAGCATAGACAACGAGCTTGCTGACTATTATTTTGTAGAAAAATGCCTTTCTAAAAAAACGTGTGACAAGTCGAGATACAAACGAATATTTTCAACAATAGGTGTGCAATATATGGTTGATTGTCATTACAATCAAAGAATATGTAGTTCGATATACCTACAGAAACGAGTTAAAAATGTGAAATGTAGAACTAAAAAATTATTTAAATACCAGAAAGCTTTATTGAACTTAAGTTGTCTCGTGTTTTCTGCAAGCACTGACACGTCTTGACGTTGAATTATCTGTACATAGGAACTGTATGAATTGAATGACATTCGCAAGGAAAATTTTTTTTAAAAGATGCGTAACGTGTACAACACAAGGGGGGAGATCGATTGTTCCATTTAGGAAGCAAATGCGTTCACGTTTAGTCAACTGTACCGTTCAATAAAACATTTCTCTCTTCATTTGGTACAGATAAATCTTATAAGTAACGAGATAAATTGAATATTTCGAAACATTTCCTTCAAAGCTAAATGCTGAAACTGTATGTACGCACTAGGGTAACAGATAACTTAACTTACTGTCCACGAAGGTACATTGTACAAAATGGCTTAAACTCTATGTATCTTATAAACATATTTACATAGATCAGTCAAATAAATATTCTTTTAGTCTTCGCATCTAGCAGCACTAGACCCAGGCGTTGAAAATTAAATACTAAAGTCTTTCCTTAAACGTTTACGCGTGGTAGCACGTGCGGGAAAAAAGAAAACATGATTGACATAGCGGTCGAAGCGGAACGTTGCTAGCTATTAGATTCTAATATGCAGACGTTGCGTAATCGAGCCATTTCATTGTTTGTCGTTGCACCGTTATTGTAGCGCGAAATCAACATCATTCAGTGCCTATTAACTAGAAAGAACACTTCGCAATTTTAATTAGCACTGAATTACCGAAGGTACAAGCTGCACACGCTGTGAACTTTACATTAATCTTTGGAAAGAGATATAGTTTCGTACGATTAAATCTCCACGATATGATATTCCGTCATTAGGACAAACCAGTCTGAAAATTTTACAACACCTTCCAATAAATATAAATTTATCGGTGTCTTCGATCCTTCTTTCTTTATACACGGCATCTGTATACGATATAAAATGTTAAATTTGGTCGCACTTGTAGCATGATTCTTTTTTTCATCATTTTTTTTGTTAACAATGTAGGGTATAGTGTTTCTGTGCTATCTTCCTTTATACACGTATATCACAGAGTTCAATAATTTCTTTCCTGCCCTTCCAACGTTAGAAGCGAAGGTTTCGAAAATAACGTTCACCTTATTCTGTCATTTCATTTATAAAAGGCTTACGATAAATACTTCGATTATTCTCGGTTGACATATACACCTGAACATCATGGCAATCAGTAATTTCTACAAAAAATATTAGAATTTTTTACACGGCTACTATTTACAATTTTTCAATATCGTGCCCCCCCTACTACCTCTGTTTACACCCCTAATCAACGGGGCGTTATCCGGCTTTATCGTTCCAATGGTAAATATATATAACGTACGTATCTATACACATATCCTCCCGCGAAGCACTGCAACGTTGTTTTCATTAAAAACGAAATGGATTCTTGTACTATAACGCTTTGCGGTTTCACGATTGTAGTCGTTTTAAATAAGAGTTAGCTGAGACATCGTCTGAAACTATCTTTACATTCGTACGTCATCCCTTCCGAACGTATCGTCGATGGACTAGAACGTTACGGGTAAAATCGAACGGATACCCGTGGGTCTCTCTCTCTCTCTCTCTCTCTCTCTCTCTCTTACTTTTTAGCGGCCACCGTTTCCGCCATCTTGCCGGACGCCTTTTTATTAGCACTCATCACGGTCCTCGTAGCTGCCGAGACTTTACCGTTGCCCTCGAACTTTTGCTGTAGGGAGGCTACGTTCGACTTGCTGTTCGCTGCCTTTTGTACTGGATTGACCTTGACCCCAGCCACGTCCACGCCCTTGCCATCTGTCTTCTGTGGCGTCTTCGTCGTCGGCTGTGCGACCTTCGCGCCGCCATCTTTGCCCGCCGTCGACACGGATTTGATCAGATTCACGCTTCCGGTCGGCGACTTCTTCCTTTCGGCCAGGCCAGCAGCTTTGGACGCAATGTTCGACGGTTTTATCGGCATCGTCGGCGCCTTCGCGCTCTTCGTCGTGACAGCTGTCTTCTGAACGCTCTTCGAACCCAGTGCCAAGCTTCTGGGACTGTTCCCAAGAACGTCCGGCGACTTGGTGCCAGTTTGATTCGCGCTAGAACAGCTCGACACCAGATCGGGACTATTGAGCTTCTCCGAATTATCCTTAGGACTACAAGGCACACTTTTAAGTGATGTAGCGTTGAAATTTGTATAGGTATCCTGCTTGTCCGCGTTGCCGTTCGGCTTGTTGGCCGTGCTACTGTTGCTTATGCTACTCGTGCCGCTGGTCTTGTTCGCGCTGGGAGTCTGTCTCTTCAGACCGGACTCGGAATTCTGACCGATGATAGGCGTTTGGTCGGAAGCTTGCGTCGGTGACTTCAAGTTACCGTCCGAGTGTTGCTTTACTGGCTTTAAGATGGTGTCCGAGTTCTGACGAGAAGGCTTGGTTGTATCGTGAGCGTCCTTGGCGGTCGTGGTCTTCGCGATGTTGGACTGTACTTTCGTCCTGCTGGCCGGTGGCTTCGTTACCTTGTCTTCCTTCTTGTCGTCTTTCCGACTGGAGGATAATATGGACGACGAACGATTGTTGGCGGCGAAGGTCTTGCAGGCTGGACTTTCGGGCGGCTTTAATCCAAGCTCCTTCGACATTTCGTCGCTAACGTTCGGGTTGTTCGAGTGTAGGGAGGATAGCTTGCTCTTATCAACGGGCTTTAAACTGTTGCGCAAATCAAGGACACCCTTGTCAGTGTCTTCCTTCTCCATTCGCGGGACGTTCAGTACAGACGGATTGAGATATCCAGAACTGGTCGTCGAGCTGGACGAGTTGAACTTACCGAAGGTCGAATTAGAGTAAACGCTTCCGGGTGACTTATAGTGAGTAGAGTTCATGTAACCGCCCAACGAACTGTTCGATCCCAGATTGTCGGCCTTCGCCGCCTCTTCCTTCTCCTTCTTCTTCCTGGTGAGCGTCGAGGTCGAGTATATGGAATCAAAGTTCCTGTTCGAAATCTCTGAAACGATCTCTGACAAGAGACCCATGGAGTCAAGGCCACCAGGGTTTGGATTGACAGGTGCCTCGATACGCTTAGGTGCCTTGTACTCATTATCCATGTCCTGCTGCATCTCGGCGTTCTTCCGATTCTTCTCCGGGATGGACTCCTCGATGACGGCGTATATGTTGTCATTGGACGGTGACTCCTCAGCTATCTTCGTCAGGGGCGGGTCCGATATCAGGTTCATGCAGTCGTCGTAAGCGTTCTCCACCGGCTTCTGAATACCGGGCTTCACCGGCGGATTCTGATAGCCTGGCAAGCCTGGGATCTTTATCCCAGTCTCAGCTGCCTTCTCAGTGGCGTTCGTCGGCGGACCTGGCGGAGGTGAAGTGGGTCTGGCGCTGGCAGGAATGCTGGTCGGTCTCTTCACGGGCGTCGTTTGACGCATCGAACCGAACGTCTGAATATTAGGTCTAGGAGCTACCTTGCTGTCTCTCATGGACTGGGCGCGAAGAACGACATTCTTCTTCTCCTCGCCGACCGGAACCACCGGTATAACAGCCGCCGGTATCTCGATCTCCGTCTGCAGGATAGGATTCGATATCTCCAGATTCCTCAGAATCTCCTTGTCGATCACCTTGTTCGCCTTGAGATGCTGCGACCTCGGCAGCGAGTTCGTGCTCTTCTCTTCCTTCGGCAGCGAGGGCGCGTTGTTCTTCAGGATCCCAGAATTCGGACGCAGAATAGAAGCTATTCTGTTCAGCGTGCTACCCTTGTCGGGCTTCTTCTCCGTCTCCGGCGGCAGGATTACGTTCGTCAGGGGCGTACTGTTCGGCCTTGACAGTTTCTGCGGACTGACCGCGTCTGGCGGGGCGGGGGCCGGCCTCGTCGGCGCGTCAAGGACAGGTTTCGAAATGTTGGGCGCCACGAGCTCGACGGACGTGCAGGTCGTGGCTGCCAAGACGGGACTGCTGATCAGCGGACGAGCCGTGCAGCCGGGATTCAGAGGTGGCAGCGTTGGGGGTATGAGGCTGTCGGTACTATGAGTGGAAAGTACGTTTCGCGGCAGGGTACTCTTCTGCACGGGCTTGATGTTGGTCTTGATCGCGACAGTGGGAATGGTCGGCGGCGGTGGCGGGGGGGCAGGCTTCGTCGGCTCGGCCAGCTTAGACTGACTCTGAAGAGGCGTGATCGTGAAGCCCTTGAACTGGCCGAAGAGGTTGTTGTTATAACGCTCGTCGGTCTCGGTCTTCGGCAATAGGCTAGCGCATGCCGGATCCTGACTGAGACTAGAATCGATCGTTTCGATGTTACGGGGCATTGGGCTAGAGCGGTCGATCGTTTTGATCGAGGGTCCATTGTGGCCGCGATCGTTCCTGAAATATTAAGCAAAGTCCATAAGCGGCGGGATATGAGGTTTCAAAGCGAGCTATTTAGCGTAAGGTGGCTATACGCGGCGAGAGGGTGTATTTTTTTTTAGTTTTTCCGTCTTTTTTTTTTGTCGATGGGTTGTAAGCGGGCTTCTTCGGAGCAATATCCGCGATACGGTATCCGACCTGGAGTAGGTTTATCTGTGTTGCGACACTTATCTGCGAGCGAACGAGTGTAGCCGCCAACTTTCGGTCTCCGTCTCTATCTTGTGACATGCATATCTTTCGTCGCTCGGCGCCGATTCCAGGAATCTTGCCGAGGGACGGGGCCCACGCGTGCAGAAAAATCGAAAGCGTCATCCTTCACGATAATATACTCTCGTACGAGAGGACTTTCCACATAGGTGCATGCAGAGACAAGAGTATTGCAGGGAGATGTTAGTTAGAGATTAAAGAATTAGTTGCGAAGCATTGTTTCTCGTTTTTTTTGGAAGAAGGAAGTAATTGTTTACATAGGAAAACTGAACAAACTTGACAAAGTGTATTAGTTTTATTGCGTATAATTGTACAGTCCATTTTACTTGGATATTAAGTAACATCGATCCTGTATTTTAAGTATCTATAAAAAAAAAATTAATGAGAATTGAACAAGTTCTTTCAATGACTCAAGGAGATAAGTACTGTTCTGAAACATTAATCTAGTGAATTATGCAATACGTAGTAGTCTAGAACACTGACTTTTCGCATGGGACGTCAATAAAAATTTCGGAACTCGTGGTACGGAAAGCGATATTAAAGAAAAGATTATCGTACATGCTCATGCCATCGTATATTCTACGCATGCTCTGTATTCCGGTAATACTATGCAATGGTATTTTTGGTGAAATTTTAGGCAGTCTCAGTGCGTACCCGAGGGTACGTTTTAAGTACAAACGGTGTAAATTTTGTGGGTAAGTTCTCTTTCCGGATTTATCAAACGTCTACTTTTTGCAATGTTGCTGAATTATTGTTCGGTGCTTTACTGAAGCTGAAAAGCAGCGTTACCTATTATCAGAAAACGCAACTACGTGTGTTAGACAGAGTAAATTGCGAACGACGGCCTAAGAATCGTACAAACAACTGAACGTAACATGAGGCCAATATACTTTTGTCGGATATCTTGTTTAGCGACATGCTAAAGACTATCTACACAAATATTGCTGTAAGCCCGTTGCGTGTAGCTCTGACGCACCTCCGACGGATCTCAAACACTTCTCTTTTGTTTATTTTCACGTCTCAATGCCTTTCCGTAAGCTCGTTACACCATTAAATGACGTACCATTAGTTGAGCATTGCACAATTAATTTACGTAATAAATACATGCAGTGTACACTCTATGTCTATGCTATCAAATAAAAAGATCTACTCTCGGAGATTCATTTTTTTTTCTTTACAGTGTCACGACAATCGTGGCTAATTGTCGCATCGAAATGTCTGCAATTACGAATTGCGTGGACGCGATGAATTTTCAGGCTAAGTCATTTCGAAAATATCCTGTACGAATTTCCTTCCGTCACCATTGCTCATACATAAATTATAGTATTCTGTGTACAAGTTTATTACAAGTTAAGATCACAGTACGAAGTTACTTCGATAATACTTTGGCATCGTCGATGACCAAGTATCGTCTATACCTACCGCCACCGTGTTTACCAATATACCCCTCGCTCGCACGTCATGTAATGCGAGAATCATGAGACCGAAGTCAAACTTCCGCCGATGACTTTCGCACTAAATGTCTACATGCGTATATCGTATATACTTTCGTCAAAAAAAAAAAAGCTCGGATATGTATAGAAATGGTGTCACGACAGCTGAACTTCGTATATCGCGAGATTACCTCCCATGGACATTAAAAACTTTACAGACTAAACGATTAATAATATAGTCGACCTTAAGTGATAGAAATCTCATTCAACGAAAATTGTTCATGAATTCGTCCGACTCGGCCCACGGCAAACTCGGGCATCGAGCAATCTTATTGTCATTTCGAACTCGTCGTCGGTACAAATCTCAGATCATTATCAACCGCCGTACATTATCAAATATATAAAAACGCGGTAGAAAAAAAGTAGAGTTCGACGTCACGGTACTCGTTTGGAACGTTGTACCGACGCGCCTACGTCTAGTCCCGGAGACCCTGTCGAGGAACGCAAGTCGCACTTGACCTCGAGGCGTCCGGAGTGCACGAGATGGGAGGGGCGGGGAGGAGAGTGCGGGCACTCTCTCAAAACTTTGGCTTAAGGCTTTGCGCCGGCGCCGGCGGCGGCGGTGGCTTTTTATTGTAAAACGGCGCCGGCGACTTCAGCCTGGCTTCCGGTAGCAGAGCCTCGCACGAGCCGGGCGTGCTGGCCGTGGGATTGCACGAGTTCTCGCTAGACCTTTCGAACTTGGCGGCAGTGTCCAAGACGAGGCCCTTCACGTTCTTCGACGGCTTCTTCTGAAGCTGTTGCACCCGCTCGGCAACCGACGCGCTCAACTCGGCCTTGAGATGGTCGCCCGACCTTCGCGCCTCGCCGTTCGCGCTCCTCGACATTGAGCCGACCTTGTCAGGCTCCGACCTGCCGGCGGCACCATGGCCGTCCGGCTTGCCGTTAGCGAACAGCAGCGACTTCCTGTACTCGATGTCGCTGCTGCACTTGATCACGTCCGGATTAGTGGTCGATATCAAGTTCGTTCTCGTGATCTGAAGCTTCTCCTTCGGCGGGAGACTCTCGCCGATCGTGAATATCTTACCGTCCTCGCGAGCGGACATGTCGCGCTGATGGGCGAAGAACGCGAGGGCCCGCTCGTAGAATGCCTTACCGGAAGCTGAGGTGGGCGCCGCGGCGTGCCTCGGCTTACGCGATACTTTGAAGTTGTCGAGATTGAATACGTACGTAGACATCATGCCCTTCTTCCAGTGCTGCCCGGAGTTGCGCATGTACCAGACGCCGAACGAGGAGAGGGCCACCATCGGCACTATGCCGAGGAAAACGATGTACAGGGCGGTTATGAAGTCGTGTCTCGCTGTACATATCATAAGAGACGGTTCAGTGAGTAGGCTTGTCAAGCGATTATGGTTTTTCATGGTTCGAGTATGATGGAATCTTTTAAGTGATGGTAAATGGTGATGCGGTGGACTTTAGGATCTGTCGATCACTAACTTGACTTCTCTCAGAGAGTGAAGATGAAGATAGTGTCGCGATGAAATGTTTAGACAGTGATAGTGTTTGATTCGTGACAATGGAGGGGTGGAGGAAATGTCTTTTGTTGTTCACCGTTTGGATCCTCGGCTGGGCCACTGTCTTCGGATCCTCCTACGCCGGGTTGAGTGCAATCAGGTGGCCGGAATCCGCGGTTACAATGGCAGTGGCCACGACTGTTGCACACGCCGTTGCCGCTGCAATTGTTGGGACAGGCTTTGCCGCCAGAGACGGAGGCCCGTAAGTCGGCAACTGGCATGCATTTTTGATTCACGCACATCTGGGAAGATAAATTCAATTCGTTACTAAAGAGCGTTGACATAGAGTAGACGGTGAAGTGAAGGTATTAGCTGTGAACGATCGCGAAATTGAGCAATTCAATGTTTAATAGTATTCTACGCAACGTTGATTACCTTGCCAGGAGCGCATTTGGCACCGTCCGGCGCCAAGCCTGGGTCCACTTGATTAAGACCCAAATCAACGATGGCCGAGCGACAAGGTATAATCTTCCCCCCGTTATTGATGAACGAGTGGCTCAATATCGCCACGGATTCCATCCCAAATTCCAGCCTCTCGTTCAGATGCTTACAGTGCAACATACCGCAAAGCAGATTCCTAGAACACACAGACAGATTCTATCATTTTCTTCCGAACTGAATCAATATCTCTCTACCATCTCTGCATAGAAAACTAGAACTCATTATACCAAAATGCATAGTGATACTACGTCAAAGTAGCTGGTATATTTTAGTCGAGGTCAGAAGCACAAGATTAATTTCACTCACTGGTCGTTGCACTTGAGATAGCTCGAGTCTACTCTGTTATATCCGCAGTTTCCGTGCTTCGTCCCTTTATTGTTCATGGCGTAGCACTGGGCGTCGGACGATATGCCTGTCGGGCCCCACAGCAGCTTGCACTGATCGTTGTGAGTGCGACAGGATCCTTGATAGCAGAACGCCTTGCCCATGCTGCAGGACTCGCCGTCCATCTTGAACACGTCCATGGGACAATATTCGCTCTGGCCGGTACAATATTCCGGCAGATCGCACTCGTGCTCGGCACTTCGACACTCGGTCCCGGCCGATTTCGGCCTGCAGGTCTTCAGGTCGCAACATTCGCCGGTGGCGCAGCTCGCGTTGCTGTGCAACATGCACGTGGTGGCGTTGCAGCAAGGATTGTCGCAGTTGTTCTTCATGCCGCAGTCGCACTGTTCCCCCGGTTCCACGAAACCGTTGCCGCAGATGGGACTGTCGAACAGCTTCCTGGGCTTGTTGCGAAGACAGTAGTCCATCCCGTGCTCGAAGGCCAAGGCCAAGTGCTCCAAAGAACAAGTTGACCAATGAGTGGGACCAGCCGAGCCACTGGACGACGCCATGATGCACCTGGATTATCGAAAAATATTTTCTGTCATACCTGAAGCTTGTCATATTGAAAGAAATAGCGTTGATCAATCGTAAGGTCGAACGATCAGAGAACACTATCAAGAAAGGAAAGATATGCACATCTTAACAGAGTTCGTCTTATGGAAAGGTGAACAAAAAATCTGTCCTCCCTTCTTCAGTGTTACTCGGAGGTCTTTACGTCGTTACTGCGCAAGTGTTAGGTATTTGTATGCAACGTCAGTCGCGTCGAGAAGGTCGGGGAGGTATGAATTTTTTGATTCGGAACGCACTTCTCCTCGGGGCACTCGCAATCAGCCGAATCGTGCTCCATCCCGAAATTGTGGCCCATCTCGTGGGCGACGGTGGCTGCCACCAGGCCGACGACGTTCGAATGATCCATGGACACGCCGCCGGAGAATTCGTACGTGCAGATGGGCCCCTTCAATGCCTTCCCAACGACGCCGCCCTCGAACTGTATCCGTCTGCGAAACCATGAATGAGTCTCGTTAGGCTTCCCACAGGCCTCGACCTCCCACCTTCTCCACCTCCGCCCCCCCCAAGGGCCTGAATCCGTGATGGCAATATTAACTCTCCGCATTATTGCTGGCTTTCGCCCCGTTGGCCGACAGCTTATCCGCACATTTTCAGTTAAACACGGCTAATAAGTTTATTTGCCAATATTTGCATGCGAAATTTTCGACGGTCGACGTCGGTCGAATGGGCGTTGCGCGGGGCTTCTGTTTAAACTGCCACCGGCGCATATCGTTTGTGCAAACGTGCCGGATACGTAGGACAAACTTCGGCCGGAGTTCGGGATACGGTACGTGCGAGGATCGCGTTAGCGAGTTCTTCCGCGAAACGGTAAAACCTCGCTTCGGCGGTAGCCTCCTTTAAGCGCCTGTGCGGACTGCGTTTCAATAGTTCGCGTGCAACTATTGCGGGATGGAGTTTATGTTGGGTGGATTATGGTAAAAGTGACCTGATAATTCGAGTAATTTTACTATTTTTCAAACCTAGCACTTATACAAGGATATGATGCAGTGACAATGTTTACCGTTTGCTGTGAATGTAGTACAAGTGAACTTTTGATTATAGCTTCTTCAATTTTTTTCGTGGGATAATTTCTGTATTATTTTTTCCAAGTTTACTTCAAATTTGGCTTTTTCCTCAGTATCAAGACAAGAGGTGTACATGACTGCACATTCGTATGTCGAATAATTCTTGTATAAGATCTAACTTTTCGTAAGACAATGAGTTCCAAAAGATTCTTTGTGCAGGAAACGCGTACAAATGTTACGCATATCCTGTACATAGATTAAGATTCTAACGAAAAAGTGTATCTCCTGAGACATGGATGTGAATTAATCGGTGCATGAAAAGCGTTATGCTCGCGGAACAGATGTCAGCGGTAAACAACGATGCGAGAATACGTTTGGAGTTCCGTACAAATGGAACGCACGCACACACAGCCGCGCATACGGAGTATTCACGGTGAACCCGCTCGCGGCCAAGTGCAAATATTTAATCGCAATTCGTGAGGGGACTCACGTGAGTAGCTGAGCGTTGTCGTTCGGCATGTCCTGGACCAATTTCTCGCGGCGGTACCTCAGGAAGTTCGACAAGGTCGCGTCGCCGTTCGGCGAGAGCACTATCTCGTCAGTGTCCGACCAAACTTGCACGCCGACCAGGGCGATGAATATGTTCAGAGGCATGTAGAGCTGAAAGTACACGCAATATTGACCCTCCGCTAAGTCGATCGACACGTATAAGACTATAGTTTCCTTAGAATAATTTCCGCTTCACGTCGCAGGTATAACATGATTAACCATATATAAGTATTATAAAGTTCTTATAATTCATTTATAAGAACAATTGTAGTATGAACATTTTAGTTTTTACATGGACGAATTTGTGGAGCAACTGTTCAATTTTTGGGTTAACGACAAATTATATATGCTGTATTATACTCGGCATGTGTAATATCAAATCATCGATAAAAATCAGTTTAATGAATGCAAAATATACGTTGGAGACTTATGCGTCCTTCAAAATGACCGACTGCTGTATCCTATAAGAGTGGATGCACTTTTAAAATAGTGCGTTGTTTATAAAGGTAGGACGGTACGATAGTTCGGTACACGGATGCCTAGAATTATTGATTAATTCCTTCATTAATATATATGAGGTCTTAAGAGGACGTTAACGTGAGATTAGCATAATGTTTTTCGGTGGAGTGATCGATGAAATTTTGCGGGGTCGGCGGTGGGACGCCGCTCGTAAAGACGAAAGTCTTCGTTCGGCGATGAGGTAGAGCATGGAAATGAGCTAGTTCGCGCTTCGGCGAAATAACTGAACGAGGAGATGGGGCTTAATCGACTACGAGAATTGCCAGTTACGGAAGCGGGGTACTCTGCCGAAGACAAAGAACGGAGGCGTTTAATGTTACTTAGCCGGCACTTGATTAGTTATTTAAGTCGGCCAGGAGGGAATGACAGTTAAAGCGTTAGACGGAAAATGGGCGCCGCGGGGATAGAGGGCGCGATAACGGAACAAACCGAGTCGTTATTGCAAACAAGACGGGAAATGGGTAATTTCGTTAGGCGAGGCGGAAGAATCGTCAGAGTTCATCTAACGATTGTCCTATTTGAACTTGCTTTCGGCGTGCCTCCATGTTCGGAGAAGCTCGGTAAAGTTATTCGTTCGGACTGCTTTGGTTCACAGGGAATAACAGTATAGATACTGTTGGTGTACAGGGTGCTTCATTTTCGGGGATATGAACACGACAGGGAGCGGAATTTGAATTAGTTGAATTCAGCGCTACTAACAGCGTTGATGATGTTTGCGATGTCCTTGCAATGCTGATGTACTTTGTCCAGATTCTTGTCCAGCGCGATGTACTCCTTCTTGTCGATTACCAGTACGAGTTCGACGTATCGTGACTGTCTGTTTGCATTGTAGGGCCCTCGTATCACCTCCGCCGCTCTTTTGTGCTGCAATGACAGGCATTGTTCTCGTCAGTCATTTGAAAACCATAAAATGGACCGTTTATTTTGAAAGTGGTCCATTAAAAAAATATATATATATAAACAAATCGTTTACATCACGTCAATCATAAATGATATATCTCTTTTTTGTTTAAAATGGACTTTCACCACTTTTAAAATAAACAGCCCAAATATGAATATTTTCTATATCCGATCAAATGCTACTCTCACTAAGGCATTGCATGATAAAATTCCCGCAAAATATTCACACGTTCGCGATGGATACGAAACAGTCTCAAAAATAGAATTTGGGATATTCGATATTATTCTCTTGTCCCGAAGTGAAAAATCGAGAGTGCGGCGTTGCAAGGTGCGGTCTCATATCTTGGACGCGTTATCTGCCGGCACGAAAAGGATTCCACCTCGCGCTCGCCGGTCGTTAAACCCGCCGTACGATTGTAGGTAGATAATAAACCATGTGAAAGGCTAATCTGTGCCGGTGCAGAGCTACGAGCGCTACAAACTACTCTTTAAGCGCACGTGAGTGATAACGAACCGTCGTAATTGGCCCAGTTGCGTTTCAATTACTCACACACCGCTGGCTCCTCTCGCTCCGGGACGGAATTACATCTTTATCATTGCAAACATCAATAATTCACCGAACGTCACAATTATCGTGTAACAGTTTCGGATAAACGACCGGCGTCGGGAAGGCATTGTTCGCTTCCTCAGCGACTAATCGCACGAAACGCGCCACGCAAATGTTACAGAATGCGCAATAGAGTGACTTGTTCTATAAATGGAAACTTTGCGATGAAAGCACATTTTTGATATCACGTGAAAGAGTTAACGCGACATATTCTTCCTGCTGATTTTCATCCTGTGACTTCATGTAGGGAAATCCATACTATTATTGCAGTACCGTTTTCCCTCCTGTTTCTAATCTCTATGTTATGTTGCCTCTAATGAACGATAAAAAGCTGGATATCCCTTCTCTCAATTATCGGAACGGTTGCCCTATCTAACTGACGAAAATAAAGAATACGGTTGAAATCGAAAATTACGTCTCTTTTAGAACTGTAATTGATTTGTTTAATGGAGACCTCTATCGATTAATTGGAAATCAATGACCACTGATTGATTATGTAACCCCAATTTAATTTAATCCTATATCAGACTTTTGACTGATCTTTTACCTGCCAATTATAGCCAAAACCGAGTTCAGACGTGCCTGACAGTATTCAAGCACTTCACTTACAGTAAGAACATTCGACAAATTAAATAAAAATTCGAGAAGTTCAATTTTGAGACACGCCGCTCAAAAGCTAAACTCCCTGTCAAGTCAGTCTATATCGAGGCCAAAATTGGATTCCATCGTCGAAGAGCCGGCGGAAAAATGAATGTCGTCGCGAAGAAGGAAAATCTCTTAGAAGCTACACCATACTTCATCTACGTCGAGGTCGAGTACATTATCCGCCCTAATGATCTTACCCTCGATATCCTCTTAATCTCCCGATGGTGCTCGTCGAGAACTTGATGCGGCGTCCCTCCGTAACCTGAACGTGGCAAAAAAAAAGACAGATATGATAGTCCTGCAGATTCTCGGTAAAGTTGAGGACAAGGAGTCAACAAAAAGGGGAAGGGGGCCAGTTGGCGTGAGGAAGCCGAGAGGGGGATGGAGGTCTGTTCCCTCCGGGTCTGAGAGAGGGATGCGGAGAATAATTGAGGGAGAGAGAGAGAGAGAAATGCGACGCAAACAGGACCTTGCTCCCACATTCGTTAAGACCGTTAAGGAGAGACCAGTCTTTACTGTCGTTCTAAGACAGGTCTTGGAACCCAGAAAAGGAGTGCGTGCACTAGACGGAGTCGCCAAGGGCACTGGCTCTTTGGGAAGAGTCTCCTAAACGAGCAACGCTGCCCTTTCTGGACTCTCCGGCCAACGAACACGGAACAATCTTTGCTTCGAGCATGAAATATTTTTCGAACGAGCGACTCGAAGATTTCTTTCTACGATATCAAAGTTCAACGTCGGGCACGGAGTGTAAATCGGCAAAAATAATTGTCGCAAAGTGGAGTCTGTGGAATTGTTATATATTGAATTAAAGGTTAAAGAAAGCAGTGACTACAGGTGGAGAGATGGGAGAAGAGTGGGAAATTGCCGCGAGAGTTCAAAATATTTTTCTACGATTTCTTCCACGATCTCAAAGTTCAACGTCGGGCACGGAATGTAAATTGGTCGAAATAATTGTCGCTTCGAGATCCTGGAGCGAAAGTGGAATCTGTGGACTTGTTATATAATGAATTAAAATTTAAAGAGAGCAGTGACCACAGGTGAAGAGAAGAAAGAAGAGTGGGGGTAAGGCCCGTAAAGGAAGACGTGTTGCGATAGACATGTGAAAGATGCATATTATAGAGTATAAGATATTGAAATTAATAAAAGGACTAGTGTTAAGTAGTGAGAAATTGTAATTCGATCCGATGGATGTCCTCTACCTCACAGAAGCAAGCCATGTATTCCGTAGGTCGAGATGGGAAACGTTGCGCGTCAGTGCTCGAGGTCTAATTCGATCGATCGCGGGGAAAATCTATTAAGCGCAAATTTCAGATCAAACGGCCTCGCATGCGAAGGAGAGGATCGCTAGCATTCTCTGGCAGCGGGGACGCGAGACGATCTTACCGCAAGTATTGTTGGCGACCAGGTCGCTCTGCTTGTACACGTAGTGCACGGAATCCAAGGAGTCGGTTTCCGGATGAATGTGATGCAGATTCTCCCCGTCGAAGATGACGCCTCGCAGTCCTCGGCAAGTAGACAACGCCACCCAGGAACTTGGAACATCTCGGACGCTACCTTGGTAGTGACAGAGTTCCTGGAATTGGAACGATCAGATCATTCTTACTGATGCGCGTAACGGATACGTGAGAAAAAGCTGCAAGAAACGGTTTGATAGAATGATATTTTCAACGGCGGTAAAATTGAATGTAAAATAATAATGAGAAAATAAAGTGGTAGGTCGTGGAAGAGTAGACCGAAGAAGTTGAATAACGTGTTTTCGAGCTGGGAGCATTTTTCGGAGAATAATAAAATACTGCACTATGGGACTATAACTTTTTGCAAGGTACGCGTCACGGGTGGAATAGATGAATTTTCGAGATTGGGCGAGAAGGAAATTTTGTATAGTCAGCGGACTTTTTTTCGCGGCGCATCGACGTTTGAATAAAAAGTGATTCGATTTATTTCGGAAAAAGTGTCGCATCGTTGTTTGCGATACGTGCCTGCCGAGTGAGGAATATGTTTGCCTAGCGCGACGAGTTTGTCTACTAAATTTTCCGTTTACCGCTATGTTGGCTGCAGTCGAAATAATGCGTCCGCGGCGCTTGCTATAATTGCGAAATACAATTTTATCTTAATTGCATCAAAGTGAATCTACATATCCGCATATCTCGCCTTTATGCCGCGCGTGTTTATTTTATGCGCGTTTATTGATTATACAGTGCCGTACGATACATCGCATTAACGAGTACGCGTCGCACACACCTGCGATGCCTTTTACATCGGAGTTTCATAAATTAAGGTGTACCGAAATGCATGGAAAATTACCTACCGAAAGCGTCGATAAACAATGCGCCACGTCGTTACTTTATCCAATATCGCTTTTACATCGAATCGGTAATATTCGTTGCACAGAATGCCGCGCGAGTCTTTGATATACGATCGAAGACGCGGACAGTCGAAAACAGACAATCAATTATCCAAATTTAACGCAATATTCTCGCATCAGACGCATATAACTTGATACTTTAAAGAACACTAATACGAAACAAGTACATCTAACAAAAAATACATGAATTATTCCTACCCAGCATACAAGAGATACAGAATTTATATTATATTTAATCAATCTACAAAAATCCCGGGTTCCGTTGAAATATTTACGCCAATGTTAAATATAAATTATTCTCTCCCGGTACAGAAACAAGAGCAAAAATATCTCGAATCCTTTCTCGCCTTTCACTGCAACGTCGATTTTATCGCATTTTATGGACTATATACCCTAGCACCGTATTTAGGTCCCTCATTAGCATACTCAGCGGATAAGTCGGATAATTTCAATCTTTTTCCGGGAACGCCAGGTTCGATTAGTCGACGTCTACATCGAGCAGTCGCATTTCCGTCAGCGGGAAGGCGAAAATTTGACTGTATCATCCCGGCAGCGTATTCCGGTTGCCGTGAAAATGGAGTCTTAAGTCGCGAGAGACGTCGCGGCGGGAAAATTCATCAGAAATCGCTCGCCTCGAAAATCCCGTCTGCGCCTGGCGCGAGTCCTGGCGAGATAGCGGGCGAAAACATCCTGCGGAGGACAATTCGGGACGCGGGGGGGAGGAAAGCGTCCTCGAGAGACGTCAAGACGATTCTCTTGACATGGCAAGAGACGCTGGGGGATACCCATCGGGTTTATATACGCGCGATATATGCGCCGCGCGCGACGTCAGGCGTCGTCGGCTTACGTAAGGGGTGTTTCTTACCGACCGTATCGAAAACATGACAACTCTACCGCGATCTGTCAGCCAAGGTCAATTTTGGGGGAAAGTTAGAGCTGATAGGTGTAAACTGATTTTTAACGAGTTAATTGAATTTTTGTTTAGTTTTTATTGGTACAGGAAGTGTATTTTGGATAAGAATTCATCTTTTTCTCCACTAATTTTTACCAAAGGCGGAAGTGTTGAGAATTCAGAATGATCTGGTCGAGGTCATCTTTGTACAGGGATGGTTTTTAATATCTTAAGAGGTTCTATTCGAGTGATATTGCCGGATCTAAAGAAGGTTTTCAGCTGCGGTCAACTGGAATGAGGGGGAGTGTTTTAAGTTTAAATTGTCGGGACGGGCAGGACGACCTTGTTGAAGTTAATATCTGAGAGATGTTCCAGGAATTGAGCCAGGTTCCGTAAAGATACGCAGAACGTTTCGTAGTACAGATATTGCGATCTTGTTTCCATCGAGATCTTTTTAAAGAGAGAGTCCGGAATAGCAGTCTGGATGTGACGCTGAAATGTCAAGGAATGTTATATTGGACGCGTGTCTATACAAGGTTTTTGCTATTTTCTTCAGGACCTGCATTCATTCGCACAGTACCTTTGACGCAAAGGGACACCCTGTAGGTACGTCGTTTGGATACAAATATAGTTGGCCCAGATTCGTTCTCCGAGCGCACCCGCGCGCGCGCGCGCACAACTCTCGAAAGACCGATTTTTTAGTTTTCCTTTTTCGCCCCCGCAAGTCAAGCACAGGACACCCATGAAGTACAAAGGATACGATTACGTCTCGTCTCATGACTAATTTATCACGCGCCGGAAGTTTATCCTAGAATCGAACTGCCAACAATTCCCAGATGCGCTGGATGGATCCACACCATCTTACTTCTGTCCGCAGCAACGTTCATGATACACAATTACTCTAATGCAGCTGGTTTAATGCGATCCTCTAGTGTAGCAATTTGTATTAAGCTGACGTCCATTGCATCGTTACCTCACCATCCACATTGTCATTCCACGAAATACCCAACAATCATGAACTGAAGCAGAGTGATTTCAATGTGAAAAGAAAGATTAGCCTTCTTTTTAATAACAGAACTGCCTTTACGTCTTAGAAACATGTTGCGCGAAGCAAAAGTTATTATCAAAGGAAAAAACGTAATTTTAAATCCTTTTGCCGTTTGGATCGTATAGTCATGATTATACTGAAATCGGCCATTGAATCTAAGTGTAATCCGACAAAGTCAGAGAGTCAACAGTCAACAGTCAAAGCCAGCCGAAGAACGACACAAACCCGAAACGTCCGCAAAGTGCGAGCGGCGTCCGGCACGAAATTCATCTCGATCCAATTTGGTCGCAGCAGGTAGGGGGTTGGTCAAAATTAAGCGCGGCAAACTCGGGGGCTTTTTAATCGAATCCGGACACGGCGAGGAGGACGCGATAATTCATTCGCTGCCGCGTAAATAATTACCGCGGTCGGGGTCGGTCGTTTTACGTGCCAGCCCCGTCCCGTTTCGTTAGCGTCCGGCACGAAATGCGGGTGCTCGCCCCGAATGCTCGTCGACAATTTTCCTCGATCTTCCTCGATTTTCCTCGATTTTCCCCTCATTCGGGCGACCGAAATTAGCCCCGGCCGGCCGGCCGCTGAATTAACTTCGCATTATGCGGAAAACTGCGCTGGCCGCCTGTTTGCGAAATGGGTGGGGGAGGTGGGTGGGGGTTGGAAATAAGAGAAATCCGATATCACAGTGGAGGGAAGACGGGCATGGAAGCGCGGACGATGAAACATAATGAAGAGTCGTTTATTGTGCGCCAGTGCACCGAACGTGGAACAATACGTTTTCGTACGGACCGCGGCATGATTTAGGCAAGCGCGGCTGAGAGCCTCGAAAATAGAACGACGGGACATTTAAGCGAGGGTATGTGATAAGTTTATGATATCAGAGTGACGTCAAAGACGTACGGTTCAAATATTCGCTCGGACGAATTAATTCGAACGATTGACGAACGAGAGTTTCAAGAACAGCGGAATGCATATTTGCGGGATGTCCACGTTTTAGAAATTGAAATTTGGGACGTTCTACTGAATTCCTAAAACGTGCAGAAACGTTAGATATAAGCCAATTTCATTAAGAGCACAATAAGTTATGATATCGAAGTGACAACAAAGATGTACGGTTCAAATATTCGCTAGGATGAAGTAATTCGAATGATTGACGAACGAGAGTTTCAAGAACATAATGAATATTTGCCATGTTTGATGGATCTCCAACATGGAGCCACGGAATGTCCATGTTTTAGAAGTTGAAATTTGGGACGTTCTACTGTATTCCTAAAACGCTAGATATAAGGTAACGTTAGATATAATTTCGTTAAGCGGCACGATGCGAAACTCGGCGTGTCCAATTTTCTATTCTCGTACGAATTCACCTTGCCGGCTGGGCGGCAAATTGCGCGAGGTACGAGTGACGAAAAATGAGAATGAACGGATGATGGAAGGCTGACGCGGAGAAGGAGAGCAGTGCGCGGAGAAAGAGGCGCCCGTTAGCTGGCCGCGGGGATTAATTATTTAATTAATTCAATTGCGCCTATGTCGGGCCCGCGCTCGACGACAATGAAGCGCAACGAACTCGCGACGGACGTCAATGACTCGCGGAAACGCTTGCAAGCCGTAAGCTCCTATCGTCGACATACTCTCGCACGCCTTTTTTCAACCTCGTTGTACCGTTTGCCCATCTGACTCATTCGGTCGCGCGACGCAATTGGCGGAAAAATGGAACGGAGCGCGCGGGCCACGTTCCGTAAGACGAACTTTTCGCTACGGCTTGATAAGGACATTGCGAAAGACCACGTTCATACGTCGGAGCGCACATGTCGAGGCTAATGGTGATTGCAGGTTGACCTGAGCAAATGATAGCGTGGCTAGGCTAACTGTTTAAGTCGAAATGACGGAAAAGTTACGCCAACTGTTTAAGTCGGGATGACGGAAAAAGTTACTCCAACTGTTTACTTTATTGTTATGGAATTTATTGTCTGGATAAGTTTTCTTTTCATTAACACTTTAATGCCCGGTCACAGAACATGTGTGATGCTACTGTCGAAGGTTATTGGACTGATTGATATTTATTTCATCAGAACGTCTTTGATTTTAGATAATTACTGTATTGCCGCTTGTATTGTATTTTAGATATTTTTAATCAATTCTTCACAGATAATTGCCGGTCTCTGCCGACGTTTGACTGCGTAGACCTGCGCCCATTAAATCGTGAACAGAAATACGTGAAAGGATATAAACAAAAATAGGATCAATAGCTTCATTCCAGACAAACGCATTGAGGTTCGCATGTGGCAAAAAATTGATTGCTACTTTCTTTGCGCTTCTCTTAAAAAAGTCGTTTCTGCCGCCCACAGCAAAGTATGAACAACGCGAAACGGAAGGAGGATGGGGAGGGGGTGGAGCGCAGGCGAAGAACTTTAATGGAAATTCAGTCGAAGACAGAATTGTCGCGGGAGCTGAATTCCGTCGCGAAATTGCATTTGCTAGCATCCGCACCTCCTTTTCATTCCGCCGCCATTCCTCACTCCTTGCTTATATTCATCTCGTGGATGTCGCGAAACCTTTTGCGCCGCGATAGTAAATATAATTCCGGTCACGATTAAGGCAGGGAGTTACGTGGAAATGACGAGTTCCATCCGGACGGGAGGGAAAATTTCGCAAATTCGCGGCCGCTAGACAACGTCCTCTCTGTGTGTTTCCGATTCTTCGCCCGAGCGTTATCGGAAACGGAATTACGCGACATCCAGCTGCGTTCCTATTCCCGTCGAGTACAATGCAGGCTCGATTTTCAAACAGACCTTTGACTCTTAATTTGACTTCCCAAGTCTATCTCATATCCATGGGATTCGTACTTCACTTGCAAAACATCGTGCATACTACCAACGGATCCACCCCTATGTCCACCAGGTATATGAACCGTTTATTTTGAAGGTTTTATAAGACAATTTTTTTTTAAATTAGATGTTACATAAATAAAAAGTTTATACTGAAATAATCACGCACACTTTTTTTTATTCATACTAAAAATGTATACTAAAAAAATCACAGTTATGTGATATTTTTTAAATTGCTATAGACCACTTTCAAAATAAATAATCCATATATTTTTACATACAAACATTTACCTTTCATCCACTCCCCAAACGAACGCGTCCGAATAGAATCGCAGGAGAACGCCAGATCAAAAAACGTGATGTACCAACGACTATGCAGCCGTAACAGGCCCGATCGATAGCACCCTGCGAAGCGTACCTCAAAACACGCGCTCTCCATTCGGGAAAAGCCGTCGGGTCCGAGATTGGACGGCCGAAAAACTCTTTTGCCGAAGGCCGAAAAAGAAGCTTTGGCCAAAGTGCTTTCGCTCACTTTCCGCCTCGTTTTTTCCTCGCCGCCCGTTCGCGGCCACTTCGGTCCGCGGACGACACCGGCCGAGACAACACTCGCGCATTGTCACGCACACGTAACCCCCCCCCCCCCCCGATCCCGTACGCTGCTCGTGTGCACGCGAGCACGTATTGTATAATAGGGACCGGCCGTAGGCCGAGCGAGACTTTTTCTTTTCCTTTTCCCGCGGGCGCCGTTGAATTATAAAGCGGAAGCTACGACCGCGGGGCACGGTTTCACTGATACCGCATTACAAGCCGTGTCAAGCGAGGTGGGTGGATGGCTGTGTTGGTGGTGTGAGCGTGTCTGTGCGCGTGAGAGACGGGAGCGCTCGCGACTTGTACGGTTTTAACGCGAAAGGAACGGGTTCGGTGATCGATGTCGTACTTAAGCGTCGGGACGGCCTGCAGCGGGCGTGCGGTTAATGTTATGCGGGGATTAAGAGTGTGTAGGTGAACGTACGGGATGCATAGGAACGGCCGATGGGCTATTTGAGGAAGGGCTGCCCGTGACGGAATCGAGGAGACGCGGATAAAAGTGTCGGCGGAATTTATGAGGCGCTTTTTGTTCTCTTTGACATATATTTAATAAGCAAGAAATATCTCCCTTTTATTATGTACTTTTATTATACAACACTCTTCAAGGGGGAAATTTGGAATTTTGCGGTGATTAGAGTCTTGGTGTGAGACGTGTAGGGAGAGATTGAAGTTTGGATGGTGTGGCGACAGGATTGGTTAAGATTGGGAGATGTTTGATTTCTGGTTAAGCGGCAAGGTTGATGGAGTAAATTGATATTTTGGGACGATTGGAGTGGGAATGAAGACGTTGAAGTTTGGCTGCGACGTCGGTGGCGTATGACTTTAATACGACGCCGTGTCAAGGGGATGGATATTGATAACTTTCCACATTTACCCTCGCGCCGTTCTATGTACCGTGGGTATAATTGATATCTGTAGTTCGGTTGCTACCTCGCGACGGAGGTAAAGAGCATGCTGGGAATTATGTTTGCTTTAAGTACGGTGTGCGTGCGCGCAATTTCTCTGTGACGCTCTCGATCCCGATGAATATATGTATGAAGCGTATACGCAGGAGCGAAAATATACATAAGGTGGATCTTGTAATCCTTACATAATACATAATATATGATTCGCTTAAATTGTATAAGAACAGATATAATCGTCAATAAACGTTCTGTCGTTTCGAAATGAAGGTATTAACGGTATGAAAATATTTTCGTAGTTCGGGGATATTAACGGATACAGATAAAATATGTCTATTGTTCGTAGAATGTTTGGTTATCGAAAAAGTACTACAACGACCGAAAAACAGAGGATTTCGCGACCGAGCTGTGTTTTATGTTACCGATCCATTATGACGCAATGAATAGCCTCGTTTTCGATTACACCAGGATTTCGGACCTACATCCCCCAACGGAGAGGCACGTGCAATCGCCTATATCGATTCCGGCCGATATTAGACCCGGGTCCACCGACGTGAGCACACACACACACTTGCGCTCGTAATAACCTACGAATGATCGCCAGGTACCTTCGGATTAAAGCTGAGCTCGACTCAATCTCGACCTCCTCCACCCCTCAAAAGGGCCGATCCGACGCTTTTAAAGGAACACAGTGCCTTGTTTGCGAAACCCAATCCTTACCGAAAGTTTGGAAAAAAAATTCTCGCAAAAACCCTCGCCATCGACGAAGCGAGAGATTCGTGATAAAAAAATAGTCAGGGGAAAATTCAGCGAAAAATTCTCGCGGAGCATTCTGTGAAAACTTTCGAGCCGCGCCGGTGAGAGAGTTTGTACTTCGGCGAGCTGACCAGACGTGTCCTCTTTGTGTCGGGCGGCAATTGCGATCGTGATATTTTTCCCGGTTCACGGCTCACCGGATTCCCTTCAGGAACGGTTCGAACCTCTCGCCGTGGAGCACGAACGAACCCCGGTTCGGACGCTGACACCGTTCGTGCATGCGATGTACGTTTACGCCCGATATTACCGCGCCCGAAGCGTAATCCGCGGTGAATAGTACGTTTGAATGGGATGAATGCGGACGCGAGGCTCATTGCGATATTACACGAGCTGCCGGGAGCAGAATTGAACTGACAATTAGCCGTCGCGTCCAAATTAATCGCATCGGGTCGCAATGAAATATGGATAAATACGGATAGATACCAATAAGTACGAACAAATATGGATAACGCTTGGAACCGATATAAGATCTGCTTCCAGACCGATTACAGGGACGAGAGTGACGGAATCGAAGGTCGAACTTACAACTTTGTCCGGCGTGTGCACTTTGTACGTCCCGCGATGCTGATGACGTTGCTGATACCCGACCGGGATCAGATCCGTGTTGAGTCGCAGGTCGAGAATACGCTCGACCCCGTCCACGTTGAAGCCCACGGTTAGCACGTCCGTGTGATCGATGTCCTGGAACAGAAAGTGAGGGAACGTGAGCGGATCGGCCAAGAATATTTACGTCAGAGTTACAACTGTTCGGCCAGTTCTCGCTGTTCTATGAACTACGGTCTTTCGGATCGGATGGCCGCTCGTGATCGGGATGTGACGACAGTCCGGTCGGTAACGAACGATTTAAGGTGTTCCACGTCCTCGTTTCGTTATATGCGATTCCCAGGCGCGTTTCTCTACCGCGGGCCAGGCACGAATTTTACGCTCCGCCAAGGTTTACACACCTGTTGCACCGCTCGTACTGCACCGGTTACAAAAATGCGCGCGCGCGCGCGCGTCAGAAGTAGTCGCGGAGATGAAAGTAGGTGGGACCGAATGAAATTTTCATTGTTTCCCGCGGAACAAGGCCCCCCACCGATTAATAAGAGCCCACTTCGAGGCTTTGCCGCGGAACTCTTTGTCCGGGGGGCGAATAATGCGAGGCCGAAGGTCGCCGCGTAATGCGAGTCGAACAACGGACTCTCGTTATTGCTGAGACTCTCCTTCGTCGGTTATTTACGGCCGAAGTGGGTCGATAGATGCGACGAACGGGCGCACTTCCCGACGCCAACGTCTTCTCGGGAACGCTGAAAATTTGGCAGACGCACAGTTCCGATGACTTTCCGGAATATCCGTCGGGAACGGAGCCGACAACTGTTCTCGCATCGTCATTCAACCTTCCGCGAAGTGATAAGGTTGGAAACCTACACAATTCTTCCCTCATTCGAGTATAGTGTATCATTCCGAGTATGTCGGCCGAACGAAACAGAATATCGCAAAGCGCAAAGCCCCGACAAAAATGATAACAGTTCCCGTTCCCACCGAAACGGTTTCATTCCCACCGTACAGAAGGCTTCATTTATGGGAGGATAAAAGCGGTCTCGATATCCATTTTCGCCGAATGCCCGGCAGCCCCTCATCGCCGATTAAACATAAACAAATGCCACCCCTGTAACGCGGCACAGCGCTTACGACCCATCCCTACCCGCCGTGCCTATTATATTCGGGGTCGTACAAAATGTATAAATGACAATGGTCTCCTGCGCGCGCGCTCCTTTCATGGAGCGGAACGGACGCGGCCGGGAGCGACGCCATTTTTAATCGAAGCCGACCGACGGAAACTGCGCTCGTGTGCGCGCGCGAGGATGAGTAAATTATGCTCCATTGTCGTTTAAAGGCCCGCACAAACGCGGCACTACGCTCGGTGCCAGTCGCAGTGCATTTTGCTGGGAGAGAGGGAGAGGGAGGATGTGTGTATGACAGAAAGAGAGAGCGAGCGGAGAGAGAGAGAGAGGAGAGAGAGAGAGAGAGCGGAAGAGAAAGAGAGGAAGAGAGAACGTGTGTACGTACGAGACGAGAGGGAGGGATGAAGAGTGAGAGAGTCCCGTGTGGACACAAAGACGACTCGCTTATCGTCGGGAGCTGGCCTCCCTGAAACAAAGGGAATCGGATAGCGAGCGGTGTGCGCGTGCCAGCCCGGCAAATGAATTTGCGAATCTCGCTTTGCGCGCCGGGGAGCCATGTTTAATTCATGCCGCGGGACCGGCCGTCGAGAGCCGTCGTTTCCCGCAGAAAAGGGAATATCGCGGACGTGATCGTCGGAGTCTTTTCCTTCGGCGTCGAAAAGCCGGCGCGGACCGGAAACAAGGGACGGCTCGCAGAAGCGGTGAGGGGAGGTTGCGGGAGGGTTGTTTCCCAAGGGAGTGCGACTCGCGCAAGGTGCAAGCGGAGATCGTATCGACTTGACTTCGGTGGGAGCGGAGAATAGGTAATTTGGGGGAAAAGTTGGGAAAATGAGGCGATTGGGGGACGGTCGCCGAGGGGGAGCGCTGTCGAGGGTGGTTTTGGTTGGTTGTTTTGGATATTTCGGCATGGATGTCCGGGGATGTGTAATCGCGGGAGTGGGGGTGGGAATGGGAGATTTGGAGAAAGTTGGGGAAACGAGGCGGTCGCCGAACGGCATGGGGGTGTGATGGTTAAGGGTGGTTTTTGGTTGATTTTTACGCTATTTCGGCAACGGTTATTCTCGGCAGCGTTATAGGACGGGCGAGATGATGGAAGCTGGACGGCGGATTTCTGGGATGGCTATTCCTATGTTGCTACTTGGGAGAGAAGGGTTCGCGGCGGATAGTTAAGTTCAGTTATTTCAGTATGCGATATTGGACGGTAGTTGGGAAGTATATTCGATTATTTTAACGGCGGGCTATTTCGTCCACATAATCAGGATTATCGTATAATTCAATATACACTCTAACAATAAACCTACCTCAAAATTGTACCATTTTACCCTTTTATAGCATTTAGTACGCCGATTCATTTATCTCAACGGATAGCTATTTTACGCGTACAATAAAAAATATGAAAAAATGGAATATACCTATGTCAACAATTGATCTGAGAATTGCATTAGGTACCCTTCCTCTTTACATAATACCGTCACAGAATCAACGATCGCCAGTCCCTCATTCTTTCGACTCGACATTCGAGCCTTCCCGGGGCAAGAATTCTCCGACGCTCGACAAGGATCCCTCCCTACTCGAATTCCCTCCGGAGGATGAGCCGCGATAGCCAGGATCCCGCACGTACGATCGATGACAGATGGATCTATCTCGAACTTGGATCAGTGCTTCGCTACGTGCGGCCGTAGTTGTAACGCGCGCGCGCGCGCGGTTTCTATCACTGTCCACTCGCAGTTAGCAATCTATTCTGGGCAGCGAGCCAAAGTAAGAACAGTTTTCGATATTCTCGTTGCTCCCTGTCTGCCGCGACCCGCATTCGTGCTCGTCGATATTACGGGATCTATGGGGAGGTACAGGGTGGTGGGAAGCGGGAATACAAGACAGTCGCGGGGGCAGGGGCAGACAGATAAATAGAATGCAGATAGATGGACGGTATGTCCGCAATACACGAAATTGGAAAGCGAGCAATTTGATATCCGTATCTGAAATTATGGTATTCCGATATCCTGCCGGCCCTTGCGAAGGCAGTCCAGGCTGGCCAAGGACGAAGGACGGACGAATGTCTCGTGCGGAGTGCAGCTTTGAGGAACGTGAGCTTACGTAAATTGCATGCTGTTCTATGACGTCGATTTATCTCCCGGCGATAAGCTCATGGCCAACGAGCACCGATTGACCTTTTTCGGATGGCCTGGATGCGGAGTGGTAGGACGAATTCGGAAGGGGTGGGGGGTAAAAAGTGGCACAGACAGAGAAATATGAAGAGGTCAGGGCTGCGGCCTCCGTACAGACGCGTCTGTCCTTCGCGGTCTGTTACTAGCATGCGGAAACATCGTCGGAGGGTGAGAACGACAGAGGGGTGGGAACAGTGGGAGAAATGCACATCGAAATTCCAATTCCGTCCGGCGAGTCCGGCGCGAAGAAACGAATCTAATAAATCTTGGAATGGGGCAGTCGTGTTTTTTTTTTACTCTCGTTCCTCGGATGCAATTACGTTTCTCGCTCTCGCGGCACTATCGTTTTTCTCTCCTTGCCCCGCGCTCTCTCGTGCCGGCCCTCGGACTCGTTTTGGTTTCCGCCAACCCCTCCCGACGTCATTCGCGAGCGGGCCCGGATCATCTCGTATTTCCGAGCTTCGGCCAAATTTCGACGTCGAACCTGTAATATCCGTGCATCGAGATTGCCCTCGTCACTTAACGCCGGGGCGGTCATCAAATATTGACCGCGAATAATCGACCGTTGATCGATTTTCTCGGCATAACGAAGGTCGGCGAACGTACGGTCCGCAGGCAGTTCAGATCGATCGTCGCGGATGTTATCGATATCGAATCGAGCAAGCCATATTTTCGGGCGTAATTAAATTCACAAAATACATATTTAAAGCGTTATTGAATAATAAATGTGTATATTTACTGAAATAGACCGATTCTAAAGAATTGAAAGAAAGAATCATTTGAAATGTTATGTTAGAAATATATTTTTATTAGCTTTGGAGGCTATTCGTGTTTACGCTTTCGAACATGTCTCGCTTCGCGACAGTCGGGAAAGTTAAGGAAGAATGGGGGGGGGTTTACCTTTTTCCGGGGGAGAATGTTACAGCCTCCGTATAGAAGTCAGTCACCCGCCCGCTTTAATTCGGTAACCCGGATCGCGATGCCGGAGCAAAGGAAGGAGGTCAGCCTGACTTCCTTCTTAGCCGGAAGGACAAGCGGGAAGCCTGTTAGTCGGTGAGATTCTCTCTCGCCAGGAGTTTTCGCGAAAAACCGTATCCTGGGAAGCTCTATCGCTCTTATCGCGCATCGAACAAAATTTCTGCGCTTTACGACGTATCCGACGGTCGTTTTCGCGTACTCCTTTTTTAAAGCCAAACCTTAAGACTAAAACAAACGTATTTCTACGATACTAAACCTGAGTGAATTTTATTAAAATAAATTGGGCGAAAACGTTTGAAATTCAGAGTATTTAAGTAAATATCAAATGACAATTTTTCAACGTTTCATCGTTTTCGAGTTTTGTCCTAATCTATCTATTTACCGCCAAGTTTCTGCATTATCAGCGTATCCCACGTTCGTTATTTCAGACATTGACCTACTTCATCTTCGCAATGAAAAAAAGGTTTAAATTTCCATCGAAAAAATTTGCCAAAATTCGTAAACGTAGGTCGGTGCAAAAATATTTGAAATACCGTGCGCTTCAACCGAAACATCGAGTTTTAAGGTTTTAAACGTTACAGTGTTTTACCTTCACAAGGTCTTTTAACGGGGAAGCACGTTTACACGCGATGCAGGAGGAACCGACATACGGGTACTAAATTATTCCAAGACAGCGGCGCTCTCCTCGAAAACGGCGGCCGCAAAATTTGCCCGATTCGCCCAAAGAGATTTCACGGGACAATAATTGGGAAACCGTCGTCTCTCGGTCGAGAGGACAGAAGCGGAAGTCGGTTAGCCAGCGGAACGTCCCCTCCCTCCCCACCCCTTCTCACATCTTCATCTCGATCTTTTTCGTCCAGCGTCCCTCTCCCACTCGTTTCCATAACACTCGCCGGAAAATGAGAGAACGACGAGGAACGATGGAGGACCCTTCCGGTTCTCGTCGCTGGCCTCGTAAAGCTCGGTAACGAAGCTTCCAGCTTCCAGCTACCAGCTTCCTCCGAGTACGATTTCTAACATCTAACCGTAGACGATATGGCCCGTTCGTTAACCTCGGCAAATCGGCCGAGACCCGGTCGTAGCTCGGGCAAGGATAGGTCTGCGGCGGCAGTTTCGCGGAAAATTTAGCTTGCAAAATGGCCGCTGATCGCTTACAAAGTGGCGAGCGGCCACTTTTGCTCCGCTTCCGCGAGAAGAGCGCCGGTTCGAGTCTCAAGTTATTACTTCGTGGCCGAGTGAGCGGCTCTTAACGGATCGCGAGAATAGACGTTTTCGAACCTGGCCGGTAAAAAAAGTGAACGGATCCGGAGGCGTCCGTTGTCGAACAGAATTTTGCGATCGGGTCAACGTTCCGGCGAATCGTCGATTCCCAGCGTCGGTTCCAAGCGTCGAACGATTCTCGCAGCCGAGGAAAGAGGGGGCGTGTTGGCTGTTTACGAAATTGGTCGCCGAAAGTTTCCGGCGAACGTTTTCTTTTCCGGGCTTCGCTCGCTTTTATGAGCGGGAAGTTTCCGGGGAAGCGTTCGCGCGGGATTATGTGGATTCGAAGTTACATCGCGATTCTTTTCGGATCGCGAAACTGGAGGAACTGTCGGGGATTACATTCTTCTGTAACAAAGTGTTCAGGTAAAATGATCGAATTTATACTGCGCTTGTTCCTGACATTGTTTGCCTTCCGAGTGGCTTTAATGTGCATAGTTTCGTCGGTCTGTAAAAAGAACAGGAAATGATGTAGGATTTGGAATAAAGGAAAGGAAGTTGTGTGGAGAAGGGATCTAAACTGAACGTATGGCGCCAGATGTCTCCAATTAATCCACCCCCGTACAATTTCCCATCAGTTCAACTGTTACTGCTCCAGACAGATCAGTACTTCCAGGCCTAGCAAAACTCCATCTACAACTTTCAACATCACCCAATTCTTCGAACCATACTCCCTATTATTTTTACTCATTAGAGCCGAATCAGCGTACCTATTGCTCGCCGATGAAAATGTTTGACACGCATATTAAGAACTAAACGACCTGCGAGACTCAATTTTCCGCCCCAATACCCCGCGAGCAGAATCTAAATACGGCGAGAGCACGTGCCCGTAACGGTCCCATTTTAACGTCATAAGGAAGTTTCAATGTCGTCCCCATGGCAACCCTGCGCAAGGGGTGGCTTTTCGTCGGCGAGCGAATGGGTGGCAGGAATTTTGTTTAGCCGGAGTCACGTAGCTTGACTTCTCCCACGATATAATTCGATAACTTCGAGCCGTCCTGCAGACATTTCGGCTCCGTTCACCCCCCTCCTCTCCTTGGCCCACTCTCTCCACCCCCCCTCTAATCATCGTTAGCCACCCTCGGCGCGTTCAACCCCTCCACGGCGTCCGCACCTGGTCGTTTAATCACGCTAACGGGCCGTGCGAGTGCAATTTTAATTGCGTCGCGGTTCGTTTGCGTGCCTCGTGCGGCCATTCTGTCGTTTCTCGTCGCGGGAGTCGAGAGATCGTTTACCGATCCGTCCGATTGTTTGTCAACGACGACAGGGTGGGTGGAATGGGTAATGAAATTTCGGACTAGTCTGCCGCCGGTCGCGCGCGAGGAATTTGCGGACGATAACTCATGATCCGACCGATACGTAACTGACGTCTTTGCATGCGGGATGCTTCGGCGTAGGACGACCTTAATGGAATGCTGGACAATTCCAGCGGGGAATGATCGGCCGATGATTGTTTTGTACCGGTGTTGACGTCTTGGTTTGTTCTTATGTGGCTGCGATTATATAGGGAACGATTTTGGTGCTGTGAATAACTAAATATCACAGATTTTTCGAAGATTTCTGTATTCTATGTAGGTATGTATTTTCTGGTATTCCACCCGAGACTGTAGCGGGCAGTCATTCAGTAAAATTTTGATAAGCTGAAAACTATTTAGCTTTTCTTTAACGAAACTTTTTAGTTTTACTCTTAAACATATCATCTACGATTATTGTTTAAAAATACGACATTTTTTGAGTAGGTGAATGCAAAATGCACTTTATCAGTATTAAATATACACTTTTATAAACGTAAAAGTACGGGTCCCGCAGTTAATGGTGTTAAAAACAATAATGCCGAAAGTAACAATACTAGCACCATTAACACCGGAATAAAACGTTTAATCACTCTCCGCCCAACAGTCTGACCTTTCACACAGAAATATAAATCCTAACTCCCTGTAACTGTGGCGAAAGCAGCAATTTTACTCACGACCACGCGCTTCACGCTGGTACAGCGAGCCGACTTAAACCCTTTCCCGCGGCAGGGCAACAATCCTCATATCCGACGAGAGTGCGAGAACCGAAAAGCTTAATACCGCGAACGTTACTTGCGCGGGCGCGCAGCACTTTCGAGAATTCGGACGTGCGACAAACGAGCACGCGCCAAGAGTTTAGGTCGGCACGCAAACTGCTCGAACGTGTTTCCGCGAGCGGCATGCCGCGCAAATATGAGAGCCGTGACGAAAAGTCAAATATGCGAGCCGAAAGGAAGAGAGGAGAGAGTGTAGGGCGAGGAGGGGGGGAGGGGGGAGGGGGGTAGGCGCCGTCGCGCGGCACTTTACAGGGGCTCGACGGAATAAACTTTTACGGCGACGTAAAGCGACGTAAAAATGAACTCGGCCGCGGAATTGTTACGGGCCCCGTGCGCGTCTGGGCGACACCGTCGGGCGTCCATTGTTTTTAAAGGGGCGCCACTTCCCCCCCCAGCGTCCGTTTCCCGGACCGGTCACGCACGAATTTCCCGCCTTCCATACATTATTTCACTTTCCGCCGCCGACCCCGACCGCCAGACTGTTACCTAGCCGAAGAACGGGTGGTCTGTCTGGGCAAGGCGTCTCGGTCAATGTTTGCGTGCAGCAACGGACAGCGTTGCTGCCGCCGAAGCATGCACTGATGAACAAATCCTCGCATCGCTTCAGAGGAAGAGACTTACAATTTCAAAGTGTTACGGAGTTCGTTGTACTTTATGTGTATACTTTGCGAAGTACGTGGCTAGATGTATTAATAAAGTATGGTGGGATGTATGAGTGTATAATGTTTATGGAATGCTTTTCTTGAGAATGTACTTTGTTCGTGGTTGTTTCGTCAGATGGTTGAGGGGAATTTTGGTCGAAGTGTGAAGGTTTGAATGACATCCTTTTTGTATGCCAATGGTGGGTTCTATTGTGATACTAGAGTGTGTTAAGAGCTGTTATAACGTAATAATATTAATATTGTGAGATAAAACACGTTTTTAGCAATTTATATAATAAATTAGTCATTCTTTGTGGGAGTTTAAGAGTTGTTTAGTATAAATGTTCGCTTTCTACGGCCGCTTTTGGGTTATGTTAGATTAGTTTACATTACTTCACACTATGGTACGTTATTTTACGTTGTTATATGCCATAATTGATGGTGATTATCGCCTCTTGGGGGGTTTAAGCTCACAAAAACGTGTCTTAGCGTCTATTTGAAGTATGTTTGACAGCCGTGTGCTTATAATACGGGACTGAGCGACCAATGGAGGGTACTATGGCACTATTTGCACCTAGTAAAACAAGAAAAAACCTATAATATGATAGAGCAGTCAAAATATTTAAAAAAAATCGCAACCCGAGCTTTCTAAGTGCAATACTTCTAGAAATATGCCCAAAACTCGGTTCAAACTTCGCTAGAAGCAACAAAAAGCAGTCTTTTCACCATCACAACGAATTACAAATGCATCAAATGTGCATCCCTCTTAGTTAACCGAAAGAAAACATAAATAAACAAGAAAATCAAAACTTGAACCTAAATTGCATAAAAATTCAACTTATTTTAATTTCATTTATAAGACTTGTTACTTCATCTTTGATACAAACCGAAATTAGTTTCGAAACTCTACAATTATTACACATATCCTTCGCTAACAGCCGGCTCTAAAGATAGAAAAGGTCTCGTCAATCAACTCTAGCGACACCGCGACTAAACAGACGCAAGAACCGAGTATCATCCGCAGACAAAAGCGGGCAAGAAGGATTCATTAAGAAAACGCACAGTACGCCGCGGTTTCTCGGCGTAAGGTCGCGCAAATCGCCATTTCGCGTTACAAATTACATGGCGCTAGGCGTGCAGCCAGCTGAGACCTGGACGCATGCCTCTCGCAATCAGGCTTTCGAGATCTTCGCCAGCGAACGGCGAGAGTGCATCATTTGGCGAGGAAAAAGTATGCATCCGCAATCTGTGCGGTTACGCGATAGCTGGCGAAGGTTACGAGATTCTATGGCCCCTTTGTGTCCCGTTGTTTCCTTCCTACTCGGTTACCTCTTCCCGTCCTTGAAGTCTCGGCAATGAACCGCGAGCGTTTATTGAGAAGCGAACGATAGCTGCGCGCTCGGCGTCAGTTTTCGCGGAAGTGAAAAGGAAGATAGGAAATTGCGACGTTAATTATGTAGCTTTCGCGCAGTATGGATCGTAAGAACTGGTCGATCCTAATCACTCCCAGAAGGGTTTAGAAGGAGTCAAGATTCACGGATTTTGAGCCAGACGCATCGGAGTGAGACTATGATCGTTAATTTTGCGAAGTTATACCAATGGGCGACGAAATTTTATTGTGAAATGGAGTTCCGGGGCATTTGCATTTTTCCGGATTTTCGGCAGTAATCCGTTTTCGAGAGACGCGTCGATATCGAACAGTGACGTGAAAGCATTTATGTGTTTTTATTCGACGAGTGGTATGAGTTACGAACGTTATAGAGAGTACGAGTTGCGATAGTGGGCGTGAAATGATTCATAATTCGAGAAGACGAAAGTTTTCTTCCGATGCTCCCACTGTAGACTATGTTTGCGAACTTCGATCGAACTCTCCAAGGTCACCCAGCAACTGTGCGAACGCTGATGCACAAATGAGCGGAACCCTGGTCAATGTTAACCGATCCGCAATAAGTAAAGCGTCCGCTATCTCCCCCAATTAACGTCTGGCCGATAATTACAAAACGACATACTCGGGGTATCGTCCATAATAACGACCCTTCTCAGTTTACGTTCTCCGGCATCGAGCGGGCAGAAAAATGTTACCCCTCTTCAGCACACGATAAATGAAAGAAATCCTTATTCTCGAGGCGACCTTACCACTGTTCGACCAGAAAAACAAAGAACCCTGTCCGTTGCGCCGTAAATTCTTCAAATAATTCTCTTTGGAACCTTCGAAACGCCCATGACCGCGGTCTCTAATTAACAAGAAAAAATATGAACGTCCATTCCGTCAGCTGAACTTTCGCCGAATCCGTCACTTCTTCCCGGAAAATCGTCGAGATACGGGATCTAACGAAAAGCAACGAATGGCCGCTAGAAAAAATGAGCCAGTCCGAAGAGTGACGCGAGATGAAAGGAGAGCGTTGTTCTCCGGAGATGGAGTGCGAAACGAGATGGTCGTTAGCTGCGAGACGAAGAAGGAAGTCTCTTGTCCGCATCCTGCTGCGAGTCTCTGATACGAAGCCTGGGCAAGCGGCGTGTCCTCCCCTGCGATTATCCTAATCTAACAGGAAGTCTGTCGCAAGCTGCACTCGCGTGCAGCGTCCTTGCCTTCGGCATTCGTTGACACGCCCGTTAGATGCCGGACCGTGTAACGTGGGCCCGTTAAAGGCATTGTTTCCGAGGGCGGGAGAGGTTGGCGGAGTCGAAAAGTGTGAGAGCGAGCGAATGTGTCTTTGCAAAAGAAGCAATTAGGTTGCTTGGACCATTTCGCGCGAATAGAGTCGAGAGACTTTCGGTCAAGTGAGTCCTGTTAACGCATTACGTGCGTCGCGACTGATTGTGTATGAGTTACCGCGGGGAAAAATTAGCGCTTCGTTTAAGAAATGACAGCATAAAATGTCATAATTTTCAAGATATTTAAGATATTTTAAGATTTTTACACTATTACATTCACAGGGAGAAGTAGCGTAAGTATTAAAAAATTCAAATCAAGATCAGTCGCCGTAAAGGTATTAATACCCTTCCCGCATGTAATGTGTTGAAGGATAGACTGCTCTGCAGTGGAAAGGGCAAATGAGAAGTGGAGATATGTATACGACATATACGGTCACTGCGAACAGCTTTAAATGGAATTTCTTTCCGTGGAATTGCGAAGGGAGCGTAAGTCGATGGAACAATTGCTTTTTCCCGTCTTTCGCAAACTTAAGTTGAAATGAATAATTAAATGCGGCTTCTGCTAATGTTACCGTAATTGATAATGCGCACGTCGGTCGCCGCGAGCGCAGGATGTGGAAAATGATTAAGGAAACTGCGATTAATAACATTAGCTTGATAAGCGTCACGTCCGTCATGGGAATGTTCCTAAATGCGGAGATAGGAACACTCGTAGAAAATCGAGATTCGTTCCAGAAGCGACAGCGATCACCATTCCGCTCCCATCCCATAAAACTCACAATCATCGTAAAAATAACATCCAAATCCCATCGAAACGAGTTTACGCTACCTCGCCAAACAACTTTCCATCGCTCGCGCATAACGACACTGGCCGAAAATCGGCAAAAAAAGGAAGAGAAAATAAAACAACACAGCCCAACCTCACCCCTACATGCACAACGCAACGTTCACGTCAAAATAAAAGCAATCCCATAAAAATGATTCTCGAATTCCATTAACGGTTCGATCGCATCCCGAGAGAGGAAAAAACCAAGCGAAAAAAAATTGTTAGTGTGCAGGACAAAAAAAAGTGATTCCACGTTTTTCGGGGCTGCGGAAAGATGCACTCTTCGGTCGATGCGTTCTCGGTAGCGGAAATTCGCCGTGTAAACAGAGGAGTGCAAGTTTTCGCAAATACTCGACGGCGTGTATGTGAGTGTACGTGTGTGCGAGTGGCGACGTATCGGCGAGGATACACGATATCGTCCCAGTTCTCATTCCCATTCGAGACTCGCCGACGAAAATGGACGCTCCTCGTGACAATGCACCTGCGCCTCTAACCCGCTCGCTTGGCCTAGATCCTCCTCAAGGTCGCCATCGTCGGAATCAATATTTTCCGACGATGACCCAGTCCCAGTTCCGCCCGTCCTCGCACCTCTTTCCGCATCAGGCGGAGGGAGAGGGGGCAGGGCGGGAAAGCCCCAGAATTCGCGGGCCACCCCTGATGGGAATGATGATGAGGTCTGGTAGGGGGCGGATTCTCTGGTCCAGGCATGCAAATAGATGGGAGAGGTTTAAGCTGATATATCGGACCTGAATATTCCATTTTTTAGCGATGGAGCTACTGACGAATTCCGTTATTTAAGCGGCTGATATTTTATTTAAGGTAAGTACGATGATATAAGCTGCCGTTCAGTTGTGAAAGGTAGGATTATAGATTCTCAGAAAGTAAAATGTTTAGCGAAAAGGTCATTACTATAGCAGATTGAGGAATGTTATTTTGTTCACTTTATGATGAATTATTTATACTTAAGCAAAATATATACTCTGGAAGTTTAAACATGTCCTAAACCTAGTTTGCTAGACGATTTTTGTAGATTTATTTTATAAAGGGTGCAATTATGTCTCGCGAACAATATTTCGGAACGCTACGCTTCAGCCCCGATCGTCTCATGTAACACATATACGGATAACGACTGCCGGCACGGCTCGAATGTCGATGAGCCTCGAGGGGCTAAGTTTTCCAATTCAGACGAGCCGAACGAGCCGAACGAGCCAAACGACTCTACACAGAATGCCATCCCGCTGATCGTTATCGTCGTCCCATGCTTCAAGACGACACGTTCAGCGCACAGTCTGCCAATCCGCGTCAGAGTGTGCCCCATTTTTATCAACAGGACCGAACAACACCGTCATTGTATTCAAAAGATTCCACTCGCTTAGCCTGACTTCATTATCCTGAACGCGAGCGTATTAACGGTACGGTAAACAGTTCGTTTCTTCGACGAACAATAACGCAATCGAATTAATTACAACCGGACCGGCGGAGATTTACATTAATTACTAGCGCGTGAACGGCTAAATGGTTTTCGATTAATTAAATCGCTTCCGATGTAAATAATATATTGTCCAATTTGCCTACCGACACGAGCGTTCTTTCGCTAAGTGAGTGTGTGTCTCGGAAAGGAGTGGAAGGTCAGTCGAAGGATGGTCTCAGTCGTATTATCCGGTCAATTTTCAAGCTTCATCCGCGAAATGTGCTTTTCCGCCTCGGCGAGCGTATGCGGACACGGTCGCGAAATATTTTAACATAAACCGACCGACGTCATATTCCAAAGTGTTACTGGCGTCGTTACGCCCGCTGCAATTGAGAAACGACCCGATTTCCTTCCAGTCAGCCTGAACTTTGAGGGCAAAGCTGCGAAATAAAGGGTGTTGAATACGAAACTCGTCTGCGAACGTCTGTGAACATCGTAGGTATAGATTCTGACTTCTTTACGGTTTTCAGTGTTTTTTTCGGGAGTGTTTACATGTGGGAGGTTTGTGTTGGGAGGATATTATCGAGTGGATTTGAAGCGGGCGCCGGGATAAAGCAAGGGATGCCATTGAGGCTATATCGGTAAGTGCATTCGCGGTTGTGGCTCGCTTACTATCCGGAATTAGGTATAAATTTTTGGTCGGAATATATCGCCGACTTTGGGCGAGATCCCGTGCGAGCCGATTGGAATTAACGGACTGACCCCGTTGCCGGACTCGAGAACCTTCGAAATGGCTTGTCCGATGCTTCGCACGTATCACAAAGCCATGATCTGGCGTGCTTTCAAAAATATATAGGAGAAATTATATCGGACTTGAATAGTCAATATCGCATCGAACGTTCTTAAGTTTAGCGATATGCCAATAATACAATTGTGTAATATCTAGACTTTGTTATCCCAGGCGAAGTTATATTATAATCAATTTGAGTATCTACCAGTAAAAAAATTTCCAAAAATTCAGCGTCTCAATTTCAGATTTGTAGGTATTGCTCGCGACTTTATTACCTCCAATTTTTGTTCGGCAAACGCAATTACTTCGCTGAGAATAGCTATTCGAAGGTCTCGTACGCTCCCCGTACTACTTCGGAATTTTCCATGTTTCTTGACTTACCGAAGTGAAACAGTACAAGGCTCACATCAACTTCGGCAAATCCAAACCAACCAAAGTTACGTCACGATCAATATCTAACAACAGGCAACCCACAAGAAACCCTGCCGCAAAAATTCTACAATTTCAGGCACCGATTTTCCTCTACCGTGACTTCGGTGCATTCTTCGAAAAAGTGTAAAAAAAACACCATTGAACCAAAACCGTGCAAACCACAAAAATCTCAGGCATCCCTCGCGATTTCGGCGCGTAACTTTTTTCGGGCGCGAAAAATTCCTTAATCGCAGAATTCCGCGGACCTACCCTAACTTTGTCGCGCGGAATATCTTTCGGCGAGCAATTACGTTAACAGGAGCGACCGGTCGAAGGTCCCGTAGTTCTTCCGAGTTCTCGGCTCTCGCGCGCGGTGTACGTGCGCCGATTTTATTACCGGGACGCAACATTTCGTTGCACTCCGCCAGTGGGAACGACGCTATCCTGCTTAGCGAATCGCGCGCGGGGCCCACTTTATGATGCGCGACGCGAGCCAACCTGCACTCGGGCTGCAACAATTTCAATGCAAATGCGGGCGCGCCGCGCGAATACGGGATATATCGGGAGGCTGGCAGGGCGTAGGGCACGCGTTAAGGAACCTAACTTTCGAACTGCCCGGTCGACGCCGTTTCGCCGGACACGATTTAGCGATCAAGAGCCAGACATTGATCGAGCAGTCGAACGACTGCTCGTCATTGTGCCGATTTATGAGGTAACAGAGAGATTTTCATGGTTACGGAGGATTAAGAGCAATTGAATTGTTAGTACTTAATAATAATTTTATATTTTAATAACATTAATGATAATAATATACTTTATATATTAATAGAGTTATATATCAATATAATAATAATAATAATATATTTAATAATAATTTTATTAGTTGATATTAATCATAGAACTATTCGATTACTTCGTTATATTGGATATAAGATCGTAATTGGATGCAAGAGTTGGCGCTTTGATTTTTATATGAATTTGGTGGGAAATTGTACATGTGAGCGGAGAAATTTAAGAGTAGATGTTTTGTTAATACTGCCGTAATCGGAAAGTGCTACTGATATCGAAATGAAGGGACCTTCTCGCTGATAGGTTCCAAAGCCTACAGATAAATGTAACCAACTGATCTGTCGCAGGTGTCACCTGTCTTGTTGATTTTCTAACGAAGCTCATCTCAAGATAGCAACCTGCCACGAAGTCGCTGATTCAACCGCGAGAGTAAACTTAATACCTATCCAGCATGAGGCTTATCAGCGATACCGCAACAAAATTTTTCGCTTACGAGGCAGTTCGGAATTTCGCATCACCGACTCGTCCCAGGCCGAAGTCGTAAGCTCATAATAAACGTGGATGTCGCGGATGAGCTTATCGTTCGTTAGCTTTAGAGAAGAAAATTCTTGCTGACAATGAGATAGCCGCGAAGTATCCTCCTTCATCCCTCTTTGTGGGCTAATTGGCCTTTATCGCCTGATAGCAGGTTATTATTGGATGGCTGGAGTTGAAGGTGTTATCGCGGCGCGTACCTCCGAGTTTATTCGAAGTAACAAGGTTTATTTGTCGACAGGCGAGCTTTCCCAATGGAGGCTAGGCTCTGTTTGCCAAATGTATGTATATGTGTGTGTGTGTCACCCAGTGTCTGTCGACGATGTCTTCACGCCCGACGTACGTGCCGGAGGAAGATGTTTGCCGAGAAATTTCGTCTCGTAATTGGTACGAGACGTATATCCGCGGATGAAAGTCTAGCCGAAGATCGATCGCTGCCGAGCATGATCGAATTGGATCCGCCGCGAGAGTGGCCCGGCTCCTTTTTCATCTATCGATTACCGGCTCCCTTCGCAGAATTCATATCGGCCGGGATGCGGCGTCGGGATGAGGAAAGATTTTCGCTGACAAGGAGACGCGTCGACGAAAATGCATCTGTGCCGACTCATGCGAGTGGCGAAACTTGTCCAAGCGAGGAATTACGCGATTTTTCCGGAATCACTGAGTACGCGTACGGTTCAAATAACGGTATCGATGTCCAAACATTTCTGTTACGCTTACATAGTTTCGTGATGTATAATATTGTGATTTTGGTCAATTCGGTCATGTGTTATACTTGTAACTACCGTATTTTTATCGATAACGCGCACGTTATCAACACAAAAAGTTGAAATTTGATAAAATAAGAACCTGCACGTTGTACATTAGAAAGCGACATGAAGGAAGTCAAATTCAATAATAATACAGTAGGTGCGCGTTATCTACCGAAAAATACGGTACTACATGCGCTATGTTACGCTTACATAAATTTCGTGATTCGAACTTACGTTTTCTTTGGTCGATGAGATCTGTCGCTTGGTCCGGCCATGATAAACGCGCGGCTTGACCAACGTGTGTCTGCTGAAGTCCGGTGAAGGTCCTGAAACAGAAACAATCCTTCAATACGAGTTCTGCAACGAACAATTTTCTTCCGCGCTAAGGGAGTTACTCGAGTCTAATTACGGTAAACGCTGGCTCGTTGACTATCGACTCACGTAACTGTCTAGTAACAGGGCTACGAAGTTGGCGAGCGTGAGAGCGGGTCATCAATCGGATCGCGAATATTTACTTGCGCCTGGGTCTGTTCTTCGTTATCGCCTGATGTCGGGAGCGAGCCGAAATTTCTCATTCGCGCATCGCGCTTCAACCGGAATCACACTGACAATGGGCCCTTGACATCGGGACGGACAATGAATAAATTCAGCGCAACGGGCGCAAGGGGCTCTCCAAGGATTTTCGCAAACTCGACTAATTCCCGCCTCATACTCTCTTTCTACATATATTTCTGACTCTCTCTCTCTCTCTTTCTCTCGCTTTCTCTCTCACTCACTCGTTGTCTCTCCACCTTGCATTACAGCTCTCTTTCTCTCCCTCCGGAGTGCTGAAACTATCGACCCACCCTCTCATCCCACCCGCCGCGTTTACCCTCCCCCCCCCCCCCCCCCCCAGTGGCGCAGGAATGACTTTCAATTTGATCTGGAACTGGTCCAAATTCGCGCCGCTGTCCTCGCTGTTTTGTTGACCCCGCTGACACGGCATCTATGCTACGTAATTGACGGATCGTCCTCCGGTGGGTTCGAAGAAATTATCATACTGCCGATGACGTCTCTTTGCCGTGCGGGAGTAAATACGATACGGAGGACATAAGGCTTTCAAAATAGACGTGTTAACGATTACGTTCAAACGAAAAATTAACATAAACGTATATTGATTAATTTTGTATTATTTTTGCACAGGATTAACCAGAGTTTATAGTGAGTTTTTGATGTATGATCGGTATATGATATTAACCAGGGTTGACAGTGAAAGAATTTTTGATGTACGATCAGTGGTGATACGGTTCCCTTTACCAGAGATTAGGAGTAAGATAGCTTGCGAAAATTGCACAGAGTGGATGAATTGTCCTCGTACGACCGGCGACGAGATACGATAGACTCGCCGGCGAAGGAAACGACCCGCGAGCGTTATATATATATGACGAAAGAGTCATTCTTTATCGTTTGAGAAAGATTCCAATTACACGGCGCGATATCGTCTCTGCCGCGATGCGGTTTTCTTTCGTACCATTCTTTCCGCACTCCCGCTTCCGGCGAATTTCCGTAGGACACCACCGCCCGATGTGACACGTACTTTCACTGCGCGCGCAGATTGTCCACCCGCAAAAAGCAACAATCCTGCGCACCGAAAGCCATTAATCTCGGCCCGCGGAACCTAGTTTCCCAACGTCATTGAATTCAATGCGCATAGATTAAAAGCTCAGTTCACATTCCCATCGGCCGCCGTTTCAGTTCGCATTTTCATAAATAAACATCTGATCCCATCCCAGGCAAATACAATTCGCCTATAACATACGCGTTATGCAATATGGAAAATCCTTTACCATAATCGTTGCGTAAGCTGAAGAACTTGAACGATCGAACGTTAGTCTCTCGAAGTGTGTTCGGTTCGGCGATGGTGAAATCGTTGTAATAAGGATATTCATAAACGTTTTGATCTCTTTACTTTTATACTCTACAGCTGTTGCATGTTAATATTAAAAGAAATTTTTGGGGAAATTTGAGCAATTCTATTATATAAATTTAATTGTATTGATGTTACTTACAAAGAAAGGGTATTCTATCATTTTGGTGGTATTAAATAAGGAATATATTGAAACTGAAACTGAAAATTTTTTATATCGTTATTCACTTGATTTAGGTGATGGCTAGTCTCTCCGCGAGGGTACTCCCCTAAACAGCCTCCTACATCCACATACTCATTCTCCTCCATACAAATACACTTCGCCGTGTAAAAGTATTTGCCGTCATTACGCTGAACGTCGAATTGAATGATCTGAATAACAGTCTAGTCTCGCTGAACGCGATTCGGAAGGCGCGCGTTACGCATTCGAACGCGCCGCAGATCGCGAAAGCTGTTCTCGCAAAATGCAGCGAGCCAGTCTACGCTACTGGCTCGCTCGACATAGCGCAGGCACGAATCCAAGAGTGCCGGAGCCTTCTTGGCTCGCGATTCGTCACTCTCTGTCGGAGGGCTGAACGTTGAAAGCGCGAGACGTCCGCGTGCGGGCACTCGAATCAAGTGTAATTACTTAACGTATGCGCCAGACAAAAATAGACGAGCGACATTACGGTAAGTAGACGACGCCCTTAGCGCGAAAGCCGAGGGTAAGGGGGGGGGGGGCACCTAAATGGATGGCGAATATCGTTCGTCGATCGGACATTGTCGTGACTCTTTTCCGAGGCGCGGGGAATGGGCGAGTCGTGCCAAAAAGCTGGCGAGATAAATTAGTTCACGCTGGACTCGGGCCCGCAATTTACTGTCGCCGATGAGATCTCAATGGGACACGTCATGCTTGGCGCATGAGTACATTGACTCGGATCATGCGAAAATGGCGAGCGGAGGTGTTACGGGAGAAAGGGGTAGATGGGGATAGAGATAAATGAGGGTGATACGGTACTTTGTTCCATTGGCTTGTAAAAGGTCGGGTAAAAGTACTCTCGTGCCAATGCGGAGGGACAGAGTGACATCAAACGCAGCTGACCGTTTTTGCATGACGTCGGATTGCTAATTCCTAGGAGAGTCTCCCGATGTAGCTCAGAGGATCGTTAGCAGCTCGAGAGATTGAACTTCAGTCATGAATTACGGGCCGTAAGGAGCGGAAATTCCGTTCGCTTCGGGGCGAGTTCGGATTAAGTAACTGAAATGCTGATTGCGTTACCTATAAAGGAACCTATACAAAGTGGCGAATAAAGGCGAGCGAAAGTGAGCGAGCTACCCGAGCGGAGTACACACAGAAAGCTGCTCTTTTTTTTTTTGCCCCCTACCGACGACTTAGACTGGCACGGACGAAGTTAACATCTTGATATCCGAATCGGAAGGGAAAATCTGCGCGTGACGTCCGAAAGTTATCCGGCATTCGTTGTAAAGACAGAGTTTGAAAAGATCAAGGCAATTTTAATCAATGCAATTTTCTTTGTCGAAGACAAATTTCGGTTTTCAATCTTAGAAAGTATAAAGAGGACAAAAACGTGTAATTGGATAATATCTGGAAGCAATCATCCTGTGCTAGTGCCAACTATTATAATAGCAAAAATATAAATAATAAAAAGAATTCCTTTAACTAAAAACAGATCCGTTAGAACTCCAACAAAATGCGATAAATAGAAACTTAGGCAAAAAACCTCTTCTCGCCTTAAAATCGCTTCCACTCCGTCTATCAGTGTACTCAATCCAACACGCGAACCTTTACTTCATTACAGCGAGCGGCAGAGGTCAAAATTAGCAATTAATCCCAGTTCTTCGTCCGCGGCTTCGACTTAGGCCACTTTCATAATTACCGGTCCAAGTAGAAACGTTCTAAGAATAGGAGGCAGAAAGATGAAATCACTGTCGGGAATTGATGCGTCGAGGAAGAGGCGGCCTGCTCGGTTAATTCCTCGGGATCGTCTACGATTCTCTACGACTCGCATTTCTGCCCTTTTGCCCGTCACGTACGAGCGCACGTCTGCGCTCCTGTGCACTCTTATGCGCTCCTATGCACTCCTATGCACTTCTATGCAGTCCTATGCGCTGCCGACCACGCGCAATTTGCAATCGTTTCCACGTTCCAGCACGGGCTCGTTATTCGTCAAAGTCCGCGGCTAGGTCGGAAGGTACGTGCGAGATTAATGCGAGACTCTCCGAACGGAAATCGATGACGAGCCAGTCGTTTACCTCCCCCCCTCTTCTGCGACGACTTCTCAGCTGTCGCAATCGTTTCGTCAATCGAGCGTCGATCGGCGAGCACGTTCGCGAAACGATTGAAAATCTGCACGGCCAATAGAGAATTGACATGCCGAGCGCGACCCTCCTAGCACTTTTCGCGCCTGCCAATTGTGACGCCGTGTATATATCGGGCACGTAGGTAGCGTCGTGGGGGCGCTATGTGGGTCAGTGTCGAATTTTCGTGCGCGCGATTAAATGGGGGGCAGATTAATATTTCAGGTGACGTAAGCGAGAGAGAGAGAGAGAGTCGGTAGCGATAATTTTCAGTTTGGAACGTTTCAATGGGTTTCGACGACTTTAATTTCGGTTAATTAGCCGAGTTTGCGCGAATTCTTCTCTCTTTAATAGGGTAGGATTAATTTCAGTTTTATGGAATTAATTAGGTGGAGATTTGGATTGTTGAGCGTTTGATTATTTGCAATTGTTTTCGTTTGTACGTTTCTCGGTACTTGCAATCCTTTTAATTTTCGCATTTTATATTGTATGTAATCAGTTCGATTTATTAAGATTATTCATTATTTACTGGCGATTTGGTCGTTGAATTTTTATTTCCAATGTCTGTAGAGCATGCCATTGTTTTGTTTTCAACTTTTAACCGTTGTTTGAACAGATACGTCACATAAAACGTTGCGTCGCGATGCTGTTTCTTTGTCAGGATCTCGGTGCGAATTTTCACGGTCGAATCTGTATGTAAGTACGATCGTGCGCGCCTCGTTCGTGCGCGCGGCAGGCACATGTGCTGCCTTTTTATGGGAACGAGATTGACGTCAAGGGTAACGTAGGGGAAAAAATGTGAGGAGGAGAAGGCGCCCAAATGTGCGCACGGGAGGAAGATTCGTGTCAACGGACCTCGAGAAAGGGCTAGGGCGGATGACGGACTCGACCTTTTCGGGCGGATATTCGCCGACCAACCCTCCCTTCACGCCAAATAACAGGAAGCGCTTTAATCTAAACCGTAATCTCGCCAAGAAAACATCGATCGCATCAACCCATTCGCTTTTTCCATCTCGAACGTCGAAATCTGAAAAAAAAACATACTACCGCCAAAATCTCATCGATCTTCACGATCGAACCATCAATCACCCCCAACATCCAAAAACTGTCATTCCGTTCAACGTTCGAGAACAAAAACCTCTCTTCCCCCATCATCCGCACGACATATCATATTGACATATTAATCGGGTCGATCGATGCTAATCGTCCGCGTAAACAGAGTGAAAATAGTGTCGAAATCGTGGAACGAGGATGAAATTTTCGCCAAATCTATAGCCGCGAAATCCGTGTGTACCTCACGTATATCGAACGCACACTTACTCTCTCCGCACGCACCTACTCGCGCGCGCTCGCACACCGACGCTCTTACTACGAACACAGAGATCCGATGCGGGAGAGACGGATCCCCGGAGTGGACAATGCAAACGATCGTGCATCCCATTGTCAACGAACATTGCTAGGGCGAGCTGTAAACAGAGGGCATAATGCGGGCGCTCTGACCCGTAATTAAATTTAAATAACACGGACTTACGCGTAATGCGCCGCGGAATTGCGTTTTGCGCCCGTCGGGTTGGCCGGCGTGCGCGCGGTGCCGTGGTAGAGGCTCATGCAAATACGGCAAATATTTGAGGCTAATGCCGAGCACGGTAATAATGCCCCCCCCCCCCCCCGCCCTCCGACTACGTTGCCGGAACGTACATCGTTCGTAAGTAATGATTTACGGCTCGCCAATCAGCGCCCGAGCGGGTGGCGATTAATAAAACTAACGTTAATTCCGACGCGCCGATTACGGGCCCGTTTTACACCCCCCCCCCCTTCCAAATGCGGCCCACCTCCGCCGGATTCGTTCGGGATGCGGAAATAATTGCCGGCCGTTTTGCGCCGAGCGAAATGTTTCGTTAATGCCCGCCGACGATTCGACCTGACGCGCTTGTACCGAAATTAGCCGCTTGTAGAACAAAACTTTTTTTCCCAGACCTTTTACTCACTTTTAATTGAAAAAGTAACGCAATTTTTGACTACCGAACGGTTAGCGCCGGGAGAATGGATGGCAATTAAGGGGGGTGAAAACGTATGAGTTGCAACGGAATTTCGGAATAAATAACGGCTGTGTGTCGTTATTGTTCGGTCGGTCCGTATAAAGTATAGAATACGCGCGTTTGTGCTAAAGCGTTGAGAGCAAATAGACGCGGATGTCAGTGATTAAAAGTTTTGTCCGACATCGGGCCAAATAAACGAATACACCTATTGCTCGACATTAAAACTATTTAAGTGTATGATCATATTCGAAAAGAATGAATCAGATATTCAACCTATCCAACGTCGAACAAGACTTTCAAAAATTTGTCTGGCAAGTTCGTTATCGAGTCAACGCAAACAAGTAATTTACTCTTATTTGACAAGTTTAGTCAAAGGCCGTCCGGTTAAAGACCGTCATCGATCACCGATGATTAATCTCGAAGAATTCCACAACGACAACAGTTTTCTGTTCACGAACGTCACGCTCGGAGTCTGAAGAGAAGGTCCAAAGGTCTGTTCCGCGGATCAATCATCCGACCGGATGGCTAACGGCGCGATGTTTAAAATCGCGATGGCACGTGGAAGAATATCGACAGGCTCGTGCCGGAATGGAAGTTAGTCCATGAAAAGTTTTACTGCGCCGCGGGTCCCGAAAACGGTCAAAGATACGCTGAAACGCCCGCGCGCGGGTCTATATTCGACCCCGGGACCGGTATATGCACTGCTTTATGCTCCTCGTATATCCTCCGCTTCCTCCTTACGCTTCCGATATGCATGCACGGTCTATGCACGTTCTATGAACGGTCTATGCACGGCACCTACTGCCTGCCTTTAACGTACTGCATCGCCGTCCGTCCGTATCGATATCTCGAGAGTGTCGAATATTTCGAGTGTCCCTGAGATACGGGTCTGCCTTACGGGCTGCCAACGTTTATGGGGAATCCATACGAAGCCCGTAGGAGGCCCCCATTCTGTCTCACACTCTGACCCACACTCTGACCCACACTCTGACTCACACTTTGTGCCACACCGAATCCCGAGCCAACGAGGCCAACTTCTCTTCAGGATCGTCGGCAAACGCGTACGATTATTGGATTGGCAACTATGTGATTTCGGACTTTAAATGAGAAGAAAAGTTCATAATTTTCACTTGAAAGTATAACTTTACTACATTAGATATTCTCCGGGTTTGAAGATGTCCCTTTGCCATCTTTCAGGCAGTGTCATAATTTCATGTTTATAAAACTTTTGATTTTTGCCAGAAAAAAACTGAATTAAATGAGATTTTACATCATCGGCGTGATTAAAAATTTAAAAAGTTCTGCACGGAACAAAATTAGTGGAAATCGAAAGGCGCAAGGTCAGAACTATATGATGGACGTGGCACCACATCCCCACGTAGCTCCAACCGTTTTTGGCGAGTGATTAAAAACGAGTCAAACTTTGCATTACAATGGCGGAAAACATCACCCTTACGATTTGCCACTTCTGGACAAATAGATAATCGATACAATTTTCTTATTAATTAAATTAGATGTAAGCTCGAACAACGAGTAAACTATACTGCTTAGGTGTTTGAATACGTCTATGAATCAAAAGAATATGTTAAAACTATCTGTCGACGAAATCCGCAATCGTTTAGTTGCCAAGCCAATGGATGGGGCAGGATCGTAAGACGTTACGCGATATAGCGCGATGCATTCTGCATGAGCGCGGTGCGCGGGGATAATCCGTGTAATTGGATAGAATAACCATAACGCCCGCTGGCCGCACGCTGCAGTATGGTAATTCGCACGATAGCGCGAAATATACTGCGCGCGCACCGCGGGAAGTCGTATGAATTACGGCGCGGTGCCGGGCGATAGATCGCCGCTGAAGTCTCGAAAGCGATACCCGTGTCACAAAAGGACACACGATATTCTTAGGTTAACGCGGACGCCACCGGGAATTAGCACTCGTCGGCAAGTCGACTTAAAAAGTCGTTAGTTTCCATGGATCTGGCTCGAAGTATCAAATATTGTTTTCAGCGGTAAAGGAAAGAATTTTCGTATGTCCTGATCATAAGACTGATCTTAAAATAAGAGTAAAATATGTTAAATTTTTATTTATTGGAGTATAAACGACGTACGTCCTCAAATTGTGGACCTTGATCACTACCTTTAAATGTACTGTAATTATTACTGCTTACAGTGCAGTGACCAGCACATATGATGCAAAAATAAGATATCATATAATGTATGATTAAAGTGGTACAAACGGTTTATTTACGTGATATTTAATTTGTTTAAAATTGACTTACAACATTTTCAAAATAAACGGACCATCTGACTTCAGCTATAATAACTATATAATTTGCAGCCTTTATTTCACCTTTACAGGAGTATTATATCGTATTTAGGATCCGAAAAAGGTGATATCTTCGATAAACTTTCCTCGGAGCGTTGAATTGAGAAGATGAGAATTTAACGAGCGCCGTCGCTTGAAGCGCATTTGTCCGCTCGATGCCTCACTCGAAGGCAGCGGCATACGATGGCGGACGAGGAATTAGCGTCGGTCAATTAGGTCGACCGTTAATTCGGCAGCGCAATGCGTCGAACGGTCGTGAGGAAGGGAGACAGAGAGAGAGAGAGAGAGAGAGTGTCGGTGTGCATCGGAGAAAAGGCATATGCGAAGGCGGATCTGGACATTTCGTGTTCCCATGGCGGATCTCGGATTCGCACATGTGCTCCCCGTGGCACCCACGTATGTAAACAGGCGCGATTTTCTGCCAAAATGGCCCACGTCAGCGAACCCGACTCCGGCGTCGGGGGACGCAGGACAAAATCAGCCGTCTGTGTCGAAAGTTGCTGAAGTAACTTCTTTTTAAACGAGACATTCGAGAGTTGGAATTCAATTGCATTTAGCGAAGTCAGGTTGATTTAAAAAAAAAGCGATTTTTGTTATAATGTGAGTAAGCGAGTTGAGTACTGAAAGCATTACGTATGTGAATGATAATTGAATATTGGGGGAGGAAAGAAAATGGATGACATAACGATTAAGAATGTTTGCAGTGGAATTACTGAAAAGGAACACATCGCGCTTTATGTGTAAAGGGAGGGCTTCAATTGACGTGTCGAGACGGAACTTTGTCTTAATTTAGCCCTGTTCGAAGAACTTAAAACGGGAGATACATCAGTCCGTTAAAAGGGACACCCCTCGTTCACTGAATTTCGTATGATTGCGACAATTGCACGCGCTATAATTTTAGTGCCACAAAACCGCATCCTGGTCATAAAAATGAGACACTACTTAAACTTGAACAATTGATCCATCACTTTCGTTCCCAATTCTCACCTATATTCCTCTATTATCGGCACCCGGGAAAAGTTCGATTAATCGAAATAACGGCAGGGAAGTCCTTGATAATTGAAACGCCGCGGTGCAACGTTTGCTTTCAATTTATCCGAGGCGTGTATCGCGCGATAATGAAGAAATCGAAATATATCCCCACCCCTCTCCCCCAAACACTTTCCCGGCTGAATTGAAATTCCGGCATGGCAGAAGTACCTGGGGTTAACGATGTCGAAGCTTTTACGCTCATCGCGGCTGCCGCAATTACGCGGACAATTTAATTACTGGCCGATGCCGCGTCCTGCTCCGCTCCCAAATTTTCCTTTTTTTCCCGCTCCCCTCCCAGTCCGCCGAGCGGCCTATTTTTATCGCTCCTCTAATTATCGTCGGTACGCTAATTCGATAAGCGAATATTACCGTCCCGGCAATTGATACCGCGCGCGCGAGTTACTGGCGAAGTCGGAAATTGCGAACCAGTTTCGTCCATTATCATCAGGCAGTCAAGAGAATTCTCATATTATAATGCGCACTTCGCGCCATTGCAACATGCATTTTATATTTTCCCTGCCTTTTAAGCGCAGCTTTCAATGGTGGACAAATTATTGTTGCGATTTTATGCATTGTCGCGACCCAGAGCAGTTTTTAACGTTTTTTTAACGCTGCTTTTAATGGTAGGCATTGAGTCTCGTGCATTTCGTGAAAATTTCGACTCGACATCGGACCCGAAAGCGTTCGTTTCCGACGAGTGGGAAGGAAGAATACGACGAAGGTTGACCTCCCGAATTTTTGCCAGCTTCGCACATTATCCGCATTATCCACATCCGTCCAATTCGGGGATGGCAGACAGTTTTTTCCATCGTCCCAATTGCAGGCGCGCCCAGGGCTCAGGACAATGTGTCCGTGTGGAAATTAGTCGCGGGTGGAGTGGTAGGGAGGGGCAGTTTTCGAAATTAATTGCAACGTGAATGAGCCTCGCTCGACTTTAGTGAATGGACCAATCAGGGGTCCGTTTCTGCACTGCTTTGCCGATCCCCGTCCCGGCTCGTTAGTCAATTAAACTTCATAATTACAGCCTCCGACCGACGACAAGGAGAGCAGGGAACGATCTTTCTCGCGTACTCGCGACTTTTTGCCGCTCGACTGACTCAACCGGCCGGATGTTCGAGGCCTGGACGCGCGTTTCACCTACGCGCTAATGCCGATTCGATATGCGTCGGGAAACTTCTCGCAATGTCGGTCGAATGTTCGCCAGTTCGAAATGGGAATTCTTCGGATGCTTTCGACGCTTCTAGTTGGGCGGCGACCGCAAATTTGGCGCCTACGATAGGTCTATGAGGCACAGTTCATGGAATTTGTCATTTGGCAGGATGGAGTTAACATCGATCAGAACTAATTGTAATAAAGAGTAATATGGAAGACATTAACAGTTGATTCTGAAAGCGATCGCTTATTATATTTAAATAAATGATTAAAACTGAAATGAATAAATGATTGAATGTATTTCTGCTAGTGCTTTAATGATATAAACTTTTGAAAATTTTTATTTTGTCTCAAGATACTATTACGGTAACAGGTACATACGTGCTGTAAAGATGAAACATTTTTATCGTCCGTTGACAAATTTCGTTTTTATTTTCTCGATTTTCCCTGAAAATTCTAACCGCCGTTCCGATAGCGAAAAGTGCCTCATGCCGACGTTAATGTCAGACGATACGTTCCCGAGATCGCGTTGACTTTCTGGCCCGTCGTTAACCCCGGGCGTTCCTCGAGTCGTTAAACGGCTCGAACTATTCGTTCAGGAATTCGCTCTTTCCCGCCCTGCGAGAAAATAGACGTTTCATAGAGAAAATTAGTAATTGAACATAGTTCCTGTCTGATCTCATCGCGAATCTAACGGTATATCACTTCGTATCGAAAATTTAATTTTCCTTCCATTCCCCATTACTCGACATCCGGCAAGAGTCGAGTAACAATGAAAGTTGCTATTTTGTTCTGCATTAACTTGCTTAGAACTATTTCAATAACATCCGACTACGTACACGTCTTTCAAAATTCATTATCCTTTTCCACTCCATCGACCGCTTTCGAAAAAAGACTGGAAAGGTCGTTCTATCGAGGACAGAAATTAAAAGCGATGACTGCTGCGATTATGATTCTCAGTTCGCCCGAGGGATGGTAGGAACCTGTTTTAACAACATCGCTACTCGACTGTTCGAAAATGTTGCCGGTACCGTTAGTTTCCCGCTTCGAAGACATCGATTGCCTTCTCGGGCCGAAGGAGAAGAAAGGCGGGGAGCGGGGAGGGAGGAAGTTGAAGGGTCTTCCTATCGACCCCCTGTCTAGTAGCTACATTATAACTGGCACTCAATCAACCTTATCAAACTTCCGCAGTCTTCCGGCCTCCTCTTCTTCCCATTGTGTCCCGTTCGTCGTCGCTCTTTCAAACGTCCATCTCCATTCCGGCGAAGCGGGCGAGTTCCTCGCGCGAAAAACTCGAGGGCGAGATACTGTATTCGAATCCAGACGCAATCGGGTTTCGATAATTCGAGTCTCAGCTTAATCCTCCCTCCCGAAGCCCCGCGCGTGTGATTCAATGATTCAGCGGAAGGAATCTATCATTCCAATAAACCTACCACGTTTTCAAGCTTGATACATAATTTCTTCACCTAACTTTTCCGTAGAAATGGAAATTGTGGCCATCAAATGTTTGAACCATGACAATATTTGCGTCGCACATTATTTTGTTGCAGAAAAATTTGCTCGCTGGCAACGCGCTGAACGCAGAATAATTGCTTCAGGATTAAAAGGCTTAAATATTCGTACATACGTTTATCGCGTTATTCGCCACTGCCTAACGTTTGAAAATTTAAACCGTCGCACTGGGTGCAGCTTTTTAAATCCTCATCCTACACACTACGCACCCAACCTCGCCTACTGTCCTACCCTGTCCCTTTACAGTGTATTTCAATGCGTTCCATGCACGGAACTCCGCGGCTAAACAGCTGTGTACCATATTAGCAGCAGCCGGTCCCAAGTTTGGCCAGCGTCCCTCTTACGATCCGCGCGCGCACGTTCGAACCTAAAGCGACTGACAACGATAATCGACTGAAGGTCGCCAGCGCGCGCGCGCGCGCGAAATCGTTCGAAATCGCAGGAATTAGTCTCGCGCCGGCTTCCACGATCGGATATCGCGCGATCGACGGCCGTTTTCCACCTGGTCGTAACGGGATTTCCGGTAGGATTCGACCGCGCTCGCCGGATTAATTGCCGCTCGAGCGTGCGGCTCAACGTAGGCGAGCGTAAAATCGATTTAGCCGACCGAGGCCGATTCCCATCCACTTTGCGATGCGACCTGAACCCATCCGCCGCTCCTTCCTTCCATTCGGACCTCCTCCCGTCCGGGAAGCCGACGCAACAGACACGCCGCAACTTCCATCGGGCGTCGGGTGGGGGTGGAAGGGCTGGTGGGGAGGTGTATAGTCGAGTCTATGAAAGGGTCTTTCACCCCGCGAATATCGAAATAATATGGAAATGGGTAGGAGGCGGATGATTGGATGGAGTCGGAGTAGGAATTTTCCCTGAGACGCGTTGAAAGATTGGAGTGCCGGAAAGTGTTTGCGCTTGAGCCTTCGGACTTTAAGAGACGTTTAATCTACGTGTTTTCGGTTTACGATGATAAGCGTTGTTTCGATTTTTCATATGCGAGGGATGAGGGAGGCTGAAACGAATTATGTGGTAAGTCTGGTGTCCTGTTGCTCGTGTTTTAGTTTCAAATTGCAGCCACGGGATCGTTAAGTAGTACGAGGTTTACGTTTCACTTTCGAGTCCCATTGGGACGAGAGATCGACCACGCTTTGTTCCGATCGGCGCAGGAGAGAAAGATCCATTAGCATTAAGTGTGACGACCCGGCGTGCGTCACATCCTCGCCGTTCGGCTTTCATTGTCGGACGCGGTGGATGACGAGTGAAAGGTCATCGTAATGGGGCGTGCAACGGTTCGTTCGTTCGGATCGTGCCGAGATCGGCGTTCCTTCACATTCCGAGTCTTTATGCGCACGTGCGATAATCGACATCGACACCATTTTCCGCGCATACGAAGGGGAACTCATGAAGGACGCTAGGCAGGAGGAAGTTCTAGTTACGTGCACGCACACGCGCGCACGGCGTGTACAATACCATTTCATCAACAGTAAATTTTTTCATTAGCAACCGCACTTATATAAGGAACGTCATAATTCACCAACATTAATCTCATTATCGTCACAAATCATGTTTTTCATTACATCGTTACCATTATGTTATTATATTGTTCATCTCAGTTATTCGTACATTATTATATACACATTCCTTTCATCCCGCAGCTCATAGTTTATAATTTTTGTGCACGTCCGTTCACCGTTTAAACATCTCTTAGTTTAGATTTTCTTTTGTCTCTTTATATACTTATTATCTAACTTTGTATTCTTTTTTTAAAAAAGGGTATTTGCCCGTCAAATTAATAAATAAATAAATACACGCACACGCGTGCAGTACGTGTACAATGCACGTACACGCGAGCAGTACGTGTACAATGCACGCACACGCGAGCAATACGTGTACATTGCACTCGTATAGAAGCGTGCTGGCGCAAAGAACAGAAGCAATCAGTCGTTTGTTCTCGTAATCTGCGAAAGAATACGGACTTGCTTTCTTTTCGCCGAGCAAAGTCGACTCCAGACATGGAAAGGCATTAATTCGTGCTAACGACGACGATGACGATGAGTGTGTGGTTCATAGCGTACTCCGGGCGTATCGAATCAAGCTGAGTTCAAGTTCGTCAGCCTGGCTGGGGTTAATTGTTGTAAATAGGCGTCAAGTGGTGGTTTCGCGTCTCGAGATGAGCTCCGAAGAGAGCGGTGGCGTTCGTTATCTGAACTCTTGATTATTTCGATTCTTTGTTATCTAGTGACCTGCTGTCCCGCTCCTTATCGCACCTATCGCTCGCTCCATTGATTGCGTGTCGTGAAACGTTCGGCTTCCGATCAGCGTAAACAATACTGTCATTAATAAAACACTGTCACGAAGGATTCCTTGCAATCAAGCAAGCAAAATCATTTATTGCTAACGCTTCGTATCTCGTCGTTCCTCATAAGTAATTACAAGAAACATTCGCGTACCAATAAGTGCAAACACTGTCACGAGTAAAGAAATATTTACACTCCAGTCCGTAGCATATCCAAAACCGATATTTCTCAACTCTCTCATTACTGACGCTTTCCTGGATTGCGCGTTCCTGATTTCACGCGCCATAAAACTTTCGGCGATCAATAAGCATAAACAATACCGCCATGCCTAAACAACTCCCTCCACTCCGCTTTCATTACGCAAGCCCATATCCGCGCGGCTAGAAAAACTAATCCTTCGCAACTCGCTCATTACTCACGCTCTCTACCCACCGGCTTCCCTTTACTACCGTCGAAGCTGCAATTCCGCATGATTCAGCCTTATTAATCCGATTTAATTCCGCGCCTCGGGCACTTCGGCCACCGACGCCCGTAATTCCGTTCGCGGCTAACAACGGTCGAATAATCGGCGGCCGTCTCGGCGTCAAGTGTCAACAGGATGCGTCGCCTGTCTATCTTGCGTCCTCGGCAAACGATCGGCCATCGCCATTCCCGGCGCAATTATACGCGGTGGCCAACGATTGCGCAAGCCTTACGACGACAACGGCAACGGCAACGGCAACGAGGACGACGAACAACGGCGGACAGCGACGCCCGACGACGCCCGGCGACGCTCGGGCCGCTCCCGAGCAATTTGCGCGCGACTGACAACTATCGACAGCCTCGATCACGTTTCGTGGTCGCTGGCCCGGATTAACGCCGAACCCATTAACCGTCTCAATGCCGACGCTTTGAATTACGCGGTTATTGCGAGGCCCGTAAGACAATTGCTGCCGGAATGACCCGGAGAGAGGCTGACGAAGTCTCAGTTTGGAGCTTCAGACCAATTTTCATCTGCATTAATATTTTATATGCCTATATGGATAGAAGATATTTGTGCTGTGTATTAAAAGTGAAAGATTTTCGTAATATAGAGTTTTGCCACTTTTAGAAGTATGTATTTATACAGGTGGTTTGTATAATGATGTTCTGATCGGTGAGCGTAATTGCTAGATTTCGGTTTGTATTCTTTATGCTCGTAGGAATGTCGTGACTAAGTGCGAGCGGTGTCGAATTTGTAAACGAGAAATCGATAGCGATTCAGTAATAGTTCGGGAGTCACTGCATAATGTGCTGTAATCTGTTGGCTTAATTTGGCTAATTTTGCGGACGCGAGCAGTACGGTCGAACCGCAATGTTCGCCGGAAGACAATTCTCGACAGCATTGTCATTTTCCCTCTCACTCATTCCCCCTCTCTCTCTCTCTCTCTTTCCTTCCCTCTCTCGCAAGAGAGAACCTGTCGTTAATTACATCGAGCTGTCATCTTGGAAAAACGAACGAAATCGTTTCCGAGCGCCGCGTCGCGACGTCGAAGCGATGATAATGAAAAAATTGATTGCTCGTCCGGCTGCCAATCGACGTTTACGGCCGATGGCGCGGCTCTTGACCCCGACGATCCCGGGGAAAAACTTAGGGGCTTTTGTCAAAATTTATTTCACCCCCTTTTGTGTCGCCGCTTCGGCTGATCGCTCCGCAATTATTTTCACGCCCTCGATTCGTTTGAATGCTCGCCAAGATTGCGGCCTCTCTCTTTCTCTCTCCCCCTCTCTCTCCCTCTTTCTCTCATACTCGCACACCATCTCTCTCACTCTTCGGCTCTTCGACCTGCCTCTCCTCTTTTTCGTCCGACGCGTAAAAACGAAATGGAGGTCCTCGTTAAAGCTTTTATTCCGCGACGAGCTCTCTTTTTCGTCATGCAGGGATGTCGCCCTGTGCCTGGCGCCGAAAAAAGGGAAGGAGGGGGGAGTGTAAAAAAACGGCCGTGCGTCGAATGTTCGTCAATGGAACGTGCCCCGTTCATTGACGCTGCCAATTAGTTTACGGCCATTGATAATCGCGCGGTATCGAGCGCTTAATGGGCCGTACTCAATGTCGGCCGTAAGTGATTCTTCGAAATATGCCCGAACCCGGGCCAAGCATTGTTATACACTCGCATGTTTCGCATTCGATGAAACTACCATTTTCGATCATTCTTTTCCTGCGCAAAACGCTCTTCCATCAATCCGCGGCACAGCTCCCGCAGATTAAACTTTCCGTAGACTGGCAGCCAGCGGGATTCTCTCTCGCGCTTCTCGAATAGATCTGGATTAAGGGTAGATGGTGGTGGGTAGGGTTTTCGGGAGAGGGGGGGATTAAGAAATTCATGATATTTTCTTAGCGGCACGAACCGCGCTCAGGTACGCCAGGGCGGTTTAAAGCCCGAGCGTTGTTCCTAACCCGCGAACTCATCGCTTACGAACACGTCGGCTACACGCTTTGCATTCAAACGAGCCCGTCGCAATTATTTTAATGATCCTACACGAAGTTCAGGAGTGCTCGTAATGAATCGCCGGCGTGGGGGCGAACAAAGATGTTCGGCCCGTCAGATTCATCTTTCCTACGATGGAAATAAGTGTCTCACGACGTGACTCACGCCTATCCAGGAGAAAAAGTCGTTATTTTTTATTATCAGCGTCATAATGAATCTTCGACTCTACCACTTCTTTCCAGCGTCTCGTAAAAAATCGAAAGTCAACCGCAGCTTTCTGCCGTAGATCGATATCAACTGATCGACGTGTACATAAGCGATGAGTTCGCGGGTTAGGAACAACGATGTTCGGCCCGTCAGATTTATCTTTCCTACAATAGAAATAATATATAATATAAATCTCACGACGTAAGTCACGCCTAACCAGGAGAAAAACTCGTTATTTTTTATTATCAGCGTCATAATGAATCTTCGAGTATTCTGCCACTTCTTTTCAGCGTCTCGTAAAAAATCGAAAGTCAACCGCAACTTCCTGCCGTCTGATCGATCTCGACTAATCGACGTGAGTCATGAGGATATCGACAGCATTACACTTGGCGAGGAATCCCGATCAGTCCGCGAATTCCTTATGAATCAACGGACTGTTACGTCACGGTCGTCATATAGGTATATATATATATGCATGCCCAAGAGCGAGCATAAATACACGCGCGATGTTCTCGGCTCGGCATTTCCGTATTTTACCGGTGAAAAGCTTCTCGATGGACGGTAAATGCAGTTCCCCTCCCACCTCTCGCGAACTCCAACCTCTCCCGTTTTTTCCTCACTCTCTTTTTATCCCTCGCGTTTTCAGGCTGCACCCACGCTAAAACGCGCATGCACGTTCGAGCGAATGAACCTCGGCAAAAGGAAGGATCCGTGCTCGGCAGCGTATCACGGAACCGGATCGGGGGGAGAGGGGGGGGATTTTGTTTCGATTCCGTCCGCTCTCCTTCTTGTCGAGCCCGCACGGCGGTGGAGAGGGGCTGTTGAGAGGGGGGAAGGGCGAGTTGCGCTCAAATATTTATCGGATATCTCTTTCTCGGCGTCGTCCGGGCGCCGAGGATGAAAAGGCGAAATTTTGTATGCCAGAGATGAGAAGTCGGGAAAAGTTCGTCCCGGGCGAAATGGTACGGAGCGAATATGGAAGGCAGACGCGCGAGATGTAAAAATAGACGTATAAATAATAGATGGAAATTGTGAAAAAGTGCGACTGCATCGAGAGGTACGGAAATATGGAACTGGTTTTCGGATATATTCTTTGTCGGACGTATTCGATGGTATTTAAATGTGTCAGGCTTTGGGCAGAGGGAAGTGGAAAGAATCGGTGTCGAAACAATTTCGATCGACCTTCGAACTGGACAAGATGGTGCCGGCAGAAGAATAAAGCCGATTATCACGTTCGGTGATGATAATTTTAGAAAATTCGCTGTCGAGGCATAGATACGAGAATGAGTCTGATATGATTCATAAGGAGGGAGATAGAGAGGGGGGGAGCAGAAAAAATGTGGAGATCATAGAGGCTGGCCACGAAACTACGCGTGCCGAGAACTTAATAACCCGAAGGCTGCGGTCCGAATGTCATACATGATTCATAAACTCGGGGAGAAGCAGGATCTAGCGTAATAGAATAATGCCGTTTAAGATGTGATTTCGTGGAAATAGAAATGCGGATGTGACGGGCGGGTAATTGTGCGTGGGGTCCCATTGTAATACAATTCTCCATTGGCACCGGAAGAGCTCGTACGTCGTTTCCGTGAAAAAAAGAGAGGTAAATAAATGGGACTACCGTGATCGAGGCCTTATAACGCCAATTCCAATTATTGCGGGAGAAAAACGGAAAATTGCTACGTTCACGCTCTGCATGCATTCGCTTTTACAAAAGCCAACATCTACCTACTACGTTGAAATTTGGTCTGTTGCAACACCATCGTGGCTAAATAGACTCCCGTCTCGCAAGTGCTAAACTATCGACCGACAAACGCGATCGTAAATAAGTATATATGATCCTATCACAGACAATCCTTATAACGCAAATTCCAATTATTGCGGAAATAGGACATTCCTGTGATCACTATGTTCCTTATCCGTCCGCTATTGTAACAGCATGCAACAAATTATACCAGAATACGGACCACGCGACTACTTTTAAACGCGACAAACAGTTACGTTGCCTACGCTGACACGCTATCAACGCTCGAGCGGCGCAAACGACAAGGCCAGTAATGTCAAAAGCAGCGTAATTAAACCCGACTTTCCCGACTTCTAGCGGGCGTCCAACATTGCGCCGACACCGCAGACTCTTAGGAATTGTGTTCGGGCTCCGGCCACGTTGCGAGGCGAGGGAGCCCGTCGATATTTCTGACGACCGACGAGGGCGGAGGTGGTCCTCGTGTTTTCTGATTCCGGAAATAGCACTGGGGCCCCCTCCCCTCCGTCCACCTTCCCTTCCAGCTCGTCCGGCCTTCCCGACTTTCGTACCGTTCGTCTTCTTTCCACTTTTCCTCCCTCGCCGACAATTTCGGCCTCTGGTGAACCTTCCTCCTTTCACGTCTTTCGCCCCTTTCTCTAGTTCCCCCCCTCTCCCTCTTCCTCTGTATTCCCCTCCAGCTTCCTCAGCTCCTGCCTGGATCCTATTAATTCTCGCTACCGTCCAGCGGTGCGCATCAACTGGAGCGGCCACACTAATGAGGCAAATGAAATAGTACGCTGAAACGGGGAGGGCCCTCGCCGTTGAAAGTTGGCGAACCTGCGATCGCGGCGCGAATATCTGCCGACGACGCGTCATGGTTTGTTTGGGTCTGATTAGAGGGTGGCACCGATCCATCGAGAGGCCGAACTTTGTTTAAGCGAAGCAGAGATTATATCGCAGAATACTGTCTACGATTGTATTAAGATTCATGAAATAAATTGCAATATATGTGGGAAGTTTTTTTGCTTTATTAAAGTTTCAATTGTACTCGTATGTGTACTGTTGGTAATAATGGTTTAATTGAGCCAGCGAAGATGAGTTGATTCTGCGTTAAGAGTAATTTTGCGGACTCTTAATGAACCATTCAGCGAGATAATTGAGTGATTGAGTGATTAGGTTGCTGTTGCGGCCTTCGGTATGTGACAGTGTCAACATTTCGGAACGATTCGCACGGGAAGCCAGTGAAATCTGAATACAACGACCGCCCGGGAGTTGAAGAGCGCTCAAGATCACTGTCTCGAGCCCACTTTCTCCCCTAACTTTCGACGAAGATCATTACCGCAGCACCCAGAGTAGTCCCGTCGAACAATTCCCGGGCGTCGATTCGCAGCACTTCGCAATTAACGCCCGGATCAATTTGCCAAGCCGATTCCCACGCATCCGCCGGATTCTTTCGCTTATCAATTATCCGCGCTCGCCGAAAATTTATTTTCGCCAAACGCGAACGGCCGTCACGTCATTATCCGGGGCTCGGGCGCGTACGCGAAATTTTCGAATTTCGAGTTCGCACGGAATTCATCCCGCTTCCACCCACGATTGCAAATGCCGCGCTAACGAGCGTGCGCTATCATCGACGTCGATCATAATTCCCCCGTCCCGCGGAATGCCCGGCCAAAAATGCATTGCCATTCATGCGCGAAGATTCGTCGAACCGTGTACGCCTGTGTAAGTGAAGAGTGGGGAAAAAACGAACAAATAGGCGGATCGAAAAAAAGTGCGCGGATCCATGCGGCGAGGTGTCGGAATGTTTGCTCGCCCGTTTTCGATCGGTGTGGGTGGACGCACCGGTCCCGATCGGCGGATATTCTGAGATAAAAAGCTGGAAGTGCAGACTGTGCGTGGCGGAGATATGATAAAGGCTCTCGCGATTTTCGCTACGGCGCGAGCGAACATCGTCCTCGGCGTTCCGTTCTATTTGCCTTGCCGACTTTACGAGAATCTTCGATGCCGGACAAGAATAGAGAGGCAGATAAGAGTGACAAGCGATCTCGGGATAGGCCGATATCACATTGAAATCCCTGAACTTGCGTTTGGCATTTGTTTTAATTGCTGCGCACAATCATACCGCTGAAAATCAACACCTCGAAACAGTCCTTATCTATTTATCTATTTATTGCTCCCATGTATCGAAGATGAAGAAAGCTCTACTACAACCGCACCACCATAATTTGCTATGATAAATCAAAGGAGAGAAGCATTTCGTTTCCATTCGACCGACAGCGGAAAATCGCGGGAACTCGGGCTAAAAAAAATCAATAAAATAGTGTCCCTAGCAACGGAATCGCAACACAGCCCAGCGTCTCCCCAGAGGAATTTTTGTTGACGTTCCCTCTGTCCTCCCTCGAAACCGACAGCCCTTGGTCCCCTGATAAACTTTTTAATTGCACTTGAAATGCGCACACGATTGCGCGGTCTCTCTCTCGCTCTATCTCTCTCTCTCTCTCTCTCACTCTCTCCCTCATTCGCTCTCTTTCTCTTTCTGTCTCGAAGAGAGCAAGGTCTCCCGAGGGCGTCCCTTTAGACGAGCGATTAATGCTTCGAGGACCCGGCTGAATGCCGTTTACGGACGACAGCGTGGAAATTGATGGATCGCAAGAGAGACGGCAAAGAGTGGCGAGCGAAAGCCGGATGCCAACCAGAGAGTAGACTCAGCTCGGCGACGGGCTGCATTTTGCGGAACGGCGGGACGAATGAGCGCTGAAACGCTGGAAAACTTTTGCGACCGGCGCGGGGGGGTACCCGCCTCTAATTAACGGCTCGTTAAGTTCCATCGGCGTTTTCGGACGAGTCGAGGCTGCCGGGGGGTGCGCTTACGCGTGAAATTCATGGGGAGGGTGCCGATGGCGAGTCAGGGGTGGCCTCGACAATTTGTAGGGCGCAAGGGTGATTTCGAATGAGGGGGCGGAATGTATAATGCACGGTGCTCTCGTTTTCGGGTGGAAGATAACAATTTAGATACGAACGTAGGCAAGAATTGGGGATAGTTGAATTTGATTTATGCTCGTGGATAGATGATTTTTTGGGGTGTAGGATGGTTTTGGGTGGATGGAGGGAGTGGAATGTGTAATATGTGGATTCGATGCTGTAATTTGCAGGAATTCGATGAGTTATGCATGATTGTATGCAAAAATTGTTCGGATGATTGCGATGATTGGTACCGAAATTTGATTTGCAGTCGTAGTTACAATGTAGCATTGTAATTTCGAATGAAACAAAGGAATGAAATGTCGGTATTATACGTGTTACATTCTTGTTTTCAAGAGGAATGTTAAAAATAAATTATCCCAGATAGAAACTCGTGAGGCGATCGCTATGATTGATACTTAAATTCCATCGACATTTTCACGCCGCTTCACGGCTCACGCGAGTAATTTTCGGGGTGTCAGGGGAGCAGAGAGTGATTTCCGATGGAAAAAAAAGGTATATTTCGGCGTGTAACGTGTAACGCCGAAGTTTCGCTTTCCGAAAGGAATGGCACCGAAAATTGATCAATTTTTCACGTTACACCCGGAGTCGCCCCTTCGGGAAATCGCGAAATAACGGAACGCAACCGAAACAAATCGAGAGCCGTACGCCGCGGCCATCTCGCTCGCGCCCGAAACGGACAACGTCCATAAATCGATGCAAAATCATCTAATTCCGCAAATTCAACGTTCGCGCAACAATTCCCAGTTAAAGCCCGCCACAGCGAAATCCCACCGTCTCTCCCAACTTCCAATTTCCCATCCGAGAGCTCTCGTCAACGGGCGCGCGCGCGGGATGACAGGAGCGGAGGAGGCGAACGGGATGTTCGACAAAGACAAAAAAAGGAGGAAAACTCTCGAGCGCGAAAACACGAGCCGTTCACTTTCGTCGGTCGGGTATTCGGCGTGCAATAATTTTCCAACTACCGACGCACAGCCGAGCACCGTCGGCCAGCCGTGAGTGATTTAATTCGTCGACAATACCACTCTGTATCCGTCCTCTCCGCGCTTCGTCGATAGAATTTAAAAAAAAAAAAGGAAAGAGACTAGGTCGAAAAAAGAGAGAAGCTTATATACGCTGTACAGGGCGGCGGCGAAAAAAGCATAGAGCGGAATCGAATATAGAGGCTGGCAGGGGGTGGATTCGGGATAGTTGGGGGTTGCTGGGGGTTGATGGGGGGGTAGTTCCGTAGAAGAAAAGGGACGAGCATACGTCGGACGGCCGCAAACTGACGCGAGTGCCAAGGAGAAATCGATAGTCGGACTCGCATCGTCGAGTCTCTAGACATTACGGTCGAAATAACGGTGAGTGGCATTACGCGCTGGAAAGAAAGAGCCGGCTGTAATAAAGTGCCCCCGTATCATCGGCAGTAAACCTTTACGGGCGATATTTACATACGTAGGAGCCGACGTACGTATGAGCGAATGTTGCGAGTTACGCTGGATTTCTATTATACTATCCTTCCCTTTCTTGCCGCGATTCGCGTCGACTGTTCTCCTTTGAAACGACCGCTACGCGAATGGCGGAATAGTGAAAGGCATTGAAATAAAAACAAGAGGATCTGTAAGTACGCTGGATGCACGTTTCAGTGCCCGGCAGCACAGTTTAGGTGAGAGAAAAGTCTGCAGCGTTGCGAATCTTTTTTTTTTTTACTGCCTACGATTTGGGTCCTTAACTTTTCTTTCGAACAAAGATGGAAGTTAATGTGGCGGAAAAAACGTAGAAGGCCTTGGGGAAAGGTAAATGATTCGGATGAGGCGGGGTGCCAGGGAGATGAATACATAATTCTTGCTGACTCTGATTTTGATCGTTATACTTTCGTCGGCGGAAAAGTGAATCTTTCGGACAGGTGAAAAATTCTGTAAGATTACGAATAATCTTGGCCCTCGCTGATTTCGGTTCCCATCCCTTCGTTCGTTCCGATGAAAAAAAATTAGGTTAACGTCCGCGGACTACGCAGCGAACCCTCGGGGAAAAAGTGAATGTTTGGGATGGAAAAAAAGGAAATTCCGTACGAATAATTCTTTCCTACTTCGATCTTCGACCCATCCGTTCGATTAAAGAAAAAGAGGCTAACGTCCTGACAAAATGCAGCGAGTCCCCGGAGAGTCGAGCGAACGTTCCGGACGGGAAATGAGAGGAACGGAAAGGAACATCTCCTGAGATTACAAAAGAAGCGAATGTTTCGCATATGGAAAAAAATCGATAGAATTACGGACAGCCCTGGGCGAAAAAAGGAAGAGACCGACACCTTGAAAAAACACAGCTCCCGTCCCCGGAGGAGAAGTGAACATTCCCGCATGAGAAAAAACGACAGACAGATCCCCCGAGATTACAAGGAAGTGAATGGATCGTACAAGGGCAAAAAGAGAAAAATCCATAAAATTGCGAATAATCCTTCCCCGCTCGGGTCTCGGTCTTCAACCCTTCGGCGCGGCGAGAAAAAGGGGCTAACGTCCTGGGAAAAGCGCAGCGAAGTCCCTCCCCCCTGAGGAGGAGTATCTGGCCGACGACGTTCGCTCGACTCGCATGTGTTCGGAACGCGTAGTAGAAAACGTGGGGCGATGACACACGCCCAATATAAAACGCGCGGGTGTAAGTTGCGAACCTGCAACGAGGAGCGCGCGCGCGCACGGGCGCTCGCAGCCAGAGATATCGTCCCTGGCTTCGCCATCCTAACCCCACCACACCTCGACCTGCAATTTCTCTCATTCCCCCTCCCCTCCCGTCGCCCCCCCCCCTCCCCGCGACAGCCTCCTTCGACTATGTTTCTCTCTCGGCACTGCCCTTCCGATGCTCTTTTCCGCCCCTTCCCGCTCCTTCCTGCCGTTCGTCTCACTTTCCTGCTCTTTTCTCTTCCCTTCCGGCACTCCTATACTCCCCCTAAGTCCGACATCCCTTTCCACGATCCCTTCTTAGCCTCCTCCCGCCGACTCCTCGCGTCCTGGCCGATTGTCCTCTCGATGCGGCCGGACCCATCGTCTTATTTTCCACGATTCGTCTTATGCACCTTCTGTAGGTAGCCAGTCCGCCAGACTGCCTTCCCTCCAAGGGCTGTTCTCAGCTCCTTTACCCTCACTTACCTAGGATTTTTTTCCTTATCTTTCCTTCTTACATTTTCCCTTAGTCTATTCTCGCTTCTTCGCTTCTCTTCTCCTTCTTCCTCCTCGGTCCCCGCCCCTTCTCTCGGCGTTAGTCTCGACTCTTTAGGATTACTCTCCTAATGCACTTTTTCCCCGAGGCACTTTTTTTTTACCTCGCGCCTGCCGTGAGTTTCTCTTATTCGGGCTCTTTTATCTGTGCGTCGCACTCTGTCTCTTTTTGTCTGCCATGGAACGCAGTTTTTCTCCCTCCCGAGATCCGTGATTTTTTAGAATTCCTCCCCGTTCGCAAGCGAACTTCTCCCGCCGCCGCAATCGTTGATTTCCCATGCCTTGGCTCATATTTTCCGTCCTTATTTTCTCGCCCGGTTTTTGTTCGTCCCCCAGAGCCGAAGCTCAGGGCTCTGAACTGAAGTTTTTGATCGCACCTTCTTCTCTTATTTTTCTTCTCGATCCGTCTTATTCTTTCACCTTTAATGCGCACTCTATTGGCACCGTCTCCTTCTGATTGGCCAGCGGGATTCCAGCTTTCTCTCTCTCTCTCTCGCCGCCCATTTTTCCTCTCAATTTATCTTATTCCGAACCTTCTGTCCACACTTGGCCCCGTCTCTCTCCGATTACCTTCGCCCTCGCACATTTTCTCTTATTTTTTCCCTGTCAATACCTCTCTCATTCTTCCCGCTCTGTCCACACTTTAATCTCTGTCTCTGACCCACGATCACCCCTCCGGCCACCCCGCACCCCTTTCAAATTCCTTTCATTCCTACTGCTCGGACCACTTATTATCCTCTCTCTCTCGCTCTTCGATTGCCACTACCGTTCCTCCCCTATTTTCCCTGTCAATATCCGTCTTTTACTTAGCGGAGAACCTCTCTCCCCCTTGCTCTTTCCGTTTCCCTCTCGTTCTCTTTTTGATTACCACCGCCATTTCCATCTTATTTTCCCTGTCAATATTCATCCGTCTTTTACTTAGCGAGAAATCTTCCCTCGCAATCGCTGGCCATTGCTCGCATTTCCACCCCTCCTCTCCTCTCCCACCCCCTTCCACCCTTGTCAGCGAATGCAGGGTCGAGGCCCGCTTACACTTTGTCGAACCTCGATGTTGCCCGATGGGATTTGCCCGACCTCCGCCAATTTCGGCTCCCCGATCGTTTCCTCGGACCCGGTATATCGATCGTCCGACTAGTCGAAGGTCCTTTCCTTCGTCCGGCCATCCTGGAAGGAAAGAGCATCGAATCCCGAGAATTGCACCGCCTTCCGACCCGTCGTGGGCTGCCAGACGCGAAACCGATACCGGGCCTTTCCTTCGCTCGTAAAAGCTTCGCGAGGTTTGGCGAGAGAACAGACACTCGTTTCTCGCTGTTGCCCCACGTCGGGAAGTCGGACGGTAGGTAGTAGGTCGACGAACGAAGTTCCCGGTGTGGGAATCGGTAATGGGTTGATAGACATCGATCGTTAACTCTGGCCCCCGTGCCGGGAGCTTTATCGGAGGCTCATTAGTTTGTTACTTCAAAACTGTTGAACGTGAGAGTTCGTTGAATTGATTGTCGTAGGAAAGTAGGCTCTGTCGGAAGAGTACAGGAGTTGGTATGGAGATGTTGCTGATTTAAGTGAGTGGTTAGGATCTACGTTGATTCGGATCGTGAGTATTCGGTATAAATCGCAAGTGAGAAAAGGACGGCTACGGCTTGTCACAAAATATGATCGCTGTGAACGGAACGCATTACTGACTAGTCGACACTGAGGTATGGAATGCTACGAAGTATATGGACCGCTTATTTTGAAAGTGGTGTAAATCCATATTTAAAAAAAAAATTAAATAGGTATATAATTTATGATTAACGTGATGTAAACGGTTTATTTATGTGATATTTAATATAAACGTATATGTACGCTTTTCGTAGCCGAGCGCCCACTTTTCGAGAGCGTATATATACGCTCTTCGGAGCGACAGAGTTAATTTCTGTATGGTCTCTGATGCATTTCCGGTTAACTCGCGATATCTCGAAGTATCAATTATGGCTGGGCGAGCACGTAAGAGCGTCAGGGAATTTCTTGAAGAAACGTCTTCCTCATCCGCGGCCGGGCGCTCGTATCGATTCGTTCTCGGGCAGAAAACGTAGCCGGGAACTTAACTGACTCACGGGCAGGGGCCGTATATAATCTTCGAAAGCGTCACGTCCGCGGAATCGACGGGCCGAATCGTAAATTAACAATAGAAGCGAAACCCATAAATTCGCATCGATGCCGGGGGGGCGTAAAATATGTTTGCGCGGAAAGCGTACGTGAGTAGGGAAGAAGTATCGGACGGAATTGATTTGCAAGCGTAAAATACCGTATCGTAAGTACGCAGGCAGTCGGGCAGAATTCGTTCTCGATATACAAAATATTGCATCCGCATAAATTCGCTTCTTAAAAGCACCCCTGCCTTACGCCGAATAAGAAAATCAATCCCCGAACCTAAGCCTCTACGCTTACGTGCTAATAATTGGGAAAGTGGTTCAATCAAGCAAATTTGAAGTGAAGGAATCAAGCGTTCAGTTTGAATTACTACAGTAATAACCATCTGCGTACTCTGCAAGAAAAGTAATTCCCATCCTCGAAGAATCGAACTCGTAACAAGCAGGAAATCGATCTCACATCGTAAGATATAGCGTTCGGAAGCATTCAGGTACGGTAGGCCGAATCTGTTGGTAATCGTCGTTCGCGACACGTGTGATCCGAATCGGAGGAGACCGTCGCATGTCAGGATCGGGAATACACGGATGGCAATTCGTGAAAATGGACGGGGCACTCAGGAGGCCCGTAAGGACGGAGTTTACGGAACAGTGCGCCCCGATGACATTGCGGGGCATTCGCACGTACGTGATGCACCTACGTTATATACCTGCCTCATCTGTCTCTCTCACTCCCGAGTCCGTCGAGCACGTACTCGCCGCGACCATCTGGACTGTGTCAATTCCTCTTCCGCGCTCAAACTTCACCCTCGACGTGAGAGGAAGGTCTTTCGGTAAAAACGAGTGTAAGGGACCGAATGTCGAATACATGGCATTTTCTGGAAGTAATTCGTGAACGGCCACGACATTTAGACATTAATACGAGAAACATTAAAATTCATCCTGCGAAAGTATAGAGAAAGCTTAGATATATGTTTTAAAATCGGAGATAACGTTAGGAATTTTAGATTAACGAAGGTCGTTTGATAGATCGGTGTCACTGTGGAATCATAAGGAAACGTAAACTACCTTAATATCAAAATTAAAGTGCAATATCGCACTATTAAGGCCATTTGATAGATCGGTGTCACTGTAGAATCATAAGGAAACGCAAACTACCTTAATATTAAAATTAATATGCAATATCGCACTATTTACGTTTCCGTGTTCAAAACTCGCCGTAAGACGCCCGTTGTAACGAGTTTATGGAATAATTGCAGCGGCGTCGGAGTCAGGCTGCAATTTTCCACTCGCCACTCTATCGTCTCGCCCACCAATACCACCCTCCACGCCGGTGGAAAAAAATCTCGTCAACGGGCGCCTCACGCTACACCTTGTTACGCCCTGTTAACGTGGCCGCGCCGCTAACGCCTGTTATTTGCATATTAAATAGAGGCGTCCTCATGCCAAAGACGGTCTCGACCCGTCGCGCGAATTATAATAACTCGGGGCACCGCGAAAATCTAAGGTGCCATCGTTTACGGGCTGCTTTAATTAAGGCCAACTGCTCGTGACTCCGGTCCACCCCCCCCTCCCCCTCCCCACCACCCCTCTCCACCCTTCCAAAAACGGCCCTTAACGACGCAGCGACAGATAATTACGGTTTCGCTACTGGCACGTCCTAACCTCGTTTGTCGGAATCCGCTTCAACATATTGGCCGTAATGAAAGTCTGGGAACAATCGGTAGGTGTCCTGGCCGATCGCTTCCACTTAGATTCTTTCGCTCGTCCGGCTCGATAACGTACTTCCGCTCATTATCGCTAACGAGATCGCTGTTTTTTCGCGCAGGGGAAGTTTCGCGCAAATTGTCGGCAAATCGGGCTTAGCGCTGGGGAACAATGGACTAAATACGCCGGCTTTGTGCCGGGCTGACGCTAATGTATTAAATGATCGTGTGTTGTTGCGGGCTCTGCGGAGCGAATATTGCTAATTTTGAGGTTATGTTAAAAGGTGTCGGTCGCCGAAGGCGAGTTTATCGGTACTCGGATATGAGGATCGGCGTCGGGACAGGTCGTTGAACGTCGGAGTTTAGATTGTGCAATGTATTTCATAAGGTCTCCCCGACACGTGCATATGCGGGGGTTCATAAGGTTAGGTATATTTGTGGTCCTACGGCGTCGGCGAGGCCAAAGTTTCGCTAGCGGAATACGAATGTGTGTAAATGATACGGAGTTAAAAGGAACGTGGCGTTAGAGAACGCGAATTACCGGCGCAGAGAGCTGATAAGCAACGGATACATGCAAATTGACCCTAATGTCTCCCGAAGGCGGTCAATCCCAGCGGAATTTCTTTAAATAAGACATCCAGCATTGACCCGACGTCCTAGTTTTCTAAATCAGAGTCTCGCCAGTGCGCCCGACGAATTTACAGGCGACCCAATTCCGCGGAAGTGCAGCTTTCCTTTTCCGTTCCTTCATTTTCTGCGTCGTCCGTCCTGTCTGGCCATTAGCATAATCTCCCGACTTAAGATGTACATCCATGTATAATGCATTTCGTATGTATATCGTATATAAATGCGCGTCGGCGGACCGGAGGTAGTGATATTGTTCTTTGCACAATTTCACGGGTGTCCAGGATAGGTATTGATCCTCGCTAACGAACGAAGCCTAGCAAGAACCAACAATGCAAATTCACTCGAGCCGCGTTCGACACGCTGATCCATCGACGACCCGATTCGAGGGAGATTAAATTATTCGAGGTTTTCTCCTTGCGCCAGCCACGCTCGCGCCATCATTTACATTCCCAATGTTGCCTGTGTACCTTGGCCATCGTCCTCCGACCGAAGAACTAGGAACGTCTGCGTCAGCTGGCGCACAATAAACGTACATCATGCTGATTCCTCGATGCCTAGAGTCATTGTTTTGCTGAGAGGCCACGAATGTTTTGCCGCAATCAACGAGCCGCGGTCGACCAAATATTTCAACAGCGAAACAGATTTCTTTCCCTACGCCTCTCGAACATCACAATTGTTATATCTGTAGTATCCATAGTATCTGTATGCCTGTGTGTATATATTGTACAATAGAATACATTATCCCGTCTCAAGAGATTACAAAGTAAAATAATAAGATACACTTGACAAATCGTTACCAATCCGAACTTTAATTCGAAACCCGCCGGTCTATTCTCGGCCGTTGAAAAAATTCAAATCTAATCTCATTCTTTTAAACGGTGACACACGACGAGAGCACAGCGGACGCCTCTATCTGTTCCTATCTCGAAATTTGAGCGAAATACGCGTCCGCCTGGTGGCTGAGACCGGTCGTCGGTTCGAATCTCGATAGGAATCTCCTCATCCTCACCACCCTGTACACTTCATATACATAATTGCCTCTCCCGGCTCATCTAGCAAACGTCGCGGCTCGCCCGGTATCGTTCATGAATACGGCATTAGCGAGGCCGGCCTCGGACAGATCCTTCGCCAGATATAATTTCCGTCACCGTCGCTTCCTCTTTTCTCGAAATTCGTCCTGGCCGAAGTTTGCCCCCCGAGAGCGACGCATGCGCAGTACGGGGCGAAGAGCGGCGGCGCGAGCGCGCATCGTCTTATGCATAATTTATCGCGTGATTCATCCCATAGAGACACGCTTCCTGGCGCCCACGTGGGTACGTTGCCGCAGTCATCGACGAACGATACCGGTCGACAGTTTCGATCTATTGTTAGGCGAGACGGCACAATGGGGGCCGCACGGGAAACGAGACAGAAAACACGGCGGAATTTTTTAACTTTTCAGCCGGCAGGGATGAGTCGACCCCGGCGGCAAGCCACGATCGTGAATCTATTGGACGCGAAGCGAAAGGGTGGGGAGGGTAGAAAAGTCTGACGGGAGAACGAATGTCTAAATTTGTCGGGATATTGAAACGGGACTTCGGGATCTCACAAAAGCCGAGCCGATTGTCCCGAAACAATAACTCGCCTACTCGGCGCCGCAAAGCCATCATCCTCAATAAAAAATCACTGCCGTTCCAGGAATCAAGCGCAAGAGTAATTATCCGCGGCTTCAATCTTTCATTGCGGAACCCAGCTAGCCTATAGATCCTCGCGTGGGCAAAGGTTAGACTTTTCGATCGATAGGCTACTGACGTCACGCCGGCTCGAGAGCCCTCGACCCTCGGAAAGAAACGGAGTCGCAGGTATCATAACCGAACTCTCCTATCTGCCATCTTGTCCAAAGGGTTAACCTCCCGGGGCCACATCCATCAACAGGCACGGCATGCGACAGTCTCAATCCTGTTTCTCCCCGGAAATGACGGTGTACCGAAACGTCCGCTGGTATCTGCCGGATCTCGACGCCTGGACATCCTGGAGACCCGGGACAGACCCCTACGGACATCGCGGACGACCCCCTCGGATTGGCGGGCAAAAGCCGCATTTGCCGCGAACTCGAGGCCATCGACGAGGCCATAAGACGTGTCTTGGAAGTAAGGTACATCGATCGCGTGACCGGGAGGGCGAGGAAGAAGGCACGAAGCCCCTCAGCTTACAAGCGTGTCGGACACCGTGAAGGGGCCGTCGTTGTCGAACGTCAACTTCTCGAATGGAGGGCGAAGGGAATGGAAAAGAAAAGGGCAAGGGACGGGCGTTATTAGCTCGGCGCCGTTTCGGGAATCAATTCCGTGTAACGCTGGCCGAAAGGGACGGCCATCGCTGGCGTACTCGCCTGCCGGAAATTGGCAGGGCGCCGATGAGTCCACGTATCGACGATGTCGGTCGGGAGGAATTAGATGCGCTTTGAGAGCCGCTCGAATGCGTGGAGCGCGGATGGGGTTTAGGCTAACCGATCGGTCGCTGCTGATGGATTCATGCTCGGGGGGGCTGTTTTTCTGTTCGGGCGGTAACGAAAATAAATTTCGGAGCCTGCGCTCGGGTATGATGACCTTTCTCTACCTAAAGAATATCTACGGCTGTACATTTATATTAGGTTGGCAAGGAAGTAATTTCGAGTTAGCGTGAAGTCAAATCCGTATTTTTGTACAGAGAGTACTCTTTACAAGAATAAACTTTAATCAACAATGTATTTTTCTTTAACACAGGCAAGTTTCTCAAAAATTAGAAAATACGAAATAAAATACATACCAATCCAATAGATGCGTTTTAGAGAATAAGGTGCAAGGCTTATCTCATGTTTTACTTGGACTCTCCGTAATTATAGGCGCAAAAGAGAGAAATTCTTTCACTCCATTCGCATATATGGCGTTTACACTGATAAAGTTTCTCGAAAATTACAAAATACGATACAAAATTCTTACCAACCCAATAGATGCGTCTTAAAAAATAAATTGCAAGACTTATCTCATGTTTTACTTTGACCTCCGTAATTACAGGCGCAACCGAGAGGAATTCTTTACTCCATTCGCATATATGGCGTTTACACTGATAAACCTAATCAGTACTAAAACAAGCGAGTATTAAAAAACGTATCGCAATAAAAATGCGTTATCATCGGCCCTGCGAGACAGAGGGGCATTCGCATGTCCTTGTATGCAAATGCGCGCGTAGAATTAAAAAGCACGCGGCAGATTGCGAGTCTCTCATTGACCGGGAGGCAGAAGTAGGCACCCGACCCTCGCGCAGGCCGGTTCGGCCTGTAGTTATCTCTACGCGGGCAGCGCGTATCGGGGCAGACGAATGGAAAGTCGATAAACCGTCGTCGGGAGCCAACGAACCTGACGTGAGTCATCGTCTCGCACCTAATAACGCCGCGCGCGCACAGCCGGCCGCCGGTGCCAGGGTCCGACGAGACAGCCCTGCTAAATCGAGCACTCCGTCTGACGCACTAATTTTCACCGAGGCACAAGGCGCATAATCGACTGCCCATTATACGCGGGCCCCGTTCGGCGGGGTTCAAGCACTTTCGAACGTCCTCGAGGCCGCTCGTCGAGAAAAATGTCGTCGGCCTGAAACCGAACACCGTGATGTTCACGACTTAAGGTATCGAGAGCGTGACGCGTGAAAAAGGTACAGTACTTTCCCTGCGAGAGCTTGAAATATGACAATACCGCAAACGTAACATGTATCTAAGTCTAATGCTGTATAAATCAAAAGTCTCGAAATATTGCGGTAAATGTCAAAACGATGACTGTTCAGGATCAGAATTCCCAATAAAATTGGCTGATCTATAAATCAGAGAAAAAACAGTTGGGGATAGTTTGGTATAGGTGTAGTGACTAATCGAGACTAGCGGCTCGCTTCGGAGTCAACACTCGTTCGGATCTGCGAAAAAGTAAACAAAATCCGAGCGCTCGCGAGCGAAGCTTAAAAACGTCAATCTTCGAGATTACGCCCCGCTTCGCGGCTGCGCACGTTTATTTTCGGCGGAATCCACGCGACAGATAAGTAGTTCGCGGAGCGTGCCAAAACAATTTGTCACGCGGTTGACTTAGTTTTCCGCCGACGTAAGTAGACAGAGTCCTGTCGATCGCGCTCCGTCGCGAAAGACGATTTTGAGCGAATGGCGAAGAGAGGCAGACACGTTAGGTGGAAGGAGGCCGACAGCTCGTCTAGCCGATCTATTTAAAAGTTCGTCAGGTCGTCCGATATATCGCGTGTCTCGAGTGGCCGCCCGACGGGGGGGAAATAAACATTTTCGAATGACGCGTGGACGAGGGCAGGAGACGGAGTCGGCTTGTCGGCAGATGGATAAACGAAGTGGGAGGGTGTCTGTTTAATCGAGTACACTGCGGGGCCGTATGCACAGATGTGGGGATAGGGGTTGATCTTAACGTCAGCCGCGGAAATTGAACAGAAGAGGTAGGAATTCTCGGGTGAATATTTTCTGTGGCTTGAGAGAGGGATTATTTTGATTCCTAAAAAATATCTATTTTTACATGTATGGTAAAGTAAGTTTTTTTAAATGTATACAGAGATGTGGATTGATAGAGGTGAATTGTACTTTTTAATTGAATAATTAGAAATATATAGCTGTGTAGGCTGATTAATTTCCGTACTCATCCCTACTCGGAAGTAAACAAGAAATTAAATATTTTCCCATGAACCTCTCGTTGATCTTGATTTTAATCAAAAGTTACGTTTGAGTTTCGGAGCTGAGCGCGACTATCATCGAAGTAAATCGTCGAGTCAGTTTGTAAATAAACTAACCGGACGGGCCGCACCCCATAAAAGCGTTATAGGACACTCACCGCGGTGCAAAACAGCGTCTACGTAAGGTACTTCGTTACCTAACGCCACGCTAAGCGCGTCGCATCAGAAAAATATCGTCCCCAGCGCCGGCAGCGTAAACTCTGATCTATTAAAGGCAGAAAATGAACAGCCGTACGTGTGCTGCCTGCGATGGCTGGGCAACATTTTCGAAATTCTCCCGGCGCGATGCGACCGGGCAACGGGGTAGGTACATTAGCCGGGCGTAGAACGTGGAATAAATTTAGGTTGTTGCTTACAAAAAGACGAGACGGCGCACCCTCGAAATCCCTTTTCGTACTTTATACGGAGTTACGACCCTTTCGTATTATTTCAGCCGGCTGAGTCGCGGCACGGTGAAAGATTAGAGAGGAAAAGGCAGGAAAGGAGAGAAGGATGAAGAAGAGAGAAGGAGCAAGAAGACGGAGGAGAATGTCTAGAATAGAGGGAAAATCCTGAATATAAAGTCTGATCCCCGTCTGGTGTCTGGCGATCGAGAGGATTGTAAAAATCGTACGTGTCCCGACTGGTGCCCGCGAAGAATTTCCCTCTTCCGCCTAGGGGTATAATTAAATTTTAACGGTACGGTTGACAGAGGCTCGTCTCCAATTGGCAGGACTCATTTGGCGTCTTTGTTGAATTTCGTTAGCGTCCCCCAATTAACTCGGAGGGTCCCCTCGACGAAATTGAAGGGAGCGATCGATCCGTAACAAATTGCACGTATATATCGATGCGAACAAAAACGAAGGCAACGAATCTGCGTCAAGTTTATTGCTCCCAAGGTCGCCGATTTCCTTCTCATAACAAATCAAATCACCAAACCACCAAACCATTGTTCACCCTGCATACTTCTTTCCAACCTCATTACCGGACAATCGGCCATCGACGAAACTCTTCGAGCGTGGCCCGCCCTTCAACAATTCATCCCGGCCAAGTTACACAAAACCTTCCGCGCGCCCACACCTCGACCTACCACCCGCTCGACCTCCGTTGCACGTATTATAAATTCCATTAAATACGTCTAGGTGCCCGCAATCCGCGAGTTACGAAGTTCGCGTCCGCACGGAAGCCCTACACTCGCACACTGTTCGACAAAGTTCGCATGGCAAAAGCCGCAAGAATGGCGGCGGCGGCTAAACGTAGGCTGTGTAACCCGTTGGCCACACGCTTGTTTACGGCCAAAACCGACGTCATTCAGGCCCGCGAGCTCTACCACGCTCGTTTCGTCCGACCGATGCCGACCATCGACGAGAGTCGCGCCCGTAAACGAAAAGCCCGACAAAATTGTTTCCAAGTATCCTGCCACTCGATGCCGCGATATCCGCGATTAATAACGACCGCCATTTTCCTGGCAACACCCCCCTCGGCCCGTTTGCGGCCCCCTCTTCAGCCACGGCGAGTTTTACGATCGAAAGCGCGCCGCCCTTTCTCTCATTCGGCTAAAGGCTTATGGAATTATCGAGGGGTGGGAGTAGTCGGGGAAGGTACGGGCGAAAAAGCGGAGGTAAAAAAGTTACGAAAGCCCTTTTTCCGAACCCTCTCTGCCGCCCCTTTCATTTTGCTCGCCCGCTTTTCATGACGTGGGCGCGCGCGGGCAGTGGAAATTACGAAAAAAGCTGAGAGCGTCGCGAAAAATGTGCGCTGCTTTTTTCCAAAGGACGCGGCTGGCTCGAATGGCGGATGAATCGAAATTCGAGGCCCCGCGGAATGAACGGTAATGCGAGTCGAACCGAACCGAACGGCGCCATGAGGCTGCCTCGGGCTCATTGTTTAAAATTCCGTTTGTCGGACGTGAAAGCCGGATTTACATTGTCCGCTGACGCGGACCTAACAATGGCCGGAATAAGGGCTGGACCCAGATCCTGGAAGCGGACGTGTGCGTGTGGGCCAGCCGATTTCATGCCTGTCCGGCAATATGCGGAAATTTATTTTTGCTACCTAGAGAGGAGTGGCCAGATGAGGTGTAGCCTAAGTGTGGTCCGATTCTGTTTCTGAACGAGTCCAGTGAAAACAAGCCGAAACCGTCTGCTACGTGCGCCGCTGATTATGAAAGTGGCTTAACTCGTAACAACGGAGAAAGCGTTTTAATCTTTTAATTACGATGACGTGCGTAGAAATGAACGAACGTGTTGCTGGAACTTTCAGTTAAACCACTTTCGTAATAGGATCCGATGAAGGACACAGTTGGAAGGATAGTTGATAGACAAGCACTGAGACGTACAAAACTGACGTAAGTCGAAGTATGACATTAATAACGTCAACAGTATGACAGCTATAAGAGTAATGCGAATCAAACTATTGACTTTACGCAAGCAATTTTTCCCGATTAAGGTTATCGTAGCGCTTAACCTAACGCCGCCAAACCTGAATCATTTACCATCCTCAAGTATCGATCCGAATCCAAGTTACGCGTATAAGCTGAACAGGAATCGCGTCCAGCACGTTTGACCGCCAAGCGTCAAACAAGCCAAGCACCTATCCTGCGACAAGGACTGCTAAGGTAAACCGGAAGTACGATTTTCTGGCAATCGGGGACAACAGTTCATGGATTCGTCGGCAACGGAGCGGAGTCAGGTCGAAAAAGGGCGGGCGCTGGGAAAGGAGAAGTGGCGAGGACGTAAAAATACGCCCCAGGGGTCCGCGGGGCGCTTTTGCATTCTCGTTGGCGACGTTCATTGGCGTACATTCAACCGTGAAGCAGAGAGATAAGACGACGGCGGGGGCGCGTTGACCTGTGCAAATCATGGCCCCGATAAGGGGTTGCGGAAAAATCGTTCCTTCGCTCAACGATGAGCCGGACGAAATTTTACGCGGACGCGTTCGCGACAGCGGCTGACGAATTATCCTTCGCGAATTCTCTCTCTCTCTCTCTCTCTCTTTCCCTCTCTTTCGTTCGTTCACTCGCTCTTCTCTTAGGTCGTCTACCTTATCCGTTCGGCCCTGATGACCTGGGACCTTTCAACGGAATACTACCTCATCCTTTCAATGTTTGAACCGCTGATTTTGAAAGTTCTGCCACTTTCTTCAAAGTAAACGTAGCAATAATGATTGATTATAATGGCTCAAAATTCTATCCTTTTCCCTGTTACAACGCTTTATTTTCTCACTCGATATCCCTTCCTCGAGCGACGCAGCGGATCGAACAAACTTGACGAAGTATCCCTAACAGCCTTAAGTCCTCAGTTTACTGACACTCTTCAACTTACTCTACGGCGAACCATCTAACCTTACATTGCTTTACACCCGCTAACGAAATAAGTGAAAATCATTGCATCTCGAGATTCATCAAACGCGAGGCTGAGAAATACTTGACTCGCGTGTCGGAAAAATACTTGACACGCGTGTCTGAAAAATACTTGACTCGCGCGTCTAAAAAATACTTGACTGCCAAGGCATTGGGCGTCGACCAAAATTTCGCTGGACTACAACTTCTCACTTTTCTACTCTTTCCTGCTGAGCGAAATCGCGCCTGGCAACGAAGCAATTACCGGTCAGTGTACCTAGCTTCTACTCGGCAGGCCAGCGTTCGACCATCGACGCACGCCGCCCTCGTAATTACGCACACGAACGATTTGCCGAGCCGCCTGCCTTGCCTTCCTTTCGACCGCGCCGAAGGAATCGGAACTGGTGGATGTTTCTCGAGCCCGACGTGCGGGCGTGACGAATCGAAATTGTGAGAGGATCGATATGCGGGGCGGATAGCGTGTTGGGGGAGCAACAAAAATTGCGGCCGGATTTCGGCTGGAGGATGCTCGAATGGGGTGTTGGGAATGTTTGCTTCGCTTAGATATGTTACGGTATTGTACCCTGTTTCAGCATTCGGTTTTGCCATCTAATCAGTATGTAGGGGGAGCAACAAAAATTCGGATTTTGGCTGAAGGATGCTAGAATGGGGTGTTGGCAATGTTTGCTTTGCTTAGATATGTTACGGTATTGTACTGTCGTATAGACAAAGAGTTTTATGTGCTGTTTCAGCATTTGGTTCGTCATCTAATCAGTGTGTTGGCGGAGCAACAAAAATTCGGATTTTGGCTGAAGGATGCTAGAATGGGGTGTTGGCAATGTTTGCTTTGCTTAGATATGTTACGGTACTGTACGCTGTCGTATAGACAAAGAGTTTTATGTGCTGTTTCAGTATTCGGTTCGTCATCTGATCAGCGTGTTGGGGGAGCAAGGAAAATTGCGGGTGGATTTGGACGCTGGAGGGTGTCGAGTGTTGGGAACTATTGTTTGTTTTGGGCGAAGCGATTGTGAGTAAATAGTAGTTTAGCGATTTTCTGGTTTGCATCCTCGATGTGTAATTTGTGCTAATGGAAGCGATCAAAATTCGAGTAATTCGTAATACTGTAAAGACTATTTAGTCCATGTATGTTACATCAGTAGAAGCCACGTATTTTTTCGCCAATTACCTGACACTCCCGACATCTAACCTGAACTTTGAAACGTGACACGGGTCTACCTGAATTTATTCGTGATTCATCCCATATTTTCCTGCCCGCCTCTCGCTCGCGCATAAAACTCACGCCATCACCTTACACGCGAGCAGAATATTCGCCGAAAAAAATACGCTACCTTCCCGTGCGATATTAAACATTCGCATGCAGGTACCGTACGTGCAGCTTCGTGGACGGGATCATTCAGGCGTCTCGCAGCTTCGCGAATTTGGGGGAAAAAAACCGACGATGTCGCCGGCGGTCGAATCAAATTTTCACGTTGCGCGTGTATCCAGCAGGTGTCCCGACAAAGGGCGAATTTATTTTTCCGCCCAGGCGTTCTCTGCCCGTGGCAACCGAAGCCGACCATTGTTGCCGCTCGCCGGTAAATATCGCGCGAAACGCGACACATTTCCCGAACATCCACGGAATATCCTCTTTCTCACTCGTCTCACTTTTCTCTGGGCTCATCTCGTTGTCCTTCCTCGCTAACATCTACCTCCACATCTATTTCCGGACAGCGAATTCTCTTATAACAAGATCAACACGTTGTTCAATGAGTTTGTATTACAGAAATTATGGAATGCACAGTGTTTTGATAGTCAGTCATTTTTTTTTTAATACGTGGACGATATTGGCTGTGAAAATAAATGAATATATCCGAATTGTTGCAGAAGGCAAAATAATATATTTAACGAATTTAACTGTAAAATTCGAAAAGTCCAGCGTTTCGGAATAACATTCGCAATACTTACATTTCCGGGATAATACGAGAATTCTGGAACATCTCGTTTCGAAAAAACCTTGACTTATGCCACTTTGAGAGTAAGCAGCTCATTTCTCTCTATCCGCCTCTCGGTCGGAGTTTCATCCGTCTAGTATTTTCCGGCTTTTCCCTGCCCCGAAAGTGCAGCCAACGGTAGCGTGTCGCGCAAAAGTGCAAACTGCGTCGCGACGAATGAACATCATTCGACTCGGCCATATATCAGGAGTCACTGAAGCAACAAACGACTCTCCTGGCATCAGTTTTCGGTTAAAAAACGAGAGAGAAAAAGGAAAGGAAAAACAAGAGTGACATCCTGGTGCCGACTCCCACGCGACAATTTTTTTTCGTTCTCGCTCCTCGTGCAGGCGAACTTTTCCTCGAGCTGGATTTCGCGAATTGTTCCCCGTCGATCATGCAGCGATATAAATTCTCGAACGAGCGCTCGACTTTTATGGACGCCGTACACGTGTTCGCGTAGATCGCGCCGCTCGATATGAGGATAGACGAACTTGGATAGACCGCTAGGCGAGTGTGGGACTATGCGATAGTTTGCCAAGGTATCGGGGAACACGTGAAGGTCTGCCATGTTAGTCGGTTCGATCACGCTTGGGAAGTGGACTCGGCTACGGACTCGTATAAGTCGAGCTATTTAATAACACGGTGCCGCGAGCCGAATATCAAATTTTTCCACGATTTTTCTGCTTTGTTATTACGATGGGGTCGAACGAAGCCCAGTGTCATCGGCGTAGCGACCAGTTCGAAAATACGCTGTTGGCGGTGCTCGGGTAAAAATTTCATTACTCTGGGGCACTCGAGCGAAAATACTTTTTATTTACGAAGAATTCAGCGACACATTGGAAATGCGGTAAGAAACGTTCGAGTGTCGCTGAAGGCTTCTTCGTCTGACCAAGTGGCGAAAGGGACGAAAATAAGAGAAATGACCGATACTAAGACTCCGATATCGAATTTCGAATCGTTCGGATTCGTCGTTCCAGCCATGATCGATAAACCTTTCGTCAGCCTGGCAACGGATCCGAAGGTATATTCGGTAAAAATTGCATTTGCCAGCCGTACTCAAACGATATCGTGCTGTTAACGAAAAATCCAGCTCGCATCCGTCGAAAATGCAATTATAAATGGCCGCGCGTGTCACGGACGATGAAGCTTTTCCGACCGTCAACCAAATGACGCCCAATTCGGTCGCGTGCGAGTGCCGGGACGGAACCGGGGCGTTTTTCCGAAAAATGGCTCAATTTGCGCAGCTGCCGAGCTGGCGCGCGCCCGGAGCAACATAAACAACGTTCGGCAGGATGCGTTGCTGGGAGCTTCCTGCGGGCCCGAAAATCGAGGGAAGGATCCAGGGATCATCCTCGCCGAGGTGAGCTTTGCGCACGATCCGTGACGGCGGGCGGGCCTGGATACGTCACAGTTTAGAACATAGACGTAGGCGGGATTAGCGACGGGTCATTAGAGAGATTAATGAAACACGTCGCGCTACGCTGACTAACTGCGGCGATGCGCGTCTGTCTTTTTCGGAATTTGATATAAGACGGACGATAGAACACTGCTGTAACGAATTTCTCGTCTCTTTTAATATACTATATGCAGGATTAAGAGGGTATGTCGATAGACGGAATCGCCGAACTTCGATTTTTCGCAAAAATGAGAAGGGATACCCCTTAAAAAAATCGCGATTCTTTAAATCGCCTGTAACTTTTGAACCGGCCAACAAAACCTATGATAATCATACATTTTTTTGAAGCTTTCGACGCGTACTTTAAGATGGGACTATCGACGAAAGTCATAAATCCAAAATAAGACCAAACATTTTTTCGCGTTTTTCGACGATTTTGAAGGTTTTATCACGTTTTACTAGGTTCAAATAGTGTCAAAGTACCCTTCATTGATCGCTCAAAGTCATGTTGTAACGATAAGGCCATCAAACAGGGTCCATATTGTGGCTAAAATGCGCCATTGACCGTAAAATCACCCAAAACTGATGTAAATTACACTTAATAATAGGATACCATAACGCAGAACAAAATAAAATAGTGTAAAGTAACATACAATAATCTAAAAGTATCTATAAATATCTACAAACAAAATTTGATATAATACTGAGCCACTGGAATATTCCACAAAATTCGTTGAGAGGTGAAAAGACGAGCATCGACTTTCAAACCTGCTAAAAACTGATTTAACTACCGAGTTTGCTATATATTTACGTGTACATACCGCTGTATCACTAAAGTACTATAGCAACGTCTACTACTGATCACGCCTGCCCGCAACCCGAGCCCCAGTCATTCCACGAACGGCCAGAGAAGACTTCATACGATTTTCCGTGCACGATTTTTACACGAACCTACCGTAACGCCGCACAATGAACGTATTCCGCACGACTCGCCACGGAATATTCAATGAAACGTCTAATGCCCCGCTCATTAAAGTCGCCTGAATAATGCATAAGTTACATCCAAACCGACGCGTCCCCCCTCCCCCACCCATTCCCGATATTAAATTCGTCGGTGGAGAGGCTCGCGATCGAGCTGGCGAAAGTTAAAAATAACCTCATCTCCCGCTCGGCACACTTTTGCCGGGCGACATTTAATTGCGCAACCCGAAAAAAGGACCCCGGGCCGATGCGCGGAGGACGAGATTCCGTCTGCACGCGTCCCTACCGGCATTAAGAATGCAGGACAGGAATATGCCACGATTTTTGGCCGACGGACTCGGCCGTTACGCGCGCAACTGGGTTAACGCAGTCGTCCTCTGAGCTGGGAAGGGGATTAGCGGGGATCCCGGAAAAATGTCAGGCAGTTGAGAGCCACTGGCCTGCGGTCGGAGCCGAGCAGATGTCTCGCGGCAAAAAACTGGACGACGAGGCTAGTCAGGTAAGCCGAATTTTCCTGCGAGGAAGCGGCCGCGCTGGCACAGGTGTGCCAGCGGCCAATTCGAGAAACTACCGATGAGACAGGATAAGAGGACAAAGGACGCGAAGGATACGTACCTGGGAGTGCCAATCTGTTCGGGCGGCGGATTTTGAGAGGAGCCGAAACCGCCCGGTCGGCACTGAAAGCCGAACGTGTTTGTACGAGTGGAAGCAGGTGTCTCCTGGTCCTATCTGTCGTTCGATAAATAACGTGGGCAGCAGGCGTGAAACGGTAGAAGTGTATACAAAGAACAGAGAATATATCGTGTCCGATCTTTTTTCGGGATCTTGGAAGTATACGAATAACTGTATTCTTGGTTGCAGGCACAGATTTTCGAAACGTACTGATTAAAATTTTGCCCGATGCTTCGTTTAAAAATTTATTTCGCCTTACATCTATTCTCAATTGAATACAGAGTTATAAATTCAAATACTGAACTCTTCAGCATTGTACAGAATTCTTCCATTACCGAAATTCGTGAAAATTTCCGTTCCTCCACTCTAATCAATTCCAAAAATAGCCAACCCGGCACATCGAGTGCAAGAAAATGCTTAGACGGCGCGTGTCGTAACTATTAGCGAGCGTTTTGCCCGATAAGAGGGCGACGGGGTGGGGGTGGTCGAGCTTGAGAGTTCATAAAGATGTTCGAGAGCGCGCGCGCGCGCGTTGTGGGAGGGAAGGAAAGCGTTCGAGTTGGAGCGAGTCCAACGAAATGGTGGGCTGAATAACGTTGACTCCGGTATAAGGTGACAACGGACGCTTTTACGGCGTCGGGGAAGGAACGAGGAAGGGCCCGTCTTCTTCTCGACTGCATTATACACGCCCGCCAGATTCGACTGAATTCACTGTTCCGACTTTCTCGAAAATTAAGGGAGCGGACCGGGTGGGAAGCCAGTTTTAGACGGAGCACAGACGATCGCCTTGTTTCGCTCGGGCTGCTGCACACTTTTTTCGAGAACGATCTATTATCGTATAATCCGAGTTTCGTGAACGGACGAGCGCACGGGCGACGAATGAAGCGCGGAAAGTGTGGGGAGGGGAAGCGTGAAAGAAGTGAATGAGTCAACCGTGTCGTTGAAGCGGTAAAGTGAATGCTTGTTAAACACTTCTGCAGCTCGTTTGTCCGTAGGTCTAATTGTAAATTAAAATAAGGAAAATGTGATAGCGATAAAAAATTATTCTGATACATCATTCCATTAGAAGTGACAGACGTAGAGTATGACCGACTATTTCGAGATTGTATATTTGATTTGTTACTCATGATTTAAGACCATAGTTCTGCGATTGGCTATAAGGTTACCATTTTCCGAATAGCTAGAGTTCGTACTTTACTACCGTCCGTAACGGAAACAAGTTTCCTTTATTATACCGCTGTTGCATACTGCCATGCCCGTTCATATTTCACAGTACGGCGTTATAAATTATATTAACGTACCGTTCAAGGGACGATTTTTTTCTCGCCCGACTGCTCTCGTTTTGCCTCTGCCGGCCGCGATGATACAGATTGTTAACGAACGAGGTCGTAGAGAGGATGGACGAACAAAAAAAAAAAAGAAGAAAAAAATTGTCGGCGGAAATAACAATGACACGGGAGTAACGGGAAGGGCCGTAAAAGTTGAGCCCGGAAGTCCGGACGGACGTTCCATTTAAAAACTTTTGCCGCGCATCGAGGACTCCGCCGAAACGGACGAACGTAGAAAATTTATGCGAATAATAACCGGCGAGGAGCCATCGATTTTAACTTTCATCCGAGGTAACCTCCCCCACAGCCTGTCCACCCTTCCAACCTCCCCCCCCCCCCTCCCTCCGCTCGCTTGAATTAATTCGCGCGGGCGAATTCTCCCCAGAATTTGTTTATTTCTCCGCGGCGCGAAACTTGGTTCGAAATTAAATTTTCCACCGCAGGCGAAGTCGGGACTTTCATTAAGGAACGTCGGGGGGCTTACATTCGGTAATGGGGAAAGGGAAAAAAGCAAAATTGTGAAAAAATAACCGGCCTGGCCCGTCCGTTTGTGGTCAGAGGGAACGACGTTTTTCCCTCGTTACCGTACGTGCTCGCGTGTAGATTACAAGCTTTACGACGAGCGTTAAACTAAACTGTTCGGATGTAAAGGGCTCGCCGTACATTTTGCGATATCATTCTTTTTTCCACCGTGAGCTTGTCAGCTGCCGCGATCGTTTCGGGTTGAAGCCTGGACGATAGCGTCGTCCTTAAGCCGACATTTCAGTCCTGAATTTAGTATGAAGAAATAAAAGTTCGCTAACTACTGTCCTTGTCGCTCTGCACCGTAATATTACCCGGGCTGGAACTTAATATAAACGCTTATGTTTTCATTTGGAAACTACCGACACTCTACACTGTAACAGGCAAAATACATTCGATCCCAGTACAAGAAAACATACATCCTCCATTAGACGCCGTAAACTTACGACCGAAATCAGGTTCGCCAACGAGCGTGTCTGTTTAATAACCGTTATCTCGCGTCTGTATATTAAACCTGAGCCGAGATTGACCGGGCCTACAGCGTTATATCGACCTCCCCCCCCCGTTATCGCCATCGCGCTCGCTCATTACCTCCTCAGACATCGTACATTACGTTAACGCGGAGGCAGTTTTTGCGATTTACAGCGACACGCTCGGCGACCTCCATTCGTCCAACGATCTACTTACTATTCTCATAATGAACATCCACGCGGCCGGCTCGTACCTAGCCCTCCCTGCGGCTTATCGTCGGAGGTGGACAGGGAGGGAGGGGGGATAGGAAATAGATAAAACTGGAGCAAGCCACCGCCGACGCATCGACTCTACGCCTGCCAGCCAGTCGGCCCACTATGAATTCATTCATTAACCAAGAACAGTGAACGACTCCGACTCCGCACGATCCGGCCAGGCTGGCCGACGCCAGCTGCGATATCAATAGAAACGATACCTCGAATCATGGGCAATTTGTCGACGGGCGCTGGTAAGATGGCGGGCGTAAGAAAAGCCTGACGGCTGTCCTTCGCGACAGAGAGAAGAGAGGAGAGACTCATTTCCTGCGATGTGTCACCGCTGGGCGAGCATCAAACTCGAGGATGGCTTATTAGCTGCAAAATGTTTAATGGACGGCCAGCGTTTTTGTGGGATAATTGCGCGGTCGGACGGCGCCGGTAATGGAACTTTGGCCGGAGTAATCGGAGGCTTTTAAGACAATGAGGTTGTACGATTTAGCGGATGTAGGGATGAACTTGTTGAGAGAAGTTACGGTTGGATGTTCGTGCGATGGGAAGGGCGGTGTTTGCCGGTGGCGAGCTTGGCAAATATTTTTGCGGTTGGAAGCGGCTGATAGTAGAACTCGTCGGTATAATCCGGTGTCCTCAACCGGTCAGCTGTGTTTGACGACTGTATCAGTTATACGTAAAAATCAGTTGCACTTGGTATTTAAATTGTAATTTTAGCAGAAACTAATATATATTCGCAAATTTCAATATCGGATTGTTGCAACCTGATTTTTTCGTAAATTTTAATATGTTTAGAATCTTTCGAAATAAAAACGAAATAAATTGAGAGGTTCTCTGAGCATAGATCGCCACAGCTGACTGAAAATAGCGGACCAATGTGTGAGTACGATTGATCGGGTGTAAGAATGTGCTCGCGAAACAGTGATCATCGCTACCAACTCGTGCGCGGAGAAAGGTCATGTAACAGCGGAAAGCAGTAAATCTCTCTGGCATCGGTACGCGAAATTCGGCAGCAACAACAACAGCGGTCAACGCGAAAGTTGCCTGGCATAAAGCAATCCACGCTCGGCGAACGCGTCGGCACTCATCGAGTGTAGTCGAACAATTACGCGCTTGCGAGCGGGCGCGGGCAAAAATACGCCCTTAAAAGTTTATTTATATCACGGCGGTCCGCAGCTCGAGTCGGCCGAGTCCGCGGAGTCGGGCGCGAGTTTTTCGAGAGGAAGGCTTCGGGCGTGACGAGCGGAGAGGCCAGACGAGCGGTTCGAGTTAAAACTGTGGCCTATTGTTAAGCCGGGAATAGACTTGGATCTGGACGCAGACGCCGGCGTCCCGACGGCTCTTAGAGACCGACGCCCGAGCGAGAGACGCTCATTCCTGATGCGAAGACGACGCGCGAAATGTTGACCGACAAATCGAATGAGATTCGTATGATTCACGTGAGTCGAATCGATCATTACTACTTGAGGTCGACTAGTTCGGAAATGTAGCTTTTCTGGGCAATAAATTTATATTTAATCTCAATTTTTCATTTTTAGTTATCTTAGGCTAGTCTTATAATTGGACGGTTTATTCTGAGAGGAATATAAGTCCATTTATTTAAGAGTGGGATATTACATATAATTTATGAATGATTTACTATAAACTTTCTATTTATATGATATCTTATGTGAAAATAAAATTAACTTATCCCACTTTGAAAATAAACAATTCATATGCATTACTCTCATCGCGCTATATCGACTTACGTTCCGAATAAATAATTCTCCCCACGCGTAAAGACGATCATTCGCTATCGGAAGATGAGACGAGACAGATTGGCTAGCACGCCGATCGAAATTCGTCCGGTTCAGGTGCATTTCGATCGACTCGTCGCGACTGGCAATCAGCGGCAGAAGTTCGTGCATGCAAATTTTCCCGCCGAGCGATTAATCTGCCGCGAGCGAAAAGCCATTCGACGTCGATGCACGTCGAAATACCCGAAATCGCATCGGACATACATCATGTACAGAAATCGTATGCGAACGATGACGCTGATAAGATTACGCGAAACCGACCCGGCGCAATGCGCGTTCAAAAAGCCCAGACGATCCATCCGTCACGCGCGTCGCACCGGAAACACTCCCGAAAGAACTTCATCTGTCTTACCTCGTCATCCTATCCACCATCGACAATTTTTTCCCCGATCAATCTCCCACCGATGCGACAAACATTACCCAAAACTGACGCGCGGAAACGCCTGTCGTCATTAAACATGCAGCGCGGCAATGTTTTTCGATGCCGACGCCGCGAGTCGACGATAAATTCGTTCCGGCCGAGGCGCACGTATGAATACATTAAGCCCACCCGGAACACATATATCCGCACATGCGCATATTTAATTCCCGATATCAATTCGCAGCCGGCCGATATACATATCAAAAACCTTATCGCTTTAATTAATCGAGCACAGCTCTCCCACGCGCGCTCTTCGGTATCTGGCAATGAATAAATTTTGGAGCGGCGTCTCGGAAAAACGAATTTCGCGCTTTTCCAGGAGAGAGCCGCAGGGGGAGGGAGGAGGGGGTTTGTCCCGCAATCGATGACGAACGATCGAGGCCGAGGAGGGTGCGAGAGATCGTTATTGTCGTCCTCGTTCGAGAAAGGAGGTCGGGATATTTCATCGGAGAGCAGACCGCGGCCGAGCGTTTTGCCTCGTCGATAAACCTTCCCTGCGCAGCGATAATCTATCTAACGACCTATACCGTAGTAGATCACCGACCGTCGCTGTCCACCCACCCCCTCCCACTCTTCACCCTCTGCCAGCTTTGATGCCGCTGACTTTTCTCCGAACCGCTTGTCTCTGAAAGTTATATTGCATTGCCGCAAAGAGGATTGGAGCTCTCTCTCTCTCTCTCTCTCTCTCGCACGTTCACTCCTTGCTACTTCCTTTCGCATCCAGTTTCCCACTTTTCCTCCTGCTACCTCCGTGCTCGTCCTGTTTCTACTCCTCTTTCTACGCTTCCTCCGGATTCCTCTCTCTGTCTATCTCTCTCTCTCTCTCTCTCTCCGGTCTTTGCCTTCGTCTTCCATTCCTTCGCAGCCTCCTCTCGTTCCTTGCGAAACTCCGTCTGGCCGGATGAACGGATTTCCTCGGCAGGAGAGCATTAACTCTCAAGGCTCTCTCGTCCGTCATTTGCTCGCGAGTTAATCGCACTCCCGGCGTTATCGCGCCAACTTCGCTGTTTGCGTTTCGATTCCGCCGAGATTCGCATTCTCGTTATAGTCGGGCGGAGATCCGGGGGGGTGCCTGCCGTTTAAGGGCTATTGCGAAAGTTAAACAGACGGCTAGTTCGACGACGAGATCCTCCGCGCACTACCCGGCATCCTTCGCGGGTGTAAGACGGTGATATCGAAGTTTGGAGAGTGGCGAGTAAGCATGTTTTTCCGTCCGCGTCGGCTGGCCTATTTAAAAGAAAATTCTTACGATACTTCAAAAACATCTCCGTATCTTCATGCGTACGCCGAACGATTCGAATAGCAGAACTGATCGTTAAGAGATATCGTGTTTAATGAATTCTTCAAATCTCTCAAAATCTATTTCTATTTTTCCCCAATCGAGAACTTCAAGCGAACTGATCATTAAGTATCAAAAATTCCCAACGCGTACGTAACGGTAAATTCGTGCAATTTTCCAAAGATATCTCGAGTTTCATCCTCTCGCGAAACGGAGTGAATACCGTTGGCATCCCGTGGCCGGTTACGATCTCTCACAAAAGGCGGAGAACAAAAATCGCGCCGTCATCATTATCGCGGCGGACAATTACCGCGGAACGCAACTTGGCCTGAAAACAGTTCCATTGACCGAGGCGGGAGAGTGAGGGACGCAACGTTAAGCCGTGCGATGCCGGGCAAAAATTCCGACTCGACCTCTTTTCCCGCGAAAAAAACTGCCCGTCCCGAAATCGATCTCGGCCAGGCAAAGGCCTCTTCACTCCTCTCCTTTCCCCACTCCCTTCTTCTTCTCCTCCTCCTACCCCCCGCATCCTCGACGTCGTCGTCACCGTCGTCGTCCTTGTCGCTTTCAGCGCACTTTGACTTGCCAATTCTCACCCTCCCCAGCTTTTCACCCTGACGCCCAACGGCTCCCAGGCTCTTCGCTTAAACGCTCTCCATTCTGATACGGATAGCCCGGCGAGAATCGAGACTCTTTGCCTCGGCCCGCGGAGTGCCGAAAGATTCTGGCAGCTCGACAAAACTTTCCGCGGCCCGGCCAATTTCCTTCGAACGACGACTTTTCCGCCAGCCGCGATATCCGCGAACCCGTTCTGCGTCCTCCGACCGCGACGATGGCGTCAAGTCGACCGCGTAACGACGCACGACCGTCAGACACCCGTTATATGGACTTTCCGTCAGTGGTTTCTGCCGAATTTACGACTCGCGGATCGGACGCGCGAGAATGCGCGTGTTTTGGCATGCTTCGGAGTTCCTGACGGATGGAATCTGGATTTTGGGTCACGGGTCATACGTGTCGTACGGGGTTAGAATCTTATTGCATTGAAATATCGTTGAACTTCTATGTAAGTCCCTTAAATCTTTGACTGCTGAATACTCTGAGCCGAAGAGTTTCGCGCGAACGGCGTGAATACTTTCTCACGCAATATGAATCTCTTCGGCGGTGTATTAAATTATAATTTCTTATATTTCAGTTTTTCTTATTGATAAGCAACAAGGTATGTTCTTTCCGAGAGTGTAACCGGGATACGATAAAATAATTTTCGGACAAATACAGTAAGACAGCAGTACGATCGAAGCCGAGCGCACATGTGCGTCCATAGGCCGCAGTGATAGCTTTCGCTGGACGCACATTTGCGCCCGTAGCAGTCGGTCAGGTCTAAAATAGACCTCAGAACAGATGAGCTATGCAATCAGAACGAGAAAATTCAAATCAGTGTCATCCCGCGCACGGAATCCGATTCAAGCGTATACCGTCCTTGACCAAAAACCGGAGCTAAGAAACGCAATCGTAAAAACAGTGATCCCAGACACGTTAACGACTATGTTCACGGAGCTGTCGGCCAGACGTCTTTCGATTACCGCGACCGCTCATCTTTTCTGCGTCTGATCTCAGACGTCTGTCTTACATCTTCCTTAGCGCTCGCTAGATCCAGCCTAGACTTCAGCCGACAGAATCTAGCTGCCAGGGACGCGTCAATCTCGGCCAATTATGCAAATCCGGCGGGATACCGTTAAATTGTATCCGGCGTAGCGACATTAGCGTCGAACTTTCCATGCTCTCCGCGAATCGGGTTCGCGAACGTTTACGAGCTGCATCCCGTGTCTAGCAGCTCGCCTAGATTGCGTCGGAGAGCAATTTTTCGTCCCACTTCCCACGAGCCTCGCCTCTTCCACCGATCGCCCGCGTTTTACCGTGCCTGACTCGATCAGATTGATTTCGATCGCCGAGTCACAAGTCAATAAGATCGAATGAAGACGCTATAACCGTGCCGATAAATCTCACATTTGCCATTGTTAAGCGGGTCATGAATATTAAACGGGGCTCTGGATACCGGCATACAGTCAGGTAAACAGATGTGTAAGAGACTTCTGTATAATTTGATACAGCCGCATGAGTTTATCATAATTACAGTGCAGTTTCATTACTGATTTTCCGAAAAATGTTCTGTCTATAATTTCAGAGAATGAACTGTTAATCGCGGAAGAATTCAACTTCCCATTAAATGCAAAAACAGAACAATTTTGTAGTTTAGGTAACGTAAGGGGTGTGATTAAGGAACTACTCGAGGTTTTACAATCTGGCAGCAAGAATCCGACCCGCCACCTTTCCCGAGAGCGCGCGCCTCGATAAAATATCGTTGTCACGCCAAACTGCCATTAATGCGCCGGCCATAAAAGGCGAAATCCGCTGCTCGACGAATCATAACGACTCGGAAGGGCGCCGATCGGCACCGGTGATACCGACTGAAAACTTTCGTCGCGCATCTGCCGGCTTTACTGCCCCGAAACGCGACTCTGTCGGCGCGGATGTCACGACGGTGAAAGAAGGTGAAAGAAGAAAATTTTCGGAAAAGCCGAGCGCGCGGTTAGAATCCGGTCGGATCGACGACGGCCTCGCACACAGTTACCGACCGTCTTACCATGAGCTCCGGGGCAAGAGGATCTTTGTATTTTACGAGGCCCTCGTAGCCCATCGTTCAGGGTTTACGATCCAAACACGGACGGGATATTCCGGGAACTTTTTGCTCCGCGAGCGTCTATCTTTATTCCGGCTTTATCGTTCTCGTAAAATCGGACCTCTGCACTTGTTTTCCAGACACTTCCCTCCCCTCGCTCCCTCCGCCCAGGCCGCGACGTGCATTCCATCCTCTTTCGCCTCTTTACGCCCTATCTTCCCCTCCGCACTTGCATTCCGTCCCTTACCCTCCGATTCATCTCCCCCTCCTATCCGCGGCCATGACTTTTTCCGCGAACGTAGATATCGTCGGCGAGATAGTTGCTTTTTAAAGATTTCTTCTCGGTAGTGCGTGGACAGAAAGGATGAGAGGAACGGCGAGAGCGAGAGAGAGAGAGAGAGAGAGAGAGAGAGAGAGAGAGAGAGAGAGAGAGAGAGAGTATGTCTGTGCTACGTGACTGGTAACTAAAAACTGCGTCCTAGTAACGAGAGCTCGTCCCCCGAGCTCTCACTATGATGAATCATTAGATGGGATATTGTATGTGTCAAAGATGTATGTGTCAAAGATCTGGTTCTTACTCCCGCGTAAGAAGGACGTATCGAACGCTTGCGGCTTTGTTACGTGAGCGGTAACTCCGCACTCTTGCGCGAGGTCCGTGACAACTCGTTCGGGACAGTGTGAGAAACGAAAACGATGGAATTGTCCTCGAATTACGCTCGGAGGAAGCAAATTGCAGATGCGTAAGAGCCACAAGTCTCCGCGATTCGCTGGAACTACTTATTTGCTACAATGACATAAGTCAGTATACGTTCGCGTCTTTAGCGGAAAACACAACCATTTATGTGATCATATTTGAGAGTGAAACCTCTTCGTGAACAGAGTTTCATTAAAACGGGCTAAAAAGGCGTTACAAAACCATATTCGACAATTGAAACGTGAATGCTGAACAATATATATATAATCATGCCTTTTTGGCCAATTCGGTGACTGTAAGCTTGAGAGAGAAAACGGAAAGATAGTATATTCCAAAAATCGTTTCGTAAAATATTCATCTAGGCCAGGATCCATTGACATAAGCCCTACTGATGATTTTTGGAATATACTATCTCTTCCTTTTCTCTCTCAAGTTTACAGTGACCGAACTGGCCAGGAAGGCATGATTATACATTTCGCTGACGATCACGAAACCGCTTATGTAAAATACTGAACAATGCTTGCCATTGATAAGAATCTCCTCGCAGACGTCGGGCGTTAAGCAGACATTGTCAATGAAATCGTCAGCGTCCCCCCCCCCTCGTAAATTCGTAACACCGTTCCCGGTTGTCGCCCGTTTGACCGAGAGCGTTTTGTTCGCCGGGACAGAAGCCCGGCGAAGGGAAACAATTAAACGGGACCGCCGCCCAAACTGTTCGTGTTACGCCATTATTTACGCTCGCTTAATACACGCGTAATTGCACCTTAAGCCGTGACACGCCCGGTGACGAATGAGTAATACGAGTCGGAAAGAGGTGGCTCGTGTCACCTAACACGCGTCTCCTGTCTGCTTCTTGAGCAGATGCCGCCTCTCGGACGTCCGCAAGGCGTCGTGACGTCAACTTTCGGACGAGCGACCCGGGGGTGAGAGAGTGTGTGTCACCGAAACGTGAGATTCGAATGGGCAGCGAGTGTCACCCGAAGATGGAGTGTGTAAATGAAGAATGGGGGAGGGGAGCTATTGAGTGCCGCGGGAGAGTGTAAAAATATTTGGCCTGTCACTAAGTTGGAGATAGCTCACGGCTTCCGGTCTCTGCGCTTCCAGTTTTGGAAACTGGTTCATAGTTCGTAGAGAGGCGAATAATTAGCTTAACGAGGGAATTAATACGGAGTGTAAGTGAAAAATGTATGCGACTGTGTTGAACAAATTTTTATTTCGGGAATTGTTTCCATGTCGGTTTGCCATGATATGTGAAGGGCAAGGTAAGAAGTGGCACAAAGTTCTAATATTTTTGTGATTCTAAGACAGGGATAATAAGCTACTGCTATTTATAAAGCGATCTGACGAACTGGTTTCCGTTCCGTCTACAGCCGAGTTTCCAGGTCTGGAAATTACGTGTCTCGAAGTTACGCCGGTAAATAGTTTCGGTAACACGTAAATTAATAACATCCCTCCCCATATATCGCATCCATATCAATCTCCCGCGCGGATTCTGAGTAACCTAACGAGCGACACGAAAACGCTCTTCCCATCTCCGTCCCACCCCTCTACCCCGAAGCCGACATTTCTCGTCGACAATTTCGAACGTCACCGAACTTGGTCCGCGACATTAATGAATCTCATTCTCCATCCCCCACCCTCTCACTCCACCCCCACCGCACTTATTCAACTCCCCGAAGCTAGAAACTCAATTCCAATGACGCAAAGGAACGGCGAGGGTGGGCCATAATATAGAAAGCCACCCCCTACGTCAACCCAAAAGCCCAAATATTTGAGTGCCGACTTTCGAGCATATGTGCGACACGTCTCGGCACGCGTCAGAATTTTCATTCTGTCCAGGCCGCATTCGACGCTGGGACGTGAAAGAGACCCGACGGAAGTGGGACCTTCAATAAGAGCCGAAGGGTACAATGAGCCTCGCTGCGAATGCAGGGGAGGCGAGGGGAGGGGAGGGAGGGGGGGGGTGAGGTTGGAGGTCGTCGGTTGTTGGCGGGTGATGGCTGGTACCTCCTAGAGGCCACACCGGGTTCCTCCCTATAAATCTGGCTATTCAGACGAGCTCGTTTGGCCGCCTTTAGAGACGCCGCTGCCTGACCTTCCTGCCCGTGAAATAGGTCGTAGGTGAACGTACATACGAGCGATGCCCGGCCTTCCCTCGGCTATTGTGGCACGACGTTGTCGCGGAAATGCTTCCGAGGGCCTCCGGCCATCCTGTACCTCCAGCGCACACAACCGCCTTCAACACATCGTCCCTCGACGACGACGGAGATGGAGGAGGAGGAGGTGGAGGAGGAAGAGGTGGAGGAGAAGGTAGAGGTAACGACATCTGACCGCGAGAATGATGCCACTCCGCACGCTGAAGTGCTGTTCCCGAATTAAGGCCGTTACAGTGTGTTTCGGGAACGTTGACTTGAGCAGGAGCTAACGACATGTCGGCGCGTGAATGATGCCCTGCCGTCGAGCGGGGAACTTTTGATACGGCGCTGGACCGGGCGAGTGCGGTAATGAGTCCTAAGTCGATGTAAACGAGGCGTATGTCGCGTAACGTCAATGCAAAATTCTTGCATGGCGGGATAACGGTCGAAGATAGGTATAAAATGTTAACGTTCAATAGTTTACTTTGAGGTATGTATACTGTGAAGAGTAGATATTAAAAAAATTCTTCAGTACTTTGATAATGGGAAATTTGAATTATATGATGAGTGGAAAATTTAAATTACATCTAAAAATTAAAAAAATTATTTAACACTTTTGACATTGGAAAAATTGAATTACATGAGGAACTACGAATTATTGCCATGAGAATTCCTGAATTGTTTCTGTCGTACCAGACCACTGTTGTTATCTCCATTCTAATTCCTTATCTATTTCAATTACGAATATTTCGATATACGCACTGAGTCGACGTGACGATATCGTGGTCGCCGCGGCCGAAATCAGCCGGAACTATTCTCGGAACATCCTCCTTCGCATCCTCCGTCAGCGAGCGAGCACTTTTTTCGTCCTTGCTCCTCGTACGTATTCGCACGAACTCCTCGCCGAGATCGCACTAAGATGGTTCACGAGCCTCGGTGACCCCGTCGAAAGAGGTTTTAGATAAAAAGCTCTCGCTCAATGCAGACGGCTAAATCCCGTTACGGATATAGCTCGAAAGGCGAGCACGCGCACAGAAAAACCGAGTGCGCGCGCGCGCACTCACTCACGTATGAGTGCGTACGCGTGTGAGTGGGTCCGTGCGCCAGGAGGCAAAAAAGCGAAGGAGAGGTTAATCGAAATAGCACGAAAATTGAAGGAACCCAGCAGAACGAAGTAAAGATCGAGTACATGAGGGAAGAGAGTAAGTTGTAAAAGCAAAGTTGACCGGAAGGGTCAACGCTCTGGAATAAGAGAAGAAGCATGGCCTGAAAGCGTCGAAAAAAGAGTTCGATTCGAAAAGCAAGGGAAAGAGATCGGTGGAACGGAGAGGAGTCGAAGGGAAAGGGATCGTATTTTTGAAACGTCACGGGTGGAAAATAATGAGAAAGCAAGCGGCACCGAGCGAGGGGGTGAGAAGAGGGGGCGTGGAACGAGCTTCGATCGGGGAGGAAGAAAAAGTATGTAAACCTACTTTGAATTATGCGAACGTAGGATCGAGGAAGATCGAGGAGGGAAGAAGTGAGGATAGGAAATTCGTAGTTTCGGGCGGCGAGACTCGAAAATAACGAGAAAGCGAGGAGGGCCGTCTTGGGCAGAGAGGGAAAAAAGGAGGAAAAAGGCAGGAAAAGGAAGGAAAGAGGGAGGAAAAAAGGAGGAAAATGTGGAAAACCGTCGAACAAGCTTCGATTCGAACGGGACGGGGAGAGAGACTCGTCGGTGGAAAGAGTGAACCCACTCGAAACGATTCCGAAGGAACGGGGGTCTGAGGGAAGGAGGGAGGGAGGGGGGGGGGGGGATGAGAGTCGAGGGAGAGGATTCGTATTTTTGAAACGTCCTGCAGACTGCTGGCATGTGCTCGAGGGGAGACGATCCGTGAGCTAGAGGAAAGTATAAAAATAAGGGACGGCGAGGCTTCGCCGAGAGATAAAGAGAGACGTGTGCATGTTCTGAGAGAGTACACACGGGCAGTGAGTGCGTGCGTGTGAGAGAGAGAGAGTGAGAGAAACGGAGAGAGAAGAATGAAGCGGAACGCGGGGAAGAGAGGGTAGCCTGATAATTTCGAGTGAACGCACCAGCATCCGCATGCTCCATATGGACGAGCTCGTGTCGGGCTCAGAGAGACGGAAAATCGACCTTCCGTCATTGATATCGAACTGCCTGCCTCGTCTTCCTCGGGACCGGCCGTGATTTCGTCAGAGAAACTCTTTTTAGCCGACCGCGATATGAGATAACGATGCCTGACATCATCGACATCTACAAAGCGGAATCTAGGACTCTCAGGACGATCCGAACTGATCGATTCACTTGTGCAATGCCTGATAATGCCCACTTTTAAATTGAAAGCGATTGCGTAATGCGAACATTCTCTCAGCGCGCTGCGAAATAGAATTTTGCGGTCGAATGTGCGAAACAAACTTCATCCCACTCAACTCCTCTCTGTATAAACTGTACATCACGGTGATCGCTCTAATTCTACATCAGAATAAAAATCCTTTAAACATTTTACTTTAAATTTAAAAAGCCCTTGCGGTTGAAAATATCCGAAATATATTTGAATTTACTCTACGTGCTTCAAGAGCTTTTCTTTAAATGAAATACTTTAAACACGGGGCTCAAATAAGACACGTACAAATGTAAATCCTTTATATATTTAAAAACCAGTATCATACTAAAGTCTATTGCTTTTTACCAAGCACCGATTTAAATAATCAATTCCGTCTCGCATAACAAAGACCCACCGCGAAAACATAATCGACGAAACGCGGTAAATAAAAAAAAACCCGTCAACTGTGCCAATTTGATGATCGCGTTAACCTTCGCATTAAAAATAATCCTCCGGACAAGGAGGACCATACTCGCCCACTTCGCGGCAGAAAGTTTGCTTTAATGCGCAGATCGACGCCGATCGAATACACGTAGGATTGCGTATCGACGAAAGATTTTTCGCCCGAGCAGAGTCTCGCTGGTGGCAGCTATCCGCTAGAAAGGCCGAAGAGAAGAAGCGGCAGCGAGGATGCGTCGGTTGGCACGATCGTTCGCCCACGCTCGGCACATATCGTTTATAAAGTTTCTGCCCACACGTGGCACGAGCCTCCTCGGCTCTCGCCCCGATCATTTTCATTGAAGCTTAACGCTCTTGACCCCGCGCTCTCCTCTAAACCGTGTCCGACGACTTTCCGACCCGACTAGCCGACGGACGGCGTCGAGCACGACGACGACTTTAATCCGTCCTGCGAGTAATTGAGATTTCCTTTTCGAACGTCGCGCGAATATTCTCGCGCCGTTCGTTTCGCGCCAGGACACTTTTGATCGACGTTCGAGAGTGGGAGGACACGCTATCGGTGATAAATCGCAACGCTGCGAGACACGATTATTTTGTGCCGTACATTATACCGTCAGGTGACATGAGTTTGTGTCACTTTGTGATACGGGGCGTTACGTTAAATTACGGAAAATTTGGGATTTTGTAGTGGATCGATTGAGATTGTTGGATGATGCTTTATTGGAATTCTTTTTCTAGCCAACTAATTAAACTCAATGTTTTTCTGTTAAAATTCATTGAAATTTAGTTATTTCAAAAGTGCATAGTGACCGAATAGCCGAAAATTTATTATTATTCATCTTACATGGACGGTCAATAACTTAATAATTTTACTTGATTGGAATGTAGGAGGTTGATGACCGTGGGTTCTTTTAATGCTTCCTTTAACGGAAATGGAGAGAAGATTCGAGTGCATCGTAATCCCGAGATCGTTTTGAAGCTAAGATTAGACGTTACGAAGCGAGACAATTATTGAAAGAAGAGACTCATTTGTTTGCGGCTATCGGGTCGGTCCGTTACGTTATGTCACTCTGTCTGGCGTGCGGTGCACGTAATGCTACCTAATCACACATTCAGAACCGGGTACCCTCGGCAGAAAAATCTGCGAACATTTTCATCCGCTCCACTTAAAGGATTGTATTTTTGGCCTGTATTTCCACGACGTTGCCGTGCCACATATTTTTAAACTGCACGTCGAAAATCCTCTTCCTTTTCCAACGATTATGACTCAGACCGACTGGTAATATTTTTAACGCCTTGCCGAGCAACATTCGAAGCCATGGACGTGCGCGGTGAGAAAAAAATACGGCGAGCAAAGTTTGAAATTGTTACTCTACGTTGTTAGCGCAGCCATCGAGGCGTTAAAAATATCCTCCATAAATACACGCCGACACGCTTCATCTGCGCGAGCATTTTCCTCCCCACCCCCTCCCGTCGCCTTTCAGCTCCTGCAAGGATACGGGAGCAACGTGTCGTAGATCGTTTAACGCGCAAGAAGGACATAAGAAATTCTTTGTTCCCCGCCCAGCGGTGGGTGGAGTCGGCAGAGGGTCACTTTCGCATTATAGAGACGATTAAGCCATTAGCCTAACAATGGACCACTTTCGTGGCACTACCAAAGTGCACGTCTGCATAAACTTTAAAGCGGCGCGGAGTGTCAAATTGCCTTTTGTTCGTCGCCAGAAAGTTCCGTTTACGGGCTCCCGTAACTATTGAGACGTGAAAGCTTACATTTAGCGCGGCAAAGAAACCAAACTACGCGAACATTAGGCAGCTGCCACTTAAAACCTAACAACTTAACGTCGACGAACGATCCGACGTGATTGTGCAGGGATTTAAGCGAGATTAAAACAAATTATTTTAATTCCATATTTTTTAAGTATTATCCAGAAGCCGCCAAGATTGAAATATACCATATTTTAAATACGTCTCGTCATTATCGTTTTAATCTCGAGATTTAATAACAAGAGAATAGTTAAAATTGTAATAATTACGGTTGCTCAAAGCATAATCCATTGTACGCATTTGACATTCCATTACATTACAGGTATAACTGTATTTTCTATTTGAAAATAAATCTTAAAAGTTAATGTTAATCATAGCATCGTTTTTCTCTTCTTCCCGTTCCTCGACTTAACCGGTCGAGATAAAACGGAGGTGTAATCCTTGAAAAACGTCAACACGTGACGTATGCCTGCATTACAGACGCGGCTGGATAATAAGGTGTCTGTATCGCGACTGAATCCGCGGCTCGCGTACAGGTAATAAACGGTAACTGGGTCATAACGTATTTAAATTCGACTCGCGCCGTTTAAATCCCCCGCGCGACGAGAGTAATTCGCCGCAGGCAGAAACTAATAGTCGCGAACGCTAACGACGATCATCGCAATCGGGCGGGCATGTAATTGCTCGTGCCGGCGTGCATGTGTCGGTGTGCTTATACGCGCTCGCGTTACAACGATTGTTTCAAGCGGCGAATTTCGCAGCAACATTCCGCGTACCTTTTGCGAGAGACTAGTGCCGACGATTCCATCTGCGTCCTTTGTTCGACTTCTACGGACTGTCTCACCATTATAACGTACCACACACACACACACACACACATACACGCTCGCATCCGAAGCCGAGAGCAACGGCGTTGACTACATTTTGCTCCGCGCATTGAATTAGCGAACAGTCTCTCGTTTCCCCCCCCTGAGAATCTATGAATTTCCATTGGCTTCCCGAAGGTCGCAGGATCTTGCGTACAAGGCGCGTGTAGGCGACTTGTGCTCGATTGAATTACGAGTAAGACGCTATTATCGAAAATTCGTACCTTTCGTCCGTAAATCGAGTGCAGGGACGAATTTGATTACAATCATAAATTTCGAACATAGGCGGCATAATTAACCTGCGGGTCAAGTCTTCTAAGAGATCAAACGAAGATCGATCGGAAAATTGACTGGTTCTCAACGCTAGAAAATGACATCGAGATAAGCTATCTTCCGCTAATGACAGTCGGAGCACAGACTCGATTACGACAATGACAGAACTTTGATCGAGATCTCACTACGTGCCATGAGTCATCTTTCGTACAATCATGGACCAACGACCTGACGACCGGTATTCTTAACAAATCGGATTGAGTGAACTTAGCAACAATAAGTGGTAAATGACTTGTTATGTAAGATGGCGGTCAGACGATATGGAGAGCCGATACTCGCGTCCATAAATGTCCAGACGGCCGACGTCGGTCAGCTGGAGAAGAATACTTTCACGACGGCTTCCGATATACCTGGCGTACCGTTAACGCACGGCAACTGGCTAGCGTGATTCTTTACAGTTACCTGTCCAATCAGCCGGTACGCTCGCCTCCTTTAATGAATGCCGAAGAGGGCGCGATACGGAAAGGGAAGGACGAAGAGAGACGGAAGACGGAACACGCTGCGCGCGAAGAGGAATAATGAAAACTGTTGAGCCTTTATGACGGGGCAGCTGGCTTTCAAGGAGCGCGGCGTATCTTCAATCGAGAGTCGTAGAGGAATACAGGCCACTGAGAACCAATAAGGACGCTGACATGTCCTTTATTTGAACGACAGCGGTCGGACGAGGAGTAACGATGCTTGACGCGATATCGTGAAAAATTTTATTTGTCTCCTTGGATGTTTGATGCTAGTTTAAAAATTGTTTGTAGGTGCGTGTTCTTTCAGTGTCAGACTTGTGCTGCTTCGTTTTTTTAAATTAGATTATTACAGTGTTGATATATGCTCAGTTTAGTATCAGCGAACATCAAACGAATTTTGAAGGTACACTGGTCTGAATTGACTGAAATATAATTATATTGACATAATAGCGAAAAAAAGGGAGAATATTTCTGGTCTAAACATTTGATCTCTTAATACTGTCAAAGCTGCAGTCAAGAACAGTATTAATATACGATAAGCTAGCTCATTTAAAAATATACATAATTTACAATTACGTTGTAACCTTATCACGAACATACGCAGCTGACGCGCCATTATATCCGCATCAACCTGAACGATAAGCAGAAACAACAGTTCAACCTCGCTTCCTGACCGCAACAAAGTATCCTACATCCACCGAAAACTGCGAACGTCCCGGCAGGAACATCCTGCAACTTTGCCACCCCCACCAGGTAGCCGACGAAATCGACGTGCACACATCGACCTAACTCATCCGAACGGCCGAGAAAACAGCCTCGACTGCTCTCCAGCTCATTGAAATGCATCGCTCGCGCCCGACGCGATTATTCATCCGGCGATTCATAAACGAGCCCCGATATCTTCCACGCTCGCAGGAGAGTCTGCACGATCGGAAGGATGACTCGTCCCGAGCCGGAGGAAACGCGGAATAGCGACACGCACGGACTACGAAAAAGCGTCGACGGCCGGGCCGTATCCTCGATTAATCAAGCGCGAGCCATAAATTGTCAGGGTAACGCGCCGGTCCGTTACCGAGTCATCGATAAGCGGAAGTCGTGGGGGGACCGGCCTTCTCCTAGATGCCACTCGTCGCTATAATAACATGACTCTTTAATGAACAGGCACTCGAAAGCCGAAGGAGTCCACTCGCCGCACCGCTCTCGATCGCGTCGGCGCGGATAAGAAGAGGGACGTTAATCATTCGATGAATGCCGGCCTGGCCAGACGAAACTTCCAGCGAAACGATGCATTGTGGATCGGTTAACACTTTGACGGCCGCTCGCTCAAACCTGTGTGCCGACTGTTACTGGCCGCTGACACGACGTGTGTGTCATGCTAGCATGTTGTTGGCCAGTAGCACACTCTATGTGCGATGATTGTTGAACGTAAATAAGTGTGGATATGTCTGTTGGCTTCCTATTTCATCGTTATGTCTTTGATTTGCGATATTAAATTTTTTAAAATTTGCGAATTTATAATTATATTCGCTACTGTAAAAAAAACCTACATATTTTATGTGTAAAACCTGTAAAGTACCATTACATGTAGGTAATTGCTTTCAAAATTATCACACAAATTATTTAATTATTGTTGTTTTTAATTTATGTGTATGTTCGCAGATGTTGAATTATTTCGTGAATTTACATCAAGTTTTTAAAAAATAATTCTTCAAAAAATGTTGCCAACCCCTGGCGACGTTTGACTGCATAGACGTGCGACTGTTAAAGTGTTAACGTACTGATTATACGAGGTTACTCGGACTGTGCCGCTGATAAAGAGTCGTTCGAAGATGAGCCAGCGCGGATGAGTCGGCAGGATTCGGAAAAAATGTGCTCATCGGCGCGTCGTAATTGGATGTGACGGTCATCGATGAGTGGAAGGAGTCTTCGTCGACGTTTTCCAGTCTTTCGCGGAAAGCGTTCCGGGGAATGACGTACGGACTTCTCAGGTAGGTCGAAGTTTGCGTACGCCGAGTGCTTTCCCATTTCCGAAATTGCGCGATGAGTTACGAACCGTTACGTCAGAGTGTACGTTTAAACAACTATTCAAGCTCGCGTCTGTTTACAGAAACTGTCTTGCCAGAACTGTTTGATTGTCCCGACGCTATCCGACGCGGACAAAAAAGCAAACGTCAGCCGACTGGTCGAGACACGAGCGGACTGAGCCGGATATTGGCTGCATAAAAAATCGGCGAATACGACGTCAGAATTGCAAACGAGCTTTCATGGATCGCCGGAGATTATATCCGGAAAATCGAGGATTGAGTATCGAGTAGCCAAACGTCGGGAACGGTTCTATGGGACAATTTTCCGTGAAAGGAACCCGATTGCACCAAGTTGAAAATCCGTATGCTTTACATTCGTCGTCGATGTTCGCTTTGAACCGTTCCGAGCTCGGCCGATCTGAGAAGGGGCATAACGAAATGGCTGGCGATTGGCGTAAAAATCATGAGGGACGATCAAATTTCCGAAATGCTCGCCAGACTCGTTATGTTCGAAATCCGACTCGCGCAGAATCTGTGGCAATGATTCCTTTCGTGGATTCCCTGTCAGACGGGTTTTTTAAATGTCGGGAAATTGGATGTCTCAGTGTTTGAGAAGTTCAATGACCGAGCGAGTTAATTCCAGAAAGTAGAAGGAGGAAAAGAGTGACGTACATGCTGACTTAAGTCTTTTTTAATAGAAGATGAAATAAATCTTATACAATGCCTAATATATGTTAAGATTGTTTGGAGCTCAGGCCGGAACTGTTTATTTTGTTGAATATAGAATTTTATAGGAAGACCTTAAGGACAAAGAAACCGTTGAGATATCTCGCTATTAAAGCAAATACCTAACGAACCTAACTGCTTGGTCAATGAACGTTTCATTTAGGAAGCCACCAGTTTATCAATTTTTAGATGGCAACGAACGCCGTGATTTAGGAGGAAAAACAATGAAAGCACGTGAGCCCACATATCAACGATTTAATATCTACCATGCTCTTCCATTCTCGTATCCGTTCTGACTAATCATCTTCCGTCCACGTCATTCTTCCATCTTCCCGGGTTAACTGGCACGCCAGTCATTCGTAAAAAAGCCAATAATCTGATTGCCTTGCGCGCTCATTAGGATTGGCAATGAACGCTGATCAACATTTACCGCGCACGCTATCTCAAATGAACTTTAAATCATGCCCTCATTTGCTTAATCGAGATAAAAAAAGAAAGATCCTATATTCACAGATTATGAAGTCATGCGGACTCGACCTGAAAAGCGAGGTACTCGACGTTCGGCAGCAGTTAGCAACAAATGATTGTGAACAACGATAAAACCCTCTCGAATATCTGCAATACCTCCTTCAGCGTAAATCTCCAATCACTTTCAACGATCACTCAAGAGAATCTCCCAACAATTATCAACTGGCATCCACGCAGTCAGCAACAAATAATCGTGAACAACAATCGAAATCCCTTAATACCTACCATACCCTCTTGAACGTAAATCCTTGATCATGCTCAACCATCTCTCATTACGATATCCCAACAATTATCAATTTACATAATTCATCAATCTGTCAAACGACTCGATTAATGCCATTGATTAATTCGAGGATTACCGTAATCGCCCTGTCCACGATGTAATCAGGAAAATAATAAACAACAATGGTACTCATTACATAAACGCTGCTTACGTAGCCCGAACATTTTTTTTCGTAAGTCACGCGACCGTTGACCCCAGAGGCAGGTTGCTTTTACTCTCGATGCAAATTCGCCGAACGGGAAGATCTAACGAGATCGCTGGTAACGGTTACAACCCTGGGCCAAACGAGGTACCCGCCAAACGGCACGAATGTGCGCGCAGTGTAACGTACATGCCGGCCGACGGGCAGTCGTTTGTCCATAAATTTTTGTCTGGACGAGCACGCTGACGAGCTCGCGGGATGCACGGGACATCACCCAGGAGATCCGACAATGGATATAAATGCCGCGGGATGACCCTTTGTGCGGGTAGTTCCCATTCTTTGTCCGGCTAAACCGTCCCTTATGTACGCCCGACGCCAGATATTTTTCCTACCCCGAAAAGGGCACGAAATCGTTTTGTGCGCGTGTCGTAAACGTCCCGATCCGTGATATATTGCGTAACATTCCTACCATATGGACCTTATCTAACGTACACCGGTGTAGCGTATAATAGATATTTGGATTGAGCGCGAGATCTGTCGACTCGTTTGACTTGTCTTAATATTGAATTTCTACGCGCCGAATGCTCTACTTTCCGACGCGGCGTTTAGCAGCCAATGAGATAAGTGCATGATTAATTGTTTACCGCCGATGCGCTCGCGTGCGCCTTCTGCGATTAGGAGGTGAATAAAAAGATCTGAGTTGAGTAAAATATTGAAATTTAATGAACCGCCTATAAATCTAGATGAGATAGAAAGTTGATCTTGTCAGTGTTTTATTTAGACTTTTAGTGTCTTTATTGTACGCGATAAGCAGCTTGTACTTGTTCTATTTTTATGTAGTGTCGTCGATATCCGCAGACTGACGAACGCATGGATGGCGATTGTCCAAGGAGCAAGGTCTTTGTACACAGTGAACAAATGCCGTGACGACACGGAAATATTTAAATGTGCCCGCGATACGAAGACGAGTACCATGGCGGAACAGAGACAAAACAACGAAACCGTCTGGCCGTATAGGCACATTAAGAATTTCTCGTACAACGGCGCAGCTGATAATTAACGGCCAGACGAGTTTATTAATAGAGCGGCGCAATGAGCAAAAGGAGCCCAAGAAAGGAGGCATATGAAACAGTCACGATAATGCACGAGCCTTACATATATGTCCAACGATGCCTTTCTACTCGAAACTTTCGACCACCTTGAACGTCGTCGATCGAAAAAAGAAGAACATGCAGAAACGTCACGCTGGCCGAGCTTTGTTGCGGTTTATAACGGTTTTCAGGTGGAAATTTTGAATCGGACTCCAACGGTTGAGGTTAGCGCGGTACCAGGCGCGGATCGATTATAGATCGATATATCTCGAAACCGGAAATGCAGCGCCAGGATATACAATAAATGAACCTGAGTTCCTACTGCATGAATCATCCAGCTAAGACGAACACAATAACGGAACGGACGTTTGTATTATCCCAGTCATGACAGTTGAACATCTGAGTGGTCGCGGAAACTTTGCATACGGATTAACATTAGATTTGTCATGTTGGCTCGAAAATCCTGACGTCACGGGTTTCATCCTCGAATAAGAGGCAAAGCTGAATTCCAAAATGAAAATTCGCGGGACGGAAAATTGACCACGTACAAACCACCGGACGAGGTCAACGAGAAATAAATGAGCAGCGTAACCAACATAATTGACTAAAGTACTCTCATCGAAGCAATGATTACGCATCGAACGCACTTCCGGTTCGGAGTCATTCCATTATCCCCTTTGTTTCGTATTACCCCCACCAGTCGCTACAATTTTTCAAATCGAACATTCGTCAAATCGGCAAACAGTCCCCCCTAACATTTCCCATTCAACACAGACACCATAAACTCTGCCAGCGCGCCAACAGAGAACAACAAAAGCTAGACAGATACCGTTCGGCCTAACCGTTCTCAGCCTCTCATCTGTCACATGTCTCACGTAGTCCGCTACGTCTACTCACCAATTTCGAACCCTTTTTTATCGGAATCAAGTATCGCTCGTTTCTCAATTATTATTCGTCCCAGCGATACCCGAGTGGCATGCGAGAAGAGTGCATAAATGTGACTCACCCTGGTCCTCGGTGTAAGCCAGTCTGGGAACGAGCACGAGTAGCACCACGAGTACCAGCACCAATTTGCACTGCACCGACGCACTGCCGACGATGCGCCGCGAAACCGAGCACCAAATATCACTCGCCATGTTCCCTCGTTCGGGGGACTGCTCGCGATCAGCGCGATGACGGCAGGAGGTGATCCTCCTCACGCGATCGTCATGACAACGACCATTCACGCTCTCTTCACACGCCTTTCTCGCTTGGCCCTCTTAATCGTGTTTACGCTCGCACCGCACCGTTCCGACCACCCAACCCGACTGCTCCGATGGCGCAGACTGTTGCGACACCCCTGAAGTCGGCTCCTCGCTTTCGGCGCTCCCCCCACCACGGCCGCCTATCGAGCTATCGCGAAGGCGGCCGAGTGCGGCCGATCGCGCGCGAACGGTTCGCGCGGCCGGATCGCGGATTCAAATACCTCTCGAGGCGAATATCGATCAAACTGCGATCCGCGTCGGTACGAGCGTTGGGATAAATGTCCGGTGACCTGGGATGTTTTCGAATATTCATGGAGGAGCCTGTGAAGATTCTTCGAGTTGGCGGAGAGTAATCTGATTTCGATCGATGGTCGCAGCTGCTTCGCTGGGTAAGTTTGAGGATGTTACTTGTTGTTTTGCTCGATGACGGTGTCTGCGGAATGTCAAAGGAAGTTTTCTAACCTACAGTTTTGCGGAGAATTCGGAGTTTTGATGAAGTGAACTGTTTTTGGTGGATAAATGGGTGTTTAAGGTATGTGACTTTCGGGAGGGTGAGACAGTGGATTTTACTGTTTCGAGGCAGTTATCGATCAAACTGGGAGCTGCGCAATAGTGGGCATAGTAAAGTACATGTGTGTGCGGTGTGGTGGAGTGTGCTGTGAATTTTTCGTTCTTGCAGTTTTTCGTAAAAGATGACCGACGTACGCAAGACTTTGACGAGCAAGGTATTAGCAGAATGCAAGGAAAGGGGAATACACGTAACGAATGATATGGTCATTTTTCTGGTGGGTCTGATATCGTGAGAAAAGCTTAAACGATAATCACTGCGTCATCTAAGAAACGTTTCTCGACAGGTTTCGCTGCTGCAACTGAATCCAGAGTACCAACTTGATGTATGCGGTGAAGTTGAGGAAGGTGAGGTGTCTTTTCAGAGAATCACCGAAGCTGTGATCGAAAAATTGGAAGACCAAACGCGACCGAGCTTGGTGACCCTCAAAAGCCAGCTGTACTTCGCGAAACATTACGAAGATAGAGGTAAAGCAAAATTAATTTTGAACATTTTTCTCCAATCCCTCCTGTAACTCGCTGACAACGAAGGCCATTCACCTCCTCACAACTTACACGCAATGTAAGCCACGTCAAACCAATAGCATAAATTCAGATGAAACCGTGAAGAGGCACAGACTCTCTCTGCATCAGAAAACGAGTCCTCTCATAATGGAAATCTGCGAGGCGGGCAACTTGCACACGGATCGGGACATCGAGAGGCTGTATCAGAAGATCTTAGTCGTGATCACACTTCTCAGTGGTTTGGGTAACCCGACAGTCGCACCGATTCTCCGGTAACGTCGACGAAAATATGTAGAATCACACAGTGGGTATAAATGAAGCTGTCCTCTTAAACGTTTTGCTTACAGCGAAGTCTCCGTCGCTCTGCAGAGTATATTTCAGCCGTCAGAGTTGCTGTACTTCATCACTATGTCGCAACGGGAGAAGGAGGAACAGTTGATGGAGATGATGTGCATCGTCGCGGGCATTCGACTGTTCAACAGAGATTGCATGCGCGGCGGGGAAGGAATTGACGACCGTGAGACCGCATCAATGCATTTAATGGGATAACTTAAAATGCGTCCTTTACTATACCTTATACGTACAGTTGACAGTCTTCTTACCTTCGACACAAGAACCGAAGACACGTAGATTAATTGTTGTTTACAGTGCCGGATATATTGCGACAGGCTGTAAAACGTACGCATGCCTCCATACTGGAACTATTGGAAGAACTGATGGGAAAAGTTTACAAATTTACGGCGGTAGTGGAGGCCATTGTCAGCACGATCCTGAAGAACGACGACTCCCAATCCAGCTGTTACGAAGGATCGGAGGAATGTTCAATAGCTATAGACGTGTGCGTGGACGAAAAGGTCCAGTGGGCCTTCGAAATGTTAACGGTCAGCCGTCAGCAGGAGATCTACATCAGGTTTGTCGTCGGACGAGCGATAGATCCAGCGAAAGAGCATCGTACCCTTTAATCGCGCTAATCGAATCGCATTTGCTCGACAAAGAAAATTGCTGGCCGACGTGGAACGTTGCGAAAGGGAAATAGGAACATTGACGCAACGCTTCCAAGGACGCCTCCTGAAGCTTCACGACACAGTGCGCTACAGAACTGCAATTCCGACGACCCTAGTATACGTACGTAACGCGCTTCGAAAACGATCAAAATCGATCGGTGTCACGCGAAACTTTCACGATATCCGCATAACGTCGCCCGAACCGGCCGGATGATTTCTATCTGTTTCGCTTATCACGCTTGCATAACCCGAGGCGCACTCTTTCTCTCTGTTTCTGCCTTGTCCGCTAATCGTCTCGCCTCTATCGCCCGTCTCTACCGACAGCCTCAGTTCATTGATCTGGCCGACATATGGATGGGACTGCAGGACGAGGTGATTGTATTGAGTAATATCAACAATTTCCTGTGGGAACTGCAGAGCCTAAGTAACAAGGTAATGCGTATCATTTAATTCGCCGATAAATGCGGCTGGCCGGTGAGCGTCAGTAGGCTTCAATCGCGGACACGTTGCAGACCGTGAACGTGTACGATCAAACGCTGGTGGACGATATCGCGGGCGGGGAGATAGAGGTAGTAACGGATGCTGAACGATTGGAGAGATCCATGGGCGAGCTAATAGGTGAGATGGAATTTCGATACTGCGCTCGTTCGCGCCAATCTGCGTGGCCAGGCGAGCCATTGGCTTATCAGCGAATTCAATCGGGTCGTCGTCAAACTCGTACGCTTTCATTTTCAGAGGATTGCGGCGAGTGTCCTGTTTATTATCCGGACGCCACCAAGGATTTCGAGAAGATCAACTTGGAAGTAAGTACGTTTATCGGTCGCATTGCTCGCAGCGCGATGAATCAGCTGTCTGTGCAAAGAGACAGTTGCACTTGTATAGCTGGAATACGTTGCAAAACATTGACATTGACTGGAGTAACTTCCATAGTCTAGATGCAATGTATATTGCAAAACGTGCGGCGCGAGTCGCGCAAACTTAGACGGTAGGGATAGTTTGTTATCGAAATGGAATTGCGATCTTGAAGGTGACGTCAGTTTCTAGGATTCTGCGCTTGGAAATTCGTCGCTGGTAAAGGAGCCTTGATACCTGGAAACCCAAATAACGGTATTGCCAAGTGGCGTGGGAAGTTTTATGCATTCAGCTCGGCTGAAGCGGCACGCAATTTCGGAAAGAATCCCGACAGGTACATAGTCAGAGTGTTAATGCAATACTTTCTTCTGATTGCACACTAACCGACTTGTGTTAGATACATCTATTTGGCCCTCAACTTCGTTCGGAACAACTTGGAGTACGTTCACTTGTTCCAACTATACGATGACATCGAAAATATGAAAAGTAGCGAGGAGTAAGCGTTTGTGAAATTTTACAATCATACAAAAATAGCCTATGTTTGTCATGTTGCGTACGGAACAATCCTAACACATGACAGTTAAAAATTAATGCTCCACCCGTTTAGGCTTACCACGGAAGGACTACAATTAATGATTCGACATAATGAAGAAGCCCAAACGGACGTGCATATTCTACCGCCGTACAAAGACAAAGATTACTCTTCTAACGTGTGGGAACTAAGGAAAAAAGCACTGCATCTGGTGAGCAATTCCTTTCGTCATCGACTCACTTTGTTCGCTTGCAATGTTGGCGACAAGCCGCATAGACGGTTTCTCTTCTTTCTTTCCCTGACTAAACTCGTCTCTGCAGGCGAGCATAAGCGACTGCAAGACTCGCAGCACGCAAACCTACAAGTCACACTTCCGGTATGGCATCTACGTACAGGCCGGCCCACCGAAGGATAAGGAGGTTCAAACGAAAAGAGATAATTATGCAAATACGAAGAAGCTACTTACTTACATCTTCGGCCTACGCGGAAGACGTGACGATTGTCAGCACGTCGTTTCGTTTGATGAAAGCGAGCTCGAACATTTGTAATCGTATCCCTTACAATAACGCATACGATGCGCCCGAGCAAATAAAGGATCGTAGGAATACAAGCGTGGGGTTGAAAATTATTAGTGAACAAGGAACGCACTTAAAAAAAATGAAAGCAATACCTTTTAATGACACGTCTTCAAATACATTCACGGAAAGGCACGACCACGTGCCGTGCCCCACATATTTAAGAAAACACAAATGAGTGTTACGATAATTGATCATTCCGTGTACACGGCTCCCCTTTTCTTTTTTTGTTTTCATTTAATTATTATTATTCCTCTTCGCGTAATGTGCTTTCATCAATCGTTCGCAATGATTTCTCCCTTTTGTGGCTTCGATCGTGACTTAGGCCAGCATTTCTTTTAATTTATATTCAAAATACATTGTTTTTTTTCCACGCGCCCGAGGCGCGGATTGCCAAATCCAGATTGTTTCCGTAACCCCGCCCCGTGAGCCTACCTTATTTTCTATTCGTCGAAACACGTTCGTGCAGCTTAAGTTACCGCACGTTACTTTGAATTCCTTACAACGTACCTTTCACTGAATACATCGTTTTTTTTTTTCTTCACTTTAGCATTAGATCTTAAAAGTTAAGTCAATTTTTACACCAAGAAACCTATATTACGACAATAATTAGTAATTACACGATAATACAATTAAACTTCGCTTAGTAATAATTTCAGTGTATAATGTAGCTATTATACAGAAGAGGTACAGGATGTTGATTCTTTTGCATCGATTTTTCATTACTTTCCATTCGTGGCTTATGTCTTATCTAAACGTTCGCGTGTTTCGTTTTTGCCACGTTATCCCTTTTGTTATCGTTGGAGGAAAAAAATAATTCTTCACTATATTGCGTTCGCTCATGAAATATAATTGTCAGTAAACATTAATTGCCTTCTGGCGACGCGTCGTCAGAGAAATGGTAATCGATTATGAAACCGAATGTAAACGCAAACTTACTGCAGCAATCGTATACATATATGTGTACGCACATACACGCATCGTACGCATAACAAATGCACATATATATACACATAGGTTAAAAAAGTGTTTCTTAAAATGTCGCATAGGTAAAAACGAGGCAATTTTGTAAGGAGGCAAAAACTTACGTTCGAATGTAAAATTGGGCATGTCCTTGCTGCCGCAGTGGCATATTTGCATATGCCATATTTTTACCACGCGGTATAAGGAAAAGTTCATAAGGATCATCAGGCAAAGTAAAAACGTTATCGTCAGTTCGATGACAATGTCGGGCTTACTGACTATTACTGCCATACATTAACGTCATTCACAATTTGAAATCGTCTGGACGTCCATGATAACGGCTTTTCTTGCCATACTGTCCCAGTATTGTTATTTGAAAAAGTACGCACTTCGTGTTAAAAAGTGGTTACTGCAGATGTTCACATTATTTTAAGTCTATCCTCCTCCCAATTATCGTTAGATGGTTGCTTCTTTCGGTAATGCCCATAAATCAACATACTGTATTGTAATAACCAATGGGACAAACCAGTTACCATGATCGACAGAGTACATCGGAATGGTGTAAACACGGCTAAAGTCTTAACTCGCAAGAAACATGTTCGTGTTTTATGTATATGTATTTTATGTATGTATCGTGTGAGAAAGATGGAGAGGCGCGCGCGGCACCTTGGAATATGTCATACAATGTTTATAACCTGTCAGAGATCGTGGCTCAGAGATAACTTAATCTACAAAGTGATTTTTGAGGTACTTCATCATACCAAAGGTTCTGAAACGTTTCACCCCAATTACCTTCATTAGTTCATCGTCACAGATTGCAAACTGTTTGTTCTTGGGGTCCTGTAAAAATCAATATTGGAATAGATAATTTTAGGACAAAAGTCATATCCGGCCTTGATGTTATAGACTAATTTTCTGCAGATGACATTATAAATATTTAATAGTACGATACTTACATAAAGATTTCTTTCCTTAATAATACTCCAGACCTTCTTGACAACCTCATGCCGGGCCATCTGCTCAGCGCCAACAATTGAAGCGAGCACTGGAGAGAGCGTGATTGCACGTGTATAACCACCCTTGCCTTTGCCACCACCTTTCTTCGCTGCACTTCCGGTGGCCTTTTTGTTCTTGCCCCAATCTTCGTCACTGTCGCTGTCACTGCCCTTCTTCTTTCCCTTCTTGCCAGGTTTACCTGCACCAATATCAGAGGTTAACGCGATCAACTTTGACTACATACCTTTATTTCCTTCAGTCCTTCATGAAACTTTACAGTTACATGAGTGAGCTTTTCATAGCATTAACAGTAGATACTTACTTTTCTTAGGTGACGCTTTTTGTTTTTTTGGGCTATATTCTTCATCGCTAGCATCATCGTCGCTAGCACTCTCCTCGTCATCGGAAGAGGCCTTCTTACGCTTACTAGACGCCTTCTTGGCGGGACCTCGCTTGGCGGGCTTCTTTTCTTCCTCCTCCTCTTCTTCCTCAGATCCTTCTTCCTCTTCCTCCTCACCATCTTCAGATTCTTCGCTAGCAGCAGCCTTCTTCTTTTTCTTTCCACCATCTTGCTTCTCTTGAAGACACTCCATCACTAAGTCATCTACCTCTTTCCTCCTATAGATTTCAGTGTACTTTATCAGTAATTTGTACAAAAAATTAAAATTTATTTCTTTGTGAATTTAATTTTTTTGCAAGAGACGCTAATGAAATTTACAAATGCCCTGAATGAAGTTGTGGGGTGGTATTACAGTACTTATTTTAGCACAGTATTATAAATAGTAGGTAAATCTATGTCAATAATATTTGTTATACATATGTTTGCGGGGGAACGAGGTGAACACATAAGATACAAGCAGTTTCACACAGAGACCCTCATTTTTTATCTTGGACGCAGACAAATTCACTTCTGTATCTTTTCACGTTACACAAGTGTAGTTTATGTCATTTTGCATGACACAAGTCCATGCTGCATCCGTATTATCATTTTAAAGACCTAAGTATGACAATGGTATAATTCTATACTTTGCGCTACAGACAATAATTTTCTAAAAACAAGAAATTCTATTTCATTAATGAAGTGACGTTCAAGCGCATAATATGACATTAAATATTGTATAACCCTCCAAGTCTAAAAACTCGCAGACAAATATGTTAAATTTATCAAAAGTCTTACATATATATGTACATGGCACGTAAGTACATTTTGTACATACGTAGAATATAATACTTGCGTACCTTTCTGAGAGATCAACATCAAGTTTCTCTTCTATCTGTTGTCTGACCTTTTTAGCAGACATTGTAGTGAGATCTGCATCCTTAAGAATAGCTGGAAAAAAAAATCAAACTCAGTTCTGGCAACAACACACAACGCAAGGTGTAAACATTATCTCTATGTCTTAATATTCACCTGGATATAAAAAAAATTAAACAGCTTCCCACTAGAGAGGTCAGAATACACTTCCAATAAATTCAATGCCCGCAAATATCGAAAAAAGGAGAACAACATTCGCATCCCCATCGTTAAAAATTGTAAAGTACTCCCCGATAATTAATTAAAACGTTGCCAATTCCGGAAACGAGCGCGGCAAGCGAGCGGGTATTGATATATCAAAAGGAGTATCTACGCCGCACGGATACGTACGGGGCAATACAACCCACTGAAAGAGAATAAGAGCGAGAGAGCGAGCGAGAGAGAGAGAGAGAAGTAGAGTTGCGCGCGGGTCTGGGGTAATCTGGTTTCCCGCGGCGGGAATCTAGTAAATATCGAGCGCAAATGGCCGCTTCATTCGGAGCGCGGTGTGCCGGTCAACCGATCAGCCGCGAGTACTTCGACAAAAAAAATGTCTGCAAGTAAGCCGCGAACTCGGCAAGCGTCGCGTCGCACGTAACCGCGAATGATTTCTCTCGGACGCCGAGCGTTCGTCGACGCTCGGCAGCGTCTACTTGCAGCGTCTGCTTGCATCGGTGTGTACGACGGCACACGACCGCCGACGCGAGCCGATGCGCGTCGGGTGGAAGTCAACGTTTTACCGGCAAGGCTTCGTTCTTGGCGGGTTCAATCGGCGGAAAGGGCAAGGGAGAGAGCCCTTCCTCGTCGTCGTACCGTTCCCGCTTACGGGGTCGACGCGAAACGAAAATGGCAACGACTCGGGAGAGTCGGCGACGGTTAACGCTTTGCCGGGGAAACGGCGCGGGAGAGGAGGAGCGTGTGGTGGGCCGGAAAACGGGGGAGAGAAAACGTTGAGAGCCGCTTTTGCCTGTGCACATGAGAGAGCAGCGGCCCGAGCACGGGCGACGGGAGACGCGCGCGTTCGAGGCGGGAATGAACGGAAGATTGGTAAATATTCGTCGCTGGCGAGGGACACGACCGCGGCGGAGCGGCGTGTAGAGATTCCGAGTCCGAAGGAGGCAAACATCGGCGGCTAGGAGTCGTTCTGACTCCCGGAGCGCGCCGGAGTACGCGAGAGCGTAGTACGCCAGGAGTGCACGGAGTGGTAGTATACGGCGGTAGGAGAGAGAGAGAGAGAGGGAGAGAGGACGAAGTGGCGCCGAGTAAAAAGGCGCGGACCGACGGAGACGACAGGCATGAAATACACTCGACAACGGCGCACGGTGATGTCGATAATAATTTCGATCGGCGTCGACCGCTTGAAAATGGGCAGAGACGGGGAAGGAGATGTAAGCGAGTAAGCGTGCGATGTTCCCTGGCGCGCGCCACCACGGCTAGACGCGTCATACAGCAGCAGCTACAGCAGCAGCAGCGGCGGCTACAGCTACAGCAGCAGCGGTATAGGAGAGCGATACTGCGCGACATTGGCGAGGGAAAGGCGGAATTTCGGACTGTTCCCAGAATATGAGCGCTTCCACCCCAATAGGAAATATGTTTCCCGAAAAATCGCGAACGAATTGCACGGACGGATATTGGCCGTCTACGCGCCCGTTGCCCGATACGTAGATGGAAAATATGATGGGCCGTCGGTGTAATGGCTGGCGTGGGGCACGCCACTCCGCCACATACGTGCGCGCTAAAGTCCGTCCCGTGGCAAGAGCTAAGAGCCCGATTTCCTACGTATTCCCATACGCGGATCCCGACGAAAAATGCGCAACGTCGCGATATGAGCTCGGTTCTACGGTACGCGACGGTCAGAATTCGGTACATCGATGGATATTGGTACTTACCGGTGATCTCCTTACGGAGCTCGTCTTTCGTGATATCGGCCATAGTGATGCTTCTCGTTGTGCGTACTGCTGCCAACTGAGCCTATGCCGGCTGCGGACTCCCGTAGCGTCCGTTGGTACAGTCAGGCCGTACAGTCGTCCGACACGTACGCGATATTCGTCACCTTCAAATTGGGATAACTCCTTGGCGAGGCCGAGAAAACGAATACAATATACACCGAATCGTGTTAGTTTTTTACGAGCTACACTTTTCTCATGACGCCCCACGCGCAATTCGGCGATCCGACACGGCAATTCTCCGGTGACTGGCGAGCGTTCGGCGAAATTTTTCGTTGATACTGTACCGCAAGCGATCGCTCGTGGCTGCCGGTGGCGTCCACGGTACAGTCGCTTCACGCCAGCGGCGGCGCCTCTTCTGGAAAATTCATTTTCAATAATCCATAACTTTTTCCCCCCTGAGCAAAGAGGGATATTGTATACACCGAATCGGGCCAACTTTTTTTTCTCCACAAGTTTCTCATGACGCCCCACGCACAATATTGCGATTTAGAGCCTCGATTTTCGATTAAACGTCGGCCGGGCATCGCATTTCTCTGAAGCGACTATACTAACCGACCACTCCGAGGTTCGTAGCGTCGGGCATATAGTCGCATCATATGACAATCAGTACACGTTCCACGGAAATCATTAAACGCGATTCTTAATTTGTCGAATATCTAATAATGCAATATTCAGCCCTCTAATCCGATAATCTCGTTAATTTATATTCCTTCCCTCAGGCGACTGCCTGTAGCCTGTTAAGACATATATAATTTTTAATTTTCGATTCACAGTTCACGCCTATTATCTTTATCCATGACAATTCCGTCATGCCATCTTTGTTATCAGAAACCATTAATTTGGCAAAACAATGAACCGAATCGCTCTGCTCGTCAGTAGCTAGGTTATGTTGCGCTTCGCAAAAAATGCCGAAAATAGTTCTCATAAAGAAAGTGCATTTTTAGTAAACAGCCCCGTCCAATCAATGCGATATTTTATTACGCAAAGGCCGTTTGAAGCGACCACTTGGTTTCTTCGTCGCGTTAGTGGTACAGTAACGCATGGCATGAATGCGCGAGTGGCCGTGAAAGACGAATTTCGCACGACGATAACTCCTTTCCCCCACGGCGTATGACAATTCCGTGCTCACAAAGTCGTGTCAGTTTTTTACGGCGAAAATATTTCTTATGAAGCGCCATGCACGATTTTATCGCCAAAACTCGTCAGAGAAACTATTTACCGCCGTGCGGCCCAATACTCTTCGGCGTGACTGTACCACATCTGGGAGCATCGTTACGGGACGAATTTCTCGGCAAACTTCCATATAAATTTGTCCGGCAAATGCGGCCGAAATAAATGTTACATTTTTTCGTGTCCATTCGCGTATTTACATTCTTTTATTGTTGTCCTAGCGACGTATTCGCTCGTGACACGTCGGAACATAATACCGCCACGGCCGTTTGAACGCTTTAAAATGGCGGTTCCATTTTTCGCGGATTCATCGAGGGGCAGCGATATTATTATCGATATTCAGCGGAAAGTAGATCTCTTAGGTCCTGTTACGACCCCGCTTATCGTTATTATGTGTGTTTCTTAAGAGGCTCACGCGGAGAGATGTCAAAATTTGTCGGCGTAACACAATGTTATTTGACATTTTCACTAAAAATATCATTTTCCCTCTCAAATGTCGGTCATTTCCGGTAACGAGACGTGTCATTCTTTCCTACGTTTGTTGACACACCATTGTTGATGAGAAATACAATGAAAAAATAAAATAATAATTTTCACGTTGTTATTCTTACTGTTTTATGGAGAAACTATTGTTTCTTTGTCATATCAGAGAACAGAGTAACAGTTGTTGATTTCTCCCTAAAATATTGACATTTTCGAAGAGTTTACATGCACACTGCGCCATCTACATGAATACACAGTAACGATTGCTTCTATGTCAGATGGAGACACAGCAGGTCGTAAAACTGGCGGTTAAATCAAATTGCTTTTTTACATTAGCACTGAAAACAAAGACCAACTTACGTAATTATTGACAATAATTGTGTCATTAGCTAACAGTTCCTAAATACATAAGACTTATAAACCAATACGTACTTCTAGCAAATTTACTTTTTTTATACTTTGAATGGATTCATAAAATATAAGTATGAAACACTTAATGTCTAAATGTACTAGTTATTAATACTTTCAGGAGGTAATAACAATGGAAAAATCATATGTTGATATTATCGTAGACAGAGTATAGGTTTGGATATATATTCTCTTCGGAGTTTGCGTCGCACGAACTAATATAACAAGTTCGTCGAGAACAGACATCATCAAGCGCACTCTGGATTTGAAAGCAAAGGTGGTCAATAGTGCAATTAAAATACAATACCAGTACATCAACAAGTATGTTATACAATTTTATTGCTTCTTCTTTATTTTATACAAGGTCTATAAAATTGATCGCGATCAACATAATGGTGCAAAAATTGTACCTTAAAAGAATGTATATTAATGAAGTATAAGCACTTTCCGCATGTAGCGTTGCAATCCAATACCGTATCGAGCCGATAAGGATGGGCACTACATGAACTTTACTAATGCAAATTAGGTCAAACCAACATTTATGACAGATCTTACGTCTTTTACTACCGCTCCTTTATAAGTAGCAAAATCAATTGAATAACCAATCTGTACTATACTTTGTGTGTGCTGTATTTATCAAATTTTTGTCAAGAGAAGCATCTATTGCATCTTGAGAATTTCTGTCTGACATACCGACTATATCTAACATTACCAGATCTAAACAGTTTTGGTAAATTTTATGTCATTAAACTAAGTCTACAATCATTGTATCAGTCTTGTAATAAACGTAATAGATATTAATTGCTGGAAGATGACTACAAGAATATTTTTATTTCAATACAAGCAATTTGAATTCAGCGCTAACGCGGTTATTTATGATTGGGTGTTTTTTAATATTGTTTGTGATTGGCCAGGACAGTGAGGCAAAGTTAGCAATATAATTGACACGGAAGAGGTGGGCTCTTACATTAATAAGAAGTTTCTTTACAATTATGTGTTATTTGTAAAGTAAATCTACGAAAAACTAGTTCAGTAAGTAGCAAGTAACATATTACACCAGCTAATCCCATTGAACATTCCGATGTGGTTGAAGTATTCAACTTTTAACCTGTGTCAATATTGCAGGTGTATGTATTATGGAAACTGGATGCCGTGATACAAGATGCGCGAGGTAATGTGAAAAGTTTTATGTTTGCGCATGACTGAAGCAGTTGATACACAGTGATCGCAGTTCAATTTAGTGCCAAACATCGTCGGCGCTACTCAGGATTTCTGGTAATTATAATATAATTTTCCAATATAATATTTCCAAGCGTTGATAATCAATGGAATATCTTCCTTTTAACAAAGTATCGATTTGCAATTTATTACAAATCTAAAGTAAAGTAATGTCCACTGACGTTGGCGTTATTCATGATAAGTAACAATATTGAGTGCAAATACCTTCATTTGATTTGTATCATAATATTAATGCAATTATTAGCAGGAAACGTTACCGTCGTTGCGTAACAGGTATCGTAAATAAGAGCTGTTGTTTCCTGCTTGAAATATCAGTGTCAATTTCGAACATTAACAGTGCATAGTGGCACTATATATATAGTATTGTACAACCATATACCCACGTGCGGTGCAGCAACAGGTGTGTCAGCCTCTATTGAGCTATACTACTGGGACGGTTATATCGTACGCCTATACTACTTTATTATCTCAAAATTACTCTTATTTTACGTTTACGTTATCCGTATGTTATCTTGCACAAAGGTTATGATTACCTTCGCTTTATTTTACCGACGCAATCAAGTCGTCATACACAGCTTACTACCTAGTCCTGGCTCGTACTCGGCGTTCTTTTACATAATGCAACATTTTCTTTCTTTATATATTGATTACGTTGTTGAATAGCTTTCAAAATTGTTTCTCTACGTTGATATTCGTTTTCCTTAAATTGGTTATTAATCGTGTATAATTCTATATTACGATGATTTTAGGTGCTCTATAGAAAACTTGTGCCGGGAAACGTTCGATGCAAGCATTGTGAAAGGACGAATTGTTGAACGGACGTTTGTTCTTTTAACCGATAAGAACGCAGGTGTGCGGATCTGCGCAGTTTGGGTAACGGGACTCTTGGACCTCATCTCTCTCTTGCTCTTGGTCAAAAAGACTCCGGTTCTCTGGTGAGGCTTTCTGCTCGTTGCTGAAATGGTGAGTGAAATTATCAACTAAGTAGTTAGATCATTCGAACATTGCTCTTTAATTTTTGTACATTATTATTACGCCTAATTGTATGAATGTATTTAGCGTACATTACTTGCTCACGATTTGTTTGTGTTCTGATCTGGTTATTGATATTCTACAAACGGATAATATTATCTGAATTGAGAATTCTTGTGACTAAAGGGTGAGGTTATGAAGTTTTTCTCTGCGCTTTTATACAATATTTTTCTACCAAAGTGTTTAATCCTTGTTTGTGTGAGAAAATCGTTTCGAGTTTTTTTTGCTTTTCCTTTTCTCAATATTAATAACTATTAATTTGTAATTTGTAAATTTTATGAAAATAGTTTAACGTTTTTTGTAACGTTGGTTATGATTTTCTTCAGGCATATACGAAGTAATGTCATTGCTCGTTGATTTTTTTCACGGTAGATAATTATCCCTGTCTTATTACGAGAGATTCACCCCTCGTTTCTATTCGAACAGATATCCGACTACATAATTTTGAATATAGTATTGACTTGTACCGTAAGTTGCGCTGTGATCTTCATATCACTTGCTGTCGATAACGTCGCATGTAACTGATGCACATTTGCGTGTAGGATTCTACCTTTTTTGCCGTAGATAATGTAGGAATATTGCAGAGTAGGTACGAAAGATCCCTGTTTCTGTTTTTCGTTAACAGAGTCCACCTGTTATCCGATAGAGTGCGCTAACTACTCGAGTTTGGTCACTTATACTAATTTCACGTTTTAGAACAGTTCGGGTGGTGGGGCGCGAACTTATAGTTCTGGTATTATTATTGCTATTTGGTTGCACCATGACCTCCTTTTACATGGCGCACATGCAACCGTACTAACCGTCTGCGAAAACATTGGTCCTGCAAACGGCGAGGGACGATGATTTATCCGTGGGAATCGCATTTCAATTGGAATTGTGACACTTTTTGATAATATCCCGCCTACGAGCACGTCCACTCGCGGCTGATAGAGAAAAGAATGTTGCAACTTTTATTACGCGTTTCGACGTATGCTCAGATATAATCCGTTGCAAGCGTTCGCATCAATTTTGATCAGCTACTACGTTTTTGTTTTTGCCTACCGTCCCGTGGCGCTCGACATTCTTTTAAGCATGCAATTAGCTTTGACGCATCCGAATTGACTTTAACCGGCATTACTACAAAAAGTTCCATGTAATATTTTCCTTATTCCATGTTACACAACCGCGACGAAGACATTGTTTCCAGTAAACAAATTTCAACCATAAATATTTGCTTCGCGTGATACAAAAATCATGTTGCATAATTAATGACCGGTATCTGATGCCTTGTACTTAAAAGCAGCTGTCCGATATTGATCGTCGGATGAATATCATTCACAATAACACCACAAAGTGGCGCGAAACAGTACAAGTTCTGCACGAAACTTTACAGCGGCGTACAGTAACGTTTCTTCGCAGTCTCAACTTTTCATATACAATGAATCCCACAATTTCTAGAACAACAACCGCATACACGTTTACCGACGACCCCACCTTCGCGCGTACAGTCTTTATTCTCCCGACGTACACAAAATCTCCGACGTCCTTTCATCATCAGAACCGTACGATCGACTTCGTACGACTCGCAGCCGCGACCGCCGAAACTTTTAATCGGAAACCCCGGCACCCCAGTTTTCCACATTTAATCCCACCCCGTAACCGCCGTCGACATTTATCCGACCCACCCCTCAGCCCCAGCGAGAAGCGTCGCTTATACACCCCGAAACATAATGGTACATCGACGTAAGGAAGATCGGTTCGCCGGTGGGGCGAGACTGAAACGTAATATTAGTCGGCCACGAGTGTCGAATCAATATCTAAGGCCTGCGTGTGCGTCTGTGTGTGTGCATAATGCGCGCGAAGGGGGCACACACGAGTGACGTTTAACGTCGCTTCAACGGCGACCGAGGAGATAATTAACATTCGAATATAGTTTCAAGTGTCGAGGAAATACCAAAGGTGGTGTGTCTCGCACCACGCCCGTTAGCCAGCCACGTTGGGCCGCTGTGCGCGTAAGTGGGTGCCGGTGCGCGCGCGCGCACCCGTACATGTGCGTGCGCTGGCGTACTACGTTTGTAGGCAGCCGTAATAGCGGCAACGGCATAAGCCGCTGGGCAACGTGGTGTTGGTAGGCATCGTCGGCCGGTGTTGGTGCGATACCGGCCTGTACGTAGCAGTCGACGATCCGGCGCGCCGGTAAAGCACGTCGAGCTTGATTCTCTTAACACCCGATATGTACGTGCAAGTGGCGGCTCACTACTCGCGAACTTTCGACAGATCAGCGTGTGCGCACGTGTGTACGCGCGAATTCGACGTGCTTTGTGCCGGGTGTGTATGTCTTACTCTCACGGTCGCTCCTTCTCTCTCTCTCTCTCTCTCTCTCTCACACTCATTCTCACTCTTACTCTCTCCCTCAGCATATGCACATGTCTCGGTACGCGCGCGCGTGCGACTTCAACGTGCATCGGTACGGTCCTTGCGACGTCTCTATATAGATATGCATACGTATATATGCACGCTCAGCCCCCTCGTCACGTGTACGTGTCAAAATCAATATTTGGCGTCACTAGGTTATGATAACGCTGCAGCGTGTCGCCGACGTATACCTGCGTTCCGTGACACGCTTCCACGTATTGGTGAGCCCGTGCACAATCCACCACGCTTTCGCGGAATTCGCCCGTACGTGCGCCGATATGTCTCTGTACTCTGGGTTGTGTGTATGCGTGTGTGTGCGGCCGCGCGTGTACGCGCTTTGTATGCGCGCGTGGGAGCGTGTGTAAGCGCGTGCTGGATAGCCGACGCATGTCGAATTTGATCGCCTCGCAAATCCATACGGACCCTCTCCAGAGCCCGATTTCTCTCCAGATCCATTTCACTATGCCGATTTTTTCCTCCCTCATACCTTCTTTCTCTCTCTCTCTCTCTCTCTCTCTCTTTCTCTCGCTGCATTTTCTCTGCCCCCCTCCCCGCACCCTCTACCACTCTGCAGTCGTTCATTAATAAGAGCGTGAAGCGCGTGACGACTTCTTTCCGTGCGAGGGCCACGATCGAGATAAGACGCGTGGGTCAGGACAGTTGATTAAGTCTCTTTCAGAATTCGCGTCTTGGGTCTTCCGGCCAACCCGTGCCAGCCATGCCGTGAGTGCTTACATTAACGCGGAATGACAAAAAGGGGGAAGGACGCGGTGCTCGTACGTCGCATTTGCTCTTCAATTACTCCTCTCGCCTGACAATTTCACGTCTGCGTCGTAGCGAATTCTGTGAAATCCGAAAATTTTGACATCGTCCCATTTTAACGAAATGCGGACCTTGCCCTTTTCGAGTGCGTAGGTTGAAAAAGCCGGAGACCTACTTTTACTCCATGCCTGCGACTGTAAAACGAAGCCGAAGTCTGCGCCGATTATAAATTGAAGCTCGCTTTACACCCTTTTTCGAGTGGCTACATTAACCTTCCCCCCTCCGCTGTCCTCCACCCCTCCGACCTCCCTCACTCTGGCATAGTATCGCCTGGCATCAGACGACGAGCACGATACGCCATTAAATCATCGTAGCCATCCTCCGCCGTGGCAAACTGCGAGGCGGTGACGTAAAAAACCTTGCCTCAGCCCGGCGGCGGTGTACATTTTTTTCCCTCCCCCCAGCGCGCGCGCGCGCGCAACATAACAGTTTACGTTCCGCGTAGACGTTGCATTTTAAATGCCGCGCCAGGCAGCGCAACGCTGTCCTTCACGCGCCTATCAAATTTTTAAACGTGCCCGTGGATTACGGGAGCGGCGTGGATGCGCGCGCACGCCGAGCTTTCAACCCGCCCCTAATCGAGCACACCGTTATCGCCTTTAATTAATCTTATTCGGCGATCAATTCGCTCCTACGCCAAGGACGACAGTCTCCTGATGACACGCATCTCGTACCCACTGTTATGCTCGCCTCTTACCACTTCCTTCCCTCTCTCTTTCCGACTCTCCGGTACGTCTCTCTCACTCTTCCATCCTTCTTCCTCCAGGCCAACACTCGGTCCGTCGACTTCTTCGCTCGCAATTTTCCACGCATGGACTGTCACGTGTCCGACTCTATGTCTGTCTCTCTCTCGCTCCGATTTTCCCCCCTCCTCCTTCCGTCCCGTCCACGCCTGTTTTTCCGGCGAGCGATTCGGTCGCCGACGAGTTTTTCTCGCGCGCGGGACATTTCCGGGCGCATCGCGAGACATCCGGAGACGCAGGCCGGACGCGTTCGTAGGTGAGGGTAACATCGTTGCCGCTAAACGCGGACCGGCTCCGGGCGAATCGTGTGCAGACGAGAGGATGGTAGGGGTTGGTAGGGGTGGTGGGACGAAACTCGATGCGTAAAAATCGAGCCCATGGCGTTCGCATTATTACGCTCCGCGGGCATCCGTCTATAAATCGATCGACGCGCGAGTCGTAGGAATACTCTCGCGTCAAACGTCGCTGTTATAACGGTAATGACGATACCGGGTGTCCGACAGTCGAGTAGCTTGACGAAGATTGCGGACGTTCTTCCAGAAGCCTGACAACCGTCCGATTTCGCCTCTCGAAACGCCGCCGCGGCGCATCTTTTCCCACGCAGATGGAAACGACTCAATTTCGACGGCTGACAGGCAAAAAGTGTCATTTACGACAATGTCCGTTTGCCGGGAGATGCGAGGGTGGAATTTTGGAATTTCGAGAATCGACAGTGACAGTATTCAAAAAGCGTGCGCACGCCGGCGCATCCAGTATTATCTCGCGTTACACACTGTCGTTGTAGCGCCGCCGGTCCGTACGTACCGTCGATTGTCACGTAGGTCATATGACAGGCATTGTAATGCCGCACATTAACGGCCACGGTAATGACGCTTAATCTCGAGTGTCAGAGACGGCCGGGGCATTAGAGTTCGTCGGATCGTTAATGATTGGCCCCCGCGTCGGTGTGTTTTCATAACGCTCACTTCTGCTCGGCGGCCATTGTCTGCCGGTCCTCGCCGATCTCCCAAAATTTTCCTCTCCCATCGTCGGAAAGTTGCACATGCAGCCGGTAATGAGCGCACGTGAGTTCGCACTGGGAGAGTACGATATAGAAACTCCGTACATGTGAGTGTGCATGCGATAGAGGAGTACGAGCGAACTCTGCCAGCGTCGACCCTGCGGAGGGAGGAGGACGGCAAGGGATGAACGGAGGAAGGGAGAGGGAGGGGGGGGAGGGAGGGAGAGGGGAGGGTGGAGAGTGCGAGAGAAAGAGAAAGGTTCGAGTCGCTCGTTCCGGCGCACGATTCTCCCCGTGACGAACTTCGTACGTACATGAGGTCTCGCACACGCGCCCACTACCCTCCGCGCGTGTAGGTGGGCCAGATATAAGTAGATGGTAGTACCGTATCTATCGCGTCTTCTATTGCAACAGATGCCTGTTGCTACGCGGCCCGGGCGATGCCGCCACGTTTTCGACTCGCAGTTCGAACCTTCTCCGTCCTTCTCGGAATCCTTCCCTCCTCATCCGCGCTATCCTTCCACCCCCGATGAGATAGAGGAGAGGGGGGGGGGGGAGCGACCACCTACCCCCTTTTTCACTTTCCATAGTTGCTCAACTTACCCTCTCGGTCACGTGATCGGTTAGTGATCCTCGACGATAAGTGCAGTTGAAAAGTAATTAGATCGATAGCGAGCGGAGTAATGGAAATTTTACTTTATCGACGCGGTCTCGAGACTAATTGGCAGTCGGTCGGGGATCTCTCGAATTTCGTTCGGAGGCCGCTCGAAAAATGTCTCGAATCGAGGTTAGCCCGCAATTAAGTGGCCGCTGCCTTTAAGAATGTATTCGTCGTTGCGCGCTGCGACCGTAATACTTCGTCAACTGTCGTCCACCCGTAACGAAGACTCTCTCATCCCACCACCACCCCCCTCTCGCCCTAAAACTACCCCGGCGAATCTCTAGCGCGTTCATTCATCAGCCGCGCGAAGCACGGTGATCAATTTGCATCTCATTTCTGCCCTGCCCTCACCCCCGCGCACCGCCTCCTCGCCTAGCGATGAGGGACACAACACGTGGACAAGAAGGAAGTCTCCGAAGTCGTTTGCGGAAGGGTGGCGACCACTTGGCCGCTCCGTTTTAGGATCGTCCGCGGAGGCGGAAGGCAGCCGGCCGAGCGGTTTCGCCGAAGCTCGCCGCTCGGCGAGAGAGCGACCGAAAGAAAGAAAAGAGTGTAGCGTCCCTCTCGCGTAATTAAGGACCAAGGGGTGAGGGTGGGTGGGAGGGGGGGGGGGGTCCGAGGTGGAGCAAGAACAGGAGGAGGCAAGGAGGGGGAGGTAGACATCGATCGACTCTCCGCGTATAGATGTACGCACGCACACAGCCGCACGCAGAGACCAATACGCGCGCGGGCACGCACATGAACGTACGCAGACACATGTACACACCTGCCCAGTCTCGCGTGGCCAGGAGGGTGCGAGGCGCCGGAATAAGGGCGGCTGATGGCGAGAGTGAGAGAGAGGGAGAGAGAGAGAGAGAAAGAGAGAGAGGGCGAGGAGGAGAGAGGGTGGGATTGGTATAGCTCGATGCGGAGGGGTGCGAGAAAGGTAAGAGGAAGTGGCCGAAGCTGGAGGAGGGGGTGAGGGCGAGAGACAGGGGGTGGTGTAGCTGGTCCCGAACCTACCCTAAATCGAAGAAGCATGGGACACACCCTGGAAGAAAATGGGAAGGGTGGCCGAGGGAAGAAGACGAGGTAGGTAGGTAGGTAGGTGGGTGGATGGGTAGGGTGGGGGAGGTGGTGGCGGTGGTTCGGCGCGTGAGGGTGGATGGGTGGCCGGCGCGGGATGGGATCCCGGCACCACCCCGCCCCTCACCGCCGATATCTTATTTCGCTCTCTCACCCTCCTCGCTACCCCTCGAAGCTCCCTCGCGCCGCGATCCCAACGAGAGTTTCGCCCTCTCCCCTCCTCCTCGTCCTTGTCCTCGTCCTCCTCGACCGGCTCGCTCCTCTCTCGCCCCCATCATCCCTCTTCCGCTCCCCCCTGTGCGGCCCCGCTCGCCGCGCCCCCGTTTTCAACCCCCCCGCGCCACCCCCCTGCGCCGACCGTCGCCGACACGCCAATGAGGGCCACCCCGCGACAGGGCAGGTGTGCGAGCCACAATGGAAGACGCTGTAGAGACAGACGAGGAGGGAGCGAGATGGGGAGAACAGTCGGTGGTAGAGTGTGAGAGAGAGAGAGAGACAGGTTGGCAGAAAAGGCTGAAGGGAGAAAAATGGCGAGAGGAAGAGGAACGGAGGGAGACGGTCAGAGGGAGAGAGTGGGAGAGCGGAAGAGAGAGAGAGACGGGAAGAGAGAGGATGAGACGAAGAGAAGGTTATAGGGGGCGGCAGAGCGGAAGACAGAGATACAGGCTCGACGGAGAAGAAACAGCGGGCAGAGCGAAAGAACCCATCCGAGCCGCTGGCCAGAATGAGACAGTAGGAGGCGGCAACGCCCATTTTTTGATAAGCTAGTTACCCGCCGCCACCCTGCACTTCTCGGCGCGGAGCCGCGGGGTGGGGCGCAGGAGGGCGAAGGTGGGCGCAGGAGGCTGAGGCGGCGGAGGAGGTGGAGGAGGTGGAGAAGGAGAAGGGGCCCTGGGGGTGGCGGGTGGGTGGGTACGGCGGGTGTCGGGTTCTACGGAGATCAATAACTGCATAAAAATAAAGTGAGGCTCTGGCCCGCTACCTTTAACCCACCGCCCCCTCCCGGTCCTCCACCTTCACCTTTTCCTCCACTTCCGACGCGGGGGTGGCGGCGTCGGCAGCTTCGCTCTCCTTCTTCGCCGCCCCTCTCCCGACGCCTCTCCTACGCAGCAGCGTCTTTCTAGGCACCCTCTCTCCCCACCTACCCCCCGCCCCTCCCCCGCCAGCCACCCACCCACCCACCCTTCATCCCCCTCGCTATCCGACACCACTACCACCACCACCGCCGCCGCCGCCGCCGCCGCCGTCACCCACTCGGCCCCGCGACCCCCTCCCTTCCTCCAATGAGGAACCGGAGGTTATTGCCTGTATTTTCTTAAGGGATGAATTCTCCGCCAGGAGAGACCACCGCCAATCCAACCTGCTCCTGCACCTTATCCTCATCCTACTCCTTCGCCTCGGAGTCCCCACCGGCGAGGCCGACCTCGCCTATGGCGGGGGAGGGTCGGGGTGTCGGGGTGGGTGGTTAGAAGGATGCCACTCGGCGTTGGGGTGACTGGATTGAACTAACCCGCTTCCGGTGCATGACGACACCTGAAAAATCTTCGAAACTCGTTCTCTAGTACGTTGGCTAAAATGCATGAGAGAGATACATTGATGTCTGCCACTGAATTATTAATTGTTGCGGATGAATATTTAATATTTTTGTCAAAACAATAATCGGTGGACTCGTTCTTTTTGGCAGCATAAATGTCGAAGCTATTTCTCGTTTGGGGGTCCTCCGTTTTTACTCGAATTTCTAAATTCGTCGTATCGTGCGCTCATAAAACACGATTTTTTAAATATTGTATTTATAGGGTCGGAATTTTTCTCCTTTTTATCCGACGGCTGGGTGCGATTTTGGGGGTGGACCGTTTTCGGCAAGGGGCCGCATTCCATTGTCGCACGTTCTTAGCGCATCGTAGGAAAGACGGAGCCGGCGACTGTGATCCTGCGACTTTGGGAGCAACAAGTTCCTAGGGTCCCGTGCTTTGTAGAAACCGAAGAGAGATAGAGAGAAAGGGTGCGAGTGAGGCGGGACGAGAGAAACGGCGATAGAGCGCGCTAGTGGAAGCGAGAGGGAGGTATAGAAGGAGGGAAGGAAGAGAGTTGGCTAGTGAGAGAAAGAGAGAGAGAGATGGAGAGAGAGAGACAGAGAGAGAGAGAGAGAGGGTAAAAGGAATGTGGAAGGAGAGAAGCGGGGACAGAGAGAGAAATATAGAGCGAGGGTTGAAATAGAAGAGAGTCAGGCACAGCGAGCGACTTGGAGACAGTCGGTATACGAATGTGGGACTTTGCTAAAACGGCAATTGTCGAACGTCTATAATGGAATGACGTTTTAACGGAACAACGTCGAACACACCATCCCTCCCCCACCCCTCGCGCCGTCTCATTGTTCAAGTCACGTTCCTCCTAACCGCGATTTATCATTTATAAAAACTAACTTTCCGTCGCCCGTGTCATACGTTATCCCACGAGAACGGAAAGTGACACCTCCGCGGTCGGAAGAGCGAGTCATTGCCGGACTAACGGAGACGAATAAGCTCTCGATCTTATCTATCTCACCCCCCCAAGCCGGCAAATTGGATCCGTATATTTCGCCCAGGACTCCATTTTCGTACTCCGATCCCGACGAAGACAGACTCGAGTTCGCAAAAATCTGTCGGTCGGCCCGCTTCCCGGAAAGCTGTCGCCTCGCTCGCAACCGGAAGTGTTCGGAATAGGTGTATCCGCCATAGGAGGGCATTCGGCCCCTGGCACGCACTCCGCCCACGCACGATTCTTCCCGGAAGAAAGTTTCGCCTACCATACCGCCCGCCACATTGTTTACCCTCGCCGATGTTGCGCTCGCCGCTCCTTTGAATGCACTCTCATCGCAGTTACTTTCCGCGAAAGGGAATTAGATACGGCCGCTTCGCTTTAAACGCGCTAACTTTCCCGGAAACTATGTAGCCCTTTTCTCTCGTTCGCCTCCAACCCTCATCTCTCTCTCTCTCCCTCTCTCCTTCTTTCACCACTTCGCGAACGTAGCGGCCCTTTCGGCGTAAGTCGCACGCAGGAAACTCGTCGTACGCACGCACGCACTTCCTCCACCCTCCCCCCCTCCTCCCTTTTTCGGGCGGCGGGTATCGACCGGGAGGGGCGGGACTCGGTTTTCTTTTACGTACGAAAGCAATTTTGCAGGCCGCCGGTAATTTAGTGCCGCGGATAAAGGCACCGGGAGATGTCGGAGGCGGCGGGTGGCTCGAAAGGGCGCCAGGGGGGGAGGGGGTGGAGGGTGGAGGCGCGGGGGGTGGGCTGGAGGTGGGCTGCGCTGGGGGGAGAGAAGGAGGTGGCGGTTGCAGGAGGAGAAGGCGGAGGAAGTTGAGGTATGTATCCGTTGCGTTTGTAGGCGAATAAGCGCACGCATCCTCTCCGGATCAAGGGGAGTGCACAGAGAGCCACCCAGCGCCCTGCGAGGGTGTAGGTACGTACCAGGGTACGCGCATTTCGCTCACAGCCGTCCCCTACCACCTCCGCATGTCCTTCTCCGGCACCCACCCCCTCCCCCGCGGGCCTCGCCCTGCGAAGGACGCATTGCCAGAAAGTGAATGTTTCGGTTAAGCGAGATGAAAAAAAGGACGAACCTTTTTGGAATGTTGGATTTCTTAGCTGAGAATCAAACAATTTTTGCGGCCCGTTCCCTCTCGAATCTCTCCGAGCGTTGGATTTCTTAGCTGAAAATCAAACAATTTTTGCGGTCGCTCGTTCCCACTGTTTCGTTGGAATTCATTTTTTCGGCTGGGAACGAGAGGATTAGCTCCGGACATTTCACGGTTGATCAGGTTTTCGTTCCCCGTTCTCCGTCTCTGTCCTTCGCTCGGCAGACTCTTCGTTAATTTCGCGTTTGTCCGCCTCTTCCATTCCGGCCTTCTTCCTCCGCTCGTACCTTTGTCGCGGCCGACTCGCCGGGCCAATGCCTGGGCATTTTTCGACGAGGACCACCGAGCAGCGCAATAAACAGGCACTCTCGTGCGCCCGTGCGCGAGCGCGCGCCAGGGAGAGAGAGAGAGAGAGAGAGAGAGAGAGAGAGAACGCTTTACCTCTCTCGGCACATTGCGATTTAATTGCAGCTTGCCGGGGCTGAAAAGTGCGGCTCCTTTTCTCGCGTCGCGGGCCGGGAGATTCGTTACGCAAACGGGGCGTTTTTTGAGATTTGTACTACCCCCACGGTGAAAGGCTAGCTCATAACGAGGTCGAGCAATTGCCCAATAGGAGTACACGAAAATTCACCTTCGTCCGGGAGGGTCGCAAACGCGTCACGGCGTGCGTATATGCACGTGCATGCATATATGTATACGCGTATATATATATATATATATACATATGTACATATATTCTCCAGTTACGCATACGTCGAAGCCTCTCTCTCACCAGTCATTTTCGCCTCCTTTTTAATGACTGTCGGTTAGGTCCCTCCGCACATAATTAATGACAGTGGCGAGCTCGGTGTCTGGAAAAAAGGAAGGATTCGTCAATACGCGGTTAAAGGTTCCTGCCCGCTTTTCCCTCGCCACTACCCACCCCCCACCCTCTCTCCGCCTGTCCCCGACGGGCAGAGAGAGCGACGACGTCGCTTACTTAATATAAAAGCGCCCGGGTTTCATTATTTCGTCAAATATGCGACGGGGTATGTACTCGCGAGAGAAATTTTTAAGCCCTCTCCTCGCGACAAGTGCTCATGTGCCCGGTGTCTCGAAAGGGCTAAGAAGAAGTGGAGGGGTCTCGTCGCCCCTATGTCTACGTGGCGCTCGTACATAAATCACGTAGTAGGGGTAGGTCAGTCCGGGGCTATCCTTCGAGGGGTTGAAAACTTTCCGGCGGGGGCGACGTACGTACGGCCGGGCTCGAGACACGCAAATTTAGGGTGGGTCGTCCCACCGAGCTAGAGCCACCTAAGTCCCGCACACGAACCTGCTACACCCCCCCCCCCCCGCCCCCGCCTCCCGTCCACCCCGCCCTAGTACCGGAGGGCTGAAGACGCCTTTCTCGTTGCCCGGTAGAGGGTGGCTAACGCGCAGAATTGAACGAAAGTTTGGATGTGCGCTTAAACGTTGCTACCTTGTCGAACGGCGAACCTTTCCCGTCCTGAGTGCTTTGTTCGACAGTAAGGCAGGGTTAACAGAATGATGGGGCTTCTATATTCTACCACCCCCCACCTCTTTTTTTTTGATCCGCCCCGTGTTTTTTGTCTGTGTTAAACCTTTTAGTGCCGGACAACGATATATAGCTGCGCACGCAGAGGTTTTATGCTCGGTAACTTCGAAGGTATATTATTTACGAATGACTCCGTATGTGGCTGACTTTTTTAATTGTACTTTGGGAGATATGTTCTGTGCTTTTCGGAACCTTGTCAAATCGTGGCGGTGACTCGATCAGTTTTCGGTGACGTTTTTCGAATCGGTAGTAAAGGGATAAATTTGGATTGATAAGGATGTACGATGTGGATTTTACGTTTTATGGGGATGACGTCCGTTGTACGGATTTGCGGAATTCGCGTATCCGTCCCACGTGCCGTAACTTCGGAGTTACGGTTTATCATTATTTCCTTGCGATCGACCGCGAATTTCCCCCCCCTCCTCCATCGTTCTCGCGAGCGCCGAGATACGCGATCGTCATTCGCGTATCCCGTTTAGCGCATTCTACCGTCAACCGTTCCAGTTTCGATTATCTCATTAAACGCGGGTATTAATTACAATTTCGGGCGGGATTTGCCCGCAACAGTCCTTGTCACTGATCGCATCAGGGGACCCGAAGAGTTACCGGAACGTTCGCCAGCATATTTGCCGCTGATAAAATTTGCTCATACGATTGACACGTACTACGCTTTTCATCGATTCCGGTTGACAGCAAACTTCAGGGCTTCGGGCACTTGAAATTCGATCCTCGCTTTTCCAGCGAGCCCGACAAGAGAACTTCTTCGGAACTTCCTCTGCAATTTTGGCATAATTTCGACCCTCAAATATTCAGTGCGTATCCCTGGCGAAGTATCCCGATCGAGCGATCGAGCTGATTTCGGCTTACGTGAACGCTGATTCGCTCGCGCGACTACCCGTGCTTTGGACGCTTTAAATTGTTCATCACGTTCACGTCGCGCAAGTTTTGCGGAACGCACACCTCTTCCTTCCGCCGTTCGTCGAGCTCGTCTCGATGCTGCACTCCACTCAGGGGGGAGTTCTTGATTGTCGACGAAGAAAAAGAATGTCCCTCCTATCGCACGGTGTCGAAGAGAAAAAAGGTGTATCGATACAGGTCGTTGAGCAACACCCTGTAGAGCCCTAACCCGGAAGTAAGAGAAGCCCGTACACGCATCCGCACGGTTGGATAACAAATCGGCCGTCGCTCCGTGCAATAAGACCTTTTTTCAGAATTTCCCGCACATCGTCCGGACATTGGCGTTGATAATCGTCTAATGCGGTCACGCTTCGCTCGCGGAGCTATGCGACGTTATTGTTCTCGGGCCACTTCGAGCTTCTTCGTCCCCGCGACAGGTGATCGTACTTGACGCGTCACTCGAAATTGTATTAAGGCGGAGTGGGGTTAAACCGACCCAGAAATTGTAAAGTTTACTTTCAAATTATGTATTTTCTATCTATTCCACTAAAACCTGATAATTTTAGTGTTTTTATTTAGCGCATGGTTTATTCTTTAAGTTTGCATCAATTCGGATTAAAAATACCTTCTGAAACTTATGATTTTCTTAATAAATTAAAAACAGTGCTGCTAGGGCCGACCCGGAACTGGGGCAAAAATCGCCTAACCTGTTTAAAAATGATTGAATTTTATATCTTTATGTTATGGGGCAAAATCGGATTTCTTAATAGTAATACGAACGAGTTAAACGGGGGAATCACAGAATACATGGCGGCCACCTATGTGGAATACTATCCAAACCATTGAATACTAACCAAAGGAAGATTTCTGCTTTACAGTTGGTACAATACAACGTATATTCGAATAAAAGGCATAAATTAAATTACATATATTATATTAGGGCCTAGGGCGGATTTGCCCCGTGTACGGATTTACCCCACTGCACCTTAATTCAGCAGAACGTGCGCGTACGTCAATCGAAAGTTGATAAGCGTCCTAGGCTGAACGTGTGTAAGCTAGGCTGACCGCTTAATTGTACATTCTCGATCGACTTTCTTCATCCCACGACGGAGAGTAAAGGTGATCGTCCTTGATACGCTACTGCAAATTGTATTTAAATCATTGAATGCGTACGTTCGTCGATCGAAGAGCGCTAAGCACGTATGCTCTAGACTGAAGTTTTCCACAAAGGTGTACAGGTGGTTAAATCCATACACTCGACAACGTCGGGTTTCTTCGTGTCATGAGAGCTAAAGAAGATGAGCCTGATGTGTCATTGCAAATTGTATCACTTCCGAAGGTATATGTACGATAATTGACAGTTGCCACACGCATATACTTTGAGAGTGGATTTTTCTGCATTTACCAAATTTTACGCTTCCATCGTAACAGATACGAATGGACGATACGTTCTCCCTTCCATTGGCGCACTTCGGAAGTTTGTCATCGTTACGTCACAGTCGAAGTATGCTACGCGAAGAGGGGGGGGTCACTGTCCGGAAAACGTATATTCTTCCCGTTTCCGTCTCTGAAGTTCCGCGTTTTGTCTTTCAGCCGGCAAAAGTGCGTCTGCGTCGTGGCTATACAATTTTCGTTTTTTCCCCCCACCCCTTCCCAGTAAGAACCTCCAACCGCGTTATTGAGCGCTCCGATGAAATATGCGCGTGACGTTGATGCGAATTCGATCGTTTGTAAAAGGCATCGATAAGTTTGAAGTAAAGTGCGGTTGAAAGGATCGCGCGCGCACCGGGGGGGTTTTCTCGGGTAAAATAATTTGTGGCTCACAATGTCTGGCACTTTGTACCGAAAAATGCTCGGGACACGAAGGAACCCGACGATTTAAGCGCGGGTCTCCAGAACGTCCCAAGTGGGATAGAGAGATACGGGGAGATAAAGAGAGGACTAGACGGGGGCGAGCCGGAGACAAATGAGGAGAGAGAAAAAGGCACCGGGGGGGAAGCGAAGAGGAGGGCGAGGGGGTGAGCGAGGGGCGAAGGAGTGCGAGTCGGAGGGAGGGAGATGCGATGAAACAGAGAAGGGAGAGGCTGCTTTCAAAAGGGTTGCAACGAGAGTGCAATACTTTTCCGTGACGTCAGTAGTCGTTTACTCGCACGCTCGTTGCGCGAATTTGCACAGAGAAATTTACAAAGTGAGTACGCAGGTACATGCGCGGGAGGGGGAGAGGGGGAGCGGGTGGGGGGGGGGGGGGAGAGCGAGCCGGTAAGATTGCGTCGTGTGTACAGTGCGATATTATTCGATGCCCCGACGCGTAACATTTTGATCGATTTCTCTCGCTGGCGCGTCGTCGGCGTGATGACATTCGGCGAACGAAGCCGGCTGAAGGCAGATGGCTCGTTCCCGTCATTATGGTAGGACATTTTCACCTAATCGCGCGTAAGTCCGAAAAATTGTCTCCGTTCGGCCCTCGCAGTGTACTTTTGCCACCGGTTCGACAGCCATCGTCCACTTACATAATACAATATCCTACCGTTAAATTGCGAGAAAGTTCGCCGAACTGTACTTACTCATCGTAGAATACTTTCTACGCTCCTGCTGCTCGCGGGCAATTCTTACGATTACGATCAATACAATACACGCACCGTTGAAAATCTTACGATCGGGGACGTGCAAACGTCCGAATGCGAATCCGCCTGACGATCTGACGCCCACGCATAACGACGCTCCGCCGAGAATTAGCCGCATTCGGTAAAAGACAGTGACGGCCCACGCAGTCAGCTGCACCTGAAACTTTTTTTCCCGCTGATCGTTACTGTGCGGTACCTCCAAAGCTGGCGGTAGGTACCATGGCAAAAAGACGGGCGCCGGGAGGAAGTGAGAGACAGCCGGGGAGAAGGACGGTGCTAGGGGGCGAGAGGAAGACGGAGAGCGTAAGGGAAAGAGAGAGTGAGAGAGTGAGAGAGAGAGAGAGAGAGAGAGAGGGAGGCAGGAAGTGTGTGTACGTGTCTGAGCTAGTCTGGCGCTGAGGATAGAGCGAGACGGGCTGGCTGGAGGGTAGGAGACAGAGAAGTTCTGAAAAGGGGTTGCAATGCGAGTGCAATACTTTTCCGTGAGACGGCACCAGTGTCGTCGGCCCTGAGGGGTGGGTTCGGGCGCTGGACTGGGGGTGTGCGTAGGGTCAACGACCGCAGTTGGGGTGGCTTCCCCCTACCTGCCACCCCCGTACGCTACCCGCGGCCCCTCCATTCCCCTTCGCCGTACGCCAGGCCACGTTGCGGTAGGCGGAGGTTGGGGCAGGTTAGGCTTAGCTTAGGGTTCAATATCGGGGAAAACACGGGCTTTTATTTGATCGCTCGCTACGTTCTCTGCCCTCTCTAGCGCTGCGCACGGCAGACGGAGCGAGAGAGACGGAGAGAGAGGGAGAGAGAGAGAGCGAGAGAGAGAGAGGTGGCGGGAACGGGATGGAGAAAGAGAAAAAGAGAGGAAGAGGGACTGATTGAAAGGGCCGAAAAGGGGCGAGAGAGAGAATGTGGCAAAAGAGTATGAGGGAAGGAGAGAGAGAGAGAGAGAAAGAGAGAGCGAGAGAGGGAAAGAGAGGAGAGGATGTACGTGCGGGCGGCAATGCGTGCGCGCACGCATTGGGTATATATCTCTATGATCCTCTGAATAAACCGAAGCCAGAAGGGGTCGCATTGACGGTTACTCCCGCGGTCCGGGGAAAAGGTCGGCATAACTCATTGGAAAATTCCGATTCGATTTCGTTCCCGGCCGTTCGACGAGCCGCGCGAGTGCGCGAACGCGCGCGCGCGCGCGCCGGTCTTCCCGCTACACGAGCGACGGATCCCCCGGTTTTAATGCGTACACGTGATCTTGTTGGCGAGCCCTTTATAAAAGTTGGCAATGGCGGCCTCGCATTTATGACTCCTCGTGAAAACGAATTTTCCGCGCAGCCTGCCGTTTCCCTTTATATCGACGACGGCGAGCGGTAACTGGTGAATCGTTTCCCACTGTGCATGACCGTTAATGTCTCATTGAAACGACAGAGGGTTGACAGGGGGATGGGGGGGGGGGTGGTACTCGCGGCAAAAGGGGGTGATATTCCGAAACGGAGACCGCGGCGAAGTGGGGGAGAATGCCGAGAAAGAGAAAGAGAGGGAGAGAGGGAGAGAGATGTTCTTTAGAAATTCAGATGAAAGTGCGGAATTGACAACTAAGAACTACTACGCGCGCTTCGCTTATCGATTCCGCTCGGGGAAGGGTAAAGGTATCGGGCACACTGTACACTGTGCTTGACATCGGGGCTTGACTACGTTATGTTTTTTCGCGATTCCATGCGCTTGTCACCGAACGTTACACAATCGCAAATTGCGCGTAAGGCCGGACTCGCACAGGCGCACTGTATTGGCCAGCATATTTTATTCGTTCCTTTTCTTATTCACGCGTCGAACGATGTCGAGCCGCACAATTCTTTTATGCCGTTGCCTTCGAGGATGCCAAAGTCGCGGGTAAACAATTTTTGTCTCGTCCGGCGGAGTCGGAACGATAAAACTTCTCAGGGCTTCAGCCTCGATGCACATCTATTAGGATCTGGTTCAGTTCGTTCTAACTGTTGGCCCCCCCCCCCACCCCCCTCCCCTTTCCTTTACCTGGTCCAGCGATTCGATGGAAGTGACGTCCCAGCCGGCTGCGTCCGCCGAGTTTTCGATGAAAGACAGAAAGGAGGGAAAGGAGGGAAACTGGGGGGACAGGGGGTGGGAAAGAATGGGGGCGAAGGAACGACGACCAGCAGTATTGGCCCTGCATTCTTCATCGACCGTTACGTTTAATTGACAGGCAAGTAACAGACGACAGGACTCGCACAATGCGTCCGCCCATTGCCAGTACGAGATAATTGCTTTGATACGCCTTACCCGACTGACACTTAAAGTCGACCGACTCGAGTCGGCCCAATTCCATTAACGCTAAATTCCCTAAAAAAAACCAATCCTCCCTCCGAAGTGTCATTCCATACCGCTACGTGAGCCCATGGACAGGCACGAACCTAACGCGGTAGGCCTATTTATCGGCGAACATCAAACAGCCCCTTTGTCTCCCTTCCGCCTTCGGATCGAAACGCGACGATAGATCCACCACCATTTCCGGGGGAGGAAAGGCGTTCCTTCCGCGTCCGGGACGCCGCGAGGCGCGCACTGCGCAAACGAAATCCTGGAGCAACATTTTCGATCACGGTCGAGCGACGCGTTTTCTTTGAGGGTCTCTCGCCGGTACGCGCTGATTCGATGGGTACGCCCCTGGGCTCGCAGCTGATTTTCAACGTGCGTGTGCAGCCCGAAGGAGGAAGGCGCGGGGTGCGCCTGCTTGGAAACGAAATGAATTAATCGATGCCGGATGATGGCTTTGCTGGTTGGTGGAGGGCCGGATAAGAGAGAGTGAGGGTGGGAGAGGGAGGGAGAGGGAGCGATAGACGAAGACAGGACGAAAGGGCGGAAGTGAGACGGATAGTGCGGAAGGGAGCGACGAGGAGAAGCTCGGCAGCGAGAAGGAGGGAGAGAGAGGGGGTAGCGAGCAAGATCGGGAGCGAGGGAGAGAGACAAAGAGCGAGAAGGGGGGTGGGGGGAGAGGTAAGAGAACGAGAGCGAGAGAAGGCGTGTGTGCGTACGGGTGGGTGGAGTGGGACAAAGACGGGAAGCAGGGAATGTTTGTGGATCGAGGTAGGGGGGGGGGGGTGGAGGGGTGAAAAAGAAGCAGTGTTCGGCGCAGCGGTGGGGGGTGGAAGAACGCCGGGCTGCCAATCAGTCATTAATTAGAAACTACTCGAGAGTTACGCGCCCCTGCGAATAGAAGTGTTGCTGGTTCGCCGATGATAGAGCGTTTCAGGTGTGCCGGAGAGGGGTGCTCGCGTTAGCGGCATCATCCATTTCGGTGCGATTTCCGCGAAAATGGGTGTAACCGAGAATCGGATCTGCCCGGGGATTATATCGGGAGGATACTGAATTTCGTTCTCGAACCTTCTCTACCACCCTTTCCTCGCTTCTCCGAATTCTCTCGTTCCAGCAAAGATGTGGGAACTGAAGGCCCGTCCGGAAAAAAAGTATGGCGATCACATTGAATCTTCGCAAGAGAGAAATCGTCGGACGTTAGGCGGAAAATGGGAGAGTGTCGAAGGTCTGCGCGGGCATTGTGCGGTTAACCTGCGCGTCGGCCATTAGTTCGGCGAACATAAACGTAATGAAGCCGCGCAAATATTGTGAGATCCCAAGCAAGCCGATAAGCGGGCGCGGCGCGCTCGAAAAACATTTGGCCGGAAGTCGAGCGAGAGTTTGCGAAAGATTTCGCGCGCCGCTCCTGTAATCGCGCGGCTGCCTTTCCGCTCCGAGTCTGTCTCACTCGCTCGTCTCCGCGCCGGTAATTAAACTCACTCGCTTTCGGGGTAATCTCCCTTTAGCCCTCCGCCGCCTAGCCACCCCTCCGACCGTCGGCGAGTGTATGTGTGCGCGCGCGCGCGCGTACATCGACGGAATTTCGTCTGTCGATGCGCTTCCGCTCATCGAAACGCGAGGACGGTAAGCGAAAAATTTTCTGACTCGAATGAAAGTTTGTCGCGACGATTGTCCCTTCGCCGAATCCGCGATCGCGAACGAATGCGGTCCGATTCGGCACGCGAAGCCTGGAAACTTTGATGGATTCGGTGCGGCGACAGGGACGAAACGTTAAAATGCAAAGTCTGAACCGGCAATTACGAAGCTCGGAAACGTTTCGAGCAATTTTTTCCTGCGACAATTAAAAAATGCGGAGCGTGGGCGATATGGACGAGAGAGAGAGAGAGAGAGAGAGACGGGGAGAGAGGGGGAAAGATTGAGACAGAGGAGGGAAGGGCGGAAGGCAGGGGAGGAGGGTTAGAACGTGGAAGGTCCAAAGGGCCCAACCCTTGGACGAGGGAAAGTTGCTAATGTCGTTGAGCGCGCGCTCGATTGAAAAATTCTCGAAGACGGTCCGAGAGAGCCGCCCGGCCCGTGGAGAGGTCTTTGACCCCTTTGGCGGCGGCAATAATGGCGGGCAATTATTGCCGCCGCCATCGCCGACGTAAAGAAATAAATAAGGGTGGGAAAAATGGAAGGAAAGCCCGGACGGGCAATGGCGGCATGTGTTCCAGCCCGGTCTGCGGCGCGTCTCCCCTGGGTAAGTATACTAATTATGGGGCTGGATGCTTCGTGCGCGCCGTGGCCGGAGGGTGAAAGAGGAACGGCCGCCTGAAACCGGCGCGGCTAGGGGGTGGGCCGGGGGGGAGAACGGGTAAAAATGAAAATTTAAACGACTGCGCGAACCTGTCCCTTTTTTTCCTCTCTACCCCCCCCCCCCCCCCCCCCCCCCTTCGCTCTCTCTCTCTCTCTCTCTCTCGTTTTCGCGGTCACGTTTATAGCTCGTCGTCGGGTTGCGGGAGCGAACGGGTCATTTAAAACTTCAGTCATCATTGTGCTCGCCCGCGTTCGTCTCAAATCCGATACATTATTCAGGTTACCGAGTCGGCGGCTCGGTGGCAAAGGACAACTTTGCGAATTCGAGCTCTCGATTCCGAACTCTCCCGACTGTACACCTGTGCGGGCACATTTGGAAATGTACATCAGTGTCTATGGGATCAGTACTCGTCACCGAGTGAACTTGCGAGTGCTCCTGTAATCAAGCGTCAGGTACTCATTGTACTTCTTTTTCGTTCCCAGACGATACTCGCATGAGTGTCGATTCGAAGGCGTCAATTCTGTCGCGTCTGTCTGTCTTTCCTCTCATCGAACGGAGCGTCGAGGTGCGCAACGACGCTGACGCGAGGTCCGACGCACGTTTCAGGATCCCTTAGCTCGCGTGTCTCGCAGACGTAACTGCCTGGCCGAATCAGACCGAGACACGAGGCCGCGCTGCTGCCCGACAATTTAGCGCAACCTGAATTTCTAAAAAAGTCTAAGAGGCGGCCTGGCGACGAACCACGACGACGAGGAGTCGCGACGAGTTGGGAGCTGCGAGAGCTGCCACGACGCGACGAGGAGGGACCGAGCGATGACGATGACGATGACGATGACGAAAAACTGGGAGAGCGAGCGAAGCTGAGAAAGTCGCGCGAGAGGGAGGACGAGTGGGCGGAGAAGGACGATGACGAGCCGAGACGAGCGGGTAGACTCGATGGGGAGGGAGGGGAGGCAAAAAAACACGGAGATTAGTCCGTTCAAAACGGCGGAATCCGGAGCAACGTCGCGATGTGTGCACGGAGGGGGGGAAGAAGTTAAGTGGCGGGCTCACGCACCCCGGAAACCGAGAAAAACGCGGTTACTCGACTCGTCGGTCTGTGAACAAAACGTTCGCAACCGATTTCTCTCTCTTTCTCTCTCTCTCTCTCTCTCTCTCCCCGTTTTCATCTCTTTCGTCCAGCTCTTAGCGCATTTTCTCAGGTTTTGCTCTTTTCGGTAATATTTGGGCACAGTACGGTAATACGTAACAGAATCTGCTTTCACTCCGATACTCCCTTCATCTCTTTCTCCCAGCTCTTGTCGCATTTTCTCAGGTCTTACTCTTTTCGGTAATATTCGGACACAGTACAGTAATACATACCAGAATGTGCTTTCGATATTTCCTTCGTCACCCCGTTCAGTTTTACCTGCCCAAATCTTGAAGGTATCAGTTCCACCGAGGTCGGTTCCTTACTTTCCCTGCCGGGTACGGCCGTTGGAGGAGGAGGAGGAGAGTGGTTTGTCGAACGGGCGCTTACGAGCCGAGAAGAGGAAAAGTCGGATCTCGCCGACACCTCTCGTCGACACTTAAGCGACGCTAGGATGTATATTGTTCGTGGGAATGTGTGGCGCGGGTAGCGGGTGGCGGGGCGGCGGGGTGGCGGCGGCTGCTGCCGTTGGTACTGCCGGTGCTACTGCCACTCCGGGATCCCAGGCGGCAGTGACGACGATTATTATTGCCCGATGAAAGGTAAGCACGTCGTGAGCAGCGTGCCAGAGGCTAATTGCTCCCGCCCGACACGGTTTTTCCACGGCAACGGGGAGAGTGCGGCACTTTGCCTTCGATCGGCATCCGTTGTAAGGCACTCCGACGATTCTAATCGCTCGTGTAATGAAGTACCAGGATTGTACGATTGTAAATCGACCGCTCGAATCTCGAGTTGACTCGTACGATGCGTCGCTGAGAGTCTGCCGCTCACTTCCTCTCTCTCTCTCTCTTTCTCTCTCTCTCTCTTGCTCTCTTTCTCTCTCTCGCTCTTTCCCTTTTCTCTTTGCCGTCCTCTCTTTCTCACCCTTCTGTGTGTACCCTCTTACCCTCGGCGTGGCTCACAAACTCTCGGGCAGCCCGTGGCCATTACGGACGATTCTCGTTCGGTACAATTAGGCCTAGCGTGAGAGAAGTAGATAAATGGTAGATTTCCGGAAACGTTCGGCGCACCGCCGCAAATATGTTCTGTTATCCAGGCACTGCACTCTCGTACGTAGACGCCGAACGTGGCCGAGCACTGTGTTGCCTCGGATGAGATTCGACGCGCATCGAAGCCTGGCTACTGCCAAATAGATAAACACGAACGTCACATTTCGTTCCTTGCTTCGTACGATAATACAAAACGAAATCATCGGTTCATAAAAGTGTGTTATGTCAAAGCGCACAGCATTAAACGAAATAATACCTACACCGACGAAGCAGACTTCTGTTCATTCCCATTGTCAGTACCGCGTACTCGGAACAATGTGCCTGAAATTAGTAGAATGACTCGAAACGGCTGAATGTCGCTTCGAATGACTCTTTTCCCAAGAAACCGCGCGTCATTATTCTATTTTCAGTTTCGACTCGTCGCACTGTCGCGAGCGGATCCTCTCCTTTCTTCGCGTGGAGACGCTCCTCTCTGCCTCTCTCTCCCTCTCCCGCTCGCTCTGCCCGTCCTCTCCTCTCTCTTGACGGGGCAGCCTGCTGTGAAATTGAAAAATTTTCGCGCGTTCTGCGAGCCTTCTGCCGCGGGAGTCATCCGGTGCGTGCAGGCTGACGGGTTACCGGTTAGGCTTTGAGACCCACCAAACAGACCGGAAAATATGCAGGCTGCATAATTCAGCGTAGGCAGGCGCGCGCGTGTGCGTGCGCCGCATGCCCGCCTGTGTGTAAGTGCAAAATGTGCATACTAGCTATCGTGTACGTACACGGGCGTACGAGCACACGCGAATGCTGCGCTGCACATGCGACACTCGCGACCTCTGCGCCCGAATTTTCTCTCCTCTCTCTCTCTCTCTCTCTCGCACTCGCTCTCTGTGTCTCTTCTTTTTTTTGTCGCCGGTTCAGACGCGTTTACGTTTTCCCGATTTTCAGTCGGTCATGCGACGATATTTGCTTAGGGGGATATTTGAAAGTGCAGCTTTATGGCTTGTCGGCGCGGTGGGGGGTGGGGGAGTTGGTGTTTATTCTGGTGGGCTGATTCCGCGTATGTTTTTGCCGTGCATTAACCTTCAATACCTCTTGCCGTCGATGGTTCATTAGGCTGTGCAAGTTTGCGGGTCAGTGTTTGGATGAAAATGCGGCGAGCGTCGGAGTCTTTGTACGGATAAGTACGTCGACGGGCTGATAAGGCATAAGTAGCACTCTCGCAATGATCAAAGACGATTCGGATGCTTACGGGCGCAGTCATCGTCGGGCCCAGCTAGACGGGTTTCGAGCACGAAACCCTGCGCTCGAAAAATCTCCAGTGGAATGTAGACCGTGTACCGGTCTATCGAAACACGTTACAAGCTACCGTTGAAAAACGCAGAACATCCGAACTGTAGGTAACGTCTGTACTCTCATTTATTTCGCGCGAACGATATTCAGTGGTGCAAGTCCACTTTTATTTAGATCTCACTAAAAATAAATAGACTTACACCACTAAAATAAACGCTCCGAGTTAATACGCGTAAACGTATCGAAACGTCACTTTCTCATTTAAAAAATGTCAAGATTAATTAGTCAGCTTTATAGATTATGTGCTGACTAACACTTGTTTCTATCATGTTTAAGCGTTTCAGTACCATAGTACCGTACTAATGTCAATGTATTTTTATTTGTTCTCAAAGGGAGTTATGTCGTTGATAAATTGTTATTTTTATTATTATTATGCGAGTAAAAGTTCGTAAGACAGGTGACTAACACTTATTTCTATCATGTTTAACCGTTTCAGTACCATAGTACCGTACTAATGTCAATGTATTTTTGGAGTATTGAAATTATTGGCCGATTTGGTCACGTAAAATAGGAAATAAGGAATAAGGTGGTGTGTTCCAAAAATCCGTTTCGTCCCGGATCTACTGGCGGACTCATCAGTAGGGCTATGCCAGTACATCCTGCCCTAGACGAACACAGTCAATGTATTTTTATTTGTTGTCAAAGACGGTTATGTCGTTAATAAATTGTTATTATTATTATTATTATTATTATTATTATGCGAATAAAAGATCGTAAGACAGGTCGAGTGCGTCGCTTTTGACTGGTTTCTCGGATCTAGTCGCTAATGTTCGCTTATGAAGTGGCGCACTCTGTCATTCGGCGCACGCGTGCCCACTTTCGGTCGCCGGCGCAGTAAAAAAAGACAGTCGAATGTCAGGCCGGTTCGTCACAGTGGTTTGACCAAATCACAGACCTCGCCGATGGACGGACGCGAAACATCGAGGTCACCCGCTCCTCCTTCGCCTTCTTGCGCACCATCGCCATCATAATCGTTCCCTCCTCCGACCTCCTCCTCTCTTCCGCGACGCTTCCTTTCTTTCCGCTCCTCTTCCCTCGCCCCCCACGACTCTCCCCTCCCTGAGGCCGATCAGTTGCGAACTGCGCTCTGACGACATCGCAGGCCAAATTGTCTGACGAATTGCACGGACGACACTGCGGACGGGCAATTAAGATGATTGAGGGTACCGAGTTCGACGGTTCGCTTTTGGTTTTGAACTTTGTCTTATGATACGTAGCCTGCGAATTTTCTCTGAGAACCTCTTTCTCTCCTTTTTAGTTACTGGAATTTCGTTACGAACCTCGGTTCAATAATTGGAGCGTTTATTTTGAAAGTGGTGTAAGTCGATATTTAAAAAAAAATTGGATATGTAATTTATGATTAACGAGCAGCAAACGGTTTTATTTATGTCATATTTAATTTTGATAAATGTACACACCACTTTCAAAACAAACGGTCCAATTACTATCGAGTTTTCATAACTCTAACATTATATATTATGTACCTTGAATAAGTATGTATTTTGAATATTTGTTCGGTAGCTGATGATGTAATTGAGTAATTAGTTTTATGCAATGAATGTTTACGGGATTATTATTGTGCGGCGCATGGCTTAAACCTTGAAAAAGACGACGAAGGAAATATGACGCCTAAATAATTGGCGAGCAGCTGCTTGTTTGTAGTGGAGTGTTCTAACCCTATTTCCACCCTTCTTAACTGGGCTTAATAAAAAATGAATTTGGAATATCCGCGACTCGCGCCTCGCCCGTATTTCTGCCCGCGGGGGCAAACTTTCTGGCCCTTTATCGCATGCCCGCCGCCGTTTCGTAACAAACGGTAAACTTTGTCGTAATACAGCTGCCACAATATAACGATCCACCCTGACAAGGGGAAGGTGGGCAACATCAGAAATTGCACCTTAACCAGCGAAGGGGTCAGCGCCAGCCTTGACGGTCACTATTCGCCGAACGAGCGCGTTATACAGGGTGTTCCTGTAATTATGCTCCCATTGGCGAAGGGCTTTTGTTCTTGAAAAAAAAACATCGATGTAATTTTTGAACGTAATGGTTTGTTTTTCAGCTGATAGAAGTTACGAGCGACGTATGGATCAGATGCTTCGAAGTAAATGCGTTGATAATTATGAAAGTAAATAAAATTGTGTTTGTTCATAAAAGAATTCGAGGGAAATGTTTGGTTGAAGTTTGTCCTTGCTTGAGGACAGTTTTACGTACATTCAGTCGCCTTGGTTTATTACGGTTCCACTGCGGTTGTCATGTGGAGCGGCGGACTGTCGATCGAATGTCGTGAGATTGAATGACGCGTTGGAATTAGACCTAGGCAATCGAAGCATTTTAACTGTTTTCATCCTGAATATTCCGCGCCGATTTCAATGTAAGGTCACAGACACCCCGATACGCGGTGATTGCAGTGTGCGTGTCGTATTGATTACGACTTGTCGATCGGATGACAAATGATCGGGCCCGACGCATTGCACATTAGACTTTCCAGTTTATTTACGTTCCGGCTACTGCAACCTGTTGTCGCAGAATCGCGCTCGGGAGGTCCCGCATAGCCATGTCGCTTCTGTCGGTCACAACTTTTCCACCGACAGCTATCCTTTTACGTACGGTCACAACACAATCAATATCGTCAATGACTCTACCGACAGCTGCCGCTTATTCGCCAATAATTATTCCCGACCGTGACCTTCGCTACCGCTTTCGAAAACCGACCAAGAATCAACGTTAAAACCACCGTCCACTGTACACATTCCCATCCAACCGATGACATAAGATGCCCTCTGAAACCGTACCAAGCGGAAATCATTTAATCTCCATTGACCAAATCGAAAACATATTCTCCCGCCTAAGAACCGATAAATTCAATTCAACACATAATCCCTTACAGCCTTTAGTGGCTTCCTAGCAATATTCCTCTGTGACCTTCATTCCTCAAAGCAATCAACCTCATATCCTAATATCCGAAAAACAATTGAGAAAAATTATCGTCCGTCGCTGGGTCGAATTCGACCCACGCGCTCGCCGACTTTTTCCAAAGCGATCGAATTCTGCTCGCGTCGAATGCAGTCGGTCACGCCCAATTTCTGCGATGCACGCCACGAGCGAGGGACGAACTCGTCTCGTTTGAGGAGGGTCAGGGCCCAGGCGTCGTCTGCGGGCGCGAGGGCGATATTTTCAGGCTGGGCAGTAGGCATATAAATGTTTGGTGTTGCTGGTCGTTGAGACGCGGTTGCAGGTCACTCACCGAATATGAGTTGAACCACGAGCGTCGTCCTCTTCGCGGAGCCCGGCCTCGCTATTGGCCAAACGACTTTCCGTCGGCACTATCTCGTTATTGGTCCACGGGTCGGCTATCAACGACGGCTTCGCGGACGGTCAAATGCCGATGAAGTGCTCGCGACTCCTGCCCGAGAGAGCCGCCAATTTTCGTCCTGGATATATGTCTGGCTTTTTCGACGCTCGAGGCTCCGGCGAGAGATTTTCGACGCCTCCGACCAGTCATTGGCACGTTTGGTCTCACCGGCCGGAAGTTTCGATCTGTTGTGCCTCGTTTGTTAGGGTCACTTTGTCATGGGGTCGATTGACGTTCCCGATGAAAGTAGTCTGATTTGCCTGCATTAGGCGTTACGCTTTGTACTCTACGCCTCTGCGCGCGCGCGATACGTTGCTTTATGTACATATCGTTACGCAGGGAACCTGTAACTGGCTAATGTAATAAATGTGAGAAAGCGCGGGCTTGGGACGGTATTGCTGTCGGATGCTCGCCGTGCCACTTTTATTTAAACAACCGGCGATCGGGACTTCCCATCGTCTACATTCCGCGTGCGAATCTTTCCCGTGCATCGATAAGTACACGGCAGAGGGCTGTGATTATAATCCGACTCAGGCACGGTGCCGGCGCAGTTTAGTGCTGCTAAATTAAATACCCGTTCGGCGGAGATTGGCGACACACAGGCCAGACTGTCCGCGATGCATCGTGAGAATGTAGTCCCTACCAAGAATTTTCTCACAATTTTTATTTAGCGAAACGACCCGCCTCTTACGAACGCCGAGCACAAAATCTGGAATGTGATATTTGTTGTGTGCTTTAATCCTATCGTTCCGGTAAGTGGCACAGATCGATACGCAGGATTGAGCTGAAATTTTCAACTTAGACCACTGTCGCAATTACCTGCGTGCCCGGCTTATCTGATAGACACTGCGGTCAACTCGAACCGTCCGGGCGGCCAATTTTCTTCTTCATTTTTTCCGCTCGCGACGACTGCGTGCGCCTCGCGCAAAGATCGTCGCCCGGCAATTTTCATCGTACGGCAGCCAGCGATAATCTACGAGTCAACTGGAAGTTCGGAATCGAGCGCGCGTTTCGCGTCACGCACGCATCTCCTCCGCCGTGGATCGGTAATTATAGGGCACACCTGCGCGAGGCCGTGCATGCGACCAAAATTAGATTCGACAGGGACGCGACGGCAGTCAATGGTCCGCCGTTCTCGCCTTGCAATTAACGATAAACGGGCCCGGCAGTCGTTAGAAACCGTTCAATGTCATTCGGCGATGAGAAAGTCGCTCCCTAGTCGGCGAAATCATCGCTCGCGCATTAATTTGCGTCAAAGAATTCGAAACCCCGGTCGAATGGGAGGGTCTTTTATGAATTTAACAGTAACAATGACTAATGGGGTTTAAAAAACCCGTCTTATTGATCAATCGTTTAAACGTTCACCTTACTAGTGAGTCCGTCAGTGGATCGAGGACGAAACAATATTAATTTTTTGAATTTTTGATCTTCAATTTTTCCCCGTTTCAAGTCTCAATTGTTCCAACTGGCCGAAAAGGTATGTTTATACAGTAACAATGATATACGTTCCTGAAGTGCTATCCGCCGTGAATGATTACAGAACTTAACGACGAATAAATAAAAAATAACAAGAGTAAACATAAAAACCAAAGAAATCTCCGCTCTCATCCCACAATTCGCAATAAGCATAACCGCCGAATCGCTCAATATGTAAAAAAGTCACAGAGTCGATACAAAGAAACAGTCAAAAAAATTGGAAGAGTCCACAAAAGTGCCCTTTCTTTTTCCTCTTTCCTGCACCACTCGCACTCTTGCCCTGGTCAGGATTCACGGGCTGCCTTCTTATCGGCGTTAATTGACGCTTGACCCCTGGCCGTTAATTGCCCCTGTATCACGGCCACTGGCGTTGTCTGAGGGCGGTCGGCCGGAATGCGCGAAATTCGACGATTCCGCGCATCGAGGTAGAGTGATTCAATTCCGACACGGGATGTACGTACATTACGCATGTACGATGGAACGAGGACGTTGGCGAGGGCGAACGCGGGGAGGGTAGGGGAGGGGAGAGGGGGGCAGGTTGCGGACGGAGGGCGAGGGAGAGCGAGTGGGAGGGTGGAAGGGGGGTTGGGCGGTGGAGGGGGAGGATGAGGAGGAGCGAAGAAAAAAAAAGGAACGAGGCTCAACCGCGTGCAAACCACTCATCGCCGACCATACTTAACGATAAAAGTGTACCGCGTCAATGACCTTGCGTACATGCGTATGCACCGGGGCTCAAATGTGCAGGCGGGGAGAGAATTATAATGCGTTCGACGATATGAAAAGCGTCGAATCTTCAGCAAAGAGGAGGCCGATTCTCTTCCTGGCCGCGATTTCCCGATTAACGTTGCTCGCGAAGTCGGCGGCACGATTGTTATCTGATAATCGTGAGCGGTGCGCGCGCGCGCACGTCGGCAACGGATTGAAGTGAGCGTGCACAATGCGTGCTCGATCCGGGATGAAAAGCGTCGAAGCTTCGAGCGGGCGGCCAGTCGGTTCTGCGAGATTGCTAACGATTAATGTCGGGTTACTTGCGGCAGTCGATTATATCGGGTGATGTCTTTGTCGTGAGTCGATTGGGAAACGTTTCGATCTCGGTCGGGAGAGTCGGCGGATTTTGGGTTTGGGGCGATGGGAGGGGAGGATGGAACGACGTCGACGTGCGAGCGGAGGTTCGGTAAATACGGTGGAAATTTTCGGATGTGTGCCAGAAATGTGACGGCACGCGGAACGGGAGCTGCAATGTTCTGGCACCGTTTCGCCCGTTTATCTGCTACTCATTATTCAAAACGGCCACGGTGACGGGTCGTTTTTTATACATTTGCCACGGTCGACTGTGTGAACGCGCGCGCGCGTGCGCGTGTATGCTCGTTCGTTCGACGGCCGAGCGCGGTAATATTCCAATTCGCGGCGGCTCATACACGTGATTATTCGGACTTGTAAATCGAGTACCTATATTCATCGTTCGCCCGATACTTTGTTTAACGCTGTCCAATGAGCGCTCGCCGACCGATATAAACTTTTAATCCAGATAATAACCCAGACCCATGACCGGGTCCCGATTTGCGGCAAGACCGATTCGGTCCGCTCCAAATGAATTAAGTGAGAAAAAACTTGCGGACAAGCTGCGTCACGACTCTTAACACAATAATGGCCGGCGCACAGCGTGTGTGCGATGAGAGCGCCGACTGTTACTGACAGTTAAAGTTAAAAACAGGTAATAAAACAATAATTATCGAAAATCAAAGACATAGCGATGAAACAGGAAGTCAATAGAAATATCCACAATTGTTTACGTTTATCAATTACCGCAGAGAAAGTGTGCTGCAGGCCGACACCTTCGGCGCTCGCATCGCACACATGCTGTGCGCCGGCCATTAAAGTATTAATCAGCCCACATAACCCGTATACCGAAACTTCAATTGCCTTGACAGTTGACAGTGTCCTAAAACACGGTCGAATCACGTACGTAGCAGATTCCTACTCCTCTGCCATCCAAAGAAGACTTCCTCGACGACACGGAGCTCCAGAAAGCGAAACGTTAATCATTTTCACGGTTGACCAATCAATCCTCTCCCATCCTCTCGTTCTCTCTCTCTCTCTCTTTCTCTCTCACTGTGGCGCACGCCTCGCAATCCAATCCGCCGTCTCGGTCGCTCCTACGGTCGCGTGCCTCGGCACGATCGATCGATTTAATCGAGTTATCAGACGCGAGCTCCGCTGCTCGCGCACGCGCCGTTAAGCGCCACAGCCACGGGCTCGTTTACGATTATTATTGTTAACTGTGGGAAAGTTTAACGGTACCTCCCGCTCAGCTTCACTCTCTTCCCCGTCCGCTACTCCGCCGAGTGCGCTCTCTCTCTCTCTCTCTCTCTCTCTCTCTCTCTCTCTCTCGGACGCGCGCACACGCGCATCGTCCGCCGATTTTAGCCTCCTCGTTACGGTTTTCCAACCGGTGTTTTCCACCAGCACCCCGCCGTGCGTCGTCGGCGGCGTTAATAAGCGCCGGTGGCTTCTTCTACGCTTTTTGCGCGAGAGGCCAGGTTAATCGGATTCAGCGGCCGGGAGAGGCTCGCGCGACGAAAGTTTGCAAAAAAAAAAGAGAAGAGGAGAGAGAGGGAGAGAGAGTGAGAGGGTCAGAGGGAGTGAGGAGAGCGGACAGCGCGAGGGGACTGACCCGAGCTCGTTCAGGAGGAAGGGTGGCGAGGCAAGAAGACCCAGGGGCGGGGGATGGGGTTGGCGGAAGAGGGGAAGACGTGGCCGAGGGGCGAGAGGAGGAGGGGGAGGAGGGGGTGGTGGCTCGGAGTCGAATGACGACGATAATAATCGGGTGTATTGTCTGGACACGCGATACGGGACGCGCTGGAGAAAATATGCGAGTTATATGCGTTATTGCGTCCGACGATCTCGCGGCTCATTAAATTGCACTTCGATGGCCGAAGAAGGGAGGGAAGGAGAGGGAGGGAGAGGAAGAGATGGAGTCGGATGATCGAGAGACGATTTTGATCGAGTTATCGGGACGGGATTGTAATTGCGCCCGACACGGTTCGAGCGCGCGATTAATCGGATGCGAGAGGATCGGGTTGGTGGCGCTGGAAGATGGTTTTTTGCGGGGGATGAAAGAGTTATGGGGCTTTAAACAAATATACGCCCTCATCTGGCTCGGTTCGCTTACCGCGCGCGCGCGGTCGCGGCGGCTGATTGACTCTCGATTGGCGCCGATTCTACGAGAACATCCGCGGATGCCGCTTTGTGCCGCTGATAGAGAATTGTCGATAGAGATCCGCTTTAATTAGCTCCTTATTCCGTATTATGCGGCGGCGGCGGCGGCGGCGTCTGTTACCGTCGTTTGTGCGGCTTCCTTGCTTCGTCGGCCCGATATTTCGTTACTGCCCATTCGCCGTGTCCTTACCTTCTGCCTCGTAATCTTCGCACTTCCGCTCAGATATTGCTAGCGTTAACCAGCGGACGTAGCCGAGAGCGTAGATAAAAAATATATTGTCGTCTCTCGGCAGGCGACGAAGTAAATGAGGATGGAAAATACGGAACGAAAATCTATGGTGCAGGAACGCTGAATAGAATGACGAGCAATGATTAATGATTATAATTCAGTTCTTAGTCTCAGTCTGGAATGGTCTAGACTCTACCTAGATGGCATCTATGGTACAACGATCGTTGAATCGAATGACGAGCATTCATTACTGATTCTAATTCGGTCTTTCGTCTCTGTCTGGCACAGACTAGACTACCTAGACGAAATCTATAGTACAACGATCGTTGGATGACGAGCATTGATTACCGATTATAATTCAGTTCTTACTCTGGACGTCCGTTTCGCCGGCTCGACTCGCGAATTACCCTCGAAATGGTACAATTTCGTGCTCTCGCCGGCCGACGATTTACGGCCGCTGCGGAGGCCGGGCGAGATCCAAGATTTTTTTCCCCGCCGGCAAAGGCGGAACGAGCGGATATCGGTGCAACGATAATCGGCCACGTAAGCGCGAGCGCCGTAACGCGTTACCGTATCGCCTCGTAAAAACGTTTACGGCATCGGCGCGAATCTACCGCGCATCGTCCTCAACGAACAGAATGCGGACCCGAACGAGGCTAACACGAAACGTGCCCGTCCTCTCCGCCGAACGGCCGGGCGTCGCGCCGCGCCGCGCCGCTCAGACCGACAGGTCTGCCAACCTCCCGCGAGCCGAGCCGTCCGGGAGAATATTGCGGCCTACTTCCACGTTATCGCCCGCCTCGCAGTACGAATACTTCCTCCCCGCATATCGGGACCCAAGGCGTAAATTAATATTCGCTGACCGATCGAGAGTTCGCGGAAGTCGTTCGGGAAGGCATTCAAGACTCCCGGTAGCCGTTACTTTCTTATTACACGACCGACGGAAGACTCACCGCGTTCTGGAAGTCGTCGGAAGGACCAATTTGTTCGAAATATAATATTCGTCAAACAGTTCGCTCTTCGATCATCCAGCAATTTTCGACGAGTAACGGAGTAACTATCGTGAACTTGACGCGCGGATAATACTTCGATATCGAGTTTCAATGCCGGCAATTCGATCGCTTACCGAAACTTCTGTCTCCCATCTCCGGAAATCCAGCGCCATCGCCATTGTCCCAGGGCCATGGAAAGAGAGAGAGAGAGAGAGAGGGGGAGAGAGGGGTGGAAAAAAAAATATCGTCGCTAGCCTGGGGAGCCTGTCTCGAATATACGCCCCGAACGTCATCGTCATCGGCGTCATTTTTTTCGAGGCAGACAGACGGCCGACGCCGAAGAGGGGGATCGCAGCATTTTTCCGCTGACTGTACGCCGCGGCGGCGACGGTGCCGGGGGGGGACAATAATTCGCCGGGCACTGCGACGCAACGTCGTCTACGGTGAGGAAGGTAAGGGCCGGAGCGGCGAGGCGGGGAAAGTTTTGACCCGCTCGGGCGAGTTCTCGCGCTCCCGAAAGGCCTAACGGGGGATTTGGGGTAGGTCCTGCGTCGCTCGAGTTTCAACGAAACGCACACGGCACTCGCTTGGCAAAGGGGGGTGGTGGGACAGGGGGAGGACGGAAAGGGTTGGGCGTTCGCTGGGGAGGACGAGGACGAGGGATAGGTGGATCGAATCGAGAGAGATGACGATGGTTGCCGACGGTCTCGACGCCCGTCCGTGTGTGCAACCAGTGTGTACGTGTGCGTGCGCGCGCGCGCGCGCGCGAGTTAGAGAGAGAATTCGGCCTGGAAAGTTTTGTCGACGCACGTGCTGCTAATGTGAGCGTAATGATGATGTTTCGGCCAAGTTTCGGGGCGCTCGGTGTCTCGCGCGCGAAATTGTGGAAGAACCGCGGATTTTGCTAATTAATCGGCGGGGGGTGCGAGTTCGAGGGGCTCGTCGTAATTTCGGCTGGCGGAAGTTTCGGGGGTCGTTCGTCGTTACGCGAGTTTGTCAGACGTTAAGTAGATCATCCGCGCGAGGGGGACTAAAGGATTCCGCCTGACGAGTCCTGGCTCCGATTATGATGATGATGAGCGATGAACTTTTGAACGGGGCACGTATGGGGGGTCGATCGGGTCCGCAGTTTTGAGTGGCATCGTCTAAGGCGTGCGTCGGCTTCTTTCCACGGCCAACGCTCGGATACGGCTGGTACGATGGTTCGGTTAGACAAAGGCGCTGCGCTAAAAGGAACTTTTGCTTTGATCGCGGACGAGGAATGCGAAAATACCGGGAACCTAAGAACCGTGGCGCGTGTCAATGCGCCCGCTTCGTCGCGGATGCATGTTCGCGTATATGCATTTACGGGGACGGCTCGCCGACTCGGTCATTCACTCTCGAAATCCGCCGTAAACGGTGGAAAACCGAGCTTTTGTCTTGCCGTAAGGTCGCTCGCCAGAATTACAATTTCGTATCCACTCAATGTGACTTAACTTAACCTCCTAATATCATACCCCAACACAAATAACTGATTAGCGATTCGTTTCTTAGACTTTACTTGACTCAATTGCTCCCTTTGACGACGCAGATTTTTATTATATCGACTTAGACCAACTTCCATCATCCGTGATACAATTTTCAAATCGTCATATCCACTTTCGAATGTCTCAGCTTCGATTCATTGGCATATCCCATTTCCGTGGACTCTGGCGAGCATCTTCGACGTTCGACTGCCGAACGTAAACTAGTTCGTTACGAATCGTGCACGTTGCTCGCGCGGGTGTCGCGTTACGTCTATTCTTCGCTTCCCATATCCGTCTCTCTCGCACCTCAGCCTTCCCCTCCCTCCACCTCGGCCGCCGAACCCTCTCCCCCGCGTTCGAGTAGCAAAGCGAAAGAGGCAAATCGCGCACAATGACGCTCAGCTTTGTCCCAGCGTTCGGGTCCAAACGAGGCGCGTGGAAAAAAAAGGAATTTCTTTCGTCCTGGATCGATAATCCGCCGAGCACAAAGGCCTGACGTTCGGTGCGCGCGAGCGAAAAAAAAAAACAGAAAAGAGGGGAACGAACATTGTTGCTGCCGTTGGCCGCGAAAGTTCGACTCTGGCCTGCTGCGCACCCCCCCCCCCCCCAACCCCTCCCACACATCGTACGGGCTACTACGCTGTTCAGCCGATCTAATGAATGGCGAAGAAGCGAAATTTTCGCGCGCCTGGCACAGTCCCATGCCTCCCTGCCCCCTCCCCCCTCCTGTCGATGCTAATTACGGCGGGCAGCTGGGACGATGTTCCACCTACGCCTACGTTTCGACTCTCCGCCGGGACGGATGTGCGAAACTTTCGACGATAATGCGCTCGGGGGCCCCGTTACGGGGGAGTAAAATACAATTGCGAACGTGCCCGGCCAACGTTCGAACGACTTGGCGACTTCGAACGACGCTCGTTTATTGCACTTCGAGATCGACTGCGTCCTTCGGCGACTCGAAATTGTCGCCGATGCGTGAAAGGGCGTCGGGATCTTTGATATCGTTCGAAAGGTCTCGCGCCAATGGCGGAGTCGGCGTTAACCGAAGATTGACGCTTTTCCCTTCTCTCGTTAACCTAGGCGAGGTGCGAGGATGGATCCTGATATTGTTCTTGGTTCGTTTCGTTCGAGGCTCGCAGGTTCCGGGGAGAGCTGCGGATGGGTTGGAGTCGAATATGGAGCTGTTTGGTGCGTGGCTGGAAGCGACTTGTAGGAGCTGAGGGCTAAGTAAGGAAAGAGAGTGTCGAGCGGCAACGATCTCGTTATTCGTGTCGTCGATAAGGGCACGACGAGGGTCATTACGAATAATCGAGCGCGACGCGTTTCGTTCTGTGCTTTTATCTACCTCTCTTTCTCTCTCACTCCAGTAAACACATTGTAATTATCCGGACACCGCTTGAATCACTGGATTTTGGCTGAAACGAAATTAACCTAAAATGCCAGAATTGTCTCTTCCATGATAATCTGTCTGACGTTTCTGTCGGGATTTAACGATTTTAAACTTGTATTTAGAGATGGACGAGCCGTTATGATTTCGTATTATTACTTTTGTTTTGGGTCCAATATATGGGACGTAAGAAGGACGACGGTGGCCAGTCTGTAAAGAGCGACCGAAGAAGATAGTACTTACATTATAATAGTAACCGCCGATAAATAGTTATTTAGTGAAATCCTGCGCATTTCGAATTAATTTCCAACAGTTTCGATACCGCAACTCGACGGAAAGTACAAAATCATGGAATCCGCACGGTTAACGAACCAACGCGAAGCTACGTGTGTACTTAGCTTTATCTTCGTAATAGCTACGTACGATTCTCGCGCGCGCACCGCGTCTACATATAATTACACGCAATTACATTATATTCGTAAGCGGTACGAGGCCGGATTGAAGGCAGTCGACGCTGCGGGCATAAAAGAGCGAGCGAGCGATAGGTTGCAAATAAAGGCTCGCTTCACCGAAAGCTTATCGCTCCACGAAATTCAGTCGCATGCTTACACTTGTGCGCGCCCTGACCACCCACACGTGTCTGCCCACGGGGAGAACGAACGCAGTCACGTACACTCGCTCAGCCGCGTATCTCCTGTCCCATCGCACACACAGTCGCACGACAGGGAGTGCACGTACGTGTCACACGTACGCGCCACACTTGCTCGAACGGCGCGCACGCGCTCGAATACACAGGCTCGCACGCGACACTCGCCGAGCGTGTGCACGCGCGCACACGCTCGTAAAGGTTCGCACACGAGCGCGTGCACACACACATGTATACGCACACACGTTCGTACGGCCGCTAACCGGCGCGCATACGGGGCACACGTACGCCGGCAATGTACACCTTATCGATCCACGTTTTTACGTCCTATGACAACTCGTTACAGAACGTTGATCGAAGAGCACAAAGTACACAATTACGGTGCACGCCGGGAGCACCGGTTGTACTTTGAAAAGAAGAAAATTGGCGGAGAGAGAAGGAGGCGCGCGGCGGGGGTCGATGGAAGGAATGAAGGAGGAGGCGAGGCGGATGAGGAGAGGAGAGCTGAAGAGAGAGGGAGAGAGAGAGAGAGGGGGAGAGTTTTGCCTTTTCGCGGCGTTTAATTTCTTCCCTCTGCGAATCGTTCTCGAAAGAAGTGGAAAAAGGGAGAGAACTCTCGAAGCGCGCTCTCTTCAGCGTCAGGCAGCCTTTTCTCTTCTCTCTCTTGCTCTGCCACTCTCTCCCCTCTCTCTCTCTCTCTCTCTCATTCTCTCTCTCTCTCTATCGCTCTCTCCATCACTCTACATCGACGCACCCCGCTTCCTTTGCCCCGTCCTCGCTCGCGCCCGCTTCTCTATTTCTTTCCTCGTCATATAACGGTCCGTTGGGGACGGAAATATTAGCCTGTCGTTTTCTCGCTGATTTGACTTTAATATCGGCGCCGAGACGATATTCATTCGCCTCCCCGCAGGGCAGCGAGTGCAATGAAAATATTGCGTTACGTCGTACAACGATATTAGCCGGCCGATGCCGTTGTCCTCGCCCGTCCTCGTCCTTTGCTGATGACGAGGGCGGCCCAATGGCCGTCCTTGCCGTACTCTGACGTTGCAGGACAAAAGCAACTGCCGGCAAGATTCAGGATTTCAGCGCGAACACGACTCGGCCTCGCTGGGCGCCGAAAAAAATTGAGTTCATCGATGGCGCGGCGGTGCGGATTACGTAACTGATATCCGGGGTGGGTAGGGAAGGGGTGGATGGGGTGGACGCTGGGTATCGGCGAAGCAAGCTGGAAAGATTGCGGATTCCGTACGGCAGCGCATATTCCATTGGCCGTGTTTATCGCGCGCGCCAAAAAGAGGGAAAAAGGACCGTCGTCGATGTCGCGAATGAAACGGATTACATTACGAATATTCCGGAGACGGCGGAAGGGTGGATTTGCCAGGAGACGGCGGGTGGGGGAGGGGGACAGTAGTCGGACACGGGGGATGCTTGTCGAAAGAGTACGGGCTGATACGTAATGCGAATGCTGGCGCATTTACATCGTGCGCGAAATATCAACTGAATAGATGCGTTAAACATCGTAATCCAGCCGAGCAGCGCGGCTCTTTCGTCCTGCCTCCTTCCTCTCACTTCGCCAGGTTGGAAATCATCTAAGTGGATCATGCGAAGCTACGTCTCGGTTGTTTAAAAACCGACGGGGAATTATTTGTCGAATATTCTTCTTTATCCCGTCATCGCGCGACGCTTTAATTCGTATTTACGTTCGCGTCGGCTTCCTCTCTTTGTCCTTGGAAAAAAATTCCATTCTAAGAGAGCGGACGGCTGGAAACTTTTGAGGATAGCCGATGCCTGTTGAATTTCCGGCCTGGAGAGTGGATACGCTGATGACGTCGATTGGACTCGGTGTAGGTACTTTGAACACCTAGCTTCTGGAAAGCCTGTAAGTCCGTCATCGTGGCCGGAAAGACGACGGGGTGGATTTTTCAGCGACAAAACATTCACTTCCGGTCTCCGCTCTTATCTTGGCACATCGAACTTCCGGATACGAAAATCAAGTTCTGTTACTGGGTCGACGACGCGTGCCACGCTCTCGCTATCGATTCGGTTTCCTCGCCGGCCGGATGACAACCCGGGGTAACCCCGGCACGTTAATCGCGTCTATATAGGGGTAGAATCGTAGGCCAGGTTACTGTGAATCGGCATGCAGGATTAGTCACGAGCGAGGCCTCGCCGCTGGGTAACGACAGCTGCTACCACCATACGCCGCCGTCATCGTCGACGACAACTATTACCGCCGCTAACCGACGATATAAACGCGCGATGGTCAGCGGGCCAGCGGATTCGTAGATAAAAAGAGGGGAGGGGACGAGAGAAGACAATGGTTCAAAGATAGCTGCAAAGTATCTTTTTTCCCTAATTGCGATCGTAGGTTCCATAATTGCAACCCAGAACCAATTTAAATATCAAGATATTGAGTAGTTTACGAGATTCAAGATCGAGCTTAACCTTGTGGAACGTATAATCATGCCTTTTTGGCCGATTCGGTCACAGTAAACTTAAAAGAGAAAAGGAAAAGATAGTATATTCCAAAAATCGTTTCCATCAAACTTAACCTTGCGGAACATTGTTTCACACCGAAAGCCAGGTCTGTCAGCATCAGCCTGAAATCCGCGCGTCCGAGCAGTAGCTTTGCTACCCAGAATCAATTTAAGTATCAAGAAATTGAGTAGGTCACGAATTTCAAGATCGAGCTTAACCTTGTGGAACGTATAATCATGCCTTTTTCGCCGATTCGGTCACAGTAAACTTAAAAGAGAAAAGGAGAAGATAGTATATTCCAAAAATCGTTCCCATCAAACTCAACCTTGCGGAACATTGTTTTACACCGAAAGCCAGGTCTGTCAGCGTCAGCCTGAAATCCGCGCGTCCGAGCAGTCGCGCGCGGAGCGTAGCACAGTTTCGAAACCTCCAATCTTCGGACTCGGACAAACGCTACCATTACCTTCGGCGTCCGCGTCTCATTAATACATCTCGGCGACGTTAATTCACCGTCAATAGCGCCGTAACCGTCGGTCCTCTCTTTCCTCTCCTCTCCTTCGTCTTTCTACCGGACATCATCGGCATACGCCGCCTCGCGCGCCACAAAGTACCACCTCTCTCCCCTCTCTCTCTCTCTCTCTCTGTCTCTCTCTCTCTTCCTCTCTCACTCTCTCTCACTCTCTCAACAGATGTGCCGGCCGCGCGTGAGGAGCTCTTTACATTTTTTTCCCTCGCGCGGCCACATAGCGGAGGCTCCTCGGTTTCGAGACTGTAATTTAGCGTCGTTTCGACGTCGTGTAATGGAAGAGGGACCTTCATAACACCCTTGGCAAAGCGTTTCACGGGTAGACCGTCGAGGGGGTGGCTCCGGGAGGGGGATGGTGGGGTGGTCGCCGACTGAAGTGAAGGGCGAGAGGCGAGGAGAGGAAATGAGATGAAGAGAGGAGGGTGGGCGGGTGGTGAGGAGGAGGCGGGGGGGGGGGGGGAGGAAGAAGAGGTCGAGTCACGAAATTGGAGCGGGCGAACAGCGAGAGTTTGTCGGGTCGCTAAAGTGCGCGAGCTTGGGCGAGTGAAGCTGTTATGGGGCGCTTGGGGGTGAAGGGGGTAGGGAGGGGAGCGTCTCTAATCATGGGAGACTGCCGAGGGTACCGGGAGTGACCCCCTGAGAGCGTCGAGGACGACGCTCGTTGTCATAGCCAGCAGATTTCCGATCGTCGCGCCTCGTGCGCGATGATGTACATTGTGTCGGAGGTTTTTCATTATTAGGGCTGGGACGAGTTTCGAGGGTAGGCATTTGAGATGCTCTGGGTTTACGTAGGCATTCGCGGTATGCGCGTTTTTCTGCAAGGGGTTGAGCCCGTTGGGGGAGAGGTCTCTCAAAGTATGGGGCTGGGGGTTGATCGTAATTGTGGTTGTTTTCAGGCCGGGTATTAGGATACTGGCGGCTTGAGGAACGATTGTCCTTTTTCTCTGTTCTTCGCAGCGCTCACGGCTCTTCATCTTCCCTCGCAACGAGGAACGTGTCATTACGAACAGAAATTTTATTTGGATTTTCCGAATTTTTCTAATCAGAAATTTAACACAATGCAAGCTACGCATTTTTAATCCGTATTATAGCGTCAATATTATAAGAAAGTCGAGATCGTTCGCGTTTCTGCTAAAATCCAGCTTATATGTACGCGTTCCAGTGAGACATCAACGTTATATCCAACATATGTGGAAACTGACAAACAATAATTTAAGACCATAGTTCGCCTAATGTATTCCGTAGGCGAGCTGACGTGAAAGTGTAGTGCCTATCAACGAGTTACTCGCAGGTCTCCAAAGTATCCGACATAAGTATGAGTGAGCCTGCCGGAGGGTTTGACATCGGTGTTAGTTGAATGGCAGTCTAATCATAGAATCGTGACGAGGGGTCGGGCACGATAGCCACCCTCTGGACGGAAAAGAACTGAAACGGTATCGAGTGGCGCACGTACGATATTCGCGGTTCGCTCACTTCTTTCTAAGCCGGCCAGCTGCGGTCGCCGGAGGGGGGCGACTGAATTTTTAAAAATCGGGGACAGGTCGGCCGGGGGTGGACGGGTCTCTCTCGCCGCGTTTGAAAGGGGGTTAGAAAAGGGGTTAGAAACCAGCACTTTCCTGCCACGGGCCGCGCGCGCCGCATCTCGTTCACGCGGTTCTAAATATTTCATTTGGCGGGCGTGCGCGCGGCCGGACAAAAAAAAATTCGTGCTGCGCGCGCCGATTCAAAATCGTCCACTCCTTGCTCTTTTTTACGCCCACCCTTCCATTCCGTCTCCATTCAGCGCTCGACGTTTCGCGGAGAATTCACTGATGTCGAGCCGACGCGATCTCACGCTCATCCGTACTCCGCGTATTGATACTCAGATGTGTAGGAGTCTGAACGAGCGCGGAGTGGAGATGTGGGACAGTTTTAATTGCAGCGCCGATGTAAGTGATAAGCGCACGTCATACCCATTCGTTGAAAAGAAATTTTTCCGGGCCGTCCCGGCGGGCCCACTTAAAATACATTCGACACACTCCCCGGCTTATCCTAAAACGGTAGCGTCAGATAAGAATGACTGGTAACCTGGCCGCGGGCGTATCAGTTAAATAATCGGCATCCTTATAGAAACGGCCCGTTCAGCGTGCAATCTCGGCGGAGGCAGAGGTTATCGTCGGACGTGTATTACAATAAACGTTATCTGGCCCCGACGAGATCGGATCGACGGGCTCCGTTCTAATAATTCGCCGTTTACCAAATCCGTTGCGGTTCGAGCGCTATCCCGATGCTCGATCGCCTTTTTCGCGTCCCTATTTCGGCTCAACGGAGAGAGAGAGAGAGTTCGCGAACTGTGTAATTATTGCTGAGACGCAACTCTCGCGATGCCTCTCCTCGCGCTTAGCGGCGTAGAGAGATAATCCCGAGCGTATGTTCTCAATTAAGGCAACAAGCAAAATGCATCGTAAAGATATCCTGACTAGAGAGGCGGGAGAATCCTAGCGCCGCGTATATTTATACATAATTCAAGGCGCCGGGGCAGATTAATCGAGATCCCCCGCTGTTAGCGGTATCATGAAACTCGGGCCCGACGCGTATCGAATGTAAGCCGCGTTTAAAATCCCCGCCCCGAAGAGCAATTTCGGCCTTGCTCCTTTTCTTCCGCCAGATTGATTGCCAATCTGCCGCGATTCGCCATATGTTTTCCCGCCGCGACGCGGAAAGAAACGCGCGAGCGGATAATCCGCTTATTCTATCGCTTAGCCCTCCCTATTCTCCCGGTCATCAAACAAGTCACTTTACGATCCTATCGACGCTCTGCCCAAAAGAAAAATTGCTTCCGCCACGTCTGTCCTTATACATATCCATGAAGCGTTAACTTCTAATTAGCGGTTGGCGCTTATCGTCCGATCTCTGACGAGACGAACGATTCTTTCGGCAGGCAGCCTTCGGTCTGGCTGGCCAGGACGTCCACCAGGAACCCTGATTCCAGTATGAATCGAGATCGAGAGTCCTCGTCCATTATCTCGTCCTGACTGGCGCGAATTCCGCGAATTCGCAGCGGTGCACGAAACGCTTGGCGCCCAATCGGGTGTGCAATCTGCTGCACCGCGAAGGCTGTCGCGGGGGGGGGGGGGGGGGGGATGCACGGGGTGGGGTAAGGACGAAGAGAATGCCTCTCGCTCCGGGTCCTTAAGGCGATCCAGGACAAGAGAGGGCGCCAGGTGGATGATCCTCCGAAGACGGTTCGGCGGCGGCGGCGGCGGGCGGGCGGGGAGGGAGCCCGAAGAAAGGGCAACCTGAAGTACAGCCTCGGCTCGGCGGAGCTAGAGGCTGCAGCGAGGGGTGGGAGAGGGGGCAGAAGGGCGAGCTGCCCCAAAAAGTCGAGCAAGAGTCGAAGAACTCCAGGACCGACCAAGGACCGACGGCGGTTTTCTTGCCCCTCCCTAAACCACTCGTTACTCGTCTGTTTCTGTCCTTCTCCCTGCCTCCTGGCCCTTTCCCTCATCTCTCTTCCCTCTTCCCTCTCTCTACCTTCTCTCTCACTCTCTCCATCTATCTTTCTCTATCGCCAACGCTTCTCTTCTTCTCCTCAGCTTCCGTCCCTCTCTACCTACGAGTTCGTCTTTCTGCTCGTCTTACTTTCGTGCACGCAGGTGCTGCGAAGATGGACCTCCGCGGGGCGGGCGGCGGGGCGAGGAGAGGGGGGAAGACGGAGACGGCACTGACCTAAAGCAACATGGTCGGCAGCCAGATCCCAAAGCGAAAGAGGAGAGAAAGAATGCGCCGGGACTGAAAAGGGAGCAGAGAGAGCGAAGGGAGCGAGAGCGATGGACAGACGACCGAGAGGGATAGAATTAATGGCGGCGCGTATCCGCGTTCGGCATTCTTGCGAGATTGAGTGCATTTCGGCACTGACCTGCCCCATTCTGCCCGTCAGTCAGGTTATTAGTGCTTGGGGAATGCGGATCTCATTGACCTGCCCTCCCTTGAAGCTTTTTTCGCCACTTTTTTTTCTGGTGGATCGACGAGGCTGAGGACTGAATAATGGATGTTTTCGGGGTGTTACGATGATGGGGATTGAAAGGTTTTAATTATGTTTTTTATTTTTTGGAGAGTAGGTGAAATTCAAGCGCCTTCAATTATCGCTCTTTGCCGGTGGTGAAATTTCAATGTTGGAAGTATGTTAACGAGTATGAGGGAGGTAGTTTAACAAAATTTACGTTTTGGATCATGATAATACGGTCCTCGAAGCGGGATCGAAATATCTCGCGACTCTCGTAACGGGCCCGTATTCCCCCAACGGCGGCCACATTGCCATTTCCGCCGCACCCCTTTTTGCAACCCCCGCCGTCAGAAAACGGCTCGGATCAAAGAGGCCGTTAGACCGGCGGCGAGTACACTAGGCTTGAATATGGAAAAGTACGAAAGTCGCGTCTCTCGCCACCCGATGCACCGCCGTAAAACTGCAGCTGAGCATACATAATATTTGCGAGGTATTATTCATACGATCGCAAACACGATTCCCGCATCAATTTATTACCAGCATAACGAGACAAGTGATAAATGAACGGGGTCACGGAGCGGCGACAGACGACGGGTCGACTATGCGCGTGCGAGCGTGTGCAGGCGTGTGCAGGCGTGTGCAGGCGTGTGCAGGCGTGCACACACGCCCCGTGCGCCGTGCAAGCGTGGTAGACGATGACGAAACGCGAGAGTCTCGAAATTTTACGGCTCGCCCCGCCAATCGTCGCCTCGCACGAAGAAACTGCCATCGCCATCTTTTACCGGTCGTCAGACTCCGTCGCTTTTTGGTTCGACACCGTTGGGAGCTGAAAAGAATGGAGTTGGAGCAGGGGGAAAGAGGTACTGAGTCTGAACCGTGTGGTCGAATTTTTGACACTTTTGACTCGTCCCGGACAATGAAAAAGAGCCGAAACTTCTGCGAATCAAAGAATCGTTTCTTTTCAGCCTCTGTCTTTTCAGCATTTACCCACAAAGCAGTTCGGTATAGCGACGAGAACTTCCTCGCGTGCTCTCGTATCTATTGCCAGGGCAAACGGCGCGCTTTCGATCGATCACGAGGAGGAACTTTTCGTCGGCAAGTTCACTGTTTTACTGTGCCAACGTAAAACGTGTGTTACGCGCGGCCTTTAACAGTCCGCCTGCCGCTCGCGAGCCTCGTATTAATTCCTCGCGGGACGTGTTGGCTTGAGGTGAGCTTTACTACTTAACGCCAGCTCGAACACTCTCATAAGAGTTCATTCAGAGCTCCGGCAACTTCTCGATCAGCCGAGGTAGCTCTGAACGTTTTGGAAGTCTGACCGAAGTGTGAATCGTTGCGTGAGACGAAGCTTCGTTAACCCATTTACTGCCAGTGAATACATATCGTTACGCATGATTTTCAACAGATATTGGAATGCAATTGGCATTTATTTATTCTCCCTTTAATTTGTCGTAAGTATGTTCCATTTCGAATTTTATATCATTCTTTTTGTATTTTATACGCTTTTTCGACATACACCTCCGTCGGGCACTCATGAAAAGATGTCTTTCATGTTTCGATGAAAAGAAAATATAATATTTGTGTAACATTTTTCTTGAAAAATCGAATATAGGTATATACTCAAAACTTTATTGAACAATTAACAAGTGTTATTTTCATTTCATAAAATAAGTGCCTCAGCAATAAGAAACTGCCCGAATTCAAATTTTAGTAGGTACCCGATGACTTACTAATATTTTCGGTCGGCGCTAAAAGGGTTAAGGGCCGATCCCACGATTTGAATCCGGTGAAAGGACATTGACACGAACGAAAAGAATGCGAGCGACGGTAAGGCCTAGAAGAACAGCGACGTAGGCATCAGAAGTGAGAGCAGCTTACGAGGGGAACTTGCCTCATGGTCATCACAGAATTGGACCAAATTTTTTGTGTAGGTAGTTCACACCCCTGGTTTTAACAGGTGAACGTACAAATGCGCGCTTTTCAGCCGTTTTCGAGAAAAAAATTTGTAAACGTGTCAAGCGCATGCCTCCGCCATCTTATACCCTTTGCGTAAAACATAATTCAACGAAAGTGCTGGTGTAGTGGACAAGATGTCCGCCACCCAGTCGGAACTCGCTGGATCGAAACCCTGCGGAGATTTTTTTTTTTTTTTTCAATGTACCACTTATCCGGCAACCGCTATGCGATTGCATTAACGTTTTTAAAAATAAATGTATACATAAATAATAAATGAAAGAATAAACTATAAGAAGTAGATTGTACGCAATTCGTTTATGAATCCCGTTCCTACCTGGATAATTCGTTACGGTCTTTTATGACTTGCATAATTAATTTGTTCTTACCTGTCCAGAACAATTGCATTTGAACTAAATTTTTCCAAAAGGGGAAATTGCGTTCCGTTTGCATCATTCGGTCTCATCAGGGAAAACCCGGTTTCCGTATTCCGGGATCCCATAAGTCCCCGTAGGCCTCAAACGTTTATTCGTTCTTGGAATAGCAACATCAGAGAGAAAATTTTTGTGTGGAGAAATGTCGAAGTGTTCTTGTGATTGCGAAGTGGCTGGTCCATCCACGGCAGCTATTGCAGTGGGTGAACCCATGCAAGATACGCGCGCGCGCTTTAAAAGCGCGTTCGTTTATTGCGAACAGTTGCTATTGCAATATAATATTATTGCGGTCGCAGCACCTACGGAAGTGACGGAGGAACACAAAGTCATCGGCCAAAAGTTGTATGAGTGTGTGGTAAATGTGTTATCAGAAAACACAGTCATATATGAAGAGGAAGTTCGAATGGCTGACGAAATTGTAGAAGAAGACGTGTGGGAGGATGCTAGTGATGGTGAAGCTGCATCGGTACCCATAGAAACTACCGAATATGAGCCATCCCCCAAAAAAGCAAAGGTGGAGAGGGAGTACATTCCCCTTGATTACAAAATAAAAGTCGTAAATATGGCAAAACTGCATCCTAATTGGAGCCTGGCAAATTTGCAAAAAAAAGGAGGACGGCGGCTCAAGAAGCTTGTGACATTAAAACGTTGGGAAGAGCAAATTCAACTGGGCGGCACCACAAAAGAGAAATTTAATGCAATAGACAAGTGGACGTACGATCGGTTCGTGGAGGCACGCCAGTGTAATCAGCAGGTGACGTCGAGGAATTTGCAGCAATGGGCACTTGCTGGTGCCGCCCAATTTCCGGAACTCGCTTTTAAAGCTTCCATATCCTGGTTGCATCGGTTCAAAATTTCACACAAGCTCCGTCAACGAAAAATAACTAAATTTGCCTCGGAGCGGGAAATTGCCTCGTTAGACGAAACTGTAAATGCCGCCGAAAATTTCAGGATACAAACGAGAGCAATGATCAGAAATTACGATACGCGTTTCGTAATAAATACGGATCAAACAGGTAATTAAAAATATATAAGTTGTAAGGGTAAGAGACAAAAGTTTCACGATCGTAATACAATCTTTGATTTACTCTTTCTAGGATGTCAATATCAATCAACTTTCAACCGCACTCTTGACCGGCGTGGAGCCAAGGTTGTTCTTGTGCAACGGAAAAATCTGCACAAGACGACACACTCATATACTGCGCAATATTCAATTACATTATCGGGAACATTATTACCAGTTGTGTTTTTATGCCTTCAGGAAGCAAATGGAATTTTTGGACCACGGATTCAAAAGGACGTGGATGACTACGTCAGAAAGTATTCGAACGTCATTGTCACGGCCAGCAAATCGGGAAAGCTGACGACGTCGTTGTACAAATATTTTTTGACGCAGTCTATAAAACCGTTCGTCAAAGACGAGAAATTCCTCTTGATTATCGACTCCTGGACGGGACAAACGAATCCATCGTTACACGACGAGGTGTTCGTGGATAATGAAGGCTTGCCGACGTGTACAATTAAAATCATCCCACCAAGGTGCACCCCTCTCGTGCAACCGTGCGATGTTTATTTTTACCGGCAGGTTAAAAATTTAATTAAAAAGTTACAGAATTGTTCCTATCTAATGGAACATAATAGGGAAATCAACTCACGGGAAGATTGCATCAAAATTCATTCCATTATACATCATCAGTTATCGTCTCCAGTTTTTGCCGACATGATAAAATACGCGTGGTTTGCTGCAAAACTGACTGACATACGGACAAGTTTTTTAAATGTAAATCAGGCCTGCTTTTCAATTGATGTTTTAAAAAATTCTTGCAGATGCGGCACATCCGCATTCATTACATGTGCCCGCTGCCGAGAAAATTATTGTTTTCCATGTTTTTATGACAAATATCATCCGGCAAATTGTAATTGACATAGCGGTTGCCGGACTAGGGGTGCACCGAAAAAAAAAAAAAAATCTCCACAGGGTTTCGAACTAGCGAGTTCCGACTGGGTGGCGGACATCTTGTCCACTACACCAGCGCTTTCGTTGAGTTATGTTTCACGCAAAGGGTATAAGATGGCGGAGGCATGCGCTTGACACATTTACAAATTTTTTTCTCGAAAACGGCTGAAAAGCGCGCATTTGTACGTTCACCTGTTAAAACCAGGGGTGTGAACTACCTACACAAAAAATTTGGTCCAATTCTGTGATGACCATGAGGCAAGTTCCCCTTGTTAGAACGCCGTACCTTGGTCTCCTCAAGAACGGCGGCCGAAAGTGTCAGGCGGTCAGAGAATTAGTGACTTCCCTCGTTTTCCCTCTGATCGCGCCGACGAAAGTTAGCACCTACCCGCGTCAATGGGTGTCGACGCCCCGAAAGGCGCATTGTTCCGTTGCGTCAGCTGGCGCCACCTGCGAAAACTTCCTACGCAAAGGCCGCAGAAGTGGCATCGTCGGCGCAAATAGAATTTCAAGAGTTGCGCATTAAACGCTTTATGCCGCTCGCGCGCGCAACCTTTTACGACCTTACGGGCGGCCGTCTCTATGGTGATACTGGAAGGACCCTTTTGAGCGCCAGTGGCAAGTAATGCTTTTCCCCGGCGAAAGTTCGCCATGACGCCGAGTGACGAATGTCGCGCATGAAAGGGAGACAGCCCTGGGAGGAGTGAGCGAAGACGGGATTCGGAGTAACGGGTCTAGATGCTAATAAAAGGGATGAACATTTTCGTTCGAAGACTCTCCAGGCGATTTGCCGCACCCACTGCTCGCTTTTTTACTCTGAATTCGAATGGTAGACTCTTTTGTTACCGCAACTTAATGTGCTGTAGCATTTCGTAAATATTCTTTCGCTGAATGTATAGATTTTTTATTCAATGTTCAAGGTTTTTAATTCACGGCTCCTTTACGGGTTTCTGTCCTCTCACTCACATCCTCCCTCCCTTCTTACATATAATGTATAGATTTTTTATTTATTTGTTGCAATGGTGTAAATGAGTGAAACACATGTTAAATGAGAGACAGTCATTTATTTATCAGAAGGGTTTCTGCACACAATATTAATAACATTAATTGTTCGTTGACTGCAGACATAACAAGGCATTAGATAAATATTTTTTATTGGTTCGGAAAATCTAGTATTGACCATGCTAACCTTGCTCGGTTCAGGACCAGTTTAGCGTAATCCACGGCGCGCTCAACACTGTAGCTTCGCGAGCGTAGAACGTCAGTTACATGTGACTGACGGGGCAGTCACGGTGTTAAACTACACCGCGGGCTGTAAAAGTGTCGACGCTTGTCATCGAGCGGATCGACGCTCGGCTATTTGTAGCACCGGCTGAACTATCGAGACGGCAACGAGGCGATCGTTCTCGGCATCGTGGGGGGAAAAACGGAGCGGAAGGTAAACCGTTGACGCCATTGAGCCCGCTGATTATGCCAATGTCGCGTACTTTACCTCCTCGAAGGTGTTGCGCGACCGAACTATTTCGAGTTCGCCGATCGTTACTAAAAGTCTCATTTGCCGTACGATCGTCGGTAAGTGGCTCCTTCAAAGTCTTCTCAATTACGACTGACACGCCGACAGGTCGGAAAATCGAACGTACCGTTGTCAATTAACGGGCACTTTCGATTTACGGGAAGAAGCGTATCGAGTGTCAGAATAGACACCTTTATTCTCGCGCGTTCGCGTTTACGCGTTGACTGTGTCAGTGCGGGACTATAAGAATTCTTACAGAGTCATGTGCGACTGTCGGCGTGACCGCGTGCGTGCATGAAAACATGGTCAATCGGGCTGATCGCGCCAGACACGGAATTACATTTGCTCGAGGAAGTCTGTCTCGAGTCCCTGAGATCGCTGACGCTCTGCGTCCCCGGTATCGTATGTATGTTAATACGATGTTTCACAGCTGAAATGCCATTCGGCTAAATTTCTCGTAAAGAGAGACGGCGGACGGCGATACATAATGATATTCAGGCGATAAAGATTCACGGGATAGACCTATCGAAACTCACGACGTCCGGGCGAAGGCGAGGGTGAAAACTTGACGTCGCTCGTAGCCCGTCGCGCATTACATTATCCGCGGCACTAAATTAAGACGAGCGCGAGCAAATCGCGATTTACATAATTGCTTACTTTTAAAATCGTACGCTCTAAAACAATTTCTGATATATCAACGGACCCGCGGTTATGAACATGAATAATTCAGCGCGTTGCCTGAAAGGCTCGTAAAATATGAACTAATAAACAATCGTTCGGAAAGTGCCACAAAAATACAGCCTGCGGCGTCGATACTATATATAAACACGATTAATCGATCATGGGTTACATCGTTTAAGTACAGACAGAAAGTAGAGAATCGCAATGAAATAATATATTAATTTAAAAAAGTACTCTTTGCGTAAATATTCAAATAAACTATTTTAAAGCCAATAAATTCATAGTATATTGGTACCCTCAGCGATAAAATCCAAAAACTAAAAATGTGATATCCATCGATCTGTCCGAGAAACGGCCTAGGCGTCTCGCCGGAAACCATAATTCTCCCCCTTCCGAAAGGTCGTTTCGAGAAAGGAACGTTCCTAAAATCGCATAACGTCGCAACACCCTCCGCATGCGGGTCACGCAGACGCACGCTCCGGCGGGCAAAGTACGTAGTTCGTTGCCGAGGCCGACGAACGGGCGCGAGTCGAGGGAGCGAGAACAGAAGGGCGACAGAGGCTGAAGAGAGAAGAATCGGCCGCGGTGCGTACAAGATCGACGAACTACTTTTTGCGAGCGTTCTCCACCGGCGTTCGTCCCGGTCTGTCGGGCCATCCTTCGTGTTATTCCTGCCTTCGCCTCTCGCTTCGTCTCCCTCTTGGTCTCCTCTTCGTCTTCTTCGTCTTCTTCGTCTTCTTCGTCTACTTCGTCCTCTTCGTCTCCTTCGTCTCTTTCGCCATCCGCCGACCTGTCGCGGTTCCTCTCGCTTCATCCACCTCGACTCCTCTCCCGATTCCTCCTCCTCCTTCCCCTCCTCCTCACCGTCTTCCATCTCCTCCCTTCTATCTCTCACAGTCACCTCTCGTCCTTTTTCCCGGCCGCGCGACCGATCGCACTCGCTCCGCTTTGGCTGCCTCCTCTATTTCTCTATAGATTTCAAAGCGCTCAAACAGGTTTCAAAATCCCGCCGGCGGAAAAATCGGACCCCACCTCCCCCGGCCTCATCCTCGTCCCTGCTCTTCCACCTCCTCGCCGGCGGACTGTTCTCTCCCAGCGATCCTCGCCCTACCGGCAGCCTCGGGAGAGGCCGAGGTCGTAAATCCTCGATTCGCGCCGTGGCATCGGCCAACTTTTCGTCGCGGCCTTCCCGACTTAACGACACCCGTCCACCCTCCCCCCCCCCCCCCCCGCGGATCCCGGGACCTTCTTCCTTCCTCCCTCGGCTGCTTTATCCCGGCCAGGTTCCCTCCCTCCTCGTTCTACTCTTCTGGACTGTTCCTGTTTTTGTATTTCTTTCGACCGACGCTCCTTTTCTACTCGGCTTGGTCGGAGGTGCTCGAGAGGTTGCTGGGATGTTTCGTCGAACTTTGGAGTTCTTCCGCATTGTTTGCGGTGGAGTATCGGGTACGCTGTCGAAAAATTGGGTACTGACGGAGGTGTTGGTTGAGTTATTTCAAGACTGGTCTATCGTAACTTCGCGGAGGAAAGAGTTTGTAGCATAGAATTTACGCAGTATATTTTCGACAACATTTGGGACATAATACATTTTATTTAACCTTTTGGGTGAAAGAGTATTTATTTGTAGTACAGATTTTGCGCAGTATATTTTGCAGAATATTTAATGAATAATACATATTTCTTAACTTCTTGGACAAAAGAACATATAACGTTGGCAATACTAATTACATACACATGATACGCACTAATATATTTTTTCTCAGGACGCAAATCTTTCTCAAACGTTCCGTTTACCGGTTACTTCATTCGCGGAAATGTAACAGTTTCGCAAGCCGCTATCAGCGTTACGAAGCTACAGTCGTCCCAAGCTAAATCCACCTAAACCGAAACACCGAAAGTAGCTTGGCCCATTGGCGGATAACTGTCCTCCCGCGCTCTCGGCGGCAACCTTCGAAGGTTAATATCGTCGAGTGGGCCGCATATCGACATGCCGAACGTCGCGCGCTGGCGGGCGGAGAGGCGGGGGGGGGGGGGGGGGGGGCTAAAGCGTAAAGAGAGGAAGAAACAACATCAATTTAAGCCACATGCATCGCTCCGGCTTCGTATTTAGGTGGATAATCGGCTTACCCAGGCTGCCTGCGAGGCAGCCCACTTGCAGCGGATGCGCGCGGGTCTATACCGTCGCATGCAGTTAGTACTTGCATCGTTCCCGGTTGCACTGCCGTCAGCGCACTCACTGCCACCGCACTGACTGTCATTAGCCGCGACTGTTAATGCCGAAGGTTCGCTCGTTAATGGCGATGCCATGTGCGCGTGCACGAACACGCTTCTAGTCACAGCGCGCTCTCTCTCTCTCTCTCTCTCTCTCTCTCTCTCTCTCTCTCTCTCTCTCGTGCGCGCGCGAGCTGGACGTCGGTGAGGATGTTGGAAGGTGCTCGACGGAAAGAAGGAGAGGCGGAATTGCGTTCAGGGAGAGTGTTCGAGAGTAAGAGGAAACGGAAGGAAAGGGAGAGCGGGAGAAAATTGACTTACGGCTTTTGTACCTACGTTTGCCCGCGACTGGACGGAGTCCGAGTTGAGAGATAGAAAGAGTCAGAGTGAGATAGAGAGTGAGAGAGAGAGAGAGAGAGAGGGAGAGAGGAGAGAGGAGGCAAAGCGCTGAAAACAACAAGGGAAGGATGGGACAATTGACCGTCCATACAAAAATGTTCTTGAGCGGATATGTTGGGGGTATTGCGCATGTTTATGTCCATAAGAAAATTGCTTTAAGGAAAGCGGAAGAGGAAAGCGACGGATGGACGAGGAGAGGGATAGCTGGAAGTGAGAGGGAGGACAGAAAATTGACCTATGCCTCTGTGTAGAAATACGTTTAACCATATGTTCCCGCATGCGTACGCCGCATTTCCGGCGCCGCGGACGGTTGTAATTGAAAAATCTACGAATATGCGAACGTCCATGAAGGCAGCTGCCTAGGCCATTAAGGGGCGTACATAGTTGCAACGTTTCGTACGCGTCGTTCAACGTTAAACCGTGGAGCGTCGTAAGTCTGAGCGAACAAAAAATGAATTCGGTATACATTCATTATCTTTCTGCCCGTCTTGCTGCTCGATCCACTTGCACAGGCACGCGCGCGCGCGCGCGCGCGCTGCAGCAGCACACGCACACGCGGACGTATAAACGTCCGTAGGAACGTACGCGAGGATGAGACTTACGGCGCTGATTAAACTGTTAATCGATATCGTTAGTTATTATCGCCAGACGGGCATTATTACTACCACTAAAGCGCATATCGCGGCGGGTAATGGCAGTAATGAATACATTGTTTATTGCTTCCGACGACGGGATATCGGCGGAAAAGTGCCGTGCATGACGAGACGCCACCTTTTTAGCTCTACTTTACGCACATTATGTCTGAAACGCTCTTACGCCGGGCCCTGGCCGGCGGATTCCGATGCCGCTTCGTTGCACGGTACCACGGTAAATGCTGGGTTCCGTCAACCGAGCGGCATAAAATTCCGGTAAAACGGTCCGTACGTGGACGCGATTCCCGCCGGACGAGTATAATCACGATGATTGAATGCCAGTTCAGTTTTAACTCATTACGCTCTTTTCGACGGTGTCGGATAATTTTAACGCGACTTTAAGTAAACGCCCTTCGCCGTTTATTAAGATGAGGAACGTTGTCGATCATTAGAGAGTTAATGACGATGTCGGAATGAGAGGGCGCGTTACGTTATTGACATCGAATACGTTCGTCGGGGGATGTAATTGACGTAGAGCCTGTTTTCCCGCGGCGTGCGCGTCTTTCGCGCAGTGCTACCGTGAATTTCATTTACCGTATTCGCAACATCTTCGGGAACGGGTCGGGAGTATCGGAGGTACCGATGTTCCTACGTTGTTCCGTGTAAGTGAAACTGGTTGGCCCACCGGGCGTCGTAACTCGTCGCGTCTATTCAGACTATCGATTTACATGCTTGTTCTACTGCGATCGCATGGCGAATTTTCGTGTTACTACGTTTCGGAACAACGAGGTGAATAGGGATCAGTAAACAGCGCTTCACAGTTAACTTAATCAGTCGAAAAGACGAAACGTTAACTGCGTACAGCCAAGAAGCATTCAGTGTGAAGTTATTATTTCTCTCTCTCAACCCAAAGCACTTTTCTTGTTCCGATTAAGCTTATATCATTTGGATCGTTTATTTTGACAGTGGTGTCAGTTTATTATTAAAAAGAAATGGGATATCACATAATTTGTAATTAATTCAGTGTAAACTTTTTATTTAAGTAAGTGATGTGCCATTTAAATAATAAATGGATCACATACTTAAATAAAACGTTTACTAAATTAATCACAAGTTACGTGATATCTCATATTTTTTTTTAAATTAACTTACACTATTTTCAAAGTAAACGATTATTTTTACAAACAGACATATCTACTGATATGGTGAATAATAAACGTTCAACCAAATCTCAATTAACAAAAACTACAATCTACTGCCGCAAAACGTTCAATTGACAATATAATTTAACAATTAATCAAACCTACCTCTCCTTCCGCGCATTGTTAAAAAAATACCGAGCGAAGCCGTTCGTCATACGAGCCTCAACGATGCCGAAAATAAGTTCGTCCGCCAGCGGAGTAGAAAATCGATCGTTATCGCGCTATCTCCATCCGGAGCATGGCCCCTAACCCTCGACTGCCAAAAGTGAGTGCAACAGGTACGTGATCCGGCCGAACGATCCCATAACGCGTCGGGTACCCGACGTCGAGGCCGTCGAGGCCGTCGCTCGGGAGAGAGAGGCAAAAGTTGCGCATCATCGAACGAGCGCGAATTCTGGTGCCGGTAGGCATTTCAAGGCGCTCCCCCCCCGCGATAAGATCGGATTTCTTTCCGCCGCTGGATCCCTGGATCCCGACGCTTATCTCGCCCGTCATCGTTCGTCGCTCGAGCCGAGTCGGAACGCGATATCCGAAGTGCGGCCGAACCTCGCGCCGAAAGAAAGAACGTTACGGCACGCGCCGATATTGTTTCTACGCAGTCGACAATGCGCTTCGCACACACGATATAGACCGTTTATTTTGAATGTGGTGTAAGTTAAAATTTAACAAAAAATTAAAAATCACATAAATAAACCATTTGCTTCACGTTATTCATAAGTTATATGATGTATCATTTTATTTAAATTAAGTATACATAAACCGTTTACACCGCGTTAATCATAAATTATATATCTTTTTCTTTCTTAAATATGGACTTATATCACTTTCGAAATAAACGTTCATATATAACGATCGACTCAATTCATGTCGCAAGATGTATTATACGGGAAATTTTTTCAAATGTATTGGTTGAAGAAACAACAATGTTTAGTGTACGTAAGTAGTTAGACATTAGTAGATGTCGATTGTTTACGGAAATATTATTGTCACATTTTTAAGTACAGAGTATTTCATATTTTATTATGTAACGGTAAAAAAATTTCATTTTACAGCATCGTACGATAACTCTGATTTTTTTCACGCTGATAATTTTACCGTTATTCGTGAAATTTCAACGCTTTTCTACCACATATTATTAATGACCGCCAGCGGACGAATTGAGAAGATACAATTTTTGAGTCCTTCAGGATTATTATATTCTGGTCCGGGGTTGAAGGAGACGATCGTTTATCGAGGAGCTGCCTATCAAGGAACCGGGTTCTTACCCGAATGCAAATTGTCTCCGCGCACTTTTACGGCCTCTCCTCGTTCTCCTCTTCGTCGTCGTCCTCTCCTTCGGTCCCCACTTCCCCTACTCCCTCCCCCTCCCTCCTCTCCTCCTCTCCCCTGGCCACTTACGTCCCTGTCCGTCGGTCGAAAGTAAGCCTTTGAGCCTGGCCGTTTGACTTTTAAATTGGACGCCGAATCTGAAATGGTAAGAGTGCTCGCTTTATGCGGCGCTTACTTTCTGGAGTATGCCTATCTGTGTTGCCGCGGCTCGTTTTGTCATCGGTCAATCACGGGGCTGCCAAGGGGACGGGAGAGGTTTGAGAGGATCAATCCCGGGTCCCGCAGTCCTGAGGCCAAGAAGGGTTCCGAGTGCCGTCTTCGATTGTTGGCCAGACGATACCCCGTCGTCGATCGAATCCAGTTACTTATTCAGCGGAACGGCCATTCCGGCCTGTTCGGTCACTTCGCGGATTAGAATTGGAGAGCCTATTCCGTAAACGCGTCGAAAACACACATTTTCATCGCTCTCGGCGCAAGAGTTGCACTACTGACATTGTTTCGGCCCGAAACGGTTTTCCTAAGAAGCGGGTGGGTTCGCGAAAAAGAAATGATTCGCATTTGCATGGGTAATGTGGACGGTTAATATGCACGGGTTTTAATGTACCATTGTGATGGTTAGGAAATTCAGGATACAATGGTGGACAAAAAGTCGTATTTCCGATTCTGGAACGGTATGAAAAACGACAGTATTCTGTGTATGGCGTACGCGATAATCGTCGATCCTTCGCTCGCTCCAATTAATGTGCTAAGTGCGGCCGTTTAAAACGGTTTCCTCCGAGGTGGTCTTCGAGCTAAAGTCGATTCCGAGTGCTTCCGGTGGAACGTGAAGTTTTAGGTTGGACGCGGCGTAGATTTATTGCAAATTCGCGACAACGTATCTTTGACAACCAATGAAGTATCTGTAATACTTCTAACGTTATCACATACTTACTCCTAGCTTTCAATTCCTGAACGTATTATTAATAAATCTGATTTTATTTATACATCACCGACACAGAAATATGAACCAGTCTCGAACACGTTAACATATTTCAATCAAATCCTTTAAGAAAAGTATCCTTCCTTACTCGCTATATATACACAACCGTTTAAGTACCGACGCTACCCACACACCTACATTCCAAGCTAAAAACTAGAAACCTTTTCTAGCTCTCGACCGCAGCCTCCTTATTCGACGAAAATAAGAGGATCGAAGCGCCGATCCATGGATCGCTCATTACAGGCAAGACATTACGGGCCGTTCAGCTTTCCCACGTTCGGCCGTACCGATTTTTCATCGGCGCCGGGACGACACGATGGCTAAAAAAAGGAGGATGGATGCCCGTAGCGGGATGCGGCTGAAGGGGGTGAGCCCGTCCGGCGTCTCGGCGCGACATGAAATTATTTTGCATACGCGACACGTGATAATCGCCGATCGCGTCCGATCGCTCCAATTAACGTGAGAATATTTGCGCTGAAATTACGGGCAGGCCGGAGACCGACGACGCCGGGGCGAAACCTCGCCCAACCGATGGGTAATCGATACAAAAGTCCACAAGGGCTGGGCCGCCTTAGTGGCCCCGGCATTATGCACACAGAAGAGCGCCGGCCGCGTCGGGCTACCTTCGATGCAATTGCATCGCGAGAGAATGGGCCAACCTCTACGTGCCATTCCGCGGCCGCCAATCCGTCAAATCCGTATGAAACAGGGATTAAGCCCGTTCTTCCTTTTTTTTTTCCACCCGTTATTTTCGGCGGAGCTTATATCCATTTTGCTCCCCCCCGCGGCCGGAGTTAAAAAAATCCTTGAAGCTGACTCGTGATCCTATTACCTCGTTCGCTTTTACCACTGCCGAATATGGCGCGGGTATTAGGTGAGGGTTTTTATTATTTTTATTGAAATTTTTGGATTGTATTGTATGTTTATTTATGTCTCTTTTTCGGGTTGCATCTACATTCTTACGATTCTCCCTTTCCTCTCTCTACGTTTCTACATTTACTTATGCTACTTAACCTAATTTAGACTAAGTTATCTAACTTGTTTTAGTAGGTGTAGTGGGCTTTTTTGTTGAGACCGGTATTTTTAAGGCAAGGGTTGGGATTATTTGTTAGGATCTTAATATTAGTTATTGAATTCTTGGGATTTTTGGGTTACGTGCAAGTTTGAGGTTTTGAAGTTGACCTTAACACTCGTCTTTCTTCGAGTTCGAGGCGTATGATGGTACGACTGACGATTGCGCAATCTCAGCTCACTTCGGCCGCTTCACGGCTAATTTATGCAATTTCAGCCCGGCGAACAATGCGAGCGGGCCAATTTCTGTAACCAACTGTTGCGTCATTTCGATTAGCGACCGTCCGTGATCGGCCTTTGTCGTCGCCTATCCCTTTGACAGCCGTCCAAAAGCCGACACTGAACTCTTCATCGTTTCCCCTGTTTCGCAGCCGGTCAACGCTTCCTACGTATATATATAGTCGTTTCTTCTCGTGACGTGCGACACACATCGCGACTGGTAATTAGCCGATTCTAATTGCACATGCCGCACGATAAGCAGGCCTGCCAACTATAGTCTTCGCATTCGAAGTCCGTACCCACACCATCCAGCCTATCTTACATCGATCGATCTGCCAAAAACTTTCTTTGAGACAGATTCTTTTATCTTTCTCTGCGAAAACGAAGAATCTTAAGGTGTTCTTTGGCATTGGGTTAAAAATTGTTTAAGACGCCCGATGTTAGTTCTATCGACTGTCAACGTTCTTCGAAGAAGGAAAGCACGTCGGCACGTAGCGTCCTCTCATTCATTAACGACGTTGCCGCAGTTATTACGAACGCTCTTGCGCCGGAGAGGAACTTTCACGTCGAACCCGCAATTGGGCGCACGAGCGACAATATGTGCCCGCCAGTGACGTACTGCCCTTACCGAGTACCCAACCGGCCCCTTCCTCTTACCCGCTCGTGCATCATACCCGGAGAGTCGTGCTTTCCGGAGCTGCATACCGGGTGAGCCGAAAATGATCGGCAACGTCGGCCTATCATCCGATCCGATTAATCAAACGAATTTTCAGTACTTACCATAACTCTCCAAAACTACTAGACATTTTTTGTTACAAAAATTTGATTAATCATTCTAACGTACTCAACGTCGGCCTACCATCCAATCCGATTAATCAAACGATTTTTCACCAATTACCCTAACCCTCCATGAACTACTAGATTTTTTTTTTGTTACAAAAATTTGATTAATTATTCTAAGGTAGTCAAGCTAACTATATAAATTGACATTAAGATTAGATTTTTGGAGAGTTCGTCGATCAGCGGTGGCTGTATTGAACGTGAGTAGAAAAGGTCTGTCTCAAATGATTGTTTCTTTATACCAGAAGCGTGTCTGGTCCAACAGCCACCGTTTCCACTCCGGCGTGCGATTCCCGTCAGCGAAGGAAGCCGTCTCAACCGAAAACGATCCGTTCCCCGCGGCCGCAGTGGGGGTCGTTTTTCGCATACTTTCAGGGTTTAACGCCTCGCCGGGAACCGAAACGAGCGGCGGCCAGCGCCGCTTCTGGCTTAGTTACGTAGTCGCGGAGTGCCGTCCAATCGGAGTGAATGGAAGAGCGGGCGAAATAAAGGCGCCCTTTTAATGGGCAATACTAATCAATGAAATACGAAGCTACGGGGCGCAGGAAACATGCGTGCACGGAGAGAGGCCAAGCTCGAACGTGGCCGTGCAAACAAAGGGGGTATGCGCCCGCATTTCTTTCTCTCTCTCTCGCTCTCCTCCACTTTTTCACTCCTCTCCCCGTCCCTCTCGCGTCCCGAAGGAGGGAGCGGGTGAAAGACAGCGACGCGGGAGAGGAAGAGAGAGAGAGAGAGAGAGAAAGAGAGAAGAGTGAGCAAGAGAGAGAGAGAGAGAGAGAGAGGCCACGATATTTTTCAGGATGGGATATTTAACGCGTTGGCCAGGTCAGTAACCCCGCTCGAGCGGGGCCCCGCGATTGGCCGCCCTCGACGGCGCTCTGCCACGAATTCCCGGCCCCTCATTGGCCGAGCCGGGCCCTGGACCTACACCAACACCCTGCGTGCCACGCACGTCCTACGTGCTCCGTCTGTCCGTCCGTCCGTCCGTCCGTCCGTTCCAAGCTCGTCCGGCTCTCGCACACGCGTGCCTGCGTGTGGAGCAGCGCAGCGCAACGAGTGTGTGTGCGTGCTGGAGGGCACGCGATACGTCATACGTACGAGAGTGTACTCTCTCTCTGTGGCAGGCCGAAGTTCCAGCTCGAGTTCGAGCTCGAAGAATCGAGTGGAGCGACGAATATGTACGCCGGTTATCGGTGTGAGTGAGAGGATGGCTGTGTGCGTATGCGAGTACGTCTGTGTGTGTGTGTGTGGACGATGTATGCATGGTAACCGACGAGCGTGGAGCGCCGGAGTCCAGCTTCGTCACTAATTCTTACGTTAACCGTCGGCGGCACGGACTTTAACGACGGTTTAATGTCGTAAGCGATGCACGCTCGGCGGAGAATTATGAAGATCGGGAAGCTGCGTCCGAGTATTTAAATCGGAGGTACAGCGGGGTACAGCGGGGAGGCTGACCTTCTTTTTTCGTCTTCGGCCAATTGTTCTCTTCGAAGCGCTCGAGTTAGAGCTCAGTATATCGGGCCGCGATGTGCTACTCGGCTGGCAAACAGCGCTCTCGCCTAACTTCGCTGCCCTTACCATCTTCGGGCGTAATCGGATGCAAATATTATGCACCGCCCACAACAATCGAAATATGCAACAACGACGCGCAAAGGCGGGCGCCGTAAAAATGCGAGCGTATTTAAGCAACTGTGCGCCGGAAGGAATATTCTTCGGGAGCGCGCGTGTTCCATGCACGATAATCGATGACTATGTGAGGCGAACGAGCGAGCTCGCGCGAGCGCGCGCGCGCGCACGCGATCGCGAGCGAGCGCTGGTAACTGTCTTTAATCAACTCTTTCCGACTACCGCCAGCGAAACTTCGTAATTGTCGCTGATGCGAAGCCAGCCACGTTCGCCGGAAATGCAAATAGGAATGGTCGTGTTCCCATGACGGGGACGTATAGACGACGATGCCGTTCGTCGAAAGACGTCGATTGTCTAGCATCGGGACCGACAACCGTGTCAGCGGACAGCTGGCCGGCTGTTCGCGATACATCTGTTATAATATGTGTCCGGAAAACTCGTTTGTTCCCATCGAACGCTCTTACGGCCACCGCCGTAAATTCAAACTGTTTCATTTTCGAGCCTGTTACGTAATGTGTCTGACTATAAAACATTTACTCGGTCGGTCGTTTGAGTCGTGGTGAGTTAGTGTGCGGCTCGAGCCGTGCATTGTCTAGCTCGTTCGCAAGTTTTCGACATTGGTGTCTCGTTCGGACGAGCGCGCGCGCGCGCACGCTCGACGTCGACGAGGAGAATGCTGGGTCAAGGGCTGACTAATTAACATTCGCGCGGATCAGTTCGTCGTGCCGCAGACAGACATTTTCTCTCCGCGGCGATGCCGAGTGCGTGTTACGCAATCGAGTGCCGCACACTGCGAATCGCGCGATTTTTTCCTCCCGGTCCTCTCACGTCCGCGCCTGAATACCCTTTTCTACTTTAGCGACGCTGAATGTCTCGAACGCAGAAGGTCACGACAACGACACGGGAATTTCAAGAGATACGTGACCGCTCGTTGCCGCCTGCGTTTTACGATAAAGGGTAGAAGAACTTTTTTTACATACGTGTTTTGTTATGTCTGATCATTAAAATATTGACAGATTATAAAATTGCACATATAGACAAAAATTTAATCTGTGGCTCATAAGTTCTCTTACAGTTGATTACTGTAAACATCTAATCATTGCTCAACAAATGGACCGTTCATTTCGAAAGTGGCGTTAGTCCATTAAAAAATAAATTAAATATCAAATAAATAAACCGTTCACACCACGTTAATCGTAAATTATTTATCTCATTTTGTTTTAAATATGGACTTACACCACTTTCAAAATAAACGGTCTAAATATTACCACATTCAATGTTAAAACAAAAAAAACAATTTTTGTTACGGAATACTCTTATAACCTTAGAAAATTTGGGAGTTTGATTTTAATTCTAAAACCGTAACGATGCAAGTCTTCATCACCCAGCGAACCAAGAATCTGACAGAAATCACTCTACGCGTTATCCTCAGTCGACGAGCATCGCAATTTTGGAAAAACGAACCCCCGCCCCAGAACCGAGGCACCGGCTTATATCGATGTACGAACTTACGGGCGCGAACGGATCGTCCGCCGCTGAGTCGTACCGATTATCACCGACTGTCCTTTCTTTCTGTGCAGATGTGCGGCCCGAGATATGCGGCGGCAAGCACGTGACGTCGGCGAAGCATGGAAAGCCACCGCTGTCGGCCTTTTGTCCCACGCGCGGCACGAGAGAGGTAATTCTTGCAAAATGAAAAGTGGAAGTTGATACGGTTGTCGATGTTGATACGCTTACGTGGCTCGCATGATGCGATGCTACTCTGTTACTCATTTTCCTCGTGTCTCGCTCCGCGATTCCTCGCAATGTTGCACGGGAAAGTTTTCGCAGAGCCTGAGACGTGGCCGAGGACGAGAGTGCGGGGAAAGTCATAGGTGATGCACGAAAAGAACGCGGCGGAAGTGACAATCGCGCGGAACTTCCTTCGGCGGGGAAGAATGGACTGTTCGATGAATGGGATCCTCGTCAACGTGGTATCCTAACTATTGCTGTGGCGATATCTTTGTGTTGAATTTGTTGAGTTGAGAGCAAATGTGTGTAAGAAAGATGTCAAGGTGTCATATGTAGTCATGGACCGTTTATTTTGAAAGTGCTATAAGTCCATGTTTAAAAAACATTAAGATATCATATAATTTATGAATAATGTAGTGTAACTTTTTTTTTAAATATGGACTTACTAGAGATTAAAGTCTTAGAGATTACTAGAGAATTTTAGACTACTAATTGGGTGTCATATAATTTATGAATAACGTAAATAGTGTACATTTTTTATTTATGTAATATTTGATCTTTTTTTAAATATAAACTTACATCACTTTCAAAATAAACAGTCCAATATAAAGATGCGTTTACTACAGGAAGAATACATAATTTCCGAACTCTGATAGATTTCAATGAACCTGTTTCACAAGCGCACGACAAAGGAATTTTGAGAATGACGTTGTTCTCCGCAGAAAACGAATGTACTTAACATTTGCGCCGCTGACATTCGCATTCGAAACGTGGAAAAAGGTGCTAAATTTTGTGCGCGACAAGCAAACACGCCGAATGAGCAAAGCAAAGGTCATCTTGTCTTGCTTGGCTGAGTGTCGAGTCTCGGCAGAAAGCGTCGATTCGTTTTTCCCGTGGACCGATCGGGTTGTCTCCAGATGCCAGTTCGTTATTGGCGTTAAAATGCCGCTGACGTAGATTCGACGATAATGGCCAATGCCCAATGCACGATATCCGAGTATAATGCGTCCCGGCATTACTGATAACTGCCGGCGCGCGACCGATAATTGGATAGCGTTGTGCCAACGATAAACGAAAGGGTCATACACGATTCCCTACTCGATTGTAATTGAGAAGACCCTTTTAGGAAAATTGCTCCGGCGGCAAAAGCGATTTTCAATCGGGCGTCGCTGACGCTCCGTGTATTCTTTTAATTGATTGCCTCGGCGGCCTGATATCTTTGGCAGGGGCGTGAAGGTACAATTGGCCGCGTCACTCTTTGATGCCGGCGGTGGCTTTTCCTACAATTCCCGCCGGGATGCCCGCCGCGATTTTTTCCTGTATTTTTCCGCGACAGATAGGCCACAATGGCGAATCGGCACTTTTCGGTCAAGATAAACTACGGAGCGGGTTATTTATTGACACGCTGATTGCCGGATTGAATTTTAACGGGGGAGCCGTTACATTTTAACGCTGACGTCCAATTTGCTTCCTTCGCCGCTGAAATGTTCATAACGTATGAAAATTTCAAGTAATTCGAACAAATAATTTCGGTAACGGCCCGGATATACAATCGGTCGCCGCTGATTTTTAACGCTGACCGTTTTTCGAATTTTAATCAAGCTCCTCCTCCCTCCTTTTTTTCGGTCACACGTATGCAAATTCTGAATCATAAATGAAGCGCCAAGTATACGTACGTAATATTTAGCGTGCCGCTGATGTTACATCTTCCCCCGGTGCCGGCCTCATGCACACTGCGTTTCCGCTGTAATTCGTTTATTTCAAAATTTCGCCTGCGAGTGTAGTGCCAGACTGTTGCGAAGCTTTTCGATTCGCATCGAAACCGACACATTCGCAATTGCCCATCGCTCTTCTGAACGTATACTGGCCAATCAGCTGCAAAATTGTACAATCGAACTTGCGCATTATCTTGATTTTTACATTTACTTCGTCGAACTGAAGTAAAAAAAAAATGGCTAAAGTACGCGACGACAGAATGCAGATTTGAGGCCAAGTTTCGTATACGGACGATCGACGAAGAGTTGAACGAGGCGAATTTCTTATTGTCCGGGACTGTACTATTGCCCGGCTGTCCAGCAATAACTTCATGAATAATTGAGCACGCCGCGCGATTGCAATGTGACATACAACTGTCGTTTTAACACTGGTTATGGGGTGTTGGTTAATATCAATTACGCTCTCTCGTCTTGTTTCTTGCAAAACAATGTTTAGCCGGCTGTCCCGACCTTCTCGGCGAGTCGGTGAACGGCAACTAATGAAATCAGCGTGTCCTGCTGATGACAGCGTAATTATTTCCACGATCCAGAGTCCTGCGGGGCGAATGCGAGTCCTGTGTCGCTCGCGGACCTTCGGCCACTACTAATACGTGTCATCTTGATTTATACTGTATACTGCGTACGCTGCATTGCCGATTAACCTTAATCGCCGAATAATACCTGTACCGAATTCGTTGCACACTCTAAAAATGAGATGTGAAAGTCGAACAATCCTTTAAGTCTTCCTGTCAATAATAAACAACCGATACTTCTGCCAATCAGAGTCCAATCCTTGCATCCCAGCTGTACCATCTGGAACTCAGACCACTCATACAATTTTTCCCAAACCTTCGCCAGTTCATCACCAGGAACCAACGTCAATCTCTCAAACTTCCGAAACAAAGCGACTAACTCGCGGTTCCTGAAGCCGGAGGAAGCAAAGAAAAATGGCCCCGCGTCTCAAACGCCCTCGACGCGAATGGCTACACTTTTAATTTCATCGCCGAGTGGGAGAAAAATAATTCCCGTCGGACCGACGAGGACGCGGACGTCGGCCGACGCCGGTGACGCCGACCGAGGCAGACTCCGACGCTGTTTACCGGCACTTTGACAGCGACTGTGCCAATGCTTTTCCAGGCGTGTCGCCCCGCAGTAAGGTTAAGGCAGAGAGTAAGGTATGGTTAAGAGCCGTTAACACCGGCGTAAGCGTGCGAGTGTGCCGGCGAGTACGGCGGCAAAGCGTGAGGATGGGAAGAGGTTGGGTGGAGGTTGGGAGGAGGTCGGAAGAGGATGGGACGAGGATGGGACGTGGATGGGACGAGGATGACTGAGGAGGGAGTGAGATAGGCAGCGTTTGGATGTAGGCTACCAGAGTCACGACCCTCTTCCTCTTCCTCGCCCGATCGTCGCTACTGCCTCTTCTTCCTTCCACGCTCGTTCTTCTTCTTCGTCTTCTTCTTCCTCTCCTTCCTCCTACGCTTCCTCCCGTTCTCGTTCAGCCTCGCGAGGTCAAACGCTCGGCACTACCTACCGACACGTAACGATCTTCGCGACATAGGTCGACTGCACGTAATCCGATGTGCGAAGATCTTTTGATTATTTCACGGTGAGCGAGTGGAGGATATGGTTCGAAATTGCTGCCACGGGGGAGTTAGTCTACTGCGTCCGAATTGGATATGCGGAATTGAGGAGGTGAAGGATGTTTCAGGATTTTGCGAAGGAGGTTCTTGCGACGTGGAATGTACTTGATTCTATCAATTTTATTCATTTATTTACGGTCGATGGTGGCCCATTAACACATGCTCGGGTGTCAATGGCAACGTTACGTCGAATATGTGCCATTTATCGTGTATTACGTACCATTGTACAGACGGTATCGTGACAGTCTACGCTTTCGGTCAGGTGCTGAGAGTACGAGGTGATTGAGTTCGTGCGCTTCTGCGATGGAGCGTAATTCAGTTTTTGCGCGCGGGTAAGAATTATGGGATGTTCCCTGCAGTTGACCTTAAATGTTCCGAACGAGACATTACGGACCTTGTACCGAAATTATTACGCGGCAGCGTTGGACAGTTACTCGCATATGACGCCATTCCGCAGTTACGCAAAGAAGTACCGGAGTAGCGAACATATTTCATTAAACGAAGTAAGGGGAACACTGTTACGCTATACCGCTAGTGTAATAAGCTCATTAGGAGTCTGTCTGTCATAAAAGCATACGAGAACCGGGATGCTTGCCCCGTAAATTGAATACACCTAATTTAACATACTCTTTTCAAACGCGCAACGATAAATTAGAAATTGTGACATAACAGGTTCTTTCTTCTTTTTACAAGTGGCTCCTCGTACGGAACTCGAAAGACTGCCACGCATTAAGTCGTGCTTCTTACAAAGTACTACACTGCAGACATTTGTCGGAAACAGGATTACAAATTAAAAATGTATTACGCTAATAAATATTTATAAATAATTAATTAAACACTTTAGTAGCCACTGAATTCCTTACAAACTCTACTTTGCTTAATACATCATCTTTTAATCACCTTACTGTTGTAATCGAATCTTCTATACTATCTCCAACCTTTTTTATTGTTCGCTTCGTCTTCGAATACGTACACAGCCTATGCAAAAATATCCCAGGAACGTATACTTTGCCGACAGCCGACTATGAAAACGGTACGTGGATACGGACTTTCGAAGATAATTCGCGAAATTCCCGCTCGCGGATGCTGATGATCAGATGAGACGAGCGATGGAGGTGTTCAGCTCGCGTGTTATAATGGCGCGAGAGTTCATGGCGGGGACGATGAGGTACCGCCTCGAAACCGGTAATAGATTAGCCGGTAGGTACTTTATGCGGGGAAGCAATGATTGCCGTACTTGGAATTACTCTATGAAGCCCGATGATCGAGAGTGGAAAATGAAGAGAGAGAGAGAGAGCGTGGGGTGGGGCGGAGGGCAGATGGCGTGACGGGAGGTGAACAGAGGAAGAAAGGTGGCTCCGATTAACGGAGGTGGAGAGAGGATAAGGGATCTAGGTGTGCCCGATAACCGAGAGAAACTGATGCTGGGACCGGGACGCCATCGGCGACAGTCGAATTAAGAAGTTCCATTTCAATTCCTCCTGATGAAGTTACATCTGGCCAGTGTGTTCGATTCAACTCTGCTCGCATATATTCAGAAAGTATTTTATTTCAATGTACTCTATTACCACATCGTGTCCATTGAGAACTGAGGTACAGAAAGTTGATTAATCGACTGTTAAGTTCTCCGTACTGCAGCGTGTCTCGTTTACATTCAATTAAACATACGACTCCTCGCTCGTGCGTCACGAAGTTACAGGAGCGTTCGGACGTTTCAAAAACTGGCAGCTTATCCGTGAAATCTTTCATTACCCCTCTTCCGTTGGCCGAGCGCAAAGCCGATATCCACTGACATTTCGCCGGTCCCAAATTCGTCAGCTCCCCCCCACCCACTCTCGACCCTCCGGGGCAGAATTCACTGACATTTCGGGCATTCCGAAAATCCGTCGCCGACCCTCTTCTTTAAAAACGTAACCCAGACCTAATACCGTGCCGGCCTTCGTCAGGCGGGGGCAAACTTCATTGTCGCGGAGCGACGAGCGCGTGTCTGTGTGTGTCAGAGTGTGTCGCAGGGTCAAAAGGGCCTTCTGAAGCGTCAAATGCTGCCGACGACGCCGACGCCGACGCCGACGCCGACGTCGTCGACGATCCTCGGCCGCGAGTCGCGCTTCATCGACACGTACCTTCCTCCCTCTTTTTATTCCCGGACCCGCTCAAACGGATGCCATCCGACCGAGAGCTCGCCCCAAAAATTCGACCCCATAATAAGTTCAAAGTCTGTCGCCCGGTCACGCCAGGCTGGAGCCTCTCTCGACGCCCGGGGCACGATCGACGCTGATCTAATAATAATTAATAGTAGCGACGACGCGCACGAGCGAGCAAAAGAATTCCTTGCCCAAACCACGCTCAGGGGGTTGGACCCGGGGTGCTGGCCGGAGAAAAGGATCGAGGAGGAAGGTGGACCAGAAGGGGGATCCACTTTCTCCGGAGCAGGCCTCTCACGGTGTCGTTTAGCACGGCATTTTGAAGCCTCAAACGTTTCCCAGCCTGTCTATGTATAGCTGGTGTCCGTTCACGCTTTTTGGCCTCTCTCCTTCCCCCCTCTCGCCACTTCTCGCTCTCACCCTCACCCTCTCTCTTTCTCTCTGTCTATCCCTTTCTACCTAACCGGCCGCCCGGCAGCACTCCTCTTCATCCCTCTCCTCTGAAGTGGCACTCTAGCCGAAATTCAGTTTATTTGAGCACCGCCTCTTTAAGCCCACCGCCGCCGCCGCCGCCGCGCGCGGCAGGCTTTACACGTGCATTTACCTCAAAGGGACTTTCGCTCATTTCATCGTCAACGCGCGATGCGGCGTATCGATCAAACGACACGCGTCGTTAGCCGTTAAGAAAGGCCGACAGGCGTAAGAAGAAGAAAACGCGCGCGAGCGTGCGGTTCCTCTGGCGGAGGATCGAGAAGCCGATCGAGGTTCCGATCGAGGATCCGATCGAGAATCCGATCGAGGAGTCGATCGGTGGACCGAGCTCGAGTCGCGATCGGCATTGATCGCTCGTCTTTAACCAGCCCTCGCCAGACCTAACCGATCGAAGGCGAGCGTCGCTGACACCGTTTTTCCGTCGTAACGAATGCCACACCGCCACCCCTCTCGCCACCCCCGCGAGCGCCCCCGGCTCGACTAGTCTCGCGTCCGTGCGAAACTGGCCTATTTCGCCTCGCGTTTCACCCCCAACCCCCGCCCCCTCCGCTCCCTTCATCAACCCGCCCCGCTCGCCCCCGCCGGCGTCCCGACTGCGTTTCTTCTCACGTCGTCGAAAGCAGCAGGCACACTTTCCGTCTCGAGTGGTCCTACAGCAGAAGCGACGATGTCTACGGTCGGCGGGAGGGTTGGCAGCTTGTTATCGCACCTTCCTTACTGCCGAGGGGGTGGCTTCGTGACGGGGGCGAGAGAGGGTGGCGCACGGGGCTAGTGGCTGCAGACGGGTCGAGAGGGAGTCCACGACCGGCACACACCGAGGCCGTCGGGATCTGTGTATGTGTGTGCGCTCGCGTGTGCGTCTGCGACCTACGTGTCCGTGAGTGTGCGTTTGCGTCTGTGCGCTTCGGACAGTGTGGGAGAGAGCGTGCGCGAGAGAGTGTCGCGGCGGCTTTGTCTGTGAGCGTGCGCTTTCGAGGGTCGGCATCAATGAGACAATGGCGCGTTTGACCGCGCGCGTGCACGCTAATAACGTAGGTGCCACTCGACTCGAAGGAGCCCATCCTGTCCACATACCCCGCGACGTAATGGAGGCTGCGGAGGCGGGAGGGAGAGAGAGAGAGAGAGAGGGAGAGAGGGAGAGAGGGAGAGAGGGAGGACGAGGCGAATGGAGAGGGTCCAGCCACCCTTGCTAGTGTCAGACGGAAGGTCCAATCTTGGAATGAGGCCAAGGAGTCGCCTCGGATGTGTCGCCTTGTTAATCCCTTGACGCGCCAATTTCACGTTGTTTGGCGAAACCGGTCGTACGGGCGCGCTAAATTGAGGGAAGCCCTGCCTCGCGCCGGCTCTCGCCCCGAGCTTTAAGGGACGAACTTAATGAATCCGCCGGCTTCCCGATAATTCGGCGTCCGTAGTTCCACACCGCTGACGGATCGGACGCTCGGCTCGAGGGACGAAGGTGAATTTATAGCTTGCCGATAATTTCGGCGAACGACTCCGAGCGCCGTATTCGATTAATTTCGAGAGGAAGAAGGGTAGTGTGATTCGCTTACGCTCTTTAGGAAAAAGGATATTGAGCGAGCGGACGGTGTTTGTCCGGGTGTCTGAATATTCAGGGAAGCTTCCCAAGAACGGGCTCCTGTCGGGACGCTCACCGGCGGCGCCGTGGCGCTCCTCTCCGCTAAGTATATTAAACAAGACGGAGCGGGGAAGCGCGCGCGGCAAGTCAAAGGATCACACCTCACCCACACATAACCTGCCCGCATTAAGAATGCGGCGGACTCGGAAGCGTAACGAAGCTACTTAAATCTCCGTTCTTTTCCCGGTTTCCCTTTGTCGCCCTTCGCGCGCGTTATCACCTCGCCATAATCATCGTCTCTCTTCTCTCACTCTCTTTCCCTCTCTCTCTCTCTCTCTTGCTCTCTCTTTACTTCTCTCTGTCTCATCTCGCGGCGAGTGGAAAAGAGGCGCACGAGGCGCTAATAAAATGTTTACTCGCATCAGCATCTTCGATGCGAGCCAAGAGACGACCCCTCCCTTTGCCGGCACATTTCCAGGCCTAATCGGCCGTGCGAAAGTGGAAACTAAGAAGAGCGAGCGAAAATCGATAGCCATAGTGTGTGTGTCCGCGCTGTGCCTCTCGCCGGCTCTCCCAAGAAGGTGCCGGAGGAGGAGATGGAGGAGGGGGGGAATGGGGGTGAAGGCGAAGAAGACCGCGAAGACCGCGATGTCCTGAGCAGCCTCGAAGCGAAACCGACGGCGCTGGCCTTTTATCCTCCCCGGGGGTGCGCCGGAGTGCGCCACTTTCTCGTAACTTTCGTAATTAAATCTAGAGCTCGGCGCAAAAAGCGCCGAGTCTCATTTTCATTTTCCGACCCCTCTCCGCTCGGTTTCGTCTTTACGCTCTCTCTCTCTCTCCTGCTCCTCCCACCCTCTCTCTCTCTCTCTCCGTCTGTTTCTTTCTCTCACTACCCACCTACTACCCTCGCAGCGAGCCGTCATCCCTTCTCCGTTCTCTTTTTTTTTTAACCCGCAGACGCCATCGAGGAGGGGCTCTTCTCGTGCGAATGCGACGACGGAAAATCGTTGTTGACGAACTCGAGTGCGCGTAGGGAACGTCGAGGACGTGTGCGCGACGTACGTACGTACATATGTGTGGATATGGCTGCCGGTGGATGACGGAGGAGGCGAGAGGCGCGGGGGTGGCAGGCTGGGGGAGGGACCGGGGGTTGACGGGGGGAGGGGTTGGGGGGATGTTCGTGGGCCCGGATGCCAGGGGGGTTGGAGAACTTGGACGGCGGAAGGGGTCGGATATAAGTGCGCGCACGGTTGTCGTTTATCTCACGCGCGCGAATTCGCTTTCGGAATTTGGCGCGAGACGCTGTTGAGACTGGCTTCTGGCAGGGAGAGGGGGTTGGGGAGGGGGACTGGCTTTCGCGACGAATTTTCCTCCCGGCGAGATCGATAATGGCCCCTTTTTTGCGTGGCGCGCGCTTTTTTGCGGAGTTGGCGGACTAACGATAATATGTGAGGGATGGCTTAATTGATGCCTCGAAATGCACGGAAGTGATGTAATGTGTTTCCGTCAGTTTTTGGCTGTTCGACGCTTCGTCGTAGAATGCGATATACCTATATACGGTCATTATATATAGGCGAGTGCTCGTAACTTCGCGTATGGTTCGATCGAAGGAACGGTGCACCTGGAGGATTAGGTTTTTTTTCTCCTTTTCTCTTACATAGTACTTTTCTGTCGAATGGAGAAGTTTTACAGAAATTTTCCGGTGCGGCTCGCGGATGTTCATTTTTACCGGAGTTTCATTCCGCTGGCCGACGATTGAGGGATTTAACGAATGGGCGAAAATGTATTAAAAGATGGTTATCTTCTTGTGTGAGCAGGGGTGACGGTTATGTTAGGAGAGACGGAAGGTGGAGCCTGATAGAAATATCGTACGTCAGATAGATTGGGATTAAAACTGAAATTGAACTATTTAATTGAAATGGTTCGATCGACATACGTTTCGTTAACATCGATGTGCATATTGTATTGCGAGTAACTGTCACCTCCGGCACCTTCGAACTACCGGTTGTTATGTCACACTTTGCGCCTGACTCGTAACGCGGCAGCGAGAACTCTCAATACTTTACCAGTATTGTTTTAATGCAACGAAAAGAATGATGTAAGGAAAAGTTTGAAAGTAGAGGCTATTTTTAGCACTTTTACACTGTGTACAACGGACGAACCTCTGACTTTGAACGAAAACCAACGCAGTTGCCGCATATCGCACGCCGTCTATTATTCAGCCTTTACATACGATCAGCTTATACCTAAGTAATCCAAAGTAAGAAACTTTTCAGGTATCGATTTGCAATTCAACGTTCGAGCCGAACGTACCGCGCACGCAAAGGCAATGTTTTTAACTCTGAAATGTACCGACAAAATCTTCCGTCGGTCATTCACCGTCGATTATAGTATCAAAAAATCTCCACTCCCCATCTGTCCTTACCTTCGCACTCGCGATGAATCAATCACGGCCGAACAAAGTCGGGGAGACAGAAACAAGGCCAGAGGCAGCGTGACGACCAAGAAAGCTGCAAGGAAAACGAAGAGGCCAAGAAAGCGTGAGAGAGGAACGAAATGTGTTCACTCATTACGAGAGAGAAAAACAGAAAGCAAAAGAGAGAGAGAGAGAGAGAGAGAGGGAGAGTAGAAAGGTGAACGGGAAGAACGCGTAGATACGGAGAAAATGAGACGGAGTTAAAATGTGTTCGGGTCCACATGTGGCAGCGCGAGCAAAGGTAGGCAGCCGCAGCGCGGGACATACGTTCATGAAAGGGAAAATGTACGTACGAAAACGAGTGCACGTGTAGACAGCGAGAGGAGGGGGTCGGAAGGAGGGCGAGCGGAAGGTAGTGAACGAAAAAGAGTCCGCGCACGTTACCAACACTCGCGCAGGCGGCCCGACGATGAGAGACACGAAACTGAGTACACCTAAGTACGAGCGTGTACGCGGGCGAGAGAAAGGTGGAGGAAAATGCGTGTACCTACGTGTAGACACGCGGGAGAAAGAGGGACAAAAAGCGTGTACCTACGTATACAGAGGAGGAGGGGGGAAAAAAAGGTGTACCTACGGCCGGGGCGAAAGAAAGACAAAAATGCGCGTACGTGCTGTACGTTGGAGAGGGAAAGTGCGTGCGGTGGTTCGGGTGGGTAAAGAAAGACGAAAAATTCTGTGCGCTCGGAAAGGAGCGAGAGAGAGAGGCTGAAAGAGACGGAAGGAGAAGAGAGAGAGAGAGAGAGAGGGAGAGAGAGAGAGAGAGAGAGAGAGAAGGAAGGTGGAGGAAGAGGAGAACGGAGAAGAAGTGAGTGCGCCAGGAGGAGGGCGGCCGAGGGAGAGGAGACGAAACGAGAGGGAGAGAGAAGGAGGGAGCGCGATATATTGCGCGAGGAAGGGTTGGAGGCAGTGGTCGGAGGAAGGCTGGTCTGGTTTTACGACTCGAAACCCGAAGCCCCGTCGTCGTCTCTCGGAACTCAGGCCATAGGCATGCCGCTCGGCTACAATAACTTGCCGCGATTTTTCTCCGATCGAGTCCGGTGCGTGTTCGCAGGCCTAAACAAACTTAAAACGCGAGCTCGCATCGACGCACGCCTCTCTCTCTCCTTCTCTCTCTCTCTCTCCCTCTCGATCTCACGCACACACGCACGTACTCGCTCACCCTCTCTCGCTCTTTTCAGGGCCTGGATGGACGACGGTGTCGTTGCGCCACACGCTCGATATCGCTGAGTTGACGATGACTGCGGGTTCGTTAAGTAAAGGTCGTTGGCCTGGCATCGTGTTCCGCTGATTAAAAAGCGTGCTTTTCTGATAGAATACCTTATCGTCGGGGCGCTGCGCTCGCGTTTCGTCGATACTCCTTTGAACGGCGAAGCCTGGCGGTCGTCCTCCGCTCGGAATGTTTCCTCCGGGTCGGAGGGTTGAGGGGGTAATTTGATTGTCGGAGTGAGGGTTCGGCTGAATTGGGTGCCGGAGCTTTTACCAGGCCCCCGCGAGTCTCGTTTTCTTATGGGAGATAATTGTATCGCTTTGCCGAAGCAATATTCGGTCGAAACAAATGCATAATGAAATAGGGGTAGTTTTTGGGATGATCAGTGGCAATAGTCGTGGAAATATCGATAGTCCGGAATGAATCACTCATATGAAATCGCGAATGTTGCACGGTCGTCGGTTCAAGGTTGAATTCGGAGATTGGAAATTGATGGAATTCTTAATTTTTTGGGTAGGGGCAGGGGTTGCGAGTGGAGGTTCCGGATCGGTCGAAAAGCGTGCGGGCCGAATGATCGGACAACCGAGCTGGCGGGCGAAAATTAACTCGCGTAACTATAACCCCGGCGTCCGTTAGAAAAGCCTCACTGATAAAGGGCGCAACAATGTGAAACTCAAAAGCGCCCATGTTTTCAACGCTGCCTCGCCTGATTTCCGATACTCCTTCAACACGCTCAAACTCGCGCGCGCGTATCGAAAGCCAGACGACGTGCGGGCAGGGAACATAATAATAACAGACTGTGCTTCGATTTTTTCGCATTTACGCAGGTACGTTCGTTCGTTCGTTGCCGTTTTTTTTTTTGTTGAAGGACACCACTGGCGAGAATCGTTCTAAGATCTACGTAGAAAGAATGGCTTGTCGTACACGCACACATATTCTTCCCTATTCGGTAACGACTATAGCCGTACTGTACTGGAGGAGAGTCTTATCACGGATGTTAATGTCGCTTATTTTAAGACACAGAAAAAGCAGGCACTCCCCACTCCGGGCGTGCGACATAATAGCTGCATTAAAAATACACCAGAAAAGAAAGGAAAATCCGATGACGTCAATAGCTTGTCCCGAAACTCACTTCGCGCGCAGAAACGATAATGAACGTTCCTGTTCGTTGCGAGTATTTTTGATGATCAAAAAGAAGGACACAAAATCAATCCTAGATACCTTCTATTTGATACAATTTCTGCGACACTATATTGGATAAACACGCGACCGATAATTTGTCACCTAACAATGTTAATTCATAAGCTAGATTAAGTTAGGTTAAGTTAGGTTAAGTTAGATTAAGTATTATAGATTAAGAAAAATGTAAGAAAAAGAGAAAAGGGAGGAGGATGTAAATGCAAGCCGACAGGGAGACATAAAATAAAATACCATGCTAAGTAAAACAAATGACAAAAATACAGTAACCAAAGTATCCAAAGAGAGACGTAGACGCGACCTGACAGGATTGAGCGGTCGGATCAAGGACGAGGAATCCGGAAACGTCCCGCTAACTGCCAATAATCGTATCCCGAGGAGAAAAAGGTGTATTTACATGTGAAACGGGGAGACCGACGGCCGTCTTCGAGGGCGCCTACCTCGTAAAAGGCCGGTCGCCTTCCTTCCGTCGTCCCGTTGCTGGAGACGCGCACGCACCCACGCAGCCCGACGGCATACGGAATTGATCCTAAGAATCGAACTTCCGCCGGTAACTTCTTCCGGCACGACGACGCCCCGCACCGAACGGAATTGCCGAGAGAGAGAGAGAGAGAGAGAGAGAGAGAGATCACGCGAATCGACTCACTCTGGATCGCACTCCTGATCCTGATCCTGAGGATCCGACCGCGTTTACGATCGCGCCCCGACCGCCGGCTGCCTCGATCTCGCCGATCGTGATCATTTCATTATCCTCTCGGTTTCATCTCCGCGGGGAGTCGTGCGATTGTCAGGAATTCCGCAGACACGTAAGAGTGCAGTAAGTGTTGGATCACGTTCCACGTGCGACGTACCATGTAATTTTCCTGACACGAACTTACGTTTCGATACACGATGTACTTTTAAAACGGATATGTAGGTACAGTGGTCTCTGTTGGAAAGTTGGAAAAGTAGTGCAGTCGGAAAAAAGCGTTTCTTGACGTGTAGCGGGTTGAGCGAAGATTTTTATCATCCCGTTTAGAGCTGGGTGTGGATCAGTCCTTTGACCGGCTGCGCTTATGACACTGTGGGATATCGATTTATCGTCAAGGGATAAACTATCTAACGCGAGGCGCTGACAGGCCTCGCGATAGAAATCGCTTTGAACGCTTCTTCCAACATCCGCCGCGATCGTCGATTAATCGATAACGATGGTTTATGTTGAACGCGCGACATCGATCCTCCGTGAGTGCGTGAGTCTCTACTCTCGTTGCTATTGAAGTCTCTCTCTCTCTCTCTCTCTCTCTCTCTCTCTCGTTCTCTCACACTCTCCTTTTCTCTCCTCCTCTTTTCCTTTCTCTCTCTTCCTCTCCAGTGCTTCTCGATACGAGCTGCTGAACGTCGTCGCGAAGTATGTAGGTTTCTGGTGTCTACTGTTGGGTGTCAAGGTCAAGCAGTCTCGTAAAGTGCTCCGAAGGATTTCCACGCGGAAGTTCTAAACGGCGGATCAGGGTAGAACATTCGCATTCTCGTGCCAAGTTCTGCTTTTCGGGAGTGCGGATGATATTAGCCTAATTGGCCTAATCGTTTCCCTATGTTATTGGAGCGGTTCCAATATTTGTCCGATGTTTTATGTTTTTGTATTATTATAACTTTTCTCAAACTGAACTAAGTGTACTTGTTCGGAGAATGTTAAGATTTTTAATTTTTGGTAGTCATTGCTTCTTATATTACAATATATTGGCTGGTCAGTTGCTCATTGTAATGATGGGATCGAACATTCCAACTTTTCGCGTTGACGCGCATTATAATTCACGTTAGTGTCCTGGCCTATGATAGGACGAGGCGAGGTATGAGTATCAGCCACGTGAATGGAATAATGAAGTCGAAGAAGACGGACAAAAAGGGAAGTGTCGAATCGAAAAGGTCATCCTCTCTCTTTCTATCCTTTCCACACTCGGTTACCAGCCAATCCCTCTTTTTTCTATTCTCTCTAGCGTCTCTTCGCTCATCTCTCGCTACTCCCGTGAACATTCTCTTTTTTGCAGAACATTTCATTATCGCCATGCTCATCATCGTCATCATCATCAACACCCACCCGTCTCGACAAAACCTTTTTCAATCCCATTTCTTACCAAAGACATTATACTGACGCGACAAAGTATACCTATATCTTTCTACATATATATGTGCATTTAATACATAATAATCACTCAAAAAATCTAGTCATCAATAAGTCTCATCGTCCATTTGCATTTAATACATAATAATCACTCAGAAAATCTAGTCATCAATAAGTCTCATCGTCCAGACCTGTAATTGGAAGGTTACCTCCCGACACATCAGGCCGTCCGAATCTCGCCATTTTTTCCGGCCGCAGCTCACCTCATTATCCATTCCCGGCGGCCGATCGCAGGTAGTTCCTCCGCGTCCCGCCCTCCCCGCCGTCCCCCACGTCGGACGCACCAACACTTCGCCAGAGATCATCCCGATCGCCGGTGGTCGATGACTGTCGAAAGGCCGTCGCGCGCAGAAGGCAGCGCGTAACAACGAAAGGGCCAGCGGGTGGTGAGGAGGGCGAGGAGGGCGACCGAGAGAACATCGTCGGCCTAGGGGGCGAGGGAGGGGTGGGGGACGTAGGCCTGGTCTAGGCAAGGGGAGCCACGAAGAAGGCGACAAAGCCGACGAAGACAGTCAAGACGAGGAAGGCGAGGGCGGAAGAAGGAGTAGGAGAAGAAGAAGAAGCGGTCGGTCGGAGAGGTGGATAAAAGGAGAAGATGAAGAGGGAAGAGGAGAGAAAAGGAGAAGGAGGAGGAGGAGGAGGAGGAGTAGAAGAAGAAGAAGGAAGAGGTTCGTGGAAGGCATGAGAGGGGAGTCCCCCCGCGTCTTCGGTCCGTGCCTTCCTTCATCCTTCGTGCCCGAGCTTCGGCTGTTTTCATGGCCGTCATTTAGTAGGTTCGTTCACCCCTGGGCGCAGGGCCGTGCGAGAGGAGTGGCGAGGACGGCCGGGCGGCGCAAGGGGGGGAGGAGGAGGAGGAGGAGGAATCGGCTAGTAGGATGAGGAGTGGAAGAGGGAGAAGTGAGGATGAGGAAGAGAAGGAGGAGGAGGAGGAGGAGGCGGCGGAGGAGGAGGACGAGAAGGAAGAGGTAGCTGAGGAGGGGCAGAGGGGCCAGACGGCACGTACGGCTCGCCGTGCAAGCAACGACTGAGGCAGGCTGGGCGAGGGGACTACGGAGAGCTCTGAGCCTCTGCGTGAGAGGGACGGATGGGGGAACGAGTACGAAGGGTCGAGAAGGTGGATGAGGAGAAAGGTGATGGTGGTGGTTCTGCGAGCGTAGTGGTGGCTGCCGGTGGTGTGCCGGCTGATGGTGGTGGAGACGGTGATGGTGGAGAAGCGAGCAGGCAGGCAGGCAGGCAGGCAGGCAAGCAGGCAGGCAGGCAGGCAGGCAGGCAAGCAAGCAGGCGAGCAGGCAGGCAGGCAGGCAGCCAAGTTGGCTGGTTAGGGGAGAGAGAGGAAGGGGAGGAGGGCCAGAGAAGGGACCAAGGGAAAAAGAGTTCAGGCAGGTCTGGGATCGGACGAGGGTGAATGCGTGACGGTGTGTGCCGTAGGCCTCCTCGGTCCGGGGAAGGTTGCCTCTCCTGCCTCTCCTGCCTCTCCTGCCTGCCTTGCACTCCTCGCCTTCCTTGTAAACCTGCCAGCCGGACGATCGCCGCACGTACTCTCGCACTCCCTCCCGCCCCGCGGTTTCTCTCTTCATCTTTCTCCTTCCTCTCTCCTCGCTCGATCGCCCATTCTACGTACTCACATTCTCTCTCTCTCCCACCCCATCGGCCATTCTCACACACCGCGGTCATGATTGTACCTTGAGTGAGTACCTTGAGTTGCCTTGCCTGACTACAGTGTGCACGGGACTGGGCTAGTTGGCGCGGGGTTGCGCTAGGCCTAAATTTAGGCGTCCGCCGGAAGTGCGCGTACCGGAGGAGGTTCCGTGCACCGGGCCCGATCGCGAGGAGAGATAAGCCGCGCACACGAGGGATACCGAGGAGGGGGTGCGGTTGGGGTCGGGATCGAGGGGGGAGGGGGAGGAGTGGAGAGGGGTGGCGGATGAAAGGGTGGGAAGCACGAGCTCGCTCGGGGAGAGGACGATCGTCGCTGAACACGACTGGCACGCAGAGAAGTCGTGTCGCCGCGTGGTTCCTTCGATTAAGATCAATCTGAAAGTTTAATGCGCCTCGATTGCCCGCTGCGAAGCTTTCGCACTTATTCGATGTCTCTCTCCCTTTTTCCGTCCCGCTCCCCGCCTTTCGAAGAACTTCATTCGCCACTCTCTATCCGACCCCGTTGACAGTTTCAATAAGAAAAGTGTCGATAAGACATTGACTGTGGAGACTCATTTCAAATTATGTACAGGTGGAGCTCGATGTAAATTTTCCATTGTTTCCTGTGTTTCGCTGCCGTTTGTGCGTCGGAGGCGATAAGTTTCGCGCACAATGTAACCGTCGCGTGCGCATGAAGAAACGTTAATGACGAGCCCCGTAGGAAGAAGGCGGCCCTGTGTTCGGGGGCACGTTTAAGGATCGCGCAAATTGAGATGAAAGTGCGCGAGGCGGGAAATGAAAGAAGTTCCCGGTAATAGCAGCGCGCGCAGGCCATTTCCTGTAGATGCCCAGTCGAGATATAATTCGAGCATCTCCTCCCGATCATTCCACTCTATTTCCCCTCCGTCCGCGAGCCCTGCCACCTTCCTTTCCGACTTTCGCGGAACGGACGAATCCCGCCGTACGTTCAGTCGATAATCTCTCAACGATGCACGCAACTGTCCGAAACGTTCCACGGTTTTGGGCAACTAAATTTAGGTATCCGCCGGAAGTCGCGCAAACCGCAGTGTAATGGCCGAATATACGAACGGAGTCGAGTGGAACGCCTGTCCGGAATTGGGCGACACCCGGTAAGTGACATCGGCATCGAATGACACGTGGATTAGTTAATTTTCGACCGTTAGGACGTTTCCAGAATTTTGTCATCGAAATTCGGCGAGAAATCGAAGTTCGGATGCTTTTAGAACTGCGGAGTCTGGACTTCATGGCGAGTGTTTACTTATAACAACGTGGGCTCGGAGCTTATTATCATCCTTGTAATTATAATTGAGCGTGTTACGGATTTAACCATTTTTTGTATACAATAATCGATAGAAGGCACTCTGCCGTCAGTAACGTTCTTGACCTACTGGCAATGAAAGCTGGCAATCAAGCTATGCACCGTATTGCGCTCGAACAGCGTACGGTAGGAGAATGAAGTCAGAAGTGGCAGAGTTGTTCAGCTGACGTCACTTCCTTAACTTTCTTCGGTTCTCTCCATAGTCGCTGGGCTCGTTCGATATGTCGTTTGCGAATCGGAACTCTGCATCCAGGCAAAGTGGACACGCCCGAGGGTATTCGAGGTATATTTTGTAGCAAAATTGTCGATCCCTCTCGTTTTCGTGCGTACGCGACCGGGTCCGTCTCCTTGAGTTCACTTTACGACCGCGGCATCTCTCTTTATGTACCGAAACGAATTCGAGACAGTGGCGGAACGAACAAATAGTGTTCGCTCGTACGTCTCGAACGTATTTTCATGTCGCGGTCAGGTACCGTGGACGATGTTACAAACTGGAACTTCGATCATGTTGCCACTGTGGCGCGGACGCAAGTTGGCACCTTGACGGTTTTGAGGGAATTTCGCGTCATTCGAGCTATTTATATACTACGTTGTCCATCGTTCAGTAGACACTGTGCAAAGTAGTTAACGCTAGACCTATGGACAGCTCGTGTAGGAACATATATTCGTGCAAACATATCAGATGAAGAATAATTATTCGTTCACCCATCTTATTAGTTGGCAAGTCAAATTTTAAAAGATTTAATCCTTGAAAATGGACAGTTTCATTTTAATACAGGTGATTGCAATTCGACTGATTTCAAAAATCTAGTTCATAAAGTATTGTACTAAATACAATTTATTTAATCGAATATAATAACTCATAGTCTTATAGACGTGTAGAATACAATGTCTACCAACAAAGGTCCAGAATTGTCAATTGACAACAGGGATCATCGAATGTTAAATTTTCGTATCATTTGGACTGTTCCTCAATTAAGACGTCCAGTACATAAGAAGCAGCCAACGCTCAGCAGAATTCTCAAATCCCTCGGCGAGCTTTACAACGAATAGACACGTAGACGTGCAGAAGACAATTTCCGGCGCGCAAGGGTCAAGAATCGTCTGTCGTCGACGGGGACTATCCACTGCGCGCGTCGGACAGCATCAAGCCGGGCGGGGAACTTTCGAAGGAGTCGAGAAGTGGAAGTAGGTACAACGCGCGGTGTCGCGTTTCAAGCGTGTTACCACTATCCACCGCCGGAAGATGTCTCGCGCTTCTCCTCCACTTTTGTTCCTCCGCTTTATTCCCCTCTCGCACGTCGAACGTTTCGGCCGCAAACGACGGTCCGACTGGCACAACAAACTTAACCAATCGTCCAGCCCGACAGAGTTGACAGAAAGGAGGAAGATCGTCCTTTGGCTCCAATTTTACAATCCATCACCAATCCGTTACGAACTCATTACCAATTCATTAGCGATTCGTTACCAATTTCTTAGCATAGCCGACCAATTACTGTAATGGTCGAATCCAAATTTCGATGGACACGATTTACTTCTAGACACGCTCGTCCCTTATTTCCGCTTACCTCACATTTCCTTTTACCCCATGCCTGGCTCACACGCCTCGCTCCTTCAGAAACGTTCACGTTTCGGCCGCAAACGACGGTCCGACTGGCACAACAAACCTAACCAATCCTCCAGCCCGACAGAGTTGACAGAAAGAAAGAAGATCGCCTTTTGGCTCCAATTTTACAATCCATCACCAATCCGTTACGTACTCATTACCAATTCATTACCAAATCGTTACCAATTTCTTAGCATAGCCGACCAATTACTGTAATGGTCGAATCCAAATTTCGATGGACACGATTTACTTCTATGACACGCTCGTCCCTTATTTCCGCTTACCTCACTTTTCCTTTTACCCCATGCCTGGCTCACACGCCTCGCTCCTTCAGAAACGTTCACTTTTCATTTCCGTCTCGCTCCGCGCTCCTCGTCCTTTCCTCCCGATCTTCTCGCCGTTTGTTCTTCGTCCCTCGCTTATTCCTCCCTCCTCCTTGCATCGTTTTCTTTCCCCGCCTCGCGTAGTTTTGTATTCCCCCGTATTCACCGGCTCAAGCCCCTACGCAACGTACACACTCTCTCACACACACACACACAGAACCGCACATTCGTACAATTCAAACGTTCGCGGTCACGTGTTCGTGCCAAGCTAGCCTTTGTTCGTTCGCCAGTAGATTAGAGGGCAGTGTAACTCGGCAATAAACTTAGACGCTGCTCTATTATGATTATTATTATTATTACTACTACTATTATTATTATTATTACGGGGAAACGCAACCTTGTCCGGACAATGCAGATCTATTCCGGCGTACGCGTTTGGAATTCTACTGCCGGGACAATGAGCCCACTCTTCGCGGAGTCTTTGTGAGCCCGACTGGCCGCGTTAACGTACATACTTGCGCATAACGTGATGCAGCTACCGAGTAAGCTGCGCTCGGTGATCGTTAATGCGACTTCTCGCTCCTGCGGCCGGCGGACTCTTCCAGCAAATCATAATTATTCCGATACGCGAACGAGGGAAAAGTCTGCGCGAGCCGTTCCCAAACTTGGCCGACTCTTCGCTCTGGGATCGGATGGCCGCTAGTGAGGATCGTTGTCACGGAATTGTAAGAGATATATGCAATTTGTGGAATAAGGGGGGGAATGTTGAACGGGGTACAGTTTTTAGTCAGTTTCGTTCGAAGCGCGTGATGCGCGGTTGATGTCCGACTCGCGTGTTCTGGGATGAGTTGATTATGTTAAAGGCGGAGAAGGAGTAGGTTTAAATGAAATATTTGGGGTGAGGGTGGAGTTTGTTGGAGGGAAAGCGCTTAGGTGATTCGTTTGACGGAGACTGCTGCCTGTTTTGAGATAAAGTTAGAGACTATTAGTTAACCCATTAATCGGCACAATTAAAAAAGTAAATAAAATAAATAAAATTAGCTGTATATTTAGAAGTTGCAGTTATTAAAAGAGAACAATTTGAAAATGTGTCCCAAAAATGGGACATTGGCGGATAATGGGTTGAGTTAGTTGAAATGAAAGATTTTTGCGATAGGCAAGAATTAATGATTTTACCGTTAATTGGGGAGTGTGCGAAATTGGGGCAGTGCAATCTGCGATCTTAGGCTGTCCGGTTAAAGGATGAATCGCGCTTTGAATTCGGAGTGCAACGGCGGGCCGGCTGCAGACGCTCGCGAAGAGTTTTTGAAGGGCAGCTGCTGTCCGAATGCACCGCCGTCGTGTGCACGCACGTGTTGCACGTCCTTCTAATATGGACAGGTGAGCACGGAAGTGGCCGAATTTAAGAGGCCCGCTCGAGAGAGTGGCCTTGTCCGCCAGCAACCGGTTCGCGTTTTCTCCTTTCTTGTCACATGCGCGCGCACACTTGTGTGTGTGTGTGTGTGTGTGTGTGTGTGTGTGCCGACGGAAGGTGAATTTTTGGCCCACTTGTCCAGTCCTCTTTGTGCAAGGACGGGACTCGATGTCAGTTGTCGGTGCATTATCGTGAATCCCTTGCGCCGCGTGTCCTACATAAGCGCGCATTGTCCGATGCGTTTTTGAACATCGTCAATTCTACCCTCATACCTGACCCCAGCGGCCATCATTCGAATATCCAACCTTTCTTCCGTACACAGAGTTCTTCTGTACCAATTTAGAGTCAACGTCGTCATGCGAATGTCATGCGAAACGTTCGAAGGATAGGAAGGGAATCGATGAAATCGAACGGCTGCGTTCCTGTTACGAGCCCGACGCAAGGTATCCCGGCGAATGCAGTCGTCCGACAACCTCCCGAAAGGTCGGAATGGAAGGTCAAATGCGCGAACCGCGAGCGGGGAACAAAAGAAGGAGCCGAGGAGCGTAAAGGAGGTCCGGGCGAGCCGGGAGGAAACCACCACCCAGTTTCCCAGGCAAACCGGCATGAAACGGTAAGAAACTATCCGAGCGGCGTGCAGGGTGGCAGGGCGGGGGGGGGGGGGAGGGATGAAGATCGCGAGCTGAGACGGAGGGCAACGAAAGGGCGGAATCAGGGATTCGTAAAACGGCGTAGCGTAGCACCGGAATGGGTCGTAATGCGCGGCGAACACATAACCTTAAAAACAAGAGGGTGGTCGGGGGGAGGGTCGGAAGGGGGGGGGCGGAGGGGTGCTTCGGAAGACGGAGACGAGGCGAAGGAAGAGGATGGTGCCGGAGGTGGTTGAGAGGGTGGAAAGAGAAGGAGGCGACGAGGCAAGGCTTGGTTGGCTCGAACGACGGGCTTCGCGAGGCAGCGCAGGGGGGTGGGTTAAGGGTAGTTCCGCGCAAAGGGTGGACGTGGAACACGGGCTGAAACGCGGGACGGAAGGGGGTGGGTGGGGGAGGATGGCGAGCAGGAGCGAGAGGGACAGAGATGCGGCGGGCGGATGGATCGGGAGAGAGGGGGGTTGGGGCTCGTAGGGGAGGGGGCGGCGGGGTGGATAGGGGGGTGGGGGGGGGGGGGGGGAAGGTGGATGTGCTGCACCGTAAACGAAACGATGCCGCTGACGACATTTGGAACAGATAATGGCGCGAATGTGCCGCGAGGGTGAACGAACCGAGGGTCGGACTGGGTTCAGTTGGGTCGGCTTGGGTTGGGTTGGTATCACATCAGCTATCGATCTTATAACGCTGTGTGGCCCCCGTTGTCTCCTCGTTCAGTCACTCTCTCCGTCTCTCTCACCAGCCTTTCTTTCTTTCTTTCTTTCTCTATCTTCCTGTCTCCCTCCCTCCCGCTTTCTCCTTCACATCGCTCCTTCTTTCTTTCTCTCGCCCGCTATCTCCCACCCTTTCTCTGTCTCTCTACTTCACCGCACCTCTTCTTCGACTTTATCTCTCTTTCTCACTCGCAGGCTGCCATTCTCGTATCTGTCGCTCTTTCCGCCTATTCCGAGTTCCTCCGCGTTCTCCTCCGTGCGTGCCTTCTCCGTCGCTCCTTATCCGCGTTCCTTTCACTCATCCTCCGTATGTCCGCGCTTATGCACTCTTCCTCCACCCTCCCCTCTTCCTTCTCAGCACCCCGTCGGTCGTCCACCCTCTCCGTCCCTGTTCATCTCCTTCCGCACCCTCGCCTCTCTGCCGCCCCGGCCGATTTCTCTACTTCTGTCTCTCATTTTTTTCTTCCTACTCCTCCGGCGACGCCGACGACGCCGCCCGTCGCCTCCTCCCTGCCGACGCGTCCTCTCCGTGCCTCTCTACGCGCGCGGGCGGCGCGCACTCCTTCCTATTTATCTACACAGCTCACCTCATGCGTGTAGCATGCGGGGATGCGTGCATACGCGTGTTACACGTTCACGTTAGCCGGAGACGTTAATTTTCCGGGAAATTATTTCGCCGAGAAAAAGCCGCCTCGTCCTACCGAGGGTCTCTCTCTGCGCGGGTAGAACAGAAGGGAAGGAGGCGGCGGATGAAGAGGATGATGAGGATGTTGGGGGAGCGAGATCCAGGCAGCGGGACTCTGTGACCCACATGCGTCCTATGGAAATGCGAGACGTACGTACTCCTAGACCCTGAATTTCCTTTCGCCTGCCTCTCTTCCTCTATCTGCGCCTTTCTTCCGACCTCTCCTGCCTACGACCTCCGCCGTCGTCGGCGGCGCACTTGAACCCGCCGTATGTTAACTTATTAGTATTATGAACGCGGGACGAGAGAAGGTGGAATTGTGCTATGTTAATTAAATATTTCGTTTGACGACGTACGAATCGTGTCAGTGATATTAAGTAGGTACGAGATATGGGTAAGTATGCTGAGGTTGTGTGAGAGCGATTACGGGTAAATTGGAAGGAAAAAAACATGACAGCTGATCGTTTCATATTGGCGTTATGAGACATTTTGGGGAAAGTGGAGAGTCGGGCAGGAATTGTTCAAAGGTCCAGAATATGAGGATTTTTTCGTGTTATGAAAACAGTCGTTCGTTTAAGATGTCGGACGTGACATCAACACGTCCGAAACACGACCCACGATCGACAACCTCTAAAACTGAAAAAATCGCTTCTTCCCGACCTTTTCTCGTATGATCTGTTATTCCTGGTACGATAGTATTTGTCCTCTCACAACTCACCTCCGTCTGAGAAATCGTCAACCTTCTCAGAAATATCATTGGACAAAACCGTCCGCGAAATCCGTAATATTCCTGAACGTGAACCAAAATTTTCTTGTCTAAATTCAGATCCAATAATTTTGGCCAAAGGAGTACCTTTTACGGTATCGAATGCTCTCGCTTTCGTTGTGTGAGTGTGCTTGCATGCATCAGATCGGTACCTCGAATCTTTACTCTCGATATAAGACTTAGGAATCGCGATTGATCGATAATTAGCGGCAGCTGCCTTCTTTGCTATGCCTCGCGAGCGTTGTGTTGAATCCGTAGACAATGAATCTCAATGTTTTGACACAATAATCCCAACTCGATTACGGGCACAATGGAGTCGCAGCCAATCGATTTGTGTCCTTTCCGGAAGACAGTTTTCTTCGAAGCGGATCGAGAACGACGCGCGTTGTCTAAATTGCGTATACTCGTATATGATTACTTCGCTTCTCTAATCGACAGCTAATCTCGCACTCCTGCGCCATAGCTCGGTAAACTGATCGTTCAACGTACTGATCGTCAAACATACTGTTCGCCAAATGTTTCAGCAGGAACCTTAGTCCTTCGGACGCTTAGCAATTAGCTGCGGTTATCACATATCTCATACATGCAATAGCTTATCTGAGAAAATCTAATTTACCTTTATGTGTATTTAATTTCACCCCTGTGTTTATTATTTTGTAAGAAATTAATAAGCTCTTGTTTTGGTTGAAAGTCCCTATATATATTTAAATACTCTTTTTAACTTTATATTTTTCGACACCTTGACGATGTTCTCATCAGGAATCTCTAGCTATTGTATACTAGACGCAAAGGAATAAGTTTCCCGTATTTAGTTCTTCCTCTCCCACTCTCACATTGCGCTTCTAACGTCTTTCTACGACGGAGAACCCGTAAATATGTAAGAGAACAAGACCTTACATATAAGACATTATAACACACCAAGCTGACCTCGTCATTCCTAGATGAAGGGCCGAGACGTTGGCCCATGTCAAAATATCGACAGCTCCCCGTTTTTATGGGGCATCGATATCGATGTCAAGAGACACGACATTGGCATCGTCGCCGAGTCGACAATTGTTCCCGCACGAAAGTCTCCCAAGAAGTCGATAAACGTCTGGCAGCGCGCTAGGCCTATCCGAGCAGAAATGAATACGGGATCGAGAACGTCGGACGACGACAGACGACAGACGACGGCGGACGACGGTAGTCTACACTCGAAAATGTTTCGAACGTCAGCGGGTGGCATCTCTTAATCCGCGATAGGCGAGGTTGGCAAGCGTGTGCGAGGCGAGCCATAGGCCGGAACTCGGTTTCTCGGCAGACAGCATTAGCTTTTCTCTCCCTCTCTCTCTTTCTCTCTCTCTCTCTCTCTCTCTCCCACTTGTCTCTCTCTTTCTCTCTCTCTTCTCTTGTATAGGACTGGAACAGAGACTGGAACAAGTGTGCGGCCGCGGCGGCCCGGTAGAGACGTGCCGATCAGAGCTGTCAGGTTATTGTCTCGGGTTTTAATGGAACATCACGAGCCGCGCGAAATACTGCGCTGAACTGAATTAAATGTCGGCGCGGTTTGCATTGAGGTCCTCTCGTCACCGTCGTGGCCGTCCTCGTAGTCGTAGTCGTAGTCGAGGCCGATGCATAATGGAGGTAGGCCGTTCGCGGTGAGTACTTCAATTCTGACAGAGCTATAGTAAGAGAGAGCGAGAGAGAGAAAGAGAGAAAGAGAGTGAGAAATTCAGGGTGGGGGACAAAGAAGGATCGTCGGGGAGAGAGAGAGAGAGAGAGAGAGAGAGAGAGAGAAGGTAAAAATGGAAGAGGAACAGCTTGCCGGGAGGAGGGGGAGGAGGCCGCCGACGGTTGTGAAAATGAAAATGAGAATGATAGGGACGCGCGAAGTGAGGGCAGAGGGTGCGGGTGAATAATTGAGAGGGAAGCAATTTAGGACCGGTGAGCCACTCAATTAGCGCGAACCTACTCGCCGGGTCCTCCTCGGGGCTCATCAGCCGAAAATGCGCGGGATTTGTGCCCGCCCGGCGAGGAGGGGCGGGCGCGAATAATTAAAAGCCGTTACACTGGTAATCGCGTTAAGACGAGCTCCCGTTTAATTAGCGCGGGCCACGCCGACGTCGTGCCGCGTTCGTTCCGTACATTTCTGCGGCCTGGCCCTGTTGCGGCGCGGCGTGGGTGCGGTCTCGTTTCCGGACAAGCCGTTCCGATGTTGGCCAATAGCGCAACCCCCACACTCCAGGTGGGATCGGACGGATTGGAATGGGGACCGCTGGAGGCTGATGCCTGGAAAGGGTGGAGAGTGCAACGTTGACGGAGAGAAGGAATTCGGGTAGGTTGGCGGAAAAGCGTGTGAACTTTTTTTCGTATTACAGTGGTTTGTTTATGGTCCATTTTGAATTATCATGATTAGTGGGTTTTTGCATTTTTGGTCCATCTTAAATTATTATAAAAAGTGGGTCCAAAAGTCCTAAAACGCACTCATCTTGCTAGTCTTATTCCTACTACTCGTTAGACAGGATCTTATTATTGTAAATGTTCGATGTAGAACGTTGAGGAGCGAGAAAAGGGATCGGACGAATTGAAATGGGGACCGCTGGGGTCTGATGCCTGGAAAGGGTGGAGAGTGCAACGTTGACGGAGAGAAGGAATTCGGGTAGGTTGGCGGAAAAGCGTGTGGACTCTTTTTAGTATTACAGTGGTTTGTTTATGGTCCATCTGGATTTATCATGATGAGTGGGTTTTTGCATTTTTGGTCCATCTTAAATTATTATAAAGAGTGGGTCCAAAAGTCCTAAAACACACTCATCTTGCTAGTCTTATTCTTACTACTCGTTAGACAGGATCTTATTGTGAATGTTCGATATAGATCGCTGAGGAGCGAGAAAAATATTCGCGACTCTCGACACATGTACCGTTAGGCGAGATAACGAAGTATCGTTCTCCTGACGTTTATCTGATAGCTCCTAAGTGTCGGACGACAGATTGAATTTCGCGTCAATTTCGCGTCACGACCTAAATTTAAAACTGATCCCGAGCGCATCATTTGAGACTGATTTGACCCCTCTCCTCTTTTCTTTTTTCAATTCGCCTCGTTAACCGGATACCGGTTGACGGGGTACAGTATTGATAAGCCATTTCCGACATTCATTCAGTTCTGTTTCACGATGGGGTTTCGGCGCTCGACCGCGCATGTAACCCAAAATAAACGACTGTCAATCAGATCTCAGTGACGGACGTTGGGGATTAAAAGGAACCGGTATAAAGGGAAAAGGAAACAAATATGGGTGACTACGTCTGATCTGGTACATTGGTTCAACGAAAGTACGAATTTCATTGGTTTTTCGAAGACGACGTCTGTTATCGTCCCAAATTAAATCGGCATCATGATTTTGAACTCAATCCCGCTAAGAGCACTTGCTCCACAAATATAATTTGAATGGACAAAAAGCAATTTATACGACGCCACATTTGTTTCCTCAAATTGGGAATCAGTTATCAGTCAGCGAATGAAAAACGTTGAAAGCTCGTATTATAACCTAATATGTGAAATAACAAATTCGAAAAAGGTTTGATGGTCTGTTTAGGTAGAGGACAACGTTAGCTTCTTGAATTTTGCTTGCGGGACTCCATCGTTCATCCAGACCTTATCCAAAGTACTTCATCCCTAAACACTGGCCCGGTCTGTAGACAGACAGACGGATAATTGAGATTATGGAGAGAATCGACGGTGTTTACGTAAGTCTATTATGGAACGCTCGCCGCAGAATCGTAGAAAACACTATGGCGGGAGTGTACCGTAATTTACGTACGGTAGGTCGAGTATTGCGTAAGATGGCCCGATTACGCTACGTTCTTAAGGATCAAGGCCACCACCAACGATACACCAGCTAAAAATCTGATAAGTCAATCCACATGCTGATTCCTACATCGCATCACATCCGAACCGTAAAAATATGTAATCATGTGACAGATGGGGCAAGCATTAGTTTTTAAGCGTAGGCATAAGTTAGATTAAGGAGAATTTATAATAAGGTAGGCTAAGATATATGTAAGGTGTAGGGTAATGGAGTCTGTAACCCGTAAGGGATCAAAATAAAGATTATCATATAATCGTGTGACAATTGCAAATTTGGCATGTTGACCTAAAACCATCACGATTGCACATGTCCTAACACACAAACACATATTCATCCGGGTCGCAATAACGAAGTGCCAATCTACGCGAGCACATTTTCGTCAAATCCAGAAATATAATTACAAGCGCAGCATCAGCATTAGCGGCACATAAACGCTGAACGGTCCAACCCCGTAACACCGTCCCCGCATTCTCCCATCGCTGCAACCCTCCCTCCCTGCCGCCCCGCGCCCCTGTAGGTGCAACGATGTCGGCGCATGACGAGGCGGCGATGCAAAAATAAACCCTTTCCTAAGACTCTAATTTGCCGGCGTCCTGTTTATCGCATGGAGCGAGGTTAACTCGCGGCGTTATCGTCTATAAAAAGATTACAAAACGCCGTTGGAAAAGAAGCGGAACGTGTGCGTGCGCGAGCCTCCGCGTCGTCACACAGGCGCACGTACGCCCGTAGACAGGCGTATGCGTGTCTATGTGTGTGCGTGCAAGCGCACACTTGCCCTGTTTGGCGGCGCTCGCCGCGTAGAGAAGGAAAAATAGAGACGTATCGAGTGGAGAGGGAACGTAAGGTGGCGTGTTTGTCCGCACACGGGAGCCGTACGCTTTTTCTCCTTCTTCTTTTTTTCTTTTTGCGAGAAGCCACCACCCCATGCCCGGAGAGACGCATATCTCGGTCGGTGGAAGCGTCCCGCTGCCCGGCCACCGGAAGTTGTCGCTGCCCATCTCCCGCGGACCAAAGCGAGAGGAGCCTCGCCTCGCGCTACCGAGAAGGGGTTGGGGGAGGGAGGGGGGGGGGGAGGGGAGGAGAGAATGAGAGGAGAGTGAGAAAATCGGTTTGCGTGCCTCTCTTTGCACATGTGCCAGCGCGAATGAGTGAGATCGTGACGAAGGGTGCGGAGAGGGGTGTAGAGCGAAACAGAGAGAAGAGGAGGAGGGGAGGGGTGTAGAAATGGAGAGCGAAGGAGAGTAAGAAAGAGAGGCACTCACCGAGCTGGGAACGTTTAAATATAGGCACACCGAGCCTCGTATTGTGTGCGATCGTAGATGCAGGGCTGTGCGAGAGCGCGCGCGCGCGCGCACGCCACGAGCTTCCCCGTACACACAACCGGCGTGTTATCAAAGGATTGGAAGCCCGGCGAAGCGCCTCTGCATGAAATTTTGCGTGCATTATAAATGCGCACAGCTTTGCGGGAGTGAGGGGAGGGAGAAGGAGCGAGAAGGACGGCGGGGAGGGAAGGGGTTGGAGGAGGACGGAGGATACGAGGGTGAGAGAGGGGGTGCGTGTGTACGACAGAGGAGACAAGAGACTGTTGGAGAGAAACAGGTAGAGCCCCTGACTAACCTGGGTTAGGTTGGGCCTGGAGCGTTGGTTGGTCGGATGCGGCTCTAACCTACCGTAACGCTATAAAAATAACGGCTACGTTCATCCCCCTCGCTCGTGCCGCTACGCGGATCTCCGCCTCTCGCTTCATCCCCCGGAATCGCGCCGCGTCCTCCTCCTCGCACGCCCGATTGTCGTACCTGCTCCGCTTCGCTCCGCGCGCGCCCGATGCAGCGACGACGACGACGACGACGAGGAGGATGATGAGGAGGAGGACGGAGAGGTGGCCAGGGGGGTCTCGGAGAAGCGGGAGATGAGAGTGAAAGAGAGTGAGAGTGAGGGGAGCGTGAGGGGGGAGCGAGGGAAAAAGAAGGAGTCCGGCGGTGGGAGGTACGGAAGGGTAAGATGAACTGGGGAGGAGAATGAAAAAGGAGGAGGCGGGAGGAGTGAGGAGATCGAGAGCAAGAGAGAGAGAGAGAGAGAGAGAGAGAGGATGGGAGAAAGAATGCGTCTGCGTGCGGAGAGCATGTGTTACGTGAGAGGGCCGCTTACGTACGTACAAAAATTTCTTCGCGCAGCCTTCGGCGTACCCTCTTCCTCCAGCGGGAGGAACCATTTTGCCCCTTCCCTCGCCCTAATGCTAGGCCCGCGCCGCCTAGGGAACCGTTGGCCAATGTCGGTGTTGCGCCGCTCGTCGCGGTCATCTCTCATACTCGAATTTCGGTGAAATCCGGATTTTCGGATAGAACGGAATTATTACCGATGTAATCCTCGCCGCTGCTAATCCTTGTCTGGGAATAATTTTTCGTTAAACGAACGATCGTGTACCTCGATTAACCGACCGATCATTCCGGATAATGTTCACCTGTCACTCCTTACGTCGGCGAAGTTCCGACGAACATAAATTTTTTTCTCGCCTTATTATTTGCCTCCGCAGAGCCGGCGATCATGTACGGCACGCTTCCCGACACGAATATGTGGGAGCAGGCCGGACAGCGAGGATTGTTTGGACATTTATACGAGAGCCCCATTACCATATCGCATTGACAATGCGCCGTGTCTTCACACTCATTAGCTGGCCAGTGGCGGGACCGCGTTTAGTACCGTGGCTAGTATTTATTATTAGACCGACAGCGGTATCGTTTCCGGCAATGTCCCGATGGCAAATTTAGCATATGAACATTGCTCAATTACACGGTCGCGGCTCGGTAACGTGGCTCGCGCCCGCACTTTCGAGCTGGCCGCGTTTACGAGATTCGTCGTCGGGGCCCACGGTTGCGGAATTGATGGCGAGTATGTGGTCGAGGACAAAAAATTGCGCGTCCCGTGTTGGGACATAGTTCGCGCGAGCGTGCGAACAGCTGCGGGTGACATTAAACCTTTCGATCCTGTTCGCGCGCGAGCCACTGGCTAACAGCATCGTTTTGGGCAGACTGCGAGGGTTGGTAAGATCGTAAGTACGGTAAATGGGACGGTACAGTTGCTGGGGTTTAATGGTTTTCGATTTTTAAATGTAGGACCTCGGTCGGCGGATAGCAATCGGACTTGTGACTATCTTGGGTCAAATTTGTTTATCTAATGCTTCTGCGCTTCTAAATGCGATATGCTGTAGTGGGAAGTTGGACTTGGTATGTATGAAGTACTGCGTAGATAATAATAGAAGCCTATACACGAAATATAAAAGTTCCGAAGATTTCTGAACATATCTGTGTAAATAGTCGCGTGCCAACCGTTTAATCACATATTCCTCATGCGGTCATTTTATTTTATAGTCAAGAAAATCTTCGAAAGACTTCTGGCCTGTTTGGAGATCGGCCAGCGTATTCTCTTGAGTCCTACTCTCAACTTCCAAAAACCATTATTCGTCTAATGAAAATCTGTATGTTCGGACAAGTCACAGTCCCTTCGGAGCGAAGAACGGGAGCCGTTGATACGTCCGGTATTAAGCAACGCGCTCGGCACACATCTCACCGAAAGCGGCACTCAGCCACCATCCCCCCGACAGTTTCCTTCCACGGTCCCATAAAAAGGAGGCCGAGGCGAATAAAAACAAGAAGGCCGCGGAGAGGGCATCTTCATTATAACGTCGTTCTCACGGCACACTCGCCGAAGGCCGAAAACGAGAGCGCGCCGGCTGACACGTACACCCCACAAAGTGCCGACGACAATGCCGATTTGAGGGTAAAAAAAAAAAACCAGCTGGCACCACTCTGCCCGGTAATTCGCCGCTACCGCAGGGTCAACTTCCTTCGCCGCTGCCCTTAATGTTTCCCTCCGCCCCTTGATATTCGCGCAGGCCGCCCTTCCGCCCCTCCCGGCGCGGCCAGAGGCCTCACATTGTCTCCTGAAAGTCGGCTGGAAAGTACGCTGGAAAGTCGGCGAATGCGGGAAGAGGCGGCGAAGGACGAGGAAACGGGCCCAGCACCTGTCCTCGCGGAGCGCATTCGAGGGAAAGGGCGAGCGCTCTTACTTACTCGCTTACTTACTTACTTACTTTACTTACCGGTCAGGGCGAAGCTTTCTCGAACCGGTTGGCACCTGTTCCTCTCTCGCTCGCGGCCTCTCGTTCATAATGGCAGACGGAGCGAGTCCGGCGACGGGAAGGAGAGCAGGGATGCCGGGAGAGTGAGAAGGAGAGACAGAGAGAGGGAAGGAGATGGAAGGGATGCGACGGGAGAAGAGAGTGGAAACAAGATGTCAGTGTGTCAAACTGATGGAGAGTGTGTATTTGGGAGAACGAGCTGAAGAATTGGGACATTTTTGGCGGATTAAGGAGTGAGCTGCTGTAATCGGAAGAAAGTGCTGATCGGTGAGTTGTAGGAGTTCTTCTGTTGGGCTATGTTGAGGATGTAAGCTGTGAGTGTGGAACAAATATTAGGTTGAGTAGTGGGGGTAATGAGAAATGGTCATATGGAAAGATGGAGAGTTCAGGAAAGGGAACCCAATGAAAAATCATACAGGTATTTTGATACTTTGTGACCTTTTATTGAAACTTGTATTTTGTTACAAGTTTGCACAATATCTAACTTTCTATTTCGTGGTACTGAACTGGATAATCAGAAAATTTATTTGCATTACAGAAAATTATAAGACGCCGAAGTATTTCGAATATCAAGCCCTAGCAAATTGAGACAGCGGAATAAATAAATTTATCCAAACTTAAAACGTTGAAAAAGGTCTTCGAGTAATTGTAAGCTGGCGTCAACGTTTGACGAAAGCAGACTCGCGACATAAGGCTGACGTAAATTGGACAAGCTGAATGAACCGACGGGCACAATCGCGTAAGAGTGTTGATTAAAATCAGGAAGAGTACAAACGAATTTAATATATTGCCATAATGGAAGGCAGTCCGGAGTCCAGATCGGATTCGCAAAAGAATCGTCTGCCATTGTGTCCCGCATCGGGGATCGCTCTCGCTTTATGAACGTGCAATATTCCGAACTATTAAGTATGCGCGCGCACACAAAACGCCGTATATTCGATTGCCCGCCAACTTTTGTGCCGCCGATCGGCATGACAAGGCCGATGCGGAGCGGGAGGACGAGGAGGAAGGGAAGAGAAACGAATCGATGTCCGCTTCCGAGACATTCTCGGTGACGCACCTCCGCGCAATGTCCGCGGCCGCCTCGCGAATTTTTTATATCCTACTTTCATCCTCCTCCCCTCTCGGGCTAATTTAGATTAGCATCCCTGAAATTAATTTACGCGCACTTCCCAGATATTCTCCACTGTTTTTCATGCATTTTTTCTTAGCGCCCGAGAAGCAGCAGTTGCCATTGGCCAGACGGGTTGCTGGTACTCCTTGGCCGTAAAAAATCATGTTCAACCCTTCAATCTCTTAACGGATATTTGCGGAAATCTGCAGGAGATGTGTGGAGGGAAATAGAGAACAAGTCAGAGGAAGAGAGAGGGGAGAGAGAGAGAGAGAGGAGAAAGAGGGCAGGCGAAAGAGAGGAAAGGAATAAGCATTGTTATCGCTGAAATTACGCTGATTACGGCGCCCGAGTCATGGGAGCGAGAGTAGAGTGGAAAAAGAAAAAAATTAACGTAATGGACATCGTTAAAAGCACGGCGAATATTAACGTTTTCATTTTGAAGGCGACTTTCGCACACTCGTCACAAGTATTTCCGCCGATGTAGCAGGCGTACGCGCGCGCGCGCGAGCACGCGGGCTCGTCGACGTTGTTGCCCGCGGACAGAACGAAAATCAACGGCAGAGTTGGCCTGCGAAATTACATCCATGGCGACGTTTATACGCGTCCCTTGCATTCCTCATATTTATGGTCGCGTCCTGCACGTCGAGATGATTTCCTTGCCTTCAGTTGGAAATTCTCGTACGAGCATTTCGTTGCGCCACTCCCCTCTTTCTCCCACTCTCTCATTCGGTCTCTCTCTCTCCATCCTTCTCTGCGATGCCGAGAGTCGTTGTTTCCGATACAGAAGACAATTTTTATTTTCATCTCCGTTAGGCAGTAATGCGTTATGGATCTACGCGCGGGTCGATACACCGCGCGGACGATTGCATTAATGCAGAATTCTCTCTGGCCGGACGGCAGGAGATGTATCGCGATACGTCGCGTACGCTTCAGACGGAAATTTGTAATTCAGAGATGGGATAGTTAAATCCAGCGAATTTTGCTGTGCAAAGACCTTATGTGTGACATGACTTTTTATGTTTTCACGGAGTACGTGAAGCTGAGCATTTCTTGACGGTGGAAGTATTTTATTCTTCCGGTCAGTCGTTTCGTGTACGCTGCCTGTAATACTGAGTGGCGATCGAGCTTAGTCAAAATATGAGAGAGAGGATACTGCGAACTAAGCTCGCTGATATTAATTACAGCGAGTTGCCGCAATCGCAATTATATCCGACGACACGACAGGCGTAAGTGCCCGAACGCTGCCCCCCCCCCCCAGTCTTTGAAAATCGTTGCGATCGGATCCGCGGGCTTTGCGGAATTTGACCAACGGGGATTGATTAGATTGGCGATAACGAGCACTGCGAGCAACTGATAACGATGACGCGTCCGCATTAAGCAAAATTCTCCCCGCTCCCGCCTCCGTTCTGGAAAGAAACGTCCGCCGATCGTTACCACTTTGACACTCGGGCATTATCGACTTTGGGCAAACTGAACTAATGCGCGAACAGCAGTGATTCACAGGTTCACTCGCCGCCGGTTACGCTCATTTATTCATTCCGCCGACGCTCCAGGAATCCGCAAAAATCGGATGACGAATATACGTTAGGAATTATGATTGACTAATGCTTTCTCTGTTGAGAGTAACAATTTTTCAAAGCTACCGTCAGCTTTCGTAACATTTTCCGTAACGTGACCTGTTCAAGGACGGACGAGTCTTGTTCCCGAAGCGTAACAAAACATTTATATAATGTTCACGCGTCGAGGTTTCCATTTTCTACCGATGACAGACTGAATTTATTCCCGATCGTCTGATCCGCATATTAGACAGCGAAGTCTCGAAAAATTAAATCCTCCGCCGATCGTCTATTGTCTGAGAATGGATAATCTTTGGCTGAGGGTGGGGGGTTGGGGGAGAATTCAGACGTCTAGGAGAGAATTAAAATCGGCCGCCGACGGGCGATTTTTACGTGAGCCCCCGTTCGAATCGGCGCTCTTGTAATTAGTTCCGCCTCGCGACAAGGCCGTAATCTCCAGTGACAACGGATTAATAAATTCTTGCGAGCCGGGCCAAGCACGGAACGTGCGCGGCAGCGGATCCGTATTATTTTATAACAACGGTGCGAGAATATTGGCGTAATCACGAGGAGCGCGCACCAATATTTTGATCGGAAATTAATACACGATATTATTAAAGAGATGATAAGGATAATGAGATAACGAATAATTGAGTTTTCCACGTGTACGGATCGGCGAAATATTGTTGTCATAATACGAATGTTATAAATGGCCGTGCGTGGAGAGGCGGCATTTGATAATTAAGCGGAGGGGGGGCGGATAGACTTCTGCCTGCGAATAAATCTCGGAATCGCTTTGTCGATAAACGAATCTGTCCCCGCTCCGGTCCCGGCAAGCTTTTCACTCTCACCCCTCTCCCCTTCGCAAAGGAATGTCCGCACGCGTCCCGCAAACATCTTCGTATTGTGTAACAGATTTATTTTTCGGAACTTCAGCGTAATATTCACATTGACAAATTAACGTCGTATCCACACTGCGATACCTACTCGAGAGGAAATTTAAATGCCTGGTAGAAGAACGCTCGGCGAAGAGGGCAAATTAAGTATTACGATCATTCCCACCCTCCCTCGGCCACACAAAGGGCCAAATCCGATCAACATCCGCCCCGTACCAACGGCCGCATTCGAACCCGTCTACCCATAAATATGCCGGAATACCGAGCGTCAACAATGCCTACGCCTGCACACGCAAGTACCCCCTGCTGTGCGACGGAAGGAGAAATCCTCCCTCTGTCTCTCACCCTCTCCCCCCACCCTCTCTCTCTCTCTCTCTCTCTCTCTCTCTCACTCTTTCTTTCTCCTTTCTACGCGCACCGCATCTCGCGGCAACAAACTAATACAGTGCCGCCCGCTTTTTCTGCGACGTCCTTGACAGCACAGTTCCCGCAGCTCCCCACCTCCCCCATTCGCCTTCGAGCAAAAGGATACACACAGGGCCCGCCCGGCCCGCGGAGGATGTCAGTCACGGCACAGGGTTGATTTCCAATCGGTGGCCCACTGAGATCGAGCCTTTTTCCCTCTCGCTACCCCCACCCCTATATCCGCGGTAACCCCCTCTCCACGGCACTACTCATGTGCCCGATGGCTTTCCACCCTCGACGTCGAAATGCACTCCCCCATGAAAACATGCACGTGCTACCAGTCTGCGTTGCATGCCTGCCTGCCCGGCTGCCTGGCTGACTGCCCGCATGCTTGCCTGCCTGCCTGCTTGCCTGCCTGCTTGCTTGCCTGCCTGCCAGCCCTGGCAGACCCCGCTTGCCTGGCCCTGCCGTTGCAGCAGGGGCACGTACACGCCCCCTACACGTCGTCTGGATTGGGGGTGGCTGCCGGCCTAAAGGGTAGGTATACGCACTGCGAGTTACGTTAGGGTAGGCCTAGGCCTGGCCTACGTGGGCGTGGGTGGCTCCACCCCGTCGAGGCTCATCCTTCTGGGGGATGAAAAAAAGAGAGCGAGCGAGCTGGAGAGAGCGGCCGAGGGAGAGAGTGAGAGAGAGAGGGGTGTGGGGAAGGGGGAGAGGACTGGCGAGAGCGAGGCGGGAAGAGAGGGTTGAGGGTAAAAAGTCTCGACAACGAGCCGCGAGCGGTGTGTCTGTGTGTGTGTGCGTACGTGTAGATGTGTGCATACGCGTGGGATACGCGTGTCGGTGTGCGCTAACCCGTGCGCAGTATACCGTGCACGTGGACGTCTCCCAGAGTGTGTGTGCGTGCGCGCACGCACGCTCGCACCCTTTCGCGCGCGAGCCCCCTTTCATCCCCCTTTTCCGGATTTTTTCTTGGCAAGTCATCAACCCTCGGCGAGCGATCTGCGGTCATCCACCTAGTCTACCGGCTCAAAACTCGAAACCGCCGGCGCGGCCCTCGCTCTTTTAATGACGGCCAGTGGGTAGGGGTGGGTAGGGGCGGGTTAGGTGGAGTGCGGGTGGAAAGGGGGTGGAGGGAAGGGGGGAGGGGAATGGTCGTTTGGTTGGGGGAGTCTTCATCGCTGGCAATTAACAGTGCAAAGAGCGAGGAAGGGTGAGTGGGGTGGGGGTGGGGGTGGGGAGAGGGCAGTCAATGGCGACGAGCGGCGAGTAGGAACTGAAAGACTCGCGGTCGAAGTAATTAGGATAATGCCCGGGATGGCTGGAACGTCTCGCGGAGCTGAACTGCGAACCGGATTCTGGACCCGTTCTGCGGATGTGCTTTTGTCGAAGCGAGTCTCTTTCTCTCTCTTTCCCTCTCCTTGTCTTTCTCGCTCTCTCACTCTCTTTGTTTCTGTCCTCGTTCCAGCCCCGCTTGGTATTGGAACAGTGCGCGCGATTTCGTAACTTTCGGGGCGGTAAGAATCGCGTTTGATCTGCACTGAATTACTCGCTGGAAGCGTGAAATGCTCCCTGCGACTTTTTCTTGAAAGCAATACGTTCGAATTAAGGGCTAGTACTAATCGCGTTAGCAGGGATCGAAGATATCATTTATGCTAGCGTTGTTGTATATTTAGAAAAGGTTACCGAACGCTGAATAACGTTAATCGCTAATTTATGTATGACACTATAATGCGCATCGCTTATTAAATTAGAGACCGATGTATTTACGGGCGAGATAGGGTCGACGGCACAAAAAATGTCTACACGTGTGCAGCTTCTGCATCGATTCATTTAATATTTAAATACGCTATACCACTTATCTTCTCTGTTTGCTCGCCAATCTCCGGCGAGGATTATTATACTACCCGACACGTATGTTTCACGCAGGAATAAGATGCAAGCCCACTGAATACGACGATAACCGTCATTGTCCCTGTCACGTTCTTCGCGGCACGGCGGCGAGATAGGCGTTAATTAATAGCGTCGTAAGGAATAACGTTAACCATAACCAGGCTGGGATACCAAATGCGCGAACGTCGATGAAAAATAATAGAGCCGTTCGGCCGATCGTAACGTCTGCCGTACGCGGTAACTGCATTAACTGCGCGTTCTTCCTTTCGAAGTCGCCTGGCCGGGACAGTTTGCATAACAAATATTCGACGTCACCTTCTGCCGAGGTCTCCGATCCGTGCGCCGTCACGTTCAGGATGAAACTTTCGGCCGTCCTCGGGCTCGGCATCCAGCTCGCGAACGCTCGCTAGCTCCTCTCGTTTTGTTCCTTAATTGCTACCGGTCGCCGGCTAAACACGCGTTTATTACCTCCGTTCGGATGTTGAAAGCCGTTTCCACGATCATTTTATAGATACTTTAGCTAAACGAGCCTAAAGCGTTTTTGAGAAGCCGGCCGTAAATCTGGCCGTTGCCGTTCCGCAGACTGTTAACTATATGCGTCGAGCCGAGCGTAGCCGAAAGGAACGTGAGAAACTCATCGCTGCGCGAAGTCACCGTTTGACTCCTTCGAGGACTCCGGCGGAAGCGCTGCCGGCTGAATTCTTCGGACTTGACATCGGCTCTCCGAGACTGCTTCTAAGTCCTGCCAACACCTCGCCCTCCTACGAAAACGGATTGACGCGGATTGACCGCGAAGGCTCGGATCCCATTCTCTAATTTTCCACATCTAAGCCACGTAATACATAATATTCTCACGTCCGGTGTCAAGAAATGCCTATCTTTGCCGTCAATCCTATAAAATTATCCAATTTTCCAATTTTCCAATTTTTACGTTCAATAATTCCTACCTTCACACTGTACGGAATCAATGATACATAAATCCCATAATACTCAGTGTATTGTAATACTTTCCCACTCCACACCCTAGTCTCCTTTCCATTCACAGCCAACCCAAGCGTTCCCATTTTCCTCATCCATTCCCACTCTTGCCCACCGTCCGGACATTAATCGTCGCCCATCTGAAATTCCACGCTGTCCCGACGAAAAAGGTCGCCAGTCAATCTCGATCCGCGTCCGCCCGTGGCAACGAACTCTCTTGAGCACGGGCGGTCGTAAAGCGTTATATCGCGATCTTCCTTGGCTCCTCGCCATTGGCCTTCGTGGCGCCCTTGCATTTCGGTCAGTGTCTTCGGCGCCGGGCCGGCAGAAGGCGGCCGACAGTTTCTTCTTTCCCCCCCCTCCTCGCCACCCCTCTCCGCTCTTCTCTCCGCCGGCGACGAGAGCACGCAAGTAAGCGAGCGAGCCAGCGGGCAAGTAAGTAAGTACTGGCCGAGGATCGGCGAGGTAAATTTGCAGTCGCGTGGGCCGGGCCCTCCGTCGGCCTTGGCTCTACCCTTGGATTTCGGTCGGTGTCCTTGGCACTGATGGCGGGCAGTTGGGCTGGTACCACTTTATTCCGTCGTCATTCTCTCTCTTCGCTTTTCCTCCTCTTTTTGCCCTCCCCACCCCTCCCAGGCCCCTTCGTCGTCCGCTTTCGTCCTCCTCCGTCACGAGGGGCCCACCGTCTTTCCTTCCTTCTTTCTCTCCCGGTCGTTCGTCTTCCTCCTCCTTCCCGCCCTCTTGCACTCCCCCCCCCCCCCCACCTTAGCTACTCTCCTCTCCCTCTCGCTCGCTCATTTATTTATTCTTTTCGGCCGGCGGCCGCTCTTTGTCCCTCGGCGCGCCGGCTGGTTGGCTGCTCGCTCGGTTGGACGTTGAACGTTGCTCCTTCGAATACTTTTGCTCAGGGTATACTGACCTACCACGACTGCCGACCGCGGGAGGGACAGAGAGAGGGAGAGAAAGAGTACCTGGCAGGTAGGTACACACCTCACTTCGGCGGGCCCGCAAACTTCGGGTACAGTCAGTGCCGCAAGCCGGCGAGGAGGCCTCTTGAGCGGACTCGAGATGCGTCGCCCGAATTCGAACAATCTCGAAACATGGCTTCCTTCTACCCAGCAAACATCTAGGATCGAAGCCCACTTTTGTAAGATTCGTACGACGCCTTAGTGATCCACGATATGACAGAGAGGATAATGATTTTTCGGAACACTTTTCACACTCGCTGCGCATAATATGTGTATTACTGGTCCACGGTGGTTGAATAGTGGGCTTTATGCAGTCCATTTTATTTATATTACTGTTACAGTTGGCCAGTAGAAGCATGCCTGTCAAGAATCATTTGACTGCCTCAGATCCATGTAGAAGAAAAATGATCAGTTTCTTCTCCGATTTACTTAACGTCTGACGACAATAACGCTATCATTACGTATTCGAGTCTGTTTCGAGCCAGGCGAGGAAATTAGTCTTGGTCCCTGGAAGACGTCCGTCGCCGAAGACGACACGTCTTCGAGAATGGAGTGTGACGGTACGAAAGGGGGACAGGGGCTAGTAGGGTGAGGACGGAAAGAGAGACTCGGCCGAAAGGATGGATAAAGTAGAGGCAAGTCGAAGGGACAAGGAGACGTGCACTGGGCCGTAGCAGCCAGCAGCAGCCAGCAGCAGGAGCAGGAGCAGGAGCAGCGGCAGGAGCAGGAGCAGGAGCAGCAGGCGGCAGCTGCACTCGCAGAGCCAATAACCTTGTTTCGAATCATCTTACTCACGTAACGCCGTGGCTATAGTGAGCCGAACTATATCTGCTCTCCTCTCGGACTTAACGCCGGTGCGCGCGCGCGCACACCTCGCCGACTCGGTAAGCTCGGTATACAGGGTGGACGGGATGAGACGAAAAATTGTGCGGCCAAGAAATTTTTATACATTTCTATGTTACTGTGGAATGTCTTAATGTCGATTAGATAATTAAAAGCAGGATTCTGCAAATGTATGTTTTTTAAGAGGAATTATTTTCTTTCAGTACTTTGGTTCAAATGTACGATTTTATTGAAGTTCGTGCGACAAGTTGCCTAATACGTGTTTGAACTTGTATAGAATTTTGCATAGAAATACGTTTTCACATAATAATTTCTACGTCAGAACCGTCCCGTGCGCCATGTTTGAAGAAGATGGCGCTGTCGCAGGCCTAAGTCTACCATCTTGGCCAGTGCCTCCATCCACATTACAACCTTTTTAAAATTGAAAAAAGAAACGATCGTAACCCAACCCTCTCTACGTCACCATCGTCCAGCACCGTTCTCCGAAACTTCGCGCGACACTCTGTATAAGACGTCGAGCCACGAAACAGCGCGCGGTGGAACGTCGAGCTACGCGTGTGTGCGTTGCGGGATTCTGGTAACGCGATCCTAGGAGAAGAAGAAGAACTCTGTCCGTGAAATCGCGACTCTGCCGATGGTCTCAATAAACACAGACAGCAGCTATGGTGAGCGCGCGCGCGCGCATGGACCTTTCGCAACAGCATAGGAGAGCTTCGCGGGAACACTCGTCGGAATTCAGGCAAACTCGAGCGAGCGAATTCGCGGAAACTGAAACGGGCCGACATGACAGGTCGTAGTCAAAACGTCGGTTAATTGGTACCGTCGTTTAACCGACGCTTTATCGCCGCTGAGCGCTGCGCGACGGCGAAATAATTACGAGATTACGCTCGTTCGTTGGGCATTACCGCCCGGCTCTCCGTCTCTCTTTCTCTCTCCCTCTCTCTCTCTCTCTCTCTCTCCACTCACTCCCTTCGCATATGTGTATGTAAGCACAATGAGCCGCGTTGTGCTTTGCCGCGCTACGTTCATTATGCATAGAATACGCGCCCGGGACGGATAGAGGATTCGGACCGGGCGAGGTGCGGATATTTATCTATGCGCGTGCAAATCCGACGCATCCACCGACAACTGCGTATCAAGACGCGGTCATTTAAAAGCCCGTCTCAAAGTGTACCCGAATACAGTCGTCCCACTAAACCTGTTTGTCCCGGGGTAAGCGGATTTTGCGCACAGTTTCAGGAGAGGGACACGTTAAGTAACGCCGGCGGCCGCGCGTCCGACGAACAATGAGCGTCGGTACAAAACTGGCATGAGGATGATCCTCGCTCGGCTACATCGGGTATCGGTCCCAAATTCGCGACCGACATCCAGCAACTGACACACGTACAACACTCATATACATTTATGCCACGCCGAGCCTGGCTTCGACGCTTGGCGCCGAATCGAACGACGGGGAACATTATCGTCGTCATTATCCGCATAATCAAATTATCCGGGAGGTAAAATATGTGTACCATCGATGTACGTGCGGAGTCGCATGGGGCGAGACCGTTGTCTTGAAATCCGCGATTAACGCTCGCAGCGGTCCGCGTCGACGTACACGGTCGGCGTACACGTGATACTCAAGAGGGGGGGCTAGGTGTGAGGGAGAAAAAGACACGGGGGCCAAGGTGGAGAGAACACAGCGCGCATGGGAGTGAAAAATGAACTCGTAAGCGGGAGAAAAAGCGTCGAGGCGGTCGGGAAGGAGTAGGGGGAGGAGGAGGTGGAGGAAAGATGGAAGGAGAGAGTGGACTTAAACGAAATGTGGCCGGAGGAAGATGGAAGATGGAAGACGGAGACGGGGTTGGGGGAGGGAAAATGTGCGCGTTGCGGGATTCTGGTAACGCGATCCTAGAAGCATATCTACAAACTCTCCGCGGTCGCAGTTGACGCCAATGATACCTGTGTACGTGCGAGCCCCAGCCAGCCTCTCTGTCTTGGTGTCTTGCCCGCGTCGGTGTTGTGTGTCGCCGGTGCTCGCTGTTGCCGAAGTGTCGGTCGGTTAGTACTATAATTTCATCGTCGGTTTACCGGTAGCCACGGCAACGATTATTTACCACGCGTGTGCGCGCCCGTTCACGGACACGCGAGCCGTGCGTGAGGCGATCAATCATGCCCTCCGCCCGAAATTATATAAAGCGCAACATTGTGCGCTCGCCGAGTTGCGCCTACGGCGCGATCCGTCGGCTTCGCCGCCCGCGTCCATTTCCACGCTGCCGAATGTAAAACGGAAGGAGAAAGTACATGGGTGCGTGAGAGCGTGCGTGCGTGCGTGCGTGCGTGAGCGTGTGCGAGCCCGATCGAGGACGCACCGATTCGATGCGAATTAACGCATCGCGGAGACGACGCCGAGCTTTCTCCTTTTGTAGCGGACGACGGCGGACTGCGTGCTCGATTTTCTGTTCCGATCAGCGAAGACTTTTCGCTCTTATTGCGCTCGATGATGTATGGCTGTTGAGTACGCGAGATGTTAATAAATTTTTACCGAACGCCGACGTACGTCTGAATTATTCTCCCCATACGCTCCTGAATCCTGTGATTATCCGATTTTTCGCGATGTTCCTATCATTTCGTAATTAAGTCGTACCAAGCTCACTACTTTGTCGTTTCTGGTCTTTTCGGTTGACACGGGAAATGTTTCTAAGACGCGAAAATTTTGCTCCCTCGTTTGATCGATCAACCGAGCGCATCTACCATTATCCTCGCGATATCATCCTGATATCATCTGCTCATTTTTATCATTTCGTAAATAAGCCGTACCAAGCTCATTACTTGGTCATTCTGGCCTTTTCGGTTTGACACGGGAAATGTTTTTAAGACGCAAAAATATTGCTCCCTCGTTTGATCGATCAACCGAGCGCATCTACCATTATCCGCGCGATATTATCCTGATATCATATGTTCATTTCTATCATTTCGTAATTAAGCCGTACCAAGCTCACTACTTGGACTTTCTGGGCTTTTCGATTTGAGATGGGAAATATTTCTAAGACGTGGACATTTTGCATTGACTCGTTTGATCGATCAACCGAGCGCATCTATCATTATCCTCGCGATATTATCCTGTTATCATTCGCTTATAAATCGCGGCGCTAATGCGCCGCCGTCGAGCGAGTTTATTTTTAGAGTCCGCGATCCTTTGTACGCTCCTTCCTGCACGCTAAAATCCGACCAAACTCCGGCGAACGAGCTATACGGTCCGCATCCGTAATTTGTATCGCTTATACACGCATTGCCGGCGTGGCCTCTGGATTTAAATGTGGCATTCGAGCGTGCAGAGCCCGTACACGCTTCACGGTGGGTGCACGCATATGCCTTTTTTTCGCCCCCTTCCGCGCGCACACCAAGGCGCGTATAATCTTTTCGTGCCCGCTTTCTGGGAACCTGCCCGACGCGCAACGACGACAACGGCGAGGGCTAAAAGGAGAATGTGCTCACCAGGTACACATACGTACCGTAGCTGTGGATACATTTTTTCCTTTATTTCGCGCCACCACGCTGCTCCCAACACTCATCCCCGCTTAAGGTTTATAATATTGATAATGACGTAACATCGTGAGCCGATCTTCGTACTCCGTAAAAATCGCGCACGATAACGATGAAAATTAAGCGTCGGTCAAAAGTGCTCAACTCTCGGCAACTCGATTCTTTCATTTCCATTTCGGCACGGAAGCCATTAACATAATCGAATTAGGAATATATCGATTCTTTCAATGTACGCAAATTCATGTTATAGAACAGCGCCGGTATTGAATAAGTTTGCATCCCACGTTCCGCGTTGCATGCAAAACGGGAGGAATTAACCGCATCATACGATGCTTTCCTGTTTACAGCCTATTCTTTGGCAATCGATTATCGAGATGCATGAATAAAATATCCGCCCCACCCGAGAGTATCCTTCCAGTTCGGCTTTCGTCAAGTAACGACCGAACCGACGTCCCTGCACGTTTCGGGCCTGCGAAGTGTCCGATCTGCCACGAGAGAGGAGAGAGGAGAGAGGAGGGGGGAGGAGGAAGAGGGCACGGACGGCATTGTCCTCCTGAAACCGCGCGCGTCGTCGTTGAAAACGTTATTAAGCCCACCGCGGCAGATAACAGGGCAGCCGCGGATACGAGCCTACGTGGGAGTAACAACCAAAACGCACGCGAATGCTCTCGCGCGTGACGGGACATCGCGCTCGGCTGTCGAACTGTGCTGAATCGCGATGAGTGTGTTCAAGGTAAGGCAACAGTTTACATCCGTCCGATATATGCGCCCATCTCCGCGCCACATGCGAGGCTCGCCCGGCCGCGAGAGTGGCTCGCGCGCTTATGGCGAATCGGCGCGAGTCGGCAAAGTCGGCAAAGTCGGCAAAGTCGGCTTTTGGCTCCGGCAAACGGAACGCGCGGCCGGCCGGGGGAGGTTGCGTTTTATTAATGCGCGACGTAAACCGGCGGAATGTTACGTCAACGCTTGGGTTAAGTGCGTCGGTCATGATGAGCGGAGCGAAACTGTATTATATACGCTTCCTTACGGTCGAGCGGACGGCTGACCCAACCAGTCGCTGGCGTCAATGAACATTTCGCGCGACGAGTTTTCTGTCATGCTAATGCGGTATGCGCACTTGAGACTTTCCCGCACGTTCTTTTTTTCACGGTGCGTTCGGTACGCTGCGCAAGATTTTCGGAAATCGTTGCGGATGTTCGATAATGGGTTTTCGGAGAAGTCGGTCAGTCGTTTACAAATGTGTACTACGATTCCAAACCGAAACTTTTCACATGAATCATTGTTTCCTATCATCTGAAGATGACAGGCTCGGAATTGCTTACTAGGTGAATCAGACTTAGAAACATTAATTTTAAACTTAAGAAAAAATTGTTTTCTTATTCTTTCAAGGTATAAAATGTTAAATAAAATTTATTAATAACTTCAATCACTTTAATTTACAGATTAACAGTTAAAATCATTGAATTGTAGTAGATATTTGTAAAACACTGACCGAATTCGCTAAAAACCCATTATTATACATGTATCACTGATGGTCAATAATCGGTGGTTGCAATCTTATTCTACACTGTTGCGAATGTATGATACTGGGTGTGGAAGTGACGGAGGGAAAGAAAAATTCGTTTAAACAGGTAACGAAGAATCGTTACAGTGGAGTTTTGAGTGGAAGTTAATTCTAGTACTTTTACAGTACGCTTTTGGTATTTAAGAAGAGGGTAATTAAGTTCGAGATAACTGAGGGCTCGCGGTTATGACCGAATTCCACTTTTTACGCATGCCGTCGACTCTAATCGACCTGCATCTTTCCGCAAGTAGATTTCGCTGCCTGGGAAGGAAAAAACGTTCCTTCATCGTACCAATTACGAAATTAGTAGCACTGACCGCGCGCAAGGGAACTTCTCGTTCTACATTCGACGTAATCGTACAGTCTTCGTCTTTCGGCAGCAGATTGAAGTGAACAGCGTAACAGCGCGTTTACGTACCTGCCTCGGGGTAAAATTTCCTAACTGAGTTTCTGCATTATGTGCATTCGAAGTATCTGCCGAGCTTTGTAACGGACGTTCGGAATTTACTTTCAAATATTTCCCGAAGAAATGTCGCTCCTACGTTCCTTACTTTCTACACGTGTGGAGGTAGATACGCCGTACGTGTCGTATGGCCCTATAACTCTGGTCGGCAAGGCGGTAATGACGTCAAATGCGGTTGTCAAGTCACCGGATATGTCGACGAGCAATCGACGACCATTCTTCCGATGAGAACTTACCTGCCAAAACGAAACGTGCCTCGCGTCAAACACGAACGAGCGACTCGCTGAAACTTTTCGACGTCGATCATCGCTCAATTACTCCGCCTCGGCCTCTTAACCCAAATTCTCATCGAATTACCATCGAACATCCGGCATACCGGTACTCAAGCGTGGACGTTCGCGGTCACTTCATTAGCGTCGTGTTCATCGTCAGGAGTCCGTCTGAAATCGAAATTTTGCCAGCTCGTCGATCTTTTCTCGAACCATCGCTTTGTGCGCAATCTTTATTCGCCGGAAATGCATCGTGAATTCCCGTACGATCACAGAACGAGAAGAATAAACGTCAACGAAGAAAATATATTTACATATTTTTTCCCTCGAACTTGTTATCGGCCGCGTAACTTTATTACCTCGCCAATTAAAATCGAGTACGCACAGTCGACGCTAACGACAGAGACCGTTTCCTCGTGCCGTTTCTTTCCTCCTTCCGCCCCCTTTATCTTCCGCGTCTTAGGTTCGATCTCTAAACAACCGGATCGGCCGAGAGATCGCCGGCAAGATCGTTATAATCCAGCTTAATTCTCCCCTCAGCGTTTCTTAAGGCGCGCACGACGCGAACATTAGTGCGGACAGCCTACAGTAGTACATATTCGACCAACGTACCTTCGAGCAACCTCTAATCCGTCGTCCGGCGAAACTCGAACGAGATCCCCGACCGAACTATCAGGCCCAATGATCGTGATTGGATGCCGGCTAATCACGAGGCCGAAAAAAAGGGGAACACGACGGGAGGGAAAATTCTTACTCGCACCTTCCAGGAAGGTTATTTTTAAACGGGCGCATAGGCCGTACCTCTCGGCCATCCTGTCTCCCCACCAGCCACTCCTACCTTCTAACCGTGGTCCCTCGCGAATCAAGCGGCACGTGATGGAAGGAAGAGAACGAGAGTCCGAGTCGTGTGTAGCACGGTTAGGAAAGTTAGGGGAGCGCGAGGATGAAAGAGGCTCGCCACGAGAGAGAAAGACGAAGGAGAGAGAAATAGAGAAAGAGAGAGAGAGAGAGTCTCTGAGAAAAAAAAAGAAAGAGCCAAAGAGAAAGAGAGGGACAGAGACGAAACCGACCTACGACAAGGTGGTCGCGAAGGGGCGGAAGGATCAAGGAAACGAGCGGGACGCGAGGGGAGCCAACGACGCTGGACGACGAAGGGGAGGGGAAGCAGGGGGGAGGTAGGGGCAGCAAAACCACGTTGCGGCAGGTTCGGGTTCGGCAAGTCGGCTTTCGTTGGCAATCGCGCTCGTTCGGCGCGTGAAGGTCGGGATCAATGGCCGTAGGACCCTCCTGGCTACGAAGCAGGCCGGCCGGGCGGCTGGTAGAGTTGAGTAGGAGGGCGACGGGGCAAGGGGGAGGGCAGAGGGACCCGGCGAGCAGGGAGGGCCCATCGTTCGAGCGAGGGGCCGTCTCCGGTGGTGGGGGGACGCTGTGAGGCTCAAGTTGGGTACCAAAAGAGGAGAAATTGAGTTGGCGCACCGGTACCCCTTCTCTTCCTCCTCCCTCCCCCTCCTGCCCCCCTTCTGGTGAGCCGCGCCGGAGTCTACTCTCCTCTCGCTCTTTCGGCCTGCTGCAGCCTTCGTTCGTCTCGCTCGCGTCTACTGCGTCCGACGAACGGTCTCTTTCTACACGCTGCGCGGGACGGGAGAGGGACTGGTAGGAGAGATGGAACGACCGAGTGAGTTCGTTCGTCCCTCTACCAAGGTTCCACGCACATTGCAGACCCTACAAGCCGCAAAGTTTTCTCGATCGAAACGGCATCGCCGTCGTCGTCGTTCGTTCGTTCGTTCGTTCGTTCGTCCATCGAACCGTCGCCTAGCGCGCACTCTTTCTGCCCTGCGGTGCTTTGTCCTCCTTCCGCGGCTGGGCTTGGGTGTCAATGTTCGGAACGAAATCGGAAGGGGACGCTCGCCGTTCGGATCGGCCGTGTGCGTGACTCACGTGACGAACGTGACATTTTTAACGTTTCGCGATTTCGTTTTCTGCGGCCAGGCCACTACGGGGCAGGTCGGTTTTCTGGCGAGTGTTTGTTGGAGTTGGGAGTTCGAGGCGGGATTGGCTTGGGCTACGGGCGAATATCGTGGGCGGAGGGATGGGCGATTTTTTATTTATTGCCGTAGGTCAAGGAGAAGGCGCACTATGTTCGAACTCGGCCCGGACGGCTATTTTTAATATGATTTTTAGGTGGAATTCGGCGGGAATACTTGAACGGCATTGGGAAAGGGATGGATAAATAGGTGATATCCGTTTTGTGTCGCCGCATAACAGCTGCCGAAAACACAATTACGCGCATTTGCACGCAACTGAATTTAGTAGGGGGGGGGGGGGGGGGGGGGGGACCCAGGACGGGGGAATGAATGCGCGGCCGGAGAGAATTGAGTTATAAATGTATAAATGTAAATTATAATAAAAACTGTCTATGAATAAATTCTGAAATTGACAAATTTATTATGCGCCATATTTCCTCATTCGAAACCACTCGCTGGCCGCGTAACCGAGCATGATTGATATGAATTAAGATTACGAATAACAGATGCTGTTTCAAGGAGATTATTCTAAAAACAGTGCTTACACTTCTCATGCTTTCAGTACAGGCAAATAAATCGGCTCGTCAGCAATTCCAACAATTTAACGTATATACGTACAAACACGTTGATCGTAAAAGTGCTTTTAAGCGTCGTAATTTACATAAATTCATATTTCCGAAAAGATCGCGTCAACGTACCGTGATGGCCGAAGGTCGATCCTTGGTGGCCATTCTAAACTCGCACGAGCGACCATCGCCTCTAAAACTCCTCCTTAAGGAATTAGGCACTCCTCCTCATACCTGCTTCCCATTCCGCTCACGCCCGAACTCCGCATACCTTCTTCACCTCCTGCCATCCTAATACCGTTTCTATTTCTAATCTTTTCACTGTCACTCTAACCCTTTCTCCACTGTCATTAGATTCTAATCCCATCGGCGCTCGCTCTCTTTCTCTTCCCCTCTCTCTCTCTTCCCCTCTCTCTCTCTCTCTCTCTCTCTCCATTGCAGGTAATATTCGACAAGATACAAGGTGTGCCTTTATTCTTTTTTTTGTCCGGCCTCTACTTTCATCACACGATCTTTCACGCCTGCCTTTTAATCGCTCGCCTTTTCCCCTTTAGGCAACAGATTAGTTTCTATCGGCGCTGTCCGTTTTTTTATCGTATTTACATCGGGCCAGGCAGGTGTGGGTGTGCATGTCGGCACGCACACACACCCGCCGCGGCGACGTGCTGCCATTGTGACGGCGAGTCCGAAATTCCAAAAGCGTATCGAAGCGGTGCACGCCTCGATGCTTCGCCTGTATGCAATACAGATAGGCAACGATGTGTCATGGGTGCGTTTCAGGGGCGAACGAATTTAGGACGCTACATAAAGGGTGTACGGCCTGATAGAGAGTCAACGGACGGACGGTGGGCGGTATCTGCACGGCATTGGTCGGATCGCTCTCGTGATTTCGGTATCTTGAAGAATTGACGATCTAGGATGTCTGACACTTTCCGAAATGTTAATTCTTACGTATCTTTGATACTTACTGACTGTATACATGTGTGGAGTTTTCCACTGACAAACGTAAGGTTTACTAATAAAGACATAATGCTTATAATATTTTGAGTCGAAAAGTCCTTTCGGATTAAGAAACATTTTTTGAAATATCTGTTTCTTAGACTACTAATATTGTCTCATCCCGGATACAAGTTCTTCGAGCAACAATGCTGAGAGTACAACGAACTTACTTATTCATCCTCCCGTTCCGCCGCTAATTAAAATTTATCATCCTTTCACCGATTTCGTCGCGACTGCCGTCGCGGCCGCGTACCGCCAACATCCACCCATCTGCATATCTCGACATTCGTACGCGAAGCGGTATACGCCTCGATGCCCGCCCATATATAATAACGTCGACACACCGTGCGTATGGTCATGGGTGCGTTTCAGGGGCAAACGAATTTAGGACGCCTCATAAAGGGGGGTGCGTGGGCCGACGGCGATAAAGCGGGCCGGACAAGGAAAGAAGAAGCCATAGGATGAACACGAGGCAGACAGAGACGCTAAACGGATGGAGCGAGAGAGAGTGTGTGAGAGAAAGAGAGAAAGAGAGAAAGAAGTCTGTGAACACACGAGTGCGACCGTAAGCAAAGGCACAAGCCCCCATGTTCACGTAGGTCGTGTCACGGAGGGTTTGGGCAACGGAGGAGTGGGGAGGTGAGGTGGCCTGACCTATCCTAAATTCCAGCCGGTCCTCCCCACCACTCCCCGTCCTTCCCCGCCAGTGGCCATGTCCCTGTGCCCCCTCGTCGTCTGCGCTGGTAGGCCTACTTCTCCTTCCACGACGAGAGAGCTCGTTTATTTCACGGAGCGTGCATTGTGTACGGGTCCTTGCCTTCTTCAGCTACCCACTCTTTCGTACGCGAAATCTTCTTCCCTCCACTCCTCTCCAAACCAGGCTCTTTCTCTCTCCGTCCACCCGGCTTCTTACCTCTGTCCTTCTCTTCAGGGCCTGCGCTTGTCCATCCTCGGGCAGCCGTGCACGTTCTTTTACGTACGTAATCCGCGTTTTCTGCATGTACGTACGCCTGGTAGCGGCGTGCATGATGAGTCGGTGGATTCGAGTATGCTGGGAGAGTGTATGTCTGTGAATGTATGGGTATGTACATGCAGATGCGTATGAACAGTGTGCATCAGCACGTGTGTTGCGTCTCTTCGTCGTTGCCACGGCCACGTACATGTGCATGCGTCCGTGCGTGCGTGCGTGCGTGCGTTGTGCAGTCGAAAAGGCTTTGGTGAAGAGGAAGCGAGTCTATGTTTTGCTCTGTGTGCAGCGTGCGCGTGTGTTGGCGCATTTTTTAGACGCTCGTTTCGTACGTACATGTTCAATCTGCGTTTTGTACCCGGTTTCCCTGTGTGTGTGTGCGACCCGAGACTATGCGGGACCGTGCGTGTGCGCGCATATGGGTTCGCAATTCCGTATTTGCACGAATGTGTGCTCGCGCACGCACGCTCCAATCCGAGAGTGTGTGCGACCACCCCGCGGACGCGTACGGCACGAAGAAATAACATCGAGACGCGTAAAAGTGTCGCGTTCTGATATACGAGGAAGCGATTTATTGCGGAATCGTAATTCCAGCGTATCGACGGCGCTGCGTCTCGACATTTCCCACTCGCTGGGAGGAAAAAAATTCTGAAACGAGCCATCTTAATGGCAGTTACTCGCTAGATTCTTTCCTCGACGTCCCTCCGTTACGTATCGCACTACCAAAATTCCGAAATCATTCTATAACGACCGAACCCACATCAAATTTCTCAAAAACTATATGGCTGTACAAATCGCTCGTAAAATTCTATGCTCGCCGTTGCTGGGTTAGGACAGAAAAATAGTAAGAGTGTTACTCTGCGCAAACAAATCGATTTCGGCCCTCATGGCAATGCACCCCCATAAACACCCGACTCTTTTCCCGTTCCCCGAGCATCGGCTCCCATCGCGGGATCGCGTTCTGCCGGTCGAAAAGCCGCCCCCTCGCGCACACAGTCGACACTCGCGCGTCGCCGGCAAAGCCGGGTAGGAAAATCACGAAAAAAAAAAAGGGTGAATCGATCGTCCGAGGCGCGTCCATTACGCGTTATTATGCCCTCAGCCCTCTGCACGTTCCTCTTCGTGGTTTCCCGTCGATTGAGAGTATCTCTCTCCCTCTCCCTTCACTCGCCCCTTCACCCCCTCCCTGCCCCCCTCTCTCTCTCTCCCTCCTCATCGAGTGCAGAAAGAGAGAACGAGAAGGCGGAGAGCAGTGAGGGAGACCTGAAATGGTAATCATGAAAAAGGCAACGAATTATTTCCATCGATCCTACGGCCGAATGCACGCACGCACAATGTGCCCGGGTGCACGTTGAGCGCGCGCGCGCGCGCGCACGCACGTACGCACTTTCTCGTGAGCGAGTGGAGAGGTGCGCGTACTCGGAGCGCGGATGTGTGCGTGCGCGACCATGTTACGTTCCATCGCGGCACCCCTAACCGTGGCTTATGTTCGTCAAAGGGATGCACGCGTGGCTATGTGCATAATACCGTGCATGTACACCGTATCCATGTATGTCTCTCTCTGTCTCCTCTTCGGCTCTCTCCTCTCTCTCTCTCTCTCTTTCTCCCTCATTCCCTCCCTCTCTCTCTCTCTCTCCCTCGTTCGCTCCCGCCGTCTTTGTATGCGATCGCATGTGCGTGCGCGCGTACACCCAGGCGGGCCACACGAGCGTGGCCGGCGAGCGGGAGAGAGATGGTAGATGTGCGTTCGTGCGTGTGCGTTACCTTCGACGTCGTGTCGACGACGGTGCAACGACCCGCGTCGCGGATCGAAATTGCGAGGTCGAAGCGATGATCGAGCCGGTCCTCTTACCTCTGCGCGCGCGCGCGCGCACGCTTGCTTTTGACCCTCGCGGAATGCCTCTGTGCGAGACGTACGTCTCACTGTTCTTCGATTCAAGAACAAACTTCGAACTTCATCGCATCCTCAGATTCGAAGCTAGAAGGAAGAGGGAGGGAAGTCGAATGATCGACAAATTAGACAGGTATAAAATATTGACGAACTGTCAAGTGTGACCGTGCAAACTGGGCTCTGGCAATCAAGTGTTGAGAAGTCCGAAATTGGAATCGTTCGTAGGTTCTCGCGATAGCGGTTGCGACGAAATAAATTCAGGCGCGCGGTAGGATGCGATAGGTAAAACGACGAGCGGGTGACGTTAATATTTATAAAAGCACCCTCGACGCCGGGAGAGCCTAGCCGAGGCTAATGAACATATCGTTCGCGATGAAAGGGGGTCAACGTTCTCTCGTCGGAGGCGCGGACCCTCCGACTTCGTCTTTCCGAATATCGCCAGCGCCGCCGCCGCCGCCGCCGCCGCCGCGCGCTCCCCTTCTTTCCACCATTAGAGTCGAGCGCAAACGGTTTTGAATCGAGCCCGTGTCGGCGAGCGCGGGAAGCGTCTATCGCGTGATTTCGAAGGGAATAAATGCGCGACGCCGTGGCGCTAGCGGAGTCAGTGAGAAAATGCCTAGGCTCAACGACCATGTCGGCTACCTGCTAGGCATCGAGCCAAGGGTAATTAATGAGCTACGTCACACTCGGCTCTACGCTGGCATTACCGAACTTCTCATTAACTAATCTTTCCCCGACAATTTCGATTAAGGAGTGGGGTAAAACCGACCCACAAGTTGTAAAGTTTACTTTAAACTCAGGTATTTTCTATCTATTCCACTAAAACTTAATAATCTTGGTGTTTTTATTTAGCGTATGGTTTATTTGTTAGGTCGCATTAATTTGGATTGAAAATGTCTTCTGAAACCTATGATTTTCTTATTAAATTAAAAACAGTGCTTCTAGGGCGGACTTGCCCCGGAACTTGGGCAAAACAGCCCAACTTGTTTAAAAATGATTGAATCTTATATCCTTATATTATGGGGCAAAACCGGATTTCTTATTATAATAGTAATACGAAGTTTGTCGAACGAGTTAAACGTCGGAATCACAGAATACATGGCGGCCACCTATGTCGAATACTCTCCAAACCATTGAATACTAACCAAAGGAAGATTTCTACCTTACAGTTTATACAATGCAACGTATATCCGAATAAATAAGGGCCTAGTGCGAATTTGCCCCGTGTACGGATTTACCCCACTGCACCTTGTCACTTTGATATTCACGACAGACTCTGAGTCCGACGCCGAAAGGTCATCGAGGTTCGCTCGTCGCGTATGTTTAAAGTTTGAAGCTAGATTCGGATCCAGTTTCGTCGGTATTGATCAATTTTTGAGCTTGCCGGCGCGAAGGGTGGAGGGTGAATAAGAGAGGCGGCGCGATGTGTTTTCATTTTCGTGACAACGTCCTATTACCTAGTTCTTGACGGGGCGAAAAAATTGAGTTATAGACGGCTAAGCTGAAAGTGTATAATGCGCCGGGATTCGATTACGAGAGCGCATTGTCGTCGTTGATTCAATGTTGCGGGTAACCTGCCGCGGTCGCAATCGAGTTAACAACAAACTGGCTCGTTCGTACGAATTGCCGTATGAATTAAAACGGTCGGGCGTCACAGTCGGAGCAAGAATTTCGCCGCGCGCGAAATTAGCGGCGTAATTAGGCGGTGCATGTGCCTGCCGCGGAACTTGCGCCGGAAGACGTTGACGACTGGGCGGAAAATGGTTTTGGCACATCGTCGTCTGTGCTTCGGCATTGTCAGTCATTGCGACGTCGATCAGTCAAAATTGTAATTCGTTAAATTAAATTTTTCTATTCTCTTCAATTTTTATGTTCTTCTCGATTTGCGCACATTAACAATACCTAGCAAGAATACCGAGAGTCATTAATATTTATTTTGTCCTCAGCAGATTTTAATACATTTAATAAGTATGTTTCCTCAAACATTTGTTACACTTCCCATAAAATTACTATAATAAGTAATAACAAATCTAACACCCAAAAGCTGATCGCCAAGGACTAATCCTTGATCCTCGCTTAACCAGCCAACTACCACGAATTTTCGCCGCGACGCCGCCGTCCCGACGTTTCGGCGTCGCGGCATTCCGGCGATAGGCGTCACGGCCGACGTATTATTTAATTGGAACTTTCAGCGAGTATTAATTACGACCCGGGATTACGAAGTTTCGCGCGGGGCGGGGTGGCGGCCGGCAGGGTTCGCAGATGCGCGTACTAACGCGCGTTGCCCGCGTATTAACATTATACATACGGCGCGGAGCATATTAAAGCCGCGCCTTGTTTTCCTCATTTCGTATGCCCATTTTCTGCGCACGAACCATCGCGCAGCCCCGCAGAACCGGAAGCGGGGGGACGCGGCGGAGGGCCGTATCATTTCCCTCACCAATTACCCCGTCTAATCTCGTAAATAAGAAGGCAGCAGAGCGTGACAGTGACGGGTTCGGCCGGGGTCCCTAAAACTTTCCCTCAACGTTCTAGTCGCTCGATGCTCCGACGTGGATTTTCTGAGCTTCGGCTTTTCTTATGGGATCTTCTACGTCGGGCGTCTGTCAGGCAATTTAATGCTGTCGGCGTCGTGGAAGAGTAGAATTCAGGTTGTTAAGTGCCGTTTCTTCGCGTCGATATTCGAAAGGGGGTTACTCTCTTATTAAACCGATGGAATTGATTGTTTTCAATTATGGACTCTCGATAGTGGTCGTACAAAAATTATTCGAAAGAAGTATCGTATTAAAGTAAACTACAAATTGTAGAAAAAAGAAAATTCCATGGATGAAGGTAATGCTTGCAATAGTTTTTAATTCTACACCAAAGAAAAATCTTTTAACCGTTTAAATGAATACAAAGTACTCCCGAAATCTACGGTTCATTTACGAACCAAAGCAGTGGTACTGGAAAAATCAGTTTATTCATCTTTATTCATCTTTAGCGACGCCCGAAAAAATGAGCGCGGCATCACAGCGGATTATCACAAAGTTACGCGTAATCCGAAGAATAATACCGTCAGATCCGTACGGTGAAAAAGCATTCCGCACAATATTATTACCTCGACGCGTAGTCCGACTCACGTACTCGAGTTTGTTCGAATCAAAGGGATGGCCGTTGGACTTGAGTGTCGGTTCGGGCCTGCGCTCGCGATGCTGCACGCGTGTTGCCGCACGCGTGCATTCAGTCCGGGCACTTTGCGCGGACAGTTAACGACGGCATTAAATTTGCCGGATTCGTCGTAACTATGAAAGTTACTGGCTCATTGACTAATTCGCGCGGCTCGTTATTGCCGGCCAGACGTGACTCCGCATACGTAAGCACGCACGCGTTACACGCATGCATCGGGCGTCTGGCAGACAATTTCTTTTATCGGCCCGGCTCCTTCGCTCATCTTTCATCCTCGCGGAACACGTTCCCCGCGTGCACCTGGCAACGTGTTTGCGCCGTAAACAGCTAAACGCTGCTCCGCTCGTTTGGACGCATATTGTTTTTCTTACTCTCGGTCTCGTTACTGGCTGGAAGCGTCCGAACGAGCTGACCATTAGAAAGTATCGCGTAAATGAGTTATTGATTCCGTTTTGTTAGGATTCTAGTCAGAGTGTGAACATCGGGTACCTGAATAACGGCTGGATGGAGAAATTGAAGTGTTTGTTTAGAGCTAAAGTCCTGTGCGTTCAATATTCTTAGCAGTTACATGCGTGGATTTCTGTGACTAAAGAGAGCTTTTGTGTTAACACGACGGCGAAATGTCGTACGACGAAACGTCCTCTACTGTTTTCTTCCCGTAACTGTTCCACTGTACTCTCCTACATTTCCGTTTACATGCATGAAAGCAGAGTAACAAAGTAACGGACCATAAAACGGTCGAACCCCTTGCCCCTACCGCACTTAATCAATCGCGTAGTCACATTTTGCTTATTCTATCTGTAACTTTACATCCTCGGCCCGATTTCTATCGTAAATATACATATACGTTCCGAACGACAGGTTTACATCGAATCATGTACAATTTACTCGACAGCAACGTCTCTGTCCTATGTAAACCCCTAATAGCACCTAAACATTCGCAACAGAATTACACATGAATTATTAGCTATCAATTAGTTACTACTTCCGCCACTCCTTTAATTCATAAAGCCTCGTTTTATCTCCTCCACCGCCCGGAAGCTGAGGTTACGCCTCCGCAAGACCGGATTTTCATAAAGTCACAGATGATTTACTTTCCAGGAACCTTTTTCGCGTATTTACACCGCTAATCGCGGCAGACTGGCAATGTGCATAGACGCCATCGCCGAGGCGGCAAATTGTCGTGGCGGGCGCTTTCCCTCCGTCGCTCGGCCAGGGTATCACTGACCTCGAGAAGGCGCGTAAGGGCCCCCGGTTGCCTGGTTTCCCCTATTCGTGCTCTCCGTTCGCCTGCCGATTCGACGGGAAAGCCGAGTTTTCCCCCTTAGCGAAATGAACGTTCCAGTCGAGGAGGGCCGCCGCTGACCATGACGTCTCGGCAAGCGCAGCTGCCAGGGTTCCCTTCGTCGTTTCGCGGAGGCATCATCCGTCGCTGGCCGACGCCGGCGCCGAATCGCGAGCGTGTCGATTTGCGAGCGGGTCGTCGGATTAGAAACTTGCGGCTCGGAACGTTTTCCGTTTCTCGCCGGACGTTCGGTAGGTTTGACTATGGTTCGGACGATAGGATCATGACGTCTCGGTAAGCGGAGCTGCCAGGGTTCCCTTCGTCGTTTCGTGGAGGCATCATCCGTCGCTGGCCGACGCCGGCGCCGAATCGCGAGCGTGTCGATTTGCGAGCGGGTCGTCGGATTAGAAACTCGCGGCTCGGAACGTTTTCCGTGTCTCGCTGGACGTTCGGTAGGTTTGACTATGGTTCGGACGATAGGATCTTGACTACTTGACAAGCGCAGTTGCCAGGGTTCCCTTCGTCGTTTCGTGGAGGCATCATCCGTCGCTGGCCGACGCCGGCGCCGAACCGCGAGCGGGTCGTCGGATTAGAAACTTGCCGCTCGGAACGTTTTCCGTTTCTCGCCGGACGTTCGGTAGGTTCGACTATGGTTCGGTCGATAGGATCTGGAATGCAATTGGCCTGCCTCGTAATAGCTAATTTTAAGCAGCCTATTTATGCCCCTGCTTATTCATTCATGCCGCTGCGGGCCGAGGGCACGCTGCTCGTTTCGTGCAGCTTTTCCATTCTTACCCTCTGTGCGTCGACAGTAGGTCTGTACTTGCTTTTTGGAAGTTTTTCTCCTACCCCGGGAGAGTAGTGAGGGAAGTGGGAAGGACTGAGGTGTAAGTAGAGTTTCCTGTGATTTTTCTGTTTAATTTTGTGTGCCTCGCAGAGGTGTGAACGTTTTTATTGATAGGTATTGATCATCCTCGCTCTTCTTGTCTTTACGTTATTTTTAGTACTATTTACCTTATTAATTACCTTATACCTATTACCTTGTTTCCGAGAAAAGCACAGAAAGCGGATAAAAGTACGACGCTGCATAAGGTAGAGTTACTATGTAGGTACTATAATTTCTCTTTTCAATCTGCTTCTGCATTTAGGATACGTAGCGAATATTTGCATCAGTTACGCATCTCGCTGTCTCTGTTTGATAGTAAAAGTGAGAAGTGATTTTTGCCGACTCGGAAGTACGCGTCTCATCTCCACGATACAAGCACGCAGCACACCTTCAACAATATTCCCATTATCAGTCCCAGAAACAAAACTCGCGCTTTCCCAACCTCAGTACGTTTCCACGCAAAGCTCCAAAAGTCGCCTTCTATCGAAATCTATCATTCTCGCTTCTTCCGTCGCATTTGTCCTTTATACCAAACCTCGATAGCTGACTCACCCTGTGCAAGCGTACTCGTCCTCCTTTCATTCTACCCCCCGTTCGTTCTCCACCCTCCCGGATGTTTTCTCTCGCCCCACTCGCGAGGGCCGATCGTTCGCTTCGACCTTCGACGTCCCTCTCCACCTCTCCCCCTCTCTCTTTTTTCGGTACCCTCGAAGACCGCAGAGCCTTCGAGGACGTGCCTGCCGACGGATGGCGGACAGGGTGGCAGGGCACTTACCAGACATTTACCTTCTACCTCCGCGGAAAAGGGGTGCCTGGCAATGGTGCTGTCGGCTCGGAATGGAAGAGGGGGCACTTAAAAGTCGTGCGCGGCCGAAGGACAATGAGAGGGCCCCGCGTGCGTGCGGCGTGCGCACGCTGCGCGCTCGGAATGTCGGCGGGGCGAAGGGGGGTTGGGATGAAGGGGGCGAGTCGAGGAACGAATTCAATTCGTCGAATGGAGAGAGAGCAGGTGCAGCGTCGCTGCCGATCGAACCGATCCTGAAGCCGCTCGAGCCTCAGGCTCAAAACGCACCCAGGGATGAATTAGCCCAGTTTCTACGAGCCAGATGGCGGAGGCTTGTACTACGCTTGTGATTTCCGTTTATTTCTGCCGTTTTCGTTTTAAGGCGGGCACGGTTAAGGATTTAAGATATGTGGCGCGGTTCGTCGCTTGACATTAGGGATTGTATGCCTTGCATGGAGTTGCGGTTAAGTAGGTATCTTGTGTATAGAAAAAGTGGTTTATGAGAAATATTCAGGTACTGTATTTCCTTATTGCTTTCTTATTGAATTGATCCTATCTCATAGATTTTAACTCGCCCTGAAACTTGGCCGCAAGCAAAGTTTCGAATTCCCAATAGTTTCGAAGATACAGCCATTTCTCGAAGGCGAAAATATTTTTTTTTAAAGATCGACTTTCGCCGATAGTCCTATCCGATAGAGCGCTTGAAAAACTTCAAGAAAATGTGTAAGTATCATAGGTTTTGATCGCTAGTTCAAGAGTTACAGGCGATTTTCTAAAATCGAAAAAATGGCAAGATGTACCCCTTAACGTTTTTTCCGGCGAAAAATCGAAAGTCGGCGGATCGGATCGCCCGTGCACATAGTGGCAGGGGGTCAATAAAAACTCAGTCAGCCGTTTGCCGTTCCTCGATATTTGCCTTAATTTCGGAGTTACAGCCAAAAAAAGGTTTAGACATAAAAAGTCTTCGAATCGATTCGCCCTTCAGTAGGGCGATAGGGCAAAAATGGGCAAATATTGCTATTTTGCCGCCAAGATCGTATACGGTCGCCTCCCAACCAATTAATTCCACAACAGAATGAAAAAGGATCGAAAGACCTTACCAAATGTCGCAAGCAGAACCTTTTAAATACCATACTTTCGGAGATACAATCAAGAAAAGATAAGAAACTAATGAAAAAGTTCTTCATCCACTAAAATCAGAAAAAAATCATCGGAGAAGACTAGTTACAACTCCAGCGAGCAAAACAGAGAACGGCAATGAAGCCTACGGGCGTACCCGCATTTTCTACGACGCTCGCTGAAGCGGATCCGATTTTTGCGGGATCCTCGCGGAAGGTCGAATGCATATCATTGGCCCGTGACAAAGAAGCGCGGTGACATCTGGCCGGTCGGGCGTAATTGGGAATGCGGCTCGTGTCGCGAATTAACGACGATACCGGTCGGCGAGGATCCCGATGGCGCATACCGTTTCGCCGTTGTTACGATCTCGTCAATGCCAATGATCGCGCGGCAGCGCTAAAGGCCTCACCTGTTCATTAGCCGGGCGTAAAATAAATTCTCATTAAGGCGAGCTACCGCGGTGCGATACCGGCCGGATGGGACGCTTCTAACTCGCGGGCATAATCTCCGTAATCGATTACGGACCCCCACCTCCCCTCCACTTAGATAAAGTTCGGTCGGGGAATCTGCAGATTGCGGCCGGCTCGAATAAAGAACGCCGACGGGGAAGGAGAATAAAAACGCTTGCTCGGTACGAACTAATTACGGAGTTCGAATACTTTCCGATTGCGGGCAGAGTTTGTCTTTGCGATAGACCGCCTTTTCATAAAGCCCGGCCGCGGATGCTCCGCCAGCTTATCAGCGGAAACGTGTAAAATTCCATGTAAGCCGATCGCGCGTTACGGACTATTTTCTTACCGCTCGCCTCAGCTTCGACCAGAATCTAAACATGCTCAGAAACATTCGCATCTCAACTCTTATCAATTCAATACCGAATGCGGAACGTCATAAACTCCGCTAATCTATCAGTTAAATCGTACTGACGTACAGTCCCGCTCAAAATTCCGAGAATGTTTTACGCAGCCGTTGAAAATATCTCAGCGAACGGTCAAATCTCAATCTCGGCTATCGTTCGCGTCTATAAATAAGATCTAATCATTGGGGTGAGGCTCGGATTGGTGCGCGCGCGTTCCGTATTCGCGGGTGGCATCGTTCGCGGCCGCCATCAAGTACCCTTAACCGTGGTAATCGAGTCGTAACGGCTGACGGATAAGCCGCGATAGCCGAGAAACGAACGGCGAGCCTCCGGAGTCCCGAGCTCTGCCGGCCAAGCTCGTAAAGTCACGACGATTGCGCAACGCGGTTACGCGCAGCCCGTTAAGGCATAATAAGTTGCCCAATAGCTGACACTTTGAGGGAAAGGATTGAGACAAATTGAATGGAGAACGCGTTACGTTCGAGAACGCGGCTCGTTTCTTCGTCAACGCGGAATGACGCCTCTTTATTATGCCGAACGAGCGGAGTCCTGATATATTATCGACAGGACGTCTATTAGAGCATTTCATGTTGAAGCTTGTGGGCCAAATATCTTTTTATTTGTTTTTCTTTTCCGTTTTGACGATATAGTTACGCTAGCTGGCGTTGGCCAAGAATTTGAGGTCAAAGTTTGTTTGGTAAAGGCTGAGGCTATACTAAATATTACTATTTCGAAAATAGCAGCTGTTACTGACTCTCAATCTTGATAGATAAGGTGGTACGGGAGAATTGCAAGTTGAGTCAACTGGGATAGTGGAAATGACAGTCGACTATAAGGACTATTTTATGGAAGCAAAGGTTGCAATTTCGAACATGGCAGGTGTTACTGACTCTCAATCTTGATAGATAAGGTGGTATGAGAGAATAGTAAATCGAAAAAACTGGGACAGTGGAATTGACAATCGACTATGAGGATTGTTTTTGGAGGACGAAGGTTGCAATTTCGGAGATGGCGAGCGATTTCGGTAGTTGGCGAGTTCGGTAAGCGGAACCCGGTAAAAGGTCCCGTTCTCATTACGTCGCGCCTTCTTTCGGACGTGCGGGCCGGCCGTGGGAGTGTCCGGGAATGAAGACGCTCTCCAACGGCACGGGAACAAAGGGACCTCAATCGTAATTGCTGTCGTCGCGCGTTTCTTCGAATCTCGCCGGAGCGTGACGCAGTCGGCCACTTTCGGTGCCCGTCCGCAACCGCTTCGCGAATTACTTTGTTGACGAACCGGCCGAATCTCCAGTGCGGTCGTTTCGATCTGCTGCCAGTTGCAGGAACGTCAGAAGGTACACGCAGTCACCTTCCGACTCTGCCTTTCCATTTAACATCGTTCTATCGTTATTCTGCAGATGACATTTCCTTCAGAATCTTCCAATTATTATAATTTTCTTATCAAAATTTGTTTTTGTTGCCTTAGCACTTGCCACTTCGACCGACAGTAAGGTTGTAATACCTTCTGATTTGCTTGCATATTTAGAGTACACAAATTAATTACCCATAGAAATCCAATGTTATCTCAATACAAGAACGAATGCTGTTTTAATAGATGAGCTTATTGAAAGAAAATAATAATTTCGAATATCTTCACAAGTCGGTTAGCAGCGAAGAAAACGGGTAGGCCGAATTCAGTTACAATCGAGTTCGAGTCGCCAAATAAACTCGGCGGCTTCTAACGGTTCCTCTCGTCGAGGCGATCGCCTGCCACGCGAACGAACACGAGAGTTACATTAGCCTGAGGCCGAAGATAGCGATACCGTGTAATACTGTGGCGGAGAAACGGCTCGTGAGAGAGCCACGTTTAGGCTCGGCCTTATTTTCCACCCGGCACGATCTTCCCGGAGCGGGTCCTTAAGGGTCGAAAGGTCTTCGCGATCTGATAGGGACCGATTCTCGTGCGCGAGCGATCGACAAAGTTTGCCAGACCCGGCCAACGGAAATTGCGCGTGGGACATTTCGGACGACGTACCCTGGAAGAACTTGACTTCTGATGTAGCTTCATAGAAATTCATATGGAATAGTGTACTGATGGAGACGTTATTTTAACTGTTTTAAGTTATAATATAAGATTTCTTTCTAATTTAAAATCTGAAAATGTGCATTTTTGTTACAGAAGTCCTGTTAGTCTCGGCAGATACTCAGATTGTAGAGAGGTAATATTCTATCTATCTCTACAGATCAAATCATAGTCAATTGCACGCGGATTCTTCGGCAGTTCCAGCGACTGTACCTATACTTATGTACTATTATATAAACCACTTTAATACTTAAATAAAAAAAACGTTGACTTGAAAAAAACGATTAAACAGCAGACTCAGTGTAACATCTCATCTTATAAATGAGCAAGTGGCTCTAAAGCCGTTCCCTCCATATGATTTATTTTGCAGTGACCTACCCAAATCGTTCGCCCCAAATTCCCAACGTAAGTCCCAAAAGCCAGAAGATGCATACGTCGTACGTCGAGCGCCGAATGGTGAGAGTCGAGGCGACAGACTCATTTAGAATTTACGATCCGCTTTAAGTTTAATTAGATTCTCGTGAGTGCTCGTCCTGACGGATTGATATGGCGTCGAGTCCATTAAAAATCGATCGCAGCGGGCGAGATCGTGCACGCCGCGTCGACTGGCCGGCTTTATCCGCCTTCAGGAGCGTAATGATAAACGACTGGATGAAGAAGGCCGCTCGCCGAGAAGGGACAGAGACGCGAGCGGGGGTCTGCCGAGGCTCGGCATAGGACGGAGAGCGTACGAGTTGATTGCATTTTAACATTGCCGGGGCTAGGCTTAATGGATATTTCAGCGCAGATTGTAATTAAAAATTTCTTGTTTAAAGTCGCTTCCTTCGGCGCGGGCGCTTGTTCTCGGCCGAAGACATGTAATTAAAGTGACAGAGAGGGAGGATGCGGAGGTTTGGGTGAAGAGAAGGAGAGAGAAAGAGGAAGAGAGAGAGAGAGAGGGATGCGTGCCATGATTTTACTGCCCAACGTCGCATCGGTTTGACGGATGTGCGAATGCGAGGCGTAATTAAAAAGTTGCATACGCTTAAGGGACCGTTCGTTGGCTTACAGTTGACTGTCGATCCTGGGACGGTCTGGAACAGCCTGGGACAGTCTGGGACAGTCTGGGACAGTCTGGGACAGTCTGGAACAGCCTGGGACAGTGCAGACTCGCAGTTTTTCAGCTGCGACCGCGTTCGATCCTCTTTTTCCGCCGATTAGTGCGAGTTAGAGACTCTCCGCGCCTCTTATGATAACGTCCACCGATCGTCGAAGATCCGAACGTCGGATATCGAGAGACGAAATTGCCTCGGTCGTTTCGTAATGATACCGAAGCTGAAAGCGACCGGTCGCTTCCACCGCAGTCCTTTTTGCCTGTCGTCTTAAGTTTCCTCTCGCCGTCCGCTCGTGTTTGCGCGCGGCAGATCTCGCCGATCCATCGGGACGATCGATATCGATGCGGGACACCGTGATTCTTTCCCAACCGACTTTCCCGTTACCCTTCCAGAGACGCCGAGGCGTGCATTATTTATCGCGCCGCGTCGATCGGCTCGTCGGTACCATAAGGCATGTCCGACCGAGAGCTTCGACGGTTAATAAGAGGCAAAATTCCACATATTAAATGCGCTAAAATATCGTCCGGCGACCATTACGCGAAGAAGTTGCGCAAAAAGGTCAGGACTCGCTTCGGTAGAGACTGTACGCGAGCCGGTCTCGAAAAATGATTTCCCATACTTTGTTGCCCGCAGGCCAAACGGATCCCATACCGCCAATTGCATTCTATTTATTTCCCGTCCCCCCGGTTGCCGCCGCCGCCGCCGCCGACATATCAGGAATTACGTTTCATAAAGTCATCCTGATTACACCGCGATCGCACGACGACGTCATCCCGTCGTCTGGTCTGGAAATAAATAAACGCTCATTCGTCGGAATCGTTTATTTACTCTCGCGGAACCGCAAGGTAACGAAAAGAAGCCCCACTCACCCTCTCCCTCCCTCTCTCTCCCTCTCTCTCTCACTCTCTCTTCGACGAATCTAATAAAATAACTAATTCGAGTAATCAGAGTCAACCGTGACCGCGCGCAATTTAGTAATTCCACCGAAGGCTATAGGCCCCCTGCCTCAAAGTGCCGCGTACGAAGACGCGCGCGCGCGCGCGCTCCGGCGCATGAGCCTGCCAAGTTACCGGGCTGATTTTTAGATGCACCCCGCGCTCCCTGCTATCGCGGTTTGCGGGGTCGTCGTACGGTTAATAAGAATCTCGAATCTCATCCTCTCCCTCCGCTCGCTTCCCGCCCTCCCCTTCTGTCTCTCCCTCGGTGTCTTTCGAGTTTACTCATTCGGCCGTGTGTGTTCCACTCGATCCCGCCTCGTCGTTCGGTACGATCGTGAGCGCAGAGCTTAATAACAAGACGCGTACACGTATACACGGGCAACGATCGCAGAAAGAGTCGACAGGGAGAGTGAGAGGGAGAGAAGTGAGCCAGAGAATGAGAGAGAAACAGAGAGAGAGAGAGGTGCGGGGAAGTGGGAGAGGGTGCTCGCAGAGCCCATAAAGCAAGTCCCGACCTATCCTCCGTCCCCGTGCATTGGCATTCCCTTGGGCCGAAAACCCAGAGAGCCAGTCCCATGGATCCAGTCCAAGAGCCTGAGCCAGCCCCTCCCTTCCTACCCCCCTTCCTCCCCCTTCCCCGCCCGCTCGGCTCTGTCGGCGTTCCTCGCCTCCTGCCTCGCATCGTCCACGTCCCCGTCGTCTTCTTCTTCTTCTTCGCCGCGGTCTTCTTCTTCTTTTCGTCATTTCGTCGACCCGCTCGCCAGGTTTGCCGGACTGGGATCGCGCGAGCGGTTCGTGCCGAGAGACTCTGGCCGAGGTACGGGCAAAATGGTCGAGGATTTTCGGAAGGAACGACGCACCATAGAGCTGGGTCGTTCGAAATTTTTGGGCCGGGCGATTGGGAGGGTGGTCAGTGTGGTGGGAGGGTCGAATTGTGGTTTTGGGCTGTTTGGACGGTTTTGGACGGTCGTCGTGGAATGTAGGCTTGGACAGACGATTTTGATTGGTTGTAGAGCTGCTGTTGGGACGGCGGAAGAGTCGAGGATTTGGGGGTCGAGACGCTTTGAGTATCTCATCTCTTAGGTAGGCAAACGACATGCTTAACCGCCCGAGGGAATCAACGCGGCAAAAAGAGCCAGGCAGATATACTTGTCTATGCCACGATCCGCGTGTAAATCAATTAGCACGCGGTCAGCGACTTTACATTTCAATGGCGTACATAATTTCCATCGTATCCCCGAGCGCTTTACGTCTCAATCTATTTCCGTCAACCTTACCGACCCGATCCAGCGACTAGGAATACAATAAAAATCTTCCCCCCTCCACCCGATCCAATTACCGCCATCAGTCACCTAGGTCGCATTTTTCCTTTTGCCCTTTCCCGCCTCGATCCTCGGCAAGATCCTCGGCCGTCCGCGACGCTGAGACCGGCCGCTCGTTCAACAGGCAAATTCCACGGACGAAAACTCCGCCGACGAGTTCCAGCAAACCGGAGCACCTGCACTTTCGACGCCGAAGCGCACGCGTGCGGACTGTAGGCACGGCGAATTCTTCAGCGACTTTTGGCGGGCAGTGTACGGTGAGAGGCGAGGGGGCGAGATGAAGACAGACCCCTTGCTTTGGCGAGAGAGGGAGAGAGAGAGAGAGAGAGTGAGAGAGAGGCGGATGGCAGGAGACACGGAGAGGCAAGGAGGACAGAAAGAATGAAAGAGTAAGAGAAAGAGAGAGAAAGAGGGAGCGAGAGGTAGCGAAGGGACAACGGGAGGACAGCGCATTCGAAAGCGAGCGAGCGAGCGAGGGGGAACGTGTATACACAAATAAAGAGGAAGAAAGGGAGAGCTGGGCCTGTGCAAGTCGTCGGTCGTTGGGTGAGGTCAGTGTCGAGCGTTCGCGGGTTGGACCGGGCCTTTGGTCCCGTCTTCGTGTTCGATCGCTGCCGGCACGCCTTCGTCGACGTGTTGGTGCCGACACACACACACCCCGACACGCGAGAACAGCTCATGCACACGGTCGCGTCCACACCGGTACCGTCCGACACGATTCTCCACCCAGAAACGTATGACACGACCGAATCTGCGACTCGCATCGGGTACAACACTCGTCCTTCCCCGTGTAAGTGTAACAGAGTCGTCCTCGACTCTGTCGAATGTCGCATTCTCGCCCGTAAGCCTGAGCATTAGACTCGTAGGTGAGTGTCTCCCCGCACACAGCGTCGCCAGTGGAGCGCGCGCGCGCGCGCGCGTATGTACGTACGTGCGTACGTCCCTATATTCGTGTGCCGGGCGTGTGTCGGTGCAACGTGCACGTTGCGCGTGTACGTCCGCTCGCGACACGCTCCCGGTTTCGCAATGTGTTCGCCAGGAGAGGTGCATCGCCCTCCGTCGCTGCGTCAAGGCCAGCGAAAATGCTCGTTCGCTCAGTTCGCTCAGTTCGCCTATCCTCCTCCCTCTCTCTCTCTCTCCTCTCCTTCCTTCCTCTTCGTTCCCTCCTTCTTCTGCTCCTCGCCCCCTCCGCTCCTACCCGCCTCTCGACGAGCCTTCTGCTACTCCTTTCGGTCGTTTCCTCCTTGTTTAAACGTACTGCCTCTCCCTCACGCTAGCGTAGTCTCTCTACGTTCGGGGGCTTCTGCGTTTTGTCGGCTCGAGCGTCGTTTGCGGCCGTAGGAAGTCTGGCGACCGCCGAAAGGAATCGCTGGCTGTTACCGACCCCTCGTTCACGCGCTTTTCCTAGCCGAGGGACCGAGGCGAGAGAGGCCGGTCTCTTGATTTACGAGAGTGTTAGCAGGGACGGCTTTATGGGACTGATAATGAGATTGGCCGACGAATTGTCGCTGGACGAGCGAGAGGAGTTCTTAACTTGACCGGAGTGACAGATAGAAAGGCCTTATTTCAAAAGTGGCGTAATCCCCTTTTTTTTCTTTTAAATGTCAGATGCTGATTGCAATTCTATCTTTTTTAGGTTTAAGTAGGATAAGATCTTATGTAAAGAGTTGGGAACAGTTGTTAATCCGCAAGAAATACAAAATAAAGATGTATATAAATTGCAATTCTATCTTGCAACAAAAATACTTTAACGTTCCCTTCTGAATAAATGCTTTTACATTATTCATGCGGGCGATGCCGATCGTTTGAAATTATATTTGTTTCGATATAAGTCTTTAGATGTAGCGTTCCTAAAGAGTAAAATTGTTATTGTGTTTGTACAATATTAGCAGTATTATTTTACGTGGGAGGCCCGGCGGGTCAAGTATCGCTTTTCATCGGTGAAATGTCTTCTTCGCACGGCATGTCGGAAAAAATCCCCGATGACGGTCCCGTCGGCGTGCAATATTCGCGCGGCCGTTTGCACACGAGCACACAGATTTAGCTGGCAGCTCGGGTTACAAGTCGTTTGGCAACTAATCGCTCGTGATGTCTGCTTCACGGTTCGAAATCTTCTTGGCAGCTTCGCGGCGTTCGTTACTTTGTTCGCAAGACGGGCCCGTAACGAGTGCGAAGCGTCGAAAATCGAACGTCGGGACGCCGATGGATCTACTTACGGGATTGAGGGGTTGCGCAAGGACGCTTGAGTTAACGAATCGAGGACTAAGCGCGCCTCGGCTGAAAATGACCGTTGGACGTCTTAGGCGGAAGAATAATGTCGGGTGCGCGGTCCTGGGGGCGATCAACATTGACGTTAATGAAACCTGCTGTATTTGTCGATCTCTGATAAGAGAGGCGGACGGTGACGATGATAAATTGCCGATTTACGAGGGCCGGCTTTTAGGTGGGTCATTAGTGGGAGTGTGTATGAGACAATGGTGAGCATTGCTTCTGCCAAGCGCGGATCGTTATGGTTAGTGAACAACTCTTTAATTACTGCCCCACCGTGCTGAACAACGTGGCGATAGGACTACATATATCACGCGCCCGGCGCGTGTGCGTGCACGTACACGTATCTACGCATAGTACGCGCGCAGGGGTCGTGCCAGTTCGATCGGGAACGTTCCTCAAATTTTGTAAGCGAATGCATAAGAAAGATCGCGAACATTTTTACCTCGAGTAATTGATTGATGTGTTGTACGCGTGCTCGTACTCCGTGTAAGTTGTGCAAGGAGTGCCGGTCGCTTTTTTTGCGTCCATAAACGCGGCTGTCAACGTGCTCACCATTAATTGCAACACTCGTGTCAGATTGTTTTTTTTTTTACCTCGCTTACCCGGAGCATGCTCGATGGTTTTACGCGCGGGTTCTTGCGCACGAAATTAATTGTGATTTCGTCGATCGTAGTGTGCCTGGTCAGTAAGCGCATTCGCGTTTTTCCGTGGCAGGTCGGGAGCCAAACGAGCTGAAGAAGTGCGAGAAGGGGCTCGTACGGTTTTCAGGTGAAACTCGAACGGGGCAAGAAAGAGCAGAGAAACGGGCGAAGAACGATCTCGGCGCTTTTCAGCCAGAATTCGGAGTGAAAACGGATGAGAAGAAAGAGCGAAAGTGGTTCCAGCGATTTTCAGCGAAAAGAGTGGAAGAGCTGAGGGAGTGAGAGCGAAAGTGGAGACGATTGTCGGTTGGAAAGTCGGGTAGGAATCGATTCCTTGATCGCGAGGGGGGCGGATTTTTGGCGAATCGTAAAATTGAGAGCGGTGACCAAGGCTCATTCGGACAAATCTCTATCAACTTAATAATCGTCCATTGGCTGTAGCCACAATAGAACAGGTGCTATACGGCGGTGGCACGAATTATTGTAGAACATCAGCTTACGGTCGAGTTAATGTTGAGCCGGGCGATATTACGGCTGCGCTGGCAACGAGTGTGAAGTGTTTATGGGTTATGAGCGATAAACCCCGTACAAACTTGAGCAGTGCCCGGGACACCGTAAAGTATTAACTCGGAACAAGCTAATTATCCCGGTCGACGCCAAATATCGGATCTGCAAAGAACCGATTACTTCTGATTTAGGCATTCGTTGAACGCTGTCAAGGCTGATTTTGTCAATTTTTTGAGAAGCCACAAAAATTATTTAGGATACTACCCCATGTTTTGACTTAGTTATTAAAGTAGTTATTAAGTTTCAGTTAGTTAGTAGTTATTAAACTTTCAAGCCTTTGGTCGAATTTCTGTACGTGTAAAACAGAAAAGCGGAAAATTCAGGTCTTTTCATTTTCCAAATTTGAGTTTCGAGCGTGTAAGTGAAGGATTCGGTTTCACGTAATTCGTACCGGACACCTGAATATGTCCTTCCTCCGTCGGGAGGAAATGAGCCCCTCTTTTTTCGGACAGATGTCGCGCGAACGTATTCATCGGCTCATTACAGGATTGCCACCTCGCTTATGCAGGACGATCGCTCCTGTCCGGCGAACGACGAATTTTCATTACGCGACTGCCGCTCCCGACGCGAGACGTCGCTAATTGACCCGCTTAAGGTGAGCTCGTTATCCACCGGATATAATCGACAAGACACACAGGACCGCGTACACGATCATCGGTTATCTGTTTCCGGCGCGGCTTGATCCTAAATTCTGATCTCCGCCCCTCTCACCCTCCCAACGTACCAGAAAAACACTCGCCAACTGAAAAAACTCATGCAAACTAAATTCTTCCTGCACCTTCAGCGAGGATCATTCAAATAGATTTTGACTCTGTCGACATTTATATTTATATACCTACAGGTACGGAATATTTTCGAAATGCAAGTAAAAATAAATGCTTTAAAACGGTACGTTCGATTTTAAGACACTTTCGTTCGGTGGCTTGTCGTTGCCTTCTTTTCCTGTCTTTTCTCACACCCCGCTCTCCAGCTCGAGTGCACATGCCACCCTTAGCCCCGCATCTCTCGGGCAACTTCGTCGATTCGCATTTTACTACCCCGGCCGAAGACGCGGGCGTTACCGGTGTAACCGAAACCATCAAATCTCGTAACACCCACATATCCTCGTTACAATCCAGTTCCGTAACGGCGTGAGAGGCGCACGGCACTTCTGCCGTACCTCAGAAAGTGGAGATCTCTATTATGCCTCAAGTTCCTGCGGCCTTAAACTGACGCGCGCGGGGGGGGGGGGGAGGCGGAGGGTGGGAGAGAGAGGGAGATCGAGGGAGGAAAGCTGGCAAGGAGCAGGAGGGAAGTTCGGGCAACGACTAAGAGATGCCGGAGAGGTGTATGCGAACACCTGTCTCTCTTCCTTTACTCCGTCGTCTTCCTCCCTCTCACACTCGCGCCGCGTACGTCTATGGGCGTTCATTTATGATTCCGACGTCGGCGCGTACTCGCGCGCAAACACGCTGTGTATGTACACTCCTGTCTGCAGTATGTCCGGTATTAAGTGTATACACGCCATTATTCCTTCAACCGGCGAAAGCGCGGAGATTTTTATGCCGGACTTAAACTGTTTCTGTTCCGCAACGCCCGCCTCGGGTGTCTTCTTTGCCCCATCAATAATAACAGGAATCAACGTTTGAGAACAGAGCATTCGTACGTAGGTGAATCGGGAATTGAAAGACACGTGCGTAACAATCTGTAACCTTTATTTTGAACTCACGGTTGTACGTCCTTTTTTGACCGCGGCTTATGCGGAAGAGAGCGTGATAAAAAAAGTACTCCCTGACTACGCGATTAACAGATTTTTCACAGTTTCAGCCTACTGGTGTAATGCCGTACGTTTGGACCCTGCTCACTGTAATGCTAACTTTTTATCCCTTGAGTTGCACTCCATATATTATTTGACAAAAAGTGCTTGTATTCATGTGTTGTATCATCCCCTAAATTTTCCGCCTCGAATTCTGACTCACCCTGTATAACACTATTAAATTAAACGTGTCAAGCGCGGTAAGTGGCTTATTCGTCTCATCGGCCGCTACCCGACATTTCGTAACGATCGACCGAAAAGCGATTGCGTCGGGTTAGGTTATCGTCGGATCAGATACACCTCTTACCTTCTCGCATGCGTCCGCTGCCCACGTGCTCGGGACGCGAAACGGCAGAAGGCGGCTCTCGAAAGATGGAAAGACAGAAATGCATCGGGACGGCAAGCGGAGCGACGCTGGGAGGCGAGCGAAAGAGAAGGGAAAGGAGCAGATCCTCGAAGCGTAGGTTCGCTCAGCTTCGGGATTATGCAACGTCGAAGTTTTAGTGGGTCGTATAGTTGCGCCATGGGATAACCGCCTGCGTTGTCGCTTGGCCAGCGTAGGCTCCGTAGTTGGGCGAGTTTAGATGAGAGTCTTTTACGCGCGGATTCCGAACGACCAGTTTCGAGCGTCGCCTTGATTCCCCTCCTCTCCTCTCCTCTCCTTCTCTCTCCCGGCTGTCTAAGCCAGTCGCGCGTAAGCACTTACACATCGCCTGCATCGGCCGCCCGCATTTGACGCTCGTTATTACGAGCCTGACCTAGGTAAACGGCGCCACGCGATCGGGCCGATCGTGCCGAACAGCTGGCCGAACGATTTGCTTTTTTCGCCGGGCTTGCGAAATCGGCCTGACTCGCGATCGTTGGGGTTGGCTGATTGGACCGGCCGATAGCTCGATTTTCGCCATTTTTCGGAACGCTTCTGGTGCCGAGCTGGCCCGCTATCCTTGGGTAGGCTTTAGAATGCGTTTGGGAGCGGAGACCAGGCATGACGACTCGTGACGAAATCGGGATATGGGATGTGGAGTCGTACGACGGAAGGCATTGCTTTGTAAAGAAGTCTGATTTTAGGAGGTAGTGTTAACATTATTAAATATTTATATTAGTTATCTTTTTGATTGCATAATGAAATGATTGGAAATTATGGAGTTTGATAAAGTGTGAATTCTATATTTTAGTAACGTGAGAACAGAGAAGTTTCAGCGATATTCGATGTGGTATTTCTTCGTAGGTGTGTTAAATGCAATTTTAAACGATGGTATGGGAGATAGCGTTCTTGCTTTTACTTTTCTATGTGTTTAAACGCCGGCGAGTGGGATGTGCGAGAGTTGTCGATATGGGCCAGAATTATTATGTTGATAAATCATAAACATTTGTCACGGGCCTCATTATCCCACTCCCTATTCTTGCCGCCCCGGTCAGTTTACCTTTACGTCTTCCTGCATTTATTCGACTATTAGCGCGACCGGTTCTACGCAACATTTAAATAGATCCGTAACACCTGAGAACCAGTTCGGCAACAATTTTATCTACGCGAAACAATTTCCCGAGCCACCATTGTCCAGCGAACGTTTTCTCGCGTCAACCTAACTCAACATCGAATTTCTTCCTTCAAACGAATACAAACATCCGTATCCAGTTTCTCGACAACGAAATCGCAAAAAGTGTTCAAGAATTGCTCTCGTCCTCTAACCGATTCCCAGCATCGCTTTCCAAATTCGTTTCGTAATGTTTCGAAATCTCTCGAAACCTCTGGAAAACGAACGACGATCGCTCGCAAAAATTGATAGAAGGAACGACGGGCCACACGTTTCTGAGTTTCGTGTTCCTGGCGTTCACATATATGCGTCCTTCATTGCATTGATTCGGCAACATCGCCCTCATCGTCTTACCGACTCTCAGCTTCCCAGTCGTGAAATTTCCGAAAAATCCTCGGAAACAAAGGAACGCCGATCGTTGGCCAAATTGATAGAAGGAACGGCCGGTGGACAGGAGTTTCTCGGTTTCGCGGCCAGTGCGCAGTCAGGTGCGTGGAAAATATCGTCCACGTAGCGATTTCAGGCGTGGCAGGAATCAGACTGGAATCTCTCGCCACGTGATTTCGAGCCGTTGTCTGAAATTTCATAACGGTCCGCCCACGCGCTTGAAATAATACAACGGTCTGCCTACGCTTGTGCCGTTCGTTCGTTCGTATGCGAGTTTGTGCGTTCGCCTGTTCATTGCTTAGAAACGCTCGACTCGAACATCGGCCGGCAGCCAATGAACGACCGAGGCCGAGACAAAAATTACCGGTCGTAATTAATTGGAAAAAAATTGTATCCTTTCATGTCGGCGCGACATTCCTTAAATGTCGTCGCCTGGCAACGACCTCTTAACTTTCTGCGATCGCAGGCCGATGATAGCTATCTCCTCGCACAATACCTTTACTGTTCTGGATAAATGGCGGAATACGATCGGGGTCGATCTGTGTTTCTTTGCCCTGTTGCGTATCTCGCATCGGGCGGTCTTTATTTTACGGCGTTGTTCCACTCCGACCGTCGGGGTGAATGCATTTTTGCAACAGTCACTTGCGGCCGCTCTATTGTTGTCCGCTTCTGGAGTTAAATACATATTTTTCGATGGCATCGGGAAAGTCGGCAAAAACCGTTCGGATTCGGAGCGACGTTCCTCGTTTGAGAGTACTCGTATTTCGATTATCGGTGGCCGAGCGTGGGAAGCGCTATTCGGGTACTTCTGGCGGACGTTAATTAGACAAAACTGTGCATTCGGGTTTTGGGGACGGAAGAGGACACTTCTGGGCGAATCGACATTTCGATTGCCCGCGATGCACGCCCGACTATCTCTCCTTGGCTGATATTGATCTCGCGACCTTGGCGAAACGTCGCACATCTCGCGATCGGTAGAACGTACAAAGTCACCTCTTTGTCTGATGGTGATAGAATGACTGTGCGCGCCCGTGGAACACATGTGACATTCTCGCAGCGCTTGAATACTGTAACGCCCGGTTATAATGCTGGTACCGCGAGAATCTTTTGCGAAACTTTGTTGCCCGATCGGCCGCAACTTATCACGCGAGCGAACTTCGAACATGAAGCACGCAGGCATTCGGTTCAGTCCAATTCTTCAGTACAGCGACCGATAGTTACAATATTAAGCAGAATACGAAGCTGAAGCATTTCTGGGTAATAGACTAAGGGTATATTAAGTGGGATAAGTACAATAAAGAAATAAGATAGGCTAAGAAGGAAAAGGAGGAGTTGTAAGAAAGATGTAACCCGCAAGAACATAATAAATAAATACAATAAAATACAAGTATTTCTGAGTATACGTGTTACGTCGAATACAGTAAAATGAAGCATCAACATATTCTCAGTACCTTGAAGTAGTCGATCAGGACACAGAGAGTTCGTGAGCGAGCGGCAGAAGAACTGAATGTTTACATCGCGGCCGAGCGTCGAAAACAGAAGTTGAGGAAAGTGAGGCGAGGCGGGGGTCGGGGAGGACCCCGTTCGGAATTTTCGCCTCGTCCTTTCGCTTTCACGAGCGTGAGCGCGCGATTCCGGCGGAACATCGACCGCTGCCGTCATTGTATGTATGCATGCTGGCGGAACAGAAGCGACATTCTCGGTGCAGCTTCATGGCCAGCGCACCGGTGCCAATTTGTGCCTGACCTTGTGCCGAGTTGGCGAGCACTTTTGACACACACACACGCTCGCCCCGCTCGCACACTTCTTCAACCCCGACGGCGCGCAACGGCGAAGAGTGGAAAGACGACGCCAGGACGGAAAGCACGTGGCGACGACGCCAGTTTGCCTCCGACGAACTGTGAAAGCGAGCGTCGGCGCGGACCGGTGTCAGTGAACCCACGAAATCCGACCGAAATATTTGGCATTCGGAATAGGCGGCCAGCGACGCTTTTACGCGATTCGTTGGAAAACCTGGGAGACGTTCGGAGACTGAATGGATGCCAAGCGACTCTAAAGGATAACGTCATGACATACGTTACAGCTTTTTTGGGCAGTATTTAATAGTATCTAAAATCCCCCCTAATCTATTATTATCCAAGTAAATTAATGCATTCTGGTACATTTCTTACTGAAATTCTCAGCTAAGAATCTTGGGTATATAAAATATATGTTTAAAAAATTCTAAATTAATTGCTGAATCTTTCGGTCCAGTCTCCTCGCTCTTCTCTCTCTTTCTCTCTCTCCGCACTTGCTGTGTCCCTCTAGCTCATACGTAGGTGCCGGTTCACGGAATGCCGAGACGGTAACTGGCGCAGTAGGTAGGCAGCGATAAATAAATAATTCCGATCGAACTTGTAGCAGCGCGATAGGCGCGTTACCCGAGCGGCACGGTTGCCCACGTACGTGCATCCACACAATGCACAGGCATGCACGGCGAGCATGCGAGTACACTCGCACACACGCGCCAGCGGAGTCCCTCTACAGCGGCAGGTTCGCGGAATACGCACGCATGCGCGACACAAGCTCGCATCCGCGGCGCTTCTCTCTTTCCTGAAAGTACGATCGACTCTTTTTCGTTTTCAAGACGAGCATGCGAGCAACATTGTTGCTCGGCACTCGAGCGACCAGTGCACGCGAGCCGGCAGCATTTTCCTTCTCAAAGGCAACCGCTGCCGGTGGGAAAGGTGAAATTTTAATTGTCCAGCCCGAACGTTCGGCGAAAAAAAGGAGCAGAACGCTCGATGAGAGAAAGGATCGAGTTCGCAGAACGGCAGAAGTCGAAGTTTGCGAATCCGAATCGTTTCATCGGAATCGCCAGTACGAGGCTGCACGTCGGTCAACGCGCTCGAACACGTACGGGATGCACGTATTCACGCGCGTGTACGCTTCAGTGTACGCGCGCGCGCGTATGTATGCGTACACGTGAATGCGCGAGTACGCGGACCGCGCGGAGAAATGAATTATTGTAAGAATGACCCGGTTGATGCTATCTGAGCAGGCAGCCGTGGTCGAATTCGCGTGAATCGAAACTTTCCTACTCCCGTCGGAAGACAGAGACGCGGGGGACCGTTTGCGAGGCAGCGAAAAAAGTCAGGCAACCGCGCACTCTTCGTGGCAGAGAAGCAGGGGAGGGGAGGGGAAAAACTTGCACGGCGAACGTCTCCCTTCATGATCGGTTGCAATTCGGTCACGGGGTATTCACAAGTGTGCGATGCGCCGAAGTGCATGCACGCTGACGCTAGTCGGCAGAAGGACGTCGAGAGTACGAAGACCGACGGAGAGCGACGCGGACCGACGCGAGACGTCGGGGTGGGCGGAGTTTCGGCCGGGCAGACTTTACATTTCTTTGTTTACTCAGGTATCGCTTACGGCAGGGAAACTGCACAATGCGCCGAATGACGTTTCCTGCGCCGAAACGGGCGTCGCCGTCGAAGGCGGCCGACGATGAAGGAACGGATCGCTGACGTCGGGGCCCTGTCGCGCTCGGCGACGAAATTCGAGGAAAATCGATTGCCGCGTCGCGCCGCGAATTTCTCGACGTACTCCGGCGTCGATACGGCCAAGATTGTCGGAGTGTGCACGCTTCGACGTCGGCCTGTCGCGGCTGGCGTCGATCGTATGCGCGTCGGTCGTTACGAGAGTGGCTCGCAATGAAGAGATCGCTTTATTCGCCTCGTTGCCTGGGTCAAAATTGACGCTCGCGAGTTTTTCTTCCGTTTTTCGTCAGGCAGACCACTGTCATAATCAGAGTATTGTGTAAGTTGCGACAGTGCTGTAAATCGAAATTATGAAATAAATGTTTTTCCGGTTAAACGAACCTCGGTGGAATATGAAATTGTTATTATTATTTTTATTAATCGCCCGAGTATCAACGTCTGAATTTTATGGCAAAATATACAATTACGAAGGGAGGACGTTTTTTAATCGCACTACAACTGATTGTGTTCGAGAGGTGATGGAATGCAGCTTCCGATGTAGATTATTTCATGCTACACGTTTTAGTGACACTGAAGTTAAATCTGTAATAAATATGGTGGAGTATAAAGTAACTTAGTATGTCGTATGATATTTGATTCGTTATCGAATTTTTCGCTTAGATCGCTTAGATGTGTCGCCTGATGTCTACTCTTTCATTATTCGCAGCGGTCAATTTGACTTATTCATTTTTATCACCCAAGTTCTATTATCCTTTTTTATTTGATCGTTGGAACTATTAGGTTACGAAGTTTGTGTTAATTAAATTTTGCGGTGCGACCGGTACGCAAAAGGTAAATGTTTGATTATTAAAATTATTTCCACAGTTTTATTGGCGAAACTCAATGACATCTCGTACCTCGAAAATGATGAATTTAACCCAGCCCGGCTAAAAATGACACGAAAATTATACGAACATTATAAACAAAAAACGATCCAGAAACGATGGAATATAATGCGAAATTGTTCGGTCATACTTGCCTCCCATACGAGCGTAAACGAAATAAAAAATATCCAATACCCTCAACAATTTAAAACAGAACCGTAATTTCAGCGACACAGACAATTACCAGATTTATCAACGTCAATCGCCGTCGGTCTCACCAGTTACTGCGAGAGTAGTCTGCGTCAAAAATTAGGGAAACTCACTAATTATTTACCTAGTCATACGCCGTCTGCCGACAAAACGAAACGTTGCAACGATCTCCCTACATCGACTTACGCCACTTTCACAATTCCCAGCCCACACACATCGACGCGTCCGTCCAGACGCTTTCGTGGCAACGTTCGTTCACGAATTGCATACTTGAGCCCAACAGATTTCCCAGCACGGCGAAACGATCCTGAAAAACCATTCACAGCGGCCCACTCAATTAGCCGATTAACAATCGGCGTAAGGTCATCGTTACCTTTTTCGTCCGGGAAGCGTCGACCTAACCGCACGACCTTCGGTGTACAGGCGCACGATCGACAAACAGGGAGAGCGTAGGTTATTCGGAAATTCGCATCGTTCTCCAGTATAGTCCTGCACAGAGTGCGTTGAAACGCACGAATCCGCGGGTCCCCGACGAACGAGCGAACTTGCAGAGAGCGAGACGGACATATAGGTGGAGAAAGAAGAGAGAGAGGGAGAGAGAGAGAGGCACAGTCGCGAAATTACCCCGATACCCACTCTCGCTCGCAAATACACAGGGTGCCGTTTATTTGCCTCTGACTAATTGTAAGCACGTCCCGCGTCTGGGAGATATCTCGGCCAGGTCGAGCCGCGTTTCTCGATTTCTACTCGTTTCAATCCGTCCCTACCCCTCCCCTCCCCAGACCCTCCCCAGACCCTCCCCAAACTCTCTCGTCATCGCTCGCAAACAATTGGCGCATCGGGGTCGCGCGCGCGACAAAAATTTACCTTTAATTAAGGCCCGATAAAGGAACGCGCACGATCTGCCGATGGCACAGATCGGTTCAGATTGTTTCGATGCGAAGGGATTGTGATACTTGAAGAGGTTGGAAATCCTTCGACGTAGCGCGGGAAGATTTAATTGGCCCGCGCGAATTACGCGGATCTTCGCCGATTTATTTACGCTCGCGTTAATGAGAAGTAAATCTTTGAACAACGGGGGAAAAATGGTATGTCGGAGGCGCAAGCTTGTAACTGTTTGTTATGCAATTTCGTAATGCGAGCCGCGTTGCGCGAGGACGGTGTGAAAAGTCTGGCGGGATTGAATGGGATTCTCGTTTTTTGGCGCAAAACTCCGACGAGCGAGGCGATGCTTTCGAAATGTTTTGTTCGCCCGCGCAAATTGTTTCTTTCGGCGGGTATGCGAAGCCGATGTTCCGTTATTAGGAATCGGTTGCACATACGTACGTACGTACGTACGATCGGTTAATGCACATAGTTTAATTTTCACCGGCATACGCTTTGTACTGTACATTTTACGTTCCCAGGCATTATACGCATAATGTATAAATTATATTCTTTATTCAAGTATCGGATTATCCCACGAGTTCCATATTACGCACACGCAATTGATTAAAACATCTATGGTTTAGATTTCATATGTTATATAATCCACATCGTACGAAACTTTGTATTATCAAGCATAATACGTACAATTTATAAATGATATACTTAAATAAAGTGCCGGATTATCCTATGGCAACCTGCGCAACTAGTCGTACGAAGTACCGATCGTACCTCGGGCACAATTGTGCATACATTATCGATCAGGATGCAGTACACTTTAAGAAAAGAAACTATCTCATCCCCACTCCTTAATCCGATCATTTCCCACAGCCGTCAGTCCAATAAATTCGCCTCGCCGAAGGTAAAAATGAACGACGCTCCGCTCGGCGGCCAATTTGAGTCGGCTTTCAGGCCGCAGAAGGGAAAATTGTATTCGTTTAACGCTGCTGCACTCGCAGGCGCACGCATTGTTCGAACCGACGCCCACCGCGAGCTCCGCTTATAAATCCGGCGGGTCCGCTTAATACGCGTGCACGCGTCCTCCTTCTGTGTATGTCTCCCAGCGCTGGCACACACCTACGTGTGTGTATATACAGCCACCCTGGAAGCCAGTCGTCAGTGTTGCACACAGAGGGGAGTCGGCGACAATGCGCGTTTCGCGGCGAATACGCGGATTTATCGACGCTGGCAAGGACAATGAGCGCGAAGATAGGGACGCCGGCTAGGACCCGGCACCGAATTCCAACCTCCCCTCCCCCCTCCTACGTCCTGAAAAGCTCTTAAACTTTCGGCATTGTGCGCCGCGAACGGCATAATGTACCGACGATACTCGACGCACGATTCGCGCCGACGGAGAAGCGAGTAATTCGTGCTTTCTTTATCTCGCAATTATCATCTATTTGCATATTTGCCTCTGGCTGCCGAGAGTACGCGCTCACGGCTCTCGGTGGCCGTTTGTTGTTGGTACATTATCAATTTTTTTCAAGATAATCTGCTTATTGCTCCGTAGAGTCTGTATTTTTAATTGTATTAAAGTAAAGTGAGCCGAAAAGGACGAGATGCAGTGTATAGGCGATCTTTGCATAAGGGATCTTTAATGTACTCGTTCTTAACCCATTACCCACCACAATTCAAAAAATACAAAAAGTTTGTAAAATAGTAAAACAGCTTTTTGTAAAACAATTATACATCACTTTGACGGTCAAGAACTTATAAATTTTAAAATACAAACGATAAATAAAATTAGCTGTATGTTTAGAAGTTGCGGTTATTAAAAGAAAATAATTTGAAAATGTGTCCCAAAAATGGGACATTGGCGAATAATGGGTTGAGTAGTCTGTTACTTGAATTCCATTGAAATCATTGAAATAATCCGAAACGCTCGGCGTATTCAAACTGTTTCGATGCACTTCGACTTTCGTCGCGTAGCAATAGCCCCATTGTCCACCTCTGTATGTCATAAGCACGGATTTCATACGACACGAATTAACCGTCTTGCGCAGGGATTGACAGTGTTCCGTAAATTTTCGCGGCGAACTTCTGTGCCGAGCGCGGCCGATCGGAGCGTAAAGAGGCCGGCGCCGGTTTCGTTCGCCGATGAATCGGCGAGAATTCGGTCCGAGCGTCGCGCGAGCGTCGACGCGTATCGACGTCGACGTCGTCGCCCGCGTTTAAAAGCTCCCGCCGGCATCGGAATTCGTTTGCGCGGCCCTGCCCGCTGCCATTTCTATCGGCAAACTCGGCGGCGCTCTCATTGTCTTTCGGGCAGCGCCGATAAATCCGCTTATATGCGTGCAGCGAAACGCATTGTCGCGGCTCGTTAGCCGCTAACGGTGCGGCAAATCCGAGAACACAACGCATCTGCCCTCCCCGCTCGGACGATCGCCAACCTTTCAGCGAACTACGACCGCTTTCTTCCGCGACCGCTCGCCGCCGCGGTGTCTGAGAGACTTTCGGCCGAACGTCCTCTCGTTTCTCATCAATGACAGTTTGTTGGAATGTTTCATTTATTTCGTATATTTCCAAAATTATTGATTCATAATATTTTTTTATAGTTATAGCTGAAACTGGTGCGGAGACGGTTATGAGATTTATTTGTAAATAATCTATAAAGAGTTACTTCACAGATTTCAAATGTTGTTGATTCTTATTATTTTTACTGTAGTGGTAGTTGAAACTGTCGGAGACTGTTATGAAGTTTGGTTGTAGATTATTTAATTTAGGAACTAAAATCAGGTTGCAACAATCGGTTATTGAACGATCAGTGTTTGATTTGTAACAAAACTTCAATGATTTTTGACTGATATAATTTAACATATTAAAGTTTAATATAGTTTATAAAGTTTAGAAACTTAGAAATTAATTTAGAATGTTTAATATAGAAGTTTATCAAGCGGGTTCAAATAGTGTTTGATTTTATTAAGATAATGTAAGTAAAGGTGTGTACATAAAGCGTCGACTCAACTGCGATCAAAAAGTCAAGTGAGAATTATTAGGGGAGCGATTGCTGAAAATAAGAAACATCGTTTTGTCAGTGTCAGCCGAGCGTACCGAAAAACGTCATTACAGTATATTTGCGAGGCGCACAAAGAGCGGAGAGCGCAGCGGGCAATTTCAGTGCACTGTAGGTGTCTGCTTCTTTTTCGGGCACAAAAAAGGAGCCGAAGGACCTCGATCCGCAGAGATCGCGGGGTTCGAGGTCGGGCCTTGTCTACCTACCGAATGCCTCGCCGGCCTTAGGCCCGCCCCCGACCTTGGGCCTGCTCTAAGGACGGCCTCGATTCCTTTTATTAAGGCGTCGCTTCGGCAAACATTCGGCTCAAGGGAGATCGACCTGCCTCGAGGTTACTCATCCAGACGGATGGCCGACCCGAAATCCGGACAAAAGACTTGAAACGATCGACCGGTAACATGCGCGTCTTCTTCATTTTTGTATTTTCGATTAAAAATACCGAAAAGTGAAAATGGCAATCTTCACTATAGTTTGAGAGAATTTATTAGAATTTCGAAAGATTGTAATTAGAGACTATAACATTGTGAATTCGAATTATGTATGTAACAATGTTCGTAATTGAGAAGCGTACAAGCATGTTCACATGTAAGTTTTAATGTGAGTGGGAGATGATACATAATGCAAATTGCGAAAGTGAAAAATTTGACGGACTCAAAATAATTGTTCGTTTTGATTAAAAACACTGTCTTTATTACCTCGGCACACGCTACCATCGTAATCGGCACCACGTGTATCTTTTCAGAAATGCAAATCGCGGAATACAAATGTGCAAAAAGAAAATCGTCGGATACGGAATCTCCATACATTGGAGTTACAAAGTTCAGAAATGCACAATTTAACCTTATCAAATTTCCGTTCTCACCGACGAGGAGTGAATTAAATTCAAATTGTGTGATTCCGCAAATGATAATGAACCGAATGTAAGACAAACGTTGGAAAGTGCGAGAACGAAAATTCGGGATAACGCGTCGCGACGCGTGAAATTCCGGTTCGAGAGGGGCCGAGGCGTCCGTTAATTTTCGCCAAAAGTTTTGACGGGTGAGAAGGAGCGTTTCGCGGTCAAATGAAACCGGAAGCCGCCAAAAGCGCAGTGTCCCACTTTCGAGGGTCATCCACGGAGCCTCGTTAAACCGTCGGCGCGGATCGATCGACTCGCTCGGTGGACCGTTGAAAGTAAAGTGCCTCCTTTGCGTACACACGCCGAGGAACATATTCCAGAAATCGTTACATCAAAGAAACACTTTAACGACGCCACTGTACGCTCAGTTTTTCGCGCGCCTCGCTAATTATCCATAACGATTCCGCTAATAGCGTCATTGCGTGCTGCTCGTGTATGCTGAAAGGATTTTTTCCATCCCCCCTCCTCCTTCTTTAGATGTCATTTATTTATTGGCATGCCACCGAAGAGTATAAATCCATACGGTTCACTGTGCTTTCGACTCGCGCAGCGGAAGTATGCGACTGACAATTGTGAACAGTTCACGTATATTACTTTGACGTAATGACGCAACTGACAATTCTAAACGGTTCACGTATATTACTTTGACGTAATGACGCGACCGTTTCGAGCGGGATTTTGAGGAGCTCCGCGAATTGAATCGAATCTACCTACATTCAATTTGCAAAGAGTAATTCGGCGTGCGCCGTGAGACTAGCCGCCGATCGTTTCGTTCGAACGATTCGCAAGGATGGAGTTCGAAGGCGTTCAAAGTGTTAAAGCAGGCGTTATAAGGCACTTCTCGGCAGCGCGGAACAGTTTCTCACCTGGCAATCGGCTAACGAGCATTACGATTGCAGCCCGGCCGCTTTTCTCGCTAATCCGCTCCGCCGGTAACGATCGTTCTTGCCCCCCTTCCGAGCATCGCTGCAAATTGTTCGCAAACAATCGTCAGCCCCGTCTACCATTCTTCACGACCCTCTCCGTCGACCGTCAGACTAGAAGACTCCGCTCGGACTCCTTCACCATTTTGAGACCGCGAGGATTCGAGCTTAACCAAAGGGTAATCGATTATCGCCTACCGAACTGCCACCGATACAAACACAGAACGGAATTTACAAGTCAGATCAATTCTCTCGCCTTACGTCGACGGCTGCACGCGTAATGAGTCTCTAACAACAAACGTCGACTGTGTCGACAGCTGATGGCAGTCTTCGCTTCATTAGGCTCTCGGTAATCACAGATCGCGTCCGTTCGTAATCGGCCACGATCATCTACGCGGAAGAATAGTTCAAGCCAAATATTTACTCCACTGTAAAAAAGAATTCGCTCGCAGTCCCGCTCGACGTGCGTGCAAACGTTCGAAAAAGGTACCCAGCGCCGCTTTTTTTTTTTTAATAAATACCAAAAGTGCAGTAACCGATAGCTGACACTCTCCCTACGCGCTTGCCTCGGTGACGGTGTTGGCCCGCGTCCTTGAAAACATTGCGCCAGCTGCGCTCTTATCGACCCTCATCCTCGAAGATCAATCAGCGAGCGTGGTCGCGATCGGAACGATCGGCGTGCCGACCGGAAGTAGGTAGTTCCGCCACGATCGACTGGGTGACAAAGCGTGGACGATGCGCATAGTGCGCGCCGGCGAAAAAATGTCGCGCATTTTGGCTGAGGGCCGACAAGTTCGAGCGAGTTTATCGGATCCGCTCTCCCCTTCTCTCTCTCTCTTTCTCTCCCTCGATCGATTAACGACAGAAGCGGCTGATGTTGACTGCCTGCGAACCCGTATGTGGCAGGTAAGAGCGAGTGGCCTATGGCATGTCGTATTCCCTGTTTTGCTCATTCTCTCTCTTTTTCTGTTTTTTCCCTAAACGAGAGAGAGAGAGATTTCATCTGTTTCCTTCGAGAATAAAACTCTCTTTTCTCTAAAGAAAAAGAGAGGGGGTAATTTTTCTCTAAAGAGTGGAAATGAGGAGTTTTTCATACCCCTCCTCTTTTGGGTGCAAGATTCTCTCTTTTCAGAGTAAAGAGGAAAAATGAGAGACGGAAAGAGAGAGGGAAAGGGTAGGCCGAGTCAGAGCCGATATTTTTTTCCTGCTCCCGATGTTATTTTCCGACCCGGACCCAACGCCGCTTCGATGGCAGGCGACGCTCGTTTATGACCATTTTGTACACCCGCCCGGTCAGTGAAAACACGATTTCGTTAACGCGAGCTCGCGCGCGCGCGCGCGCGCATCACCGACGCCGAACGGTCAGTTTACCAAAGCTTGATTTCGCTGAAAAACAAGCGGGCCGCGAGCTGTGCCACGCATCTGTCCAAATAGTCGGACCCCGATTTTTTGTCTGTTATTGCGATACCGCACTTCGGACGGTCAATTAGGAGGGGTGGGCGGGGTGGGGCGATAGATATTGCATTATGGAGCGACAGGGGGTGCGGGCAGAGAGGTCGCAAGAGATTTTGTGTTTTGACCGTTTTTGTTCTTGCCTCAAGCTCGTATTCAACATACTTTTCGTACGGAATGAGTGGATACACCCGGTAAGAGTGTCAAAGGCAATGGGTCGGAGGACTGAGAGGATGGGGGAGGGTGTCCAATTTGGGGAGGGACGTTAAGTGAAAAGCGACGCCGCTCGAGGCGCAAAAGTTTCCGACAGCCATAATAAGTGCTCGCATCTGTTTAAACAGCGCCAGAAGCGTCGGGAAGAATGCGAGCCGAGAAAAAGTGGCGCTGCTACGTTTTTTTGGCCCTTGCTGATAATGCATTGTTGCGATTGGGACGGACGTACTTGTTAGTTCAGTGCCGATCGCGCAATCATTTGTTCGCTAAATTACGTTCGCAGTTAGTTGAATTTAAATTGCAATGCGATTTTGGCGCGTAATAGTTGCCGCTGATGACTGTTCCGCGTGTCGAAACGAGATTATTGATGAAAAAGTATTACCAAACATTTGTTCGGCGGCGGTATCAAACGAAGACAGCGAAACGGCAAATAATAGAGTGAACCGTCAAAATTTACGATTATTAGCCAAATGTAATAAATGGCAAATCCTTTTGATCCCGGCGCATAACAGAAAAACACGGCGTCGGAATTTTAATGCAATAACAATAGTCAATAAAAATGACACTGCGATATTTTCCGGCTGTAACGGTTGATAGCGGAGGAGGAGGAGGAGGATGGGGGAAAAAAAAGCTGTATTTTCGTGACATTTATACGGATTTAATTTCACTCGTTGACTACGAATCGAATGATATCGGATCAGGTTTGAAACAGTATTGTGAACTCTCACGCGATCAACAACTCTTAGTTGAAGTTTCAAACGTCCAAATAGTACGTCAGTCTATTTAAATTCTTTCAGCGTGAAAATAAATACCTCCGCACCTGCCCAAACATCATCGTAGCCAACAGCGTCTGACAAAAACTGATATTACTTTGTTATTGCGCCGGGCGAGAATGTCGAAGTCACTGCCATCTGCCAAAGAGTACAATTGCACGTTCAGTGAACGTCAGCCGTTAACGGATAATATTTCTGATCCGACATTTCGGTCGCGTTACTTCGACTGCCCTAATCGGTCGACGAAGCTGCCAGCCGGAAAAAATAAGTGTCCCACCTTCGGCCTCGCGATCGTCACGACGTGTTTACGCGATGCACGCGAAACGTACGACGAGTGAAAACAGGCGTCCTAGGCGTGAAAGTGAACGAACGAAAGTTCGCCAACCGTTCTCGCCGTTCGGGGATTTTAGTTCGTTTACTTTAAATCGCCGCGGCCGGCGAGAGCGAGAGACACTTGACCGTGGAAATGACCGCGATAGAAAGGGAACGGAATGTTCAATTACGGTATCGCCGATTATTTACTCGCCGCCGATTGGCCCGATTACTCAGCTCTGCATTCCATTTGCGCAACCCCCCGAAAAGTCTCACGTTCCAGCGCCGGACGGCACCCAACACACATCCGGAAGCCGAATATTTATAAACCGCCATCCTTGCGCAATCGATGTACATATAAATCCAAGCGCAACGCTCACGATCGCCATGCAAAAATTCCATTGTCCGATTTTCACTGCAATTACACTCGGCGTCGAGCGAAAGTCTCTATTATCTCCGGCCGAGCCTCATGATTATTATGCTAATAAATCTGGCCGCGTAACCGCGACCAAGGCAAACGTAATCCCGTAAAGCGTAACTCGATCGTTATTCCGCACTTTCACTGGCCGAGGCGTCCGGACTCGCGATTCGAACTTTCGCGCCTTTCCTTCAGGTGGCGAGTGCCGTTCGGACGCGGCGGGAAGCGTCCGGCGTCGGCGCGGCTTTAACGGGTAATTGGCGTCAATTTGCCGGGGTAAAATTTCGTGGCCGTACCCGAAGCAACGATGCGTCATCGTTCCATGGCCCCGTGGTCGAATCAACTCTCCGCTGAGAGGACGCGGTCATTGCACCGACCCGCCGGCCGGTGGCTCTCTCTGTTAATGATGCTTGCCCGAGAGCACGCTCTAATTTCGATCAATTAATAAAAGGCCGAGGCCACCGGCCGGCGCCCATTCCGGAATCGTCGAACCGCGAGGATCGGAACGCGGACTCTGGACGGTGTCGGGGCTTCAATCGCGATCGGGCCATTCCGAATGCCGCCGTTTGTCGCATTGTTGCCGATTCCGAGCGACGCGAAACTGGCATTTAACGCACCTTGGCAGTGGAATCGATCGATGATCCGATTTCATAAAATTTCTGATAGGTTCAACGGAGTTTGCCTGCGACGCGTACTTTAGTCGGCGGGGTTGCGAAAGGTAGATATTCCACTGGATGAATGTAGGTTTGTACAAGGATGTATTTATGTAGGGGAAAATTGTGTTTAATTAGCAACCTGATTATGTGATGATTTTAATTGTGTTGCGACGATAGGAATTGGTAAGTAAGGAGAACGTATCTTGAAATTTTCACCAATGACTGATGTTGAAACTAGAAAAGATATGCTTGCATACATTAGCGACAAAGTTTGAAAGTACAGCAGCAAAACCTCAGAAATTCCAACGACATGTAACTACAATTTCACAGATTGCCATGTGTCAACAAATTTCGTCAATGCGCAAGAGCATAAATCGATCTTCCGCGAACGCGGCCGATTTTCCGTTCCGACCGAGACAGAAGCGAGTCGAAAACAGGCGCGAGCGAGGAAAAGAGTTTGCGATTCGTACGAAACGCCGATAGCCCGCGTTATCGATTGCTGCACCGGATGCAGGTTTATAAGCCTTTCAGATTACGCGGTCCCCCTTGCCAGTCTATCGAATGCACCGGCCCTGCACTCCCCTCGCCCCCTGCACGATCCCACCATCTCTCTTCCTCCCGATCGCTCACTTCGGTCCCTTACTCACGATTTATCAATCCTCCCCTTGCCTCTCTCTCATTCTTTCCCCCTCAAACTTTATCCTTCAAATGCACATCTTTGTCTCCATCTCTCGCTCCCTCTCTCGCCCCCTCTCCCTCCTCTCTCCTGCTCGTTCGGTTCCACCATCCTCCTTCCACTTCCCATATCTTCGCGCGCATCCATCTCGCTCGCTCGCTCGTCGAGCGGCTCGTGTTAGCAGTTTTGCAATTTCAACCTCATTTTTGCGCATCGCTATCGCGCCGGGCAAACACGATAAAGGCGACTTTATCAGGGGCCCCGCGCCCGCTTATCGGCGCGCTCTTATTTTTTCAGGCCACTCGGCGCGATTTTCGCAAGAGTCTGTTGCACCTCCGTTGCACCTCCGTCATCTCGGCGGAGGAAAAATAAAAGGTGTATAACCGTGTCGCAATCGGGACCGGCACCTGCTGCCCTTAGACGTCGCATTCTTCGGGGTCGAACGTTGAATATACGAAAAACCGATGATTCGCTTTTGTTCTATTAATTTCGTACTCTGATCTGTGCAGATCAGTTCTTCAGACATCGTGGAGGTATTAGAGTGTTTAGGTCGTTCAAGTTATTTTTTCGTCGAGCTTTGATTCCGTACTCGTACAGAGGAATAATCGATTGGCTGATAAAGTATTTGAAGTCAAGATTCATGCCGCGGTCGCGACAGTCTTTCAAGTCGAATACATCGATACGGAATCGTAAAAATGAGTGGTAGCGCCATGTTAGTATTCGCAAAGGACAATACACCCTCTAGCATGCCGTGAAGCTGATCGTCTCAAAGGATCCGAAGGCACTTGGCACCGAGTCCTTAGCGACGCTTACGCTTCTCGTTAAACGGCGAGACATTAAATATGCGCGCGCACGGCGGCGCGCAGGCAAGAAAGGAGGCGCAATATCGCAGGCAATTTTCCGGCGGAGGAAGTTACATTGTGGTTAGACCGTCCAGTGGAAACTACCGGGCCCGGTAATGACCCGTTGGGACTTCCCTTTCGACGGTCAGCGACTGGGGGATATTCTCTTTTCTTTACCGGCCAGTGAGCACCGCCGTTTTCACCGCCTCGCTCCCGCTCCTTGCGGAGTCCGAAAATTACACACGGCTCGCGTCACCTACGCTCGCGCGCGCGCGCGCACTCCAAAATGGCGTGCGCCTCCTCGAACGTTACGGCGCGGATTTCTAAAAAGGGAAAATGAGACGAACTGAGTGGAACGACGACCGAAGAAAGCCGAGCGAGAAATTTGATTTTTTCCCCATAGTTGGGAGAGTCGGGAGGGACTGATTTTGAGGTTAGGTCGATCAATGACTCAGTCATGCCGCTGACTGAGCCGTGCGAGCGGATCCGGCGTCCGTCGGAGTTACAAGGGCGTTGTACTCGGTGGAAACCGTGTTACTTTTTCTTTCCAGCGGAGTGTTCCTTTCCGAACGGCGACGCAATAGTGGATCGTTTCGCGCTGATTACATTGCCATGAATAAATGGACGATGACATAATACGGAACGCGGCCGGCCGTTCTTGCGGTCCCGCATTGACACCGTGCGGCCGCTCGGAGTATCGGCGTCCCACGAAAGTGGACCGCGGACTCTTCGCCGAGCTTTGCGAAGCAAATTCGCGCTTAATACCCGCAACGTTCTTGCTCGTCTCACTCTATCGAGCCGAACTCGATCCTCCTCCCAGAAAAGCGGCAAGAGATCCCAACCGCCTACCGCCGTTCCCGTACGGCGGCCTCTCCCACCTTTTTCCCTCCCAGCGCCGGATTTTCAGTCGGTTTCTTCCTCGCTCCAATTACGAAAGGATTAGACTCGCCTGTAATTACGCCCGCGGCCAGCAAAGTGGCGCGCCCAGCGAGCTTTTCATTGAGAAACGAGCGAGCGAGAGGAACGAGTCGGCGGACAGAATGAACGTTCGCTGGGAAAGAGTGAGTGAGAGAGCGAATGAGAGAGAGGGAGAGGGAGAGAGAGAGAGAGAACTGGCAGGCTCTAGCGATGAAGTCGACGAAGGAGTGAGACAGACCCGCGGACTATCAATGCAACAATCCGTACGCGTACTACTCCGAATACGTTGCAACGTCCGACGAATGTCTGCCGCAAAGTGAGCTGCGAATTATCTCGCGAACGCTTCTCGTCGTCGATACGACGGAGAGCGGTCGTCCGACGCCACCGGCGGCTCTAATTATTGCTCCCGCCGACCGCGCCAACGAATGGGTTACTTAACAACGGGCTAACGGTTTTACGATGCGCGTTTAGCGGCCTTTACGACGCACTTTTCGCGCCGAGTCGCTCGTTCCGAACGGTCCGCGCGACCGGAGTCGGCTGAAAACTAATATCTTATATTGATTACTCGTTATTAGTCGGGCCTGGCGCACTCCTTCGCCGAGTCCGGAACCGTCGACGTGATTTACGCGGCGGGTCCGAACGTTGAAGTGCGAACCTGCCATTAGGGCGATTAGGCGAGCGGTAGAATTTCGTCGGATTTCTTTATCGCTTCTGTTCCGAGCCGATCGCCGGCTCGTGTGATGGTATTAGAAGAGCGGATGCCTCTTTAGGCACGGCCCGAAGTATAATAAGTACTGATGAATGAGATTAGCCTTGGGAACCTACGAACGACGTCAGAGGTTGTTCGACCGAGCAAATAGTTTTCCGAAATAGTCGTATCGACACAGATACTTTTCCCTGATCCGAATTGCACCACGACCGAGCCACTTTCCATTGTGTCTCTCCGCTCCCTATCTCCGATCTGCCGAACTGGCGAGTCCCTTTTATTCCGGCCATCGGAGCACGCCGTTAACGTTACCTTCATATTTATTGTCCGGCACCGGCATTACGGCCTTATGCAATTCTTCGCAATTATTTCCTCGTACTTTACCCCAGATTATTGTTCTCCCACTCTGACAGCAACCTCCGCTTCTCTCCCCCTCCCTCTCTCTCTCTCTCTCTCCTCCTATTTAATCTCCCCGCTAAACAGAGCCGTCCATAAATCGGCACGTCCCCGCGGACACCGAGCGGTCTCATGAAAACTTGGGCTTTACGTAACAAGATGGACGCGCCAGTTTCCGTGTGCCTTTCACGCGGCAAGGCCACCAGAAGCACGGCCGGGAGTAGTCCGCACTGCCGTGGGATCGTAAGGGCGAGTTACCAGCCTCTAACCCGACTCTAACCCAGCTCCAGCTCTAACTCCAACTCTAGCTGCAACTCCAGCTTCGACTGAGGCGCGCGCTCGCGATTCCGCGTCCACATCCCTCCCCTCCCGCTCCTCTGCCGATTCCTCATTCATCCTCCTCTCACCTCTCCTCGTCCCGCCCCTCAACCCCCCCCCCCCCCCCCCTTACTCCGTCACCAGACAACATTGGCCGTTACTATGTCTACGCGTTCTAACGCCTGTCCCGTATGCGCGTTTGCACACGGCAAAAGCGGGCTTGTTAGAATCGTGTTAAGCGCGCGTGTGGACGTGTCGTGCACGCGCGTGTGCTCGCCGCTCGGACGTGCGTATATTCGAACGATGCAAAACGTTGCACGTAGGTAGCCGTACACCGTCGTTGCACTGCCGATCTCCGGTTGGCTCCGCGAGCCAAGACCATGAACCGATCGTGGGAGCCAGCAGCTGAACGGCCGATACGTACACGTGCCGATGCGATCGTGTGCGATAGTTTGGGGACGTGTGCGCGGTCGTGTGTGTGCGCGCGTAGAGTAAGCTAAGAAATATCCGAGGGCGCCGCATTTCGTCCTTCTCTGCGGAGCCCGGTCTTTGTCTCTTGCGCGCTTCTAGGAGAGGAGGAGAGAGAGAGTGTGTGTGGCAGAGTGAAAGAGAGAGAGAGAGAGAGAGAGAGAGAGAGAGAGAGAGAGAGAGAGAGAGAGAAGGCTGATCACGACACGGCGAGGGCCATTCATTTTTTCCGAGCCGACCTGGCATTTTTCTCCGCGTTCGATTTGTCTAACGGTTGTGATTGCCGATCTCTGCCGATCGAAGTCTGAGACTAACTCTCGCTGCGGCTCGCTCGATTTTTCCCTCGGCCAGTTTTTATTTCTCTTATCTGCGCCTGGCGATCGGGACTATAGTAAAATTCTATCACGGTCCGCTTTTCAATAGAGAGCGCTGCAATTTTCCAAGAATAAATTTAATCTTGCCGCTAGTTGGCGCGTGCAATAGAAAAATGTTAAGCAGTTCAGATTGATTCTACATTCAAATTAAAAAACGAAATTTCAAGTACTCGAACTGAAAGGTTGGAATTACCGTCCCGACAGTTATGTACAGAGAAGCATACGATGAGCGCTCTTACGGCGCAACGAATCGCATTCGTACACACCCGAGGCGCATTTTTCCTCACCTTAATTAAATTTGGATTAGCGGCACCGTGCCGCATTACCCTTTAACGATAGCGGCTCGCCTAGGGTTAACCGCCAATTCGACGTTGCCCAAGATGGACACGCGGGAGTGGGCGTTTCTCTATAATAGCTACATGCAAATTTCCAAGCGCACTCTCGGCCCATAAGCGTCCCATAACCTCTCACGGTGCACTCATGGCAGGGCCCGGTCCCCGTTCAGCGGCGAGTACCTATATATTTTCGTCCGTTCGCTCGGGAGAAGGAACGAGAGGCGAGAAGGAACGACGGAACGACGGAACGATGGAACCGAAGGAACGAACGAGCGGACAGGACGCCTCTTACTTTCGTACTGATGCACGCTGCGGCGCCCATTCACGTTTCCATTCACTCTGCGCCGGGTCGTGAGCGTTATACGACGTTAACTCTTTCAGCCGCCGATTACATTATTAACATTCAAAAGCGCCCCGTTGCCCTGACGAGCCGGCTCGCCAGCCGGCAACTTCTTATGTAACGCCTTTTCATTTGCGGCTACGTTCTCCTTTCGTTGCGGAGAGCGCGCGCGCATGAGCGTTACGTTTTATGTGCCGTTCGAGGACTCGGGATTATCGCGCGGGAAAGCTTCGGAGGCGCATGCGATTATCGTGCGATTATCGTGCGACTTATCGTGCGACTTATCGTGCGATCATTGCCTAGAGTTTCGCACGTCGCGCGTAACGCACGTATGAATGGCCGGTATTTTGATTCTACGCTTCGAGAATGGAAATTGGTAAGGTTTCCATATTCGTTGCATTATTAATTTGGCGTACTGTTCCGCTGCAACGGTCGTGATTAGGGACGTATTAGAATGTTATTATATGGGGTTAGGGTGTGAGGGGAGGGGGGGGGGGGGGGTGAAAGTAAGAAACTGCTTGATTCGGAACCGCGAGAGATTTGATTATTTATATAGTATTGTGAGGCGAGACGGTATTTGAGACGGCGCGGTTGTTAGATGGAAATTGGAACAGTTTTCATAGCCGGTCTGACTGCATTGTTAAGCGGCCGTTCTGCCGTACTGTTCGTTCTGCCGCAACGGACGTGATTAGGGATGTATTAGAATGCTATTATGTGAATCGGGAATGGAGTGGGTTCAATGTAAGAAACGCGTACTAACGATTGGGATCCGCATGACTCTTGACCATATATGTCCAATTATGAATGGAGAGCATTTACATGACAGGACTTTTTCAATGGAAATGAAAGCATTTCCCGTATTCATTACATTATTAATTTGTACTGTTCTACAGCAACAGTTTTGATGAGGAATACATTAGAATGTTATTATCCAGCCCGGCGTTAGAGCGTGCTCGAAAATATGAAACTTGCCTCGATCGATTTGACTTCGCATAACATTCGATCACTTATATTATATTATGAATGATACTACTCAGAGGTTACATTTACGGACATTGTAACACTTTACCATATTCGTTGAATTATTAATCACTGTTATTCTCACGGAAACGATTATCATTAGAAACGTGCAAGAATGTTAATATTACGATTGAAATGTAGAATGTGCCTTACAATAAGAAACTCATGTCATTATCGTGGCTCGCACGACATTTGATTATAGACAGTTTACCGCCGGGCTAAAAAATATTTGCAGACCGCGACTTTTGAACGGAAATTGTATTACTCTTCCATATTCTCCGCATTATTAATTCGTTATGTTCGATCGCAACGGTTCTCATCACGAATGTATTAGAATGTCATTACACGGTCCGAAAATAGAGTGTGTTTGAAAGTAAGAAACTCGTTTGACGATTTGGACCCGCCTGACATTTGATCTTCGTCGCTGGGTCAATTATATGTTGAAGATTGGCGTCGAGTGCGGCGCGGATTGCGCAAAAAGCAGGCTTGCATAGCATTTTGAAGGCCAGCCAATGATGAACGATTTTGCGCCGGCACGTTTTTTCCCAACATAGGACGGCTCCTGACGTATTTTCCGCGTTCGAGCGAGCGCGCGCGCACCGCCACGCTCCGAGCGGATTAACATTTCATTAGATCGTTCGATCCAGTCACGGCGGACGATATTTCTTCGGAGTCAGGCTCGTCGCTCTTCCGCCGATAGCCGTCAGCTTCTTCGCCGGATTCTTTCCTGCCGGACGGTTTTTTTGCCGCGGAAGAACATCGGCAAGAAAGCCGCCTCTTACTCGCCGCGAATCGTATTTGAGATATCGCCGGTCTCGCGATTCGTTGCCACACCGCTCTTTTGTGGATGAAATTACGAAAAATTTGCACTGCGCGCCTTTTCTCGCGCGATCCCATCTTTGCCCGGTAGCGTTTCCTTAGACCGTGGAATCTTTTCCGTTGGATGTGCAAATTTTCCGACTTGCAAGTGCTCAGCAGTCATTTTGATATCCCTCACGTCTTGTCGTAAGTACTTCGTTCTTTTAATCCTGAACGATACATCGTTCCGTATGACCCGTGACCGTACTCGAACTCGTACTTCGAACGAACGTTACTGTACGTACAAGTCAAAGGGCCCTGAATTCTCATCGTCAAGTGTTACCCAATTCTAAGAATTTTCCACTTACGACCGGCCTCAACCAATCTCTGTACTTTCCCAATGGTGACTCTTCACTACCAAGCATCGATTTCATATATTTCGTCCCGGCTTATATAACTTCATTCGCACGATTTTAACGCGCGAGACTGAAGTGCGTCCGGCATTATTTCGTTAACCTTCGTACTCTGTACCCGTCCACGTGACCAACATATCCCACTAATGACACGTCTCCACGTTTCTATTTCCCTTCACCGCTCGAGCATCTAGCGTTACATCGAACATTTCCGATGTCGACCTCGCTCATCCTTCCCCTCCCCCTCCCTCACCCGGCCCATCTCCGATGACGCCGAAGACGCGTACAATATTCACCCTCGAAACATCCATAAATCAGCCCTCTCGACGTCCGCCAGTCCAGAAACCATCCGGGTTTGTTTAAGGCGCGAGCGGCTCGTTCGTAACGTTTCCTGCGGTAAATTACACGTTCCCGATAGTCCTTCGAACGTGTTTAGGATTATCCTGGCAAAGGCCTTTCTCTGGCCGTCTCTCTCGAACCCCGGCCACCGGCGACGCTCGATTTCTCACTCGCTCTCGGCCGAGCATGACGAGAGCCCGCCAGTCTCGGGGCACCATAGCCTTCAACGTCCATTTTTACGATCGATCACAAGGAATGCCGACATGTAGCGCAAGATCGTTGCCGCGAGCCGATTGAGCGGCCAGGATATACCGACGTGAGCGCACACCTATAAGCCTGTGCGCACACTCGCGCGCGTGGAATCCTGCGCACACACTTTTAAACGGCTGCGAATATTACCGCGGAAATGGCTCGCATTGACAGAGGGCGAAAAAGAAGGATCGAAAGCAAGAGTGGGTTCGCGCGTAGTGGATAGTGCGCGCGCGCACCAGCGAGCTGCGCACCGGTTCATTGAATAAAGTAGCCGGTAAGCTGGTGCAATAACGATACCGTTACTCGTGTGTGTCGCGCACGCCGGCAACGAGGCGACTTAGTTTACAGCCTCGAGGAAACTCGACTGTTGCTCGGCGCGGCATGGAAGACGCTGGCCGGGTCTCGAGTGGGACGTTATGGGAAAGACGATGGCTCGGCTCGGTTCGGGGGAGAAACTGGCTGATTTGATGGATTTTTGAGCGGTACGCCGGTGGGCGGGGATCGCGGTATTAGATTTTTTGAGATTAAGCCAGCGCGAACGATGAAATATGCAATAGAGACGTTGTTAGATTCTTCACCCGAGGATGCGCGCGCCGATGGTGAATATATTTCACCCGCGTGATGCGCCTTTGATGCACGAGCATTTTGTTGCATTGTATACGCCTCTTTTCCCGGGCGGCGTAATTTATGTACACTTTGTCCAGGTCCGATTCACCGTACGCTCGACAAACGATGCCTTCGATAAGGGTAATTGTTGACGTCGACGGTTTTCTGTCAATTAGCGGGCGGATCGGCGTAACGGTAAGCTCGGTTAAGCGTTACTCTTATCGGTCGGAGGAGCGGAGGGGTGGCAGAGCCGCGCGGTGGGAATCGGCGGCCGAAATGTTGCGCGCGCCGTCACGCACACGTTGTCTTTCACGTGCGAATTCGCGGCTTCTTGCGCTATGTCAATATTTCATCATTGTTTATTATATCAGATTAACGGACGCAACAGTATGCCTATCGTTTCGCGCGGCAACGTTGCGCAACGACGGCCGATTCGGCCAAGAGAGCGCGCGCGCGCGCGCGCGCTAAAAATGGATTTTCCGGCCTAATTAATAATGCCGACTCGCCGGCAAGGCGATAATGTCATGATTCGTCGATACTGCGCGAGTGCCCGGCGGCAAGGCGGGGGTGGTAATTTCATTCCGAGAATATCTGGCCAGGCCTTTGCCGGGTATGTTAATTTTCAGCGAGCCGATTCCGTGTACTCGAACGATCGAACTGCGCTTCAGCGTCATCGATCGCGTTGCTTAATCCTGGCCGCTACGTGTTTCGAAATTAAACGAATTTGCAGTCTATGTTAATCCCATCCGCTTCGGGAAACGAGGTGAGCCGATAGTAGTCAAGGTTACGAATTATGCATTCTAAATTTCTTAGGAAAACAATGTTTTTTCTGTTCGAGTGAAACTTGACAATCCTCGGTAAGGTATAAGTCGACGTCTGTAATTGATTCTTCGACTATTTCGTTGTAAATGTGCGCTCGCTAAAATTCCGGGAGAGTTAAAGAGTCTCAGTTAATTTCCCGAGAATCGTACAGTATTAATCACATTATAATCGTCCGCAATTTACATTTTACGCCGCGGTTAAACGACTACGCCGGTAACCGCGCGAAATTCGAGGGACTCAACGCTGGTCTAAATTATTACCGACCATCCTACTTACTCTCGGCTTAACCTACTTTCAGCGCGGACCTCCAACCCCAACAATTTTCGGGCTAGACTCTTAAGCGCCGACCATTTATTCGCCGGCAGCGCCCTGTCAAATGTCAACATCAATTTGATTTCGCAAATTAACCTATCGTCGGATTTGAAGTTTGCTAATTAGAATTTCGCCGGAGGTCCCGTGAATTGAAGTTCAACTTTGCACATCCTTGAAATCTGAGACTGATTAAATCGATTCTAGATCAACTTCTGGTCTACGATTCTCACAGCGGGGAAGAAGTTCCGGATGACGTATCGAGCAGGATCGCGCATTGCAGGCGTATTGAAGTTCGCCCGTTGTGGGCGAATATCGATTTCCGGATCGGCATTTCGAACATTCGCGCGCTCACCATTGCCGATCGCGCCTGCATTCCATGCATTATCGAGAAATTTCGTGCCACGCGCAGGGCGCACAGTCAGGGGCAAAGAAAGAAGCTCAAAGGAATGCGGGTATGATTGGCAGTTTCGGCTGTCATACGGCAAAAGCGATCAAGAATAAAAATTGTCAAACTTCAAATAGAGTGACAAGAATAGTTTGCCACGCAAAGAGCAAGCCGATTGACAGAATCTGTCACTGGACAAATTCGAAGCTGGGACAGGGATTCCATTCGAGAATTCCTTTCAGATTCAAACTGTAGCTGCACGGTGGGAAAAAAGTCAGTGCGAGCGAGTATGAACTAGCGCCAGCGAGTTGGCGCGAGTCAAAGCGAGCTGAAGTGCAGGAGCGGAAGAAGGAGGAAGTTCGAAGTGAGAAAAATAGCTGTTCGCCTCGACTAACGAGCCATTTGCACGCGCTAACCGTACCGGCGTTTACGTATAATAATGTCGCGTTTCCTTGTTAGCGAGCATCGTTCGCGGTTATCGCGGAAAATGAACGGCAATCAGTTTAACGCTTACGACCGGCGATGCCGATACACTGCTTTCGTTTATACAAACAGTCGTCGAGTGGGATACCGGCGCAGACTTCTGTTCAAGACTCAGTCGTGCTCGCCAGGAGCTTGATTTTACCTCTTGTAACGCGGACCGCTTATTTTGAACGAATCATATAATAATGCAATATTAACCCTTTTAGAGCCGGCCGAAACAGAGGTGCCTATGAGAAGATAACCGAACGCATTTCCCGCAATTTACAAGGGTTTGGGAAAAGGCTCATAAATACAAAACTAAAAATATTTACATTATTCAAGAAGCAGCGTATTAATCATCTTGTAATGAAATTAGACACTTTATAACGTATCATAAATTTATTTCGAGATAGAGGTTACCCGCAATGCAAATAGTAAAGCGCCACCGAGTGCGCGCCGATATATCGGCGCTGGCACTTTTCGCAAGTGTAGCGAACGCCGATAGGTATATCGGCACTAAAAGAGTTAAACAATTGTCTCAATCTGCAATTTCGGGATGGAAGTCGATCTATATCAAAATGATACTCTCACGCTAATTCCTATCATAGACGACTTTCACATGAAAATACACAACTTACTACCGTTAAATGAAATTCAATGAATTCAACGAAGTCAGGACTATCAAAGATCGTCGAACATCGACGACGGCAAGTTCGGCGAAGAAAGCCGACTTCGAAAACAGGCAAACAAAATGATTTAACCGCCTATCCGACGATCGACTCCGAGCGCGCAATAGTTTCCCAAGAATCCGTTATCAGTTTCCGATCGGCCGACGACTCGCGAAAATTTCCTCGCTTCGCGGAAACTTCTCTTGCCCGCGCGCGCGCCCGCGCACGTCAGCGTAAAGCGCCTGCCGAAGGTAAGAGTGGATATTCTCGTAATCAGCGGCGAGTATCGTGCAAGAAGACGTCTTCGTCTCTTCGTCCCCGTCTTCGTCGCCGTTGCCAAAGATGACGCAACGTCGAAACCGTTATGCTCGAGTGCATCGTGAGTAGGTACTCGAGTACCGTTACGTTCGCGAGCGAACCGTGCCGCGGAGGCGATTTACGCGCGAAAGTAAATATTTCGCACGCTCGCGCATGCGCGCCACGCCGGCAATCGGCTCACACGCGTGCCCACGTCGAAATCGTCGGCCGATTGAAATTCGATCGTTTTTACGACGGAGGCAGACTGTACAAATACCGATGCCGGAGTTATCGACGTTGAAATGTAACTTGAAGCTTGATTTGTTAAAGGATGTACTAAGGATGGGTTGCGTTCCCATTGCTGCTGTTGACTTTTCGAGCCCGCGCTCTTTTACGAGAACGAGAATGTTTAGTTTACACGGAATTTAATGGAATCGTTTGATCATTCGGCAATAAATTCTCTCTGGTATAATGGGAGCATTTTTTAATACGTAATAAATACTATAAAATTACGTGTACGTGATTACGTCAGAGATTGAGGCGGTGATTTATACTTCCTAACACCGTACGTCAAAGAATGAATAATCTTCAATTACAGTTCTGAAATTTTCTTTTGTCTTAATGTATCGGTTATACAGATTTTACTGTTAGTTAAAGATTTCGTTTGGTCGACGCAGTCTTTTTTTTGTCCGCTTTTCCGTTGGGGAAAACTGACCGCAATTGAATAAAAAACTGGCAATCGTTGATTCGTTTCCGATCGACATTCGATCGAAGTAACGCGGCTCGCGTGGGTTAACATATTGACTCATTTTATTTGTCGAAAGCGGTCAAGGATACGACGTCGGGGCGATGTACGATTGCCGAATGCGAATTGGTTATCCATCAAACCCCGTGACGCCGGGAACAATGGAGCGATTACTCGTGCGTCCATTGAAGTCGGAGACAGATGGATACGGAACGAATTTAAGGGATAAGAGAAGTGATTTAAACCCCCTCGACCGTTCGACGCGATCGGTGCCGCGAGTGGGCGGAAAAATGATAAACAATTCTGCATTCGACGTAAAACATTAGTTAAATTAAGAATATGAACTCCACTCAATTTCACTTTCTCACCGAATCACCTATCCCACTGACATTAATACCTGCGATAAATCATTCTTAACGAGACACGCGTCATCCCGAAATCTTATTTTTCAGCTCAAAATCTGACTATAGACAGATATAAATAGCGTCTTCTATCGCTTCCCTCCGACAACGATAATTCTTAACGCATTCATTATTATCATATATTGTCACCATTCATCATTATAAATGAGCATCATTGCGAGTAGTTCTGACACAGATATTGGAAGCGATAGCGAGGCATAGCTGTTTGCATGTTAATTTTAATGAAAACGGACTTGCGAATTCCTCTGCCCGTAACCTCTGCCCGCGGTGCGCTAATTAAAGACGCTCAATTTTCATGGAAAATAGTCGATCCGACGACGCGGCTGGCTCTCGTCGGGAACTCGATCTGTGGCTGTCGCGGCCGTTCATGCGCAGGCAAACGTGCACGCGCGTGCACTTACGGGCAGCGCGAGAGGGGGTTGGCTTCGTCTACGACGCACGGCCGTGCGTCCGTGTGCGTGCTTTTCGTGCCCGGCACGCCGAGGCATGCGTGCCATCTGGCGCTCCATGTGCCCCGTTGATTCTGCCAACTTTTCACCGTACCACGATTCTATTCCGCGGCAACGGCCGCCGACCTTCGCCAAAGACCTAAACTACCCGCCTTCTCTGCCACCAATCCCATCCTCTTTCCTCCACTCCTTTCACTCTCCGCTTTCGGTCGGTTCCTTCACGAGCGTCGCTCAGACTTCATGGCCCGCTTCTTCTTTCGAGAATGCCATATATAGTTGGATTTAATACAATGTTAGTTCTGTAGTACCTTCGTGGCATTCTCAGATCGTTTATTCCATTCCTTTTCGAGAGCAACGTATATAGTTGGATCCAATAGAATGTTAATTCTGTAGTACCTTCATGGCTGCATTCTCAGATTTTTCTTTCCAGGTACTAGAAACTTATCTCATTGTCAGCTTCTTATCTTCACAGCAGCAGTCGCTGAAATCCTCAATTCCCTTTCAATTCATGAAACCCGATAGCGTGTATTTCACTAGGAAAAAGTCGCACGTTTAGATCATATTCCCACTTTGCCCTATCACATCCTGTTTCCGGCCCGCAGGAATTGCGCACGCCCCACCCAGCATTTTCGCTGCCAACCTACCGGCATCGTGCGCGAAGGTTCGTTCGACGCAGCGACGGGAAACAAACGGGCAGAGAGAACAAGGGCAGCAGCCCGGTCAGGAAGCGCGGAGTACGAGAAGTTCCTCACCGTCGCCTCTTTCGTCTCCTTCCCGTTCATCGTCGCCGACTACGACGATGACGACCACGAGGACTCCGACTCCAACTACACAAGGGACTCCCTTGTGCTCCGCTCGGCTTGTAGGACGCGCCAAGCGCCGTAGGGCGATTCCATTTTGCTCGCAGATAAACCCCCTACACGCCCACGCGAGCATCGGTTATCCGCCGGCTTCCTTTTCAACCCCCTGCCCCCTGCCTCGCCAACCCCCCGAGTCACCCCCGGCGTTTTGACGCGCGAAGACGATTCCTTAATGAAAATCGGTGCCCCCTCGCAACGCCCGCCATCGAACCCTGACGCTGAACTCATCCTGCACGACCACGCGGCTCTTTCTTCGGATCTGTTTTTGAAGCGATAAGCTTCGCGGCTTGATTGTTCCTTCGGGGTGGACAGTTGGCTGAGTTTTGACGAGCTCTCGTGGTACGCGTCATGGGAAATGGGAGGTTTAATAGGTTATGGCTGGACAGTAGATGTTTACGTGCGGTCGCGAATTTCGTTTGTTTTGTAGGTTTATGTTAGTGGATGTTATTGGTATGGCAGGGGGTGAGAATAGTTGGGGTATGGGTCATTTTTGTACATGTCAAGATGAGATGCGCAATTAAGTAATAGAAATTGTCGGACTTACCGATAGCAGAGCTGACGTCGGGATCAACGTCGTAATTTTTCACAGTGACTGAGTGCTCAGCAGGATATCCTTTGTCAACCCAATTCGAGGGAATATCAGCAGCGGTTTACCGTGTTTTCTGAAGTTTCTGCGGGACGACATTTCAATTAATTAAACGTTCGACGATGCTATTCTAACCAACAATATTCTTAGTATCGAGTCGATACATAACCCTTTACACGTCGTTAACCTTTTCCGAATCGAGGTATCCACTTCGCTACGTATTGATTCAAATCCATCGTCGAGTGCAATGTGTTACGGATATTGAGCATTATGAACAATCAAATTTCGACAGGTACAAAACTTACCGAGGCAATCGAAGCTTGTCGGCCAACGTGATGTTGCTCGCCACGTTTGGAAGCATTCTTGCAATGTTTGTTCGCACACGGAACGAGTAAATCACACGCGAAACGAGTAAATTACACACTAAACGAGTAAGTCGCACTTCGAAGAGAATAAAATGAATCTACTAGCACACGAGAATCAAGAAAATCGCGAAAACTCACCGGTTTCGACACAGCACGCGTGACACGAAATTCCTTGCACAACTAAAGTCATAATGACGTCACTCGGGTGCGCAGAACAAAGCGAGTTTCGGCGCAGATTTCGTCACTTCCGGTGCAAGGTAGAAAACGACAATTTGAACGCGACCCTCGATTGGCGTCCGTCGAAGTGAAGTTCGCGTCGTTGTGTAAACGTTAAAGTTCGTGCAAATATTCTTTGTTTTCTCGTTGAATATTGTTAAAGAACTTACGGTGTGATTGTGTGATCTGTGCTTCCTTGCTGGCAAGATACCTGTTACTGGCCTGTCTGATATACGCATCAAGCGTTTCGGGTAAGATTAACCTGTATTTACAATTGTTGGTTAGGATATCATTTTGTATCCATTACATAATTACAATGATATCGTGCAACCTGCTGAACACACACGTTTTACTATTACAGCGTGAAGATTGGACTTTCGTTGGCGAAGGTGACCGTGCTTAGAAATCCAGTGAGCAACAAGCATGCCGATGCTGCTTGCAGTACCGGTGAGTCTATCAATTGTCAGCATGCGATTGTTCTGCATGTCAGTTTCTAAGCACTCAACCTTCGGCACTCAACATTGTAGACTCGATACTCGTTATACCAATCGGGCAGTCAAGCGTAATTACTGAAATCATTGCATAAATTTCCATCAAAATTTCCCACGACGCACCTAATAGGTTAGGTTAACGATAAACGCTCTCACAACCAACCGTTCGAAACGCTTTATTGCCATCATAATTCTGTTGCTGCGTCGAATTCTAAAACAGTGGCAAACGTAAACATCGAATAGCCACGACCACCTAACCGCACTCGCCTGAAACAAAACTGCGCATATCCGTTTCAAATTCGACATATTATCGTACGACAAGAGCATTCTTTTCGCTCGCCTATTGACGTAACTTTGACCGTGGCTCGATCAGCGGGTCATCATCGCTCGCTTCTATTTTCGATCGTTATTCGCGCCTCGTGACAGTAGAAATTCCGCGTACAACTACAGGCTCGCCGCATGCAAACGCACACATGCATACGTGCGCGCGCCGAGTGAAAAAGGAGAGCGCGCGACAACTGCACACACGTCGAAACGAGACAGACTCCAGACCCGTATGTGCGTAACATCGGCTTGCAATGAGGTCGAGAAAAACTCAATTCCCTCGCAACCGAAACACGATAGTACGTTCGTGTACCAATTCATACGCGAGATAAGAGGAAACTGCGGAGGAAGGAAGGAGGGAGTCATTGCGCTGCGCGACTCAAACGCGTCGTTTTTCTTTTTTTTTTCTCTCTCGTTTTTTCCCCTCCCTCCCGGCTGCACACCCCCCTCCCCCTTCTCACTCTGACCGTCCGTCTCACGCCGTCTGTCTCGGCCTCTGTTTTTGTTCGGCCACCAATGTTCCGGCGCGCAAACTAAGTTGAAAAAAAAAAGAACGCCCCGTGACTGATTCGCAGTAATGCGGATCGGACGGCTGAGAATATCGGTCAGCGGAGTGGTTGTTGCATTGTATGCAAGTTCTGTATTATTGCGTAACGGCGCGACTTGACATTCAGAGACGGTCGCGAGGTTTGACGGTGGGAGAGCGCAGAATTCGACGTTCGGCTGGTCTGAATAAATTGGATGCATGGAATGAGGGAAGATGATGGAGTACCGTCTATGAAATTATTATATGCAATGTGTTATGTAAGCGTTTGTTTATTAGCTTACGCGTTTGTGCATTGCAGTCCCATAAACTCGAATAAAGTAAAAATTACGATTTTCAGAATTCTGAGTGCCTTCTCAGTTGTTGCGAAATTATGAGCGTACGATGTATTCAGTTTTCATTCCGTTGGAGACTAGTTTCACATGCTGGCGCATGTCGCGATGCGCGTACAGTGCCGATGAGAAAAAGGAATTTCACGGTGTTTCGTCGATTCGCATGTCGCTGCTGCGACTCGACGCTCGAACTTTTAATTCGGCAACTTAATTGATTCCTGATTCCATCGTTCCGACGGTATACGATTTTTGCCCGTCGCATCGCGAACAACGGAGTTGTCGACGTCGCGTAACAATGAGATCTCTTCCATCCGTGGCCGCTCGTAACAGCGAACATTTTTTTGGCCGTAATTACATGACACGTGCGCGCGCGCGCGCGTGTGCAGAGTCGCGAGCTTCATCGCGTTCAAACTGCGTTTTTCAACGGCATCGCGCTCTTTATTTTCAACCCCTTGCCAACTGCGAGCAGCGAGGCAAAGCTGCGAATTAATTTGACAGACGACAAGCGTCGAGCAAGAGAAAGAGAAGAGAGAGAGAGAGAGGAAGAGAGAGAGAGAGAGAGAGAGAGGGGGGGGGGCAGAGAAGTCCCGCAGGGAAGAATGGTCGGACGAGAAAAACATTTCGCGAGCCGCAACGATTCGATTCCTTCGCAGTTTTCTCTTATCGCGAAACGTTAATTAGCGTTTACGAACGAGCCACTATCGTGTTTCGGGCGCGAGGGAATCGAGTTTTTCTCGACCTCGCTCTCCCCCCGCCCACCAGATATTCCAGAACCGTGTCTCACGTTTTGCGCCTGTTTGTCTCCTACGAGCGTTCTTTGCACTTTCTCGCTCCGTGTCTTTGGCTTCCGACGCCGAGTAGCAGTAATTGCAGGTAATTTTGTCGGAAGATTTCAAATATTTGAACGTAGCGCGTTCTAGCTCGTAACGGTTTTTAACGTTCTTTGCCAAATGAAAGTTGCTGTTTCTCTGAGTTTTTTGTATTTTATATTAATGACGGGTAGAAGCGACAATGGAGTGAGAGAGGAATTATAGGAAATCGATCGATCGAGTCTTCTTCCAATCGGATCGAACAAATCTGCTCGGGCCGGCACTCCTCGGCAGCGAATTTACAGTCCGGGGCAGCTTCAGTTTTCGGATAATAACGCATTCACTCGCGCTTACCTGCGCACTCTGGCCCGCGAGGGCGCGCAAAATTGATACAATAATTCACGGCTACAGAAATTCCCCCAAATCCGACGCGCGCGCGTGCGCTCGCGCGGGCATTATGGGCAAATTCTCTTAATCCCGCCGAACTATCAATAATCGAGCGAAATTAAATAACGAACTAACGAATGAACTGGCAACGCCAGCCATCGTCGGTACGGTCTGCCTAGCAGCTGCTGTTGGCCGCCCATTCCTGACGGCAGCACGCGAGGCCGAATCGAACGATTCATCCAGAATTCACGATAATTTCAGCGGCGACCGCTCGCAAATTCGTCCGCGATCGCGGAAACACAGTTTGAGCGAAATCGTCGCGACCTCGACCCGGGCGTCGTCGATAGGCTTATACCTAGTGTCCGAGAAAATCCCTCCCTCGACGCTCGTCCGAACCGCTCGCGAGTTCGCCCGCACCGAGTTCGACGTTTTCTCGGAAGATCGCGAAATATCGTGTCGCTTCGTAGCGCAAAAAGAAGCGGTATGCGACTGACAATGATCGTCGATGGTGAGGAGGGGGCCGGGGGAGAGGGGGGGAGTCTGTTGCTAGCTCATTGCCTTCCGCAAAAATAATCGACGTGTCGGCCGCGCGGAACGATAAGACGGCCCTCGCAAACAAACTCGTTCAAGGCCAGGGTTCGAGTGTGCTTCAAATATTTTTCGCGATTCGCGTAACCCTGACGGAAAGCGCGCACGTGGGATGACCGAGTCGCGGATGAATTGTGCGCGGACGATAAACGCGGATTACGAGCGTAATTCGTGTGCGTGCGACAGTACGTCGAGTTTGTTTGTACGATTTTCTTTCAGTCGCGAGATACGCACCTTACCTGATCGCCAGGCTTCGCCAGACCGAACGATGCGCACACATTTTTGTCTTGTCAGGAATCTGATCTGCGGTTTGATATGATTTTTTTAAGCTTTTTATGGGCGGTGAGATTGAGAACTTTTTCCCCGCTATAGGATTGTTTCGTATCGTTTCCGTAAGTAGTTCGCCGGCTGGCGACGTATTAGACATATAATTGGACATACGTCAATTCGGGGTAATGCAGTAGATATTCGTCAACGTGTGCCTGCTAATGCATGTTGCGTTGGATATAATATCGTTGGACGAATCACATTACCATACCATATTACACGTGCTAAGTTACGCGCGTCCGTAGCTAATGGCCGAAGCGCATAAGCTTTCTTTTTAGCAATTAGTAGCTGCTCGGAATTAGCATTCGATGCAGAAGGTAATGTTCTTGAATGCGAGGGCAATTTGGTATTGCCTTTAGATAACGTGTGTGATGTACAGGATAGAATATGTCATGCTTTAACCCATTAACGCCTGAATTATTTTTTACTTTGAATAATATTTACGTTTGTATTTCCTTATCATATAGTATATCTCGAAATAATGATCATAGAAGCTATTTTTTTGATATATATGATTTGCGTCCTATATATGGCACAGTAAGCGGTAATGGGTTAACGTGAAATGTATTCGGCTAATCGGTTAAAGGTTTGAAGTGAAATATTTCTAGTGTCGCTATATGGCTCTTAACGCACAATTCTCATTTTACCTACTCACCTTATTACGTCTTAGACGTTTTCAATGCCAACGAGCGACGCGCAGCAAGCTCTATGTCATCGTTTCATCGAAACGCTCGATCTTCGTCGTAGAGATTCACCTTTTACTTCGAAACATAATACCAATTGCTCGCGAGTCGCTCGTTAATGCGTGTTGCATCGGATACGATGACGTTGCGTCAATCATGCACCGTCGTCGACACAAACGAGTTTACTATCTCTGATGTGTACATTCATACATATATCCCAGCCATCCGTTATCCAAAACGCGTGCGCGCACGCGTTGCAATTCTGCCGAAATTACATCTACATCGTCGATTACCCGCGAAGTCACGCACGAAACATTTCTTAACATTCCGCATGTCAACATGTCCCTTGTTAACAATATTCGCCGATCACTCATTTTCCGAGATTTTCTTCAGCCTTTATCGAATTAAATATTTGCTTATCATCATTGCGATAACTCATATAAAAATGCATGCAGAAATCGTAGATAATGGAACATCTAAACAATACTACGACAAATCTTTTTCGTTTTTTCTGTTACCTTTTTTGAGCTCACCCGAAACGCTCGTCCGTCTTGTCTGAAAATGTTTAGTCAGCATTCGCGGAGTTGTTTGCTTGACGATCCCCGACGGCATCCGAGTTCACCTATACATGGATTTTCGCGGAGCGCGCATTAGACATTTTCAGATAGCGTAATTATTTCGATAAGCCTTATCGTCGAGTCTCTCTCGGCGTCGCGAGCGAGCGCGAGAGAACGTCGGCCCTGCGTCCAACCTCTCGATAAAGCTTGTTTTGAACAAAAATTAATCTTTTTCCGCCGTTTAGTCCCGCGGCACGATGCAAAAAAAGAGGACTGCCGTCGGTATCGCGGCAAGCGCCACGAGCTTTCCGAACTTTCGACGCTCGATTCCCATATTGTCCCCCACCTCTCAAAGCCGGTTTCAGTGTCGGGACGCTTCTCGTTCGCGCCGATTCGATCTCCTGTCAATTACGCGGGCATCGGATGGCAGCGAGCGTCTCGTTCGACGCACCGGCGACTGATTAATAATCCGAATTCGCTCATTGTCAGACAAACTCCGACGCAACGGGACTTGACGACGCGCATGCCGAGCCGAGCGTCGGTAGGAAGCCGCTGCGCGACGCCGATGAATGGAAATTAACTTCCGACGCTGATTTAATTCCGTCGCCTCTAATTCGCGCGCGCCTCATTTTTCCGCGAATATCTGCCTTTTTCATGTCGGCCGCGCAGTTCGCGCAGCTCGCGTCTGTTCTACCGGCTTACCGGGGGCCCGAACGTAATATCGGATTCGAATTCTCGGCCGTTAACCGGTAAGGAACGCGTCTAGACGGCCGGACAGACGCAGGGACTTCGACCCAACTCAGCTCGCTTTCGACAAGTGGAAATGAAGTTCCGATTCAGTTCCGTCGCCGCCGTTAATTCGGGTTCAACTCATTTCTCTCGAACGCTTCTCCTTTTTCTGCCCGCCCTTTTTACCCCCGAGGGGTATTCAGCGTACGTCGACGTTCGCCCCGACGAAGTTTTCCGTTTCGTTTCTGCCGGCAATGGCGTCGGAGGGAAGAGAATGAGGCCGGGGCAAATGGATTCGCAACGATTAACGCGTCTGAATTTTTCCTCGGCCTTTAATAAGAAAACGTGTCGCGCGAGAAGGGTTTCTTCCCTGTTTGACGGAATCTATGGCTTATTGTTGAGGGCCGAGGCGTTTTCTCGGGAACTGTTGGCCCACATCGGCCGCGTCCCTTGTTTCCCGACGGAGGACAGTTTAGGGGTGTTGCCGTTTTAATGAACCTCGTCGTCGCGAACTCGATCTCCGACGTTGTCTCAAAGTACCTGGCGACCGACTAACGAGAGTGCACAGAATTCATTCGACGAATGTTCTTTTATCCGCCGCCACCTTCTCCCTGCGCCTTCGAGACTGACGTTCGAAGCGACAGTGAAACATCTTCCACCTCCTCGACTGCACACGTACTTTCAAATCTGTGTACGTGACCTTTTTCGACGTAACAGAACACATTTTTATGTAGGTATGCGGCTTTATGATTTTTAAGACGTTTAATGTAACATCAATTTTTTTAACGTGTGAAGATTGCGTATGAATCTGTATTAAACACGGAAATTCTTAGACACGTTACGTTAAGAAGGTATTCTTCATTTGATTAAAAGCGAAAGAGTCAGATACGATGAGCCTACGACGAAGATTTGTGGGCAAACCTCACAACGCGTAACATGAAAACGATAATTACGCGGAGCGCGCGATAACTCTTAATATAACGAAGCGTGATTATACTTACAGAAGTTTGTTACGCGAGCGAATGATCGTTACACCATTATCGCCTCAATCGCCGCATCACTCTAAGCGCTCCCAATTTATTCGCAACAGCTAATTACTCTCCCCACCGTAATTAAAGTAATAATATAAAAAGCTGTAGGCGGAGAAGGAGGAGGAGGAGGTGGAGGAGTAGGTGGAGGCAGAATTTACTCCTCGTATTACTCATCGCAAAAAATTACTGTGCGAACGTGCGTCGGACATAAATTTCAAAACGGATCCTCGTTCTCTCCCCTGCCACGAGCTTTTTACCCGTCGCTCCACTGGGCACAGGAGTCCCCCCCTCCCCTCCCCCCCCCCCCCCCAACCGTCCACCTCGGCCACCTCCCTCCTTCGACTCATAGAAATTTTCCGCTTCCCCATTGCGTGCCGCAATCATCGGCAACACGTTCGTCCGCTCGTCGAAGTGCTCCAAAGGTCTGCGCAATAAAAAGGAAACAGGACGAAAATAGCAAGACTACAATGGGAACGGACACGAATACTGATAAGTGCCGACTGGTGTCCGCGCATTTCAATTAATCAGAAAGGGGAGGAAAAGCGGCCGGCAGAAATGAAAGTATCGGCGAGGAGGCGACGGAAATGGGTAGGGGGCAGACAAAATTCTCCCGACAGAATAGACTCTTCCTAGAGAAGCGTGACGGCGCAGGCCGATAATTCCTGAAAACGTCTGCGCTCTCCAATAAGATAATGGCGGGAGTGGAACGGATGGGAAAGGGACAAAATGGGGGAGGCAGGGGGAGAAGTGGGGGAGGGAGGTCGGTAGGCGTCCTAGAAGTCGGCGCTCCTAGAACAATCGTCCCCGCTCGTGATTCCGCGCACGCACCCACGTCTCTCGCCCCCATCTTCTCGCATCTTCTCCATCGGCAGTGTGAGACCTGGCCTCCGTGATTTTCATTCGTTCCCCTCGCTCTAAGCCCCGGCCATCCTAGCGCGCCCATCGCGATTCCGAGGAAGAAGGCAGCCTCGGCTTCCCCCTTCCTTCCCCCCGACGATCCGCACCTCGAGAGTCGGCGTCGGCGTCGGCGGCGGCGGCGGCGGCAATCTTCCGGCAGGTTGTTTTCACAAATTACATCGATTACAATATAATCTAGCCGCCCGAACGGCGGGGGCCCCATGCGCGTACGGGGTGGTAGGGCCCTTTAACGGCATCCGAGAGCAGAAGCGCGCGCGCGAGCTCACCATTGCCGACGAAAGAAGCGAGAAGTGAGAAATCCACGCCGGGGCGCGAGAATACGAGAGTTTGCCTGCCTTTTCAGATAGGGGGAGAGGTGCGTAGATGGACGGTGAGATAGACGTGCGCATAGGCATTAGGCGTAGCGTCTAAGCGAGTGATTGTACGGGCGCGTAAATGAGAGAAGGATGGGTGGTGAGGGGAGGAGGGACGTGGAGAGAGAGAGAGAGAGAGAGAGAGAGAGAGACTGCACACGCATCGAAGCATACGTGCGTAAGGCGGGTAGCTGGGGTAACGTCTCATTTACTGGCAGTTCAAGACTTTCTCATTGTAGGACGCTTTTATTACTCGCCTCTTACTCACCTAGCCCATTCCCTCCTTTTCTTCGTAATTCTTATTCCATCGACCCTTCTTCCCCTCATTGTCGATCTCTCTGCCTCCCCTTTCCCCGGCGCCCCGTTGCCTTCCTACCTTCCCTTCCTCCCTACCCCACCCTGCGTGTACGTCCGTCTCTCTTTTCTATTCCTCGCCTATACCCCGGGACCCCTCCGTTTTAATTCCCTCCTCCCCGGCGTCGTACACGCGCGCGCGCGCGCTCCTTCCAAGTATCCACGGATGCGCGCCTTATCTGCCATCTGAATTGACCGAACGGTTCGAGGGCCCGAGGAAGTCGACTCGCCTCTCTCGGCATCCATCCTTTTTCCCCCATTTTCCCCCATTTCCCCCCATTTCCCCCCCGAGTTTCGCCGCCTCGATCCCCGAGCCTTTTGCGAAGTGACGCTTTCGCGCGCGCCAGATCCGACTTTTTCGCCTCCCAGTCGTGGCCGAGTGGCGGCCTTTGCTCTTTGTTCGGACGCGGCCGGTTTCTGAAGCGCGGATCGGAATGGAGCCGGAGTGCCGCGGCAGGCTGGGAAATTCTTCTTTTTCCGAGCGGGCTCAGTCCGATCGGCCCGGCCGCGAGGGCCTCATTTGCAATTTCCTCGCGCAATTAACTTTTACCTGCTGCCTGGCCGACCGTTTTCTCCGATTCGATCGGCGCTTCGTCATTTTTACTCTGTCATTCGACGGAATGATCTTAAGGGGCGGCTCGACAGTGACGGTCATCGGTTTCGACCAGTTCTATGATCAGCTGTTTAGTATAAAGAGGCAGATGTTTAAGGATTCCCAGTTTGTGTACCTATGTGGAATTGCAAGCAATGGGATTACTCTGATTTCGCGTAAAGGGAGACTTACGCCAGCTTCGAAATTAGCGAGTCGCACGGGGAGCACTGCCACCTGCCCGTGATGCTGTTTGTCGTGTATTAGCAAGTCCGACGATAATAGTTTAATGACGTTCGCAACGGCAGCGATCCATCCCTGGCCACGTCGCTCTCACAGCAATTGAAGTTGGCAGTTTCTTCCGTATCACCGTCCGAACGTAACCTCGCGCACGCACCTAAGGGGCACAGGGCGCTCCGCCATTTTCTATCGCTTAACTCTTAATCGCGACGCCCCTCGTCACCGCCAATTAGACAAAAGCAGGAGGCACAGAGCAGTTCTACGGCCCCACCATTCGCATCCCATCAGCCTTTGTCAGATTTCTCTTGAACTCGGCACTCTTCCGCTTTCACGTTCGTCTTCAATTCTTTTCCTCCTGATTTTCTTCCGCCCTCCCCCTCCGCGGCCCCTTCCGGCCCCCAACCTCTCCTCCCTACCCTCATTCACACCCCCCTTTGTTTCCGCACTCTCGGCCGATCTCGTATTATTTAACGTCGGGGAGCTAACCGCGTTTTCTTCGAGCACCTCCTCGAATCGCACGATCACCTTCTGGAAGCATCATAATTATCCGGGTGGAACGCTCGCTTGCGGGAGGAGGAATGTCAATTTTAATGAAACTTTGTACGGTACTCGCGAGCGTGGCGGAAGAGTCCGACACAATAACGTCGTTAGAACAGGATCTTTCTTTCCGCAAAGCTGAATAAAATGGTCGAAAGTGTCTCCAAACCGATTGAAATTCTGAAGTAGTTAGTCGATAGTATGTAAAAACAGAAGCATTTGCGTGGATTTTCAACTTTGTATCTCGACGGTCTGGGGTGGAAGGAGGTAAAATGTAATGGATAAAAGAGTTTGTCTTGGTTCGAACCCTTTTAGGTGCTATTCTTGCTATAATTTTTTATGTTTTAAGTGAATATTTAAGGGGACAGGCATCGTACTCCACAGGCCTGGAAAATACCTATTTTTCACAATTTTCTCAACTTTTTTTGCCGTATCTCCGAAACTATTGCACTTAGAAGGCTCGGGTTGCGATTTTTTTAGAGTATTTTAACTGTTCTATCATACTATGTTGGAATAATTGCGACCGAAAGTGCCATAAGACGAGGAACCGCTGAAATGTTCATTTTTCGTCAAATTCGACCACATTTTTGGCTGTAACTTCGGAACTAATGCGAATTTTGACCAACGGCAAACGGCTCTCTGAGTTATTTTTGACCCCCTATCAGGTAGCAAAAGGGCGATCCGATGCGCCAACCTCCGATTTTTCTATAAAATGAGAAGGGGTACCCCTTAAAAAAAATCGCGATTTTTTAAATCGCTTGTAACTTTTGAACCCGCGATCAAAATCTATGATAATCATACATTTCCTTGAAGCTTTTGACGCGTACTTTACGATAGGACTATCGGCGAAAGTCGATCTTGAAAAAAAATGTTCTTCGACCTCGAAAAATGGCTTCGAAACCATTAGAAATTCGGAACTTTGCTCGCGACCAACTTTCAGGGCGAGTCAAACTCTATGGAATAGGATTGTTATGAACCAAGAATAAGACCAATAATTCTTTTCTTTTCAAGCTATCGAACTCTCATTCAGAATTTCAAACCGTTTAGGGCCACATTTAACCATCTTATTCGGCTATGCCCTTTCTCTCTTCTCCCGCTATTCGTGTACGCTCAAATCTCTGCTCGTTCCTCTTTCTTTCCCCTCCCAATCTCTGGCTACACTTCTCTCTTCCCATCCCTCCGTTAGGCCTGAAAATGGATGAGAAGGGTAGGGTCGGGCGTGGATCGTTTTACCGGTCCGCTGGGAAAAAGTTTTGCCGCGATGATTTGCGCTCGAATTCGGTGAGCGCTCGGCACGAGGATGAACCACCGTTATCGCTTTTGATTTCAGGACACCAGCCGTATAATTTCACCGCTAGCGCGCATTCGCTTAACACACCCGCGAAAGATGCCTCGACTCACGACGTGCGATGATCTACGGGCCGGCCTCACGGTTAACAGACTAAGGATGTTGAAAAAGAGTCGGCTGTAATTGTGGATTAGCTCTCGTTAGTTGCGTGATACTTAGTAATACGATATTAACGGTACGACGCTGTTTGTATATCGTACAGTATTAGAGAAGCAAGCGCCGGTGCGCGCGCGCGCGCGCGCGATACTGGCGGCGCACTTAATTGGGTAGAACAAGTTATAAGAATCTCGTTAGTGTGGCGCTCGGTTCGTAATTTAAAAATGATTGCTTTTATTCTATTATGCAACGATATGGGGCTCGGGTTAATTTGAACAGTGGCAATGTTCAGGTTCGGTTCAATTTACACCGGCCGGTCCTCGCGGCATCCTCTTCAATTTGCCTTGCCCAAGACACATCGTACCCACATTATTTTGCGTGCGTTCGATGAGATACGTTCAGCGACCGTGACGCAAACGATGATGCAAAGTTTGCGCCGCTGAAGCAGGCCTCGGCCTCAAACAATTTCCCCTGCTCTCCTTGAACTCTCCCAGGGGACTGCCAATAATTTCGTTCGCTCCCGCGAGCCAAGCCGAGTCGAAAGATTAAGCAGGAGTCGAAACGGGCAAAAAGAAGAAGGAAGGTAGGGGGGGCAGTGCGCTGGGGCGACGAAGGCAGGAGGCCGAAGAGAATAGGTAGCGGGACGAAGATGGAGGCGACACAGAGAAGGGGTGGCTTTTTGCGCCGTTATTAAATCGTCGAAGATGATCTCGGTCGCGGGAAACAAAGGCCCGCCTCTGGAGAGAGCGAGTGAAAGGCTGGAAAAAGAGAGAAGAAAGGGCCTCGTGACTGTCATGACGGAAGCGTGCCCACAGCAGAATGTCTTCAGCGACTAGTTCAATTTACCACCCTCCCTTCCTCTCCGCCTCCCTCTTTCTCTTTCTCGCTCGTCCACCCTCTTTGTCCCAACCTCTCTCTGTTTCTCCAATCCTTTCTCTCTCTCTCTCTCTCTCTCTCTTTTTCTTTCTCCTTCTCTCTCTCTTTCTCTCTCTCTCTCTCTCCTCTCCGCTTTCCGTCGCGTATGGAGATACGCGCCTGCCTCTCCGTCCCTCCGGAGGCGATTCAGAGCCCGTAATGGAGAAGGGTGCCCAGGGGGGTTCTGTCCATCCTTTGTATCGTCGAGCAATCACGACCTACCCCACGAATGCGAGCCGTATGTGAATATACACTCCGCCGCTCCCTTCGCCCTTCCTTCCTTCCTAACCATCCTTCGTCCTTTCGCCCCGTCTTTCTTTCTCGTTTTCGCTTCCCTTTCTCGTACCTTCTCTTCGCCCACTCCCCCTCCTCCACCACCTCCTCCTCCGCCTCATCCCTCCGCTGCAACTTTCGCCATCTCCGTTCGTCACGTGTCTCTCATCTTCGGTGCGATCCTCCTCTTTCAGCTTTCCTCTCCCTCTCTCTCTTTCTCTTTCTCTCTCTCTGTCCATCTCGCAATACGGCTTGTTCTTTCCCTTTTCCTCCTCTCCCCTCCTGCCTCCCCCGCCCTTCCCCCTGCCACCATCGCGCGGACGTCATTTCGTGCTCTGTGGGGTTGCAAATGCATCCACGATGACTACCGTATACCCCCAGAATGACTGATGAACTGCAACGGCCTTCCTTCTGCCTTATAGGCGTGTACAGGACGTTTCAATTACGCGGCGAGTATGCGATATCCGTCCGTCTCTGTCTGCCGTGTCTCTCTCTCTCTCTCTCTCTTTTTCTGCCTTTCCGTCCTCTACGATCCCTCTCCCGGTCGTGTCGCTCGCGTCGACTCCTCGCGTTTCCTCAACGTCGTCGGAGCGAATGAGACAGTAAGGTACTGGCCGATGACGCGCCGAAGGAGTGAGAGAGAAGAAGAGAGAGAGAGATAGCAGACAGGGAATAGACAGAGCAGGAGTGGCAAGAGAGGCGAGAGGAAGTGAGAGGGAGCGAGCGGGAGCGGGGAGGAACAGACGGAGAGAGGAATTTATTATGTCCTGGGGCATACTGCCCCCTCGGCACAATATGTTACAACTATGGGAAATGAAAAACGAAGCGCCGAGTGCGCTCGAGTTATTAGATGCCGGTAACGATAGTCGTTCCCGCGGAGTGCTGCAACGAATGTGTTATAAGCGGGTGGCGAGAGGGGGTGAGGGGTGGAAGTCGCAAGTCGCTTGGACGCCTTCGGTTGCCTCTTTCCTATCGCAGTCGGCTTATCGTCATTTTCCACCTGCAAGGACGATCATCCATTGACAGATCTTACCGTAAGCTGGAATTAAGCTTCTGGGTGAGATGTGGATTTTTGACTCGGTAATTGAACGTTCGCCACTTCGTCGGAATTGTGCTTGGAGTAGTCGGCGATGGGCGGCCAGTGCGTTCGAGGCTACGGAAGGGAGTCATGAATGGATAGATACGTTGGGATGCGGATAGGCTAGGTGCGTACCAGGAAGCAATTGTAAAATAGGAAGAGAGCGCCCTTGGGATGACAGGAATTGGCCCGAAGGGCTACGTACACTTAGTCATAATTACAGTCGCGAGTGGGTTCTGTTAGAACCGGCCGTCGTTTACAATAAATTCGACGTCCTAAGGTATTCAGTCGGGCTGTTACTTCGATAACTCAGGGTCGTCCGGCTGTCCGCGAGATCAGAGCCGTTTGTTATCAGAGCGCGATCCGCTTCGTTGCAGATCTGAGAGATGTACTCGGCCCGCGTTGACTTCCATTCGTTGGAACGATTGAAAATTGCCTGCAACGCTCTTAAGTGAAAATTATTGTGTTCTCTTACAGCGATAAGAGAAATCCTGGCTTTAGGACGGAATTAAAATTCTCTGCGATTGCGTAAGGAAGGGGCGAAGAACACGGACGAGCGTGGACTTATTAATTATTTTACCAGGATAAACGGTACGAGCCGCCGAATTACATTACATTTTCGTACGTTACCGAATGAAGGTACGAGATTTTTCATGACGACCTTCCTTCCGGCATTTCGCTTTTACGTAATAAAGTTTCATGCGTTCCCGCTATTTTTCGTAGACCTCCGCTGCTCGAAATTTAATTGGATCCAAGAATACCTCCTTCCTACCGCTTTTCGGCGACGGTGAATGTTACGCTCGTTATGAAAACGTGATAACGCTTACGGTCTTAGGTCGAACCTTGGCGGGCTCGAACTCCAATTGCGGCATTATCGGACGAACGGCGCGAACTAGTTTAATCGACGTCTCCCACCCGCTCGCCGGTAAGTCGCTCACCGCTCATAACCGAAGGAAGTGCACCCGCTAAATGCGCGTGTCATGAGTCATAAAGTTCGTACCGTGCAATTTGCTGAATACCTGAATCGAAGAAAAAAAGGCGTGCTGAACGACAGTACCCGCCGGCGCCCGCCGCATCTCCCGCCAATTACTCGCACGCCTCCCATCGGCATTACCGTAATTGCATTAATTTAAGGAGTGCGCCTAAAGCTCGCGCGCGGACTCGAGCGAAGCTGAAAGAGGACGAAGGAAGCGGAGGTCGATCGCGGCCGACGTATCAGCGGCCCAGCGAGTCCGAACGGAAAAAAGGAACTGAGACTGTCAGAATTCAGCTTGACCGAGCGCCGCCGCGCGAGGCCGCCGGCCTTTAAGAACGGGAAACTCGCTTTTCCGGGAAGTCACGGGAGGACGGGAGAGCGGCGCGTACCGTTTTAAATGTCAACGTGCGGGAAGCGGCTGGCCGAAGCGAATTTTATTCGCGGCCACCCCGGAGCGGCGTTAGCCGCGGAAAAATTAATCAGCGCCGGCTAGCATTTTCCGCGAATATCATTCCTCGACGGATATCTTTCCGCGGCCCTCGTCGTACCAGCGTAGCGCCGGCGGAAAAAGGAAGGAAAAGAGTCGCTCGGCAGAGAGAGGGCGCGCGCGACCACGTTCTTTTTCCGGAAGAAAATCCGCGCTGACGTACGAATCGCTGGAGGTCCGGTGCATTGGGCACACGGATTTCCAGGAATGTGCTCGTCATGGAGAGCCAGTCTCTGGCTCGGGACGAAGTGAAAATTCTGCGCTTAAGGGCTGCCTGCAGTCGGCTATCTTGATGTATCTTCATTTCACGTGCGCCGGCAATTATGGAATGGGCCTACGGCTGAGGGATGGCCGGGAGGGGGGAGTAAATAGATTGTCCTGCTTCGAGTTCCACTCTAGTGCTATCCAGGCGAACATTTTGTACGCGATAAATGCGAAGAACGCGTCGCTCTGGGTCCTTCGCGCTGATTCGCGCGTTGAATTTCGCTCTTGATCTTGATCCCTTCGCCTTTGTCCTGCGGAAGTTTCCGCCGCTGGGACGGACGGGATGAGAGCAGTGGAAATGGAACGTGTACCTTGGCGTCTGATTAAAAAAGCAGTGGATGAATACTGTTACATGCTGCGTTTCGATGCGATGGGGAAATATTTGTTAACCGGTCAGCTGTGTTTGACGACTATATCCGTCATGGAGATATTGCATTGTGTCATCAAGTTTGTGTCATGACAACCGTATCCGCCATGCGTAAAATACAGTTACCCTTGCTATTTAAATTGTAATTTTAGTGGAAGTTAAAATATACTCCTGAGCAATATGTTGAGAATCTTTGGAGATAAATAGAAAATAAAACAAATTAAAAGATGCACGCTAGTTTGAGACTGCATTTTTACATTTGATGCACACTTAGGAATCTTTGGTATGAAATGAAATAAACGTTTGAAAGGAATACTGACCATTCAGATACAATATCTTACTAAGCGGCTGCTGCAAGATCCATTACATAATCGATCGAGTATAAAGTAGATTTACTTCATCTCCCGGAGAAAACGAGCAAACCTGACACATAAATATTACTAAATCCATCTAGCCGAACCGTAACTCTTTTCCCGAAACAGACTCAGTCCTTCGCGCTGTCAACAAAACAGTATACCACACTCCCCATTCGAACTTGCCGCATTCCGCGCACTCCGCTCGGGCTTACCTTCGGCACCGATTGAAAAATGGGCGAAACGGAGACAAGCTAATGGAACGTTTTAACAGTAACCGAGGCGTGCAATTAGCCGGGCCGGCCTATGCGCCACGCAGAAACTATTGCCGCCGGTTTTCAAGGTGGCACATTTATCTATATTTATCCGTTCCGAGCCGAGCGACTCGCCGCGCCGATAATAACGGTGAACAGGTTCTCCTTTCGTTTCTTCGCGGGGAAAATTATTCTCGGCCGATTCGTAATGAGGGGAGCGCCGCCGATCGCGATACAAAACGGTCAGCCCTGAGTTTTGACCTTACGCCGTTGGCGGACCTTGCGCAAACGGTTGTTGCCGTGCCTTCGAAATCCTGTCGTTGACAACGGCCCAAGAGAGAGAGAGAGAGAGACCAGCCATAGACGCCAACGGTCTCCGCCACCTGTCTTGGGACTATCGTCCTTCTCATTGGAGGATGAGAAAGAATTATCGTCGACGGGCAACGGCAAGGGTGACCGTTTAATTAACGTCGGTCCCGCGACATGAGAATCGCTCGCTTCCTTGCCTCCGCTCGTCTCCCGCCGGCTGCCTGTAATGATGGCGACCGGCTTGCGGCTATGTTTTTTTCATCAGCTTACGCTGATTATGCGACGTCGTGTTTACAGTTTCGGGGTGACGCAAGTTTGTCGGGCAATTCTTTCCGGGTGGTACGCGCGCGTCGATGTACGTGGACTCGATGTAGATAAAATGTATTAGATATCGTTCTGTCTGTTCCTTCGACAGTACACGTGTTTATTCTGCATTTGACGTACGAAAGTTGATTTAACTTAAAATTCATGAACAATTCGATTCTTTCAAAATGTTATGCCATCTTTATAAGTACTTAATCATACCTACTCTTGAAACCAATCTCCAGTCCATTTCTCAATCATTGCCAGCGTCTTTACTTTATTATATCAACGTTATACTAAAAACTTTTGTTCCGCCAAAAAGTGACGTCACCTTCGCCTCTTACCCGAGCCTACTCGAAACCCTATTTTCCAACCACGACTCCTTCCATTCCTGGAGCATTGCGCGCGCGCGTGTTCTCGCCGATCGGGGCCGACGGTCTTACGTGTTCGCGATATCGTGGCGAAGGTTAAAACGCGCAAGATTGTTTCCGCACCGGCGATCGTCCATATAATATAGACCTCAGTGGGAAACGAGGGTGATGGCGGAGGCGGTGGGAAATGTAGGGGGTGGGGGCGAGAAGAGAGAGAGAGAGAGGAATGGAGATCGTGCACGCTCGCGTGTCCGTGTACGTCTACCTTCACCGTTGCACCTTCGAGAGATCGGCGGCGGCGATCGGGATAAGGTAGAAATCTATCAAATTCTCGGCGCGCGGCATCGGAAAACGACGCGAAACCAGTTTGGTCGGTTCGAATGACCGGGTTGGTTTGAGTCGACCTGAACCACCGGTAAGACTGCTCCCAGGAAGGAGACCGCCGGTGAGTGAAAAAGAAAAGGAGCTCTCTGACGAAAGAGCGAGAGAGAGAGAGAGAGAGAGAGGAGGGGAGACGAGAAGAAAGAGAGGACGAGATGCCGAAGACGGAGAAAGAGGGACGTTAAAGAAAAAGAGAGGAGAGGAGGGACGTATAGAAGGAGAATGAGGGTTACGGATAGCAGATACTGACCTACCGTCAGGACTGATGCGCGGGTATCTGCACGCTTATACGTAATAAGCCTTGACGTTCATTCGGCACTGCGGCCAAATTTATTCGTCCCGAGACGCGAGCTTTTATTGGCATTGATCGTCGGGAGTGGATCGGCTTATTGCCATCCGCCGTCTTGCGTTACACTCCTGCGAACGATGGAATCTATTTGCGAGGATAGACTGAAATTATGTTTTTGATTGTAGAAAATGAGTAGGCTCTTCGTGTCTTCTCACTCGATTTTTTCGCATTGTTCGCTGTTCACGGCTGATTCGAATTACTTTGGAAATTTCTGTCCGGCAGACAGAGTCGACCCGCTAAATTGATTTTATCACTTAGACGAACGACCGCCTCGCTACTATATTTATTTCTGTCGTTACGTCACGCTCAATTAACGCCGATATTTATATGCTTTAGTCAGTCCGTCATTGTTTTTATTTACCCCGTAATCGAACATCCAATGTCGTAATTATCCGCCAATTATTTATCCGCTTAATCCATGTATCCGTCATTATCGCCGGCCGTTCGCCGATAAATACCCGCGCCGCGATATTTATTTAATCGCCAAAAAACGGCCGAGCCTCAGCGTCGCGAAACAAAAGCAAAGATTAATCGTGCGCGCGCGCGCACCGGCCTATCGGGCCGGCTTCACTTCTTTCGCGAACGTCGTACATTTTAGTCGTGCGCCCGGTGCGCGCGAGCGCCGGCGCCCATAAAAACGCACACGTCAGACACACGCGATTACACATGTATTTTATAATTGACCGTTCTGCGCCGTTAACATCATCATTCACGCGGCGTCGCGCAGCGCCGTTACGATCGAAGCGCCGAACGGCTCAAAAATGAAGACTTACAACACTTAAAGCCATCAGGACTGCCTCGCTCGCGGTAAAAACGTGTTACAAGCACGGTTCCTTAACCTTTACTTTCAATAATCCATCTTGCATTACACCGTCCTCCATTCAGCTCTTACTCAATGAAGTCCCACATCCTCCCAGCGATTCGCAATTGCGTTATACCTATAAAATCGTACTTCCAGCACTATTTACAACCGACGAATCGCCATCAATCTCGGCGGCGAGGCTGCGCAATCGGCTGAATCCTCGCCAAACCCTCTCTCGGCGCCATTGTCGATTGAAAATTCCCAGATCGGCCCGACCGCGGCCCACATTCGCCGTGGAGGGGCAAAAAAAAAAAAAAGGGCCGTCGGAGGCCAGCTCTTCCGCGTCTCCTCATCCACTTCACGGTCCGAACGGACAAGGATCCAGGTCCCGCCCCGATATCTCCGGCCGAGCCATTCGTGGCGTCCGTTCCCGTCCGCGCGAAGGAAATCATTCGTCAACTTTTTAGCCTAAGCTGCTCCTTCCTGCAACATAGTCCCGCAGCGCATCCCGTCGGCGATCGAACGTGGCCGGATCGTCCCCAAACGACGCTCATTCTCACGCTCCCGTTCGTCTACCCAACATTCTCCACTCTTCCTCCTCCCCTTTCATCCCTCTCCACCTCCCCCCCTCTCTCTGTACGTCTCTCTCCCTCTCGTTCGGCCGACGACTCTCGTCCCTCTCCTCCTCGGCGAGGCCTAGCGAAATTCCGTTAAGCAGAATTCACGGCGGACTTTGTTTCAGCATCCTCCTCGGGGCAGGACGGATGCGCGCGTATGCTACGTGCGCATGCCGTCGACGAAACGGGTTTGAAATCATTGAGAACGGCTCTCTGGCCTGGGCCGGTCGCCGGCCGACAAAAAGTAGGAGCTCACGCACGGCTGTTCGTCGACCGTGATGAGAAGGAGGCGAGCCGGGCGGAAGGAAAGATGGCTGAAAGGAGACCGCGAGAGGGTCCCTGCTAGAAGGGAGAGACGGATAAATGGACGGAGGGAGACCGGGGCGTAAGAGGGCTAGGATGGAGAGGAGCCTTCCTATGCTCGCACGCTTCCACGCTCGTACGTACGAGGCCTCGTGGAAAGTCTCATCGGAGTCGGCCCATTCCGGATCGGATCGGTAGCAGTTCTTAACGACGGGACGTCGCTTTTTCGCGGGCGACACGGTTACCTTTTCCGCGAAGACCGTGTCGCGGAACGGATGCTAATCATAGGGGGGGAGAGAGCGTGGATTTCGTCGATTAGGAAGGTTACTCCCTCCGTCAGCCTCTACTTAACTAATTCTTATGAAAAGTGCAGCAATGTGCCACTTTGAAAATAAACCTTTAGGCACGCCTGTCTGGGTTAATGGTAAATGATGGACAATTTTTTTGGTCGCTTATGATATTGTTACGGCCGTGGAGAAGGGTGAAGATTTCAAGGACCGCTGTTTAATCAATAAATTAGAAGAGCGTTGTTCAGCATAAGAACAAATGTTAGTTACTAGTCTTGCTCTGGACACGAAAGAGATCGGACGCACTCCAGTAATAAACGTCCTGTATCTTTTATAAACTGATCTTATCTTTAATCGTTCCGGTATGCCCCGCCCACGTAACAATATTATTTGACATTATCAGAAAAAGGTATTTCAGGTTTATCGAATTAATCCCGCGTTAAGCAATTTTAATCGCGTCGAGCGGAAGCAGATTGCCGGAAGGGCGGAGGGAGACGTAAAAATTAGCCCGTCGACTCCGGTGAAAAGTTCGCCAGAAGACACGCGCCATTTAGCAGAGTGCACACTCCATCCCATCCGCACGTTTCCCGACACTTTCCGCGTCCTCGAATCGCGTGCGGGTACCACGGCGCGTTTGCGCCCGCGTCACTCGCACAAGGGCGAAAAATCGTCGGGCAGGAGGATCAAACGAAAATTCAACGACTTGCCCCCCGCCGACCCCCGTCGCTCAGTCTACGCTTTTTGTCTCGATCAAGATGCCGTTAGATCAGACCGCGCGCTCGCGAATTCGACGCGCGGCACAAAGAGCGGATACTCTCAGAGGACAAAAGGACAGACGGGAAAGTGGAAGTATCCCTTAAAAAGGAAGGATAACAAAATGGACGTGAGACTGAAATGTAGGAAAATACAAGAGCGGTAGAACGTAACTTGATAATGGTATTAACGGAGGACAGTAAGGAAGGCTATCGATCGAAACAATTAAAAGGTGGAGGAAGATGAGTCGAGGCGTAGAATCGGGTAGCAGGAAGGAAGCTGCGAAGGAATCCAGGAAGCTCCGGAGACAGGAGCATAGAGCGCGGGAGTCCCGCAAGTAAAGAGAAGAGGGACCTGCCAGAAAGAGAACAGTAACACGACTCCCAGAAAGGGACCGTAAAATACCGAACGAGATTCATGAGCGAGGCAAGACGGACAAAAAGAACGAACCTCTGCCCGGCACACATTCAAAGTACACATTCGAACGGGCGCGCCGGTAGGAGGGAAGCGGAAGAAGAGGGAGTAGAGTAAAGAGAAAGAAAGAAAGACAGACACAGAGAGAATGGTCGGATGAAAGAAAGAGAAGTCGTTGATGTCGACTCGCGAGTATTATAAACCGTTCCTGCTCGCGTGCATCGGTGCATAGATGCGCCTGCAGTCGGAGGGAGACGGTAAAGGGGCGGCAGGTTGGAGTCTAGAGAGGAGCAGGAGAAGAAGAAGGAGCGTAAATGGGGAGGGGGGGAAGGAGTGCGCCCGATCGACGGAGATGCATGCGAAAAAAGGTGAAATTACGTAAACATCCTGCAAACGACGATTACCACACACTGGGACTCGCTCGGCGTTCACCTCTGTTCGCGAAGCGTCTGAAAGAGAGTGTCGCCGTTGTGTGCACACGTACGGACCTCTGACACGCACACAGTACCATACTCTCTCTCGTACACGCAGCCAGACGCGGAGCGCATTCAGACGTCCGCGCGCGAGTTCGTTCCTACGTACGACGAAGTACGTACGTGTGCGTGCATCTGCACCTGGATAGCCGATGGCCAAAGAGTGTGCGCGATCTAACGCGCCTATCCACACACATATAAACGTGTTGTGTTAGCCGCGTGTGCGTGTGAGCCTCGGAGAACGAGCCCGGCGATTTTCCTTCGCGCGGCCTCGATTCGACGCAGGAAAAATGAGTTTTCGCCATTTTTTTTTCTCCTTCCCGATGCCGGAGCGCGATTCGAGGCAATTATGCGCCGAGCTGCAGAATGAATTACAATGTGTTTGTCCGCGCCTCAATGGCCGACAGTCCCTCTATTCATAAGAGCGTTCGTCGGCTGGGATTCACGGATATTTCGTCGGCGCGAGATTCCGATTCGTTCTTCCCGCCATTGGCCGACTCCGCGGCGTGGGAGAGCTCGGCAAACGGGGCCCGATGGGGGAGGGGGGATCAAAATCGAAATGTTCGTCGGCGTTTTGCGTCGGTACATCGAGGTCGTCGTCGGCGAACGCTTTGCATATAATAAATATTAATGCGCCCCGCTTCGACGCGCAAATATTTGCGATCGACAGAGCGCTGTTAGATCGACGTTAATTGGTCTAATGGGCGCGCTGATCGGCGACGTTGCGCTTTTTGGGAAATCGTGGCCCAGGGGCCCATCTGACGATCGAAGGTGGCCCAGGCAAAAAAAAGTAGAAAAAACTTGAAACAATTCGTACGAAGAGTGCGTATTAATGTCGGCGCAGTAATCGATCGTGTAAATCGTTGATGCGCCTTAAATAGGGAATAACGGGGTGACAAAAAGAAGGGGGGAAAAAGGTGGCTGAATAGATCGGCCTCGAGGACTCGGATTAATTGCCTCATCAATCTTCGACGATTTGGCGCGTATGAATCAAGATTAGCGTACAGAACCGTACGGATGGCTAATCGACCGGCTGTTGATTGAGAAAAATCCGGGAGCCTACTTATCATATTGACAGTCATTTCAGTGTCTATCGTCGCTTCTTATCGTCGATCGAACGCACGCTCAGGCCGTACAAAATGATACCTGCGAACGACGGTCTCTGTCTTTCTTCGACGAATCGACGCTAGCGGCTACCTTTTTTTTGCCCGCCCGCCTGAGAAAAAGTCGAGCCGACGAATGGCGGCAGACGGACCCGACGCGGCCGCCATTTTCGTTTCGCCCATCCTGCCTCCCGAAATATTCTAATTAATCGGCCCCGTCAGGCCGCCGCGGCCTCCGCTTAGAAAGGGGAACTCTCCCGCTGGCGCGCCGTGATTGGCCGCCTAAATCCACAGCCATGTTTAGTCGCCCGGGCCCCTCCTGTTTAGAAGGGCCTGACGTCATTGGAACGGTTCAGCCGAAGGCCACGCGTCACACGACGATCCGCGAACGACGAAACCGAGTCTTCTCAGACACACGTGCGCCGTACGAGTAACCGTTACACTTTCGACTCTCTTACTTGCGCAGAAAATGATGGCGAACCACGATGGGTCCGCTCCGAGCGTTTCGAAGGATTTCGGAGAGGCGGACGTGGCAGGTTGAGGTTAGGCAAGATGGCGGACTCGCAATAGATCAGCTGAGCGCGTTAATAAGTTTTAACCTGATCCCGAGCGCAGGTATAATGATAAGTATGGTGTAACGAGCGGCGTATAGGAGAACAGGTTATGCTAATTTGGGTAAATAATAAAATGGGCATGTTAAATGGTTTAATCTCGCGGACTGCTCGGAATAGAATCGGAGTTCTTAGAAGAGTTTTTAGAATGGTCGATAATGTTTCCGCGATTTTTGCCCGTGCTCGACGAGTTATTTGCGCGTAGCCGATAATAATTTGTGGCGCATTATCAATGACGCAGAGCGTCTTGATCGTTGGGGACCAGTTGGGAGCCGTGCTCGATTTTTCCTCGTTCGCTCGTCTTTTTTCCCGGTCTCCGGCAATTTTTCGTCGCGGTCGCTTTGTTCCCCTCGACGGTCTATCTTTATCTAATCTGCGCATCGGACGGATAGTGTGACGTTTCGCGAGAATTTAGGCAGCGTGGTGGGGTTCCCGTATCGAGGAGGAGCGATTTGAACAACGAACGATAGAGGCACTCGAGAGATAATGCCCATTTTTTCGGCGAATCCACGCTTTATTGGTCGCGCAATTTGAGAAAAAATGGCGCTCTTCATCCAGCAGGCTCGGCGTTATCATATTTTTGCGCGATTTCCGTAAGCCTGACGCAATACGATCGTTGCGCAAATTTCACAGTGTCACCTATTTTTGCACATACCATTCGCTCAATATCCACCAATTCCTCCAAACCGCCACATCTCTCCGTAGCTTTCTATAGAGACCGTTTATTTTGAAAGTGGTCCAAGTCCATTTTAAAAAAAATAATAAATATCACGTAAATAAGTTTACACCACGTTAACTAAAAATTTTACGATTTTTTATTTATTTTTTAAATACGAACATACACCACTTTCGAAATAAACAATCCATATACCCAAAGCCTAAACAAAATTCCCCATTCCCAAATCAGCCAACTCCCATAATCGACTCAAAGTTCACATAACGCTCGAGCCACTCTCTGAAAAAAGGCAGTCCGGTCCCCATTCGTCAACCTCCACCCAGAAATCCGTAAGGCCATAGAAAGGTGAGGAATGCGCTCTCGGACAAAGGCGGCAACAATTAAGGCGCATTACAAAAATCTGTCGCGCGCACGCTTCGAGGGCGCGTGCGCGCGCTCGAAGCCGCGATTGAATTTTGCCCCCGCGAACGGTGCCTCCCTTTTTTCTCTCGTTTTTTTTTCGCCAATCGGTACGTTCGGGAGTGGCAGCCGTGCGAGTGCGCGCCTTAAGGTCATGTCGCGCGCTCGTTGCTCGAACTCGAATTCCGATCTCACGTACATGCGCGCCCGCTCGAGAGTCAGCCTTGTCGTGCGTCGCGAATATGCCGTGCGGCGCCGCGCGTCCCACTCCTCCTATTCAAACTTGCAGCGGGCCTTTTAGTGCCTCCGACTTGAGATGGGGTCGATGTGGGTCCGCGACGGTGAAATGCGCACTGCCGTGGGAACTCTTTCGGTGGCTGCTACGTGTTTAGCCGCCGTGCCATCTGTGCTACGCTGACAGCGGATTTCGGGGAAGCGGGTCGGTACCTGTAAACGCTCGGGGGAACGATTACAGAAGTGCTCGTGGTGCACGTGAGAGGGGTGATGGGACTAGTAACATGTTTTCTCAGAATTTTTATCTTTCTGACTGTATAGGTTATATGTATAATAATAAGTTTTCGGCGTATTCGGTCACTGTTGTACTTTTTAAACTAATTAAACTTTAATGAATCTTAGCAGAAAAACGTGGTGCACGTGAGTGGGGCGATGGAACTTGTAACATGTTTTCTCAGAATTTTTATCTTTCGTACTGTATAGGTTATATGTATAATAATAAGTTTTCAGCATATTCGGTCACTGTTGTACTTTTTAAACTAATTAAATTTCAATTAATTTTAACAGAAAAACATTGACTGCAATTAGTTGGTTAGAAAAGGAATTAATCACAACAGTTTAAAGTTAACAATTTGAAAAAGCAAGGTGTATAGGTAGGTACTGCAGAGGTAGTGGGGACTTGGCCTGTTTTGGAATATGAGTTTATTGGGTAGGAAAATAATAAATTGAAATTAAATTCGGTAACGCAAGTGTGGAAGTTTGAAATCATTGTCGAAACCATAGACCTCTCGATGCTAAATGTAATATATAGGTACTATAAAATATCGTCATACAGTACAGAGAAATAAATAATATAACTTACCGTACCGAGCACATAATAGCGAATAACTCTCGAAGCACCGGGATGAATACATAAGTTAGTGAGCAGAATGTTAAACGAACGTTTTTTGTCCCGTCATTGATTTTATTCCACTTTTTGTGCACGCCAGGCGTAGCACAGTGTACACTTCCTTCTTTCGCGCAGTCCGATAGTACAGAACGTCGAATGAAGGAGCACTTACGTGCGACTCTCGGCAGGTCGGCTGCGAGACGACAAGAAAAATTGCAACAAATTTCGTATCGGAATTGTAAAGCGGTTCTTGGCCGTGGCAAGAGGTTTTTCCTACGGTTAACGATGTATATTGAAACGTGACTGTTGCCATTGACGATTCTATACGGTGCGACACTTGATCCAGTCGCGCGTTTACGATTTCGAACAGTTACGCCGCCGGAACTCGTTTAACACGATCCTCCGTCGGCGGCAACCCTCGTTTCAGTTGTAACGCCCGGCAACGAGGCCTCTTTCGAGGTTTTGTTTCGGAAAATCGTTTTGTTCCTAGCGGCGCGTGCGATTACGAAACACGCGTCACCTTAAAAACCGAGCTGTTATACGAGGGAACGCGGCGCTGAACGCAAATTGAAACGTAAACCGGCAACGCTCAATTTCTTACCACGCAATCATTACGATCCAAGTGCCATTGGGGTACTGTAAAATTGACTTTGTCACATAACTCTGAGTAAAAAAAAATTTAACCAAGTCCGAGATTCGATTCACTCCTTCGGACTACATGATTTCCCACGCTCGTGATTAAGATCAGAGAGGCATTACAAGAAAAAAATTCTCTGGTTACAATTTGGTTTGTTATCACTGCCTGCGGAATAAGTGTTTACAAGACAGTTTGATAAGGGAGAGGATTCTGCCACTTTGTCCGAAGGTGCATTTTTTCGATCCTCCCGACATCGCTCCCCACGAAATGTATCACTTTCCGACGAGTTGATATTTAAGTTTCAAATGCGACGTTGGACATCTGAGAATAGTCCGCGCCCGCAAACCTACTTATCTGTCACCACCACCAGCTCGTACAGCCGCCTACACCTAGAACAGACCCGAGCGACCTTCCGCATCGCGGAAGACCGTACAAATAGGCTAAGCGGCTGTTTGTACAGCAATTTCGCGCGAACGGATTATCGTCGATCCCGACTATCGACGAGAGAGTCCGCCTTCCCGAACCATTTTTTCCCCCGCCGACTCGCTTTTCGCTCCTCCGCCTCCCTTTTTTCCTCTCCGGACGCCGTCGTCGCGGAAACCTTTAATCGCGCATCTAATCGTGTCGCGATATCTGCTCTATCTGCGATTTGACCTCTGATAAAGCGAGCCGTCGTTTTCACGGACGAAGCTCCGACCGGAATTCGAAAAATCGGTCTCGTCATGAGAACACCATAGCGCAGCTTAGAATCCCACCGACGCATAGACAATGGCACCCTGGCACTGTAAGACGAGCCAACCCGCTTGTACACTATACAAACAGGAGTTGAACACCGGGCGAAAGAAACTTGGCAAAATCTCGACGTACAACCTGATTCGATGGGCAAACAACTGCTGGCAGTCGGAAGACAAGTGTAACAGATCCGCGAGCGCGCTCGCGAGAAGTAGCCTGCAGGCCGAAGAACTCGAGGGTGATGAAGTGGATATGAAGTGGACGCGACGCGTTTTACCTCCTTTGACAAAGCGCAGCGTGCAATTACATTCGGCAATAACTGCGAAAGACGTGCTCGGCCGGCTCGATCGCGGACGAACGATTCGCTCGCCGGCGCGGGACAAAAAGAAACGGGCAGGTAACAAGGCCGCCCGGAAAAACTCGTCCATCGACGCGGGAAGACGCAGTAAATCGACGCTGCGCTCCGCATGCGAAACTCGTAAGGATGGCCGACGTCTCGTCGCGATGAGGAACGGGACGAAACCGTGGAACGACGTTTAATATCGATCGGTTAGCCACTGTCTACGAATATAACGTATTCGGACGTTGAAGACCGGTCAGAGTGGATAGGTAGAGTCTCCGGTAAGAGTTATGGTAGATTTCTTCTGAGCCTGGGAGACTAGGCAGCACACGCTCGGCATTGCCTTCATTGAGGTTGAACTTAGGTATCTCGATGTCAAAACGCGGCAGATGTAATGACAGTTAATGGTACGGTAGCTGAAACATGTACACCGGTAATTGCGTAAGGGATATTATTTAAGGGCTTGAGGAACTAGGGTGGATCGAGCATTTATGAATTATTCGGACACGAATTCGCATCTATCGTTTCTGGAATACGTAAAGATTGGAGGCTCCACAATCAAGGCCAGCGTAATCGCCGGTAAGAACCCCTAAAGCAGACGATGATCGACTATAATAAAATCAGCAATAAAAATACTGCTATACTTCAGCCTACACTGTGTTTAAAGTAATTCACGTGTATCACGCCTAATTGAGTTGTCATTGTCGCGTCAGATAGGGAAATAACGACCGTGATCAGCGTCGGGCTATAAGCGACCCTAAAAAAGGGAATCCGGTCAGTCGGCCAATAATTTCGCGACGGCAGAATCGATCTCGGTCCCACGACGGACGATGGTCGCCGGTTGTCGTTCGGGGCACGGCTCCGGCGTCGGGGAATTATTGTTAGTGTGCCGCCGCCGCCGCCGCCGCCGCGTATTCACGAGCAATTATCCTAAGTGGCGAGTCGCCGGCGGGTAAGAAATTGTGCAGCTCACTTTCAAACGTTGGCCGGTGCGCGCCTTCAAGGTTCTCAAAACCATTGGTAATACATTCCAATCGCTCGCCACGAAAGATGGAGAGAGGCGCGGAGAGACGGATTTAGCATTAGAATCTACAAGGACAGGCACCCGGTGCCGGCGTAACAGAGTCTGTCTCGCTCGACGTTTTCCGCTCTCTCGATTCCACCGACGGCCGGAGAAAAAGGCGGTGGGACGAAGCTGGAGAACGATCGAAGAAGAGAGAGACGGAAAGAGAGAAAGAGAGAGAGAGAGAGAGGAGGGGAGAGAGAGAAGGAGAAGGAGAGTCGACGCACCGCGATGGAGAAATTCCTTCGCGAAACGGGCGCTCGCCTACTTTAACGGCCACGGCGAATCCATTGGAAAAATATATGAACGATTTACGGCGCTACTAGGTATAATGGCATTTTTACGACCGGACGTGCGATACTCGGCAGCGGGGAAGGGAAGAGAGCGACGTGGAAGGAGGAGAGAACGAAATGATTACGGGATAATTGACGTGGACGAGGGTGATTAGAATTGACAGGGGAGGGTTCGCGGCGATGAACTGGCCGGCACGAGAATCGGGGTGGCTTCTTCTGGCCACGGGGATATTCTATGCGTGTCGTGGAATCGAAGACGTAACCTGCCGGACTAACTGTGCTCGGAGATGACGTCCCTCCGATGATCGGCGTGCAATAACTACGCCTAAAGCGACTAACCGCTTTTCCGTTCCGAGTGACAATTGAAAATGCTTCGACCGCGGCGGGGAGGGGAAGCAGGCAGGGGTGGGGGAAGGAATTTTTTTGCGCAACCTTTACTTGCCGGATAACCGTTTTATTGAATAACTGTGTTAGCGTCGACTCTGCGACCTCGGCAACATTCACTCGAGGTAATTAAATCGGGGTAATACTTATGGCGGCGGTATTTCGAATTTAGCGCTTGCTCGCATCGTGGAAGAGGCCGTATAATGAGGCGCGAGTCTCTGTTCCGCCATTAGGGACGCCCACTTTTCCGTCCTCGACGTCGATCAACCGGGATTCGAATAACACGCTCCCCGGTATAGGTATTTGAACTTTCTCGCGAGTCAAACGAATCCTCGTTGGTCAATATCTTCTGTGCGCGCTATTTCCTTAAATCGAACGGAATGTAAATAAGGGTATCTGTTTCCTTGGCGGAACGTTCCTCTTTGGCGATGGACAGCGATTCGCTGGGAAAGAGAGATAAACAGAGAGAGAGAGACAGAGGGGGCAGGGGGGGTGGGAGGAAAGAGAGAGGAAAACGCGCGATAATCGTCAAACGAGTCGTCCGGCACAACCGCGGGTCCTTCACTCTATTAGCGAGTCGCGGCTTGTTTGTGTAGAAATGTTGTTGCTAAATCGGGTGCTCGAATCGTCAGGTACAAAGGCCATCCGCGCTCGCCGCCGGCTCGAGTGACGACAAACACGCTCTCGCACGCTCGCACGCTCGCACGCGCGCGCGCGCCGCTTATAATTCCGCAGGCCCGTTCGTTTGTGTTCGCGTTACGCAATTTAGCCGCAATTCGCGGATTTCGACGCGGTCGTTCCGAACGGACGCCGAACGAAAATGCCCATCGAGCGTTCACTGATCGGGTTTCCTTTTTTGCATCTGCGGTCTTGGGGGTGGATCGTTCGACCGGTTTGGGGATGATGCGGATTCGATCAAAGTTTTATGCGGCGATGCGGCGTTTATTGCGTGTCGATTCGTTTTACTCCTGTTTCGTATCTGAATTATTGTCGGTTTCTCTCAATTTGGGGGAGGGATGATACTGTTCTGAGTTCTCTGAGTGAAGTTGTCTAAATTCTGGTCACTCGGAGTGGTCGATTGAAGGCCATTACTTGCAGAAGATCAAAAGGGTCGGTGCCTGCATTATCGAAGGATACGCAATCGTTTTCAAAGTTTCATGATAATTCGATATTAATTTGACTCGTTAGACATCAGACTGAACCTTAGAAAGTAAAAAGTATGTCTTAAAAAAGTTTCGCGTCACTTAATCGGCATGAGCTAATGACTCCGCATGAGATTGTACGATAAAATAGAGTGTCACGGTTGTTAAATGATTTTATCGGGAAATTTACGGCCTTCGGTGAGCAATGCGCGCCCGCGCGCGCGCACTCTCGGATCCTCGGAAAATACACGGGAGCGCAAATTAATTTTGAATTCGCGTCTGAACGCTGGATCCGCCGGTCGTGGATCGCGATTGGGCCTTGGCACACTGGCGCAGGCCTGTTGTTAGCTGGCTGCACGTGGGAGCGCGGGAAATAATCGACATTTAAAAATATCGATGTTCCCAGGTAGATAGACCTCCTCCTCCTCCGAGTCGGATGTCGGTACACGCTTCCATGATGCAGTTGTCAGATGTTCGTGCATTGCTATTACACCTTACCTATCATCCAACGGCTCCTCAACTTCCAAACTTCTTCAATTTCGAACAATCAAACGCTCTCGCGAAACACAATTTCCTTTGACATAAATTCCTATAATGCACTATACGATAATATTATATTTTAGGATTTTTTGCAACTGAAAATTAAATTTGTTTGCATTTGACCATACAGTACTCTTCTTCTTTACGAGCATCTTCTATATTCTAATTATTTATGTACACTTAATGAGTAACACGTATATGGAATGTGTGAAAAAAAAACATATTGTAATTCATGAAATATTCAGAATAAACCGTTCATTTGATATCTATAGATATCATACCATGTAATTACCTACAAAATAAAGTACGACGCGTCACACAATAACCTGCTTTATAACGCGTCGTACCAATACCGACAAGACTGTTCAAAAAAATGGAGAAAAATCGGTATGAAGGATCAGTGATGCAGAAAAGTGCTGATCAAACATCGTTAGCGGCACGTAGAGGGAGCGCCATTCAGGGTCCGAAATCTCGAAAGTCGATCGGCGACTCGGGGCGCAGGTATCGGGTCGCTGAAATCCTTCATCATCCCGAGGCAGGCTAGCGTCGGGTGATCCGGTTTCGATTGGCTTCGTGGAAGCGTCCCGCTCCCGGCTCGTTCTTCGGGACGAAGAACCGACGGCTCGTCTCTCGCGTATTTCGGCCTCTTCGATTGGTCGGCGGCCGCAGAGGCGATCGCCGGTTGTGATTGGGCCGATCTTAGACGGTTAGAGCGACGCGCGTACGAGCGCCTATCAGTAGTAAATACCATCAGCCGCCTCGCCGGCAGTAGTAATAGTATTAGTAACAGTAGTAGCAGTGGTAGTAGCGGTAGTAGTGGTGGTGGTAGCGTAGCACGGTGGACGCCACAGCGTCCCTACTCAGAGATGTGTCGTCGGTGGGCATCGGGTACGCCGGTGTGTTAGTGTGGCCGTCGGTTTCTAAACCGGTCGTCGTAAAAACTCGGCCTGGCCTTCGGGGCGGCCATTTTAGAACGTTCGAACATTTGACGGTCGCGAAGGCCTCGGCGGTCCCGCCTAATAAGCGGCCGTTAATCTATTATTCATTACGTACGGAGGAGAGATACCCGGAGCGACATGCAAATCCGGCCGCACGCGCTACTACTCGCTACTCGCTACTCGCCTGCGTGTTCCAACTGCGACGCCGAGATTCGAGGCACGCGAATCGATTCGCGGAACAGGGCGCGGAAGGCTCGACATTTTGGTCCCTCTCGACCTCTGTTAGGTCATCCTCGTTCCTCCTCCTTCTTCCTCATTCTTCCCCTCTTTGGCAGCTTTCAGACCTCCGATCTCTTCCTTCGCTGTCGCCTCCTGGCGAACGTCGAGTACGAACAAGAGTACGAGCAAGAACACGTGTCTGTGTGCGTCTCCCTACGTATTGGTGCGCCGTTTAAAGTCGCGTCTTTGTACGCTGGCTTCGGCCGCATCGTTGCTCGTCCCGCGTCTGTGGAAGATACGTGGTTTATGAGCGTTCGTAAGGCAGCCTGACGATTTTCCGAGCGGGGTGGGGGGGCGTGGACGGGAAACATTGTAAGATCCACTCTCAAGGCAGTCGCTACTTATGTATACACTTCCGCGCGCTGCGTCCAATGAAACCATTAATCATTCCTTTGTACGTCCGCGATACGGATTTCTACGTCCGCGGATCTCTTTGACGGCGGATTTGGATTTGATATCGGCGCGTTCGTCGAACGTTGTTCTCCTTCGTTATCGTACAACGTCGCGAGCGGGTACCTCGTATGTTAATATCGTCTATTTACCGACTCTCAGTATGTACGGGGGAAAGGATATTAAATTCGTAGGGAAACAGTGTGTATGCGACGCGCGACAACGACGTCACGGGCTGGCATTGCACGTCAGATTGCGGCCTGCGAGCACACTGCAGGCTGTCTCGCGATTACGCGCGCATAATGTAAACGGAAAAGAGCGCGAGCCAGGATAATTACCGGCGAAACTTCTAATATCGCCCGCCTAATACCGCCTACGCCGCCCTGACACAATGCAGACCGGAGGTTCTTTTCTAAAGACTATGCGGCACAATTTACCCATACACAAAACTGTCTATGAAAGAATCTCCGTGGGCAAAAAATTTGAGTATCATCCTGAAATTGAGACAGTCTTCCGGAGCGGAAGTTTCAGCTTTGGGACCGTCCTCGAGCGTATTCGGGCCCCTGCCGGGCACTTACTTCGGGCCTAATGACTTCGAGGAATGGCCCCGCCCACGCTCGAGATTGAAAGGAACGGAAACGCGAGCCGCGCAGAGCGGCGTGGGCGACTTACATGCATTTCCAGCGTGACGTTACAGCGCGCCGGCACCTATATTTGGCCGGGCGACGGATTGCGGACGGATATGATAGGAACCGTGTAAAGCGGGCGAGAATCTAGGTGTCCGAGGGTCGCGCTATCTCGCAATCGGATCTGACGTTGTTTATCTCGCGATAATGGCGCTCGCCGTGTTTATGGCACTGGCCGTCAGGTCGAGCGTTGCCGGCGGAGGGTTGACGATGAGTTGTTTATGAGACGTCGCCGACGTCGGGCTTCGACTCACTTCGACTCACTCCGACTCACTTCGACTCACTCCGACTCACTTCGACTCACTTCGACTCACTTCCTTCTCTCGCGTTACGCTATCGCGAGATACCCCGCTTTACCCGAAGAAAACCCATTCGCGTACGAGCCTCATCGCCCGCTGGAAAGGATAGCCTACCTCCGAGCGACGATGATGCTCGCGCGGATACTCCTTAATTATATCTCGGTTATTGATAGGCTAGCTTCGCCGAGTTCGCACTTTCCATTTTTACTCGCCCGCCACGCTCCAGTTGGCGTCTTTCATTCAGCACCGTCGTCCTTTCGATTCTCGCCGTACGGCAAAGGCGGCTCATGAATCGGCGATCTACGTCTCGATCGGCGCAAACAAATGGAACGCCGGGGCGACGATGGACGATAATTATCGATCCGCGCCCGTGAGCGTACGTTCGATCCTCCACGTATCTCGCCCTAACGGGCGACCTTCGCGGATCGTGTTTCGTCACCGCGAATCGGCGCGAGTAGTAACGCACGCGAGGGAACCGGTTTTTGTTTTCATTTGCATCTTTCCGCGACGGGGAGGGGGAGACGTCGAGGGACTCGGCGTCGTTATCGATTGTGCCGGATCGTCGCCGACGACGGAAGGAAGGGAACTGTGCCGGAAACGGAGCGAAGGACGATCCGCGGACCGACGGGGCAAAGTCGGATAGGTTGCCCAATCGGTCGCTGGCAGCTGAGATTTCAAAATGAACGATCGAGGGCGACTCTAGTTTTTGTATGTGCGTTAGGGATATTTTCTTGACTCAATCACTGTCATCCGTTATGCACGGCAAGGTGGTCGTCTCGGACGCTAACGTTACTCAATTCCATTAATATCGCGAATCAATCTTATTGAGTGACATCTGCGAACGTACTATTTACACCGTATTTTAAAATAGGGTTAAGAAAACCGTCTTAATGACCGTCAGTATAAACATGCCTTTCAGTCGGTTTGGAGAATGAAGACTTGAAAGGGGAGAATTACAGATCAAAAAATACCCCAAAAAAATGGTATCGTTTCGTCCTGGATCCACTGACGGACTCGTGCATGTTTATACCGTATTTTAATTAAAAGATTTACCCTCGCCAGGTTAGCACCCGATACACGTGCGAAGGTATCAACGGTCAAAGTTCGCCGAAACTAATTCACTGTCGTAGAAGCGCGCGCGTGCGAATCGGACAAAGGAAAGGAAAGGTTCGGGCGTATCTCGTTTCGCCAGTCGAAACTTGTTGCGTGGGATAGGTACATACGCCGGCCGATCATTACAGGCCTGTGCCTGCATAGTGGAAACTCACTCTAGGATCGCATGGAGCACGCACGCGCGCGCGCGCGCCCGCGAGTACGTAGAGCGAGAAGGGCAAAAGATAAATTCGTCGTCCATAAAGTCGGCTCGATTATGTATCGCTTTTCGATAAAACGAATGAAAACAGGCGTATCGGATTACGTTCGCGAGCACGGAATTACACTTACACCCCGACAAGGGGAAGGATGTCTGCCTTCATCTGAGCCCATTCTATTTACCATTCCGCCTGGTGGCATTCTCACGCTCTCCGCATATATCCACGAGACCCGACGGAGATCGGGCAATTTTTGAGACAGGCCCCTCCTCCCCTCCTCGCATCGTCACCCCTCCAACCCTCTTTCGGGGCTTTATGCACGCCGATAAATCTTCGCCGCAGCGTTTCGTCACTGGGAAACGTGTCCATCGACGCTCCCGGTAACGCACTCCGAGAAACCGGTTCCCAGTTTCATTTGCACATCGGACCCTGCCAGAACGACGTCGGTCAAAGTGGTACTCCGCTCGTCGAATTGCGGCAGGTACGGGCATCGAAGCCGCCGGTGGAGGGAGGGAAGTAGGGGAGGGTCGGATGAGAGTTTGAAAGTAAGCGTCAGCGGGCCAAATCGAAACACATAAGCGAACGAATAGATAAGTAAAGGGAAGATTTAAAAAAATATAATTGCATACACTGAGAGATGAATAATAATAGGTAAGTTTTCGGCGTATTCGGCCACTGTTGTACTTTTGAAACTTATTATTATACATCTACCAGTTTTCGGCGTATTCGGTCACTGTTGTACTTTTTAAACTTATTATTATACATCTACCAGTTTTCGGCGTATTCGGTCACTATTGTACTTTTTAAACTTATTAAGTATTATACATGTACCAGTATTCGACGTATTCGGTCCTGTTGTACTTTTTAAACTTATTATTATACATCTTACACTGACGGTCAATGACCAATTAAGTTTACATACACTGGTAGTTGCGAAGATTTAACCAATTATCACCGCTTTCATAATCAGAGAACATTACGATTAAGGAGTGAGAATAAATGGTTGGGGCGGTGAAAGTTCGAAGAGGGTAAGGGCAAGGATCGGAGGATTGGAGAAAGGATCTCACGTTGAGGTAGGACGAAAGGAAGCGTCGAGAGTTGTTGAGCCAGGAACGGAGCGCAGAAGCTCGCGGCGTTCTCGATGGGGGGAAGCGGTGCACCTTAGGGCCAGGTTTTTATCTTCGACCGGTCGCCGTGCTTTTCGCGGAATCGCGATAAACGACGCCGCCGCCTGAAATATCTGATTTAATTGCGTCGAGATTGTAAAGGAGACAAAGATCGCGCAACTCCGCTCGCACTTAATTGCGCGCGCCACCAACTGGCCCCTTTGCCGTCCTCCATTCTTCCTCCTTCCCTCCCCTCCTCATTCTCCTCTTTACCTCTTTCCGCCTTTACCTTCGCGATTCTTTCGACGATCTACCGACCGCACGCATTATCATTCGCCTTTAACTTACTGGCGAACGACGAGAAGTATGCCGGTATCTTTCTGACTTACTGCAATTTATATTACTGAGCTGAACGGAACGGATTGAACGGTTAAAGCAGCTTTAAGGAGGCATTGCCGGTGGTTACGAGAATGGGTCGTGTAAAAATTATGATTGCTGCGATGAACAATCGAGTCAAGTTAGGCAAGTTCGTAAGTTAGACTGCTCTTCGTTTCACAAAGTTCATATACTTTTAATATATATAATTTAATATATTTTACAACAGCAGAATCATTACAGCTACAAAATACTACAGTTGACACAAATTACAGTACGTATTCAGAATATTACTGAAAATTCCTTACTAGTCAGCAAAGTATTTCGTCTCCGTCGTTCCGGTAGCGTAAATTCTGTATCTGAACAAAAGCTGGAAAAAAACACTGCACCGTAATGAGCAATTGGCGAAACGGCAGAACTTTGCGGGAAAAAAAGATGGTCGAGGACAGTCGGAAAAGTCGAGGAAGGAAGCGAAAGGAATCCAGTCGCGTTCCGTTATCTCGAACGATAGGCGCGTCGACGTACGCATCGCCCGAAGGATCTATAATAAACGAACGTGATCCGGGAGGGCAACCGATCCTCGGGGATGAATCCGAGGAGAACGTCGTTGAAGCGAGCCCGTTAAAATTTCACGACTAGCTCGCGCCGGAGGGTCATAAAAAAAAATTGAATCCATCGATCCTGCGCTCACCCTCGCAGGACTGCCTTCGTCCTTCGCTTCCTTCGCCTGGCTGCCCTTCTGCGCGGCTCCCTGCGTCCCGCGAAGGATCCCAGGACCTCGTCCTGCTTTGGTTTAACTCCGCGGCACTTCGTTCTCGCTGCCGATCAAGTCGACGTCGTTCCCACATTCGATTTTGTGGCGTCCTTCGCGCCGGAATGCGAACGAACGACGGAATAGTCGGCGTAAGTTAATTCATTTGGGACTGCGCAGGATATTGATTCGAAGGAAAAACGGACTGGTTCGTTGCGCGTGTACGTGAAGCGGGTACCGGTTCAGAGTTTTGCACCGTAATCGGTTCGAATATCTTTGACGCGCGACCAAAGGGTATTAATTGTAGGCTCGCAAAGTATATTTCAGTCGTATTCCGCCGCGTATCGCGCCGTTTCGACATTTCTGATGCGAGTCGATGTAATGATATATGCAACAAAGTATGCGCATACGATTAGATGGATGCCGATAGCGGGGCTGGGTGTGAGAAGTGAAGAAAAAAAATGGCTTCGAAGTTTGTAAGAAACGGTTTCCCCTTCCTGCTCGGGCGGATATTACGCGTGCGGCGGTAATAAAAATTTAATATACGCGATAAGCATCGGGCGATTCCGCAATAATGGCCGCCCGAAGTAACGCGAAAACGGTGCAATATTTTTGAGCGTCGATAGCGGCGAATCTTCTAATTAAAAAGTAAACCCATCTCTGCGTCTTAAACCTTGCATTGTCCCGTAATTAAAAAAATCAAGTCTGAGTAATTGTAAAACTCTTTTTAATTCGTTCTCTCATCTTAGTATACTATCTCGACACAAATTAATGATTGTTTCGAATTTTGCAAATTGTTCACTTAGCCTGAATTAGATAGCATTTATCCTCGCCATACATATATTTTTATAAATTGCACCGCACGCCTATTCCAAACAGTTCAACGTCATCCAGATTAAGCCTTCTCGAAACAATTCCGACCGCAAATAAACGCATCGAAAACTTTCGCGCAAACGGCCTGTATCAACGTGTAGCGCGTGTGTCAGCCGCGGCAAGCGGCGCGTTACGAATCTATCCGCAAACATGAAGCCCGCAGCGAGTTCAGGCGAGTTTCCTCGCTCGGCACGATGTCGCAAAGGTGTCCCATCGCGATAGGAAGTCGTGAGGTAGTCCGAGGTCCATCGTCGAACGGAGACAAAGAACTCCGGGCCTATGGCGTCGCGTTACATAGAAGCGGAGGAATCGAGCGAAAGAGCAGGAGTGTACGGAACGGAGAAGAAAGAGGAGGAAGACGGAGTAGAGAGAGAGAGAGAGAAGGAAAGAGAAGGTTCGAGGAGAGGGAGTGAGAGAGAGAGAGAGAGAGAGAGAGAGAGAGAGAGGCAACCGCGAATCATCGTGGCTCAACGACCACAGCCAGCGGGTACATAACGTGATCGCCAACGTCGGCCAGGTACGAACGAGCCAGTCAGTCGCAGTATTTGGGACAAGGTCAGAAGGTTCTGCTGCGCTCCCCGGCACCAAGACACCGAAGCCGTGCACGCCGCTGCACTTTCACTTCGGCCGCGCGCTGTCCCGTGCACTCCGAAGCAAGCTCGCAAATTGCAACGCGCCAGAACGCTTCTCCGCATCGTCCGGGATGCACCGGGAGACATTTCAGCCTGATTCGGGTCGGATCGGCGATTGATCCCGATTCGCTGCCAGCCGTGACTCGCTCTTAGCACGGATCACGAAGAGTGGCACGCTGAAAGTGATACGAGATGGCGTATGTTTCGGATGCATCGGTTTCAGGCGTATTTTATTTGGTTTGGATAGAGAATAATATTTGGTTGGGTCGATTTAAAGTGTTTAGGATATTGAGTATGACTTACTCACATTTTTATAATGTTTATCTGGTATTACTTGGACCGTTTATTTTGAAAGTGGTAAAAGTCCATATTTAAAAAAATAATGAGATATATAATTTATGATTTATTTATGTGATATTCCATTTTTTTTTTAAATGAACTGCATTAGATTTACCGAGAAGAAATGTGACTGTCTTCGAGAGCTCAATTTATATCTTCCCTCCAAATGTCCAGAGTTGAATCTATTGACCGATCCTCAACACAGACGCCTACCTCGACTTTCCATCCACTCGAGCTAAAAGTCATTGGCGCGTAAATTTCGAGCTTCCCGCATTCCGGGCCACTTTCCCCCGACGTTCCTCGCCGAGTTCGAAAACTGCGGACCGAGTCCCGATTCCTACCGATGCCGTGCGAATTCGCGAGAGCGATTAGTATAATTCCGCCGGCGATCATCAGCATACGTACGCAGCTGCATTCGACCGACCACAGAGAAACGAACGTTCGCTCGTTCACGTTCGCTACCAACACGCGCATGCCCACGTACTCCGCGTAGACGGAGCGAGAATTCAGGTTCGCGCAGGGTCGTCGCCGCTATCTGCGCGCGCAACTTAATTGAGACGCGGTAATTGCCAGTCCCATAATTAAAACGTGTCCGCGCGCGGACAACCATAACCCTCGCCAGGCATATTTATACGCAGCGCTCGCGAAGACGGACGCGGAGGACAAAGACGGACGAATAGAAAACGCGAACTAAGACGGAGGCTGAGAAGGGAGAGAGAGAGAGGGGAGGGGTGGGGACCAGAGGAGGATAGACCGATTGAAAGTCGACGAATGCACGGGAGAGAGACACAATGCGTCCTTACGTACTTACGCACGATAACGCTCGTCGGAATTACTCCATCGCTTTCGTAACGGCGTTACGGCGTGCCGTACGTGATCGTTTAAAGCGTAAGAGGGGCGTTGCCGGGCTCGGACGGTTTTTCGTCTCGGATCCTCCTCGCCTTTTTCCCGCAGCGAGAGTCCAGTGCCGGAGTTCCAACGTTCGCGGAAGTCTCGTCTCGCTTCGAGCACGATCATTGACAGGGGCGAGCGTTACACATTACGCGGCCGTTGCACGGGACGCACGCAAATGCCGCCTCTCGCTCGCGGATCCCCGACGTTGAAGAAGAAAAGAAAAGAGGGCTGCCCGGCCTGCCTGCCGTGGGAAAAAGACGTCGTAGGTTCGGCCGACCGTTTCTGCAAATCCGAATGACGGCGCGCTGGGTCTAATGCTAGCCCTCCTTCGACGCCGGAGCATGTGCCGATGTTAGGTATTAGCGTCAAACATTTCCTAAATTGTATCGTTTCTAATGACAGGCATCTCGCGCTGAGTAACGTTCGTGATAAACGATGTTACGTGGCGGCTGTAATTTTTGATAGATCATTGATTTCGGTACCTGTAGATCGCGGAGGTGAGCGCTCTAATGTCTGTATATGTGAGAAACCTTGGACGCCTGTCAGGAGGTATCTCCTATAAGATTTTAGGTGTATCAATTTCTGCAACCGTTAATGTTTATTATTAAAAGTGGCTCAAACTTCAGTCTGAGTTTGATAATTAGGTGAATATTTTATTCGGATAAACGACGTAACGCTGCCGAATGCTTCGCAGTCGACGAGTAGAGTGAATTTTTTCTAACACGTCCATACGCGCAAAACTCTCAGCCGTCTACTTCTGAAGAGGCACGTACGGGAGGAACAATGAAAAAAAACATCCGCCACTGTCAACGTTCCCTGAACCGTGTGCGTGAAATTGAAGAGGTCATCACGGCCCCGCTCGCCTTCAAGAATCGAGCCTGCCAGATAACGAATCTAAACGATAACATCGCGGGAACGTCAACGTCGCGCTTCTTGCGTCGCTCATTTCGTGGGTGGCTCTTAAAGGAGCGGGGGTGGGCGGAAGGAGTTCGAGAACTCGGCGACGGGACACATGGAAGAACGGAGAGCAGGCCACACTCGTGAATCGGAGAGAGACAGGATGCGTCGAGCGGCGGAGAGTAAGAGTGAGCGAGAGAGACACACAGAGAGAGAGAGAGAGAGAGAGAGAAAGGGAGAGAGAGAGCTCGCACGACTCTGTCCGGTCGGCGCTGACACAATGGGCATTGAAAACAGAAAATAAGCGCCATTGTTCGGCGCTTTTCAGAATCGATATTTGCGAATACATCGACGCGTGTCGCGAGTCGGACGGGAAAAGAGACGGAAAAAGAGCTGGGGTATGCGACGGCGAGAGAAACGGAGACACTCTCTGCTCCTTTCTCTCTCTCTCTCTCTCTCTCTCTCTCGCTCGAGCGCGGCACAGGGAAAAAAAAGAGGGACGAGGATAGGGGGAGGAAGGCGGTGTAGGCAGCGTGATTTAAAGCGAAGATTAAAAATAAAGGGGACACGCGACGGGCTTCTCCCCCCCGCCCCTCTGGCCTCGGCCGCATCGTCATTGTTGCGAATCGGCCTGTGTAGCGCGCGTGCGCACGTGTGCTTCTGTGTGTGCGGCGGCGGGCGCGCAGTTCGGAAAAGTAGCCAGCCTCTATTTTCCGATCCGGTCGGGCCGCGCCGGCCGCCGCTGGACGGCTCGAACAATCGTCGTTGTCGATTCGTTTTGTGTTTGTCGGCAACAGGCCGACGCGCGGCCGAGTCGCGAGTCTCGCGAGACCCGCGAGTTTTGTGACACATTGCCGCGCGCGCATATTGCCGGCCCTGCGTTCCGACTCCGCGCGAAAATCGAGACAAGGTCGTTCGCACGGACGCTCCGCACTCGTTCCTCCCGACGCCGACGCCATTTTTCGACAGTCCTCCAAGGCCCCTAGCTAATGAATCCTCGACATTAACACCTCGTTAATCCATTACCCACCGTAATACAAACATAGAAAGATAAGAAATGAAATTAACTGTACATTTAGAAGTTGCAGTCATTAAAAGAAAACAATTTGAAACATCGTCCCAAAAATGGGACATTGGCGGATAATGAGTTAACGCTTCATCCGAGCAGTCGAGAGATCCACTTCAATTTTCTAAAAATCATTCAGACACTTTACTGGATTCGCGTGTTACCATGCGACTTCTTACGCTACTTGGACGGAAATGAATCACAGTTTTCCCGCCCGTTCCGCTTGGGCGGCCTTCGGCAATCCGTGCCCAAACCCTCCGCGAAGGAGTCCGACGCTGGCCGTCGGCCGAACGAAGCGCGGCTCGCCTCCATCACGGTCCTTAGCCCATCACGGTATCTATTAACGTGCGGCGCATTAGGCGCACGCAGACGCGTGCGTCGCCGACCCGGAAGAGTTGCTCAGAAATTCACGCTGGCTCGTCGTACTAATGGGCGATGCCGGTCGGCGAACGGAACTGGCACGAGACCGATGTGGAAGGAACGGGGGAACCGTTTAACCCGAATCGGGGCAAACGAATGAGATTGGGTGGGAGGAGGGGGGGGGGGTGAGGGGGGAGGGTCTGGTACGATCGGCCTACGGGCCCCGATCGACGGAGCGCGACAGGGATTAAGGCCTCCGTCCCGTGGCCCTCGACGCATCGAGGCTTACGTGAAAACGTAAATGCAGAGTTCGCCGACGGGATAAGTGGCAGTTACCAGTTCGGTGCCGGCCGCGGTCGTAGTGCCGGAGTTACCGACACCAAGTGCAACGCCGCAATCTGCCCGACGGCCACTGTCACACTCGCCGAGAACATTCTCCGGCCGCGGTCTTCGCCGAGTGCGATTCTCGCCCGGCCGATTCGATTCTCTCGCTGGCGAGCTTCCGCCGGTCGATTGGGGGGTCGTTATGTTTTACTTGACGCTTTTGGGATTTCTAGATTTTTAGGGGACGTTCTAGATGCATGGAAATTATAATGCACCGATTTTTGCAGATTTTTAGTTTATATTTATGAAATTATTTTTTTCTACAAATATACTGTTGAGTCTTGTCTAAATATTTGTACGTAATTACGTTGTCGAGATTCGATTCGCGCGAAATTATTTCGCCGATATTGGAAGTCGCAGTTGGGGGCCGCGGATTTCATAATAACCGAGTTGTTAAGATAGAGAGGAGCGAGAAAGCAGAGATCCTGCGAGACCAAGTGCAGCGAGCGTCACGAAGTGAGATTGCACTGCTTCGATTGATCGACGGCCTTGGAGCGATTCTCGTCTATCTTCCCGTCTTCCTTCCTTCATACTTTGTACCACCGTTACGGGCCCGTCTTCAGCAGCGTCTACTGTTATTAGTTCGGTCAGCAACGCGTAACGTGTCACTTAACATCTGCATCCCTTATTAGGCGCGATGTATGTACACCTCCGTGTTATTGATGCTTCATACGAGTCTAATACACTTTAATAGCGCGGGTATAGACTCGCACGCTGTCGCGTCGTACATATCCACTTCGTTATTACCGATAAGCTTATACAAACCTCCTTCCAAATCACATTTCTCTCACGACCCTCGCATCTGTTCATACCGTGTATCGCTAGCAGGTTATAATTCTCTTCTCAACTTTTCAGTTTTCCGCCGAGCTCCGCAAATCTCACGCGTCCACTCCCTTCGCAATAATCATCTTGAGGCGCGAAACTCGAGCAACTTGCGACCAACTCGTCCGAGGAACGTTTGCGAAGCGTGCGGCGGCGAATAAATTCGCCAACGAGACGAGCCCTATCGCAGCGACGAGCGGTTAAAAAGCCCAGGCATACAATCTCGCGGCGCCCGTCCGAGAATGGCTGAAAATCGCCAGTGGAGGATGGACGGAGCCGGGCGAGGAGAGTGAGAAGAGTAACGAGTGGCAAGGATGAGCGAGGGGAGGAGAGCGAAACGAGGCAGGACGAGCAGTTTGCATAATAAGCGACGCGCGTCCAGCCGGCGGAGTTAATCTAGCGCCGAAGGATTCAAACTCGCGAATTCGTCGAGTCAGCTGATTAACTTCGCAGCCAGACATCAACCTGACTTCGGGAGGAAAAACGGTTTTGAAGGACAACGATCTACTTCGTATCATTAAAAATAATTTCTGTATTCATATTCGATACATCCAGCTGTCTCTAATTGTAAGTGACCTATTTCGAAACATAGCTCTTAAGTCATACATGTACGCGAATTTATTCTCACAGCGGTCGACGTGTTCGGTCCACTAACTACTACTGAGACTCCAGCGAAATTGCAGGACTGAGACCGAGCACGATCCTACTACGCATCGTCTACTCAGCTCAGCCGCATTCGGCGGGCCACACTGGCTGCCCCGTCTAAGGTAAGATGGCGGTCCTCCGCCTAAAGGTGTAGCTGGTGGGGCGGGATGCCTGGGTCCGTCGGGGACCGCTTCGGCCGTGGTGGCCGAGAAGGAGAGGATAGGAGCGGGACCGGGGGCGAGAGCCTCTCGAGAATAGAGAGAGGGGAGCGATTTCAAGCTGGAGGCCGCCCGGTTCCAAGTCGCATTAGAGAACGCTCAAAGATTATTACTCGCGCCGGCCGCGTGATCCTCAGGCATCCGCATAAATAAATCCCGATGCCGAGGTGGATACAGAGAGACTGAACGAGAGACGGAACGAGTGAACGAGAGAGAGAGAGAGAGAGAGAGAGAGAGAGAGAGGGATGGATGGAGCGAGAGATTGAGGGACGATTTCTAATGCGCCTCTCGCGATCATGCCGCTCCCGAAGTCTTGCGCCGAGTTGGTCATTTGGCTCGGGGCACTTGAATTCCCTGGATTCGCTGGGTAAAAGTTGCAGGGCCCCCAGGCGGCGCTGCGATTCGCCGGGGCCTGAATCGAGCCCGATGTTGCAGGAGATTACGACCGTCGGCCGGAAGTTGTCCCTCATCCCCCCCTCCTGCTCTTGTCGCTGGATAACGGAGTGCATCGATTTGCCAGGCCGCGATATCAGCGATATTGAACCCTAGACGAACCTTGCGCAATACGGAATTTTACGTAATGAAGCTCGTTTTAACGAGCGATCGCATTCTCGGATCCGTGCCGGCTTATATAAATAACTGGTTCGTTTCGTCGCTCAGCGACTTTGCTCGCAAGATTTAGATATGTAACCGAGCGCACGCAACATCTGAACGTATCACGCGACTGTTTAATCCCTCAAACTCGATCGTCGTTAACTGTTGCTCTTAATCGAGTCGCACGTCCGTCAGCGCGGCTTCCCATCGCTTTTATTTAATCTTAGCCGCCGCGCGCGCGCGACAGAATTCGAAGAGTCCCGTCACGGATAGATCGGTAGCGATTTCTAATCCGATCGACATTCGAGCGGTGACGTTCCGAGTCGAATTCCGAGGATTCGTCGCGGAAAAGCCGGCCGACGCTTGCGAGACTCGTTAATTCCCAGTACGGTGACTCCGGGATGTCTCTACTTTGCGATCGTTCATCCGACGTTTCTCTCGCTCGCTCGTTGGCTGACTGAAGCCTTCTTTTTCCTCTCGCTCCTCGATCCCTTGCCGCGGATCGCGAAAAGAGCCTGCGGTCGAATCGACATTGCGACGATTAGAAGACACCGGCGGAATTCCCCTGGCGAGGCCAAAGTCGCGAAAAACATTATTTCAGAACGACGGGAGTGAATCATGGCCGTCAGTCGAGTCGCTTCGTTACGAGCGTCGGTTCAAATGAACGTCAGTGTGCGGCCATACGTGAGTATGGGTAGGCACCGTTGACGAGGAGAGTGATAGTCGCGCGGAGTGCGCGAACGCCTGTCGTTTGGAAGAGATTAAAATGCTGCCGCGACCGAAGCTGTGGGAATAGGGGAATTTGGTTGCTCTAGCGATTATTCCTCCTATACGTCGTAATAGGCTAATTTTCTAGCCTAAAGGGCTACGTTGATCGATATTAGAGGACCTTCAGTCAAACAATGTTGATCAACGATTTAACGCAGCTGTTTGAGAGGAAGGGAGGATGATGAGGATTGGAGAGTGCAGAGGTTGCCAGGTTCGATCCTTTCAGAGTAAAATATTTATTTTAATAAATAATTTTATTCAATAACACGTAACGATAGCGCAGGGAAGAGTTTACGAATGATAGGGATATAGGAGAGCGGAGAAAGGTACTGCAGAGGATTGGCAAAATGATGAGTTACACGCTGAGGTGATGTTTCGATACGATGATGATACTAACTGAGATAGTGAGTGTGTGGAGGGTTCTTATAAGGAGTTTTAGGCGTTAGGAGCGGGGGTAGAAGCGTGTAGAAACTAAGGGAGAGAGGTGATGATTTGAAGGGCGGTAGGACTTGAAAGTAGATAGGAAAAATAATTAGGAGAGATTGCAGTGCGGGACGGATTAGGATAGGATAAGTTTCGTGCATGGAAAAGAATAGGGACAATGGCTTTGGAGATACGATTTGGGGTAATAAAATGACGGCTTGGTTGCGCATTGATGGTTGAATTAGCGGAGGGAATTACAATTAGTGCTGGGCGGATGATTAAGTTCTTCTCACAGTACTTCGAGATTATAGCGAGTTCTTAACACAGCTTTCCGTCCGTCCGAAAGGCCACGCAATCGGAATCGATATTTCTGACCTCGCCATGTAATTTTTGTCGTGCAAAGCATCGAGGTCGCGAAAAACAGGGTCGAAAACCGAATTAACATTGACGCTAATTCGATCCCCGATCCGGCCGCTATTTACTTTATTCGCGCGGCCGTCTACGAGCATGTTTTTAGCCCGATTTATCGCTGACACGCCGGCGGAATAATTGACGCAACCTCCGGAATTGTCAGTACAATTTTTCCACCGTACGCCACCGCCACCGACGCTGCCGCCGCCGCCGCCCGTCGAGAGAGCGACGTTTTCCCACGTTCGACGAGGCGAAACTATTTGACACGTCGACACCTGTTGCGCGGAACGATGATACATTCCGCCTGCTTCGCATTGATTCGGGTCGCCAGACCCGTCGCTTAATCTCGTTCGTCGAAACTCGCTCTCTGCCTCTTCTCTCTCTCTCTCTCCCTCTCTCTCTCTCTCTCTCTCTCCTCTCTCGCTCTTTGTCCCATTCTGTCAGTTCTGTCACTCCTATTCTCTCTCTGACGCTGTTTCTGTCTCTCCGTAGCCTGACGATTTTACCGAATTTTCCCCCGAAGTAACACCCTCTTTGACCGACGATAAAAAAATATTTCGATGTGCCGCTTCCTCGTTGTCATTCGATATCCCGCAGTGCGACCGACGATTCTCGCGGTGTCACTTTTAAATCCGGCGACGGACGGTGTACTTGCTAATAGGGTGGCTGCTGTGTCAGCCGCGTATGTCTGTCTGGGAAAGTATTTGCGCGAGGTAATGGAGGGTATGTATGTTGTAGCATATATTGTAATTGCTAGGTAAATACTGACTTTTGTCAAAACCATAGTTGTGATTCTTTCAAACTGAATGGAATTTTCTATCGGCTTATAAAGCTTAATTGAAGTACTGTTTGTACGTGCATAAGCGTGCGTGCAGAAATACCGCAAAAGAAAAAAAATGTATAGGTCTAATTTTCATCAATTAATTAAACGTAGGTATTAGAGTCTAGTTAGCTATACAAATACGGATAGTTATCGACTTTGCACACGGCGCGGCGCGTTTCAGTGTACTAATTCTTCCAGCAGGTCAGCAATTCGTGTCAACCCCTATAAATCATTTCCGATTTCATCATAACTATTCTTAATGAACATCATTGCAGCAATGTATCGGCTTCTATAATCCATTAAAAAAGGGAAAAAAACGAATTTCGTCTAATCATTACCCACTCAAACCACCTATTAAATTAGCCGCAAGCCACGCAACATCGTCATACCAGTCTTAGGTAGCGAGAAAAAGCAGGAAAGCAGCGAACCTTCTCAACAACGCCGGTACAAGTCGTTAAGCAGCCCAGAGCCATGCGAACGAGCGTAGTTAAATTCTCGATCGACGAGATCGATTCTCTCGCATCGCAGGCGTCCGCTAAACTGTCCGCCGCTGAAAACACTAAAAATTCCGCGGAAATGCGCAGCGTCGCTGGAAAAATCGAGTCGAAATCACTTTTTCAGCTGCCGGCGTGTCTCCGGCGAACACGCTCGCGTTTCCGCGTACACGCGTGCGCGGTCAATGGTGGTTGCGCGCGTGTGTTCGCGCACGTACACGCGGGGCCGGGCTGTGCCACTGACTGGCTAGTTCGTTTCTAGGACAGCCAGTTTTTCAGGCGATTTTCGCAGCGATACACACGCTCGGTGCGTAACCAATCCCGGCCCGGTCTAACCTTCTTTCTCACCGACTTTCAGTATTTTATATCATTGTCACAGTTTTGTCATGTGCCGACGTCTCACGCTTCGACGGCTGCCTCCTCGCTCAGATCGTCGATCTGGGTTTGGAGAACGAGCCTGAATCATTCGAGCATCTAGGGTGAGAGGGTTGAGCAGAAGTAAATACGATAATTGTAAAAGTGTTTTTTGGGAAGGATAATTGTCTGAATTCGCTTTTCATTTATGATACCCGACGAAGATTTGAAACATTTGGAACCGCTTTTGTAATTAGTGACGTGTACCTGTATGGAGCTCGGTATGCGCACGTTACACGTGCGGATAAATGTATGAACATTGTTCGTTTAATATGATTTGGATAATGCGTAATGCTCGAGCTTAATAGTTATGACGCGTAACCTACTATCGGATCTATGTCCACTGACTTCGGACAGTATCGGTCGGCCACTTATTTCCTATATGGAACGTACCACTCATTATCCATTATTACTGCATAGCCTATAGAATTATTGCCCGCTGATAACTGTCAGATCAATTTCGGCCCGATCAATCTTTCTCTCCGACGATTACCGCTGCTACGCAACGAACTTAACTGTTATTAGCGCACTGAACGCTATGTGAACCGCGTACGATCGTTTCAGTCTGTAGCAAAATGCAAAGTTGACCGGGAGTGCCCAATTAAAATTACACTTAAATACACATCGTGGCGTCGCGCATTATGCCGCGCCGCAATTAACGTATCGGCTACATAATTTAATGAAAGGTAAGCTGTGAAGTTTCGATTGTTCTTGACGGCGGAGTAGTTCAGCAGGATCAAAAGCTTCGTCCCCGAGGACTCGATGAACGAGAAAAATCATCGTCCGTCGAACGTTCTCCACCGCCGATAGACTCCGCTTCCTTTCGAATCCCGTTTTTACGTAATTCAAGGCTTCCCTCGCGATTTTCGCACTCCGCGTAATCTAACCTTTCCCCCCTCCGCTCCCCCCGATAACTCACCGGCATTATTTTAGCGTTTTGAAATCGCAATCCTCGCAGCCGACGACGATATTCAATTACTCGATTCTTACTTAGCATTACAAATTATACATTGATTTATTCGAAATGCAGCTACGATTGGTAAACAGCAATTTCTTCCCGAATTTTCAACTTTCATTCGGGAATTGTTTGCGAACTCAATGGTCCTTCGTCCTAATCCTTCATCAATACCTTCCTTCAAGAAATAAAATTCTTCAATTCCAACTCATTCTCATTTACACATTTATTCGAAACACACCTTTATGATTAAGTCACAACTAGCTTGTACTTTTTTTCCCAGATTCGATGTTTGATTTATAGCGTAAAAAGTGAGACTCAAGACTGCCCCGACAATGCCGACGAAGACGAACGATTCGAAGGCCTCCCATCTCATTCCTTCATCCGGAAGAATCTCTCTCCGGCAGGCGTACGTTCTCCAAACTCGGCGGCACGTCGCCGTCTTTACGTAACGCTGAAGGCTCCTCGTCGCGGTGTCTTTTTTTAAAGGAGTGACGAATCGCGAATTAATGCCGCGCGAGGTGCATCCGGTTCAGGCCGTTTCTGGAATTCGCACGGCACGCTCGCTCGCACATACGCCCGTGGAACGACGAGGAAAGCGTGCGCGCGCGCGCGCGCGTACGCGTGTGTGCAGGCTGAGTAACGTTAGCGGAGACAGGATCTACTTACGATACCTTGACGAGAACTTCTTGCCACCTATTTCTGGTCTTAGCGCAGCTTCTAACGCTGCACGATCAATATTGATCGATTTTTCGACGCATATTCGATTCGTTACGCGGAAGGATTTATTTCAAATTTCGCGCTAATTTCAACCAGGGTCGGTTTTCCGAATTTGATTGGGATTTCGGTCGGTAGGAATCTGACATACGCTGGCCTCCCCCCAAGGAGGCCAGAAGCCTTCCGAAGATTTCCTTGACGTTAGAATAAATTTCAGAAAATGGTCTACAGTCGGTTGGTAGTCATTTTTGCTTCGGGCTTTGAAGTTCGTATGAGCCGACAGAGACCTTCGCGAGATTCCTACATAGATACACGCTCGCGTCTGATGGCAATCTTCGCTCAATTGTTTTCATTTTATCAATGCTCGAAAGAACGGCGGCTGGAAATGCATCTGAGCAGCGCGGTTGCGTTAGTCGAAACTCGAACGGCGACACATTTTCCGCTAATGCCGCTCGGCATTCTCGTTACGCATGCGTCAACTAGCGCCAATCTGCCACGGATCTCGATCTTAATTGAACAGAACATTTTCCATTTAAAACCGTATTCACTTATCGTTCCCGTACTCGCATACTCGCATATATGCATATCTAATCGCGGCACGTTCTCAATCACTTTCACACGAGCTTTCGTTGCATAAGACGTTTGCCGATCCTCATCGGATCGCGATCTAGATTAATCGATTCTTACGTCGAGTAGCGCGACACCCACTTCGTTCGACGATTCATCGGTCTGGTTAAGGTGGAGTGGGGTAAAATCGACCCAGAAATTGTAAACTTTACTGTATACTTATCTATCTTCTATCTATTCCACTAAAACCTAATGATCTTAGTGCTTTTATTTAGCGCATGGTTTATTCTTGAAGTTGCATTAATTTGGATTAAAAATATCTTCTGAAACTTGTGTTTTTCTTAATAAATGAAAAACAGTGCTGCAGGGGCCTCCTGTTTAAAAATTATTGATTCTTATATTCTTATATTATGGGGCAAAAGCGGAATTATTATTAGTAATACGAACTTTGTCGAACGAGTTAAACGGGGGAATCACAGAATACATGGCGGTCACCTATGTTGAATACTATCCAAACCATTGAATACTAACCAAAGGCAGATTTCTACCTTACAGTTTATACAATGTAACGTATATTCAAATAAATAAGGGCTTAGTGCGGAATTGCCCCGTGTACGTATTTACCCCCCTGCACCTTACCTAATCGCATCCATTTTTCGATCCATTCTTTTCGACACCGAAAACTTTCATCGATCTCAGATCACACTCTCGATCTCAGCCGCCCTAATCGTTCGAAAATATGCGCACTCGATCCCGGAATCTACTCATAGCTTTCGGTTACACATTACCTAATCTCATTGCAACGATCAATTCCGCCGGTCCTCATCACGATCGCGATCCGGATTAATCGATTCCTCCTCCGTCCCCGTCCGACGCTCGCTCGCAATTCGCGCGCATTGCAATCGGAGCGCGAGCGTGTGCGCGCGCACGCAAGCTGGAATTCAATTTCTGGCTCGCCAGTCGATTCGCTCGTTTAAAACTGCTCGCGAACGATCTCCCGTCTAACGCGCCTGCGAGAGAATGGGTCGAGGTGCGAGTTCAAGAGTACACCGGAGGAGGCGGACGTAGCAGGGTGGCGGGAGGAGCAGGAGGAGGAGGAGGAGGGGGGGGGGGGGAGTAAAAAAGAGAACGATTGCAGTCGTCGGGACGCAACCTGAACGGCACATTCCCGACTCTCTTATGCGCACTCGAGCGCATTCTAATTCCCTGCCGTTACAAAATCCGCGGACATCGCCGCCATCGGTCGCGGCCAGTCAAGGTACAGGCTGTCGCAACGAAGAACGAGCAATGACGCTCGACTAAGCCGAGAGGCGCGATCTTCATAAACGTGCCTTCCGCCGTCTGGAGTGCCGTCGCTTAGTCGGCCCGGAGATCGATCGGCACCGATCGCCCGCTCGCGGTCGGAATCCTCCGATAAATGCCGTCGGGCGCATCGGGAAAGCAGTTATCGGGGCACCTACGAGATCGGATCAGGCGCTGATTTTCAGCTGAAAGCTGAAAACTAGCCGGGAGCGAGCTAAATCACTTGACTCGCCGACCCCTCGTCCGGCACAATGTAAATCGTATCTTTCGTCATATTAAAGCAATCATCCACCTAAGTACCACACGTGCCCGTATCTCGGCATTAATTCATGCCGCAGTCACTCACACCAGTGACAGTGAACGCACACTCATGCGAGTTGGCCACACGCACGTCACTGCGGCGGCGGCATCCGCGTCTAATTCTCTGCCATTACATTCTTTCCCGCCTCCGTTTTTTCCGCCGCTTCCCCCTCCCCTCTCTCTCTCTCTCTCTCTCTCTCTCTCTCTCTCTTTCTGTTTCGGTTCTCGCAGCGGAGAAAGAACAGAAGTCGAACGTCCGCCGTCGATCGTCAATAAGTTGCGCGCGTTTCGGTGCGTTACTCGCATGCGAGTATTGCACGACATGTTTCGCTAGAATCCATGGACAAGTACCATCGACTCCGCGCAAAAGCATGCTCGCAGAACATACCCGTACACACGCGCACGTAAATTTCATACTCCCAGAAGCGTACGTATCCATCCGCTCGCTTCTATCGCACGTACGATAGGAACGCATACTCGTTCGCGTGCGGACGCGAATACGTGTCACACAGTCACACGGACGAGAAATATTATGGTCGTCGTATGTGTTGGTATCAGCATACGCGCGGGGGTCGTGCACGTATGGGAGCGTACGTACCAATCTGGCCTTACGTACGCTCAGATCCATTTATTTGTGTCTATCATTACGGGCGTCGTTACACATCTGCACTCGGTTCGCCTGTGCCTCTCTTCTTACCGGTCTTCGCTTACGTTCTCGCACACGTGTGTCCGGTGAGAATGTGAGACGAAGCGTGTGCGTGTGTGTATCTCTGTTTGGGAGTGTGTGCGCGGGCACCAGGAGCGCGGGTATGTGGCACAAGGCCGACATTAGCATCTCTACCGGTATACCCCCTACCATTTATGTTTCGTCGTCGACGTCGGCGTCGTCGTCGGCGTCGTCGTCGTCGTCGTCGCCGTCGTCGTCGTCGTCGTCGTCGGTGGCGGGCGTCACGGCACAACTCTATCCGCAGAAACCTGTATTCCGGTTTATCTCGCTTCTGCGCGAGCTACGAGCGAGCGGGAGATCGAGGGGGATCGAGAGGGATCGAGAAGGAGGGGGAGGGAGATTGTCGTGATCGAGCGGAGGCAGAGGACCTTCTCCTGCCGCCCGAGTCGAAACACTTTGGCAATGGCGGTGACGAGAGGATACTGTTCTTTGCCTCTTTTCAGTGTTTCCATTGGGAAGCATCTGCTTTCGGACCGCTGCTAACTCACGACTTTTATTTCTTTACCTGATAAAAATGTTTTGCAATTGATAGTTCTGCTGGACTAAACCTTTATTTCAATCTATAGTATTGGGTAACATATTCTCGTTGGTTCATTCAGCTATTAACCGAGGAAAAATTATAATTATTGACACCTCACGCGAGCAGCGATAAATACAGGAAAAGTTAAAAACTGACAATTGCCTGTCGAACTACTGCGAACATTTAATCCATGACTTTTATTTCTTCGCCTGATAAAAATGTTTTGGTATAATTGAGAATTCTGCCAGACCAAGCCTTTATTTCAATCTATACTATCGAATAAGGTACATTCTCGTTGATTCATTGAGCTATTAACCGGGGAGAGGTTTATAATAATTGACACCTCACGCGAGCAACGTTAAATACAAGAAAATATCGAAACTGGCAAACGCCTAGACATCTGAACTGTCTTTAGTCTAGACGCCTGGATATCTACGCGAATCTCGCGCGGCAATAAGGGCGGTTCCTTTGTCCCGAACGTTCGTCTAGCGATTGGCTCGGAATCGACGTCAGTACGCCCACGCTGACCGTGCCGTTTCCTCATTTTTTTTCCTTCCCCCCCGAGAGCTCACCACCTTCACTCTCTCGCGGATATTCAGCGGAGAATTTAGACGAGGGGGGGCAGGGCGGGAAATGCCTTCGAAACGCTTTACGTCACGAATTGATACGTTTTCAGCCGGGGCCGTATCCTTCCGCGCAGCTGGCGGATGGTAATTACTCGAAGAACCGTGCCGACAATGTTAACGGATATTTCGTAAGACGCGGCTTGAATCTCGGTCGACAATCGGTCAGACTTCGCTCCTAGGTTAGAGAGACCGGAGCGATACGGCTTTAAAGCGGAGCGACACTTGCTTCAAACGGCCCAGGCTCGCTCGAAAACGCACGGAAGTTCGAGATAAATTGTAGCCGGCAAATTGTGCCGCCGAACCGCCTTTTCCTGGCATTGGGACAGGCTCGATTCGTGCCATGGAAATTGCATGTTTTTCTGGTGCAGATTAATCGCTTGCCAAGGTACATTATTGTACGATTAGGCGTTACCGTACTTAGCTTTCCTAGCTCCGCGTCACCGATGCCAGATTCGTTTTCTTCGTTCGTCTGATTGCACCGAACGATATGTCTCTGGCGAAAGAGATGCACGTTGCTTCGAAACGACAGGAAAATAATCTCCATTTTGTAAAATCGATTTGAGATATAATTGGTTTAACGACGTAATAACACTAATTGCACGATCTCCCCTTTTATTATCTTCAAAATAGACATATGAAAATTGCAATTGCTCATGTTGATCAAGTTTATAACGTAGACCACATCCATATTTACAAATAATTTACTGCTGAGGCACTTGTTTTATTAAATGAAAATAACATGTACTAATTATTCACAATGATTTGGGTATATATAGTCAATTTTTCAACGAAAACATTACATAAATATTACATGTCCTTTTCATCGAAGCATGAAAAACATCCTTTCAAGCCCGGTGACTTATGGACGGGGGTGTATATAATACAGGTCCCCGCCAATTGAAACGTTCTCCAGAACTAATTACCGAAGAATCTCTCGGACTCCCCGAGGCTCCTTCTGGCCTATCAAAGCCCATCAGCACTCGTTCGCCAAGTCGCATCGAGGCCAATTTTCTCGCCGGTCCGCTGCCATTCGGTTATCTTCCTCGCATCGAGGGAAACGCTTCGTTCGCGGTCGTAACAGCAACACACCCGAGGCTAACCGCGTGCCTCGGGATGCGCGGCTCGGCAGTTGGCCAGCCTGGCGGCCAGTTGGCCCGCAGATTTCGCTCGCGGATTTCCAGGTCGGCGACGGAATCGAATCGAGGACCGAGTACGTTCGCGCGCGCGCGCACTCGGGATTCCTCGAGTACGATAACTAATGGGGCATCCAGTGACACGTTAACCTGGATGACCGGTATATACTGCGAGGCCTGCCTGCCTGCCTGCCTGTCTGCCTGCCATGTTCGCTACGACGCGCCAGCCTCTATGACCGGCTGACTTTAAGAGTCGGCCACGTCTCGCGGAGGCGCGAGCGCGGATTAGCTGATGCCTGAGAATTAGTCAGATTCTAGCGCAGGTTTCACCCTCGGCGAAGCAGTGGCTCCCAGACGACTGAGACAGATTTTTACTCTCTGCTCGATATCTGGTAGTTTTGAGTAGTCGGAACACGCAGTTAGTATTTTTATTTTGCGCTATTTTTTATTATTATTATTTAATGTAGAATTATGGGTGGTTGAGTATTATACGATTCTTTTATTATTATTCGTATTTTTAAAATTATTTTTCATATAGAGTGGTAAGTATTAGATATTTAAGGTATGTATTATTTTTTCGTTTTTAGGTATCATTTCTACCGCGTGCAACAGTCAAATTAGAAAATATTTGTATTGCCACGTTTATATTACATCTGAATAATACAGAATTAAATTTGTAACCCGACAAATTGCATAGACGATCAAGCGCTTACCAAATTTCATTTTCTGCCAAGCGCTCTTCAGTTGATGAAATCAGAGATTATACCGTTATCGCCATCGAGCACTGTACACCTCAGCTATCAAATATTACATTCCGAGCCGACCCCAAGCGGAACCTTCCGTCCCCTTGACCGCCTCGCCAGCAACATCGCATCTAACGTCCGATAGTTTCATTATCCCGTCCCCCCCGGCATTTTCTTTCTTGCACGCGATACCACATTCTTTCGCCTCCTTCACTCTCCCCGGTTGCGTAATTAAATTTTTCGCAAGTCGACCCGCGAGAATGACACTCCTGCCGCGTGGACCGACGGGCCCTCGGCTCTGTCCCGGAGGAGGACGACAGGAGAAGGGAGACGAAGAAGCGGACGAGGAAGGAAGATCGTCGGGCCATCAGAGATTTTCAAAGTTCACTCAACAAGTAGTTGCCGTAACCTGTCCGGCATTGGTTGCACAGGCGGGAATAATTGTGTCGTGGCCGCGAAAGGGTAAACTGGTTGCGCTCGCGTCGATTCGCACGGAACACGTGTGTAAACGTAGGTTGGTATACCTACGTGTACCTGTGCTCGCGCGCGAGCGAGCGAGCGTTTGTGCGAAGCGGAGCTCGGCGTGTAATTAATAAGCGATTTGTCTTTTATACCGAACTGTCGGTCTTTCGCATTTCCCTCTTCTCCCCAGACGTAATTAATCGCTCTCTGCCTGTCTTTACTCTCTTCCCTCGTCGCGTCTCGCGGGAGGGCGCGCGCGCGCGCACCGGCTATTTATCTACCTGTCTGTCGATCTATTTACAGTTATGAAATGGAAGATTGATTCGCGGGTCGTGGTAGAAAAGTGCGGATGGTCGTGGCGGGTTGGAGGGGGGCAAGGATTCTGATGCAGATTCGATGGGAGAGTGCGTGGATGGCGTCGGGTCGATTGTGAAATTCGAGGAGTCGAATGTGTGCCTCGAGCGGTGAGCGAGGATGTTTACGTCGGAGCTTAATCGTGCAAAATTAGATATGACGTTTGAGCTGTTTGTTCTGAGAGCGAGACACCTTTTTTTCGAACGATGTATTTGAAGCTTTTTTAAAGGACATCTGAGGCTTGATTATTTTAACCCATTACCCGCCGCAATACAAAAGTACAAAAATAAAAAATGAAATTAACTGTACATTCAGAGGTTGCAGTCATTAAAAGAAAACAATTTGAAAGTGTGTCCCAAAACTGAGACATTGGCGGATAATGGGTTGAGAACCGACTTGTATTGCACACGAAGTAAATTGTTGATTTGTATATTTAAGCGTGGTAGCGGAGAAGAAAAAATTGCTGTGGACACTGTGTCCATTGATATGAATAATCCAGAATTTTTCGGCGACGACTGTGGGTGTCGTGGAAAATGCCGAATCGTTCAATGACGTCAGTGGCCACATCGTTGCATTTGACATTATTTACGTCTGCCCGCCTTCCGGAATTACGCAAGTAGCGAGCAGATAGCGGGCCGAAATCTTTCCGTGAAATCGAAGTAGTCGCGTAAGAATTCTACGCAAGTCCTGACAATCATACGGACGTCATACCCGCGCGGCACTCAAAACAAGCCCGACGCTTTTCGGCAAACTCGCTAATGCAAATAAGCCCGCGGCTCGTTTACAATAAGCAAAACATTCGACAGCCAATTTTCTACCGCTGCTGCTTTCTTAACTCCGACGAGCGCAAGCGCGCTTACATTCTTTCGCCGAGCCGCAGTCAATATTTTTATTAGTTCGCCGAACGGAATCATACCTTATCTCGACCCATCACGTGCGCCGAAAGTTATATCCATTCATTAGTCAACGGTAAAATAAAATTCAATATTTTCTTAAATGCATTTTTATTACATACAAACTCGTTGGCCTTAAAATACACACTTAATCAGTACATTATCGACCGCTTATTTATTGACCCAATAAATAAAATGATACCAATATCTCCAACCATCAAGATCTACCTGAATCCATCACTCAACAATAATAAAGTATAATATAAAGTAAAAATATAATACCAATACTAATTAATCCAGAAAATAGATCTATACCTCACCAAAACCCTTCGCAACCACACTTACATCCACCATTCAACAATACAACAATTTTCCCTCCCACCAAATCCATCACCCCGACCTAAAAAGATCGAAACAAACCTGCAATTTACATTCTTTCACGATCGAAAATCCGTGAGTCCACCTTCCTTTCGCCAGTTGGGTTACAATTTTCCTCTCCCCCCACCTTTTCTCACATCGTACCTCTTGTCTTAATTCTACCTTATCCTATCCTATCCTTTCGTCAACTGCCTTTACGTAGAATACATTCGCACACGTTGGCGAAGACGCGTGAGCGTCACGCGCCGCTCGCCGTTCGGGAAAAACGAGTCAGGCCAGGCTCTGTATCGGGCTGCGTTATCGTCGGATGCACTTTGGGCCTGCAATTCGGTGCCCCTCGGTCGCCGCGCGAGGCTGCGCCGAGTTCGTTTACCTCGTTTCGTGCGTGTATACGTGTGCCGAGGCCACGCTCGCGGGCGCACGCTATCGGTCGATTCACGCGCGACACGACGCTTAGCGGAACGAGAGAGACATGAGAGGGGGGGGGGGGGGGGGGGAGAGGAGATAATGCTCAATTTGAGTCGCGATCGCGGAGACTGCCGCGGATGAGCGCGATGGCGTCTAGACGAGCGGGGGGGAAATTTCGAAAACAGAGCGCACGCCGGTGGAATCTTCAGACACGGACAGATATGGAGTGTATGGAAGATGGCGAGATATTTTGGGCATGTTCCGCGGAAAGGTTGTGTAATGCGCAGCGAGATCGTCTGGGCGATTCCGGTATCTGGGAGATTGATGGGCCGGTGAACGACTTGGATAATCCTGATATTATATGAATTCGGAATTATGGAGAGGTAAATGGACGATTCGTTCGGGCTTTGCGGAGCTTTTACGTTGATCGTGATCATACCTGCAATTATTGTAACGCATACTAGCTCAGCCATAAATGTCAGATATAAATGTATCTGTACTCCTGAATAAGAAATAGAAGAGAGAGGAAAAGGAGAATTATAAGAGAACTGTATATGCAACCCGAAAGGGACGCAGAAATAAACCATCCGATAAGAAATAGAATACGCTAAGAGTTCAGAATTTTCTTTGACACTTAATCGTCTGTAGTTACGCAATTTACTCTATTTTTTCAATGAAACGCTTTCGGCAAAGGTGAAAAACATGGTGTGGCCTACGTGCAGGATGTAGTCCGCATTGAATGGCGACGCTCGTCTCGCGACAATCGACATGTGACGAAAGGCCATTTCGACCTTAGCGGCCGATAAGCGACGCGCGACTCGAATGTGATTCATATCGATGCGCGCCGCTCGTCTCCTCTCCTCCGGTATCAGTCTGGCGCACTGTCTGCGAACGAAATCGCGCGGGCAACGTGGCCCTGGCCGTAATTCGAGGAAGGCGATATGATTCACGCCGAAAATATTATCTCCGATGCCGGGCCGGGCTTTCGATTCGGCAGTCTGCCCGATGAAAAGGAAAGAGAGCGCCGAGAGAAAGAAGACGATTTCGTAACGAGTTTCGCAATCGCGAACGCATCTCCGCGCCGAGATTCGAGATCATTACTTCTGTCGGCCGTCTCTTCAGCGGTGTAATCGCGTCCTCGCATCGTGTACTTTCTGATAATCGTGTCTGAGCACGTGCCTCTTGTCGCGGATCCGAGATTCCGCGAAGAGGCGGAAACTGACTGCGACCGAAATTCGTATTAACGCATTACATACGGTGCGTCGCGTACCCATAAAATAGTAGGTATCAGTATATTATTGCAGAAAGACAATGCGAATGTAATCATTGTCGGCTGTAGGTTTCCCCATACGAAAACGGCCTCGAAAGGGTTAACACTTTACAGACAATAATCGGCATACTATGTAAACGGTAAAAATACCACTCCTGCAGATAACGATCAGTCGCCGTGAAACGTATTAATACCCTTCTCGTATGTAATGTGTTAACCATTGCCAAGTTCGGCTGTGATAGACTTTAATGAGCGATGGATTAGGAATTAGGCGATGATTATAGCATTACCAGCTGGCCTCGTGAAAACGCGAGGATACGATCCAGATTTAAAGATTCGGAGAGGCGCGCGTACGCGCTCGGTTAATATTTACATGTAGGTATATTCGTTAATGAATGAGCGACGGTTATCGCGCGTACTAATGGACTCGAACGCAAATTAATAATAAGCACGAGAAATATTTGCGGAGCGTGGGCAAAGCTTGTAAAAGTGTCGGCCGAGGCCCGGTGCTCCGAGCAGGCAGTTGTGCCAACTGCCTCGCGCGCAACAGTTCCTTTATCTCGATCAACATTAATATTCAATTTCCATTCTTGATTCAAAACAAGTGTTCCCCAATGCGTTCATTGCTCCGCGCCGAGAGCGCTCTGGGAATAGCGTCTGCGAGCGGGCAGGGAAGGTGAGGCGAATAATGCGACCGAATAATTCACTCGCTGAAGATTCTACCGAACCGTTTACCTATCTACGTTCCTTAAACGTATCGCAGGATCGGATTCAATTAACGCCTAACACCTTAGAAAATCTTTATCCTTCCTTATCCTTTCGCATCCTCCGTACTCCGGTCGTATCTGAAAAACAGAACAAAAATACAAATGTGAAGTAACCTTGACCTCTTGAATCCGTACATAATCAACAACTCTAGCGTTAAATCGCTCACTCATCCGTTCGCATTCCGCTCTTCTTCGCAATCCGCAGTCCGCACACACACGTAACGCACCCTCGCCGAGCGCAAATACATTAGCATAACATCGCATATCGATCAGCAGCGACGCACATCCCCCGAAAGCTGCGCAGTTGCCCTTGACGCAGAAAGAAGGTGCGCGACGCGCAATTTCGAGGAGTTTATCGCCGTCGGAATTCGACGTCGGGATCGGTCGACTGCACCTGGCAAGCGAGGTCCGGTCAGGGTGCAGCTAGGTTCGGCCGTCGGGCTGGTAGGCAGTCAGGTTGCCGGATCGACGCGTCGGGGCGGATCGCGGAGTGACGTTATCACCGCCGAAATAGCGGGATTGATAAGGTCGTCTCTCGGACGCGCGGCCAATGACGCCGCCGCGCGCGTCTGCTCTCAATAGAATTCCATTAATCGGCCTTACGACGATCGGTATGCGTCGTCGGGGCCGATACGCGGAACGTCCTCTGAACCGACGTCGGGCACACGGCGATCCAGCGATCCGACGATCCAACGAGATCGCACTCTCTGTGCACCTCGGCGAGGATCCGTTAATTCGCCTGTCCGTTCGATGCCTCTCTTCTATCGCCGCCACCGCCGTATCTTTGATACACCCCTCACATGGCCAGACATCGTTCCCTGTCCACGCGTGATGCGCTTCGATATTGTTCCGCGATCCCCGGAGGTGGCGTACAGTCGAATTTTCTCTGGCCGCAGATAGTGTGTTCGTGGAATCGAACGTTGTCGCTGCATGCTAGGTAATAAATGTCCGATGTAATTAGGTATTGATTCTAGTCGTGAATTTTGTATTTAGCGATGAGTTTCGAAGTGGATTAGAGAGTTGTTTAAGATTTAGTGATAGTCGATTATTGGATATCTAAGTTTGGAATGCATTGGTTGATAACGTATATTTGTAACAGTGATATAAGTACAAAGATTATAAGTTTATTCTGATAGCCGCAAGCTTGATAGTTTTATTCATCGATCGTACCGTGTGTTGAGAACGGACAGATGTGATTTTCATACGATTTCGGAGATGGGTTCCGAGGTATGCAGTCAATACGCTTATCTCCGCCACGACCGAGACTCGATTATTCGACTCTTATCTCCTTACGAAATCTTCCGCGTTTTCCGTCGGAACCGGAGCCCTATCAAAACCGTGTCATCGGCAAAAAGAAATTGAGTAACTCCGTTTCTCCGTAACGCGAACAGAGGAATCGCACTCCCCCCTCTTGCACAATCCACGCTCTTACAAATTTCGTCCGAAAAAGTCAAGTTCTCATGCAGGAATGTCTGTCGCGCGTACGCGGAGACAAAATATTGTCCCACGCACGCTACGCTCGAGCCGAAGATTGGCCGCCGCATCGGCGGTGACCCTCGACGATTGTTTTGGCGGGAGGCCGATATTTTTGGAAAAATCGAAAGGGGGATAGTCGGGCAGCGAGACGCGCGCCTCGCTTTTCATGCCCGAGCGAGTCCCGCGTCCCGCATAATTGCACTGTTGATCTTGCCACGTCGCATTATCTGTTTGCACTCTGCGCCCGCCGCCCGCACTATTTCGCTCCGTCTCCGGCCGCATTTGTTTTTCGCGATACATTACTTATTGTTAGAGGAGGGCTCCTCTCACCTCCTCTTACTCTTCAATTCTCTCGCTCTCCCTCTCTTCTCTCTCTCTCTCTCTCTCTCTCACTTACTTTCCTACTCTCGCTCTTCCTCCATCTCTCTCTCCGCATCGCTCCCTTTTTCGCCGGGCGAAATAATAATGTAATCTTATCGCGTATGCACCACGACGTGTGGACCTCTTCGGCTCGCACAGGCGAGCTTGTGATAGCAGCTGTGTTTTTTGGCGGGGCGACGCGCGCTCCGATAAAAGCCTTCACGACTCGCTGATCCGCGCGAAAAAACGAGTAATTCGGTAGAAAAAGTTGTCGCCCGGCGAAACGGAGAGAGGAGAGGACGCCGGGAGGGACCGAAGGACCGAGGGAGGGTGGAGGGAGGGTGGAGGGATGAAAAAAGATCCCTGTCTCGGCTGCCAGGACGTTATCGTCGAATCGACCTGATCGTCGCTCGCCGTTAAGGCAAATCGAACGATGCGATTGTCTCGATAATTAGGCGCTGCTACTAAAAACTATTAATTCGCGGTCTCTCGTTCGTTCACAGATACTTGCCAAGACGCGAGGAACGAGAGGGAAAGTCTTACAGCGCAAGGTGGCACAATGGCGGAAATAAAGTACGGTGGTACACTCCCGGCAATCCTTCCACCTAATTCCGTTCGGTAAAAAACGTTATTGTGTCTCCAGGGCGAATGTTAAGAAGGACTTGAGAACGTAAGATCGGTCGCGACATTAAGCTCGATCCGGACATTCTCATAGTTTATCCGAAGAAATCGTTCATTGAACCGTCTCCCACACGAACTCCCTCTCTCTCTCTCTCTCTCTCTCTCTCACTCTCTCACTCTCTCGCACTCCGACTTCGAAACGTGCACACGCGCCGGTTACGTACATCACAATTAAAGGCGGGCGAAGTTAATGAACCCGCGATGAAAATGTATTGGGACCTATCGCTGTGAAGAATGACGGACTGCACGGTATCGAGTGGCAGCCTTCCTCTGTATTGCCCGCTTTGCGAAAGAGGAGTAAACCGGTGACGAATGTTCTCGAGCGCGTAAATATGAATGAATTTATCGTCGCGGATAAGTCGAATCGACGACGCCATTTGCGTCGCGACGCCGAAACGCAAATGGAAAACGTTCGGCAGAGGGACAGAGGTGGACGAGGGGGGGGAGAGCAGAGTTGAGAGCGCTGACGGACGAGGGAGGGTGAGGAGTGGCGAGGAGGGGGGAGACAGACGAAATGTTTCCCGAGTTGACTGCCGTTATCGCGACTTTTTCGAGAGAGCGGGCGAGTCGGTTTACGAATTTCGCGGAACGCCTGTCGCCGATGTTTCGTGCCACGTTTTTCCGCGAACTCGCGCACCCTTCGTGCCCGCCAAGACCGCAGGAGGATGCCGACTTTCGCGAATAAGTTTGTTTACCGGTTACGTCGAAAGCCCCCGCCGTTTCGACACCGATCGAAGCGAAAATAATGGGGGGGAGCCTTTGTATTTCGCGCGGAACGGCGTCGGACAGTGAAAAATTGCTCGCAAGTACGGGACTCAATTAAGAAAGCGGTGGGGAAGATCATTTTTCTTCCCCGATTAAAATGTGCGAGGGATGAAAATTTTTACCCGGTAACAGCGGTAATTGTTGGGCGGATAGAAAAGTAAATAGAAATGCGTGTAACGGTGGCCCTTGTTTATTGGCATTTTACCCGCGCATGTCGCGTAATTGGAAAAGTTGTTGCAGCGCGATCAGCGGTAGAGGGAAGATACTATTTGTATATTTTCGTTGCCCCGAGACTACTGTAGTCGGACTGCCGACTAAACTCCGCTCGACGACTTGGGCGTTATCGCAATTAAACGAGCAAACTTGAATCGTCCCGTTTAACAATGTGCGAAACCCTCTCCTCACCCCTCCGCCCCCCCTTTCGCCCCGCTCCGGGCCGGCCAGTCTGACAATGAATATAAAATGCCACTTGACTTGTGAGCTCTCCGGCGAAAGTTTTCTCATCGTAGGGACGAAGATTTTTTTCTCGGTCACGCTAAAGTGCATTTCGAGGTTTCCGATGCAAATTGCGTTAGGAAAATCGTAGCTCGTCCAATAATCGTTTCGAAAAGTTCGAGATTGTTACCGGCTACTTTGGATTAAGGCGAGGTTGGCTCGTTTAAGAATTGACGACCCCTCCGCTCTTGGCATTTTCCGACAGCCTTTCTGCCGCTCGAGGCATTCGTCCTGCCCGACGCTTCGGCCACGACGCCTTTTCTTCAACGCTTCGACGTCGGCCCGCGCTCCGGCGCCTTTGCAACTTTCCACGGCGTCACGCATTTATCATGGAAATTGTGCGGAAATCGTTTCAGATGTAATTGTCGCGTACATTACGCGTTCCCTCATCTGCATTTGTAATGCCGTTCACGCGTAGATTTGTAACTTCAAACTCGCTGCACGCGTCGTACCAACCTGCAACAGTAGAAAACCTTATGGGATGAGGAAAAAAAATTAAAACGATTCTGAGTTCCACAAGGCTTGATCAAACTGCCAGATATTTTCCGAAAACATGCTTTAATTTGTATTTTCTTATCATTCTATGTTAAAAATAAATAATAAAAAACCATTAATCAATACACGAAAATTCGAATTTTTTCCTTCAACCACTATCAAATTTCTTACCACGTGTATAAACTCCTCTTCCTAAAAAAAATCAAAATCCACTCTTATCAGATTTCCATAAAAGCCGCCGAATGCAAAGTAAAAATCATCCACGATCCCCCATAAAAATGTCTCTCCGGTCCGACGAGATTTCGTCACGGCGAGCGCCGGCGGCGGCGGCGGCGAGAAATTTGGAGCGGCCTGTAGCGCGACGGCGTGAGGTAGGTTAGTGAATCGGTGGGTGTTATCTGGATGCACTCTACGTGCAGACGGCCAGTACGGAGCAACATGTTGTCCGAGCCAGCGAAACAGAGAGACTTTGAGCAAAGCCGCGCAAATCGAGCCCGCGCAACGCGTACCGCCAAACCGCGAAACGCTTGAGACGCATTTTCCGCGCGACCGAGACCGGTCCCCCCGTCGTCCCGGAATACCTACAGGCAGTTTCCAGCGACGCCCGGCGTCGCCACGCCAGCGGGGAACTAAGCGTGCCTCTTCGGAAGTTCAACTCTCGAGTGCGTCTGGCGATCGTCGACCGCGTCCGGATCGCTAAAACTTAACGTGCCCATTTCCATAGACGCCTAGACGCTATACCGGGTGACTCGGTTCTCTGTGTGCCGGAATCGGTGACTGGCGCGGATCAAGTGGGAGCGAAGCTGAGAGCTGACGTTTGGATGTGAAGTGTTCGTTGGTGTCAGTGAACAGTGTGTGCAGCCTTTGACGGCTCGAATTGTAGCAGAGCTGCGCAGAACGAACAAGGCAGCTGAGGATCGAAGGGAGAGGTTCCAAAGGTAAGATTTGCAACTGGTTTTTAGATTCGGGCGAGCGGGTCCGTTAAGCTGGGTTTCGAGAGTGTGCGTAGGGATAATGCGGTAAACGGTAGAAATATTTGTTTGCGCCGCTGGCGATATTCGATCGGGTCCAAAGGCGACGGTCTATTTATAAATTGACAGCAACGTTGGTCCATTAAATCTTTTAAGCCAAGTGTGCGGTTCGGAGATTAGCGCTCTGCTGTTAGACGGTCGGTGTTGATATGAATCACTGCAGCGGACGCGTTGCAATATACCCAGCGACCCTCTAGTTCGCTACGAACGACCCATATAGTATGAAAATTGAGGAATTAACTCTCGAATCTACTCGGTGTCGACTCTTTCGCGGAGTCAACCTAGCGTACCGCGAAATGAGCGTAATGAAGCAACGCAGTGTCCAAACAACTTAGCCGACAGGCGCTCATCAATACAAACAGGGGACTTAAGAGTGCGCCAATCGCTGAAACAATAACCGGCCTGAATCGAAGCACTGACCAAACAAATGGCCGAGATGCCGGCAGCCTGTGACCGAGTAAGCGACTAACCGAATAACCGAATAGCCAAATAAGCGAGCTGGCCAGCTACCGTAGACGCTCGCGGCACCTTTCGCGAATCGCGCGATAAATACGGTCTGCCCAAGTGCGCGCGCGATCACGCGAGAGTGTGCGAGCGTGTGGCGCGAGTTTGCACCAGTTTGCAGGAGTAAGTATACGCGCGCACGCCGTACAATATTTGCTCAGTTCGTACTCGATACGCACACGATACGCACGTTCATTCAGCGATGGACGATAAGCGCGCCGGCCCGAGATGCTAATCTCGCTGCTCAATAATCCGACGTCGAAGTTAATGAGACGCGCGCCGATTATTCGCCCGCGCGACTTCCGGCACTCTACCGTTGCCCGCGCGAGCTCGTCGGGAGGATCCAGGGAGATCCTGAAGTCGGCAACCGGTCCGACCGGCCGGACTTTTATCGTCGCTCCGATTCAGACCACGCTCCGCTTGACGCGCGTTAATCTTCGAACGGATCCAACCAAAGACTTTTCCCACCTACAATTATCGTCCATCGATCGGTGCAGCGATCGATAAATTCGGTGCTGAAGTCCTCGCGACTAAACGTGCCACGTGGAACGCACGTGGACTCCGTAGTGATTCCTCATTCTTGCCGAATTTCACCTCGAAGACGATCCCGCACGTTAACGTCGATTAAGATCTGGCAAAGACCGTTAAGTGCGTCGGCGAAGGCAATCACCCGCAAAGTCAACATTCGCAACCAAAACAATTGGCATGGATCGCGGTGGCGAAAACAAGTGATCGGGTGCTAAAGGAGCGGGAGTGCAGCGAAGAGGGAGGAAGGGAGTCTAGGCGAGGGTTGAGTGGGGGGGCAGGGAAGGGAAGGTTTTGCTGAACCGCCGCCGCCGACCGCGTCGTCTGCGCGCGTCTGTCTTGATTCCGGCTCATTAAATGATTGCCGGAGCGGGCGACAATCAGCCGCGAATTGCCGTTGCCGTGATCGTCGGCCCTCGTACCGCTGATTTCCATGAGTTTTCGCCGTGCCAGCCTGTCGTGCCGACCCGGACGCGTCGATCAGCGCTGCCAACGAAAGGGAAACGAGGACGAAATCTTTGCCCGCCGAGAAATTCGCGCTTAACGCGCTCCGCGCAATCGAATCGAGTTAGTCGGTCGATTCTAATCGATCCTTTCGATTTCGAGTGAAGTGACCGGACGTTGGACCGAGTGCTATTTTCCCGCCTTTTCGCGAGACGACTGGCCGAAAGAGGCAGAAGCTGAGGCTTGGCTAGGCCGAGGCCGATTATCGCCGGAACGGTGGAAGGAGTAGAATTAAACGCTCGCGCTCGCCGGTGGTCCGACGATTAAAGCGTAGAAAGTGGAAATTCGTGGAAAGTGCTGTTAGCCGTTTGCCTGCGGAACGTCGCGCTCGCAGGCTTTCGAAGTCTGCGGAATCACGGAGCCGGGAAGATCGCCGTCGCGCGCACCGCTTGCAACTCGCGGCCTCTGGTATGTAATTTTTATTCTCCCGCCATTTTTTTTTTCGCTTCCCCTCCGCCCGAGCGGCGATCCGCTCGGCGAAACGCCGATTCGAGCCCAGGTTACTTTCGCCGAGCTGCATATCGCAAGGGCAGACAGCGTGATTTTTATTTTCGTTCATTTTTCAGTTTTTTTTTTCGGAATTTTTCGCCTCGTGCGCGATCAACCTGCTTTTTGTCGTTACAATTTTGATTACGCTCAAATGTTGGGGAACGTTAATACAGCATAAGCCGGTGAATTAACCCGTTAACTGCCAATTTTTGTTTCAATGTTTGGCTGGATAAGTTATATATATAAACAAAAGGTTGTGCAACAGAATATTTTTATATATATTCCAAAATCCCAAAACGGGGATCGTAGCAGCCAATGAGTTAAGCTACCGCGACGAATATTTGACGATATTGTTTGGTTAAAACTTTCCGCACCGTTATTTGCGCCGCAAATTACGAAAATGGTCCAAGTAAAAAAAATTGCAGAAGCTTCATTAGCTTCTCAGATTGGTCCACGTCATTCGCTGTGCAGTAAAGGATCGAAACGAGTTCGACCCAAACCACTCCGATCCTCCGCGTATCGATATTATCGATAAATACATCTATCGTTCGTAGAACGACTGTTTTCCGCGTCGAGCGCATTCTCTCGAAAATCGCGAACTCTCGTCGCTCCTAAAATACCGCTCCCCCCCGCCGTCTAATCTCTATCGGGGCGTGTCTCTAATTGCACGTTCTGGCCGCTATCGCTTTCACATCTCTCATTCCGTGCCCACGCACGTTTCGGCGAACAACATTCGCTCGCCGAATCTTGCCCGGCAAACGAAATTGCGCCGAAGGTCCGATTTTCCGTGCCTTAGGCCAGTAGTGGCCATTAAGGCGAAGAAGGCGAGCCAGTGGGTCCTTTAAAGGGGATCAACTCTTCCGTTCGTTGCCGACGTTCCTACGCCCGTCCGTCCGTTCGTCGGCCAACGGCCGGAACTCGGCGAGTTCCGCTCGGTCGAATTTCGAGCTCGGTCAATCGGAGACACGATCGTCTTCGCCGACGTCGTCGTCGACTCGAGTGGAATATCGCTCGAGTGGCCCGGGACTATCGCGAGCGATGTTTCTCATTCCGCCTCCGTTCGTTTCCGCGAACTCTTCTGAGTGCGATCCGAGCACACTTCGCTGCCCGTCTAACGAACTGCCCGACATCGTCGGATGCCTCTTTAACGGGAAGGTTATAACTCCGAAACGGGAAAGTCGAGTAAGTTTCTGCGGGGCCATTCGGTGGCAGGTGGGGTGGGGGTGGGGGGGGGGGGGGGGACAAAAGGCCTTCCGCGAATGTAATAGCGCGCGATCATTTCGAAAATCTTGTCGGTTTAGGGATTTGTCGGAATTCGTGTAGGTGATAAATAAATGTATCTTTGCTTTTATATTTCGTCTTAGTACTTAACCCCTTAACGTACGGTTTCTTTGAAATAAACCGGCCAAAGAAAAGCAATTTTTTTTAAATGTAAAACACTTTAGAACATTGTCTTGGCAAAGAAATGAGAAAATACAAAATTGATCAAAATTGTTTTTTTAATTGTGCAGCATCAAATACAATGCCGCTCAAATATACTCGAGCGTGCACTTTAAGGGGTTAACTGTCAAATTTCATTTTTTCTATTTTTGGGCGGATTAATTATGTATCTGCACAAAAGGTTGTGTAACACTATAATTATACAAATTCCAAAATCCCCAAATGGGGATTGTGGCAGCTAACGGGTTAATAGTCTTACACAAGAGTCGATTTGTTCGATAGTATATCCTGAGCGTTTCGTCCGTGTAATTAATTTAATACGACGTGTAACGTATAACGAATATACTGTAATACAGTTTCCGTGTGACGATCGTCAGGTCGCTTTTTCGAAGATAGCTTTAACCCTGCCCGCCTGATACGCGCTCGCCAGTGTTTTCTAATACGCCCACGAATCGGCCGTACGGACAAATACAATTTACGTGGAACTGGCGCGCGCTTGTTTAGACAGAAAACGAGTGCCGCCCTCTCGAGCGTCGTTACGTCCGTAGCGCCGCGCGCGCGTCGTTTTTGAAGTCGGGAGCGTCTCTCCCCGTTTCGTCGCCCGGCCGCTTCGCGGAACGGAATCGAGCGAAATGAGTTTGACGCGCGCGCGAGCGGCTCGATCGACCTCGTTCCGAATATTCGCGAAGCCGACGATCGGTGTCTTCTCGGCCGGCGGCCGAACAATTGACGAACGGCGAGATACAGCACGGTTAGTAGAAAAACTGCAGCCAGCTGGGGCCTGTCGCATGCAATTCGCGGCGTCCTGCCGTCCGGCCGTTCGCCATCGCGACGTTCAAGTCGCGGACGCGGTACGAAAACAAGAGTGAGAGAGAGAGAGAGAGAGAGAGAGAGAGAGAGAGAAGGGGGAGTGAGTTTCCAGAAATTCGATAACGCGTGGAAACAAGTGCATACGTGTCTATCTCGCTGAACGACCGCCAGCTCTCGTATCAGCGTATGCACGTATGTCGCATGCACTTTACGTGCGAATGCATTTCTGTATAAGTTCAGATACCGTAGTTATCCGAGAATTTTGCAGCGCTCGTATTTGGCGAATTAATTAGCCGTCATAACAGCTCTTTGTTGGGATTGAGGATTTTGGGTGGGCAATCGTTCGCCGTTCCGAGTGGTGGAGATTAGGATGGGTGTTGTTTAGGAGGGCCAGTAACGTCGGTCGGTGTAGTTCTTACGACGATTGCGCTATGCATGGTGAATTTCGTCGAGACAGACAGAATTTCGTTGGAGCGAAAAGGAAAATAGCGGCGAGCGGAAAATTTGGCCGAAACGCAGCGGTGCCTGGGATGAAAAACAACGGAGCGCGATAATGTCTTCTTGTCCAGCGAAGCGGACCGAATATCCAGACGGCGGATTCATATTTTTATAGTTGTTTTTATTATGCCAGGGGTGTTAGCTGAAAATCGATTTGGGCGCAGAAAGCTCGCGGAGAGCGCATTGTTCGACTTCTGCGGGATCTGGCCGACATTTATAGGATTCTATTGGGCGGAGGAGGAGGGGGGGGGGGACAAGAATCAGCGGGAGTAGGCTAACGGTTCGCTCGACGAGTGCCTTCACTTGCGCAATTTTTAACTTTGGACCATCATCCGTTGCGTAATCAGTCGGTTACATTTGACAGAGCGATAAGCGAAGAAATACGCTTATGTTTACGAGAGGCGAAATTAAACATTTTTCACGATTGCACTTTTCCACGTCACACTTCCCATCGGACGTCGTAAACATCGGCTGGCAATCGTGGCTAATCAAGCTGCAATAAGACGTTCAGGTGCGAACGAGCGGAAGCTATGCTTTCGGCAAACGAATGTACAGCACAGATGTATAATCATGCCTTTTCGGCCAGTTCGGTCACTGTAAACTTGAGAGGGAGAGTCCCTCTCAAGATTGTACATTTAACCCCTCGAGTTTATTCGACCGGCGTTGTATTTGATGCTGCTACAATTTTTCACGTTCGAATATAGGTAATCGAGAATTGAAAATAACAATGTGAAAGCTAAGAAAAAAAATCGTTTTATTGATACTTATCATTTACATAGGATTGTACGGTATACCACGTTATTATTTCAAAGATACCGTGCGTTAACAGGTTAACTGACGATGACTAAACCCCTTATTTTACGTACAGCACAAAGTATTCGTATCGATGGTCAGATAAAGGGTACGAAAATACAATGTTAGGACGCTTGCGTCGGCTTGAAACCGACGCGACTCGTACACAGTCGGATAAGATACACGATATTAAGGTCGTATACAATTAATTTCGCCGCGTTGGAGACCGATAGTCGGATAATGATTCTTTTTCGGTTGCCGGCGGGAATCGATAGTTGTCGCGCGATTTTACGCATCGGGGATTCGAGAGACGCCATCCGCCCGCGTTTATTATCATCCAGAGTGCACATGCACACCGGCCTGCACGACAAGGCGTGCGTGGGTGTATCGTATTGACTCACCTGACCGTCGTTCGTGGATGAGTCAGGCCGTTTGGACAATCCAGGATTGTTCGGGCCATTCGCGAGAGGGACGGACGTCGAATTCGAAATTGCTTCGAAGCGTAAAAACGTTTGCGCATTTTTTATCCGTATAACAAAGTCTGTTTCGACACGTCTGGCGTGGCTCGCGAGTTTCCGGGAAATTTTGGGAAATTTTGACGGCTTCTGGAGTCGAGTGTGTCAGTACTGATCTATGCCTATGGGCTGTCATGCGCAAGCTGCCTTATGTATCGCGCATTATACATTAACTGCAGTGCACACTGAATGTATTAGACACAGCGCGTACTCCGCATTTAATTCATTGTGCGTTCCGTACGCTGGAGAGTGAAATTGAATGGTGGAAATCAAAATAAGTGTGACGAGTGGCGCGCCGCGAGCCGCGGCCGTGTTAAGTCGCTGTAACGATGTTGCTTAATGATTAAACAGCTTACAAGTTCTTCGTGTAAAGATCCTGTTCGCTGATACCTCGTTATTTATGTCATTTATTTTTCCGTGTTACGCAATGGTCCCGCGCATGCCACGCTATGATATTTGCGAACAATTAATGTTCGTTACCTACGTTCTTGAATTTCAAAATGTTTACACATTCAATTATGATACGATTAAAACGTATAGAAGTCTTTCGTGTAAAGATCCTTTTATAATAATTATATTTTGCAACAATAATTACATTGTGCACCTATAAATTCTTGAACCTCGACTTTACCACAAACATGTTACTTCCGTAACCCATCACAGATTCAATTTTTTTCCCATCGCCAGTACACAATCTCCGCTATTATTTTCCTATTGCCAAACCTATTTCAACGCACCCGCGACCGAAAGCATGAATTCGATCGTTATCAAAGGACGCCGGCCAATTGGTCGCATTCTGCGGTCCGAAATTACTCTCCTCCCGGCCGTTTAAAACTCGCCCCTCCCCTCCTCCCCGGCGAGAGAAGCCGAGAGGAGCCCGACAGAAGAGAGTCTGTTACGGAAGCGATGATTCGAACGGGATCGATTTTTTCGCGTTTTCGTCTCCCTCTCTCGGTCCCTCGCTCGCACGGCACGCACGCTCACGCTCACGCATTGGGATAGGTCGCGATGGCGTTCTGGGGTAGGACAGAGGGTGCTTTGTTTCACGAGTGCCTCGAGCACGTAATCATAGCGTCGAGGCGCTCTTCCATGCCTAGCTCGCGCTCGCGCGCGCGCGCGCACACAAGCGTGTGCGTGCGTGGGCGCGCGTGCATATCCGTCCCTCGGCTGCTAATTCGTTCGCCGATCGGGCCGCGCTCGCAAAACACCTACTATCAACGAATCTACACACCCCCTCTTCCCCGAAGTCAGCGGCGGCGGGAAATGTCTCCCCGATCGACTGGCTGTTTTCGACGAACGCTTCGGCGGAAGTAAAAATTCACCGGAACCGAGATCCGACTTGGTCGGCAACGTTTATCGCGTTGTCGGGAAACTGTGAGGGGACGCAACGTTTTAGAACTGGGATTCGCGTGGCTCAGAGAAATGTTCCTCTCCTCTCGCCTGCTCGGATGCGACCGGGGTTTTAGAGTATGATGAGCATAAAAAATGTGACGGAGTAGTCTGGGCGCCGGGAGCGAGTGAATCGGTGCGCGCGCGCGCGCGCGCGCGTGGCCTCATCATGAACTGGGAATTCCTAAGCCCACCGAAACTGTAGAGTTCGCGCAAAGCCAAAGAAGGGACATACGTCGCGCTCGCGTCACGCTCGCTTCAAGCGGCCGCGCCGGATGAATCAGCCTGTAGCCGCATATAGACCGCCGGGGCCATTGAAAGCCGTCGGGGCGGCCGAAAGACAGAGAAAGTATATGTTTATATCGGCAGGGAGGCAGACGGAGAGAAAGCGAGGAGCGGCGGGAAGGCTGCCGAGAGAGGGAATACATATATCGTCGCGAAAATGGGAGAAAGAGAGAGACGGCGAACTTGGGAACGACCCAGAGAGAGAGAGAGAATGAGAGAACGAGAGCGTGTGAGAGAGGGGGATGAGAGAGGAGAGTTACTCGACGCCGAGGAAGAGGGTCGAGGAGGACAAAACGACGACGACGAGAGGAAAACAGACACGGGAGTGAACGAGCGTGAGAAAGAGAGAAACACAGAGAACGAAGAGCGGGAGAGAGAGAGAGAGAGGGAGAGAGAGAGAGTGCTATACGAGACCGTATTTTCGGGTGACCGTGGCCCTGCCCTCGGCACTCGATCGTTTGTGTGCCACTCGGTGCATTCTGCCCACACACACCCGCGCGCCCTGCCAACGCTCGCCTCGTCACGTGGCACACACACACACACACGCGGCCGCCGGACGCGCATACACGCGATGCACCGTCGGATCCGCACAACGGTGCATTTATATTTGGCCAGAGGGCGGAGCGCACAGGTTTGGCTCTTCTTCGAACGTGTGCGTCCTATATCTATGGATATGTGTATACGTAAGTGTGCGCGCCTCACGGCCCGTGCATGCGCGCGCGTACACGAGCGACGAACACACGTGCGGGCCTTATTCACGTGTACGGGCACGTTATGCGCCTCGTTCATGTTTTTTGCGAGCCAGCCTGCCGTAGAGGGGGTCAGTGGTTCCGGCCGTTTTATTATTCGGCACTGCGCGTCGAGTTAACCCAGGTCAGTATGGCAAAAAAGCAACGCGCCCGGCGTGCAGCGTAAGAGCGATGGAAAGGGAAGAGGATGGCTGGTTGAGGGTTTCGGGGAGAGGGAGAGGGAGAGGGAACGTCGAGTGAGGGGGGGAGGGGGGCATCGAACGAAAGGGGAGAAATGGCGGTGAGAGAGATGCACATGCCGCGGCGACTGTATACGTGTGCCCGTAAGGTTGCCTGTATGTGTGTGTGTGTGTGTGTGTGCGCCAACAGCGTTCATGAAAGTGGGCGTATCCGTGTGCGAGGCCTCGTATGCGAACGCACGATGGTATTCGGACAATTGTATGCGCCGCATCCGCTGCCAAACCGGGCTACGCGCAATGAGAGAGGGAGAGGGAGAGAGAGAGAGAGTGAGAGCGTGCGCGCACGCAGAGGAACATATGCAAGCGCGCAATGCACTCGTTCCTCGTCGTCGGCGGCGTATATGCACCGGCGTATATGCACTGGCCCGCGCGCATGCATGCGCCTCGCGTGCACATGTGCCGCCCGGCCGAAGGGCGGAGTGCAGCCTACCATTGCGAGGTTTGAAAATTCTGCTCCTATTCAGGCTGTCGAACGGAAAGGACGAAGGTGAAACGCGATGGGCGGCGGGCGGATTGGGAGGGATGGACTGCGGTGGATGTTGCACGGGGGAGGGGGACGGGAATTGATGGTACTGTAATGAGAGAGACGGAGGGGGAGTGTGTGCGTGCGTGCATGTGTCGGAGAGAGAGAGAAAGAGAGGGAGGGAAAGGAGTAAAGAGATAAAATACAGAGCGCAGAAGACAGGGTAAGGAAGGGGGTGGATGAAACGTTACTATTTTGTCAGCAGTCACGACGTGAGAGAATAATGGAGGGAGAGGAATAACGATACGAGAGCCTAATGGGAATAGAAGAGGGGTGGGACAGGGGAGGATTCGTCGGGACATACGAAATTGCGTCCGCAACTCTCTCTCCCTCTCTCTCTCTCTTTCTCTCTGTCTCTTTCTCTCCTCGTTTCACCTTCCCATCGCAGACTGCGGATCCGCACTTGCGCGGAAAAGTCAGTCACGCGTGCGCGGACTCGGACGCGTTAATAAACGAACCAAACGCATCCTCGTCGTGCGTAATGCGCCCGACGTACGCCGCGTTACATTTTCGGTCGACGTGCGCCACGTACGTGCGCACGTATGCCCGCGAACGTGCGCGGGTAGCTTCTCTCGACTGAACTCACTTTCGACATGCACTGCCGGGCCAGAACCTTTGCCGAGCTCTGCCTGCCTGTTCTGCGTCGCGTACGGAGGCAAGGCGGAGGCGGAAAATTGTGACCTTTATCGCGACGCACTCGTCTCGCGGACGCGAGTTACGCGCAAGAGGGCGCGCGCGGCGCGGCGAGAATTCAATTTTCGATGCGGATCCCGAACATCAGCCCGACTCGGCTCGTTTCCGGTCGAAGCTGCGCGACGACGAGCCGCGGATTTTTTTGCGGCCATTTTCTGCCATCGTCGCGGCCAAGTACGATTAACCCCTTAACGCACGGTTTCTTTGAAATAATAACGGGTTATAGCTTACAATCTTATGTAAATGATGAGTATCAATAAAACGATTTTTTTCCTTGTTTTCACATTATTTTCACTTCTCGATTATATTGGAGTGTGAACAATTACAGCGGCATCGAATACAACGCCGCTGGAATTATCTAGAATGCGCACAGTTTGGCCTGTTTAGGGGGTGCACGTTAAGGGGTTAAAAGGAAAGCAGACCCATCCTCTCCCTCGATCGTCCAGAATTCTCTGTAACCGAAAAAAAACTTCTCGTTCACACTGTACGCCGCGCGAACAATATTCCGCTCGGAAATCAATCTCCCCCGGTGCAAAATCGATGCGCATCAACAATTCAGGCGTCGCTCGAGCTTGAATTCGAACTCCAATTTACTCCGGGCGACCTTCAAAAAACGTTGAAAATTTCATGCAGCCGTCCAGGAGGGGCTGTTGGGGTGTTCAATGAGAATGCAGAGACGACGTTATAACGATAGCGTGACCCGCGCCCGATAGACGGGCGAACGGGCCGTCATTACTAATAATACGTGGAGATTCTCCTCAATAGCTTTGGCACGATGCTAAATTTAGATCTGTTCAATACCCGCCCGAGCCCCGAAACTCGCCCCCCAAGCGTTCGGCGGCGGAGAGTGCACGCCAGTCGGAAGAGGGTAGAGTCCCGAAAGTGAGTGGGTGTGTTTCTGGATGGGGACCGATCGAAGAGGACGGAAGAGTGGAACGAGGGAAAGAGACCGGCATGGAAGGAGTAAGGGAGAGAGACGGACGGACGGAGGGGGGGGGGGGGGTGAAACTGAAGAGCGGAGGGTGGGGCGTGGGAGGCTCTGAATCGAGGGTAGGAGTATAGAAGGACGCAAGAAAAAAGGGGGTGGAAGACTGAAAGAGGAGCGGGGGGCAGGGGGGGGCGGTTGGTAGACATGCAGAAACGTAAAACGAGCAACGGAATAAAAGAGGGGCATCGGGAGGTGGAGAGAGAAAATTAGAGAATTAGAGGAGGATGGAAGGCGGGGAAGAGAATGACAGGCAGAAATGAGAGGGGTGGAAGAGGAGGGAAGCGAGAGAGAGAGAGAGAGAGAGAGAGAGAGAGAGAGAGAGAGAGGGAGGGTGAGGATCGCAGAGGTGGGTCGGTAGTTTCGCCAGTTAGCCGGGTTTAAAACAGCTGCCAAATTTCCCTCTCGGCCGAGAGAGTGAGAGTGACCCATCGAGAGCGAGTGTGTTCCACATAGCGTTTCGCACCGACACCGGCATCGTGCATGAGAGTTCGCGGCCTCGTGTGCGTCGGGGCGTGCGCGCGCGCGCGCGCGAGCTCGAGCCAGCCCCTGCACGGACGCACACGCCGACACGTGCACACGGACGTGGATGGAGCCCGATGCACAGACAGCCCGAGCCCCATTTGCGCGCATTCATGCGCGCGCTCCTACCTACTGCAGGCCGGAGGCGCACGTGTGTGAGTACGCCGCCAGACACGGCACACGGACGCCACACGGGCGAGGTTACCATTCCGGCGTACGGCATGCACGCTTGTCCTCTCTCGTTTGCTCGCTCGCGCGCGCAAATGTGAATCCCTCTGGCTCTCTCGCTCGCTCCTCGCCTCTTTCTCGCCTGCTGTCTCTCTCGTTCTATTTCCTCGTCCCACTACCGGCTCGCTCGCGAGCTTCGTACGTGCACGTACACGGGAAAGCACGTGGCGAGCTTCGAGCGTGTGAACGGTCAAATATTTCTCTTTACGCGCGACCCGGTTGAATATGGGATATGTACGCGACGTATGTATTCATGTACGGGATCGTGTCAGGGTGTGTGTGTGTGTGTGTGTACGTGGAGGGCTGAGCGTGTGGTTCGGCGTCTAGATAATAAATTTACGGATCACAGATGGTGGCGCGTCTACGCGCGCGGACGCGCGGATATGAGAATGTCGGAGTGCGTGGACATCTAGATGGACGGGCGGCTAGGAGAGGAGACGCTCAGATGAACAGATGTCTGGGGGTTTAAATCTTTGAGAGCTTAGGTGCCTCGGGTGGACGACGCCGGATGGACGCGCTCGCGAGTAGTCGGACGCTCATTTCAATGGCCTCGCATTATGGCATCCGTGCCCGTTATGCACTTCCGCGTATTTAAATATCATCGAAATCGGAATTAAAAACATTAGCCGCCCGTTGCCGACGAAGGTTCCGACGGTCGGATTGGCAATAAAGTTTTCCATCATCCGACCGTTATGATCGTGAGCGCTGTTCACGGATGGCGAGTGGAAATACTTGCTACACTGCGACAGGAAGAAAGCAGCGTCGTTTACGTTAAAGTGTCGGCGAAGGTATGCGTGTCACCGACAGTGGATGCATTCCGAATACGCACGTACGACTCGCGAGGCGCCCTCGCGTCTGCATACATATCAGATCCACCGGGTGCATCGTGTGCATCGTGCGCATCGTGCGCCCATCGTTCGCAGAAGCGGATAAGAAGACGGTAAGCCCGGAGGCACCCCGCTGCCAGCACTCGACGACTCTCGATTCCGTGAACTTTCTATCGAAATCGCACGCTACTTGTCGCTCCCTACCACCCGGTAGAACGGGCAGAATCGAGTGGATTGCGTCCAGCTGCGAAAATTGCGGCTAACCGAAGGTCTGCGACGCTCGAATTGCAGTAGGATTCAATTTTGACTGATTCTAGGAAAGGAAGGAAAGATTTATGCGGAGGTGTACGCTTATTTTGTACGCTTGGAAGCGTGCATGGAGAATTGAGCGTGTCGAGCGTCGCGGATGTTCGATATCTGCAGAGTCCGTCGCTAACAAGCGATCAATTAATGAACGTGCTTCGTCAACGCTGGGTCAAACGTCGATTCTTCCATTATCATTTTATTAGCGAATCCGTCCGGTTCACGGTCGATCGCTCACGGCCGAATTCTGCTGTCGAAAGATGAGGTCACTCGTTATTGAAGCCATATTTAAAATGGCAGCCCTCGAGGCCAACGTGTCTCCAAAACTTAAATGCCGAATATATTTCGAGGAAGGCCGTTATGGATGGCCGAGGAGACGCGTTCGTCGACTGAGCTCGACTTAATATTTGCGGTGTCGCTTAGCGTTCGATTTCTCGCTCCTCTTGCCCAATCCTCTCCCGCGACAGGCCGATAGTCAGTGGGCAAGCGCAAACAATATATAAATATTCGAATAAAAATATAGGTGCTCATAAAACATTGCTACAAGACGAAACGATTTGTTTAATATTTTTCGCACGATCCTAACTCGCTGGTAATTCACGTGTTTTAATTATAATACTTTCGGGTCGACAGCTCTATATGCACCGTTTATTTTGAAACTAGTGTTAGACATTGCTTTAAAAAAATTGAGATATTACATAATTTATGATTAATGCAGTGTAAACTTTTTATTTGCGTGATATTTAATTTCTTTTTAAATATGGACTTACAATTGCGATATCATAGGTATAATTTATGATTAATGTAGTGTAAACTTTCTATTTATGTGATATTTAATTTTTTTTTTAAATATGAATTTATACCACTTTCAAAATAAACGGTCCATATATCGATATGCTTACTCTACTTCTACACATAAGAAGGCAAATTTTCAACCCAACATTTTACCTTAGTCTCGCTTACCACACATTCAAACAAATAAACAATGAACTCCACAATGAACTCCATCTGCCACACCTATGCACGCCAACGTGCGCGAAGAAGAATAAGTGCATGAACCCTCCACAACTCTGCCGTCGAAGCGTCTCCTTTTTCATCCCCAACACACGCGACGTACCGGCAGCGGCACGTTCCATCCGCGGCGACTAACTCGCGCCACCTCGCCAATCGCGTCAAACGAGCTCGGTGCCGGACCGAAACTCTCTCTAAAACCCCGGCCACTATCCGGAAAGCACTTTCGCACAGAGCTTCTGGCGCGATCCATGAAAATCGGAAGACCGAGCGCGAGCGAGCATCTCGCAGGTAGTCGCAGTTTCACGGACAGAGAACGAGAAAGGCGGACGAACTGAGCCGAGGGAGAGAAAGAGAGAGAAAGGTAGAGAGAGAGAGAGAGAGAGAGAGTGAGAGAGGTATCGAGCTGGAGAGAGAGGCTCGCATCGCGGAGAGAAAGAGAGACAGGGAAAGTGCCGGAGCAACAAGTAGTCAACGGCGTTTATATCGCGCGCCGTTGGATACGCGTTGAATGAGTGCGCCTGTGTTCGTGGCAGAGAGATGCGCGCGCGCGCGCGAGAGCGCACGTCGGGCTGGCCCGTGCGAGGACGTGTCGGGGTCCAGGACGCTCGGGAGGACAGGACACGCGGAAGAGGAAGGTTGCGAACAAACGAGTCACCCTTCGTAGGTAGAATGACAGGTTGGGATGCGGGAGACGAAGATGGGGAGGTCTCAGTGCGGATGTCAGTTATGCCCGAAATTTTCACGCGGAAAATGGGGAAGATTCTCTGATCGCAGGAATGCGTTTTAACACGTATGAGAGTGCGGCTGTCAGAATAATTTTCAGTATTTTTTGGGGATTTTCAGTCGCTTTTAGATGTTCTGTAGGAATGGGAATTATTAATTTCATATAATTTATAATCAGTTAGAATGTTCTATAGGGATGTGTATACTATGATAAGTATCGATTTTTTGGGTTTACTTGCTATTATCTGAGCTGATAGATTAAAGTTTTGTTTGGGTTATTGTTTTTCGGCTGAGGACGATATTTGGTACTTCTTGGTGAGCGTCGGTGAACTTGCGGTTCGGATTACATTCGGCGCGCTCGGTGTTAGGTTTTGTTCGGAAGTTGGCCGGGAGTTCGGCGGAAACAGGGTTCTTAGCGGCGAAACTCGAATGAGACCGGCAATCTGGATTGATAGTTTCTTTATTACTCCGTCCTTTGCGTCATTCTCTCGTACGTTGACCGTAGAACGTATTACTGCTCCAAGACTCATCGGTTCTACACACCTAATAATAATCCATCATACGAACTGCAATTTTCATATAACTTTAATATGAAATAAATAAATCCGAACTAACGAACAAGCATTAATCGACGAGAACAAAACTTTGACATCCCACAATACATTTATCTCGTCAAGTTGCGAACAATTCCTCCTTAAAAACCGCCGGACCCCACTGACCCAATTACTTCCCATCCAGCGTCTGTAAATATCGTTGCATATCACGTGCCGCCGCCGACGCGTCGGCGTCGCCTCGATAATAATTCGCAAACGTTTACTTTTTGCCGTCGGACAACTCACTTCTTTTTTTCCCGAATGAGCGAGCGGAGTCGAACGCGACGACGGTCATAATGAAATTAATCATCGCGATACGCGGAAATGATCAAAGCGTTGTAAAATTGAGTTGCGCATCGAATTGGATTAAAATCCCACTCCCGGGCCGGCCGACAGAGGAATACATTTTCCGGCGCGGCGAATTGCTTTTGGGGGAGTGGGTGCGCGGCTCATTTTATGGAGAACGTCGGGTTGTGTTGCGCGCGCGCGCGAGCGCGGTCGAACGATTAATGGGGCGAAAACTGGCGGAATCAATTCGTCGATTAAATCGGCGGTGTCGCCGGAGTCGACAGAATGCGCGCACGCTCTGTCGACCTTCACGCAAAATCGCCCCGGCCAGTCGATTATCCGCCTGTCGCCGGCATTTTTGAGAGCTATTTCAGCGGACGCTGTAACAACGTTAAACAACTTCGGCCAGTCGCCGATGGGGGAGGTGGGAGGTCGTGAAAATATTCAGCCGGACCTGCTTTGACATTGTTCGAGCTTTGATACGGAAAGGATGCATGTTGCTTTATGAGAGGAGAGGATCTGGGATTATCGGTAACGGCTTATTTTAATGTAACGATTTTTCTATTTTTCTGTATGTTCTTGAAATGTTCGAAAATCTTGAATTTAGAGGGAAGGTGAACCAACCGACGATTTTAGTATTATACATTACATACTTTTATTGGAATTGTCATAACAAGCTGACGTAGACAGTTCTATCGGCTGGAAAGTAATTAATCGTCAATTTATCTCATGGTACGCTAGTTTCAAAAATAAAATATTTGACGAACTGGTGATCATTATTATTACCAGTTAAACAAGCGATTAAACTTGAAAATGTAACTACATATCGTGCGATACATGCAGAGAACATCTATCCTAAAACATCCACCCTGCTTCGATGTCCCTGGCGGCAACCTTGACCGTGCCACAAACACGAAAAAGCGCCCTAACCCACACCGCCACCTCTTTCTGTCCCGAAGTGGAGCGCCACGAATTTCGCCGGGGAAAATAATTTCGCGGCTCGCGGTCGTCGACTCTATTTGCAGCCGTGCCAAGCGACCGATGCTGATGTCGACTGTACGTAGCCCCTCGCCTCCCATCCACGAACACGTCCACCAACACATCCGCGAACACGTCCACGAACACATCCGCCACCACGTCCGAACACGTATGCGAACGTCGAGGACTCACACTCTCGCGGACTCCCAGAAACACACGTGAATTCGCATGTTTCGCACGGTGGCGGGTTCGGGTACACGCGCACACACATATACACACATACATACATACGTGGCATAGAGCTACATAGAAGAGCAGAGCGTTTCTCTCGTGCCCGCGCAACAAGTAGGTATCGCCGAAATATGGTGCTCGGAGGCGAGAGACCGGCAGCGAGAGCTCGAGACGAGAATCACGCGCGTCATCCGACTCACCCCACCTCGCCCCTCTCCGCCCTACCCCCGCTTCTCCCCGAGGGAGAATTCCGAATTCCCGGAAACGCCGGGAACGCTGAAAAATCTACGGCTCTTCGAGGATATCTGGCCCCCGTCGTCCTCTGCGAACGTGTTTGCGCCGGCATGCGCCGCCCTCCGCGTGCTTCACCGTCGCGACGGGCGGGCACGATTTTTTGGTATGCATTTTTTAGGCGGCCCGAACCGCCAGCGCGACGAGAGAGAGACGCATTTTCGTTTTTTGCCGGTGATTGAGGTGTTCCTGAATTGCCGGCAACGCTCTCTCGGCTGCGGATTTGTTTTTCGGCTGGCTTCAGGAGATTATGAACGTGCGCCGGCTGATTACGAGAGTGGTTTACGTCTGAATAATGGAATGTGTAATTGTTTTAATGCCTCTTTTCGGCACGGTAAACGTGTCATTCGTGGGTGTGTACTTTTTTAGCTTGCGGCGTTTCCCGGTTTTGCGTGAGAAACGTGAAGTTTGTCGCTTTTTTAGATGTAGTAAAATTGTCTAGATAGCTGGAAAAGTGTGTCAATTCTAACGTGATGAAATTAGTAACGTGTTCCTCTCTTTCATTCCATTGCAGTCAACTACTTAACATAATACGATCCAATGACAAAACTTACCAGAATTACATACATTCACCCGCATTACCTTTGCACACAAATAAACACAAACCTTCTAATACCCATAAGCAACATATTTCCATAAAAGGAGTACACTATCTTTAAAATCGAAACACAGAACCCGAAAAAGCGAATCTGAAAGAATATCAAAACACTGTTATCCTGACTCTCTCCACTAAATGCGCAGCGAAAGCGACTTACGGCCCAAAGTCCACATTTGCTCACTCAGGCCGGGCTCACAAAGCGTCGGAACGACGTTACAGCGTTCCAAATCCGATTTCCCTATCCGAATTCGATAACGGCGAGTCCGAACGATCGGAAGACCAGCGCGGAATATCGCCTCGCCGGGTGACAGGCGAGTATTTTTCGTCGTGGCTCCGGGCGGGAATACAGCGTGGGCGAACGCCGCTTCGGGTATCGATATCAGCGCGCGAGCGTAATTCGGTGCGATCCAGCGTCGTGTACGAATAAATCTTTGACCGACGAACGGCGATCGTGCCACGCTGCGCGCCGGCAACGTGCTCGGCACACACAGTGGCGTAGACAAGCACGCACACATACGGATACACACACACGTAGGTGGCCGTACATGCCGGTCGGCGTTACATGCAGATGCGCGGCTCGTGCCTATGTGCACATAGTTCATTCCTCGCGCAACAAGTAGGTATCGCCGAAACGCGTCCCGCTACCGGCACACTGGCGGCCAAACGCCGGCAAAACCGTTCCTGTCCTCTCCCACGGGAGAATTCCGAATTCTCGATCGCGCCCCCGAATGTTCGCTACTTCGTACGGCCGACCGTAGAACCGATTCCTGCCTGGAGGATGGAATTAATGACTTGGTTTGCGGGCGGGTTGGTGAGAGGGATGATTTTGGGATTTTTGGAAGGTCAGTTATTTGGATTATGTCGTTGGGTATTTCTGTTGATAGTGAATGTTTTTTAAGGGTGAAGGGTGAATATTATATAAACAGAAAGCGGGATTCCTTAGATTTGGTTAAAAAGAATATATCAGATGTTTTTAATTCTAAATTTTTTAAGTGAGCATGAGATTCAAAGTTGTACCTTTAGTATTAAGCCGTTAACTGCCAAATTTTCTTTTTTCATTTTTCTTCGGATAAGTTATAGGTATATGCACAAAAGGTTGTGTAACAGTATAGTTATATAAATTCCAAAATTCTCAAATGGGGATCGAGCTAATGGGTTATGGGATCGTAAAGTACACATATAACAATTAGCGAAATAATAATACGCAGTCGATAACAATTCACAGTCGAAAACTGTTTCGGGTTAACCGTGATCGTGATTTCTCGTCAGCCATTTTTTCCGCAGCTCTCGGCGATGAGACTCGATCGCGATCGCGCAATTTGCGTCGGCGTCGGACCGCATCGGCTCTTTGGCGCTCATTTGCATATGTACAGTGCGCTCCGTGTCGCGCATTCCTCGTCGAATCGTTGCCGGTCGGGATCAGCGCCGTTTTTCCGCACTTAGCGTCGTCCCTTGTCTCACGATCCGCCTTCCGAACGATTTGAATGCGCGAGACGATCCCAGAGTCCATCGCGACCGCGCTACGCGGACTGTTAAAATCGTCCGCCGGATTCTTCTGGACTCTGCGTAATGTAGCTGCTTCCCGAGTTCGATTATGGTCGAGCAGCTTCGCGAATAGCTGATCTACTAACGAACATACAGCAAGAACTGCGGATAGATTTGCATCTGACGAGAATTACCATTCAAACATGTATACTGAAATCAGTGTAATTAAAGTGTATTGGAATGAAATAGAGGAGTAAAACAATTTTCTAGTAATTTAAACTTAGGACACTTTTATAATCTTCGGTATATATGTTATGTACATAGTCTCAACTCAATCCCAAAACCTCCAAAAATTACAGTCCCGAAAGCTTACATAATCCAACATTCGCAACTCTATCCAATTAAAATCGAAAAACTAGAATCCATTGAATTACATATCATATATGTCTTTATAAATATTACATCTCTCTAATTCCAACTTGCCCACTCTCCAACTACTGACACCTCCAAACATCATTCCAGAATATATCCCAAAACCTTCAACCCTGCAAGACGACTTTGTATCCCTAATCTTCAAACGCATCCGATAACGCAGACACCAGCCTATCCAGCTTGAAGCTCGCACGAGGCACGATTAAGTGCCGCGAAGATTAAGCGTTAAATCAGAGCAACGCCGAGGATGAGACCCGTCTCGTCGACAGTCCGCGCCTGCATTTCATCGTCGTCGTCGTCGTCGTCGTCGTCGTCGTGGTCTCGGACTTCGTCGAGTTCCTCCGAGTTCCTCGACGAAGTCGGATAACTCCGGCGACGTGACGTGTGACGCCGAGCGTGCAGCGTGCAGCCGATGCGATAAGCGGAGATACGGTCAAGGCCTCCTCGGATGCCGGCCTATCCGTTCCCTTTCCGACACCGGTTGAATGCCGGAATAAACGTGCCGGCTCGCTCACGCGTGCGCAAGCCGGCGGCGCGCCGCGCGGGACAAAGACTTCGCGGAGGAAAGAGGGAAAGTGAATCGGGCCGCGAGAGATTCGAAATTGATGCCGAGCCAGCTGCGATCGGGAGAAAGGTGGCTTCTTCGGAACTTGCATTTCGGCTGACTCTTCGACATGTGGCGGATTCGATTCAAGTTACGTAGAATCGGTGTAATGCATGAGCGATGTAAGGTGTTGTACAGTTAAACATTATATGCGGAGCGTCGCGAATAATTGTTTATGTGTTACCGCGGGCAAAAATGAGAGCATTCGTTTAAAAAATGACAGCATAAAATGTTACAATTTTCAAGATATTTAAGATATTTTAATCATTTTTTCACTATTAAATTTACGGGGAGCAGCAACATAACTATCGAAAAATTAAAATCAAGATCAGTCGCCGTCCCACATGTAATGTGTTAGTAGGATGTGAGGATTTATGGATGATTCAAAATTTTTGTAACGATGTAGTAGTAGATTGGTCTTTCAGGAGTTGGATATTTTTTGGAGGTAGTTATTGCTGGTTGATATGCGAGGTTTGAATTAGATGTGGAATGTTTCAAGGAATGTGGTGGGTATTGGACGAGTGATTCGATGTATTAAGTGCAAAGTTAAAAAAGTCGTTACATTATAGGGGATTTCTAGCGATTAATGTCCGAGGCTTAGCCGAACAAGTTCAACAAGTTCGCTGCCTCGGCGTTGAATAAGGCGTTATGAGATTCAGCACGTGTAGGCGAGCGAGCTTTATTGATGTCGGGCTGCGCGATCGTCGCTTTTGAAACGCAGCACGCTGCTTCCCCGGATACCAAACCGATTAAATCATCCTACGAAAACTATCAAAAGTAAACCTTGCTCTCCCTTCACAAATCTCGCAACACTTATCACATTATAGAATTTCAAATGCAGCGTGCTCATTTATTAAACACTTCAAAAGATAAACATTTCCACAATAAACTATTGTACTTAATCACAAGACCCTATTTCTCCAAATGCAAGACCAATCATATCCCACAAAAACCGTGAAAAATAAATATTAAAAAAAATATTTCTGTAAATATATATTTAGCCTTTCCCTCAAACCCGTAATATTCCCTCGCACATAAGAAAATAAATTCTGTCAATCAAATAAAATTCCATCGAAGACCGTTCGACAAATAGTCCGCTGCGAGACTCCGCCTCTTAAAATCGTGAGGAAGCCATGCCTAAACGCTTGCTTAGAGAGCGATGGCGGTCAGGCTGGGCGTCGAAGGCCGCTTTTAGCCTCGTTTAGGCCGAGGCCCGGCCTATTCGGGCCGCATTATTCGGCGTCTGACCGTATTCGGCTCGGGTAGCCTCGATAAAGCCGGGCCGCCGAGCGGCTGCAACGGTGCAGCGCGATTGGTCCGACTGACCCACTGGCAGTGACCTTGGGCCAGCCGAGGAGACCCGGCAGACTGCAGGGGCAGGGTCACGTGACCGCGGCGAGGATTCGGCAATGGCTGGGCCCGGGGTCTCAGTCGAGGCGGGAACGAGAGCGAGAGTGAGGACGAGAGTGAGAGTGGCTGCGGTGCGAGAGACGGGAGAGGGAGAGGAGTTTCAGAAGAAGAGAGCGAGAGAGAGAGAGAGAGAGAGAGAGAGAGAGAGAGAGAGAGAGGGAAAGAGGATTGGAACTGCAAGCGCAGCGGTAAACGTATCTGCAGTCTCGCCTCGGGGCCGAAATATTATCGCCTCTTTGTCGAACGGCACGAAACTTTCTCACGAAGTTTACGCAAATTGCTGGCCGAGAGAGAAGCGTTCCACGCCCGAATTTTTGGCGTGGGTCGCTGTGGAAGAGGTTTCGGATTTCAACAGTTTCCGATTTTCTAGATTTCCTTTCAAAAAGCCTTCCTATTCATTTTACATTACCAAAATTACCTTCGTAACCAGGATAACTAAGATACAGTAATACATAATAAATATTGCGTCATATCGCATTTGATAAAACGGTTATTCCAAGAATGTTGATTATCTCCCAGCAGACAAAGCACTGCCACTTCACCGGCAGGAAACCGTCATATAGGTCGCATCTGACGGAGCATGATCGAGCATTTTCAATTTTCGCCCGCGAACCTCCGTCTTTGCCCCTAATCGCAGAAGTGACCGACAAAAATTTGTCCCTCACACAGATACACACACATACACTCAGAGTCCTCCGCCCCGACGAATTTGAGCCACGAGACAAGATTGATATTGCCGGCGACCGTTGGGCTCGTCTTCCCGTCGTCGTCGTCGCCGTCGTTGTCGCTTGCTCTCCTCCTTTTTTTGCGCTCGTCCCCGATAAATAATTCATGCCCCTTTTCGACGGAATAACGTTTACCTCGTAACCTTGCCGCGCTCCTTGATCCCGCGATGCGAGACGTTTTGCACAGCGGTTTCCGACGTGCGCCTGCGATTATTCGAGGGCACGGAATTCTGCCTCGAAGGTTCGCCGGGCGAGAGGGGGGAGGGGGGAGGGGACGCCGAAAAGGAAGAAAAATCGAGAGCGCGCAGAGCGAGCGAGAGGAAGGGAAACGAAAGGGGAGCTGTGTATAAAATGTGACGTAGAGCGGATAAGAGGAGGAGGGGAGGGGGTGAGGAGGAGGACAAAAGAGGAAGGAAGAAGGTGGGAAGGAGGAGACGGAAAGGGAAATCGAAAGAGGAGCAGTATATGAAATGTGACGTAGCCGAGAGGCGTAAGGGAGGATTGAAGGTGGACGAGAGGAGGGAGGAGGTTGGAGGATGATCAGGATAGGCGAGGAGAGATAAAGCGGAGTGAGACGATTTAAATTCGCTGCATAAGCAGGACCTTGTCGATTCGCCTGGTCTTCTTTGCGTTTTCGTTTTTTGTTTCGCCGGCTTAACGCACCTTTCGGCACTCCTCGAGAATTCGTTCGGCAATCGTCTGACGTAATGCCGTGCACGCTCTCGACCGAACGCTCAATTCCGCTTCTCGCGGGCTGATGTCACTCCTTCGATCGTCTGACAGGTCCTTCCTTTTTCTATGTTATCGTATGAGAAAATTCGAGAGAGACGTACGAAAATTATTCGAAACACTTAGGTATCCTTCGAGAAATTAATTCAGTATTAACAATTCGATATTAACTGTTCTAGTTTAAAAAAGCGACCCCATTCTTTTAGTTGTCTTCTCATTCAATATATTAATTTTAATGTAAAATAAGATTGCAGCAACCGGTTATTGACCGTCAGTGATAGATGCATAATATTGGGTTTTTGGCGAATTCGTTCAATGTTATACTTGTAACTACTACTGTTATACCGTACTTATACTGTAACTACTAAAGCATTGAATTGTAGGTGAATTGTAAATTAATTTCCATCTATTTGGATATTCGACAAACGGAAAAATCGGTACCGGCAGTAGGCTGGCCGAAACCTTGCACGGCCAACTGCCCTTCATTCCGGCAGATTTCACGGCCTCGAGCTAAGCGGGGGTCGGAGAGGGGGGCACGGTCTGTCGTTGGTCTGGAAACAAAGGAGCCGTCGCGGTCCTCCGGCGCGGGGTGCCGATCGTCAGACGATCCTCTTCGAAGCCCGGCGCCGACAGAGGAGGGCAGGATCGATCGGTCGAAATCGGAGAAGGAGCCTTGGACTCGCGCTTTCGCGGCTCGCCGATCGGCCCCGGCTCGAATCTCAAGCGGACGCGAGCTGGCGACGAAGATTTCGTCCGCATGGCTCCGCCTCCTACTTCTCTATCCGACCCATTCTAAACAAATGAATCATACTCCAAAATGGCCGCTTGAATTTAGACGTCACGTGGCCGAGAGCCGACGCACGCACACGCGCGCGCACGTACGTACACGCTGAGATCGCTGATCGTATGTGCACGCATGCGGTTGACTGTGTGTGTGTGTGCGCGCGCGCGCGCGCACGTACGATCAAGTGGGCTCCAGCTTGACGCTCGGCGTGCACAAAATGCCCGTCCCGCTAAATCTGCCGGCCGAGCTGCCCGTTTTAATTGCCCCGAAGAATGTCCCGCTTCCACGTAGACTCTCAAGATCCTATCGTTCGATACTCGCTCGTCCGCGAGCCTCGCTTTGCGCTCCGGTGAGGACCGTTTTTTGGCGTCGCTTTCCTCAATTTCGAATGGGATTAGAAAGTGGAGGAACCCGATTTTCAAATCTGCGAATGTAGCCAGACGGCGTGAAATTAAGATCGAGTTAAGGTTGTATCTGATATTCCAGCCTCCACTGCTGTTTAGAATGTTAAAGAATAACGGTAAAACTGTATGACTTTTGTCTAAAGGAAGCGTTTGGCAACTTTGAGTCTGACCTAGTTACAAAAAGTTTAAAGAATACTACTCCATAAACGTATGTCTTACTAAGTATCAAAGCAACGCATAACATATACAGTACGCGAAATATAAAACAATTTTATTTTTACTGCATTCCATTCATTTATCTGATTAAGCATTTATTAAGCTTTAGTCTATCACAGAAAAAAATTATTTAAGGTTGCAAAGTCAGCTTCTCCCATTCAGACGTAAAAATCGTTCGAATGTCCACGCCTCGGCCATTTCCAGGTCGGAGCTTAGAAAGGGAACCGTCTAAAATTTCGTGCCCATTGACCTGACTCGGCACCAATGGGACGAGACTGGATCCACGGTCCGTTCGAGCGATAGCTTAGAATCGTCAGGGCAGCCTGTGCGGTAGGCGTACATTTTTCGGTACGTGGCTCAGGCATTGGCTCAGGCATTGGCTCACCAAAGAGAAAGGCTTTGGGAGCGGGCTGCCTGCCTACATGTAACGCCGCTGACATCGCGGCACTGCTTAGAAGGCCGGCGGAAAATTTAATGTCAAGTATAGGTACATGGAATCGGATTTGCGGAACGCGTCGATGAGCGATCCATTTTCGTTTACGCGCCAATGTCCGCTTGCAATACCGAACCACTTCGTACTTGATTTTCTTTTAAGGCCAAGAGGCAGTACGAGCTCGAAACCGTTTATAACGGTACGTTGCAGAAGTGCGAGATTTAAATAAAGTGAAAGTGTTATAGGTACATATTACGTATATTCAGTAATCTGCAGGTGTCTTCAATCTTCATTTGGATTTAAATTTCTATACCATATCGCGATAGATTCCAGAAATGAAAATGGAAATAATTGCAACCGTGAATTGAATATTTTCAATAATTGGACCGTTTATAAGGAACGTTTTTCAAGTCCTAGGCATATGATCTTATTCTCAGAATTAACAAAGTTTGGGTCCCTGTTTCGACGGCTCACTCATGTTGTGCTCAGGTTCGAACATCGTATGTGCACGCGTGGTTCGTAGAGAAGCGTAGACTGGCCGAAGGCAGGCCGGCGCTGACTCTTTCTGGAAAATACATCAATTTGGCGAGAGTTGCATAACGCGCGGCTCGTCGCTCGCCGAGTTTGCTCGCCGCGGAGGAGGCGTCGTCGCCGACAGTTGCCCTATCTAATCTCCCACTTTCGGCTGCCATCTTGAAACCCGACGCAGGCCGTGTCCCGCGCGCGGATTATCTAACGAATTTCTAAACTGCGCTCGCCTCAAGGTTCGGCCCCCCCGACGCATCCTCCGTGCACCACTTTCTTTTGTCCCGTATGCGCTTACGCGCCTGCCCGAGCAATTTACTCATAACTGAGCTTCTCGGATATCGGACTGATTAAGTTCGTGAAATAAGACGTGCGCCGAACTTTTACTCTATCAAATAAAAAATTCTAACGCGATGATGACAATTTGTCTTATGCTAAACTAAAACTTTTATGAATTGTAATATATATTGCAATTTGAAATAAATGCGTTTTTATTCACGTGATTGTATACACATTTAAATAATAAAATAGCGTGTAATTTTAACGATAACCTATAGGTATAATAAACAGAGTTATTAGGATATTTATATTTCTGTGAAAAAACAACTGTATGCACATTACGAAAATCAGTTTCAGTATATAAAATGTTGACACTCGAAGATGCACTCGCTAAATTCGGACGCAAATCGAATCTTCGATCATTGACTACCGATCCGTGCGAGTGGCGATCGATTCCACCAGTACACTCGCACCAGGCACGTCCGTTGCGCAAAGCGCAGAAAAGCGGGAAGGATAGGCCGAGGCAGACGATAAGATAGCTCGATGTACAGTTCGATATCGGGCCCGCGGCGCAACTTATTATTTATACTGCCTCGACAAAGCTGAAATCGTCGAGGATGCAAGCGCGGTTCCGTTCCTGGCCCTGCTATCGGATTATTTTTCCCCCTTTCTATCGCCGAACGCTCTCCGCGATAGTTGAACATGGCGCTGACGACGAATATAGACGAACGCTCACGAATCGTCCGGTTTGGCCCGTGGGAGTGGTTTTGACCCTGGAGCACCGAGTGCGACAATGTCAGGCGACGAATGGCCAAGAAGTTGCGGCGTAGATGCCTGCCGAGCGAAGAGGCGTCGAATTGTCGAGAGCGAAAGAATTTGGGACAGGGAACGTCGCCTTGTAGGCTTTTTCCTCTATTTTTTCGACGATCGAGGGTGGGAGGAGCGATGTGTCGTCTGAGTTTATACGCGATAATGATAGGCCTGCGAGGATGAAGTCGGCGTATAATTCGAAAGTGTACACATTGACGTGACGGAGAGAAGGAGGATGATCGCTTCCAGCAGATATGCGGGGTAAGGCGTTTAAATAATTTCATAATTACGCCCGCCGATAGAAGTTGACGGGCTCGAAACTGTAATTTTCCGACCTATAAATAATCATTAGTTCGTAAAATGTGTCCTGGCGGCGATTACGCGCGGCAGGAGTGGATTAATTGGGCTCCTTAGTGAGGCGTCTTATAAATAATTGCGTATAAATATTAATACAATGTATCCTCGCGAACGTACGTTCGATCGCGAGAGCGATGGGCGATCGTCGGATCTTTATGTAATGACGTCCACGTTGTAATATAGTAATCGCTTAGATAATAAATTGCATAACGAGAATAGGCCTAATGCGATCGGCGCGTCAAAGGTCGCCAAGGCGCGATATCTGAAAATGGTCTTTGTTATTACATCGAAATATTTCAGCACATTTCCCGAAATTTTCTCAATTTCTCGTCAACTGTCGAACACCGCCGAACAGCTTTCAATCAAAATTAGAGATGCTCCGTAAGCTGAAAAATCTGTCAATCGATCGCGCCGTAAATTGCGGCAAAACCGCAGGTCGCGTCTCACGGTCAATGATTCGACTTAGAAGATCACGTTCGACTTTCTACTTTCAACATGTTGCAGCCGGGTGCGTGCACCTGTATGGAGGTCCGCAGTCGGTGTAGGTTGGGCGCGAGGAAAATTTAAACGTCCGCGCCTCGGTGTTGGAGAGCATTCGCCACGATCGAATTGACTTTGCTCGCACACGCGCGCGCGCGCACACGCGGCAGCGTGCGTTCACGTACACGCTCGGCCCATTTCGTTTCGCCATCGAGGCATGACTCTCACGTGACAATAACGCCGTCGTCGCGAACTGCGATTTAGCCAGAAAGTATGACTGGCAAGGAGTGGAACGCGCCGCGGAACGTCCGACGCTTTTGGAATCGCCTCGGACGCATCGACGCGAAGCGTTTCGCCTGGAAACTCGCCTCCCACCTCGGCCGAAAGTCGCCATTTATTTATTTATTTATTTATTTGTTTAACTTTGTTGCCTTTGATACATAGACTAAAGTTGATACAGACATGAAAAATGAAAAAAAAATAAGAAAAAAAACCAGAAGAGAGTTGCGGCAGATGTAATGTTATCAGCTAAAAAATTTATATTAATTCAGTCTTTAACAGAGATTTGGATATTGAAAATAGGTCTATTGTGGCAATTTCCATCCTTCGAATCTTCGCTCCTCCGTCCCGTTTCGGACAGCTCGGCCCCACCCCTCTCCTCTCGCGAAACATATTTCGCTCAACGTTCCCTGTCGCCGGACTGCGTGCGTTGACTCGCCGCGACTGCATTCTGACCGACTGCCGCATTATGTAAGCGATATTCTTTTCTAATGGTAATTTCGTCGCCCCGTAGCTCGGAGGCCGGACAATAAAAATGTGTCGAGCGCCAGCCTCTGCGTTTCTTGCTGCTCGGCTCGGGATCGGCCTGCCACGCTTGACGCGCCGATCGGTGTGATTCGAGCACGGTTTCTCACGATTTGCGTAAATGTGATACGTGTTCCCGCGCGGTAGGAGAAAGTTTTTTGCCTTTCTGGTCATTGCAATCGTTCGGTATTAATTTTCTGTTTTTAGACACTGCGGCTGGTACGATACAGTTACATATTGTACATTACGCGTTGACAATTTAACACAGTTTATTTTGAAAGTGGTGTAAGTCCATTAAAACGGAAAATTAAATATCACGTAAATAAACCGTTTATGTCAGGTTAATCATAAATTATATAACTCAGTTTTGTTTAATTATGAACTTACACCTCTTTCAAAATAAACGGTCCAATTGCAAGTGTATGTCGTGTATCGATTCTTCCAAAAGTAATTGGAGTAAATAGAAATAATTTATTTAGTCGATTCGACTTCACCGGATGTCACTTTCCCAATTATCGGGGTAACGATGAACTTAAAGCGACAGTTGAAAAGTGTTTTCTTCCGATCTGCAAAAGGATGCGTTTTTACGAGCGGCTGATATCAAATCGAGGTGGCCGCCATGCGAATCGAGTCGCAGGTCCGACCGCCTGAAATTCCACACGCCTCTCCCACCGACGACCGCACTCGGTACATAATCATTAGTAGTAGGTAGGTATATATGCCTCCATACTGGCGACCACTATTGGGTATGTGTCACTTGCGGTGCGGAGCATGTGGCTCGCAGACGATAATTGAAGTCCGACGGCTAATGCAATTTACGCGCGCGCCAGTCTTGCCGGCTGCTTCTTCTGCCGCTTTTTTTTTTGCGCTTCTTTCACTCGGCCAGAGAGAGCGAGATCTTCTGGGATGGGGAACGTGCCAGGCAGATTTTGATTTCGTCGCGAAACCGAAAGCGAGCTAGCCACGGCACGTATCACGTTGCCAGACCTTTCCACGACTCGGCAACAACTTCGAGTTTCTTTGGCTGTCACTCGTTCGTCGGTCGACTCGAAAGCAGATCGCTCAAAGGCCAGAACGCAGTTCAGCCTAACGTCAGACCTTAACGTGGAAAAGTTCCACCCAAAAATTCCGGTTAACGAACATTTCCTAATGTCTACCGTCGAAGCTCTAAAATCTTCGTAAAATAATCATAATCGAAAGATTCATTAAAAGTTGCAAGAATAACATTTCATGTGCAAGGACACAGTCGGCCTAACGTCAGACCTTAAAAAGTTCCACCGAAAGATTCGGATTACCGGACATTTACTAAAGTCTACCATCAAAGCTCTGAAATCTTCGTAAAATATTCATAATCGGAACATTCATTAAGGATCGCAAGAATCACGTTTCAAGCGCAACTCAGCTTGGTCGTACGGCAGTAAAAGGCATAAGCGTCGACGTAGAAAATTGGCCGAAAGAAAGAGGGGAGAGTATTCGAGGCGTCGGGCGCGGACGATATTGACCCAGGAAATGATAATGGGAATCTGGAGTGCCGGCCTCGCAGATAGGTTCCAATTTAGCGGCGGAACTAACAGATAAAAGCCGCGGAAAAATAGCGGCTCACGGCGTCAGTCATGAAAATAACGCGAAGCGCCGGCGTATAAGAATAAAACGCCGGTAATACAGATAACATGCGGATAAGGTGCCGGGAACTGCAACGTTGAGAGAGAGGAGAGAGAGGAGTGGAAGGGGAGGTGGAGGAGGGGAAGGAGAAGGAAGGAGGAGATACCCCAGCCGAAAGAGATTGCGGGACGATGTTTGACGTCGCCCCCTTGCGCACTTTAGTTTCGTTCGGCGGATAAACTCTCGCATCCGAAATTGCGGCAAAATTTCGCGGAAGAGTCGCGATTCCTCTGAGACGCGGGCCCGGGAGAAAGTCGAAAAAGCCACCGACGCTCGGGAGACGAGCGATTCTGTGCCGCGCTTAACGGATCCCCTCCCTCTCCCCGTCTGCCTCCTCGACAAACACTAACACAGCTGCGGAGCAGGTACACACGCTTGTACGAGTAAGCCGAAAGAGAGTTTCGCTCGGTTTGCATAGAAAATCGCTTCCAAAATCGCGGGGAATTCAGCCGCGGCGGGAATGCGGCTGCGAGACGGATGGAGGAGAGTAAGAGTGAGGAGAAAGAGGGAGAGAGAGGAAGAGAAAGAGGGAGAATGGTGGGAGAGGTGGGAGAGAAGGAATGGAGGAGAGCGAGCGAATTTCATTGTACGCTCGAACGTGGCCCACTTCGAAGCGTTATCGTAATCTCTCTCTTCTTTCCTTCTCCTCTCCCTCTTTCTCTCTTTCTCTCTCTCTGTCTCCTTCTCCATTGCTTCCACCTCTCACTCCTCCATCTCGAAAAGCGCGAGGAATCGGCTGACACCGCTCCGGTCGGGCAGCGTCGCAGCGATTAGTGTTTAAATTTCAAATCGCAGCGGCAACTGCATTAAATTGTCTCCTATTAAAAGTGTCATGGCCACGGTGTCGTACCAAGGAGGAGTCGGATCGGCCGCGAGACGAGAGGGAGAGTGCGCGCGCGCGCGCTCGCTCGCCGCACGTGTGTGACAGCTCGCATGGAAAGAGATGCGGACGATGCAACGACGGCGATGCGTTCGCGTGCGTAAATGCAACCGTTTGACAAAACGATGCAACGGCCCAGTGCCACTTGAGAATCCGCGCGGATTTCGGACGCGGTACAGTCGCCGGGAACGGACGTCGATAGCGTGACGGACGGATGATTTTGATAGGACGCGCGAATCGCCGCGCGTGTGTCAGCGAGCGAGCTCGCGGCCAAAACTTTTCCTTTTGCGAAAAATCGCGAGTTCCGGTATTAAGCGCCGATCGAGTTCCCCGCTTTTTTTCCCAGAGTGCGGCTACGTTCCTTTCCTTTTTCGAACGCTAAGCTTCGCTGTCAATTGCGCCGCCAATTCCGAAACGTTCCCCGACGCGCTGGAATTATGGTAACGGTGCCTAGCCTGGACGACACTACAGTAATACGAGTAGAGCGGAGGATTAAAACGATTTTCCCGTTATCTCTCGGCATCACGATAAAGTATACAAATTGTCGTGCAAAAAATTCATATTCGCACGACTGTTTACACGGAATTCTTGAGTCGCGCGTCGGCCCTCGCACACTTCGGCAAATCGGACCGTGAAGAGTTACAAAGGAGCAGGCAGCGAGGGAAGGGAGGGAGAGGGAGGTGAAAAAAAAATGGAAAAGAGCGGAGAGTAACGAACGAGCGTCTATCGCGAGCTCGTCCCGATCGTCGTCATTATTCTCGAAAGCAATAATGGCGAGCTAATAAGCGCGCTCTCGCGAGGAGGGGAATTTTTACGCGTCGCTTCCCCGAGCCCGGCGCGGAAAAATTTGAGAATAAGACGACGCCGTCCCATCCGCGACGTCTGCCCGCCTCTCTGTTCCCGTGATCCGTGAAAACGCGTGACTGCAGACGATAACGAGGTCGCATCTGCCAGACGCTCGTTTAATATCGCCCGATATTGCCGATAGTGAACGGCGATAGTGGGCGGCGGCGTTTCAGGGAGGATCGCAGATTTTCGCCGATTTCATTGATCCGCCCTCATCTCCTCATCCCCACTGGCATCCCCCTCTTCATCCGCCGCTCGCCTTCCCTCCGGCTTAAATAAATTAATTTAGAGATATTCACGTTCAGCCGTCATTTCCGCCCGTCAAACGTCTCGGAGAAAAATTGAGCGCCGCGCGCGGCATTACGTATCGTAATCATATTCAGCTGAACATGTAAAATTGAACATTGAATGGTAGACGGTACGGTATTATTATGATGTTGTTAAACGATTATTCAGAATTCGCCGTCAATGTCATTCGAGCCCGGACTTACGTTCCATGAACTTTTAGGCCTGCAGCGTATTCCTCGAAATTATACTAACCGATCGTGCGATGTTCGCATTAGCCCGGCTCTGTTTGCGCTTTTCCACGGCGGACGCGTGTGCGTCGAACGGGAAAAAAAAACATCTGTCGTTATACGGGGTGTGGCGGAAATTGTGGCGCAACCTGGAGGGGTTGATTCCGGTGGAAGGCTGGCAGTCATTATGGGCACTGGCTATCGGCGCGGAGAGATCAGTCTGCGGCGTCGGGACGGCGATTAACCGCTGACCATCGCCGATCAGCTTGGGACGTCGAACGACTTCTAAAAAGGTCCCGGCCTTGCAACATTGTTCGACTCGCGGGACGGAAAATGTTCGATCGATCGGACGAGCTAACGAGCGCCGGGTTAGCAGTTATGAAACATTAAAATCAGTCACACCGGGATTGGCATGTCGGGTTGAAATGCGGAGCCTATCGGAACGAAAGGATCGGCCGATTAAGTCGTCCGAGAGCCTCAAAAACCAGTTGCCAACCTCGCAACATTGTCCGAGTAGGTTCCGCTTGAAGAGTGTCGGCAGTTATCGGCTTGATAGTCGGCTCAAAGTCGGCTCAAAGTCGGCTCAAAGACGGCTCCGGGCAATCTCTATGCTAATGGACGTCGCCGAGGAGTGATTAGGTAGCGCTGACAATTTTTCCGTAGCCTAATACGCAGCGGCGATCGATTTCGGAGCCGCGATCCTCGAGATTGCCGACTCGATCCTTGAGCGAGTGAGATTCGTAAGGCGAGCACGTTTGTTGGCGTCGCTACTTCTATGCATATAGACAAACTTATTACGCGGATAAATTTATGCGTTGCAACTTTGTAGGAGTGAGCAGCATGTTTTTGGAGAGAAACTAATTATCTCTAACATTCTTTATTTTTGTAGAGATGAAAATGATTAGTTCCACCTGTCTTAACAGCACTTCATTCCTCAAACATTTCTCAAAATCGTTTACAGCCGAATGAAATATCTTCCATCTGCATCACTAATTCTGCATCATTAACCCATAATAAAAATCAGTACGTGAATGCCCGATACCTTCAGCCCTAATCACAACCCTCGCACCGAAACAAACGACACCCGCAATATTTCACGACGCGCATTACGGTACTAAACACTGCCTTCTTCCGCCATCCATCTCCTGGCCGGCGCTCGAATTTCAAAAAAAGACCTCGACACCTCAGCTCGCAGCAAAAATTCATCTCTCGCCAATCCAAATCAGACCACCGTCCCCGACAAAACAACGTCCTACTACGCCTTAACCTGCCTACTTCTCAGCTCCGACGCACGCTCCAATTCAGCGTTTTAATTTCCTCCGGTCAATTCGGTCTGCGAAGTGCCGGCATTATGGCGATGAAGGGGGAGGGATCGGGCCGGGTGAAGGGAGGGGGAGGGGAAGGGAGTTCTTCGTCTTAAATTGAATTCCAGAAGCGTTCGAGTTTCGCGCGATGCTCGCTCGTGGGAGACGAGCCAACGTCGGCGAGCGAGAGGATAGGAGAGTGGTGGAACGACTGTTGGGATGAAGAAGAGGACTGGCGGGGTGGGAGGGGGGAAGGCGGGGAGGGCAACGGGGACTACGACGAACGGCCGGGAGAGGAGATCGATGAAACTCGCATGTGAGACTGCATTAAGGCGATCTATGACCGTAAGACAAAGCTACGTGACTGCGAAACAGGTTCCCGGGAGCCGAATGGCGCTGACGGCGAAGATAGGATGTACGGAGGGCATCTTCGATGCTGTCGCCACTGGAATTGTCGGTTGGAGGGGTTGGAGGGGCGTGTTTACCTCGATTTTAGGGATGAAATCGAGCGGACGTTGTTCAAAACTGCATGTTTTTGATGGAATGAAATATTAGTGCTGTTGACTATTTGTGAATTTGGATCGGAACGTTTATAGTACTCGGCGGTTAGTTTGGATAAGGTGGAGTGGGGTAAAACAGACCCAGAAATTGTAAAGTTTATTTTAAACTGATGTATTTTCTATCTGTTGCACTAAAGCCTAATAATCTTAGCGTTTTTATTTAGCGCATGATTTATTCTTTAAGTTGCATTAATTTGGATTAGAAATATCTTCTGAAACTTGTGTTGTTCTTAATAAATGAAAAACAGTGCTGCTAAGGCCTCCTGTTTAAAAATTATGAAATCTTATATCCTTATATTATGGGGCAAAAGCGGAATTATTATTAGTAATACGAACTTTGTCGAACGAGTCGAACGGGGGAATCACAGAATACATGGCGGCCACCTATGCTGAACAATATCCAAACCATTGAATTCTAACCAAAGGAAGAAATTATACCTTCCTTTTTATATAATTATAAAAAGGAAGATATTAAAAAAAAGGGAATTATACCTTACAGTTAGTACAATACAACGTATATTCGAATAAATAAGAGCCTAATCCGGATTTACACCGTGTACGGATTTACCCCAACTGCACCTTATTCAAAATCGTAGAGTAAGAGACAGGAGGACAATCGACGTTTTACTTATAGCGTGAATAAATTTACGGCAGGAAATAAGGTTTTGACAGCCGGCGGACTTTGCGCATTCCGCGGAGTCGACCTTGATTGATTTACAACGCGCGCGGGGTGTCGCTACTACTTGTCGCCGGAGAAATTGAGTCGAAAAAAAATAGAGGAGCGCCCGAGGAACAGATGACTGAGCCGAAGACAATTGTCGGCGAGACCACGTCGCCGAGCGGCAGGGCTGACACCATTCGGGCCGGACATCGTACCGGTTGTCGATTCGCTTTACGAAATGGGCAATGCGTTAGCTCTAAAGATAGAAGTTGATGCCTACAGGTAACGCAACACGTTGCCTTTCAATCAGATTGCAAAGACAAAAGCGACCGAGGCCTCGCGGTGGGGGCGGTTTGAGTGAGTGCGACTCTGAGAGGGTGGGGAGGGGGGGGGGTGAGGGGGATGTAAGAAAAGGGGTGGAAGAAACTGCACTTTGATCTGACACTCAAGACACGCCGTCCCTTCGGATATCGACGGCCTGTCGGCATGCAAACTCCCCGACGACAAATTTCAGACGGAATCCGCGTGGATTTCGACATCCAACTTCTCTTCTTTCCGTCGGTACTCACGTTTCGTAATTAGCTGCACGTACGAGTCATAACGAATTACTTGTCGCAAAAAACGATCACCGAAAAGTTACATGTACGACGGCGTGTGTTAAAATTGTATGCTATGACGTGCTTGTACAGCGTGTGTTGCGCATCAGGAGTGGAAGCGCGCAAAGGGGAAGGCCGCGATTCCTCAGCAAATTTTTCCACAACCGGAGCCTGGGGTGAACGACAAATAGGGGGGGGGGGGGGACAAAAGGACAATGAGCGGGCAGATAGACAGTCGGATAGGTAGATGGGTACGTAGAGAGTGTGCGGTCAGAAGGAACTCTGGGAGAGGACCGACGTGGAGAGTGAGAGAAAAAGGGAGATGGGGAGAGAGAGAGAGAGAGAGAGAGAGACTCTGTCGTCAGAATCGACGGAGAGTTTACCGGATCGATAAACGACGCGCGCCCTGGGAAAGAAAACTGCGTCGTTCGTTATTATCCTTCCGGCTGTACACCCTCGGACCACCCTCCGAAGCCACCCCCCTGAAACGGCGCATCTCGAAATTATCAGACTCGAGAATCGCCGGGTCACCGGCGCTCTCGGTACGACCGAAAACTGTGTCAACCGATTGCACTGTCGATTTCGAAATGAGTTTGGGGATCGTTCTCTTTTAGTTGCTTCTTTCACCCGTCGGATAAGTGTAAAAAGAGGACGGGTTAAAATTGTGAGCGTTGGAATTTGGTTTGTTTGCTAGATTTAGGGTTCATCTGAAACATCAGAATTTTTCTAACTTATTTTGTGATACCCTTCTACATGTTTTTTGTACCGTTTTGTAGGATTATCTGACATCTTATTGCATCTTTTATGAGTCTAGGACTATTGTCCTTGGACTAAAGTATATAATGAATAATGACAGTATAATTCTGCTACAGAATGTATACACAGTGTTAGATTGCTTTTAGAACCCACGCGGATTGTTATTTGCCACATTTCCGTGAATACACGAGATAAATTTACTTTCAAGAAATCATATCAAAGTTGCAAATTCAGACGAAGAACAAGTGTGCATTTTGAAGAACAACGTCGGGAGAAGTCTAGATTGCTGAGAAAACAGGTAACGCTTTTCTAGCGTAATTCTTCGCCACACTGTTAACATTACACATGTTAATGGTCGGCGGTACTTAAGATTTACGACTTGTTGAGGAAGTAATCATCTCGTAAAAAAACGAGAGCGGCTTGCGAAAAAAAAGTGTGCGCGCTCAATGCGACGCTTTATTATCTTAAACATGACCCAACATTTAATCTACGCGTTTTCGAGACGAGCGTACGTAAAATTACGTCGAAATCTTTTTTACGGCATTACGGAAAAGTGAATCGACTATCATTCATAGTACGTATATTTTTTCGTAACGAGGCAGAATTCATTTAATTCCACGCTCCTTGGCGCGTGCATGTCAAATGCCGAATCGTTATCGTTCCAAACTTCACATTGTCCTACCCGACGGCAAAAGCGTGATCGACAGGGCGCGCCGAGCGAGGCCGAAACTTTTGCCACGTCCTGTACGTTCAACAGGGATGCATCTGAGTGGTGGTGCAGAGATGAGAAGCGGGCGCAAAGAGGTATCTTCGGGGGAAGGAGCAAGGACAGTGTCAGAATGTACGAAAAAAGCAGACGTTAGCGAAAAACGATGCATACGATCCAAAAATGTACAATTCGTAAAGAAGAAACGAATAATTAATAAAGAAGAAACGAAAGAACCATATCCGTGATGCTGGGCTTTATCCCGTCTATTTTATTACCATTCAACCACCGTACAATCACACAGTCAAGGATACCACACATCATGAACAACAACGAGGGCAGTAACACCTTTTATATTTCTTTTTCCAACAATATTAAATTAATTACGGACAGCACGCTGTCAATTTATTGAAACAACGGAAGAGACTGAACGAAAGGAGGACAAACCTGAAATTACAGAAATAAAATAGACTGGACAAAGCCCACCATTCAACCACCATAGAACCATATCCAATCGTACGTAAAGAACGACTCTAAATATGTTCAACTGTTGTGTAACCCACGAAAATAACGAAAAATTCAGATCTCAAAAAGTTCTACCTGACACCAGAAAAACACAATTGGAACAAGACCGCTTCCGATTCGTAGGATCGCCGGCGCGGAGTAGGGAATCGTAGTACAAACAAAGAGAAGAAGAAGAAGAAACAGAAGCAGAAGCAAGCGTAGAAGTGTCGCGGCGTTCGGCGGCTGGCCGCTCCGTGTGTCGCTCGATGCGTCTCACACGACACATCCGACGAGCCCCACACACGGCACCGTGCACTCTCAAGTAGAAACAGAGTGACTCGCACACTGTCGCACGTGCATCACCGGAGAACGTCGTCTGGCGCACTGGTGCCCGTGCGCATCGATGTCGTACCGACAACGCTACTAACACTACCACCACTACCGCCGGTAGTAACAGTAGTAGCATCGGCAGTAGTAGTAGTAGTAGTAGGAATAGTAATAGCATCAATGTACCGACAGCAATACGAGCCAACACACAACCTCCTCCGACAGTACACACACGCGCCACACCACTGACACAGTCCAGTATCGGTGTCTCGACTGGTCGTCGAACGTGAGTCTCGGGAGTGTGGAAGCGTTGGAAGTAGTATAAGTCCGGTGCGTTGGTAGACGCTTATCGACACAATGACAGGCGGCGCGTCGGACGGCGGCGGCGATGACGTCGGTTACTGGCTAGTCGTCTACTACCACCGTCTCAGCGCCGAGTGCCGGTAGACGAGCGGCACCCCACCCGCCGCCTCCTTCGTCCGTGTTGGTGGCCCAGCTTGATGGTGGTGGTGGTCGTGCGCTCAGTGGTGGTGGACGATCGACTTGGCGAGGGGCGAAGCGTGCGAGGAAGAGGACGACGACGGTGGCGGCGACGGCGGCGGCGGCGGCGGCGGTGGTGCTGCTGGTGGTGGTGGTGGTGGTGGCGGTGCTAGTGGTGGTGGTGGTGGACGGTGGTGGTGGTGGTGGCGGCGGCGAGGAGAGAGAGAGAATGGTGGGGTGGTTGGATGGCGGCGCTCCTAGCGCGCAAGCCGCGCCGTCGGGACGCGGATGCAGTTACGGGAGCGCAGCGCGACCCAACGCAACTCGACAAACGTCGCATATCCGGAGCCGGATCAAACGTCGAGGCCTGGGCAAGTGGTGCGTGTGCGTGCGTCGCCGATTCTCTCCCTCTCGCGACCAGTGCGCCCGTGAAACGCGCCACGGAGAAAGGGACGGTGTATAAAAGGGCAGACGGGGGGATCGAGAGAGAGAGAGAGAGAGAGAGAGAGAGAGAGGGGAAAGAAAGAAAGGAGAGGGAGAGGAAGTGAATATTAAGAAAGAGAGTGAGCAAGATTAGGTGGAGCGGAAGGACAGTTTTTTCGGCGCGAAGGAGGAAGGAAGGGAACAGTCGGAGGTCCGGGCGAAGGGTCTGCGAGGCGAAGAGGAATCCGGAGCACTCGGGGAAGGAAATAAGGGAATGCGGAGATAAGGAAGGAGGAGTGGGAAGGAAGAGGAAAAGGAAAAGGCGCGGGTCCCGTTGTTGATGTTTGTCGTCCGCCGCTGCCGGCTTTTCGGTCCTTTAACGCACGCCGCCGTTCGCTGTTGTCGTTGGCCGTTGTCGTTGGCTGTTGTCGTTGGCTGTTGTCGTTGGCCGCCGGGAAGCGCCGGGTCGCGCCTTCCCTCGTCAGCATACGCTCGTCGGCATACGCTCGTCAGCATAGTGGTCAGCGCTAGTCGGCGGCATAGTCATCGTCATCGTTCGCGGTCCGGTCGTGTGCGTCGTCGATTGCGTGATTTCATCCTGGATAACGCGCGCGCCCTTCTAACGCGGTGCCCGTCGTCATCGTCATCCTCGTCATCGTCGTCGTCGTCGTCGTCGTCGTCGTCGGAGTTGTTGTCGTCGTGCGGTCATCCCGAACGGTGCGAGAGCACGTGAAGTTGAGAACGCGAGGTGGAAGAGAGAGACTGTGTGCGCGCGCGCAACGGTGAAAGAAGTGGAAGTGGAACGGGTAATAGGCGAAGAGATATTGGGGAGGATCGGAAGTGCGGAGAAGCCGAAGAGGAGAGGAGAGGCGAGGAGTGCCTCCTGGCAAGAGGAACTCTGTCTGTCCGAAAAAGAAGTGCGTCCGTTCGTTCGTTCGTTCGTTCGTTCGTTCGATCGATCGATGCTTCGACTTCGATCGTCGCCGCCGTCCTCGGTGTTCACGTCGTCCCGCGGCATCGTGGCGTGCGCTCACGCGTGCACGCGCGCGTACACCCCGACGACGGTCGTGCAGTGCGATTAATCGGAGTAAAGCCGGATTGTGCCGCGATCATCCGCCGGCGGCCTCGCGACAAGGAGTGTGGAGTCAGTGCTCGTAACCTTCGAGGAGCCGGCGTCGCTCTGTGAAGAGAAAAAGAAGGAGACAGGAATAAAGAGAAGAAGAAAGATAGACGGAGAAGTGAAAGAAAAATCGAACTCGTCCGTCGGATATTAGGAGCGGGCCTTAGGATCGGGCATTAGGATTGGCGAGGAAGCGAGGACTGGGTGCCGCGAGCGGCGGCAAAGCACCACCGGAGGATCAGGAGGATCGACCGGAGGAGAGCAACAGGCAGGCTCCTTGCGTGGAAGGAAGAAGAGCGTGGAGGGGACACGGGCGTCCCGAGAGTTCGGCGCGATCGTCGATTCCATTTCGTTAGTCCGCGCTCGCGCTCGGTTTCCATCGCAGCTCGCGTCGCGAGACGTCGTCCAACATCGTCGGAGAGGATCCACGCATCGGAGATCCTGGCACACGTGTCCTTGCCGCGCGGCCATCGATTTTTCCCCGGCATCTGCGATCGGAGGATCGAGAGAGAGGCAGAGAGAGAGAGAGAGAGAGAGAGAGAGAGAGAGAGAGAAAGAGAGAGAGAGAAAGATCCGGTGCTCGAAGGTGAAGGTGAACGGAGGAGGGAGTGGATGATCGTCGGCAGTAAGAGGAAGCGAAGGGTCGAAGGATGAAGAGGATCGAGAATTCCGATCGTGACCGGGCCGTGGCGCGATCGTTAGCCAGCGTTAGAGGCTCCGCGGAATTCTGAAGATCGTCTCGGGAGGCGACGCGTCGGCGATCCGCGAGAAGAAGAAAGAGAAAGAAAGGAAAGGGAGGCCGGCGAGTGGGAAGAGGAAGGAAGTGCAACGTGATCTCTCTTCTTCCGCGACAGTGAGTAGCTGTGTCTAATAGTGATCATTCCATTTTTTTTGCTTTCCTTGGCCCCCGCGCTTCGGGAGAACGAGAGTAGAGTGAGTGAGTGAGAGAGTGAGAGAGTGAAAGAAGGGATACACGAGAGAAAGGGAGTGGGAGAGATTGTGCGAAAAGAGTAATATTATGGAAGGACAGTGTCTCTATCGTTTATGAAACGTGCCGAGCGCGAATGCATGTACGTGAATGCGGAGAGAAGGAGAGAGAGAGAGAGAGAGAGAGAGAGAGAGAGAGAGAGAGAGAGAGAAAGAAAGAGCGAGAGAGAGAGGAGTGCCTGAGTGTGTGCATCCGTGTGCGTGTCCACTTACGTACGTGGGATCGCATCGTCGTATGCGTTGATTGAGCGTGTGCACGTGCCCCCGCGTGCGCCTTCCAGGTGCGTGTGTGTGTGCGGCTGATATACGTGAAAGAGATAGAGAGACGGAGAGAGACGAGAGTCGCGCGGGAGAGGGAGAGAGAGGACGAAGACGGCATCGAGGAGAGTAGAGGTTATATGGAGGGAGATCGACGCGCCGCAAGGCGGACTAGAGTGACTCTTAGACACCAAAATGGCCGAAAAGACCGTGCGGTCTCTCTCCTTAGAGCGAGCCATCGTTTGCGACCTTCCTTCCCACGTCCTGCCCTCCGATTCCGACTTCTTCTTTCTCCTCCTTTCTCCCCACTTCTCCACCCCGCTCTCTTTCTCTCTCTCTCTCTCTCTCTCTCTCTCTTTCTCGCTCTCTCTTTCGCGTTCTCTCTATCTGCTCCGATTTCGCAGCGTTATCGTTCGACGGTACACGATCGCTGGTTTTTCCCGTCGGATCGCGGAGAAATGGGAAAATGCAAGTTCGAGGAAGGTCAGGCGCGAGTTTTGCAACGAGAGAGGCCGGTGCGCGGATCGTCGGCCGGCGTGTTCTCTCTTATCGCTGTTTCGTCTACGTCGGCCACCTTTCGTCGATTCCTTCGGCCGTCGCGGCGTACTGACCTCATTAGGTCCGCCCAAGGTGATATATTCGCCGTGTTACGTATCCCGTTCTCTTTTTCTTCCTTCGCGCTCGTCCATCTCCTCCGCTCCTTCGCTGCCTCATTCTGCGTCTCTCTCTCTCTCTCTCTCTGTCTCTCGTTCTCTCTCGGGCTCTCCGGAAGATTTCTTCCTTTTCACTCTCTTTTCACTCTCGCTTCTCGCACTCGCCTTGCGCTCCGTCCCTTATCTGTCGGATGTACAGGTCTTTTCAGTAGGTGTCGGACTCATTGTCCTTTATGATTTCTGGTGACGTTGAGATGTCGCGGAGATTATGAGCTATGGGATTGAAGATATGTCGGGAGGTGGGGAAGTGGCGGACGTGTGTGTATGTGTGTGTCGGGACAGGACGAAAGTTTCGGCCGTGGAGAGAGAGAAACATCGGAGACAAGTGCGAGTGTGCCGCGTCTTGATTCGTGTTACGAGTGCGTTCGTGAATATATATCGGCAATGTAATCTATGTACGACTCCCTTTTTTTCGTAAGTCATACGAGCGTTGATACCGCGGGCACTCTTTCGCGCCGGCTGGAAAACTCACGATTTTTCCTGACGCCGTGTTGAACCAGTGACTGTCGACTTGCGGCCGCTGATAAGGAGCGACTAGAATAAGATTCGATTGTGGAGGGAAAAAAAGACGTTAAAGTGCGCGTCCGAGATTAAGCCGCGTCGGTCGATAACGGCGTTGTACTGCACTTTTCATAAGCGGCCCCGTTTATCGCGCGCATTCAGGAAAAATCTTTTCCAACCGCTTTTTTTTTTTAGGTCCGATTCCGTGCCGTTTCTAATCCCGTCAATCTAAAACACACGGAACTCAATCTCTGCCCGCGCTAACGCTTCAATCTCCTCCCGTTAAAATTGACACGTCCCTAAATTAATTGCGCGAAAAATGAGAGAAACCGGCCGCGATTAAAATTTGCATATACCTCGCTCTAAAGCGACAGTCGCAGTGCGTAAATTACTGTTTTCGTCGCTCGTTCGCCGATTCTTTCGTTGATTCAACATTTTTCCGAAAAACCGAGCCTCGTCAAGTGAGATCGTCGGATGAAAGAGGCAGCGAAAATTCTCGAAAAATTCTCGAAAATTCCGGGAACGACAAATAAAGCGGTCGCAGCTAGCGCTCGTCGCGACGCCACTTCGCCGTTCAAATTTCAGTCCTCGCGGAAAACTTAGGCGCCGCCCGCAGATTCGGGGCTCGTCGTCGGGCTGCCATTCGAAATCGCGACGGACGTTTCTCGCGCCGCGCTGAACGCCGATGAGGAAAGAATCGCGGGTGGCTCGGCATTGTTTTCGCGGGACGGCTGTCGAGATTCGCACGTCACGCCTTTATCGGGGGCGTCGCGACGCGCGTCGTTTGTTTCGCGCGGCTGAAAACCCGCCTCGTCGCGTGCGAGTTGGAAGACCGGAAGTTCTCACACCGCCGAAAGCGCGGATGGTCGGATGGCGCGATTTGCCGGAAGTCAAAATTTGTTCCCCACTTTTTGCGTGATAAGGAAGGTCGAGTGTCGGAGAATTACGAGTGGAACGATAGAGATTTCGAGTGCGAGACTGTTTGAGTGCGATCGGTGAGGATGGCTGCCAGGAGAGTACGGAGAAATTTTAGTGTTCGAAGATTGTATTCTGACCATTCGGAGTGCGATGGTGGGAGTCGATGTTCGGCTCGACGATTTTTCGAAATGGCCGATGAAAGTGAAGTGCCCGGTACTCGTTTCTCGCTGCGAGAGTCGCGAGTGGGAAAATGAATTCGGCCTCGTAAGCTCTTTCTGCTCTGAAAATCGTCTGTGGAGATCTTACGCGCTTTCGTTAGTTTCGACGCTCGGTTAAACGTTGAATATTACGAAAAATATTTTGCCGCCTACGAGCAATGTTCCACCTACGATCATTATCACGTCAGGATCTCACCTAAATCCATCGAATTAATGTTTGTGCTTATGAAACGAAGTCCAAGGTTGAACAGTCAACGATTGTTCAATTGTCTTATTCTGCTTACTATAACCAAATGGAGAATTGAAGTTGAATTTTTTTTATTTTTAATTAGACTAATTTCATAATCAACCGAACGTTTGACAAGCGTGTACTTTTAATTATCCCATTATTTTCGAGCAATATTCTAGCTATTCTTACTATTATATCACAACAGTGAACGTTTAAATCTTTTCGAATATCCGTAAAACGAACCATTAGCAAAAATTTTGCTTCAAGTTTCGAAGCAGTCACGACTTACACTATGATTTCTTACTGTCTCCAAAAACGCTTTCCAGCCCCCACCGACCCCCAAAAATCGCAAACCAACCTCGAATATTTTTCTTCAACACCTACGCTCTTTCCAAGCGCTACTCTAACTGCACAAAATCAATACAAACTACGCATTATTCCTCCGCAAAACCCTATCAAACAAACCCTTCTCAACCTCAACCCCACCAACCCTAACCCTCTGCCGCTTCCATTATCGACAGCCCTCGTCCGAAAAAACGCTCTCCTCCCGCCGCGAGGCTTAAAAAAAGGAAGAACGAAGCTCGAATAAGTTTCTTTGAGGACGCGCGCGCGCGCGCGTCCGCGAGCACGATCCGCTGCCCTGGCAAAGAGAGGCGTGCAGGTTCCGCGCGCACATAAGTACGACGTAGCCCAGATCGCAGGCCTCCGGCGTCGTGCGAGGAGGCCAGGTTTTACACGACGCCATGCCCAATCGAGCGACGCGCGTTTGGTTCGCGTGGCAATTAGAACGTTCGCGGCCGCAAAAAGAACCGCTCTCTCTGTCTCTCTCTCTCTCTCTCTTGCACACGCCCGAGCGTCCGAGGCGGGACGGGGCGCGTAAACGTGCCGTCTAATTCGATGGAAATGCGTAAGAGGCGACGCTTCCTTTTTGTCCCGGAGACGACGCCGGGCCGCTGACGAGACTCGCGGAAAAGTCGACGTCATCCGACAAAGCCACCTAACCGCCGACCAGGCCTATTTTTTACCCCTAACAGCGGCGAGGGCAACCGGTCGAGAGGTTGCGCCATTTTCTTGCTCTTCTTCCCCTTTTTTTCGGAAAGGGCCGCAGCTTTTTTGCCGACCATTCCGCGGATGGACAAAGCTCCGTGAAACTGTTAATTTTTCTTGCCATCGGCGGAAAAAGATTGCCGATCGGGAGCGATGAATTTTTCTCGCGCGTACGACCTACCCTTTTTCCACCGCCGACGATATTCTTAGGCTGAATTACGGTTCGCGGAGTGTAAGAGCGAATACAGGGTAATTGTTTGTCTAGCTAGTCGAACGGTTAAGGAGATGAATGCAAATCTGTCGAGAGCGGTGCTTCGGAGTCGGAGTCAAAGAACGTGATTCGGAGGTCGGGATTGATCTTGGAAAGATAGTTAGCGGAAAGAGGAAAAGTTTCGCGCTATAGAGGATTATAGAGTAGCGAGTCGCCTAGTTCCGCGCCGGCAGAGGGGAAATGACATTTACGGCCGGAAAGAGAACACCTGGCGCGAGCTGGCCGGCGTCATATTCCTTTTCGTTCGACAGCGAGGCAGCATGGCGCGCAGTGGCTGAAAACAGGGATGATTCGATAGTTAGGGCAGCCGGAATAACTGCCCTTTCCCATCGTCTCAGAACAGTTTCAGACTGTCAGCTTGAGAATAATCCTCGTTCGACCTTCTATCGCATCAACGGCCTATTCGTTATTCTCATGGCGAGACTCGACAGGCTGCCTCGTGTCGCCGAGCAAATTAAAATATGTACAGAAATCGTTTGGTAGATCCAGTGCTAACCAGCATTCGACGTCAGGCAAAGCTGCGTCTGTCTCGCCCGTCCCTGAGGCTTCTTTCACGGACGCGAATATTTCGCGATCAGCCGAGACTTCTTTGTTCGGGCTCATCGGCGAATAGAGCTTGCCTAGTGTTTTTCCGGGCGGATGGTGTCATCGATGTGATTCACTTCGCGTGACTGCGCCAAAGAGACAGAGAGACAGAGAGACAGAGAGAGAGAGAGAGAGAGAAAGAGAGAGAGAGGGAGGCCTCGAATCCGACGAGATTTCGTCCGCGCTCGTTCGTTTGTAATCGACCATTTTATCGGCGGACGCGAGGACGATGATAAACACGCGCGGCGCGCGAGTCGAAAACTCAATTTTTTGCAGAACGAATATTCATTGCCCTCAATGGAAACATCGGACAATAGGCACTCCGATCTTTGCAATTGAAATGATATCCGGCTCTTAAACCTGAATTCGCCGTATCAGCGCCTAATATGTCGTGCCAATTGCAAGATGGATGACATACTGAAATATTAGGAAAACAGTTGACTCGAACGTGAATAGCTAGATGGGAGCGGAGCCTAAGATTGGTCAGATTCGAGTGCGAGGAGTAGAGAGATGAGAGAGTCTGCCGATGAGCTTCTTCTTCGTTTATCGAAACGGGTGCGTGAGCGGTTCTCAACGAAACGTCCTGAATTCTGACGATAATTAGACCGCGTCTAATACCGACGATAACCTGCCGACGCTCCTCGAGGCACTTTCCGAGGAACGGGACTCGATCTTTGATTACGCGCGCGCCAGCGGTTCTGCCTAACATAACATTCTAGGCACCGAGGTGCATACCAGACGTCAGGATGACATTTCTCAACTGCGGACAATCTTGACCATAGTTCGCCGTAGGCCGGTGACATTTGATAGCTGCGGTTTACGTACCCGTGCTCGGCACCGACGCGAAAAAGGTGGGCAAAGAGGAGGGCTTTGGGAAAAAAATTGCTGCCGCACCAAGTCGGCGATAATTTCTCGGACGAGGCCGAAAAGCGGGACGGAAGGATCGAGGCTTCTTGACGATCGAGCGATCAACATTGTTTCGCGCGCAGGCAGATACGGATCGGAAAAGGCATTATTAAAATGTAATCAGCCGAGCCGGGCGCGGGTTCGTGCGACGGTTATGCAATTATCTTCGGCGACGATCGCTGAAAATGCAAACGTACGCGACCCGAGAATGTCGCGCGGCAAATTGTCATTTGCGCTTTCCGCGTTTTCAGAGATCGCTTATCGCCAGTCCATCGAACGTTTTTCACCGGCACGTCAGTTCGGAAGAAGGATGAGGAAGCGTGAATATCCGAAACTGCGGCCAGTCGCATGGCGTCGAATCTCACTGCCAAAAACATCCCCGGATGGCTAGAAATAATTTCCGTAGAAAACGGCCGATTCAAGTTCAGTTTTCGGCATTGACGACTTTCGCAATTCGAAAACTTTCGTAATTACCGACGCGCGTCATTTGTTCTGTCGCAACGTTCCTACGCATGCAGGCCAAGATGGAGAGAGCACCGGAAGACGAGCATTGTCGTCACGGCCGGTTCAAGAGATCATTCGCCGAGTAATAACCGTTGGCAGCTTAAAAATTTCGTGCGCGGTCAATGTCGCGATCTAGGATATTGTTCGGAACGAAAATGTCAGATTCGTCGCCGCCCCGGATTTGCAATTATAAGCGAAGGTCAGCCATTTAGCCCCTCGGCCGGTACGCACGAAACTCGGCATTGGCCTTTCCCGGCCGCCTCGTTTGCCCAGGCTCACGTTTAGAGATTCATTTCGATCTCGGCACGGTATTAACCTCGTTCGCCTTTTCTCGATCATGCCTTCCCCCCCCACCTATCGTGGAGCGCGACGCCTCGATCGCGTCGGAGGTTTCGCTCGGGACGAAAAGCTACGATGCAAGAGTGTGCTATATCGAGATCGAGATCGAGAAAGAGAGAAAGAGAGAGAGAGAGAGAGAGAGAGAGAGAGAGAGAGAGAGAGAGATCCTGAATTACGCTGAATGCGACGAAACCGGCGAGAATTCGCGCGCGGCGCACGATAAGTGGGCACATTCTAATTTCGTAATGCGCGCGCTTGCCTGTCGCGCGCATACTCGAGCATCGAAATCTGTACAAGGCAATTTAGCGCGGCTCACCGTTTTAGATACTTGATCCGCTTAAGAACGCCTTGACGTTCGAAAAGGACGCCTTTGTTCGCCACGAGATTGGCTCTCTCTCGCTCCTTACCCCCACCTCTCTCTCCGATTTTCTCTCCTCTCTTCTCTCTCTCTCTCTCCTGTCCTCTCCTCTCTCCTCTCCTCTTCTCTCCCGGCAAGGCTCGTATTTATCGTGCCGCGCCGAGTTTTGCACTTTCAGTCACGCATATCCGCGCCATATTCGTGCGTCAGACGCGAAATGTACGTTATCTAACGCCTCGCGCCTTTCGGCGCTCAATTTATGTAAGCGTCGGCAGATGATGAGCGTCGGGATGCGTAGTAGACTCGGCAACGGCCAATTTTTCGTCGTTCCATGAACGTCGATACCGCGAATTTGCCGGACTCGCGCGACGCCGGGATGTCCGAGACTCTTATTAAACGGCCATGTTCTTTGTTAGAAATGACGAACGCTGACAGTAGCATGTATCGCGTATGTTGATTCCGTGTCTTAATTCTGGGAAATAATTAACTGCACTCTCGCAGTTACGGATAGTGAAACGTAGGTTAACATTATAGTCATTCCCGCATAATAATTGCAAAATCGTTGACAGTCATAGGCAGCGCGTGGCACGTCGATAATTGCGCTCCCCGTAAATAATTGTAAAACGCACGGTCAATAATTATAGACAGGGCTCGCTCGCCGAAAAAAGGGGGAAGGGGGCTGGGGGAGAGAACATCGCGTTCGGACATTTCGCGCAAATCAATTTGCGGTTAATTCGCGGCCATATTTTTTTCATTAGAACGAAGTTACCCGATAATGAAAAACAAATGAAATTCCCAATTACATTCGTGTAACGTCCGGTAGCTGACTTTTCAGTTTTTCCCAGAACCGGCGCGCGCGCGCGTTGTATAGTACGTGTTTATCAATGTATGCACGTCTCTCGATAATAAACACGTTGCCGCCGAGCGGTGATAAACGATCGCAGACGTTCGGCGAGAAACGGGTTCTAACGAGCGGCAACAACGGCGAATCAAGGGAAAAAAAATTTGCGCGCAAATCGGAATATTTCGTAGGGCACGATTCACTTTTTGCGGAAAATCGTCCCGCAATCGGACGAAGGTGGACCCGAGCGCAGATTCGAGAAAAACCGAACGGCAAGGAAAGAGAATCGTGGGTGTGAACGCTTGCCAAGTGCACGAGTGTACTGTGTGCGCGCGCGTGTGTGTGCGTGCGAGAGAGAGGACGATTCGCCCTTTCGATCGCCAAACGCGTTGTTCCAAAGGCGCGATTCACAAAGGACAGCTGATGACCTCGGATTACGGGCGCGATTGTAGTCACAACTGTAGCAAATAACAGCGCGATTTACATATCGCGCTCGCCGCGCGCGTGACAATTATTCATGTAATCCGTTGTCATCCTAGGCCTGCCATATTCGTATGATAATGCCTGATATAAAATTCTCTTCGCGCGTCCGCCCGCGAGCGCCGAACGGTTTTGCGCGTGGCTAGTCCTTAAATGAGCCTCTCAGGAAGCCAAACTGATTGGCTGCGCATTTTGCGAACACCCCCAATTTCCGCGTTTGACCGTCAAATTTTGATCCGATACTCGGAACTAACTTCGTTCGATCTCTCAGTATGTCCTCTTTCGCGGCAGGGAGAAACTTAACATTTTTCGGCATAAAGATGACAGACTCTGCTGAGAATCGTACGATTCGGTATAATGCGGTAAAAGCGCGAAAATTCGCAACAGTGAAAGAAGCTGCAATCTGCGCGTGCGATCTGACGCGAGCTGGGCTTAGCATGCATGCGTTCCTGCAACTTTCCGACACGACACTTTTCCCTGACCGACTCCCATTCGCTGATCGCAGTCTAGGCCAGGCATGCAGAACGTCGAGGTGTGTCCTTTTTTCGCACCTATTCTCCAATTGAATGCTTCTTTCGTTTCTGGTCGCATCGACGAAATCAATCGGCCGTTTCCGCGGACGCGTCAGACGTTGAAGTTTTACGGCGAAACGTTCTAACTATTTCTGCGAACGTTCTTAGACAGCTCTGAATAGCACTCACCCCCTTCTCAGTGGATTGAATCGACTTGACTCCTTCCCGCAAAAGAACCGTATCATTGTCAGCGTCGAATGTAGGCGCTTCATAACAGTCAGATTTCGTTCGGCATTAATTATGCGCCGCCGGCCGGCATGCGCAAGGCGATCGTTAATTGCCGATCCCGTTAAACGAATCAATTGTGAAGTCGCCTTTACATACTTCATAATCGTTAATGGCGGACAGAAGCTTTGGCCGCGCACCGGTTCCGCGATTAATTATGTACTCGCGCGGGACACTTAGTTTACAATAATTACCGTAAGCAGTGTGAAATAGTTTACAATCGTTAAACCGAGCGGGGCCGGGTAATTAATTCCGCGGTAACCGAAGATAAGATATCGTGGGCGTAATTAGTCGCAGGTTATTCCTGATGCACGCCCGAGCATTCAGCGGTATCGCGCGAGTGCGCGAGCGCGCGCGCGCGCGTCAGCGCATCGCGAGGCGCTTTTATAATAATTAATCGCGCGGAAGGCGAGACTCAGATCCCAGATTCGCAATCAGTCCCACGTTACGGTAAAGATAAGATACCGCGATCGTATAATTGCACAGAAGTTACAGTAAATATTATATTCTATTCTAATCGTCAATGGTGGGTACGAGTGCGGAATCTGCTGGGAGGTCGTTAATCGCCGGCCTGCTCCATAAATCAATTCATCGAGCACCGGAGAAGATCCTGTTCGCCGACAGTTCGTTCCTGAAACCCATAAAATCGTAATTGATCGCGAATTTCTGAACGGTAGACTTAACGATCGCTTCTGCGGGCGATTTTGACGTTTCTGGCGCGCTCGCTTCGCGGAGCGAGGCGGGTGGCAGGACTGGTTGGGCAAATTTTCGTCGAAGTAAGCGCAGAACTGAGTCGGCGTGTGCGATCGTCTCTCTGAAGTAAGTACCGCAGGGAGACGAGGGCCGAAAACTTTGCGAGCCAGCCGGATTAGATTCTGCTATGCCTGAGATCGATACCGGCGGTCGTTGGCTGTCCGCTCTCGCACACACGCTCGCTCCAACTTGCGAGAGGGTGCGTTTCCGCGTATCGCCAATTTACCCCCTCACCCTCTACCCGACCATCCTTCCTTCCTTCCTGCCTTCCTTCCTTCCTTTCACGCAGGATGACTCCTGCGTCTGGCGCGGTCGGCACTAATTTTCAGTCCTCCCAGATTCGTCCGGTAAGAAGACAGCCGAGGGGGTACGGAGGGGGTCTCGCTTTAGAAAGCTGAAATTCGCCGGTATTCAGTAGGTTAAAGTAGAAAATTCGGTTTGACCTCGATCTGACGCGGCGAGCGTCGAACGGCGCGTCGATGTCTTTCGCGAAATTGGCAATCGACGTCCTTCTCGCCTTCGCCATTTTTTCAACCGACTCCGCATCGACGCTTAAAACTGCTTCTAAGTTTCCGCCTTTCCGACAGTTAGCATTTGCAAGTATGAACCTGTACATTAGTTACACGAACTTTCAATGAGCGCAAATAGAATAGCCTGGCACTCAACGCAATTATTCTACCCGCCCATTATTTAAATATCCCGGAGCACTTTTTTTTGTTCGCGGTCAACGTTTACGAGTACGGGAAAGTTACGCGCGAGTTACGGAAGCGTCGACGAGCAAACGTGGATTTAAAAAGTCGTATCAAAATCCCACCCCTTGTGCCTTGCCGAATCGGTCGGACAAGAGTTCGCAAACTCTACGGATAAGGTCCTGGGATGAAAACTGGCCGGGCCAGACTTTTTTCGGCGTGCTCGAGCGGAAAATGACTCTCCCCGCTCGTTGGGCGGAAAAATCTCCGGGTCATAGTGTCGAAATGAGAGCGCTGGAGTACGGGAGGGGAGGGGTGGGGGAGCTCGACGAGCAAACGTGCGGATTTTTCCGCTTTTGTTATCGGCGCGAAAGGTCGACGTATTGGCCGCGATGCTGAGGAATGATACTGGCGGCTAGGCGTGCGTGCCCGCGCACGCCGAGAAGGAGTGAGAGAGAAGGGAGACCGAAATGACAGAGATCGAGAGAGAGAATTCTCTCCGCGGGCCATAAAGGCGCGTCAGCGCGGAAACAATGATTTTTCATCGACCGCTCGGAACGTCAATTTTCACCCGCAGATTTTGTTTATCGTCCTGTCCGCCCCGCCATTTACGACTGGCGAGGAGTCAAAGGTCCGGCCGGAGAAACAAAGACAAATGTATCGCGCGCAGAGTAGAATAAATAGGAGGCGGGGGGGTGAGAAGCGTGAGAGGATTTACGGTAAGAGACGATCGAAGCGAAAAATGTGCAACCGACGAGCTAATGTGCAACCGACGAGCTAGTTTTGAGCTTGCGGATTCTCAGTCGGCGTGAGAGGCTGCCTCTTTATCTGGTCGGCGAACGGGGAGGTAGGGTGGAGGGCGATAGACGAAGAGGTGAAAAAAAAGGCGCGAACGGCCGTATCAGATGGGCGATGAAAGGGAAACAGAGTGAAAGGGATAAAAAGTGCCGTTAGAGAATTAGCATTCCGGCATCCGCCGGCGCATGAGTAACAATGATCATCGTTGATAGCGACGGGAGGAAACGAGCGTCGTTCGTAAATAACGGAGCGATTATAGCGTGCCGGTCGGCGGGCGAAGAAGAGACTGTGAGAGAGTGAGAGAGAGAGAGAGAGGGAGAGAGAAAGAGTGATTCGTGGCAGGAGAATAGAGTCGGGCGAGAAAAAAGGAGAGGAATAGTAACGCAGCGTCGGTAATGACAATTATTGTCCGTTAACCGCAGCAGCCAGTTATTGCCACCGACGCAGTAAACAGTATCGCGCGATACAATGACAGACTGTTAAAGCGTCGTTAAGGCCGTGGCAGCGATAATAAGAATAGCAATTTGTAACCGGGCCGATATAATTTCATTACGCTTGCCCCGGGGGCGAAGGGGCGAGTTTCGAAACGAGTACAGAGAGAGTGAGAGAGAGAGAGAGAGAGTGATAGAGAGGGGTGGGGGAGAGCTTCAACAGCCGAGGGGCTGAGAAGGGGTGGACGATGGGGGGATGAAGAGTGGGAGGTGGGGGCGGGCGAGAGGGTTGAGCTGGAAAACATTTTCCCGGGCAGCGACAAATATCGCGTGTGTCCGAAAATGGAAATAATTAAATTTAAGCCAAACAATGAAGATGCAGGTGGTAATGAACGTTTTTCATTTTAATGTTTTGCGAAAACACAGAGGCCGAGCGCCGCGGCGGCGGACGGCCGGCGTCGGACACGCGCGCAATGCCCCGGCAATGCCGCTCCGGCGCCGGGGCCAGAAATGCTCTTCGCAATATTTGCCTCTCCCGCAAAATTCCGCGGAACAATGTGCGGCGCGAAAATGCACGTGAAAAATTAACACGATCAATTTACTGCGCGCGCCAGTAAATTCTGGTACGCTTTGTTACACAAATTCGCCCGAAAACCGCGATACCCGCCAGCATTTAACTACGCCACTGAAATCATGATACCGAGCTTGTGCGCGCGCGTCCCTACCTCCTCCTCCTCCTCCCACACCTCCACCTCCTCGTCACTCCCCCTGCCCTCCCCTCCCCCCGAACAAAACGTTCAAGTATCATATGATCCGGCTTTAATTTCAAAAAGCCAATTTCCCGTGTTTCAGCGGCGTTACAGCGGGGGCGATTTAAAAAAGAGGGGAAAAAGCGGGTTCGCGTAATCGTTCGCGTACTCTCTCCCCCTTCCCGCGGATTCGGCCTCCCTCTCCCGCCGTCCTCCTTTCCCCCGATCTTCGTCCCGGTCTCGCTTTCGTCCGACGCTTCTCGCGGCACAAAAGCGGACGCGGTCGGGCCGGAATATATATTGTGCGCTGTGCGAAAAATCGTTCGCGCGACAACACCGAAGACAGACGGAAAAGGAAGAAAACGGTCGTCGCGCGACAAAAGGGGGAAATGGTGGGGGCGACGAGGGTGGCGGTGGAGGGGCGTAAAGTGAGAGACTAAAAAAAAGGGAACGAAGGGAGAGAGAGAGAGTGAAGAAAGAAAAAACAGCGGAGGATGTATGTCTTTCACGGTTTTAAACGCAAACGTTTAGTTTCTAAGCACGGCGAGCAACAGGTTGCGCCATTGTAACAACTTGAAAACTCGCCGCTTCCGCGCGAATATTTTGAAAATCCTCCTGCTCGTTTCTCTGTCGTTCTCTCCGTCTCTCTCTCTCACTCTCTCTCTCTCTCTCTCTCTCTCTATCTTCTCCTCTCTCCCGTTTTCGCTTACGCCTCGTCTCTACCTTCTGTTTCCACGCCACTTTGCTCGCCACGGTAACGTCTCTCTTCGCGTACTTACACTCATACTGGGTGTTCCGTAATTCGCGGTAATACGTTACAACGATCCGAGAAAGATGTTGGCGCTTAATATAGTCTCGCGTCAGGTTTATATATATATTTTGAGAGGAGCGTTAGTCTGTTAGCGAGTAAAAAGTATCCCGCCGGACGAGAGCTTTTCCAGTAGCGAGTTAAATCCGCTTCTTAAAAGTCTCCCACGTCCTTCGGCGAAGTACCCGTTCGCCGATTTATACATCGAGTCGTACGAAAATTCTATCATTATCTCCCTCCGTAAGGACTCGCAGCCCACACACATCGCCCGGCATCCTTACACACGCGCCGGACACAATTTATCGCACAACGAAACCTGGCGCAAAAAATGCCGTAAAATGGCGATCGATACCTTCCACATTTTTCCTTTCAGAGCATCCTCTTTCCGCCCGTCCAACAAATTGCGAAATGCCGCACATAAGTGCATACACGTACATCCGTGTCCCTCCTTCCCCCCTCTTCTGTATACACTTTCCATCTCTCTCTGCCTCTCCCCCCCCCCCCTCTCTCTCTCTTTCTCTCTTGTACCGGCGAGGCATCGTACAATTATTCTTTATTGTTCCCCCGATCTCGTCGACCTTATACTTCCCGCTGTACTTGAGAACGACCACACAGCGATGAAGGTGCGCGCGCGCGCACACGCCAGCGACGAAAGGATCGTGGCCGTTGCGCAAAACCTTTTCAGTCGGAAAGAGAACGATTGGAATAACCCGCGCGCACCTTTCCCCTGGCGCGCGCGCGCGCGCGAGCGCCGCTGTCCAAGGTCTCAACGCTCGACCACCATTGCGAGCCCGACGACCATAACGGCCGGCTATTCAGAAGACGAATTCCTCCGTGGCCGAGCGCAGCCCGTTCGCAGAAACCGGCCGAGAACGTCCGCCTATGATCCGTGGAGCCTATGATTATTTATCGGGACCTTTGTCTGTATCTCTACCTTCGTCTTCCACGTCCCAGTTCGACAGTTTCCGAGTTGGCCAGTTTCAGCCTACAGATCGGATTGGGTAGATCGGTAATTGCGTCCAGTGTGGAAGGGTTGAGTTCGAACTAATTTCGTGAGCATCGAAGTTGCGAAGGTTGGTCGGATTTTCGTTGATGGAGGATGGTCGCGGATGATAATGTTTTATGGCCGACTCGCATACGCGGGAAGGTGAGAGAGTCGGTTACAAGTAACGAGTTACACGGACCGTTTATTTTGAAAGTGGTGTAAGTCCACTTAAGCCAAAAATTAGATATCACATAAATAAAGTGTTTACATCACGTTAATCATAAATTATATGATATCTCACGTTTTTTGAAATATGGACTTACAGCACTTTCAAAATAAGCAGTCCACATGCGTGTCCTGCATCGACGGGCAGACGCTCTTGGCGCCATTTGCCGTCCGGAGCGCTTAGGAGGCGTCGACGTGGAAAAATGGCGAGCCAGTCTCGTCCGACTTTGCGGCCAACTATTGTTCCGCGCGCGTTGCCAAGGCTATTGTTATTATTTATCGATCTGAGGTAAGAACGTATCGTCGGATCCGCTCCTTCCCGCTCGATCGGCCGTGAGCGGCAGACGTCTCTCTAATCTCGCGGCGTGCGGGAATAAAAGGATCGGCGTGGGGAGCAAAAATGAGTCTGATTACCTTTGATAATCTAATCGCGCTCGGTCGCCGGACTCGAACTCGCCCGACGTCCGATCTGTCGCAATCGGCGATCGATAATCTCCCGCTCAAAACGCTTTCATAACGATTCCGTGAACCCCCGGCGACGCGATTAACGACCACTCGGCGAAAAATAAATAAAGAGAGCCAAAGGAGAGGCCAGAGGAAAAAAAAACTCAATGAAACTCATCAGCGAAAGTCCACTTAGACGCTCGCCGCTGACGCTAAATTCGCGAAGATCGCTGCGACTGGACGAGGCTGTCTGCTAGACGAGGTCGGTAGAGGGGGGGGGGGGGGGGGGGGGGGGGGGGGGGGGGGGGGGGGGGGGGGGGATGGCCTGAGTGAAAAGCTGGAAAATCTCGAAAGAAACGCGCCTCGTCAAGAGCGTCATCAAAATGAAAGACGCGCCCGCTTCCCTTTGCGAACACATACTCGAGCATCCGCACGCGCGCACGCGCGCGCAATTCCAATCCACACACGCTCACCTTCACGCAGAGTCGCGCGCGCGTCTATGCGCTTCTCCGACGGCAGATAAAAATTCACTCGCATCCCCACACGCGTTCGCACGCTCACATCCGCGCATCATCGCACGGCCGAGTCTGCACTCCACTCACACCGACAGCCACTGGCACACGTACGGATCGGGGAACTGGTATACGCGGCGCGGCATTTAACTGCGGTGACATTCAAAATACTTAGCCTGGGGGCAGCAATGAGCCTCGCAGTCCCGCGCTGCACGAGGGATTCGACGAGAGGGGAAGGTTGCCAGTCGGACGAGCGCGCGGACACACGTGATACCACTTACACGCAGAACTGGGCTCGTACGACGTAGCTCGCACACCACGACGAGAGAGTGGGCGCGAGCGCGCTCGTCGAGTTAGCAAAATGGCCGGCAGATTTAGACTTACGTAACGTAGACTCCATGTGCCGAACGCATCGGGCCCGGCTCTTTTTTTTTTTTACTGAACGCGGTGGGGATAGCACGAGGCGTGTTTCCAATGTGTGAGACAGAGTCGGGAGAGTGTACGTCCTGCATCTGTGTGTTCGGGTGTGTGTGTGCGAGCGCTTTCGGTGCGTGCACGATGGTCGGCAGGTGAGGCCGATTCCTTCCTTTAGGGAAGTCTTTCGTGAAGGATGGACGCGGTTATGGATGGGCTTGTGGGTACGCGTTGTTCTCGTTATGGAGCGCACAGGCCTGTGTGACCTGCCGATCGGGCGAGTTTATGGGACGGTCGGATGTACCGGTCTTTTCGAGTAGGATGCCGAGCCGTTTCCGGAGTCGATCAGGTGCGCGAGTCGGAGGTTTTGCTGCGGCTTTTTGTCGGAGGGCTTCTTTTTTCACGGCGCGAGCCGTTGCCTGTTTTTCAGCGGATCGGAATAGACGGCAGGAAGTCGTTTCCGAGAGTCTACGATCGGCATTGGGCGCGAATATTCTGCTCGCGGATTTAATGCAGCTTCTAAACGCTGAAATGCGTCTAAGTCGGGGGCAGATACCGTAGACGGTATCAGGTTATCTATCGCTCAGGATTAAACTGGCGTGTCGCTAAAGACTGACTTAACGTCGGTTCGGTCGATTCTTTGTCATTATCCGCGAACGTGCCAATTTCCGTATCACTGTAACTTCGTATCAAAAACTGACAGACGAAGATCCGATTTATGATCTTCAAACTGATGCTCAACTCTAGAACTATACATTTCGCATGTAAGGTGCAGTCGGGCAAATTCGCACTAGGCCCTTATTTATTCGAATATCCTTCGGTTAGTATTCAATAGTTTGGATGGTATTCAACATAGGTGGCCGCCATGTATTCCGTGATTCCCCCGTTTAACTCGTTCGACAAAGTTCCTATTACCTACCAATAATAATCCCCGTTTTGCCCCATACTATAAGTATATAAGATTCAATCATTTTTAAACAGGTTGGGCGGTTTTGCTTCAGTTCCGGGTCAAGTTCGCCCTAGCGGCACTGTTTTTAATTTATTAAGAAAATCATAAGTTTCAGAAGATATGTTTAATACAAATTATTGCAACTTAAATAATAAACCATGTCCTAAATAAAACCACTAAGATTATTTAGTTTTAGTGGAATAGATAGAAAATACATCAGTTTAAAGTAAACAATTTCTGGGTCGGTTTTACCCCACTCCGCCTTATACCTTTCGCATGCAATTAAATTGATACTAAATTTTCTATCGACCTAGTCTGTCGCTGTGACCTACAGCAAAGTTGCAAAAAACCTTCCAGGCAGACATGCACTCCGAAGAAAATGCAAAGGCAGGCCGTGATTCGCAATAAGCAATGCAACAACAAGACTTGAAATTCCCGCGCATTCCCGCGTCGGAGCGCATCTTGACCGCTGCAAAATTCAGGCACATTAATATTTTCTCCGCTTCCTCTTCCGCGTCGCGCGCTCGTTATCGATCTCTCGTGCCGCGGCGGGCTACGTTTACGCAAAGAACGGGGCGATACGTCGAAACGTAATTCTCGCGAGCATAGGACAATAGGGGCTATAGGATCGTCGTCGGTCTGGGGGATGCGACGTCGTTGGTGATACAAAATTTAAGACGAGCCAGGCTTTGTCTCTAAGCGAGCCGGCCTGCGCAACTTTTCTTCCGCGACGGGACCCGGGAACTTGATAAAGTGGCCCGAGAATCCGGCCTCCTCGACAGCGGCGAGCGCGACCAACCGACGGCCACGATGGCGGCGACCATAATGCGTCGGGCTGTCGGACTCCATTCGAGTTGAACTCATTGTCGCTTTAATAAAGAAAGTTCGTCGTCGGACAGTTTCGCAATCCGGCCGCGTTAACGATTTGACCGCCGATCGATTCGCTTCGAGGAGGGGCCGATCGTCCGACGTTACGTCGCATTTTTTGCCAGGCCTGCTCTTTTTTTTTTTGCTCCCTTCGGCACTCGCATACTTTTCGGGAAGAACCGAAGGCGTGTGCCGTGCGTTCGTTAGCGTATATCGAACTTTTTCTTCGATTCGTCCGGCTGCCACGCAGTCGGTGACCGATTAACTCCACCGTTCGGGAAAAACGAGCCGTAATCAGGTTGCGCAACGAAAAATGATGCAACTCATTACGTTCGGTTATTAGAAATTGTGTAATAGATCGTGTCGTTATGTTAATGATAAAGGATCGGCTTTGCGACTCGTCCGCGTTACGCAGGAAGCGGATGTTTTCCAGATTTGCGTCGAAAATGTCATTAGCTAAATACGGTTGCGCTCGTCCAGCGAACACGGACTCGTGGGCGTGAAATTATTTCGGGAGACGTAATTGTTTCGTCGCTATACGCGCGCCACTCGTTATCGATACGGTTTTCCGGAATCGACTCACCCCCTCGCGTCCGAGTTTTTCCCCCCTTTTTTCCGCGAAAGCCGACTGCGAGATAATTCTCGGCGACGTAAAGGCGGAACCGACGCGCGCGATAATTGCCCCTTGTAAACGGGGTATTAAATTCGCATCGATGTCGGGCGCGACATAAAATTTAAGCCGGCAGGCGGTGGAACGCGCGCGCGCGCGCTCGGCTGGCAAAATAGCGGGCAGATTTAAAGTTACGTAACTTCACGTGCCGCCACCGCCTAGATATCGTGTCCTCGACTGAAAGTCTTCATCGGTTTATTTTCGTCTTTCACGTGTCGACCGCTGGAATACGAAAATGCGGCGGGGGGGGGGGGGGGGGGGGGGACACGAAAACGTGAGAACGTGCAGTTCGGAGAATGCAGATGGACAGGAATTACGTCCGATCGATTTATAACCACTTTGCGAGCTGAAGAGTTCATTACTTTCAATATGTCTTCCACCATCTCACTGCACAGAATTGCTATTTCCTTTTAGTTACATTCTATTTTAAGCCAGTTTTACTACATTGTACGAAATACACGTACATCCGACAGTGAAAATAAATAAATTCAACCGTTAGATACCGTATGCTAACGAAAAGATGTATCTCCATAACCTAGACGACTTGCTAAAAAGCTAAAAGTAAGTAGGTGTTGCGTCGAGCGGAGTTTATCGAAAAATGGATCGCGACGGAGTTTATGCGCGGCGCGAATGTGCTACAAATTAGTCATCGTGAGAGTGTCGTCCTTTCACTGGGTGCACTTGAGCGCAAGTACACTAATGACCGACAGAGAGAAGAGAGAGAGAGAGAGAGAGAGAGAGAGAGACGATGTGGAGGGAGAGAAATAAGGAGACACATTTCAGCGCCGGCACACTCAAACATAATCGGCGAACGTAGTTTTCCAGTGAATCTGCTGAATTTCTCCGGCTACAGCGTGTAATTCTGATTAAACGAAAGAGTGTGCTTAGGTCTGGCGCCTTCGCACCGCGAATTGTCTGCGAACGCCTCGGCCGCAAAGAGCGGAGTCCTCTCGCGAATATATTACAAATTACTCATCGCATTGCACGAAATCGTCCTTTCACCGTGCTCACGTGGGCGAAACGTTTAACCGCGGTCGCTTGGCTAGAATTGCAGATCAACGCGGTCTTCTTCGGGCTGTAACCAAAAACGCATGCCGACGCAATTGTTTCCGCCGGAGTTCGTCAGGCGACTAGGAACAATTTTCCATGTATTGTATCATGTTGTCTGTAGAAACGATCTCAGTCAACGTACTAAAGAACTAGAATTAATCCTTTGTCATTTTACAGTATATGAATTAATGAGTTAATTAGTCAGCTTTATAGATTATGTGCAGACTCACACTTGTTTGTATCATATTTAACTATTATTGTACCATATTAAAGTACAAATGTAAATGTATTTTTATTTGTTATCAAAGACGGTTATGCCGTTAATAAATTACTATTATTATTATTATTACATGTTATAGGTGAAAATGAAGTAATTTGAAGATTACGGAATTTTTTGCGATACTATCATAATTTTCAGCGCGTGCGTAATACAAATTTCCACGTTACGTACCGTGGCGATAATAAGAATTTGGAACGCCGAATTGTAAGATCTAATAGTCGAAGCGTACAATTTCATTTTCATTAGAGTTCGCGTATCGAGGATGGCTGAGGAACGTGCGCAGACGAAAAGCGAAGGAAGCGAAGAACGTCGAGCGCGTTTAACGTTACCGGTGTTATACCCACGTGCTATAACTTCTCACGTATATCCTCTCTCGCGGAGAGAGGAGGTAGGAGAGGGTAGGGGGAGGTGGAGTGAGAGAGAGAGAGACGCGCACAAGCTCAGACACGGTCAATATTAGCCTACGCGTCTCCGTTCTTCCTTCGCGAAAAGTCGGCCTGAACGCCGAGAACGTCGTGATCGCGCAAAATTCGTCCCGTAAAGCGAGCCGCGTGGGATTCGCTTGTCGAAAGTGCGGACGTCTAAAGTCGGTACGTCCGCTCGTACTTGGACCTCGCGTCCTCCATTTTGATCTATGACTGCCCGCTCAATTTCCATTGCATGCCTAAGGACGTCACGAATTTCCTCACGCCTGAATTTCAATTCATACTTAAGCTGGTGACGAAACTTTATTTCGATCAATGACAGAGTCGATTTGGATTTTTATGGTTTTTGCGATGATGTCGATGAGTCATGAGGTGAGACAAAAAGGAAAAGGGTTCGTCGTGCAGGCGTTCGCGAATATCAAGTGCTTCCTATCGTTTAGCGTGAAGCGGTCGACTGGCTAATGGACCAAGACTCTATTAATATTGATAAACGCGGAAATCGGGCCAATAAGTGCCTGCGGTGCTTGGCCGGCAGTCTGTTTCCATGGTGGTCGGCCATGTTTGAGGATGATCCCCCCCGATGCACCCAGTTTTCGTACGAGCGAACGATCCTCCATCCATGCCTTCGATTCGCTCCGAGAAACTTCATTCTTTCACAGTTTCCTTTCGCGGCGCGGCGCACGATTCTCGACGACAAGCCGGTTACGACCCATATAAATCTACGGACCCAATCTAGACGCGACCTAAATCGATGACTTCGGTTCAGTCCGGGTCAATTGACTCGGCCAGCTGCCCGATTTTTCGACGATTCTAGCCGCACTTCGGCGTGAGACACGTAATTAGCGATGCAAGCACAGACGCTATACTTCGCGAAAACGAAATTTGCGTATTTGTCGATTTTCAACGATTCTAAACGCACTTCGGCGTGAGACACGTAATTAGCCATGTAAACTCAGACGCCATACTTCACGAAAGCGAAATTTGAGAACTTCTCGATTTTTCGACGATTCTAACTGCACTTCGGCGTGAGACACGTAATTAGCCATGTAAACTCAGACGTCATACTTCGCGAAAGCGAAATGTACGAACTCCTCGATTTATTACATACTCATAAACACCGAGGACTAAAAACACCAATCTCAATTCCTTCAACTTGGCCCGACACCAGAATTAGCACATGCGTGCGTTCGCACGCGCAATTTTTATCACTTTTATTCCGCCGCTCCGTATCGGAATATTTAGCGAGCGCGTACTTAAATCTTGTCCCGCAAACTGTAACAGAGACTCAGGGCCGTTAGTCCGGCCGCGAGGGTTCAACTTTTTACCCCGAAGCACAGACGGGCCGCTATCAACCCCCCCGGCAGAAACGCCGGCTGGCCACGTCCATATGCGAGGCACCTGAGGGTGGACAGGGGGGGGGGGGGGGCACCGAGTCAGCCAGGTGAACAATTGAATTCTCGCCTAGCCCGCACCCCGCCGTTATTAATTCGTTATTAAAATGCGCGGATAAGGGAGAGCCGCGGGCTCAGCTGAAATATTACGCGCCCACCCTTCCTCGCCATCTCTCACTTTTATATCCTGCTCGCTCCATCTACGCTCTCTTCCCTTTCTTCGCCCTCGCCTTCCTTTTCTTCCCCCCTCCGCCCCCCCTCCTCCATCCTTCTCCACCCTTATGCCCCCACTCCGCTGCACGTTCGACTACTCCGCACCTTTTGCTTCTCTCCATGCGGGAGGAAAGCATTTCGAGCCGATTGTTTCGGCCGCGATCGCGCACGCGACGCTATACGTCTTCGCGCGAGTTCGCGATAGCGCCGGCTAATTTACCGTCAATCTCGACCCCGTGATAGGAGCAGCGATGCTAATCGGCCGCCGCGAAAGTCAGCGGACAGAGTCCTGTGCGCGTCGGAGCGCCGATCGCAGACCGCGTCTGCTGCGACCGTGATAATTCAACCCCCCGTCGCAGGGGTCATACCTGACCCCTTAATCGGCGAATCTCGCAGACGAACCGCGGAAGCGAACGGCGGACGGTAAGAAGTTGGTAACGAGCTGCGGAAAAAATGCGGAGCTGGAGAAAAGCCTAAGTAACTGGACCTCTCGGCTAAGGGATGAGAGAGGGGTGGGGGATGATTCTCTCCTTACGCCGAATCGTCAGCAGATTAGCGCCGGCTCGTAATTACGGATCGCGAGATGTTAGCCCCTTTGCGCAACCCGTTCGGAGGGTCAAAGACGAGGATTTAATTGAAATCCTTGAGCCGAGGGGAGGGTCGGATATCGAGAGGCGGGAATTGGCCAGCACTGACGGGTAGATTTTTCGGCATTTCTCTCTCTCTCTCTCTCTTTCTCTCTGTCGCTAATTCCTTGTTTGCTTCCCGTCCCTTTCGGCACCTTTTCTTCTTTCCCTATTGACTCCGCTTATAACTGGAACGTGTGAGGCAGTTAATGAGTCAACGAGTCGACGTTAATCACTGTACTCGGCGACGTTCTTGCGAGCAAACTCGCGCCGAGGTCGCCGGGCGTAATAAGTCTCCGCATTCTTCTTTCATACCTTCTTTTGTCTCTCCTCGTTTTTTCCCCCTCGCCCCGTGCCTCTCCTACCCCCCCCCCCCCCCCCGGTCCGTTTCCGAGCGGTCCGCTCCTCCTGGCGCATTCTCCGTCTACCTCGCGTCCCTCGCACCCCTCCGCACCCGGTCGCATTATTCTCTGTACATGTTATTAAGATCTTATCGTCGATGACGTAAGTGTTGGTCTGAAATACGGCGCCGGAGCACGACGCTTCTTCCAATTTTCCGTCCTACTCGCTCTTATGCCCGATCAAAGTCCATTTCTGCCCCCCTCCACCCTTCTCTCTCTCTCTCTCTTTCTTCCTTCCTCTTCTTGTCACGTTTCCGCTTTTTCTTGACCCTTTTAAACTCGCTCCCCAGACCTGGCCCCGTCTCCGCTTCCCTGCGATCGACTCGGTTCCGACGTTTCGATTGTCAGTCATCGAAGTTATTTTAACGGTCGCGCCTTACGGGAGGGCAGAATCGTCGAAGGAAATTGCGGGGCACCTTCGATACGTCGGACTGAAAGGATTCGCGGAATTCCGTGTGGCCGGCGTGAACGGTCGAGAGATGGGACGTCTAGGAAGGACAGAGAGAGAAAGAGAGAGACAGGGGTAAGGGGAAGGGGTGATAGTTAACGTTGACAGAAAACATTTTCCTCTATATCATGACACGTATGCGTTAATTGTAAAAATAGTCCAAGTAACAGATAATGAGAAATTTTGAGTAACCGTTGTATGCTTGAAGAAACAATCAATTAAATTCGGAAAATCTTGCATTAATTTTCTATAGAACATCCGATAAAAATTATGCTATGTATTTATGATATCAATAATATTCCAATATTCAGTACAGAGACTGAAAATATCAGCACTGTGACAGTAGTCAATTCTCTATTCAACACCCAATACCATCGAACAGTTCATTCGTTAATTGACCGGATCTACTACATAAAGACACAACAGCTTCCGATCAATCACTATTACACTATCCTCTGAAAGGAGCACTTGTCAAATGAGCTCTCATTTCGAGCCTAGGAAGACGTTGACCACATTACCGAGATCCGCAATTTGCCTAATCAGCCGGCAAATGGCGATCACTGATCATAGTGCTAATCCTCGAGCGAGGTCCTTCGGGCTGCGGACGTCGGCCAATCCGCAGGACACTCGCAGCCGAACGATTTCAGGAGCGGGAACAGTTTCCAGCTTGAATCCTACCGCTCGAAATCCTTCGGCCTCGAGGACGTTCAGCGATAAAGAGGGTTACGATCGACGCCTCGGAGGTTTACTCGCGGTTTGCATTGCAAATAGCCCTTGAAATCCGTATTATTCAAGCGTGAAAAAGCCCCCCCCCCCCCCCCCCCCCCCCCCCCCCTCTTCCCTCCGCCACCAGCCACGGTGTAACGGACGTGCACGTCAGGCCGAGGCACATGCCTTCTTCCAATTTCCCATTTTCCGTTCCCCGCTCGCATTCATCCCCGGGTCCCGTTCATTCCCTACCCGTGACGTAAGAATAAAATTATACAACTCGCCGATCGCCGACGCAGAGCGCATCGGAATTATTGCTTTCCTTTTGACGCGGGATGCTATGAATTTCAAACCGACGCGAGCGGAGTGCTGTACCGAGCGTATTGATATTCCGACATACGGAAAGTAGAGGCTAAATATTATAATTTCAGGGAGAGAGATTGGTTAGTCCTGAAAATTATAATGAGCTGAAAATCATATTAATAATAATAGTAACAAATCTGGTTTGGTATCAACGCAATTTTTCTTACTTCGCATTAAGGGGGGAACCTGATGGATCGGATAAAAATTTTCGACTTTTTTTTTTTTGCTTAAATCGATAGTATGATTCTTTGAGAATATGTTCCTAAAAGCATAAGACAAAATTCAAAGTATTTTGAAAGATACAGGCCATTGAATAGTTGCGTGTACAGCTATATACGGCCGCGCAGCCGGGCCATCAATGCGTACGGTCCGTTTCTCAGCACCTTAGACGGGTTATCCGGCTTAAGATAGTCCCATTGCAATAGATAAACATGTAGATTTGATACAAAAGAATCTTTCTCGATGTATGATAACTGTATTGCGCTTCGGAAGTTCGGAAGCGATTTATTTCAACCACTTTTTACAAAAATTGTAAAAATTGCAACGTTTATTGCTGCCGGCGTCTTTAACGAATGTTACACCTTCATATTACAAGTAATGGCGGAACTAAAACTCATTATCGGACAGCAATGTAAAATCTACGCTGATTGTTACGTCGCGAAACGCGTTGTACGGTAAGACCGCCGAGCACTATATCGCACTAAAGAGACTCGTGTACATAAACAATTGGCCGAATCTAAAAAAAAGGAATATTTTGAAGTAGAAGAAGGTCTACTTTATGGACCAGGATTAGCAGATTAAGTGTAAGTTGCCATTAACTGTTACTTTTCTGCAACAACAACTTTAAACGCGTTTATCTCAGAACCACATTTTTTAAGTTTGCATACACGATTAAGAAAAAACTATTTGATGGATCGACTTGATTCAAAACTTTTTAGTTACAGACAAGTCCCCCAAATTCGATGAACCACTAAAATTAACAAAAAAACTGCAATTAAACAATTTCTTACGTCAAAATAGAGTGAGATTCTTACGTAAAATTCAGAGTTTTGTGTTCAATATGTCATAACTTTTGCAAATTTCCACTTTTTTCAGATTTTAGAGGTTCATCGACGACAATATTTATCCTAAATTAATGACATGTTTCAAATTTTTGGTTTCCGTAAAAAATGTTGACACCAGACTGTATGCAAACAAGGGACCTCCGCTGCGCGGCGGCGTAAAGAAAGTCATTTATTATTGTATTTTACAAAATATTTGGGAAAATAAAAATTTATTTGCATAATATAACCTTGAAGCAAGTTACTGCAAAAAGAATTTTAAAGATTGTGTTACTGATTCCTGAGAAAAAAATGTTTGAAAAACAACGAGAAATGCGGGGTATCCATCAGGTTCCCCCCTTAAACTCAATACTATACAGTGTAAATGTATAATATTGTGTAATTGGCGAATTTGGTTAGTTTAGTGATTTTTAACTTAAAGACGTTGTCTTTAAGTAATCGACGGTAATAATGATATGATTTAACATACCATAGTTTGAAAAAGTGAGAAAAAATTAATAAAAAATTACAGTATTGTTATATAAATTATATTACCATACAAATTATAGTAGTGGTTACTAGTGTGACACTGAACGAATTCGCCAAAAACACAACATTGTACATCTACACTGACTTGATTTCACCATACAGTGTAAGTTAAGAATCTATCAAACGCCTTAAGGCTAAAATCCAACAAAAAATTTCAAAAATCGAATCCACCCACTACTCGACACCCAACGGTTACTCAACGTTAACAACCTCGAAACATTCGGAAACAAGCCATCGGATAAAGGGCCCGAGAACGCAGGCGTGCTAATTCGCCGCGAACACCTTCGACATTGACGCGGCCACAGCGGTCCAGCGAGCGTCAGATTTCATCGTTGCGCAATCTCGGCGGCTAGCTGAAGGAAACGAGCGCTGCGTCGAACGATCGACTCGCCACCCGAGAAAAGCGATCACGGGTTCCCCTCCCTACCCCCTCGCCGACGAAACTATTCCGCCGTGAGGTTCCGCCGTAAGGTTCCGCGCGTAACGCAACATTCGGATGCATTAGCGGCATATAAAATCGGACGTAACTCGAGGAGGACGCTGTAAAACTGACGCGGAACGCTCGGTTCGGCGATCTTATTGGCGGCGCGTCGCCGTCCCTCGTATTTTTCGCATTGCCCCGTACGTACGCCCGGGGACGGTCTCGGAATCCTTTCGTTATTCGAGACGCTCGCGTGTAAGGCTCGGCCATCGATGCCTGCCTTCGGACGGTAGTCGCCGTAAAGTTCGTCGTTACGGGCGTCTATTACTTTTACTGCGCATCGAATGCCCGTCGCAGCGAGCCTCCGGGACTCGGGCGTGTTTCTTGCCGGCAGCTCGGTGGCCTCTAAATTGACAATAAACGTTTATGCAAAGAGCGCCTGCCCGGCCGGGCTCGAGGGGCGAGCCGGAGGCTGGGAGGCGTAAAAGGACGAGAAATCGGCATTGCCGGAGGACGAAGTGCGCGCGATGGGGTTAGGTGACCTGTACGGAGGAGTGACTGACGAAAACGGGGAAGGATGGTTTTAGAATTAAATATAAGAAGAATCTTTTCTGGGTTGGAATTAATTATATTCTTTATTATACGAATTAAATCGCGTATTACGGAATTATGTTGAAAGAGGAATGGCTGAAGAAATGTGGGTAGGAACTATTTGGAATTGTCCGCTCAATTTATGTGAAGCATACTTAATTGTTTTATGTAAGGTATCGAAGAGTTTTCGTCAGATCTGGAAATAATTGTATTGCACGTCAGGCATATTATGGTACTAAATGTGAATCTGTGTTCGACAGCGCGAACATTTCTGAGATATGGCCAGTGAAAATAAGCTTATCTTTCGTGACGCAATGAAAAAAGGGATGTTCGGAAATAACTACGTTATGCATTACGCATAGATTTATTTGTGAACAGTGAACATGATTTACTAGCGAGGGCAGAACTAAAATAAATACTATGACTGTGCACAGGGATACTAAAACTGCGTGAATTAATGTGTTTCTAAGTAGCGTTATGACGTAACAAAGATATTTTACAACGATAAAAAACAACGCTACAAATTTCACAGAACATACTACTAAAATGAAAAAAAATGTACAAACAAACAAAAGGGTACCGATGAAAGCCTAGCTTGTCGATCCGCAACCATTTAATTGCATGAAAACCCAGTAGAACAACCAACCCATTTTTGGGTCAAACGTCGCCAGGCTGTCGCGCGAATAGAAATAAACCGAAGCGTTATGCAAATGCGGTGAGGGTCTGGTCGAAAAATTATCATCGCGGATGGGCCAGGTGATTTATCGTTTTGTCGAACGCCGAACGATAACTCACACGCTCGCGCAACAGCGCCTAAACAAGAATCGTACATTACGCATTTATTTTCGGTCGCAAGTTTAGCCGGCGATCCGGAGTTTTAACTTCGGCATTAAACCACCCTAACTTCGCCGATCGGAAAATATATTCAAATTAAAGTCAACCCGCCTCTAACGCCGGGCACTCTCTCGCCGCTCTCGGACAGACGAATTAATTCGCCATCACGAAATTCGTTCCCGTGCACTTTTTCGATCGTGCGCCGCATGAAAAAGCGTGGACGAAGCTCGTTTCGCGCACGTCGCAGAAGATACGCCATAACTTGCGCAATTTATTATCCTCAAGTGGGATTAGCATGAGGCGGGGGGGAAGTCGGGCGCGTGCGCGCGCGCGCGCACCGGCGGAGGGCGAACAAAAAAAAAACGGAGCGACGAACAGTTTGCAATCACGAAATTGCTGTCTCGTTAGATGCTCGTCGTCGCTCTTACGCTAACCAAGCAGATTAAGAATATTACTCACCGTCAACGCCGCGCTCGCGAAGCGATCGGGCCACTTTTATTACTGTTATTACCCTTCATTTCATTTCACTTCAAGCGTGATACTTAACGAGCGTCGTGCCTGGCAAAGTGCAGTCTCGCATTTTAATACGTTAGCGTCGCCCGGGCGAAATGTCGGGTGGAATCGGCGGAAACTGGCGGAGGGTCGAATTCTACGCATTCTGCAAAATTCGGCCGCCCGATACCGCCATCGCGCTCGCTCGATTTTGCTCCTAACACCGAATGCTGTTAAATAGAGGAGAGCGTCGCGAAATTGACGGATGAATAGTTAAAAGTACGACGCTCAATTCGGCCGAGTATAATAATGATCATTAAAACGGTAGTAACAATGTGACACAACGCGGAGGGTTGCATAATTTGTCATATCGATCCGTCGCTGTTTGCACGGCCCGACCAGTTACACCGTGTAACTCTGCTGAAACACACCCACACTCCTGTCATCCCACCTCCGCCCGAATTCACGTGCCGCTTCCTCCACATACACCCAACTTTTTATCAATCTCAAGGACCTACACGCGATTAGTCGACTAAAATTCTAACGACGACATCGGCTGTCATAACGCGTCGGCCGATCGTGAAACGGACGAAAGGACGCGCAGGAAAAACATTCTCGTACAAGAATTTCGCGTCGTTCCGAGAATCGAGCTCGGCCACGATCGGCGCCTCATTAAAACGCATTACTTTTATCTCGGTAATCACCGAGTGCCACGCTCGGCGAAGACACACGGCCGTGTCAAACGATCAACAAGTCAGGCCGATCCGCCGAACTGACGACAAGCTCTCCATCGAGAGCGGTATCGGCCGGCAATAAGACACGTACGGTGGCCACGCTAATCTAACGGCCGCATTAATAACCCATCCGAACAGTTGGCACTCGCCGTCAGGCTCTCTCGTTCGGCGCGGCGTCGGCCGGCGTCGCGGCGAGCGCAGTTAATCATCGCGCGTCGAATCCACGAGTCGGGCGCAGCAGCGCCAAAAGTGCATCGCGAGACTGCACCTAGCCCATCTCCACCGCTCCCCGTAACTCAGCCTCCTCCCTCTGTCTACCTCCGTCTACCTCCGTCTACCTCCGTCTACCTCCGTCTACCTCCGTCTTTCTCTCCCCTCGTCGCCGGCTTCCCAGACAAGACACCCACACCCGGCCACGCATGCACCCGGTGTTGCAGAAATCGGAGCCTCGTTCCGTACTCTTCTTTATGGAAGCACTGGTCTCCATCCAGATTTCGACAGATTACAATCTCTCTACCGAAGTATAGATACTTCCTCGTTCGATAGTAATTATACAACTTTAAGTATAGAAGGAACTATTTTTTCGAGACCTTTTAAAAGCACGGAGCTGTGCAAGAAAAGCGAGGCGACGCTTAAGGGATCGAATTCTCAGACTTTCGACCGGCCGATCTCGAGAGTGAAGCTGAACATTCGGCGACGTACTTCTGAAACACCCAGTACGCGTGCGAGTCTAGCTGTCGCTGTGACGACAGCGCGACTAGTGCCTGTACTCTCGAGAGTGCATCGTGCAACGTGACTGCTGACTGCATGCACAGGCCCCGAATCCGCGCGCGCGTGCATTTTCCTGCGCGTGTGCTGACACGCACGAGAGCACTCCCGGGTTGCGCGGGAGGACTCGCGAGGGGATGGGCAGAGGAGGGGGGAGGCGAAGAGGCGAAGGATGAGGAGGTGGGGTAGGGGGGGGGGGGGAGGTGTAGAGACAGAGGAGAGCTATGTTTTCGCGTCGAGCAGTAAATGCACGCAAGTGCATTTCGTCGGACGAGTTGCGACGCCAGGAGCGTCCCCATTCTAGTTCGGCTATCTACATCGCTAAGTTTACGTAACCGCACGAAACCTGTCAGCCGACATTTCGGTGCTAACCAATGGCGACGTGTATTGTCTCCCGCCCGCCCCCTCCGCCGAGGTCCCCTTCCAGCCGTGTCGAGTCCGCCACCTGTAAACGCGGACGCGTTTTCTCTCCACTCGCAGATTCTTTCGGTTTACTACTGGCTATCCTTTTCGTGTATTGGTTGGGTTTCGGTAGTTGTGCGCTCGAAGCCTAGACTTGGACAGTATACTTGTATGCTGGAGAGAAGTCGTTTTGTAGTTCGTCTCATTCTGTCGGCGTGCCGAAGCTTTGTCTTTGATTAGCCTGCCGTCGATCGACCGTGGAAAGTCGCGGGGATTGTTTCGAAAGAGGGTATCCTGCGGATCGGAGGTAGGGGGAGGGGGAGTGGACAAATGAGTTTCGGAGAATCGTAAGGAGCGCGGATGGAGATGATCGATTTTCTATGTTCGCCGAGAATGCGTTTGCGGTGTTACGCGGCCGGGGAGGCGTCGCTGTTCGTGTTCCGCCAGGAACGATTATTGACGTTGATCGAGGACGGAGTCGTGGGTTTCGAAAATTTTGCGGAAAGACGCGAGAGATGAGGGAGTAGATTTGCGTTAGGGTCCCGAATTTACAGTTTCGTTCGCACGAATTTTTCGCGTTATCAAGAAATGGATCCGGACGATACGACTTTGAAACGTAAAGAAAGACGTTGTAGGATTTAAAAAGTCGACCGGACGCGAGGATCAATGCGTCAGGTAAAGAGCCATACGATTATTGACGTTGATCGAGGACGGGGTCGTGGGTTACGAAAATTTTGCGGAAAGACGCGAGAGATGAGGGAGTAGATTTGCGTTAGAATCTCGAATTTACAGATTCGTTCACACGAATTTTTCGCGTTATCAAGAAGTGGATCCGGACGATACGACTTTGAAACGTAAAGAAAGACGTTGTAGGATTTAAAAAGTCGACCGGACGCGAGGATCAATGCTACAGGTAAAGAGCCATATGACGCTGCAGACAAAAATTGCGAGAAAGAATCGTGTATGGGACGGACAAAACGAGGATTCGGAGTATAAGGACGAACTGGTAGAAAAAGACGCGGGACGGAAACGTACTCGCTTAACTTCAGCCGAGCTCACATCAGATTAGATCGAAGAACGTTAGAGCACGTTTATCCGATACATTTAAGATCGTCTCCCAGGATCGGAACTGCGCGACGTGGCCTTCCATTTGGCTGTTTCGCGAAGTCAAGCTGCCGCCTTCCTTTTACCTTTCCCGGCTGCCTCAAAAACGACTTTTGCCTTTTGCCTTTGATGCGCGGCAACGTTGTATCGTCCGGTCAAGCTGAGCCCGACTTCTAAATCCGAGCCGCCTCTCGCCCGGTCGATTCCCTCGCGAGATCGTTCCTTTGCCGTGTTTACGAGCCTCTTCCTTGCGAGCGAAAGATACCGCGGGACAGTCGTTAGATTCCGCCCGTGAGTGTCGGCCTTTGTCTCCTTTGCCGAGAGCAAACGCGACAAATAAGCCCGTTTATCGCCTCCGCGATGCCCGACGCTCGCTGTTGTTTTAAGCGGCCGCCTTACATGACGAAATCTTGCGCCGAACACTTTTTCACACTCGAGTTTACCGATTGCCATCCGTTAAGCAACATTTTTTTTTCTTGTCAACCTGTACGCGGCGTTCGAATATTTTTAAAGCTACACAATTTAAATTTTGTTTAAATCGAATGTCTGCGATGCCAAAATTCGCTGTTGTTTTAAGCAAACGTCTTACGTGACGAAATCTTGCGCCGAACACTTTTTCACACTCGAGTTTACCGATTGCCATCCGTTAAGCAACATTTTTTTTTCTTGTCAACCTGTTCGCGGCGTTCCAATATTTTTAAAGCTACACTATTTAAATTTTGTTTAAATCGAATGTCTGCGATGCCAAAATTCGCTGTTGTTTTAAGCAAACGTCTTACGTGACGAAATCTTGCGCCGAACACTTTTTCACACTCGAGTTTACCGATTGCCATCCGTTGAGCAACATTTTTTCTCTCCTTAACCTGTATGCAGTATTCCTATATTTTTAAAGTGACACTATTTCATTTTTTTAATTGAATGCTCAGCGAGCACCTGTTTCAACCTGTGAGTTACGGGAATTTGAAAGTAGGCGGTTCATTTTGGGATTTTGAGTAGAGTCGTCATTCGCGCTGTCCGCGAACTCCAAAGACGATAGTGTGGACGAGCTGTTTCATTGGAAATTGAAGTTAATTGCATTGCGCGTCGGACGCGTGCAAAGTGTCGGCGAACCGACGCGTTCGCCATAAATTCGAACTTTCCTTAGGGCATACCTTCGCGTCGCTCTCAATTAAAGGCTTAATTACGCAAACGGGTGCAGAATGATCCTTATCTTATCCGCTCACCCATCATGCACGACCGTATATTCTAATGGGCATACGCTTAACTGCGTATTGTAAACGTTCGACCGGGGCGCAATTTTATTCGATCCTGCCCGACTCTCATCGAGAAACATACGCACTAGAAGCGAACTAGGCGTTCAAACGAAATTTTATTAGCCGTCCACGCTACGTGGCTCTTAACGAGTACGAAGCCGTCGGGCGGAAATATTTTCGCTGACAATTTTCACGTCTAACCCTCCCGTCCCCCCCCCTACTGTCACTGCGCACATCTTTCCGTATTTATACTCGTCGCGCCGGCCGATGAACAAACGAAAACCCGGAGAGCGGCAGGGTGCCTGTCTAGTTACATACGGATGTATCGGTCGAAATAGAAGAAAACCGCGGGGACGGTCTGTCCGGTCTACGGAGAATAACATTTAATTTTCACTCCGATCGACGTTAAAATCGTTCAAACGACGCGGCGACTTGTTTATCGAAAACAGAGGTTGTTTAAATTTCCGCTGCCTGTACCCTTCCCGGCCCGTTCTTCCACTTCACCTAGGACAGTTCTGTGCACGTCGACGCACCGAGATAGGTCGGCGGATACACAATAATATGCATAGAAAAATATGAGCCACGGCAAATATATAGAAACTTATTATCCTAAGACGCCTGTTGCATAAACTTTTGGGCAGGTACTGGGGAGGGTGGGAGTGAGAGATGCTTCGAGTTGCGTTTGGATGAGAGATGATACGAAAGCTTAATTGGCAATGTCTAAAGATATCAGGATTGTATCAGAGATTGAGTGGTATAGAAATTATTTATTACTTATTTTTATGAGTAGTTTCTAACATTTGATACTAGGTTAAGAATATGAACTTAGTAAATTCGCATTTGCAGTGTAAATTGGAGTTAGATTTATATTAACGATGGAGGGAAAACAGTCGACTATAGATGGCATGCAAGATCGTTTTGAAAATAAAACACTCACCCATGTCGCATTGTTGTCCGACCAGGCTGTGATTTTTCTGTGCGAATTTTGGAGCGGACTCATCCTTGTCAGATGATCTTCAAGTTGGAGCAAGTTTGGCAGGACGATAAGAAGCGAAATCACTATCACACAATGTATCACGATACTTAATTTCGCGGATTTCACGAATTTCGACGGAACGACAAACACGCACCACGCACTTTTTAAACGATGCCATGACACTAGCGCCACCTGTGTGCAGCGCCGCAATCAAAACTCGCAGAACTCGAATACATAGACGCGAAACTAACAGTATAATTTCAATTTTTGCTTATAACCACTTCAGTAGAAATTTGGACTAAAACTCCGAACCATAATTTAACAAATTATATGTGGTGAAGAGAAATTTTAATGCGCTTTGCAAAGATTACAAATTTTGCAAATATGCTGATCATGCAAGCAACTTCTTACAAGTGATAGTAATGTAAGGAGTGCGTTCAGTTTGTCGTCTGCTATACTCAATGGAGAGTCTCGAAATTGTCTGATCTTTAGTTCCAGCAGGTCGCGCGAGGTGGCGTCAGTGTCGTCGCGACGTTTGAAATTTCCGCACTGTGTCCGCGTCGTTCCGTCAAAATTCGACGAATTTCGCAATTTTGTGACTTACTGCAATTCTAAGCGCCGCGTGTGACAGTGATTTCGCTTCTAATCCATCCGCTGAACCTGTTTTGCGTGCGAGATAGGCTGGCAATGACGAATCCACTCCGTAATCCATCAAAAAATCTGATGCCGGTCGACGAGCACGGCTTGTCACGAGTAAGTTTTCTAAGTCAGAATTTAATTCCATGCGACCCTACCGTCAATATTTCAAACTTTCTCCCATCTGAGCAAACGAAACAGCAGCGTTTCCTGACTCGTGACTATCGAAATAAGATTCGAAAATTTCCTAACCTACTGAACCTGTATGTACCATATACTCTATGTACATGTTGACATGGCACAATAATGTACGTTTCTAGTAAAATGTATCATTCTATATGCCAGTGCAGCGCCAGTAACATTTCTAGTCTCTATCTCTATCCCCCCGAAATTTCACGCTCTCCATTATTTCTTCTCAAACGCGCCTCTCTTCACTCGCCACACACACACGCGCGCCGCGCAACAGTAGCAGCTTCGCACACTTCGCGTTCACGAGTGTCCGTACTCACGGGCGCATATCTCACCCTCGGCTCGCCTCGCCGAAAATGCAGTTTGTCGACGAGGCACGCCGGTGAATTTGGCCTCCATCGAGGCAGCCACGCTCGCTTGACGTGTACGAACGAACCGGAGTCAACAAGTTGTTCGGCCGGACCGACTCCTACCATCGTTCCTACCTTCGTTCCTGCCACCGTTCCTACATCGTTCCTACCTTCGTTCCCACCTTCGACCCCGCCATCGTTCCTGCCACCGTTCCTGCCATCGTTCCTACCTTCGTTCCTACCTTCGTTCCTACCTTCGTTTCTACCTTCGGTCCTACCTCCTGCCATCGTTCCTGCCACCCCACGCGAGTCGCGCGCAGGCTAAATTCCGCTTCCTATAATTATTAAATGTCACGTATCGCGTCAGTCGCCGACCGATTTAGAACCGACGCCCATGTGTCGGCACATCGGCCATGCGCGCACACGTTTCGCGACTCGCCTCAATTTTCGGACCCCTGACTCTCCGACGAGTGTCCGGTTATCGCTGCTTCTGATATCGTACGCTGACCGTGGCGTAATCGAAATTCGTCCGCTGAGGGTAATGATGGCTTCGGTGCACTCTCTCGGTATGCATTTTTGAAGCTTAAGGTTCTATCGATATTTTGCATCGGAGGAAATTCAATTGAGGCGTTGAATATAGATTTCTAAATGCACAGGTTATAAATCGTACTACTGTGCCTCGGAGAGTTAGCGAAGCAGTTCGGTTTTGATTTGCAATTTAATAATGATTGGTTCTAAGAGTGGGATTGGCGATTCGATATTTTAGGCAATATGTATTCGCGTCCTCCCGATAAGCCGCTTTGTGATGTTAATTCGGTTCTAATTCTTCCTACGTCATGCTTTTCCGAGTAAGGATACAGTATCTTCGTACCCCGCTTTTCACTTGTCTGATTTTCCCCGATAATTATAGCGATAGCACAATTCTGCGAACTGAATCTCGAAATTAATCTGTCTTTCTATCTTATCGAATCCGTCGTTTAAGATTGCAACGGTTGTTATTTCAACTCGGCTCCTACGGTTGTATTCCATTGGCAATCACATGCGGCCGTCCACCACCTGGATTTGTGCAACGTTTACAATTTCTTCTTACCCAATAAATTCTTTAACATTCTCTCACACATGTAATTCGTTCCAAAATCACAATCATCATCCCACCCCAATTCACACGAATCATCTCGAACAATCCATCGTTCGAAAACGCACGGAAAAAAAAATAAAGAAATTGCATTTAGAATTACGACCTTGAACTAAACTTGAACGATCGCCGTCAGTCGCAAAATCGTCGGGCGCGTCCGAGCTCTCCTCGTTCCCCACCCCTAAACCGGAAAAATCTCGTATCGAAAGGTCCTCGGCCGGACTCCTCTCCCCGTCCGTCTGGCCTCCGCAAAGGTACACGTACCGCATAGTCTAGCCGGCAATCTGATTGAACGAAATGCTCCGAACGGACATCGCCAAAACGGATCGTCAAAGCATTTTCCCGGCCGTGGAGCGGGTTCGGAGTCCGCTCGAGGGACAGCTCCTCTCCCAAGCCACCCCCATCCCCTCCCCAGACCCCTCGTCCTCTCTTCCGGCCCTGACGTCGAACAAAAGGAGGAAATATTAATTTCAAGGTTTTTTGCCCTATCCCTCCCGCCCCGTGCTCTCCGTCGATATTGGCAAAAGCGGCGGAAGCCCGAGCCAAGGGGCGGGCGGGCTAGTGGGGTGGCCGGGTGGGAAGGTGGAGGAGGAGGAGGAGGGGGGGGGGTACGTTGGGGAGAGCGGATCGGAGGGTGGAGTCCGCCGCGGAGCCGGGCATTAATTTGCAAAGTCGTAAACAAGACTGCCGCTGTCGATACTTTTAATAAAATGCTAGCAATTAAATTGTGCGGAGACCGGTAATGGTCGGAGTGGGGGGCGCGGAAGAGGGTTGAAGGGAGCACTGGCCGGAGGTAGACGTTGGAAGGGGGAGGAAAGAGGGTGGCCCAGGGGGAGGGGTGGGAGATGGCCGAACGAGTGGTCGGGTGAAAGGTAATATCGAACTCGTATTTTAGGTAGACGAGGTAGGAGGATGAGGACGAGGCGGAGGATGAGGACGAGGCGGAGGATGAGGAAGTGAGAGGGGCGTAGGGGACAGGAGGCGGAAGGCTGGTGCGGGAGGGAGGGGAGGATGGGGGAGGAAACGGGGAAGGGGGGCGGTCAGGGTGGCTGGCCGAGGGGCACGTAGGTGGGGTCGAAGGGGAAAGAAACAAAAAAGGACTTGCAGAAACAGAAAGAAAGCCGCGTCTTCGGGGGTGGCAGTGACGGTGGCGGGCGCTGGTGGTGGTAGTTAACCCCCACCGATGGCCTCCTCGCGACAATTTCCCCACCCTCGCCAGTCACCCATCCCCCACCCCTTCGCCGGAGGGGGGAGGTTTCTTCCTCTTTCAGCTTGCTGCCTCTCGCTTGTCTCCGTTCCTGCCCGTCCTCCTTCTCCTCCACCCCCTCCTCCTCCTCTGTCGCTCAGTTCCTTCCCGATCCTCTTCCTCCCCCCTACCCCCTCTCGTCCCTCTCTTACGATTTTTCTCTCTCGGCTCTAGACGACCAGGCACAGTGTCCCTTTGCTTCTCAAATTTGCCGCACTTTCTTCCGCACATTATTTCTCTCCGTTTTTTTCCGTGTCTGTCTCGTTCTGTCTATCTCTTTCTCTCTGTGTCTTTTTCTTTAGTCTCTCTATCAGACATTGGCCGTCTTCCGCGAAACGTTTCCAGCTTCCTTCGTCGTGTACGCTCAACGCGTCGCCTCCCATCTGCGCCGATCGTTTTTGCAATTTTTTTGAATGCCCGATCAATAGTTCGGCGAAAAAAAGAGGAATTGGGAGAAGGGAGGCATGAAATGAGCGCCGTAGGAACTTCTCCACCCTTATCCTCGTGAGACACCCACCCCCCATCTCACCCTCCCACCGAACCCCCGACCGCCACTCCCACCTTACCCCCTTTCGTCCGTCTCGCCCTCGCCTCTCTCTCTCCTTCTCCCCCCCCCTCTCTTTCTCTCTCTCTCTCTCTCTCTTTCCCTGTACCCGGTGCGACGAAATTTATCGGTTTTTCATCGAACAGCATCATCCCCCGCAGCCCAGCGCCGGCTTCGTGACTCTAATATTTTTAATTAATTATCGAGTGCCCTTCGATCGATCGCGTTTGCAGCTCTTTTTTTGTCTGTCCTAGCCGGGAGAGGAGTTGCCTTAACTCGATTTTTTAATTAATTCGCTCATCGCGACCGATGAGCATCTTGAATTTTCAGACTCCGCCCGGCATACAGGAAATTTGCATAGCCGTGAACGGGATGCTTTATGCCTCCCCCTCCCCGCCTGTTTTTTTTTATCTCCGAAGTATGGGAGCCGTTAATATTTAAATACGCGCCGGGAAATCGATACCGGACGAAACGTACCACAGTTTCTCCGCGCTGGTGGAATCAGGTGTTCGTTAACAATTACAACAATCGCACGTTATCCCATTCGATTCCCAGATAGTCGCGCCTAAGGTTCGAACTTGCGTCTCGAAAGTTGACAAATGGCGAACTCCGACACGCCTGGCGTCACTTACAATATGCTAACATCTCAGGCGCGGGCGCTCTTGTCTAGTGCATACTTCAAAGCCTCGCGCCGCGTGCTCGATACAGAAGCTGCGTCGGCAACAAGCGCCCAGGTTACGTAAACGCACTTACATCCAGATTTACAAATACATCCTCGCGGCGTCCTCTCGGCATCCTCGCCCGAACGCGCGCGCTGTTTGCCCGCCTCTAAGTAACCGCGAGCTCCTACAATCGCGCGGACACCTAATGGCCTAAAGGCTCTGACCAACTTCTCATTTCGACTCATCCACACTCGCACACCTTCAACCGAGCGCTACTATCCCGATATACAGTCACCATCGCGAGAAAAAGAACATCTCGCCGATCGTCGGCCGACTCGCACGTCCACTCGTCCGGCCCCGAAGCGCATAAATATGCAGGAATACCTGGCCGCAGCCCTGACAGGCCAACGACGATATGGAAAAGCCGCTGGCACGGAAAATTCACTTTCGCCATGAACTTTCGCCCCCGTCTTCCCGCGCGCGCCGCAGACACGTGACCGCTCGGAGAGTACGCGGACGCATATGTTTCTGCCTCTGCAGAGCGACGTGTGTGTATGTGCGCGTACGTATCGTCCGGGAACGAGGAACAGTATCCGGGGAGTTGTGCGCGACTGTAACCACCTGTCACGCTTCCATGCCTTAGTCGTTCTTACGGCGGACAGGGGAAGGGCCTGAGTACGATCGCGAGCCTCCCGTTCGATGGCGAGCGTCTATAATCGTGCATCCTTGCATGGCGGTGCGCCTCCGGGTCGCATAAATCACTAAAAAGTCGCCGGCGGTCGGCTCTAGCTCTTTTCGTGGAACTCCGAACGGCGGCCTGCCGAGAGCGGGCCGGACTCTATAGACGCCGAGCCGCGAGCGCGGCCACGAGCGTGCGCGCGAGCGCGCGGACGTCTAAATAATCGATATATAATGCTTTTCACCTTTGTGCCACAAAACCGCGACCCGTTAAGGAAACGATTCCCGCCTCTCTATCTCTCACCCTCTCTGTATTTCTCTCTCTCTGTCATTCTCTCTTTCTCTCACTCTCTCTTTGCCTTTTGTTCCTCAGCGTATCTTTCTACGGCTTAAAATGTACACCTTATAGATGGCAACGTGTCCTTGCCTCCGCGCAAGGAGAAAGATATAAGAACGTTACCAAGATTTAGTGCATGTGTACGTTACGTAATAGTATTTGTAATATGTGTAAATATGCTTGGCTTTGTCCTCTGTTTTCCTCTCGGCTCTGACCCCTCCTTTTTCTTGATCATGTTATACCTCTCTGCTTGCTTCTCTTTCACCTCTGCCAGACGAACGGGTCGTGGCACGCCGGGGTTCGTTCTTGAGCATAGCACGCCGTAAGTTCTCCTCTCTCTCGCGCCTCTTGCACGCGCATTACCGGCGGCATGAAAGAATCTACGCAGCTAGGCATCGGGATACTGAAACATTTAACGTCGGAGTTTCAGAATGCCTGAATAATGACATGCGAACGGCTGAGCATTTGCATACTCCACTTCAGGGATAAGTAATCGGTATCCCAGTTTTCAAGTATTGACGCACTTAAACTTCCCAGTCTTTACAACACTTACCTATTTACACGTCTCAACGACCAGATGTATCCGTGCATCTTGACATGCACGCTTCTGTCTATCTCTCTTCATGTCCCCCTCTCTCTCTCTCTCTCTCTCTCTTCCTCTCTCCCTCTTTTCGCATCCCAGCGGCGTGCCATTCTCAAACGGTCTCTTCCGCGGCATCGTCCGTAAATCGAAACTTTCGGCATTGGCAGAATATTTCGGCCTCGCGGAGTTCGCCGAAATAATTCAGGGCGCCGCTCGCGTCTCGTGGGATGTTGCGTACGTGTTCGCACGCGTCCGAGGGTGGGGGGAAAGAGACTGCGGGCGCGAGAGAGGGTGGGAAAGTTGGAGAGGGACGGAGCGAGAGACAGAGAGATAGAGAGAGAGAGAGAGAGAGAGAGAGGAAGACGAGAAGGCTGAGAGAGAATATCAGATTACCGTTCGACCCCTGCATAGTGGCTCCTGGTGACGATGCAATGCGGATAATTAAATTATAAGATATACCACGGTGTCTGCCGAAGTTTGAACAACCAACGTGACGCACACAGCTCGAGCGTCCTGCGAGAGTGTGTCCGTGCTACCTGTGAATGTACTATCTCTGTGTGAGCATAGCTCTTCCCTAGGTCGGGGATAAACGCCGTGCGACTATTGTAAGATTTATCGACATTGTCGTGCATCGCCGCGCCAGCCTCGAACAATGCGAGGAGCTGTTTCTTTGATGAGAGCCAACCTTCGTTTGAAGATCGAACGTTAAAAGTCCAACATTTTTTACACGCCGTTGCCCTCCTTTACTCCGACGCGCAATCGGACGCTAATAAAATCCGGAGCGTCGAATTGATCGGCATAGGCGAACGAAAGCCGCGGGAGGGGAAGTTATTTGACGCTCCTATCAAGATGCACGGCCACTTCCGTGTGTCCGATATTTCGGGCGAATATATGGATGAGATTCGCGGAACATCGCCCTGAGCACGTTCGGAACCGTAAGCGGCCAGTGGCTGCATTTGCATCGGGCGAAACACTTACGATTTACTACTGACCCACATAGAATCTCGGAATTCAGCGGCAACCTACATAATTTCCTGGAATTCGCCCCCAACTAACAGGTGGGTCCTAGACGGAAATTGCACGGTTCACTTCGGACCGCAATATTTGGGCACGGCAATATCGCGGGGCGCACGCGACGAAGATGCATTCCGATATCGGGGTTGGCGCATTCTTACGCGATCCTTGACGCTAAATTTAGACGACAGGCAGGGGGCGGGGCGGGCAGGGGACCGTTAACGAGTCCTTTCCCCGGAACGGTATGCGGTATTAAAATGTGTTACGCGGCGGTCGGGAAATTTAGCCTTCGTATTCGCGCCTGAATGGGATAAGCGAGTGGAAATTCCTCGGCGGTGGGGGGAGGGGAAAAAAATCGGCAGTCGCTGACCGGGTTATCTTAACGTCGTGTTGGAAAAGGCAGCTAGCCGACCGTTAAGATAGTTGCCGGCGTGGCGGTAATCGTTCGCGATCGTTAGCGATCGCTTAACATAGAGTCGAAGTACCTGCTTACAGTGCCGATAAATAGTCGGACACCTGCGATAACGTGTCCATCGGACTTGCCAACGGCGCGAAACAGTCGGTCTCGGCCACAGCAGGCCTCTTAATTGATTATCATTCCGCGGAGAAGGAGAGTTCTAATTGGGATCCGACGTTAACTTGACGGATTTTGAGGGAATTAAGTGGCTATTATAGAATTAGTAGATTGGCGGACTAATTGGCGGGGAAGACATGTCTAAAGCTGAGTTGTCATGTATTATCGTCTGTATCGGCATTACGTGCTCGCCGTTGAAGGTTAAAAATATGAGTGTCAGAGTAGATTTAAATGGAGAAATTAAACATTTGTTACTTCTACTCACATAGTATGGCGTATGCAGTAGTAGATTTGTACTTTCAGTACCATCGAACGTAATTCGCAGAAAATTGCAACCAGTTCCACTTGCAACAGTTTGACTATGGCTTGGAAAGCGTTCGAAACGAGGGTCGAAATAGGGTCAAGAAAGTCTTCCCGTTCGTTTTCGCACGCTGCGAGAGGATCGATAGTCACATGTGGCCGCGTCGGCAGCCAATATATTAAATGTGCGTTCGGATAGCCGGTGGTTTGTAATCTTCCCCCCTTTGGAAGGTGGTCCCAAAGTTACGGCCGACACGGCGTACGTTATACATGTTAATGCTGTTAGCATGTTTTCCCTCCCACTTCTGGCCGTATACGAGTATAAGGTGACGTGACTAATGACATAATGCGGACCATTAAGACTCTTTCCTCGTTCACTTCGGCTGTCAGCGCTGCCGCCAGCTTCTCGCCATTGTTCCTCTTTATCATCGTTTATCGATGCCACCTCCCGGGTTATGCGACTTACTTAAACTGTTTAAAGAGTGGGTAATCGGCCGCAAAGCGAGTCGCGCAATTTGTCCAAGCGTCGACGAGCAATGCGACGAAGGAAAACGCATTTAACGCCGTTACGGCCGAGCGAGCAATCTATGACCGAACTATTATGAAATTTAATGATTGTCAGGCGTCGCCGAGCCGAATGACAGCGGAGCGTCGGCGCGTCGAAGGCGCTTGTTCACGGATGTTGACAGTTCACTGTCATTGTCGCGTGGACCCGAGGAGTCGTTAAACCTTTAACGCCAACTAATTCGGCCACTTATCAGCAAGTCACTAGACAATGCAAACCGTAAGCCAATGAAAAATTTCTTAAACGCATCGAATCTCTGTGAAACGATCTTATACAATGCTTACCCCTAAAACTGAAGCATTTCCAAATCTAGACTTGTACATCAACGTCTCTCAATACCTATATCCATCGATAACAATTCCCTCCACCATCCATATTCCCAGTGCGAATTGTCGAGCGGGCGCAAAATGAAAAAATCATCGCGGCCGCAATGCATTAACATAGAAGCCGAGAGAGAGAAAGAGAGAGTGAGAGAGAGAGAGAGGGGGAGCCCGACTGGATTCGGAAAAGTGAGTCGGGCAGCGGAAGGTGGCGCGGCGAGGGGCGGGAAGGGCGGCTAAGGGTAGAACCGGGGGGTAGTTCAGCGGCGCAGACTCCCCCGGAGCGACGAAAGTCATCGTCCTAAAAAATCCAACACTTCGTCGACTTCGTGGCGAAGTGCAGCGGGGCTCTTTCATGCGCCCACGTCGGAGTCATCGTCTTCGCGTCGGGCTCGAGGGACGAGTGGGTGCCCGCCGGAAGCGGGGACAGAGGGGAGGAGGGGTAGGGGTAGGGGGGGCATGCGGGGTGGGGCGCGGTGCCGTGTTTTTGAAGCGTTTCATAATTGAGACCGTGTCTGGTAGAAGGAGTAGAACGAGGCTGCGGCGGCCGGGCGAGGGGAGGGTAAGTAAAGGGGGGTGGGGGGGTGAGGAAGGGTGCGATGACGCGAGGACAGGAGGGATCGATATCATTTTTTTTCGGCGCACCAGTGCATACTTCGCGGACGGAGGGTGGGAGGGGGGTGGGGGGGGGGGGATTGAAGGGTGCAGCACACATATGCACGTCGAGGCTGGCGTAGGAGAGACGCGGCTCGAAAAAAAAAAGCAAGAAAGAGGGGTCTGACGCGCGCGTACGCGGGGAGAGAAGGGCGGGGGAGGGTGAGGCTGAGGGGTTCAGGAGAAGGTGGAGAGGGGAGCGGACGAGGGGGTGGAAGGGCGTAGGGCGCACGGGGCGGGCGCGCTTTTTGACAAAGGGGCGACGACGCTTTTTTATAATTGCGTTTTTAATTTGATGGATTCTTTGATGCGTTTCGTCGTGCTTTCGCGTGCGGAGGCGGAGAGGGTGAGAGGCAGCGGAGGGAGGGGTGGGGCAGGGGTGTGCGTGCCGATGGGCTGAGATGGAAGGAGAGAGCTACATATGCATCCGGGGTGGGTGGGTGGGGGGGGTGTCACGACGACAAGAGCTTTTTCTGGCTCGGCTTGAACCTCTCTCCTTTTCCGCCCGCTCTTCTCTCTTTCTTCTCTCTCTCGCTCCTCCTATCGTCTCTCCGTCTACTCTTGCAATCTGCCCCGACGCACACAACCTTTGTCTATGTCGCGCGGCGGCGCGAGAGTCGGAGCGAGGAAGCAACTTTTCTACCGGGCGTACGTACGCGCATTTCTCCGTCAATTTCTCTGTCTTGTTTCCTTCGGCCTTCCTTCTCCCTCCTTCCCACCTCTCCTTTACTCTCTCCTTTACTCTCTCCTTCGTCCTTTCCTAGCACCCTTTCGTCGACCTTCCCTGTCACTCTCCCTCTCCCTTCCTCTCACTCTGTAACACACACACGTTAACCCACACGCGCAGAGATTCGGTCTCGCTCTAGCCAGTCGTCGACTCTTTCACTCTATTCTTCTCCCTCACTAACGCCGCCCGACTAAATTACTTTCAATTGCGTTTCCCGGAGGCATTTCCGTCGCGCTGGATTTCCTCCAGGCACCGCCGACGATTTTTCACCGCGACACGCTCGCCAAGCCCTCTGCGTGACCTCCTCGCGATTATTGGAGAGCACGCGCGCGCGCGCGCTCGCGCCAGCGAGCGCCAGTGTAAGCTTACACACACGGGGTGGGAATCCTACGGAAGCAAGATTAAGTGGCCGCTGGCTAGCGGACGGTCTAATCCGTCAAGATCATTCTGACGTCTGTGCGTCCGGTGCGAATCTCTCCACCCTGTCCCGATGTACAAAATTCGATTAGTTCGATGATCGAAGATCAAGCAGACGCTTCAGCGCTCGAATCGCGCTATATCGCGCCCGGGAAATAATTGCGCGGTCCGCGCGATACGTCCGACATTATCGAAATCGATAAAGATGGCCGGCTCGAGGCGCGTCCCGCGATCGAATGTTTTCTATGGAAATCCGATGAATCTGCGGTTATCTGATGGAAATACGGATTAGCATAAGCGTCTCTAGAATCTACATTTGAATTAAATTGTTTGAGCGAGCCGAACCGAGGCGTACACAGGGTTGTTCTATGTAAATCGTATTTGGAAAATAGTCGAGGAATTAGATTCGACACTTTCCGGCCGATGCTATTTAGCGGGTGTCCGACGGGAGTCTCACCCCGAGACGGCTTATTAAAATATCGACGGTTCGTGCCGTTCCCTCGGCGCCGTTTCGCGACAATAAACAAACGCATTAATGAAACAGTGGAGAGAGAAAAAAAATATGAAATGATTGCCGGCGCTGCATACCGAATTAATAATGACGCGTCACACACGCGGGAGCGTACAAATAAACTCCGGCCGGCAATTTTGAAAATAGCTTTATCGCGGTTAACTGTTTTCCCCCGTAACAATAAACGTGAAAACGTAACAAGCCGCTACATTGAGCCGGTCACGCTTCGCATGTAATAACATCACGATCGAAATCCGCGCAATTATCGCTGGCGACCGAAATTCGCCGAAACGATATATAGCCTCCCCTTTATACGTACCTTCTCTCTCGCCCGCACGATTTTTTCGCCGCTCACGCCTCTCTCTTTTTATAATCGTCCGATATCGGATCCTACCAGGGAGGAAGTCGAGGGAAAACGCGTGCGCGCGCAGCTCTTCCCTCTTTATCTCTCCTTTCCTATCTCCTGCTCTCACTCGCTCTCTCTCTCTCTCTCTCTCTCTCGCTATCTCTCCATTCCTCATACTCTCTCTTTCTCTCTCCGAGTATCGAAAAGTGAGACTATTAACGTAACGCGGTTTACGAGACCGAAACTATGCGGATCCATTTTGACTTTCGACCGCAGGATCCGAGCGAATTAATAATCCGAACCTTGAATTAACCGGTAATTATACCGGCACCGGGTGCATTTAATTCCTGCTTCGACTTCCGACCCGGAACGTTAATTAGCATTTCGGCGAGTGCAGAATTCGCGGTCCGCGCTTTCTATCCGCTCTTCGCCTCAGCCGGCTTCCTTTCGCGCGCGCGATGCTTCGAACCCGTCTTTCCTCCCAAACCCCAAAATCTCGCTCGCCATCTTTCCAGCTCCGCGACCGAGTCCGCCTGACTCCGGCGCCGGCGGATTCTGCCCCCGAGAGAGTGTGATGGCACGATGTAGCGGGGTAAATGGGCGATTAGCGATGGAGGGGGGAGGGTGGATGTAATGAGCAGGGATTACGAAACGAGCGTCGTTCGTTCTGCGAAGGGAATAACAGTTTAATCGCATTGAAAGTCAGCCCCGGCGTCGGGACGGGGTTGCAGGACGTCGCTGCAATACAGGACGATACGAGTGAATCGACTCAGGCCAAATGGCGCTTAACAGTAACGGGGGACGTTGATACTTTTTTTTCTGCCACCCGAGAGAGAGGGAAGATCTCTATGGAATGATTCAAGGTCATTACCGATTCTCGCACTTGACAGGACGTTACTATAATACGGGACGATACAAGTGAATCGACTTACGCGAAATGGCGCTTTACATTAACGGGGTTGACATTTTTTTCTACCACCCGAGAGGGAAGGATCTCTGTGAAATGATTCAAGGTCATTACCGATTTTCGCACCTAGTCTGAAAGAGTTATCGAAATCGCTAGCTAAAAGTCACGATGGGTGATGATACTTTTACTGCTGAAATGTTTGTCAGGCAGGAAAGCATTTTGAGCGTTCGGCTAGTCCGATCGACTAGGGAAATCTAGTGACACACGACCGCGCGCGCGCGCACAGGGAACAGAACAAAATGCGTAGTCGATCGCGATGATTTTGACGAAGGGCTTCGAAGGTACAAGCGCGTGTATCAACGCGATATCGTTGTTGTCGATCTTCGTTAAAACTATTTCGCGCCGGGATCTAGCAGCCGTATCAGCTGCGACTATGACCATTGATAGCTCAGCGGCGCGCGGCCAATGGCGGGCGTGCGCGTGCACGCTCGTGCACGCGCGTGCCGACCCGCGAGGCCAGCGAAAATCCGAAGGGCATTTAATTCTGCGCACAGAGGACGGTTGCGCCTTTAATGCGATTTGTCACTATTTCGTATCTGTCCCACGGCCGGGGAGCACGCGTGCGCGCACGCGCTCTCGCGTGCCATCACCATTTTTATTGCATTTTCCAGCGCGGGACCCCGACGGGACTGAAAATTGCGCCCCAAACAAAACATTTCGTTTTTTGCCGAGCTTCTCGTCGTTTCCTCTGATCGTCTATCGTCCCTCTCTCTTTCCCCACCTATTTTTTTTCCAGATTCTCTCGTTGTCTTTTTTTTGTTGCTTCTCCCTCTCCGAGTGCGCGATTTTTTTTTCCACCCAGTACACACCGCAATGTTCCATCCTTCGTCGATTTTTTCCTCTCCGTCCCTCCCCGTCCTTCTCCCTCTCGCCCCCTCTCGCAGCTCTGCCTCCGACCATCCCTTCCCACCTACCACCCCTCACCCCACCCGTTGTGTCTCTCTCCCCCGCTCTTTTCAAACCACCCCAACGTTTCGTTTTCACGCGGCGCGTCATCGCAGATATCGCGTTTCCGAGCGAGCCGAAAACGAGATTATTATTCCCAGCGGTGAAAACTTTCAATCCATTAGCAGCCGGATCGCGTTTCATAAATTTTTAAGTAAAAATTAATTAAAACCCTGTCTCCGGGTGACCGAACTCCGGCAACCGTTATTTGTTTATCATTTGCGTTAATCTCCTCCCCCCATCGGACTGTAGACCCCTTCCCACCCCCCGGGCCTGCCCTCCACTCTCAGCTCCCAGCGTGCGCGCGCGCGCGCGCGCGCGAGCTTCGGCCTTGTGTTGGCAAACATCGACGCAGACAGATTCGAACGGACGTGTCGGCCTCGTCGGCGTCGACAATATTGGCCCCAGCGTCTCGTCTATGTATAATGTATAAAACGAGCGGCGGGGTGGCGGACGCTGTGCGCGGCCGGGATTTTTTTAAAAAGCGGCGAACGAGCGGCCGACGAGGAAACGTTTTCGCACAATTTTCGGGACGCGCGCGGATTATCGCTCGAGATCGTCAACGCCGATGCGTTCGCGGTTGTGGCAGGGAAGAGAGGGATGGGAGGGGTGCTGGGAAGGGGGTGCTGTTCTCTAAACCCGACGGTGTTTGTAATGACGTCCCGTCAATTTTTAAGTATTTCCCGGGCAAAAACGCTCGTCGAGCCGCACGAGGAGCCGGACGGACGAGGAGAATCGAAATTAGCCGCTTGCGAGTGATAGGTTGGATTGTTTTTCGCGAGCGGGCGTTGCCGATGAGTGGCCGTTACATTTTGATCGGATCGATTTGTCTGGACGGTGGTAATTGGTTAAATTAGAAGATCGGTAGAGATTCTGTAATGGTTGAAGTTCGGAGCTTCGAAGTTTGCCTGCAGCTGGGACGGCTTTCATTGTTTTATTATTATTGGACGGGATTGCACGATCCGGCATTGTTAGGGACGCAGAGACATTTAACGTATGAACAGTGTAATTAGAATCATCCTTTCGTTCTGTATTGTTATTATGTTCATGCTTCGGTACAATTATTTTTATACAGTAACGTTGGTAGACATACTGAAGTGTATCGAATATACGGAAACTTTCACAAATCAGTAAAAACCTAGACAAATCGGGGCATCCCTCGCAATACCTCTTACCTACCCCCGAATTTTAATTCGATCCAGCCCAGAGCCCACTTTGTGTATTCCCGTCCGCCCCGAAGCCGATCGACAGCCCGCTGATAACGGCGGCAAAAAGGTCAGGTACGTCACGATGTTCGAACTAAAATTCCTCCGACGTCGAAAATACCGTGGGTGGATTTCGACGTCGGGAATAACGCGGGGCGTCCACTTTGATTTCGATGACGTTAACCTAGCTACATCGGAGACAGACGGGCCTTGGGGGGTGGTTTACGTGCGCGCAGATCCTCTCCGCGATTTTAACCCCGAAGACTCCTCTCACGGCAGCCTCCGCACTTTGACCATTCTCGTCCCAGCCTTCGCTGCCAGGAGCGCGGTCAATCAGCAACGGTGTCAGCCATCGCATCGCTTGCCATTAGAACAAAAGATCACGCTCGAGAGACTCGAACAGCTCGGCAGACGCCTGTCGATCGTCCGGCGAAGTAATAGAAAAATAGGAAAGCCACCCCCCCACTCGCCGATCGCGATAAACGCTCCCGAGGATCGTCTCGATCGAACGAGCAGGAGGTCAAAAGCGAAACCTGTTAGGTGACAGCTGAATTTTGTTCGAAGATCGCGGGCTCGTAACGCGACTCGGCGGAATTTTATAACGACTCGAGGACTCGCGTCCTCATCGTTTCGATGAAGTTGCGCGCGCGCGATTCCCGGCGATAATGTCTGATCGTGATACTTGGTACGTCGCGGGAGTGGGAACAATCAATATCGCAACGTGAAATTATTCACACCCTCGGCACCCGCGACTAACGCACTCGTGACATTAACGCGTGATATCAAGTGCGCTTAATTATTAATTAAAATGATCATTGTCATTGTGCCGAAATTATTACTAGTACTATTAGTATTATTGTTATTATTGTTGGGATGTTATTATTATTATTGCCATTGTTATTATCACTAATTAGTAGCCTCCTCTTCGCGCTGTTTAACTAAGCCAGTTTCGTCCTCTCTGTCTCTATCTCGCTCTTTCCCTCTCTGCCTTTTTTCTCTATTTCTCGTCCTCGATATTTGGGAGTAACGAGAGGCTGAAACAACATCGGCGGCCTGACAAAAATAGCCAATTAAATTATAACGACGAAGGTTACGCACTTTTTCGCGAATCCGAAACGTCGCCCGTGGCCTTCGGCGGCTGCCACTTATTCCGGCGTCGCGTATCGTCATCGAACGCTATAACGCGCGCGAGCATGGCGTAGGCTGCAAATTAGGTGGGTGGGGAACGCGTGCGGTCATCGGAACAGCCGAGTGTCAGCGCAAATTTTATTTCGCGCGAAACAAAGCGCGTCGACGAAAATACATTAATTTTTACATTTTACTCAATTTCGTCCAGGCACTCGGCAGCTGCTAATTGCAAATCTCGTACACGACAATTGCTCTCCGTCGCAAATATAACATGTCCGTCCCAAAGATTTTTCATCGATCGACAATTGATCATCAGAAGTCGAAAATCACCTGAAAAATATCGTTCGGCCACAACCCTAAAAATCGGCTTCCACTCCACTCTTTCGGTCGAAGCACAGGAAGCCGAAACGAATCCGAACCTCTTCCCCGGCAAGTTATCGTCGGCCACCACGTTCGTTATGCTCGCCTGGTGGTCGTTGCGACATGACAGAAGTGCCGTCCGTCAGTCGGCGTCGCAATTAACGAGCGAAAAAGCTCGGCATCCGCTCGTTGTCGCCAGCCAGCGTCGCGGCCGGAATTTATCGCGTTGCGTGCCGCCCCCACCCCTCCCTCCTCACCCCCGGGGCCACCATCAGGCCAAGGAGGGGTTGAAGGGTGGCCCCGGACGAAATCGCGCCGTTCGAGTCGGTCGCGGAGAAAGCGTCGTCTGAAGTGTCGAGGACGTCGTACATCCCCCCCCCCCCCCCCCCACGCCTTTTTTTTCACGCGCGTGCAATTCCGTCTCTGTGAGCTCGCATCCTTTCCGTGCGTGTCCGCTGTATGTCTGTCGTGGAGCGCCGGCGTCTTTCGACAGAGCAGTACGCGTGTCACTTGACGCGTGTGCACGCGCGAGAAAAAGGGAGAGCGCGACGGCGTGTGACACGCAGCCACGGGCGTGTATCAGTTCGCACTCTCGAGCCTTCCTTTGTGCACGCGCGAGAACGAATGGGGAGAGGGAGGTTCAGAGGGATTAAGGGGGAGAGAGAGAGGGATGAAATTTGAAAGATCGAAAGGGGGAGAGGCTGAGAGATCGAGAGATAGAGAGAGAGAGAGAGAGAGAGAGAGAGTATGAGGGGGTGAGAAGCTAAGGGGTGGCAGGATAGAGAGACGGCGGCGTGGAGCTGAGAAGTAGATGCCTAAATTTAGTAGACACGTAAAGTATAGTAGCGGCAGTGTGCGCCGAGAAAGTGTAGGCGAGAGTGTTAGGGGTGGCGGACGAGCGGGAGGGGTGGCTTGGGGGGTGGATGAGGTGCGGAGAGATAGGAGGGATGGAAACTCAGTGCTTTGGTAGCCGTGGTTTAGGGTGGCAAAAGGAGGATGCCAGAGGTGGAAGTGTGCCAGTGTGAAGGGGGTGGTAGTGACGGGTGGGAGAGGAGGGAGGTCGGCGAGGGGGAGGAGGGGGTGGTTGGCGGTGGTGCTGGATGAGGCGAGAGGGGAGAAGTCGGGTGCGAGAGAGAGGGTTGTAGAACGAACTGTTGCTTCCCCGAGAGCCATGCCGCGCTGGGTATTTCTAACACAGGATTTTCGAGAGCCTCCCAAACAGGATTTAAACGTTTTCACCGTCCATAAGACCTATCGTTTTCAGCGCACCACCGCCAATTTTCCTCCCGTCGACCCGGCATCTTGTCGTCGTTTCCCATCTGCCCCGGTCGAGTTCCTTCGGAACAATGACCGCCCCTGCAGCCCTGACTTTTAGTGGAGCGTAGCTTCATCAAGGTCTTCAAAACGATCCGTCAGCTTATCAAAATGATTTTCATCTAGTTTGGAAGGCGGTTGAAAAGGGGCTAACGTTCTCTTTCGATGATACAGTCTGGGAGGGTCATTGTTAGTTATGAAGTAATTATACATCAGAAAGATAATCGATCGCATATCTATAGGGTGTGTCGTAAGCGACGCGCAAATGAGGAATAAGGTAGCCGTAATGAGCGTAACTAGCCCAACTGACATTTTTTTCCATTCGTACAATGATCGCGGCAGATAATTACCGGGCAGGACAAATAAATCGCTAGCGGTGAATTTTGATAAAGCTGATTTTTCCCCACCTGTTCAGTCGGCACTCATTACACGAAGACACTTTCGAGTGGAATCCGCGCGGCGCACGTTTTAATCGCACCTTGTAATTAATTCGTAAACATCAAAGCCTCGCGAGCGCAGCGCAATGGGAAGAGAGGGAGAGCGAACGAGGGGTAGAGAAAGACAGGGAGAGGGGGGAGAACCGAGAGAGAGAGAGAAAGAGAGAAGCGAGAAGTGCTTACCGTTGACATTTTCGATTGCATTTGTCGTCTGCGTGTAAATGAGAAAAATATGTTCTGTCGAGTGGCAGAAATTAAACGAAAAAATCAGCCCGCCGGGATTAACTGTACGCATGATAGCGTTTATACCCATAATGAATTGAGGCGGAGAGTTCGAAGTTGGGCATGCGGCTGACAAAAAAGCGTTTCGTCGATACCGCCGCCCGCGAACATTGCTCGGAGAGGGAGAGGGAGAGAGAGAGAGAGAGAGAGAGAGGGAGAGAGTGTGAACGATTCGTCAAAGGGAGGAGGCGCTGAATGTGACACTTGCAGTAATGACCGCCGCCAACTGAGCCGCATTCCTTGAGGAAGAAGGAGGGAAGGAAATCAGAATTTCGCCGCGGCAGGGAGAGGAAAACAAGGGGTCGGCAGGGACAAAATGTCAGCGGAGAGGAGAAAGGCTCGTCTGTGTGCGTCTGAGCCTCGACCCTCCGTCTCTTCTCGGCTCGGATTTTCTCTCTCTCCTTTCCTTCTTCAACCCCACCCTCCCTCCCTCTCTCTTTCTCTCTCTCCTACCCTCGCATTCCCTCCTCAGAGCGGACGGCATCCTTCCAGCTCGCTCTTTCGCTTTTTACCTCCGTACGCTGACCTTAGCCTCTTCAGAATTTTCAATGCATACCGGCAGCGCTCGCGGCCGCTCTGAGGTCGAAGTCGTCGAAAACTATTAGCCATAATGCTATTATGCTCAACTTTCGCCAGTTCATCTCGGCACGTTGTCCTTGCTCGCGCCCCTCTCCTCCCTTCCAATGTGACTCTGACGAAAACAGACTATCCAATTGAAGATCCATTGTACTTTTATCTGCTTTCTCATTACCAATATCGATTCAGACAATTTTGGGTCGACATCGGGACTGCTTCGGTAAAGAGAAACATTTCGGAATTAGCGCGTCCTAACATACATATTCCGACCGAAATCCGATAGCGGACCTGCTCTATCTTCGGAGAGAACCCGCAGCGTCGAACTTCGACAATTTTCAATCGTCGAAGATAATCCAATGTACGACCTTAACTCCCAATAAGCTCACAAAGCAGCCACCCCTCCGGGCTAACGCCCCCCGCCGAAAACGATAACAAAGAGCCGGCAAAGCCGACCGCGCTCGGCACAAAGAGGCCGAAGGAGGAGAAGGCTCGCCGCGAAGCGAAGGAAGACGAGAGCGCGTGCAGGAAGCGTCGGAAGGGAAGGGACACACCGCTCTGTGGGGAAGGCGGGGGGTGTGGGGTACGAGGAAGCACGTAAAACAAAGTAACGACGAAATGCACTTCCCCCCTCGCCCGCTCCCTCGCCGCTCGCCCGGAGGGAAACGTCGAACGAAACGTTAAAAACTGGGAAGAGGAATGAGGATGAGATGAAGGATGAGGAGGCGGTGGTGCGGGGCCGAGGGAGAGGGGGTGGGTGGGTGGCTGGGGGTCGGGTAGGAAGGGGTGGTCTAGGTGGTGGCTCGTCGGGAGGGTCGGAGAGAGCCCTGTGGAGGCGCGAGGCGGAGGTTGAGGATGAGGATGAGGAAAGGGGCGGTAGGGATGCGGGGCGGGCGGAGGGGGGGGGGGGGGGGTGCGAGAGGGGCCGGGACCGTGGAGTACGGCGCAGGGGGTAGAGAGATGTGCCGTGGCAGGCGGGCCACCCTGGGAGGGTGCCGGGAGGTTATGACAGCCGAGGTATTGAGCGGATCCTTCGTTAAAAAAACGAGAAGCACCGCGTTGAGGCGCGTGGAAGGGAGAGAGGGAGCGAGAGAAAGAGCGAGGGAGAGACAGTGGGAAAGGGAGGACGAGGGGCAGCGGGGGGGCGAGATGGGGGAAGGAAGGAAAGAACGGCCGGGGGAAAGAGTGAGAAAAAGAGTGGGACGGGGGGAGAAAGAAAGATGGTGAAAAAGAGCGGAGGAGGAGGAGGTGGAGGGCGAGGGAGGGGACGTAAGCGTGTGCGCTGTGTCTCTGGGTGTAGGTGTATGTGTGCGCGCGAGAAACGGAGAAAGGGAGAGAAAGAGAAACGTAGGAAGAGGTTGGGGTGGATGGGAGGGCGAGAGTGCAGGGTTGCCGACGCCGACGCTGCCGCCGCCGCCAGCAGCAGCAGCAACGGCAGGCGGCGGCGTCGGAGTCGGCGTCGGTGGTGGTGGTGGTGGTGGTGGTGGAGGCGGCGGCGGCGGCGGGCGGCACGATGGAAGTGGGTCCAAGGGGTGAGACCAAGTAACCGAATCCAACGCACCCTTGCCTCGCGCCCACCGGCACCCCCTTTCGCCAGGGGAAAAAACGGAGTGCACGATCCTCTCTCGCCCGCTACCCTCTGCCACCCCCTCCCGATACGCCTCTTCCTCATCGTCGTCGTCGTCCTCCTCCTGCTCCTTCTCCTCTGCCTCCGCGTCCTGCGCCTCGTCCTGCTCCTCGTCCTCCGACCTTCTCCACCGGCTCGTCCGCCGCCCTGGCTGCTCTTCCTGGAGCAGTTCTGGCCCTCTCTTTTTCTTTCTTTCTCTCTCTCCCTCTTCCCATCTGCCCCTCTCCTCCTTCTCCCTCTCGCCCTCTCTCTCTCTTTCTTTCTCTACCTTCCCCGGTTCCCATCGCGCCGCTCCGGTCCTTTCCTCTTCCTCTCCTTCCTTTTTCCCTCGTTCACTCCATTTCGTTCCTCTCCCCCCCTCCCCTCCCTCCTACTTCTCTGTCCGCCCCCGTTGCCACCCATCCCCCTTCGCCGGGCTTCCTTCCTCGTCGATCTCGCGCACGCTGTTGCTTCGTCACTCCGGCTTCCTCTGTCTCTCTTGATTACTCTCGCCCCCGCTCATCGATGGGCTCCTTCTGGCTCGGGAAAAATATTCCGACATCGGGGGAGGTCGGCGCCGAATCGGAAAGGGTTGCCGGGGACTTATGCACCCCCGGGCGTACCTGCGCAGCGAAAATGAGTCGCGACGCGCGATGGGAGTCATCAATGATGCAGCGGGCGTCTAGGGTTACTCGGATTCCTCGAGCACTGAATTTCGACGGACGAATTATACCCCGCGTTAAAAATGTACAGCCGACCGATAACTATCTACTCCTCGATACTCCTTACAACAATACCGATCGTTCTATCGGTAGCCGTATCGGTACTACGATCGTCTGACTTCTAATTTCTGGAACTAATTAAATGCCAAGAGGTCTCGGACGCCTTAGCAGAGGCACAGTATTCTTCCATCACACTATTCTCGTCCGTGACGAGTACTAGTTTCTCCATTCACGGCCTGCCGTCCGTTGACGAGCAGGCTGGATGGCTGGCGTGGCGAATATGTCGAAATCGCGATTATGACCACACGAAATCAGCGGCACGCTTCGAGCGTCGCGACGCAAGGCCGCGAGGAAAGAGCGACCGACCGCAGAGAGGCGCATACAGTCGAACAACGAACACAGTGTGAGAGAGAGAGAGAGAGAGAGAAAGACAGACAGAGAACCGAACTGCGTCGCTCTAAACGCAAGGAACGGAGCGTACGAAAAGGCGCACCGAGCTAGAAGGCGACGGAACGTTCTAACGCGAGAAAAAGAGAGTGCGAGACATAGAAAAAGGAGGACAGAAAGCGATGAGAACGTCGTCGTATAGGAAGTAGGAGAAGGAGGAGGCGGCGGTAGAGGAGGAGGAGGAGGAGGAGGACGAGGTGGTGGAGGAGAGCGGCGAGCGGAAACGAGAGAGGGCGGCCAAGGGGGGTCCAGGGCTGTCAAGAGAGGGGCGGAGAGGGGTGGTCGAGTATAGAGAGAGCGTTTGTTCGTCGACGGAAATGCAGGCTGGACACGGAACGACGGAAAGCGAATAGTGTGTGCGAAGCGCACTCTGGATTCGCGTAATGGGAAAATCGATTAGGAGAGCGGAGCGGCAAGTAAGGTGACCGGCCCAAGGTGTGCGCGGGATATATCGCGTGGGCGGGCGCCGCCTTTCGTTCCCGATAGCCGGGGGGACGGGCGGGGGTTCGGAGAGGGGTCGAGGGGAGGGAAGAGCGCGCGCGGCCGGTTTTCGTCCTTCAAAAATGGCACGCGCCGAGTCTCTGCGCGTCATCGATCACCCCTGGCAACGCGCGAGCGGCTGACCGAACCTGCTAGGTATACCGACGTCGTTTCTAGGAATTTCGCGCGTCCCTCCGACGAAATGTAGGCGAAAACCTCCGTGCGCGCGCTCCGCGTTACGCAACTGCGGGGGCCGCCCAGTATATGCCGGCCTCGCACAATTTCACGGCCTGCTGCCGGTATGCGATGCGCGCTGTCACTTGAAAAACTTTCGGCGCCGACGTGTGTGCTTTCTAGTGGGAGGGAGGAAGAGGAGGGGGGGAGATGTGGGTAATAACGGTAATGACATTATCGTGTATATTGCGGGTATAACTGACGCGATGCGCGTGAGTCGAGGATGGTTGGAGAGTGATGTGGGGGGGGGGGGGGTGACGAGGGGGTGGCGTGTGTTTTTAACGTACGGACGGAGAGGGGGTGGGCAATTTTCGAGGAAAAGTTCCGCGCGGCGAGCATTGTAGGCCGAATCCGGAGCGGCGACGAAGAGTCGCCGGCGAACGTGTTCGGCACGTTCCACATACTTGGGTTAAAAACTTTGGCCACTGCCTGACGTCGCTGGGTTGTGGGCGAGAGGGGAGGAAAGTATGGCCGGTCGGAGGTCACTTTCTTGGCTGGAAATGCGCTGCGTCGAATTCGATCGGCTGAATTTTGCGAGTGCCACGTCGCGCGGTAACGAAGATAGCGATATTATTAGAACAATTAGAACGTAGAGGAACGTACGCGCAGTAAATATAAATTTCGACAATTAGAGCTTAATTGATTATTTTCTCAGAGAGAAGTTTCCGGTAATACGATCTTTATGACCGGAAAGCATGCAAGGAGAGCTTTGCATTCTTTATCGAATATATACCAGGATTTATGGATTTACTATTTATCAGTCATCGGAAACTGTAAGTTTTTCGCGGGACGGGCCATATTATTTTTGCAGCGTTACGTATGCATTCATTGCCCAAGGGTACCGTATACTCAATATTATCGATGTGTCTACATTGTGAAAGCTTCGAACTCTATATTCCCGGCACATACTGTATTTGCCCTACCTTTGAACGATACCGTTCCGAAGATGAAACTCAAGGATCGTGAGAACGTTAAACGCTTTTCGCCCGCTCCGCGCCTCGAAGACGGCGGAGCTTGCTGCAAAATTTTCTTCCGCCTACTCAAATACACACCGCGAGCTGGCAAACAAGCGCGTCTTCCTTCGGACAACACCCCGCCAGAGCGGAGAGAACCTCGGCGAAAATTTCGCTCGCGCGTGTTCAAGTATAACACCGCGAGCTTCCGAATTAAGTCTCCTTTTTTTTGATTCGCCGCCGGAGAACGGGAAAACCTTCCCTGAAATTTTCATGCGCGTGTTCAAGTATAACCTACCCGATGCACGCGACTTCCTCCATCCGCTGAGTCGTTTTCAGAAACCTTCCAAAAATCGGAAAACCCTGTAAACTTTTCAGTGTCCGATTATCAACTGAACTCAAATCTGAACGACACAATTTTTGCCTCCGCACAAAGTCCACTTACTGTCATCAAACCTTATACGACACTTCCTAAATTACAGAACAATCAAACCACGACCGAAAAAGAACTATCTATCGCAAACAAACTCTTCCCATCGACAAATTCCGTAATTAACAGCTACCCAGTTTAAACGACTCTAGCCATCGAATCGGGCATAACCGTGCACGGATTCGAATTAGGCGAGCCCGGCTAGCGAATGCCGAAGAGAAAACCGTCAGACTTGGCTACGTCGCCGAGGTCATCTCTTCAGCAGTCCCCAAGTAACCCAAGACACTCCCCCGAGTCTATAGCGAGTCTTTTTACCTCGACGAGTCGAGCCGCGAAGGTTCAATGACGTCGACGAGGCGAGGGGGGCGAGGGGACTAGTAGATGGTGGAGCGAGCGGCGAAGGAGGGGGAGGTGGGTGAGGTGGAATAGGATGGGATGGGGTGGGGTCGGTGGGAGGAATAGACGGAGGGTGAGAGGAGAGAGCGCACTGTAGCGCACATATCCGTGCGTGCATGCATGCATGCATGCATGTGCAGCGGCGGTGAATGTGAAACGTGTATGCAACAACGTCAGCGGGGGGAGGAGGGAAGGGCGGGGGGGACGACTCTGTGCTCGAAAGCCTCTCGCGCTAGCCGGTAGCACAGCGCATCGTGCATGCACGTGCCCGTACACGAATACATCTGTCCGCGCAACGACACCCACACCCACGCAATTCGTACTTGTCCCACGGACACTTTATATACCGTGCAACGTAAGTGGGCAGGCGCGTATCGGGCCCCCCTGCGTAGGTGAGGCGTGTTCGTGATCATACGCGCACGTAAGCGTATGCACTTATGTGCACACGCTTACACGGTTATATGCGTAAACGCACGCGTGCACACGCCCGCTCGCCACGACAGGTAGACCGGCCGCGTGTACGTGCACGAATGTGTTCGGCGTGTAACGTCGAGCGTGGATGGTCGTGTTATGGCCTGGCTTGGGGGGAGAGAGAGAGAGGTGGTGGGGGAGGAGGTGAGGGGGTGGCTCACCTACGAGACGAGTATCGAATCGATCTTTCGAGCCCACGAGTGGTATCGCGAAACGAGCCCTGCGTAGCCTAGCCCTCTATTCACGATGTGCCATCTGGGCGCGAGCGGAATACCAATCGGTGGGAATCAAGCGCTTCTAACGAATCTTGGGCCCGCCGGCGCAAGCGAGCACAGGCGCGCGTCGATTTGGATCGCGATCGCGAGGACGATCGAGACACCGGGCCGCGGATTCCGCCCCGCTCGGTCTCCTCCTCCTCCTCCCCCCTGCCTCCGTGCGATCGATTTCTTGGCTCGATGCTTCTCGTTACATAAACTTCGGTTCCACCGGTCGGAAACCTGTTCCGCGTATCGCTGCCGATCGGACACGACCTCATATGATTCCTGGAAAATGCGCTGCGCTCTTTCAGGGAAGAACATTGATACAGTTACGAGCACACGGTTTTCGGGATCAAAGTGCGACGTCGTCGGATCGATCGATCGCCGGAGACTGATGAGGGTCGCGATTAACCAACCCCCGCGACCCCCCACCTCGAATTTCCGTCGAGACGGAGTCGCAGTATCCTTGCGAGAAATTCGTATTCTTCAGGTGTTCTCCGGGACTCTCGCATCTCGAAACTTTCCTTTTCCCGTGGCACGAATCGGCCCGGAGTGGCGTGGGTCCCTCCACGCACGACTCGGTCGGCTCACCCCCTCCTAACCTACCACCCTCCGGTCGCCGGGGCCATTTAATTTCTACCCGCGTCGTTAGAGGCACGATCGACAAGCCGGCCGCAACGCTCGTAAAAGTGCTCCCACCGAAAGATCAGGAGGACGTTAACCGTAACCGTCGGCGAAGCGGCTCGCGAAAGAGAACGCGGAAAGGGGGGATGGCGAGGGAGGGGCAGAAGGGGGGGGGGGTGGAGAGGGACGAGGGTGACCGAACGGAAGAGGCGCCGAGGGAGAAGACGGGAGTGGATCGCGCGCGCGGGCGTGAGAAAGTGGGACAGAGAGAGGCGGAGAGCGGAGGAGAGACGGAGAGGGTGGAATGCGAGTGGACGGAGACGGAGAGCCAATTAACGCTCGGTTTTCGAAGACAAGGGCAAACTTAGACGCACTCTCGGTGTCCCGGTAGCGAGAGGTGATAGAGCGGCGGAGAGTTTGGCGATGAACGGCGAGGGTAGGGGGGGGGGGGGGGTGGCCGAAGGAATAGGAGCGAGAGCTAAGAAGAGCACGGGAGAGAGTGAACGAAGGGTGAGAGAATGAGAGAGAGAGAGAGAGAGAGAGAGAGAGAGGGAGGAAGGGAGAGTGAAAGGGATGCATGGGGTGGATTGGGCAAGGAAGGTGGAAGTGAGGTTGGAGGCGGCTGAGAAGGAAGGATGCGGATGGCAGTAGGGGCGGGAGGGAGGGGGTAGGGCAAGTGGAAAGGACGAGGGTGTCCGCGGGGGCGGATGAAAGGACGCTTACCAGCTACTACCTATTGATCGCCAATTCTTTTTCTCTTGTTGCATATTAGGCGCACTCTGCCTCCTCTCTCGCTCTCTTTCTGTCTTCCGCCGCCTCTTCCCCCTCTCCCTTTCCCTCTCTCTCTCTCTCTCTCTCTCTTTCTCGCGTGCGCTCTCCGTCGCTTCGTCCGTCCCGCTCCGTCCTTCTGTCTTCCTTTCCCTCTCGCTCCGTCTCCCTCCTCGTCCTCTCGCCGTCTCCTCTCGCTCGCTCGCCGCTCTTTCCAGCCCCGCACCCCTCGAACGACCCAGCGACCCTCCCTCGCGAGCGTAGAACGCGCGAATCCGCCCCTATAGCCTCTCCCTCCAGCCCTCCGCCCCTCTTTTTCCCTCTTCTTCCCGCTTCTTCCCGCTTCCGCCGCCTTCTCTTCCTTCTCCACCTGCCCATACCGCGAGGCGGCCGGAGGGGTTGGAAAGTGCGCGGGGGTGAGGAAGAGTGATAGGGAGTGAGGGCGAGAGAGAGAGAGAGAGAGAGAGAGTGAGAGGGAAAGAGGGAGGGTGAGAGGAACAGCCCCTACTCCGCGCCCGGTCCCCGACGCTCTTCTTACCGGCAATGTTTCATTTCGAGTAGCAGTACCCTTCCTGTTTCGGGGTGGGGCTGGCACCCTCCGGCTTTGCATGCAGGTGTGACGATCGCCAAGGAAAATCGCGCCACCTAGGGGCGCACGCTCGACGCAGTCCCCCGTTAAGCAGTACAAGCTCCTCGACATTACGCTACGCAATGTGCCGCGCACACACGTACATGCATATGCATGCCTCGGTAGTATGCCTACGTCTCCGGTAGGCTTATTTGCAGACGCCCGCCAGCGTCCAATCGCGAATGTTATCCCAGCGTCGGCCGCGGTAATTATTATAAGAACTTGACCTACGCTCGTTCGGCTCTCGGAATGAGTGTTCGATCAAATTCGGCGAAATTCGAGGTTGGAAGAAAGTATAGCGATTAACTCGAATCTCGCCCAGAGCTGCGGGCGATCCGTGTTTACTTTGCGGCGAGAAAATTGACTGACTCGATTCCTCTTCCTTTATTTCAGATAACAAGGGAATCGTCGCGCGCCCTCGGCCGTCGGCATCGCCTGAGACGCTGGACGAAGCGGGGTGGAAGAGGAGAGAGAGAGCGTCGCGCGAGACGTCGCCGGTAAACGATTCTTCGGCCGGCAGGAGTACCTGAGGAACGCTGGCGTAAAAACGCCGAGGAGGAACGACGCAGTGGCGTCGTCGTGAGGAAGCGGCAGAGGGAAGTCCGCAAAATTCGAAGGAGGAACCGTCCGGCCGAAGTAGCGAAGGACGGGAGCCGGGTAATAAGCCGGGAGGGAGAGAACAAGAGGAGGAGGAAGAAGAAGAAGAAGAAGAAGAAGAAGAAGAAGGAGGGAAGGCGGAAAGTAGGTGGTGGGAGAGCGAGAGGTCTCGCCGCCGGCGACAGACTGCACTCTCGCATCGCTCAGGGCGCAAGCGTGCACGTGTGTTGTGCGTTCCTATGCCCTAACCCTGTCCCACTAGCGGCGCAGGGAGTAGTCGTGTCCCTCCGCACCCTCATCCCCACCCCGACAGCCGGCAGAACCACCGTCAACGTCGTCACCACCGTCCTAGCCGGCACTACTACCACCCTTTACTACTACCGCTACTACTACTATTACAACAACTACTACTACTACTACTATTATTACTACTTCAACTATCGCCGCTCATACCACCACCACGACCGTAAAAACGGCAACTCCCTCCAGGACGCGAGAGGATCGCCGACATCGTCTCGGCCGGGGAAATTCTGGCCGAAGGCCGATCCTGCCGATAGCGGGAGCGACAACCACCCCGTCGTCGTCGGGCTGGCCACTGGCACCGGAGGCCTTCGGACGGTCCTGGCTTAGCGCGCTACGTCACGCGTGACGTCGCGCACGCCAGAGCGGCGGCGTCGTGCACACACGGCAACCCTTCTTCTTCTTCTCCCTCCCCGCGACGCTCGCCGCCGGAGGGGTGGACTGGGGCCGGAGGGGCAGCACCAGGGGGAGGAGGTGGGGGAGGAGGAGGAGGAGGGGGAGGACAACGGCGACGGCGACGACGACGACGCCGTGGAGGAGGACGGAGGACGACGACGGCCCGCGGACCAAGAGGTGGAGAGGCCGAGGAGGGGGGGGAGCGGCTGGTGGAGGACGTCCACGCGGGAACACGAGGCAGGCGCACCCGGCCGGCACGCACACACACATCCTAAGATGTGATTTCAAAAATGGCGGATTGCCCCTATGCCCGCTGCATACAGGAACGCAGACACATCCGACGGGAGCTGCTGCGATGGACAAAGAATATGGTCTTCGTAGTCGGTGAGTAGATCCTCGACTTCTTTTTTTTTTTTTTTCAGATTTTGACTTTTCGTGTAGCGACGCGTCGGTTAGGTTGCCGATTCGGTTAAGGGATGTGGATTGACGTGTGTCGATCATGTTTTCGGGTGGGGGGTTTTTTGAGGATTCGGGATGGTTGCATATGCGATTTCGGGAGATTGCTGTGCAACGGACCCGGGTAGGATGGACTGCGTTAGTCCTTGGCGAGCGGATTGACGCGTCGCACGCATTTGCGTATGCCGTCGGCTCGATCAACATTCCGCGTAACGAGTATCGGAGGATTTCCGGACGATCCGCCCGCACGTACGTACGTGCGAGCGCGCGCGCGAACGCCTTTGCCGTGCGCGTGTTTGTCCCCGTCCGTGTCTGGATTTGCCTAAGTCCCGCGTGGCACATCCTCCCGTGCATGTGGGAGAATATATAAGTGCACGGGAGCCTGGCTACGTGAGCGTCCGCGCCTGTGTGCGAGCGTGGAACTAGCGGTGAGAGCGAAAGAGAGAGAGAGAGGGTGGGAGAGAAAGAGAGTGTATGAGAGAGAGAGAGAGAGAGAGAGAGGAAGGGAGAGAGAAGGCACGTTGCTGTTGGTGAGACCTGTTGCGAACCGAAACGCCGAATCCTGGCGGACTGTGAGCCAGGCGTGACTCCTACTCGAATCCGTGCCATGCTCAACAGGGTGGTTCCACGTTGCCAGGAAATCCGATTCCGCTGATATTCCCGTCGCCCTGCCCGAATACTTCTTCCAAGCGGCCAAGTTTGCCCCTCGACCACGCTGGCCAACGTATTCGCTTCCTTCGCGAACGCCGCTTCCATCGTTGACGAACTCTTTCCCCTGTCAAATGTCGCACCCTCAGTGCCACACTCCGTTCCAAATAACCGTACAATTTCCAATCATCAACGCTCCAGTAACATCGGCACAATTCTCCCGTGAACAAAAAAAATCTCTCACCCTACCAAAATCGGGAGAATCAATATCTCATCGACACCAGCCAATTCCGTAAAGTCAACCGCATTACGCAGGTCCAGTCTAATTCCCAAATTATCCGCCCTCCCGGGCCGAGGCGCGGCGAGTGTAACTTAGCCGAAAGCAATGTGACGAAGTGTTCCCCTCCCCCCTCCTGCCTCCCCCCTCGGCGCCCTCTCCCTCCCCGTTCGCCCTCTCTATCGTACGGCGCGCGGCATCAGGCGCGCAGATACTGCACAAGCTGCGGGCCTTGACCACAGACAACCGAGCGATCCCGGCCGCCGCCCGAAACCTTCTTTTCTTCTTCTTACGACCTCTTTCGCTCCCTCTTCCTCCCCTCGCCCTCTCCCTCCCTCGCTCATTCCTCCTCTCTCGGTCTGTCTCTGTCTCTCGCGCTCTCGCACCCCTCGCGCCGCCACCTTCGCAGCTCCCGCTCCTCGTCCGCCCCCACCACGGCAACCGCGATTCTCCCTTCTCCCCTACCTCGAAGGATTCCTCGACGGGGGGAAAGAGAGTTCGGCCGCTCGCAGAAGGCACGTTTCCGCACGCGTTGCTGGTGTTGCGTGCACTCGCCGTTACGCTTCTTCCTCCACTTTCGTGACCTCTCCCACCCCCTGTCTTTCCTCCCTTCTCTCGGCCCGTCTCTCTTCCTCGATCGGTGTCCAGTTCCTCTCCCACCTTCTCTCTCTCTCTCTGTCTTTCTTCCTCTTCTCCGAGTCCGTCTGCGTGTAGCTGCACTCGCCCCCGCGACGCCCCTCTTTTCTTCCGCGTCCTTCTCTCGGCCGCACACTGGCGCACGAGCACCATCAGTGCCCGCCGTTACTACCACCGTCGTTACTACCGCCGCCGTTACTACCACCACCGTTACTACCACCGCCGTCGTTCCCTCCGCCACTACCACCACCATTACGATCGCCGCCAAGCACTCGTTCTCGCGTCTCGCCTCGTTTCGGAACGCAGCTGCCTGGCGGTTGAGAAATTTTCGCGAACTCCTCCCTCCCCTCTCTCTCTCTTCTTTCATATTCCTCTTCCTCTCAATCTCGCCGCCTTCCCACTGTCCACTGCCACCGATACACCGAGGGTGGCGCCGGTCGTCGAGAGGTGCCGAGCGAGTAAAAAGGGAAGATTCCCAAGGCAGGCAGGCAGGCAGGCAGGCAGGCAGGCACTGCAGGTTGTAAGAGCGATAAAGAGAGCTGCCGGAGGAAGAAGGGTCGTCCATGTGCGCGCGCGCTCGCGTGTATGCGCGCCGCTCTCGAGACTTCGACGATCTTCGAAGATCGACCAGTGCGCGTTCGGGGAAGGGTGATGGAGGGTGGCAGGCGTGAAACAACCGTGAGCCTCGGTGTGAGTGCCCCGCAGAGCGGCAGTAGCAGTAGCAGCACCGCCGCCGGAAGTGGCACCCTCGGGCGCGCGAAGCGGCGAGGGGTAGGGAATTGAACGGACGCCCGATTGCGCTCGAGCACTTCAGACGACGCCGAAGACTTTCCGAGGACGGGCATCAAGCGGACGTCGGCCAGTCGCACCGAAGGCCGAGCGAGAATTCCGAGAGAGTGCGAGAGAGTGGGATAGAGTGCGCGAGAGTGGGGTGGGGGGTGAGTCCTCTCGGAGAGAAGAGTCTTCTCGGGAAGTTCGGCGAAGCAACAAGCTGCCGGAGAGAGCGCGTGCTCTTGCACCCCCTTGCCGTAGGATGAGGAGGGCACGTTTTCGGAGAGAGTGACTCGCCGAACGGTTGGCAGGGCTGGAGGAGTCTTCGGCTTCCGGATGAGCCTTTCGCGAGTGGAGAGAGGCTGAACAGCGATCGTTGACGCGCGACGAATTAGCGGACGGACGGCGCGTTATGACGAGCGGCGGAGATTGAGGGCGGAAGGGGGTGTTTGCGAAGGGGTGCGCTCTCGGTGGGGGAGGTTTCGTGTTTTGGGAAACGGAAAGTGGAGGACTGCGAGGTGTCGACTGAAGAGGAAGGAGGAGGGGGATGGAGTGTCGGTGGTGGAGAGAGACGGTTCTGGCGAGTGGGAAGAGACAAGGGTGGTTTGAATAAAGTGAAGACCGAGGACGGAGGTCTGAACAGTGAAAAAAGGCGAGTGTCGACGCATCTGTAGATTGAACTGTGCGTCGTTGAGGCGGGGTGAGAGAGGATCGAGGACGAATTTGACGCGTTAGAGGGATGCCGGAGAATGAAGGCTGGCGCGATGTGTGCGCGTCAGGAAGTGAATGAGGAGTAGGCGAGCCGGGGGGGGGGATTAAAGTAATCGACGCGAATTTGAGGGATGACGCGGGAGGTGAAATATCGTCGCGCGTGTAATGAGCGATTAAGATCGCACTCAGTGTTAGCGTGATATCCGTCGAAGATGCATAACGTGTGAAAATAAACTGAGACGTGATCCACCCTAGTGACGAAACGTACTGTCCAACAACGACGAACGAGATAAAAGATTGAGCAGCCTATAATCAAACATTGCCCCTAAAGGAATCAAAGACATACCGTCGAGATCAAAAGCAAATAGTGCAACGATCCAACTTGCGCAGCCCCATCGAGCGTCGTCAAAGTCAGCGCAAACAAAAACCACCCCTACCGAAAGAAGCAAGCCAGCACGCTCCCCTCCACAATCGAGCTCATCAGCGAAAGACTTGGCACGGATTTCGGGCGCATAGAAAATTAAGGCCGATCCGCGGGTCGAGCCGCACGTGCCCACCCCTTCGCAGTGGCGGCGATCGGGGGTTGAAATTTCGAAAAATCGCGCACCAGCCCGGACCGGCGCCGGTCTCGCGAGCACGCGCCCCCTAATCCGACATTCGGCGCGCTCGTCACGTAACAAGCCGAGCGCCTAGCACGCCTCGAATCCGGATCGGTCGCGAGTGAGCATGGAACTGGACGTTATGAAAAAGCGAGCCCGTCGATACGCAACGATCGTGCGTGAACGAGACTGCGGATCGCCGCGGGTGGCCGTCCGAGTGCCGCTAGCTTCCGAGTTCCGCGAGAGTCGCGAGAAGGATCGCCGGCGAGAGGCGCTGTAACAATGTCGATCGGACGTCACTGGTGCGTCACGAGACATCGAGAAGGCACGCAACTGCGAGCGAGGCAGATTCTGCGGTAGGCGCGAGGTTGAAGAAGGAAGCTGGAACGTTGACTAGGTAAATGCGACAGACAAGCGAGTAGATCGGTACCGAGTTCGAGAATAGGAGAGTGCGTATGGAGTGGTAGATAGGGTATGGGCAGTGGGTAGATGGGTATGGAGTGCTTACGGAGTGCGTATATGTGAAGGTTCGTTTCGAATTTTCGGGAGAAAAACAGTTGAGTCGCCCCCGTTCGACTATGGAAGTAGATCGGTACAGAGTTTGAGAATAGGAGAGTGCGTATGAAGTGGTAGATAGGGTATGGGTCTGGAGTGCGTACGGAATGCCTATACGTGATGGTTCATTTTTAATTTTCGGGAGAAAAACAGTTGAGTCGCCCTCGTTCGACTATGCAAGTAGATCGGTAGTGATTTTGAGAATGGGAGAGTGCGTATGGAATGGTAGATAGGGTATGCGTATGGAGTGCGTACGGAATGCCTCTACGCGAAGGTTCGTTTCGAGTTTTCGGGAGAAAAACAGTTGAGTCGCCCTCGTTCGAATTAATCGAGGCCGGGCTGGCCTAATCTCGCTATAATTCGTGAGGCGAGCTACGAATTTAATTATGCCGAGGCCGCTGACGCCATAAGAGAGGTCAACCGAATTGTGTCCACACTAATTAAACTCGGTATTATTCGGAGTGCAAAGTAGCGTTTCGCTACATTGAGTAAGCGTCCCGGTCGCGGCGGTGCGCAGAAAACTCGTTCATATGCGGAATGAGAAGGCGACTTCGTCGGAATTAACGATCGCGGCAGATTTATTGTGATGCAGGTAACATTGCGAGCGCAGGTCACGTTAGGCGAATCGAACCGAAGCCGCTTTGGGATTCGTTTCAATCGGGCACGGAATCCCGAATGCCTGAATTCTGCTGCGCGTAATTAAATGTCATGAATCCTTCAAGTAAATCGGTAGATTATGATTCACGGCAATAAGTGCACGTTTCAAAATCGTCGCGGACCAATTACTTCCTTTCCGATCGAGCACGTTTTAGAGAATTCGACGTAATCCAGCTGGCTTTTCCTCGAACCTGTCGCGGGCCGTTTGATTGGTCCCAAGTCAATTTGCCGCAGGTACGTTAGCCTGGAATTGACCCGGCCCCTCGAGACGTTCGGGAAGATGCGTGGAAAAAGTTGAATTTCCTCTACGAATTCGCGCAGCCTCATATCTCGCGATCTGTTCGGATCCAATCTCAATTTCATCTTACCCTACTCCAATCCTAAATAACCTTCCACCCCAAAACAGTGCACCCCACCTACAAAACGGTCAACAACTCTATCCCTCTTGCAACCCTTAAAAAATAATCAACTACTCGAAAGCTACGCCAACCAAAACTCACACCCCTTCCCACAATCGATCGATAAAAAATCCGAGTCCACCGCTTTCTAAACCCTCGAAATCGACAATGTAGGAGTAGCTCATTTCACCTTCCCGATGCGGAAAAGGTGTCCTCGGCCGGCGAGGTTCGCGCGCGTCAAAAATGGAGCGCTCGCGGCCGGCGCCAGCAACAAGTCGCGAGAGGCGAAACATTCCACCCGCAGAGAATCCGGCCTCGCGCACGTCCTCTCTCACGTCCTCTCTCGCGTCCTCTCTCCTCTCACCCACCGGCGTCGGCGGCAAAGCCCTGGCCTCTCTCCTCCGCCGGCTCGGTTTCTCTCAAAACGAGTAATTACCCGCCGAGTCTGCCGGCTACGTGCCATCGAGGCCCTTGTCGGAACCTTCTTCCTTCGTCCATCGTATCTCGCGCCCATCGACGCCCCTGCTCTCACACGGACGAGGCACCCTCTCACACCCCCAACACCTGCACACAGCCGAACATCGAGCTTTCACACGAGCGTGCACTGACGGCTTCAATTTCGAAACGAACAAGCTCTATCTTCGAAGGAAGGCGCGCGCGCGCGCGCGCGCGTCATCGTGAGTGTGTGTGTGTGTGTCTCTAGGCGCAAGGGGGTCGGTCGGTCGGTTGGGTGGGTGCAGTTGCCGCTGATCGTTAAAAGGCGCATAAAAAAAGGACGAAGGCGAGTCGGTGGGGGTGACGGCGGGGGGGAGAGGGGAGAGGAGCGCGAGCGAGGCGGCGGCGAGGATGAGGAAGAGGCGGTGGCGGCTTCGGGAGAGAGAGAGAGAGAGAGAGAGGAGAAGGAGGAGGGTCAGAGTGAGGGGGTGAGGACGAGGGCGAGGTTGGTAGAGGAAGCAGAGAAGTAACAATAAAAATTCGTGGGCATTCGTGTTTCGTCGCCGTTGTAGAGGCGAGCGAGACGGCGTTAGACCTGGAAAAAGACAGGCGGGGGGTAGAGGAAGGGAGAGGGCGAGAGAGTGAGAGAAAGAGAGGTTCAGAGAGAGGGCGAGAGGGAGGACGAAAAAGGGAGAGGGGGTGGAACGTCGTTGGCGGCGGCAGGTGAGGCGTGAGAGGGGTCGAAGGAGCGGCGGAGGAGACTTGGGAGGCGGAGAAGAAGGGCGAGGGGGGGTGAGGAGCGGCGTCGAGCGGCGTGGAGCGGGGTGCGTAATGAAACGATATTGAGTAGCCGTGGTGGGGAGGGTCGCGGCGAGGGGTGGGGGTCGTCTTCAGCCCTCTCCGTCGATTGACCTCGCTTCGACGACGCTCGGGTGGGGGCGAGTCAGGGGCGGACGCCAAAGGGTGCCATCGGGGTGGGGGATGACCGAATGCATCTCACCCACCCCAATCCCACCTTCTCCGACCGCCGTCGCCACCCCTCCGCGCCCTCCGACACGTAGGGTCGGCAGGGGTAGGGAGAAGTTAAATTGACGAAAATGACGCGAGTCCCTCTCTTCTCGCTCCTTACACCCACGCACCCTGGAACTACCCCCCCCCCCCCCTCTCTCTCTCTCTCTCACGCCTCTGTCGCGCTCCGCCTCTCTGCCCTTTTCCCATTTTCTCGCCTCTCCCGCCCTACTACCACCACCCCACCCCCTACCTCCCCCCGCGCGATTTGTTACTCCCCGCTTTTTTTGCGCCCTCTCGGCGATACGCCTCGGAACCGGTGCCTTCCGGGGAAAAAAGGAGCAACAGCTAGGAACGTCGGTACGCTAGCGTGACTCTAACGAGGCGCAGAAAGGGCTCGGGCGAAGGAAACTTTCTGGATCGGTCTCTCTCCTTCTCTGTCTCTCTCTCGCACAACTCCGAGGCTGATCATCGGTGCGAAGCGTGGCTCGATACGGCTCTTTATTGTAAGTTAATCAATCGTCGGAAGCTGCTGTCGCCTTGCGGGCGCTGTTCGTCTCTTTCGAGAAGGTCGCGATTGCGGGTTGGGCCAGAATTCAGGCTTCGGCCTGGGCCAGAATTCAGGCTTCGACCTGGGCCAGAATTCAGGCTTCGGCTTGAGCTAGTAATCAGGTTTCGGCCTGGGCCGGAATTCAGGCTTCAGCCTGGGTCAGAATTCAGTCTTCGGCCTGTGCCAAAGTTCAGGCTTCGGTCAGGGCCAGAATTCAGACTTCGGCCTGGGCCAAAATTCAAGCTTTGGCCTGGGCCAGACTTCGGCTCGATTCACGCTCGCGGCACTCGCGCTCGATGCCGAGCGGGTATCAATAATTACCCGGACCGTATTACAGGCTTCCGTTAAGTATTCAGCGCGTTAGAGGTCCCAGGGCGATCGTTCTGGGTAACTCTGAAATGGCGAAAACAACCGCGGATCAAACGTCCGATCGGCTCCTCCTCGCCGCATTGACTTTCGAGCACTAATACGTCCGATGATCGGTTGGTCACTGACATTGGTAATATCGTTATCTTTTCCTGCGGCGTTCGATGTGTTTTGACTAGAACTTGTCGCGACACTGCGCGCCGTTGACAGACACGGCGCGACGCGACTGTTACGATAACTTTGAAGTAAGACGACCGTCTTATTGACTCCGGCTACACCTTGACACCGGGTATTACTTTTTTGCACTACCGAAAGAAACGATGTACGGAACGTCGTTACGTATCTCTGATTCATATAATTTTCATGTATCTGCATAGGCGATCGTCGGTGTGCGACATGGTATCTACATGTGAAAGGACAAAACTTACGGCAAAGTTTTGCTCGGTATCGCTTGCCAAGGGGGGAAGGGTGGGGGCGTTAAGACGGGAACGATTACGTAAACGCGGCTCTGGCCGATTCGCGCAGCACGTCGAAAAGTTGGAATCCGATTAACATCCCGATATCAGGCGTCCGCTCGTACGCGATCAAATAATTACGCGGGACGTCAGATAATTACCGAGCCCGGCAGGAATTAACATTAACGAACGGCGGACAGAGTGACAGTAGCGAAGAGAGGAATAATACGCGGCCGTGTATGATTTAGGCTGCTATCAGTGTCATAACGACCGGGGGGCAACGTTATCATACCCGCAACGAGCGGTAACTGTTAATTGATAGTGCGCCACGTACGAATTCCTCGTTTTATCGGCGAGCGAGCCGAAGAGAGAGGGACTGGGATAGAAACGATAGGCAAGAGTGAATAAACGAGCGAAAGAGAGAGAGAGAGAGAGAGAGAGAGAGAGGGAGGGACAAAGGGAGAGGCGGAAACCATAGTTTCGAGAGTAGTTTCAACATCAGCGGGCCCTCGACCATTCGGATTGCCGCTCTATTTCTTATAATCAGCCCGCAATCCGCGTCCTATTCGCCCGAACCTGCCATGACGAGTGCAGCACTTCGTTAAAGCGTCTCTGTTCGAAGGCGTGTTCCGCGAACAGATCCGAGCCTTCCATTCCTCTCTCCTCTCTCTCTCACTCTCTCTCTTTCTCTCTCTCTCTCTCTCAACGATAAGCAGTCGATACTCGGAAGCATCGATCGTTTGCATATCGACTCCGTCTCAGGAGCGGCGAGGAAAAAAGAAGCGCGACTTTCCGGATGACTCACGCTTTTTGTCCGCGGAGTGACGAGCGAATTTTTGTTTACGGACGATCGTTATTTGCCTTTGATCGATACGTTATCGACGATACGAGCCGGCTCGAACACGAGACGTCGCCGACGCCGACGAAACTCTTACCGCGTAACTCTAGAGTTCGCGCGCCGATCGTTTGACAGCCTTCTTATGTGACGAGTCCATTTTCAATTGTTCGCTCCCCGAGTCTGCCGTCGGGGGAGGGGCGTGCAATTTTTTGTTTCGTCGACGCCAGGCCAACTCGGTGACCGATCGCGAGCGTTCGCAAAGCAATGCACGCCGGGAAGACACGCTGCTGATCCGTTTTGACGCTTCCAGTCTCGCGCGCGCGCGTATATATATCAAAAGGGTTAAGCCCGTTAAATACAGCGGACGCGCTTCAAGTCGGGCGCGCGGAGAGTGGCGAGCGCGTTCAAATCCAATTATCAAACATACCCTGCCGCCTTTTCGAGAGGCGATGATCAAACAAGTGCCACCCCTCTGCCTCCCCGAATGCTCGGAACGACGCCTGTCGTTCGGCGAGGAAACACAAAAAAGTGGGCAGGCAATCCGACGATGAAGTTTTCCGAGTCATCCGCGTAAATCGTCCTCTCTCTCCCTCTTTCCCTTTTCGACTGACTCGTCCCCCTCCCTCCCCACCTAACACCTTCACCCACCCTGTCGGCGACAGGCAAGGCTTTATTATTCGGCCGTTCCGCGCTTTAATCGGGCGATATGTAAACGAACCGTTAGAGAATATCCGTTCGCACCTGCCCGAACGAAACAAGGCGGCGTCCGGAATCTATATCGTAACGAAGCCGGCCAGTTTAAAAAACTCGCGACGCTAATCCGATGACGGACGGCGGCGACGGCGGCGTCGGTGATCTGTTGTGTTTTAATCGTCCTTTTCCGAACGCGCGAGCCCGTCGAATTTCATCCGCACAAAGCTCCGCTTTGCCGCGCGGCGCCATAACGATCATATTAGTCGTTTGCGACCGTATGTCTCTCCCTCTCTCTCTCCTCCTCTCTCTCTCTTTCTTTCTCCCTCTCTCTCGACTCTCGACGCATACATTTGCACATGTGGACCCTCCGCATTCGCGATCACGCACATGTACACGCACGTGTGCCCGGTATCTGCATATGCATGACACTCAACTCCGTGCATACACGCATGTGCATATATAAACGTACGCATGCATCGAAGTGTCGCTTCTGTCTTCCTTAAACCTCCCTCTCCCTCTCTCTCTCTCTCCGTCTGGCTACTCGTTTCTGTCACTCACGCCGATTCACGTGCACGCGCTTTTCTCGTTCACCTCATTGTTCGCTCGTCCTTCTTCAGCGCGCCGTATTTCGCGTGTACTCCTTTCTTGCGCCTTCTTCGGCACCAGCGTACGAGCATACACGTAGAGATACACACATGCATACGTTCGAGCGACGCGCGTTTCTTTCTTCCCGCCGTTCCCTTACACTTTCCGTCCAGGTGATTACCCACTCTCTTCCTTCCTTTGTTCCCCTCCATTCATCCTTCACTCCTTCGGCCACTTTCTCCCGATCATCTCTGGCCTTTCTCGCACACTGTCTCCTCACTTCCTGTCTTCGTAGCCTCTCTGCCCTCCCACTTGCGTTTCCTGTCTCCTCCGTTCTTCTTTGTTCGGTGCTCTCTCGCCTCTCTCCCTTTCCCTTTCAGTTCTGTTCTTACCTCGCTCCCACAATTCACCTTTCGTCTTTGCCGTTCGACGCTTCGTTCGATGAAGTTCGAACCTCGACCGGTCGCGTTACCTCAGAATGCATCTTTAACGGAGTTCCGTTCGCTGTTACCGTCCGTTGCCAACGGGAGCACGTTAAACTGGCAAAAAAGAGAGACGGCCAGACGATGGGAAAAAGTGGGAGAGTAAGATCCACCTCGAAGGTGGAGGAGAGAGAAGGATAGAGACGCAGACGCGGAGGTTCGAAGAAACGGGCGAGAGAAAAGTGATAATACGAAAGGTACGAGCCGGCAGAAGTGTTAAGTGCGCCCGGCGCCATTTTCTTCGGGGAACGGAAAGTCCTTCACCGATTTTTGCTCCCGTTAACGATGTAATGACGCCTCTGGCCCGGCGAAAACTTTTTCCCGGACAATTGTCGTGTCTCCGACGGCTCTGACGCGCGCAACAGAACGAGCGGACCCCGAAGGAAAGATTCTCTCTCCGCGAAACGACCCGATTGCCTTCATTAAATCCGATTTATCTGGCAAGGTCGAGCTACCGGTTCGCTCGCTCATTGGGCGAGAATTGGCGGATTCGCGTTAGTCCCTTGATTTTAAGACGTAATCGCACTCGGCTCGAACGCGCGAAGCGAATTATTTCGCATCGGCAGCGCACGTTCGACATTTCAGTTTACAGCGTGCGAAAACCGTGCGAGTGCCTTCAAATAAATTCGGCCCGCGGAACGTGTCGATGCTCGCGAACGGGGGGAGGGAAAAATACGCGGACAGCGAGGCGCGCACGGCAGAATACGCTAATTGAAAATCAACAGCCGAAAACGATTATTTCAATATCAAGAATGGCTATTAAAATGTGGACTATCGACGGCACGCGTGCGACGATTAAGTGTTAAAGCATTATTGTTCGGGATCCGTGCGGCGCTGGGTCCGTGTAAAAATTGCGGGATTTCACCGTAAACACGGGCGGGTGCCGATCGCAATTATTATCATTATTCCGGCACTCGGCCGCGCGAGGCCGGGGGGATAAAATATGATTTCTAAAGAGCGACCCGTCAACTGGCATCGTTATATATTCCAAAGGTTAATTCGTCGCCGGGACCGCCGCCGAATTCTGGCCCCCGCGAGCCCTCCTCTCGGATTTATAAACATTTAGCATCGGGCTTAATTGAGCGTGCCAGCGCAAACAGCGCCGTCGTTGCCGGACTCTATTATTAATATCGTGAATATTGAATGTACCGTAATCTATATGCTACATGGCCGCGGCGTAGCGGGCACCTAAATACCCCAAATTCCGGACAGTGACCGGGTTACAAATGGGCCGATGAAATATAAATTCGCCGTTGTTGCCCAACGTCGATGCATTCCCGGGGCGATTAACTATTGACGGGTGAGTCCCGGTTCTCGCGAAAGAAAGAGCGGCGAGCGCTCGAAAGAGTCGGCCGTGCGGGGCGGTTAATGCTTTAAATATCCGTCGACGTTCGGCCATTATCTATTCATGCCGGCCATCGAAACAACGATGATACGATTCGACGAACTCTGTATTCCCGGCGTTTGCGGAAAAATTTATGCGACTGCCTTCGACGCGATTGGCGGCGAATTTCATTGCGCGTCCCTCCTTCTCTTTCTAACCCGATGATGCCTGCGATGAGGTTTGGCTGACTGGGACCGTCGAGTTTGGCGGATGATTTTTGGATCGGCGAAGAGAATTCGAAGTTCGAGGCGAGCGAAATTGAAATGATCTCGGTCGCGCGCCGTATCGAGTGACCCAGAATGACAGCGCGAGCGCGTAAGGATAACACTGGATTAAACGTGTCAATATTTGCCCCATCCGCCGGCACGTTTAGTGTTTCACTACCGGCGCAGTTCGGCGGCGCATCAACAATTCTTATTCCACGCGCGGCGATGACATCCTCCCGCTCGTCATCGTCCCGTAAATACCGAAGATGAAAGATCCAATACCATCCAATTTCGATCACTTTAATATTCGATCATTCAGATCCTCTTTCATTTTTCTGCATAAAATTACTTATCAAGAACCAAGAATACCGTGTAAAGTACCTTTTCAAGACTGTACAATAAGTTCTCGCGCAGAATCGAAGGACACCTCGATTTAGAAGCGAACCGAGCTGGCGAAATCGAATGTTTCACCGTATATAACGTCGGCGGGAGTCGGAAAGAGCGGGTCGCCATTGTTCGTTACGAAAGAAGGACGTGTGCCGATAAGGTTTGTCGGTCCACGATGTCCTCGCTCCTTCCGCCTTCCACGTTCCCGCTCGGAACGAACATTTTTTCCCGCTCGCCGAGGCGAAATTCACCGAATCTAATGCGCAGCACAAAACTCGTCCGTCAAAAACGAACCCCCGCTCCACCTTCTACCCTCTAACTCAGACCGCAGAAATGCAGCGGAAAAAAAAATCACGAGTCTTATCGACACCTCCATTATCGTAGCCCGTCAGCTGAATCGGTTAGCGCCGAATGAAATTGACTCGTCCGAGCGTCGCCGACGATACTTTACACGTACCTACGTACGTACATACGTTATTAGGCCAAGTCGGTCGCATTTCGTTTGGCGAGCGATAACGCTCAGATTAATTACCTGTTACCGTCGACGCCGTTCGGCCGTGTATATAGCTCGCGATGGAAAGCGCGCGTCATCGTCTGGCATAAATCGCGCCGCATGAATTTTCGTTAGCCGACACCGACAGTGCACTCGTCTCTCGTTCACCGCAGAAGAAGCGAAAATGCAAAGCGCGCGACTTATCGTCGTCGATAATGTATCGGTTCGACGGCGAACTGTAAGCTGCCGACTCTTCGAGCGGTTCAGGGTTAACGGCTGTCGACTCGCTGAATTATGAAAGAACGGTCGTAAGGAATTTCGACGTTCCGAGTCTGCGAAAAGCGAGATGGGAAAGTATCGGAACGTCGTTCGACTGGGTTACAGTGACTGTCCGCTGGTCTTTAGGCTGCGACTTGAACCCTGGACAGTGAATTACTGCGGTAGTATCATACTCTGCTTAGTCAGTAGGAATCTGACGTACGCTGGCCTCCGTCCGAGGAGGCCAGAAGTCTTCCGATGATTTTCTTGACGTAAAAAGAAAGTATTATACTTTGCTACGCCACTTTGATGAAAACCGAGTTTTGGAACTTATCCATAATACAAATTTTTAAACATTGTACATTTGCAAAATAGATGTGTAAGTATATTTTAGGGTTCAATTCCAAGCGCGTGTGCATAATTTCGGTACGATCGAAAAATGTTTCCTTTTGGCCTTAATTTTTTCAAAAATGAGGGAGTGTGCCACTTTTGGCGAAACACGTGTTCAATATTTTCGGATGGTCTGTGACTTGAACAGAATCGGTGACCCACAATCCTGGTCCTCCCCTTGTGAGCGTGGAAGCGTGTGGGACGTCGTTTTCCGTGCGAATAGTCGTTGGCGCATTCCAATTTGTCAGTGTCGCGTCCTCGGCGACGAGGACGAGTCTGCTCATCGACAGCGCTAATCTCTGGTCTCCGTGCTTCTTTTCTAATCTCCGAGTCTTACGTACCGATCGGCAATCCGTCCCGCGCGGCCTCATGTCGGCACAATCTACGAGCGTAATGGGAAGAGAGTGACGTAGACGTAAAATTATCCGCACCATAATATCCTGAAGATTTTTGAGCTGAAAGCTGAAAGCAGCTTGTGTTGATTTGCTGACTGACAGGGCCCACAATTCCAACAGTAAAATTCCTATTAATTTAACGCACCTTGCCAACTCAAATCTCAAACCCTAATTACCGTTTCATCTTGAAGAATACTGTCGCTACTTAAAATTAAAAAGAAGAGGAAAAAAGTCTAAAGTAGAATTTCTGTCAATTTATCATATACAAACGTCCACTTGACATGTTACATCTGCATTTTTCTAATCTTTACCCCGTCCTCCGATCTCTTGACTTTCCCCCTTCTCTCTCTCTCTCTCTCTTTCTCTCTGTCTCTCGTCATTCCGCCTTTCGGCCTCTCTCTCGGCCGTACTCGAGATGTGTAACCCCTTCCCGCGAGTAATCCTAGATCAGCCGAGTACGACAAATGGGTCACCGGCAGACGACGACGGTCGGGTACCGTGTACCGTATGTATGCGCGCACGTCTGGTGTCTGGTTACAGCTTACAGCGTTCGGCGAACGCGGGCTAACCGAGTACGAAGGAACGTCTCGTTCCCGTACATACCTCCGCGTCCGTACATCTGTAAATCCGCGTATCCGTGCTAAATCTACACGCCCGTACCCTCGCCTCCGCCGAACCTACAATACGAACACCGCGTATAAACCGATCCCAACATCCACCGATAAACAGTCCTCTCCTAATTACCGAAAGAAAGTTCTCATATCGTACGGACGTCTTCCGGTCAGAGGACGATAATGCGTCAACCTGACCTGCCTGACGCGAGATTCTGCGCAGTTTCGAGAGTCGGTAAGAAGGAAGGGGGGGGATTTCTGATGGATGGCTTCAGGTGCGTTTCCGCGTGCGGCGATCGTCGACGCTCGACGACGCTGGACAACGCTCGTACAGTTTCTGCCAATACGGCCGGACGGACAGGACATCACGTAGAGAGACTCGCGGGCGAGAGGCTTAGAAAGAAAATCGTTAACCCGCTGGCTTATTTAGAGGCGCGTATAACCGTGGCCACCGTGACCTTAACCAACTCTGGCTCTGTCGAATGGCAGCTTTGAACGTGAGCGCCGTGATTATTGGGTTCCGCGATTGATAATGCCGCCACGGCATGGCCTGGGTACCGTAGCATTTGCCAAGTAGCACGCCCCGCCGGTGGGGTCCCTTTGATGGATTCAAACGGACGGACCCGGCAATCAGCGGCAAAAATGTTGCGCGACGCGCACCTTCCTGGAAATACGTGGGCCGTCGTCCTTGGGCGCGAAGTCGATTTGCCGGACGCGGGAAAATTTTCATCGGGGAGATGAGCGTAAATATCGCCTGGGACGGGATGATTATTTCTTTCAAAGAAAATGCTGGCCTCGAGGCAACGGTCTTAACGCCGGAGCCGCGGACGCTTCGAATGTGTTTCCTCAAATTGACGTAATGGTATATTGCTGGGCGCGACGGCTTATCGGAGGCGAACCGATTAGTCGGATAATTATCTGTTCGGTAGACCAAATTTAACCCATTGCCGGTCACAATTAAAAAAATAAGAAAAATAAATAAAATTAACTGTATATTTAGAAGTTGGAGTTATTAAAAGAAAACAATTTGAAAATGTGTCCCAAAAATGTGACATTGACGGATAATAGGTTGAGGAAATGTATGTTTCGCGAAGAAGTGGTGTTAAGGTAGCTCAAACTGGTCGACTGGTTTGGTAAACGTGTTGAAAGAGTTGCATATGCAAGTGATAGGCTGTTGAGAAATTATGTCGTTAAGGCATGCAATGCTCGAATGAGTGTCAGGAGCAAAACGTTTATTTCATATTTTCGGTTCGTTTCGTTCTGGCACCGTATCTGCATGGTGATTAGCTGGCGTTTTAGATGCAACGCGCGATAATATGACACGTTGCGCAAACAAATTTTATATTCTATCTACTAGGTATGATGCGATAAAGTGTTTGCCTCATTTCCTCAATATTCAAGTATCCCATTATCCAAAAATATCAGGCACGCAGCAATCAGCATTCCTTATTACTGTGTATCTCTCCTTCGTCATTCAACTTACCGTTACGTCCATTCATACAGCAATATATATTTATGTAACACGCTCATTACCATGTTTGCCAATTCATATATATATATATGATATATATATATATACACATATTCGCCCGTATGCACAAACAAGGCAGCAACGCTAACACATATTCCGAATTCTCTTCGACTCTTACATGCCGAACGTTACCAAATAAGCTCGGACGTATCAGCCCGCCGACGAAAATGCACATCGCGCCAACTAATTTCTATTTCCCATACGTCAATACGTACTAATGCTATGCGCATACGTGTAGACGTCCGGCTGCCTGCGGACGAGCGTAAAAATACCATTCCAACATCAACGCCCATATCACGGAAAAGTATCGCGCAGACCGATGGCGGCTTACAAAAATGCGCTCGAGCGCTAATTTTTACGTCCCCATACATCAATCGGCACTAATCGTATGCGCATACGCGTACACATCGCCGGCCGGAGCCCATAAAAAGTGCCATTACATCGACGCCCGTTCGAGCGACGAGCGTCGCCGGCTCGTTCTCTATTCAACTACGCAGTTTCGAGTATACAAATTTCGCGGAAATTTACATGCCGCGGCCGTCGATTGTCTCCCGTCCCGAATACGATTACTTCCCTCCCCACCCTGCACAACTTCTGGCCTACGCGGGGCTCGGCACTCGATCCTCGAGTTCCTCCGCACTCTTTCAGTTCGGCCGGCGTCGATCGCCCACGCGACAATGGCCGAGATTAAAACAATTCCGCCGGCCATTTTTTTTCGTCTCCAATCCCTCACCTACGCGCTCTCTGCGCAGGTGACGACGCGAGGATAGGCGAGATGACGTGTTGGCAGCGCAGACTGAAATATTCATACCGACGCCTGTTGAAAAGTTGCGACTAGGCGTGACGGGGCGGAGGTTGAGAAGGCGTCGCAGAACGAGTCCGACGCCGATCGGTTTCGCAAATTTCTCTCTAATTCCCCGGCTAATTAGTACACTCTACCGACCGACTATTCGATCCCGAAGCCATGGAGGTCGCATCTGAAAAAGCTCTCGATTCCTCCCAGCGTGCGATTGATGTTTCTATACTTCGCTCGCGATTCATGCGAGTGTGCAGGGAGGATAATGGGAAAAAGTGTAAGACGCGAGGATGGCTTTGGTGCTTGCAGAATATGAGAACGGAGGGAGGGGAGGACGGATGAGGGTATGCGACAGTGAAAAAGAATGGGAAATGTGAGTGAAGAAACGGTCGAAGCAATCGAAGAGAAGGATAGGCGGATGGCAGAAGATGGCAGAGTGAATGAGCGAGCGAGTACGAGAGAGGCAGACGGGGAGAGGGAGAGAGAGAGAGGTAGGGGGATGGAGTGGGACAAGGAAAAGAAGAAGAATGGTCCGCGAGGTCAGCCCACGTTCGTACACTCTCCCACGTCGGGATCGGTGCACGTACCAACACGCACGCACCTCTTGACGAACGCCGTTGAAGAAAAAGGAGTCGCCGCTCGATAATGCATCGGCTGGCCTCACGGTCGTTACTGCACATGGGAGAGTGGCACGTTGCGCGAGGAGAGGAACGAGAGAGAGAGAGAGAGAGAGAGAGAGAGAGAGAGAGAGAGAGAGGGAGAGAGGGCAGGGAGGGTAGAGGGACGAAGAGGGCACGGAGGTCTTGCGGCAGAGAAAGGGGTACATTCGGGTGGGGAGGGGGACAAAGAGCGGAAGGCTCAGGAAATTCGGCAGCTGGAACCGTTCGTTGCCAGGGTCTACTCGGTTCCTCTCGAAACGTCCGCCTTTGTACCTTATTTTTCCCCTTTTTTTAGCCCTGGCCCCGTCGGCATTGTGCTCGACGTACAATAATTATTAGTTTCCATACGCCGGCGAGAGAGGCGGATAGACAGAAGAGGAGAGTGAGTGAGTGAGTGAGTGAGAGAGAGAGAGAGAGAGAGAGAGAGAGGCAGACAGTATATATGTGTAAGGGAGAAGAAGAGAAGGAGCCGTTCAATCAATCCTTTCGCCGCCATGTTTTCGATCACCGGCGCGCCAGATGACTGGATTTATCGATTCACGTCACTACGGCCGCGTAATTACTACAATTACCGTTATGCTTAATTGCGATGTCGAGTAAACGGCGACAATAATGGGTGCTCGCCTTTTCCCCCGGCGCGAGAGGCTCATGCCTCGGAGCCGATAGCTTCGCGGAGTGTTACTCCCAAGGATAATGAATCGCTGTTCCGGGCGCGCACGTTTCACGCCTATTTTCGCGTCCGATCGGCAAGGTGGATGTCAGGGTATCCTGGAGATTACGGGCTCGGAAGGCTTTGACGATTCTTAAACGATATCCTGGCATCGTTCCTACCGCTTAATACAGAATTATTTTGTTTCGCGCCGTTTCGTCTTAAAAGGTTACGGATTTAAGTGACAGTGTAGGAACCATTTGTACAAAGGCATATAGACAGTCATACAGCACATTCCAGTTTTTCAAAAATTAAGATTCATATATACGTTCTCTCTGTATCTTTCTACGGCAGAATTACTACGGTGTACGTCAGAATTTGATTAACATCAAAATTGTCAATACAGTACGGACAGGATATTTCGCGCGACTAGAAACAGGCAGCAGCCCGCTTATAACCTATTGTGTCCCGGTGCGCAGATTCGTCAGAGGTCCCCGTAAGGAATTCTCCTTCCATCTTCGTAGCTGGCAAAGTGTCCGCGTGCGCGCAGCGCGCCAGCCAAGTTCGCTTCCAGCGGAATCCGAAGTTTCGTTCACAGAGCATTCTTTCGAGGCCTTAATGAGTCTCGGTCAGATCCCATGCCTTCTTTGAGAAGACAAGGCAGCCCGCGCGCCGACGATTTCGACATCGTTCGCTCGGCGTGCTCCCTCGTCCTTCGTTCGCCTCGGAAACCACTAAGTGGCCCTACCCGCGGTGAATGGAAGTGCCGCGATCGCGTCGAGAAAACGGCCGAGATACATTTTCTGACTAGGCGCGAGTCGGCGCGGATATCCTTCTTCTGCTTCGTCGCCCGATCCTCGTCCCAGAATCCTCCGATACGGCCTCCAGCCTTTGTCTCGCTCTCATTTTTCACTGTTCTCCGTTCGATGTCCACGTGGTGTCTATTAATTAAGTACTCGTTTTTTTATTTACGGTTGAATTTATTTTACACGTTTTCTGTACATTTGTTCGTAATTGAATTATTCCGTCCGTCATTATAATTTCCAAATCATGAGAGTCTATTTGCAACGGTGTTCGCACGTTGCTACCTTCTTTTACATTATATACTCGAATTATATCTACGCACATGAGAGAGGTAGACTCACTGTCCTTTGCCGGGTTTAATCTAGTGCCAAAACAAAACAAACAAGGGTTACGTATGGCTGACCGACGGGAGTTCCGAATGGCTTATTGTTACATTCTCACGTCTCTGACACACTGCACGACTTTTTATTTGCACAGCATTAAACATTTTTCTGTCTGCCTCTGTCTCTCGAATTCGAATATTGTGACTTGTTCGCTCCTCGGCATTCCTTCGTTCGCCCCTTGACATTCTCTCCTTATCCCGCTTCAGTCAATAGTCCGCAAGTGGAGACTGCGTTGCGCAACGAAGGTTCCGTCGAAGTCGCATTAATGAACTTTATCGTTCGACCGGGGCTGATGGAAAAATGCCAGGGGGATAATTTGTGCCAGGCTCATTCTCTCCCGGCGACGCGAGATTGCCTATCGATAATGTTGCAAGGACACCGAGTCGACAATGTTGCACGTTTTTGCGCCCTCCGTGAACGCCGGCCATTATCATTGGGCGACTACAATTTTCGGACACCGAATTTGTGGACCGACTAATCGAAGTGTCGTCGCTCGCGAATGAATAACACAGCGTTCGGGCCCGGCATGCAGCTTTGCTCTCTATTATTAACGCCGCACTATGGCCAATATCATTTCCCGCCCATTATCGTTGACATTAACTTAGTTTCAGGGCAACCTCGCTTCCCTTTGCGCGCGTCGCGCGTAACTCTCTCGTCCGCGCATGTAACGTATTTTAATCTCCGTAAGATATAATTTTTATCATTCTCGCTGAGCGTGCGAGCGCGCCCGCGCGCGCGCGCGCGCGACAGCGCTTTTAAGGCCATTACGTCAACGCGCAAATTGCAATAGCCGGCGAGTGCATACTTTATATTGTGCCGGTATTAATGACGAGTTAGCGTCCTTGGCGCGCTCAAATATAAAGCCCGTTCCTTTCTATCGGCGTGCCGGACGATCGTCGATCTAACGGTTAAAACGTAAACGGCCGCGATCGGTCGCCGCTGGTTGTTCGTCGATAAAAAAAATTTTCTCCGCCAACGCTCGCCGAACAGCGCCGCCCATTTTTCCAACACTCCAAACTCTCCCCTTCCCTCACCATCCCACCCTCTTTCTCTCTACGTTCGTTTAGCCGAAGTAGCGCGCGCGACCACGCTCGAAAAATATCATCCTGCCGTGCGCGCATCGAAGTCTCTGAAATCCGTTGGAAAATATTTCAATGTTCCCACCTGCGACGCTGAAAGTTTCGCGCCGCCATTCGACAATCGATCGACGCCCGGGCGCGGCGCGCTTAAATGCGGCGCAAAAAACGAAAAATGAGCCGGCTGCCACGCCCGTTTCTCATCCGTCGCACCGTACCTGCTGCGCGCGTTACGATTACGCAGCGCGAGCGGAGAGCCGGCGAGAGTTGAGAATAAGAAGTGGATGAGCAACGACCTCGCCCAAACGGCGCGTTGACACTCGGCGAGCCTCGTTATCGCAATTATTGCGCGATTATCGCCGCATACGAGAGCGCGCGCGCGCACAGGCGTGCTCTCGCGAGTGGCGAGTCGCGGTTTCGGGACAAAGGATAGCCTTGTGCGTCGCACGATTCAGAGAGAGAGAGAGAGAAGTGGAGTGCGAAAAGGCAATGGAAGAAAAGAGAGAGAGACAGAGAAAGAGAGTGACAAACATCGAGAGGGAGAGAGAAACAGTACAAGAGAGATGAGAGAGAGAGAGAGAAAATTAGAGAAGCCGAGAGAGAAAAACGGCATCGGTTGGCAAAGGACAGAGACAGAGGCCGACAAGGCATTCGGCCCCACCATGCCCGGGGCACCCATTTCCTAACCTTCTACTCTCGTCTAAACCGGGTTGCCATTGGTCGAAACGGGCCATGCGATTAGGAGACGGGACCATGGGAAATGAGCGGGGCGGGAGGAGAGAGAGAGAGAGTGAGAGAGTGAGAACGAAGCGAGGCACGGCAGAGGGACTCGGACACGAGAAAAAGAGGGGAAACACGCGGGCCGCACGCCGCGCCGAAAGTGGGGAGAGGACTTCGCCGTGGGAGGGGAAGGGGGCACTGAGTTGGAGGAAGAGAGCGCGAGAGAGAGCGCGCGCGCGCGCGCTCCAGCCCGTTCGCGCATCTAAAATTGCGCCTCGCCGATTGGTCGAAGAGGGGCCCCCGAGGCCATTCGATTTAGAATCGAAGAATGGTGCCGCTGTATCCTCGAACTCCTCGCGACCGACCGTCGACGTTAGAAAGAATTGGCGTGCGCGCGAGCGCACCGCCGAGCCAGTAGGTAAAGGCGCCGATTTAGCTCCGTTTCCCTTCTTCGTCGCGCGTCCGTCGTCGGCCGTCGTCGTCGTTCGCCGTCGTTCGTCGCCGAGGCCTGGCCTTGGCGTCGCGACTTTTGACCTATCGAGCGCGGTCGGAAAAATGATACTTTTCCTCTCTCTTTTGTTTCACCTCCGGCCGTACCTCTCACCGATTCTTTTTTTTCGCCGGCAGCGCTCGCGCGTTCCCTTCGATCTGTCGTGAGCGTTGAATAGATGGTGGTGCATTCGACGCGGGCATTTTTTTTTCTTTTTTACTTTTCCACTCCTTTTTGTCGCTCGTCGTAATGGGAAGCCTGGGTGATTACGGTGATTAGCGGTGCGGGTATATTGACAATGGAGGTTGCGTAAAATTGCGTTTTCTCCGCCGTTTCGGGATGCCGACTGTCGTAGGCGATGGTTGCACGGCGGTTTAGAGTGCTGTACGTGAATCGTTCATTTTGCTCGAAGACCGGAATAACCTGCTTCGAACCCTCTAAATTTTCCACACCTCGCGAGTTCTTGAATTCTACTGCGTACGACGCTCGTAAGCCAGTTACTGAGCACAAAGCTAAACATGAATTCGGTAAAATAAGAGTTTCAGTGACCGTCAGTGAAATGTATGACAAAGCCTTTTCGGCCTATTGGATCGATGTAGGACTGAGAGGGAAAAAAGATAGTCTATTCCAAAAATCGTCCCGGATCCAATGGCGGACTCATCAGTAGGGCTATGTCAGCGGATCCTGCCCTTGACTTTAGACTGCCTAGATCTTTTTTCTCTCTCAGTCCTACATCGACCGAAAAGACCGAAAGGACTTTATTATACATAAAGAATTCCGTATTAAATGCCAACTTAAAAATTCACGAAACTAATCTAATGGCACCCGATCAAACGCATCCACAGCGATCGTTCCTACGTTCTTAACCGACCGCATTTCGAGCCCCCCAATTATTCCCACGCTCCTGGCAGTCGGTTGAAACTTAAGGACCGTCAGAGGAGCGAGACAGTCCCACCTCTCCGCGAAATCAGTCCGTTTTTCGCGGCCGACTGGTAACGCGAAGCCCGTCGGCGTCGTAACGCCTCTCCTCTAATTATAGAACTATTTAGGCTCATTGCTGAAATTCGAGCATTTCCACCGTCGAGTTTCGGGGGCGTCGCATTTACGAAGCCGAGCGGGCGGTACGCGCCGGGAATCGCGATTCGCGACAACTTCCGACACGCTCCGCGCCTCGGCTCGGACTCCATTCCGCTCGCAGCGAGAGCGCGTCGCGGAAATTTAATAGACAATGAGAGCGCGGAACCGGCGTCGCGTAGGTTTGCCCGGGCGCATTAAGAAAACCGACTACGTCCACCTGAGGACCGGCCGCGAAGACGATAAAGAGAACGATAATGGCCGACAGCGGCGAGGGCCGTAATCCCGACAATAGCGAGAGTGACAATAACGGCAACGTCGGACGACCGTCCTCGCGAAAACTGCGGAGGAATCTCTACCTCACCTCCCCTTCCCCTCCCCTCTTCTTCCTCTTCCTCCTGCCTCCGTCGTTCCATCCCTCGTCGGTTCCGTTCTTCTCCCCCCCCCCCTCCCTTTTTCTTGCCGAGGGACCCGACGGCTAACAGAATCTTTAACGCTTTGTCGCTCGAACGACTCGCGCGAAACTTCGCCAACGAGACTTTTTCTCCCGCGATCGTTTCGACTGATTCCCAGTCGCCCTGCCACTCGGCTATCTCGAACGCCCGATCGCGGTGGACGCTGACTAATTGACGCCGGCGCCATTTTGTCCGCTTTTTGCCACGCTCCGCTCGGAATGGAAGCTGTTTCAGAATTTGTTGCGCCCAGAAGCGCGGATCGCTCCTTGCTCTCCTACGTTTTTCGTTTTAAATCTAATTTGCTTCATTGGCCAGGTTCCACCTTTAAACATGCTTTGCGGTGAAGGATACTGTGTAGTACAGTCTTTGCAGTCAGAGTTGATCGTTATTGCGCAGTAGTTGATGAATCTCTCGCTACACAGGTAGCATTATTTGAAGTGATTATGTTTCGACATTAGCAGACGGATATCGAATATTACTTAACTTCAATCGCGTCTATTAATACATCGCACTCGCGTCACAGGCCGCGCGATTTCTAAGTCGACTTAATCCGCTCCGTGAGGAACAAAGCGTTGAGAGCGACGCTTTTTTTTTTGCCAGCCTCTTTGGAGAACGTCGATCGCCGACGTGCGTCGTTTGGCGCGCAAGGTTAAATTGCGTTCCGAACTCGCACGGAAATAGAGACGAACGCGGTCATATTCGCCGAAGTAGTTCCTGATGTAATGCCTGCGTCATTGGCTTAATCCCGGGCGTGGTCATCTTGGCCTACTTCTTCCTCCTCTTAAATGGCACGCGAGATAAGATTGGTTCGGCACCTCCTGCCTGGAATTTCATCCGAAGGCGCGCCGCCGACGGTCTAAATTACTATTGGGATCGATCAAGGACTCGAACTTTACCCGCGGTGAATATCTAGCCGCCGACTGGCACCCCGTCCTTTCTCGATCGTGAACACTCTCTGCCGGCAATACAGCACCGTTCAAGAACAATCGACGAATTATGCCAACGTGCCGCACGAAAAAACTTCGTGATTCCCGTAACGTTTGCCGAGTCGGTTAACTTGCCGAACGATCTGCCCATTTCCGACCGCAGCTTTTTCCCCTGCCTTTTAAAGTCATTATCTTAATATATACTTTTACGATTAGTATCCGTAATCGCCCGTTTTGACGGAAAGATGAATCGGTATGCCCGTTCTAACGAGTGATAATGTTGCATAAATTTCGTCGGCTCGAAAACAGTTTTATTCGCTTCGCAATATATCATTGTCGCTAAGCGTTGTTTATCCCTCGGGCGAGACTAACGTTTTCCACCGAAAAGCGGGTCGCTTATCACCGAGACCGTACGTGCCGGTTTACTGTGTCCAAATATTCAGCGACTTCAGCCTTGAACGTTATACAATACTGTCCGGCGACAATTTTTAACAGTGACTCACCTCGCGTTTCCGGGTACGAAAATAGAAAAAAAAAGCGATACTTATTATTGATTATTTACGAGCAGCCATTCAGGCAGCGAACGTTAGAATTTTTTGGTAATTTTTCGCGTCCGCTGCGGAATTCAGTGTTGCGCTCGTTGTAAAACAGATTGATCAGCGATCGAAGGGGGGGTAAAATGGGAAAGATTGCCTAACGCAATTAGAGTGCAATCGTGACGTGATGCGATAGCGAGCCGTCACGGCGCACTAATAATACCATCGGCACCGAACTCGGCCGCCAAAGTGTAATTCCCCCATCTCGTCAGAATTATGCGCCTTCCAGCGAACCCGCCCGGTATGTCTCAATGAAGACGTTGAATGAAAGCTGAACTGCCGACTCTGCCCGCGAATAGGGTCTCGTCGAAAGTTTCGCGTCCGCGATGTCTGGTCAAGGTTCAGACGTTCGAGGCTCCTAGCTGCCCAGAATTCAAATTCAACCCAAATATACCAAAATTTACGCCTTCTTCAAACTACGCTTTGTCACTCAATACAATCCATCTCAATTAATACTCTAAGCTAGATTATATCAGCTAACGAAAAAAAATTCCACTAAACAGTTATCGTTTTACGCTCAACCGTTCTTATAGCGAAGTGCGTTCCTCGCGGACACCCGGTGTATCCGCTGTCGCGGAGAAGGCGCGCGAGCAAAAAGCGCGATTGCTACCTCCGTACGAGATTATTCTCCGGGCATCCCATTGATTGCACGCAAGGTCGACGCTGGCTCGATGCTTGGCCGCGCGGTCCAACGGGTTCGGGATAAAGTCTAACGTGGCTGCTGGCGGGTGCCCTCTCTCTGACAAAGAGAGAACGATAGAGAGAGAGAGAGAGTGAGAGAGAGAGAAGAGAGAGAGAAACATTACGACTGCCGACTCCCGACAAGCTCAAGATGCATCTGGTTAGGAGTCGGCGATTAATTCGCGAATAATCGATGGCCCCGCAAGCGGCGAGGAACCGAGAAAATCTTGCTAGGCGGTGCTGCTGGCATTGGACCGTGGTTTTCAGCGTTTGCGTAACGTTCTGCGGTGGAACGTCGACGATGAATGTCCTCTGAGGTCGAAGAGATGACGGAATCCTTCTTTTTCCTGACGCTCAACAGGATACTGTTTTCGCGCATCGAAATACTTTTCACGTTACGTCCGCGCAGATGGCAGCAACGGCTGTTCAGTAAAAAGGATCAGCTTTTGCGGCGTGTCTACCCTGACTCACTTAGAAACAAAGAGGATGGCTGCTTCGACTCTCAAAATTAACCGATCGCTCAGCCGGACTTCGTTATCACGCTAATTAAGATTCTTTCGGCGGCCGGCAGGCGATTTGCAAAAAAAATCCGACCGGAGACGGAGAATAATTTTGGTCACGTTTCAATGTCGAGGACGGGCACGTGCCGCGGCCTCGCGCTTTCCGGACGTGCGCGTCGAAAACGCATTTCCGCGCTCGCGCGAACAATGAATTTCGCGCGGCCGTCGCTCGAATTTCGCGAAACGGGAGAAATCGCGGCGAGTACGTACGCTCGCGCTCGTCGTCGGGAACGGACGAATCAAGGTGCAGGAATGACGTGAGTCAGCCTCAGCATCCTTGAAATCCGCACGCGCCTTCGCGAATCGCGGCGCGCCATTCGATTTTCACGGAAGCTGATTATCTATCGTTTTCCGGACACACTGTGACGCGTCATTTTTTCCGAAACGTGATTCTCGCATTTTTAGCCGACTACGTTTCGACGCATGAATCGAATTACAAGCGACGAGTCATCAGATGTTAGGTCTGCGCGAGCGATGGAAGGGTGGAAAGTTGAAGCATGCGTGAATGGAAATTAAACATTATCTTATCGTCATTCGTACTACTGTACAAAAATGGAAGGAAAGGATAATTATGAAATTGTCTGCGTTTATACATGTCGTACGTCGTTGACAATTGAAATAACCAGTAATCGACTTAGGTCAACGTAAGTAATTATCCCAACTTTTGTAGAGTCTACTTGTGCCACCTTTGTCAGCTCGCACGACTTCGTAGAACGAGCACGCGCGTGTGTTCCATTCATACGTTTATTACTCACTGCTACCCAAGATAAGGCAGAGAACTGCAATACGTCCCGATACCGAGGACTCTCTGTCGTCCGACAATCTTCGGGAACAAATCGCGGATCCGAATTGCGCAATCCATCGCTGCCGATTGGACGAGGTTCGAATTTCCGGAAGTGGACCTTCTTCTCGGCCGCCAATGGGAGTCTGTCGTCCTGATTCGTTATCAATGCCGAAGCAGAGGATGCCTCGCGATGTTCCGCAGCGGTGACCGCGAGATCGAGAAGAGTTCTTATCGCGCGGCGACCGTAATTTCTCTGCTAAGGAAGCGTAAACGTACAATCCAAGCCACAATTGCGGATCCATTACAGATACGTGTTGAGAAGAAGAGAGGATATTGAGGAGGATTGGAGACTGTAGACGTTGCCAGTATCGATCCTCTCAGAGTAAAATATATCATTTAATAATGACTATATTCAATAACAAATAACAATAGTGCAGGGAAGAGTTTACGATTATTAAGTACGAAGTTTTCGATATGATGATGTAGCTAACACTGAGGAAGTGAGTGTGTGGAGAGTTGTTATGTGGAGTTTTAGGTGTTAGGAGCGGGGGTAGGAGCGTGTAGAACTTAAGGGAGAGAGATTTGAACGTAGATAGGAAAAATAATTTGCAGACGTTGCCATGCAGGACGGATTAGGATGGGATAAGTTTCGTGCATGGAAAAGAGTGGAGGCAAAGGGTTTGGAGATACGATTTGGGGTGATAAATGGCGGTTGGGTTGTGTATTGATGGGTGGATTAGCGGAGGGTAGTACAGTTAGTGCGGGAGGGATGATTGCGCTTTTCTAACTGCCCGTCGAGATTATTACCAATTCTTAACAATACGTGCTCGCTACTACTCTGCTGTCCGCGGATTTACCTTCGATCTTTCTACCCCTTCCCGAGACAATTCAATCCTTGCCATTTTCTTAACATATAATTTTAACATATAATTTCGGAACTCTGCAACTTGAAGAGCAAGCCCGAGGCCTGCTGTACGGCGAGAGAAACTTTTGGTCAAATGGAGTAATATTCGAAATCTTCGCACGCACCGCTTTCTTCGCGATTATCGTAAAATCTGATTTGCTAAAATTCTCGCACTTCGACGCACACAAATTACGCGTGTTACCTGGAAAACGTAATGCAAACGCACCGCGGTCGTTCATGCAAGTACATAGGTACATACATAGAGATGTACCTACGCAGCTCGATACATTCGGTTATCTCCGGCGACTTTCGAAAAGTTAATTTCGCGATCCGCGTTAAAATTGAATTAACATTTCGAACGAGGCCAGGCGTCAGAGCGCACGCTTTGCTGCGCATTTCGCACACACTTTGTGCGTCTCTCCTGCACTTCGGCTTTTCCTCGAAGCTGCGCGCTTCTCATGCGCATTATCTCATTATCACTCGCGATTCGCTCGAGAATGCATGATCGCGCGATCGAGCTTGAAGTTTGCCTCCTACTTCTCGCCAACGAGACATCGAAACGAACGAGAGCGAATGAGAGTCAACTCTCGAGCCTCTTATCTGCGCCCGCTATAATTTCACTGTCAAGGACAGAGGCGCGAAAAACAGACGAGCTTCTTTTTTCGCCGCCTATCGGCCCCAACGCAACAGTGTGCACAGTGACTCTTCCCGTCCGGCCCGTTCATAATATGTATTCACGCGGTGTCTGTTTATTCGTTTGCTCCGCAGGGTAATTATAGGATAATTAAAACCGGTGTACGGGCATAATTGGCTGTCGAGAACAGAAGATTTAACGGCGCATCTTTCAGCTCCTCCACTTATTGCTCGCCCTATCTTTTCGCCCGACGCTTCTCAGTGTGAGTGCGACGCACCCCCAGGCAAAAATGAATGAGATACGTGTTCCTACGCTCTTCGTCGGACATTTGGACAGAGTCGCTGGGTTTAAGCTCGCGTTTCGTTCTGCCATCGACGCACAGTTACGATTACCGGTGACCTAATTGCGTTAAGGAACGCTTGGCGTGGCATAGAGCGTAATTCGCATCGTGAACGGCGCGGCTTTTCTATCTATTATCCGATAGCGCAAATTTCACCTACGACGCTCGAGCCTACCGACGTTCGCGACACGTTGTTTTGTCCCCTTTTTAAGGCTATTAAACGGCGACAATTACGTTAATCTCATTGAAGCCGTAACAGCGTTAGCTGTCAAATTATTTTTTTGGTCTTCGGTTGTCAGGCTGGTAGTTAAGGTTATCCATGATGAGACTCGGAGTGTCGTTCCTCGAAAATTCTGCCTCGACTCAAGGTCGAGCATGAGAGAGCTTAAGCGAGCCGATGAATCAACTCGAGCCACTTCGATCGTCCTCGTGCCGCGACAATCGCGGGGGCAATTAATAAAAATTAAAGAGTCGGTTAATCGCGATCCGGTCGGCCGGTAGCAATTTGCAACGCTCTTCTTTCGCGAAATCCTGTTTACGCGGAACGCGTCCGAGTCGCAGTCCATTATCTCTCGACGATTGTTCGCGGAATTCCGACGCGCGCCGGGTCTGAAATATACAATAATTAAGCGTTTCGGCACGTAAGCGCGATATCGGGCCGGAACGTCGTCGGGTTTAGTTGGGAATTCATGCGGTGGACGGCTCGAATTGGGAAAGGGCCAATCAGTTTCGACGGACGGGCGGTAGTATCATTTTGCCTCGCGACATGTTCTCGCGAGCCAGCCAGAACATGCTCTCCATCCTATTTACCAAAGTTCGACGAAAATATCCTTGCAGTCTGGGTCGTTGATTACGGTCGAAGGAGTCAAATGTCAGAACTCGTAGGAATCGTTCATTAAAGCTTATGTCCTTCGCTGTAACGAAACCAGGGTTTACAGTAATTCTCTTATTACTTTGACATGAACTACTTGATCACTGTATACATTACTGGTCCCTAAAGCAAACAGAGGAAATATTCGATTCTAACCAACACCCTACATTTTATCACGTTCTCTATAAATCCTGCTTTATCAAGAAAGATTACTTTCACACTCTACACGTAACTCCTCTGAAACCTCTTGACCTAACCGCACCGCACCATTACCAAAAATCGAATCAGCTCAAATTTTACCTAGTATCCGAAAACCTACCCTAACGAAATTCCATTAGCCATCCTTTGAAAAAGCTCGTCCGCTCAAGGTAGCGCGAACAGAATGACAAACAATGCTCAACCGGTGGGGGATGAAGCAGTAGAGAGGGGGAGGGAGGGAGGGGGGTTCAGAAGCCACTTCAAAGTGGCAGAAAAAGCTAATCAGCGAGGAGCGGCGAGACCGCAGAGTGGCCGTTCTCGTTTTGGACCCCCGCAAGGCTCCTGCTGCCGTTGTTGGCGGAAGACGCATTTCGCATTCGACTGTCGCGTCCGCCGTTCGCGTCCGTCGTTCGCGTTCGCCACATTGGCCACATTGGCCGTTCGAGCTTCTGCGTCGCGAGTGGCGCGAGGCCAAACGCGTCCCTGACCGTAATGTTTGTCATACATTTTTCTGACAGGCCTGCGCCTGCCCGCCGCTTTCGAGGAACGGGCGGAGTGCGCGAGCGAGCGCCTGGCCTGGCAGAGGGGGCGGGAGGGGAGGAAGGGGGGCGACTGGCGGAAAATAAACGTTGCCGAGGAGAACGGAATCGAGCATAATAACGGATGCGGGAGGGAACTGGGCAGAGTCGAACGGCAGGAAACAAAACGGGACAAAACGCGTACGGAGAGTGGCGAAGAAGTGGCCGGGCTAGAGTTGAGCAAAATCGAATCGAACCTGAATGGAACCAAACAGAACGGAACAAAACGGGGAAGAACAGAGTCGAGGGTGGCTGAATGGAACTGCGCGGGACGGCGGGAGTGGCGAACATGACTGGACCGTGGAGAGAGTATGACTAAACAGTGGGCTCTGAAGGGGCGGGAGGGAGTCGGTGGGAAATTGAACGATGCCGAGGCGGCTGGAAGTGAACTTGACACGTTGTCTGTCTGTCTGTCGGAATGATAACTTTTAACCTTTGGGTGCTGTTTTAATTAATCACACCTTGCGGCAGATTTTGGTCGGATGGAGTTAGGCTTTCGGTATACTGATATGGGATCAAAATACTTTATGAAGTCTATCTGGGTCCACTTTTTTTTGTACTTGGGATCGAGCCTGGATTCTTCGCACGTGATCCAAGTAGTATGTATTATATTAACTAACCCACCCACCCGCTTCGCGAGTCGTAAAGTTATTTTTCGCAGACCGTCTTATAGCACGACTTTTCCTCAACTACGCTGCCATAGAGTAACCACTACCACATCCTCTTACGCAGGTTTTAGTCACTTCGATCTTCCGAGTATCTACTGCAACGTCAATGCCTCCAATGGCATTCCCAAAAATACGATTCCTCACGTGCATACATAATTATCGTCTCAGCCTGCCAAAACATTCTTACTGTCAGCCACATGTGGCCGACACCGAAGTCAATGGGACGTACTAACACACTAACTAACGCTGTCTATCCAAACAGAACGAAGCGAGCGAAACGGACGCAGACTTACATTTTCGCGTAGGTGCGCCAACGGATCGACGCTGCCGTTTCCGTAAAAGCGTCATTATTCCAGGTATATTTGATAAGCTGCGTGGAAGTAGAGCGTTTAAATAATGGCGCACCGCCGTCGATGGGCTAGAGCGATGGGCGTCGCCATTCGTTCGGAACGTTCGACAAACAATAATAATTTATTCAGATGTTTTTCATGCCTGCGCTCGCGAGCCTGCCTTCCACCTCTCTTCAACGTGTGCGCGCGCGCGCGCGCGCTCCCTTCTTTCGCTCACTCCTCTTGGCAGTCCTCGATCCTTTGTCCTTCACTCCTTCGCTCGCCGTTATGCGAGCCATGCCACTGTCGTTCGTGTGTCCCAGGTGGCCGCCGTGTTAATTCGACGTTCTCTGACGTTAGCTTGACGAACGTGGGCTCTCTTCGTGTCCTTCCGACCTGCAATAGTCAAGAGTCGCGGTTCGTTATCGTCGGATGAGGGAGGGTAGATCGATTCGAAAGTATACGTCGCTGACTGTTTCAGAGGATTTATCGTCCGATCGCATCCGTCCAGATAATTCGGTGGCGAACGGGGTGGTAATATGGAAATTAGAACAATTTTCTGATAACGGAATGGCGACGATTAAAAGATTAATTGAAGCCGGCACCGATGAATCATCGACGGGAATTGCCGTCGGAAGAATACGCGAAACGATCTCGTTTCCCACGATTGTTCCGCCGCCAATCGGACGAGCGGAGGGATAATGACAATAGGAAGTACGATGTCAATTGGACTGGCAGTCAAGTTTTTAGCGAGCGATACGATACGTCGGCGTACTCTTCTTACCGCCGGCAGGTACCTATAAGAAGACGACGAAAGGAACGGGAGGAAGATGGGCAGCGCGATGAATACAAAACGACGACTATAGCGGCGTCGAACTCGGTAGGACGGTAATGACGCTAATGGCGGTGATAGGACGCGGAACGATACGTGAGAAACGGTACCGATGGAAATTCTGCGGAAAAAAAGAAAGTGCCGCGATAGGCCGGGTCGTCTGACAACCGAACATTACGGGGACCTTTTCTCGCCGGCCTCCGGGCAAAGAAATCGTTCTACGGTCAGGTGTACCTTCTCAACGAGCAGGGGGGTGCTCCTGATTAATTCACGACAGTGGGTCAACGAAATGTCGAACGGAATCGCAAATCGATCGGCTGATGCCGGAGTGGCAAGGGTACGAGCCTGGGCGCCAAAGTACGCAAAATGTACAACGGGTCGATAACGACTCGTTTCCTACATTTCGTTGCATTGTCACCGTGCGTCGTGACATAGCTGAGCTTTTTGTTCGGCACGGACGTTATTCCGCGGAAGGCACTTTTCAATGTTCCACTTTCGGGGCCGCTTTCAGTGGGACGCTCTTTCTGTTTGCGTTCGCAAATTGATCAGCCGATCGCAAGCGAACTCTCATGCACTAGTATCCAAATTTCACCCTTCGACGCTTCCCACGGGATAATTTTTTAGTTATCAAGACAATCATTGTTCTTACTCTGTTTCAAGTCCTTTCGGTTCGTTCTTAACCCATGACCGCCACAATTCAAAGGATAAAAGAAATAAGTAAAATTAGCTGTGTATTTAGAAGTTGCAGTTTTTAAAGAAAACAATCTGAAAATGTGTCCCAAAAATGGGATATTGGCGGATAATGGGTTAACTTATCACCTTCCAATTTTTTTTTTTAATTTTTTGCCGAAGAAGTTATACATGTGCACAAAAAGTTGTGTAACAATATAATTATTTAAATTTCAAAATCCTCAGATGGGGTTTGTGGCGTCTAATGGGTTAAGGACCGATCATATAGGCAAGCATTCGCGGTTAAAATCTGATTTATTCTCAAGCTATAACATTCTGGTTACAAAACTCTTTTTCCGTCGACTGATGTCGCAATCTGCCTGGAAGATTCTTTCAGCGACTGCAGCTCTCGTCAGCCAACGTTCATTCGAAATGGAGGCATTCCGAATGGGCGGTATCGATCGACGAAACGCAACTGCAAATCGACCCCTACAAGGTATCCGCTTGCCGTTCCTCGGGTTTCCCTTGTAATTGGTGCCCAAAACGCGTCAAAGAAGCCTCTCGAGCCTCTTGCCAGGGCCGATGACGCGTGCAATCGGTGTGCGTCGGGGTCGGCAGGCTGGAAATATTCCTGTCGCACGAGAACGGTAGACGAGCCTTCCGCAACATTTATTACTGATAATTGAATTCGCCCGAGCCTGACAGACGTGCGAATTTAATTGACACCGTTGTAAGCGCGATTAAAGTCGTCAAGGAAAAAATCGCTAAATGCTACGGACAAATGTATTCTCGACGCGTCTTTGTGCTTGATCAATCTTTCGGATAACGATTAAAACTGTGAGGCTTGACAAACCTCCTTCATTTGCTGGACTAACTTCCTGCTCTTTGCCTATCAGAATTTGAATTTAACCTTTGACGCTTTGCTTCCATCATTGTGCGGGCTTGACATAATAACTAATACCGATGTAGATTTTGAAGTGGCGCCAGAGATGGAATAAGAGTTTGAGACGATCGTTAGAGTACAACGTAATAGTCAGTTCCATAATTTGGACTGGGCTCAAGGTATTGGGAGGTGAAATAAGGTGGAACAGCTCGTTCGATCGCGGCAAGTGGCCCGGCGATCGTTTCTTACCTAGCCGAGCTGGCAAGAAGTCGATGAAAGTAATTTGGCGCTTAACGAGCGACCGCCATCTCTCCCTTTCTTCCCATCGACCCGGACCACGGATGAGCGCGTCTATCAATTCGTCGTCCGCAGGCTCGATTAATCGATCTCGACCGAGTCACAGTTGCATTCCGTCGGACCTGTCCGCTTTCCGCTCGCCTGGCCTCATTTCGGCGCCTCAGAGTTCTCGAGTTCAGTGTCAGGAGGAGTGTGCGTCGGACGATATGTTACGCTCATGGCCGATTTCTTTGACAACCTGATTATTATCGCATGATTTATCTTTGACGCGAACGTGTGGGATCGGATACGAACTATAGACTCTTTGCGTTCAGTAAAATTACACGATGCGCTAAGAAAGGCTTGATATGAAAATAAATTCGAGTCGCAAGCGGAAGTATGAGATCTAATATTTGATTCGGCTTGATCGTGTTGAAAGATTAATGAGAAAAAAACATTCTTCATACCAGAAGTATGTACTATAAGGTGCAGTGGGGTAAATCCGTGCATGGGGCAAATCCGCACTAGCAGCACTGTTTTTAATTTAGTGAGAAAATCATAAGTTTCAGAAGATATTTTTAATCCAAATTAATGCAACTTAAAGAATAAACCATGCGCTAAATAAAAACACTAATATTATTAGGTTTTAGTGGAATTGATAGAAAGCACATCACTTTAAAGTAAACTTTACCATTTCTGGCTCAGTTTTACCGCACTCCACCTTAGGATGATATAGTTTAGGTCCGGAATGGAAATGAGTTTGGTTCTCTGCCGAACGGAAAGTATGAAATATACCGATACCGTGCGTGTTACGGACGATTCGACGAGTTGCGTCAATTGATCTCGTTGGAACTTTCGTCGGCTCGAGAAGTCGCGGCGCGAATTATAACAGAGCGACGCAAGAAACCGCTAGACGTCGGTAATGGCCGCCAAGGTTTCGGAGCAATTTCATCCGGCCATTCTTTACGATGAAACATTCTTTCGTCGAACGAACTGCTAAAGCGCTGAAATTACATCGCTCACGGTGGGCTTCATGTCTTAATCCGCGGAAGAATGCCGATCGACGAACGTCGGGCAGCGTCGTTGCTCAACGTCGAATTTCGTCGATCGACAGTCGAGTTCGGCGAACCGGTCGGCAATTTTTCACGTTTTTTTGTCCCACTTCCGATGCCGTTCGATATTAAGAAATGAACTAGAACGGCAAAAACTAAAGGCAAACTATCGCTAACTAGACCAAAGCTAATGGCCCGATAGATAAGCTAAACGCAAAATTGGCATCGGCGTGCTGTGATGGGCAACGCGCGGATGACGCGGCGGGGAGGGGGAGAAAAGAAAGGAAGGAAGGAGCGGAGGGAGGAAGGAGAATGAGGAAAAAAAAGGGGACACGGCGTCCGCACCGCACAAAGCCCGCATGCATTTTACGATTGTTTTAACTACTGAAATCACGCGGCCGCCGAGCATATAATTACGCTCGCCCCGGACAACTGCGTCGTACGCAAAATAGTGCATCATTTATCGGTACCATTAGTTTTACGTTTCGCGGCCGACGTCCGCCGGACCTGACCGATCGCCGGAACACAAACGCGACTATGTGGGAGAGCGCATTAATGTTACGCGATCGAGTGAGCTGGCAGCGCGGAGAGGTCGTTAAAAAATTCCTCGCAATTTCCAATAAAAAGTTGTCAAACTTTTCGGGAATTTGCCGAGCCGACCCTACGGTTAATTAAGGGACGTCGAAAAATAACTTCGAGAAAGCGGGGCCCCGAAGGCTACGAAAAATGCTAACCTTGCGCAGTAGTCGGCTGCCAAGGGACATCAAAGTTATTTCCGGCCGTATTGAAAGTCGATTTGGAACATTTTCGCCCGGCTTTCTGCCGCGCGAGGCGTCCGACCATTGTCGTCTGAATGTTGCAAGGCACGTCACATCCATTTCGCGTGACCTCCGCGGAATCGCGTCCCATCGCTCTGCCTTTATGCGGGAGGATAAAATAACGGAAGCCACGATGATCCTGGTCAATGTCGGGCTCGCAACTGAAATATTTTCCGCCTAGCTGTCATTATGTACCATTTCATCCTTCTGGGAATGTATACGATGTTCATATTTCGACGACCTTAGAATCAAGTCCAGATGTATCCGCTGTCTTGAAATCCACTAAGCTATCCAATGCGTAGCATTTGACCTCTTCCACAGCGATGGGAAGCGTAAAGGAAGTTACATTTACTTGCGTATTACTTTGACTACCTTTGACTACCTTTGTGTACCTCGACAATCTCTCTGTTGTCGTCTCTCGCATTCGACCGACCTGTCAATGATCCGCATCTCTTCTCTTATCTTTAACACGCACTCATGCTCGGCACTCTCATTACTTACGTCACCAACAAATGTCCGATAATTTCACATAAGCATCTTACGCTCTACCCGCATCCAATCAACCCCTACCGTAAAAATTACCTTCTCAACCCTTGCAACAATCGATACGCCACTCGGTAGTTCTACAAAAAAAAAAAAAATAACAAGTTAAGCGTAGAACGTTCGCGCTTAGATCGAAGGTTTGGCCGAGTGGCGAGAGGGTGGCGACGGCGTGCACCGATGGTGGGGGGTGGGGGAGGCGGCGTGTGACGAACGAGAAAAGGAGAGCGGCGGGGGTTGGAGTATGCGGAGCGTGCACGAGCGCGAAAAAAGGCGGGAATTCCGCGGCGGCACGAATCGTGAGCGACGAGGCCCGCGCAAGAATCGATTCGCGGCCGCAATTTAATTTGCGAATTCCCCGCTCGCTCACCGCCTCCCCCTGCCTCGCGGACCACCCCCTCGGCTGCCCCCCCTCGCTCGCGACTCTGGCCTCCCCCCACCACACCTAACGATGGCCGGCCGATAAGTGGGGAGGTGGACGACAGTTTTTCCCGGAAAAAAAACGCAGCGCCATCATTGTCGCCGGATGACAAAGTCGATGTTTTCTGCAGGGGTGGACTCTTGATGACGATCTACGGGGACGGAAGTCAGTGTCGTTGAATTGTATTTATGTCCGCTCGACGCGTTCGGCGAATGGCGTGGAAATACAGCGCGTGGAATTTTTGACTCTTTATTTTTTTGTCACGACCGGGTTGACGTACGTCTATCGTTGTCTATTGCGCGTCTTCGTGTAACCTGGGCGGGAGAATCGATTTGAAAGAATGGTGGGAGAGGGGTTGAGAGGGGTGGTGCCTCACAGTGAGAATGACTTGATGTTTTGCGGAGATATAGGCAGTGCAATTATTATTGCGGTACGTACCGGTGTTTAGAACATATTGGCTATTCGTGTGGAGTCGTGGCATTGTGTGTATTGGACGTCGTGCCAAAGCGTACGACATAGGTACTTACAATTAAACGCAATATGCAAATATTTTATGTGAGGCAATGCTGCGCAGGCAGAAATCCGAGGCGAGCCACGCTTGAGCGTATTGCGCGGCGAATATTGCCTGTAGGATCATCGTTTCGACGCGAACGCCGTAACAATCATATAATATCAGCGTATCACGCGCCAGCACCGTGTCAAATCACGGCGAGCCGCGCGATATAGGCGTTCGAGTAATCTGTCAAAATAATTTTCGGCGCCTCTGCACTCTGTTCTTCTCGAAACGTTTTAAGTTCCACGACGCATCCAAGACACCATGTATAATATGATTAAGTTATACGTCTTGCATACTATTGTACGACAGTCGGGAATAATAGAAAGTATATTTGGGATGATCATTCTTACTTTTCATATTTTGCTCATGAGCTCTGTTTTCTCCTCTAAACACCTGACATATTGTTAATGTACATAAATATTAGCAAAACAATCGAAAGCGATAGGGAAGAGGAAGACGATTTAAAACTTGAAAGAAACTTAATTTTTACCTGCAAAGCATTTCCCATCTCATTCAGTAGCGTTACATAAAACCAGTAGCATTAATATATTCCGCTCATTACAGTAACTCGCATTGCGCTAACTCACGTTATACAAAAGGCTACCGTACCTTCGCTCTACAAATCGCTCAAAAATTACCCAAACTCCCAAATCCCGAACAATCCATGAACCCATACAGATAACTACCCCATCAAGCCCGACCAGCACGCCACAAAAACGCTCGAACGCCAAAAAGAATGGCGTCGTACCTGCACGTTCGCATTGTAATACAACGTGCGTCGCGGTATGCATCATCGACGCCGCTCGACGTCGCTCCACGTCGTCCCACGTCCTCTCCCCCCGTGCTCCTAATGACCAGCGACTGTCCTGTGGGTGGCGGTCGGCCGACAAAATCAATTCGGTGAGAAATAAAGGAGGGCAGCCATGAAAAATCGCCGCCAGCCGTCGCCAGGCTTGATCTGCCATCGTCGCGCACGCGAGATCTTCGTGCATGAGAGCGTGTTTTTCGCGCGTGCCCGACCTGCACACGCACGCCCGCCCACGCACGCGTGTGCGAGAGCCCGAACGCACACGCCTGACGGATCCGCGCCTGGCACGTGTCCGCGAGTAAACGTACGTGCCGATTGCCAGCCAGATGCGCGTGTGTGCGTCTGTGTGTGTCTGTGTGCGTCTGTGTGTGCTCGTGTCGCGGGCACACGCGACGACAGATTGGCGTGACAGTGCGGTGCATTTGCGGGCGCGTGCCGCTATACCGGGTGTACCGCCAGAATTGGCCCCACACCGACCACCGAAATGACAGGGACGGACCAGATGGACTGGATAGATTTCGGCGACGAGTTCGATGGACACCTGCGGAGTACGTCATTGGCTGGTCTAGTTCTTCGGACAGCTCGACGGAATGCAGGTCGATCATCGGATTCGTATTACGAGTCTAGTCCTACTACTCCTCCTCCGCCAGGCGAAGCTTTCGTGAGCACGAACAAATGCGAGTCGTTCTTACCGACGGAAAGCTTTACTGCCGACGCCGGGGAGAATTTCAATTCGTCCGATTTATCGTTTCAATTTGCCAGATACTCGTATCGCGAGGCGTCGCGATGACTGAACTGTTGGCGAATGAATAAAGGGCAGGCCAGGCGGTCTGGAAATCTTTTCGACACCGAGCCACGCTCAGTGCCTCGCCGCGGTGTTAGGCGGTACGTCACGTCGGTCTGATAACAGTCAACTATTCGGCCTTTGGATAAGGAAGTGAAAAATGTCGCGTTATCGCCGCTCTCTATCGCCTGTTGCTCCGGATAGGCACGAGAGCGGCCTGAATAGTGCGTTTTCGCACATACGGCCGCGTGCATACGACCGAAGGCGGGCGACCAAGCGCGCATGCGCATGCGCACGGGGTGAGGCCGGAAAAATGAGTCGCTATTAAAAATGTATTCGAGCCTAGGCCGGCGGACAGATCGCTCGCTTTTGCGGGCGCCGCTATCGGCCGTTCGCAATTTAATCTAATGCGCATAATTCAGCCCGGCAGTCCGGCGCGACGATAATGAAAGCCTCAAGGGGTTTTCCTTCGGTTTCGGACAAATGGCGATTCCGAGTTTGCCGCTGATAACGGCGCCTAGCCTTCCTTTTCGTACGGCAGCCCGATGTCGTTTGTCTTATTTATCGTCCTGTCCACTTTCCACGTGTTACCTAATGCTTCTTCTCCTTCCTCGCTCTCTCTTCTTTTTTTACAATTTTTCGCTTTTTACTCGGTAATAGACGAACAATACGTCGGGTTCGAAGCAAAAATTGCACGGGCCGAGCAATTAGCTTGCGCAAGCCAGTCCCTCTTCTACCCTCATCCGTGCTCTTTAATCGCGACTGAGGAGATTATGACAATGGCGGTAGGCGTGATCACCCTGAGCCCGGCAAACCTAATGCACCCGTCGAACGTGCGATACTGCGCGTAATAATACGTGTCCCGCAGCGCGATTGGCGTAATGCAACTTTCGGTTCAGGTGTAAATTCGACGTGACGGCGATTGGCTCGCGTCAGATCGATTACGATACGTTTACATACTTTGCACATTGGACTCTATTTTTCCCTTGTTTTTGCGCCAATTGCACAAAAATGCCTTCGACGACCGAGAACGGGTCAGAAATTGAAAAATTTGAAGCGAAAAAATTATTTTGCGGGTCCAGTTCTTCTACTTTATCCTTTATATGTGAATGTATATCGATCGACGCCCGACGAATTATCAGGGTCGATCGAACTCGCGCTGCCAACTTGGCCGTAATCGACTTTCGCGTTTGACGAGCGCGCGCACTAAGCGGCCGTTTTCAGCGAATTCTGCTTCTGGGGGCTCGCATGCGGTCGCCGATAACGCTAGCGAGCCAAAAGATGCAGCGCCGCCGCTTTCAGGAAGTGCACGGCCTCGGGCAGAGCCCGAGCGCGGCCGTTAATTATCACGCTTTTTCTGGGCTTCGTTTCTGCAGGCTATCGTCGGGTGCGTGCGAGGAGGTTCGGTGCTTCGAGCGGGAAGCAATCGACCATCGATCGCTCGCACTCTCGTCGCGTGCAGGTCGAAGGCAAACAGACACTTCTGCGTATCATTCTTATTCCCTGTACGTCACTGACTTATATATGTCAATTATTTCATACTGAAAAGACGATTTTTAAGTTTAACCCTTTTAGCGCTGATAGAGAAGTTAATTATTTTGCGAATAATGACTCAGCGTTCGTGAGAAACGAATGTACGTTCGTTCAAAGAGTCTCGCAGTCGCGTGAAAATGCGTGGCGCTAGAAGGGTTAAAACCAGAGCACCCCCATCATCGGTTACCCTCCACCTGGTTCGGAAGCCATTAGCGGGCGTCATTGTTTGATGTTAGTCGCTGTGCTGTCGCAGGTCTGGAACGGGTAGCGGAGGAGTTGATGGGCCGTAGGAGATGGAAGCAATACCAGGACACCCTGTACAGCGGCGGCACACGCAGCAGCGAATCAGCGACGGCGCAGCCCCACCACCGGCTCTACCCGGCGTTGTCGTCGTCGTCGTCGTCGTCGTCCTGCAATCCGGCGAGCGCCGGCCCGCTGGGCCAGCTAGGGGCCCCGCAGCTGGCGCACCTGGGGCCGAACTCGGCGACGGCGACGTCCGCCTACTCCGCGGCGGCGGCGACGACGACGACGACGACCACCTGCACCGCCGTCATCATCAGCGCCGCGACGACGGCCACCGCGACGAACCCAGCCGCCGGCGCCGCCGCCGCCAATGCCGGTGGCCTCCTCAAGCAGGAGGCGCACCATCAGCAGAGGCATCACCTCCAGAATCACCATCTCCATCATCATCATCATCTTCAGGGAGCCCAGGACCTCCGGCGACTGAGGCCGGACGGCATCAAGCTAGAGATCGACGAGGAGGAAGCGGCCGTCGAGGAGTCCGCTCTCTCAAGGACGGAGCTCGCTGCCGGCCCCGCTGCCGTCGGGCCAGGAGGCGGGCAGCTTCTCGCCTCGACGACCTTGAACGCGAGCGCGACCGCCGCGACGACCGCGACGACGACAACGACGACGGCGACGACCACCTGCAACGCGATCCCGGCGACGCTCGCGACGCTCGCGACGACGACCACAACGACGACGACGACGACGACGACGACGACGATCGTCAGTCAGGCGAGCGCCGCCCTGACGACGCCGACGACCGTCTCCACGGGCACGACCACTGTCGTCGCGAGCGCCGTCAACAACGTGCTAGGCGCGGCCAGGAGGCGACGAAGGAGGCATCCCGACGACGCCGAGGACGCCGAGGGCGAGGAGAACGACGAGGACGAGAGGGCCGACGACGAGGAGGACCTCAGGAGGGGCCAGGACGAGGCGGAGAAGAGGCTCAAGCTCAACGACGAGGCCGAGTGCGACGTCAGTCCGCTCAGGGTGGACGGCGATCAGAGGCCGACCGCCAGGGATCACGCCGCTACCAACGCCACAGACAAGGAAGGGACCAAGGTCAGTCGGCTGTTCCGTCATTTAGTCTTAATTTGCTTACTAGTTTCCAGCATTAGTTGGTTATGAGAGATTCGAACTCTGTTTCTTCCCAGCCTTGATCAAGGGATGATTATTGGGTCGATTGAAGGTCGATGATGTAGAGGGCTGAATTTGGGGCGGTTCAGAAAGGTTCAGTCAGAAATAGGACATATGACATTCAAACTGAACGTACTTTATCGTTAACTTACTTACTAGTTTTCCACTATTAGCTAGTCGTGAGAGATGCGAACTCGGTTTCTTCCCAGTCTTGATCGAGGGATGATGTCGATTATGAGGTCGATTGAAAGTTGATGCTATCAGAAAAGTTCAGTGAAAAACAGGACATATGACATTCAAACTGAACGCACCTTATCGCGAAACAATACTGTCGGCAGCCGTCATCGCGATTCTCATCGTAATTTACACCCGTCGATTAGTAATTTAAATAGAGCGACAAAACATAAAAACTGTTCGCGAAAAACGGCCAATTCCGTGTTTCCGCGCAAGTTATTTGCGAGTCAAAAGTAAGCCAGATACATGATATTAGGATAGTTTCGCGCTAGTCCGATAGCGTGTCCATTGTATATTTTCTCATCCGAAATGAAAAAAAAAAAAAGCGGAAAAAATAACACGTGTACGCGGGGGTAGACATGCAGAGCTGTAAAGCGTAGACAGAGTCGACTTTCGGGCATGTTTTTCAATCAGCGGACAGGCTGACGAGTGAATACGTTCGTTTTCGAAAATCGTCGCCGATATGTGACTTTGTGGCCGACGCCGGGCCGGAAAATCGGCGCGAAGCGGTTCGAAATGGTTCAAAAGCGGCGGCAATGCCGAACGTTATGTGCGCGACGGGCGTCGTTTGCAAAATTGACGACGCGCAGCATCATGCGCGCTCATACTCGATTACGAGCGGGACGTCATTCGGCTATTTACGATATCGTCAGCTGGCGCACGTTCGAATGCCGGACGTGACGGAGGGCATTTTTACAAATCAACGATCCGACCCCCATCCTCACTTCGGGCAGCGATAGACTACGATTTGGTCCGTTGACAAAAATCGTTCATACACATTTTTTGTGTATATTGATCGTGTAAAAGTTCTGTAACAGTGCTGTGCGAAAGAAATTGGCCAGCTCGTGATGTGTTACTTAAAGCTATCCATGACAGAAAATCGTGACCTGGCAATAATGATCGAGCAATCTAGCAGTAACATACTTTACTTCCAATTTCTAATATCGAAAGTTGAAATTTGCACACATCGTTTCTCGGATTGCAAATTTCTTTAGAAATGCGTCGGATATCATTCCAAATCGATGTAGACTACTCTGTAACCTCAATATCTCTACTTCCACTCAGTCATTATAATACATTTCTTGTAAAGGGAGGATGATGATAATGACAATGACATAATTGATGAAAATAGTGATAAGACAAATCTCGGTTAATAAATCAGCTAGAGAAGATGCAGGTATCTGCAAAGAGTAAATGCGAGATGACAGAAGATGACTGAACTTGACCAAGGATGACAGAATTTGACCGAAGCTGACTAAAGATGACTGAACTTGACTGAAGATGATTGAACTTGACTGAACTTGACTGAAGATGACTGAAGATGACTGCAGATGACTGAACTTAACTAAAGATGACTGAACTTGATCGAAGATGACTGAAACTGACTAAAGATGACTTTTGTCTGACTCGCAGGAACGAACGGAGGAAGTCGCGTTGGAGCGGATACCGGTGACGCAGGGCTTGCTGAGGGTGAAGAAAGAGGAGGAGCTGCAGGAGGTGCCGGGCTCCGGTGCCGGTGCGACGATACTCACGGCACCAGGGGCGGACACGGAGGGGACCAGGACGGGGCCAACATGCCGGGATGTCGAGGTGGCGACGAGATGCGCGGCCTTCCTCCTCGGAAGCCGACGCAGCAGTCCGCCGCCGGAAGACTGGAAGCCGCTGGACAAGTGCTACTTCTGCCTCGACGGCAAGCTGCCGCACGACGACCAGGCGCCCCTTGTGAGTAACGCACCCCATACCCGCTACCTGAACAACCACCGGGATACGCGTCGGCATCGTAACGTGCCTGAAAATGCAGTCCGCTTCACGATACGCCTCGCCTGCCAACCGGTTTCGCACTGTTAACAGGCCCATTATCGTTCCGGGCGTTCGGACAGGTGTTTCGCATGTAACTGGGAGTGCACTTGAAAATTATTCGACGTAAATTATGAAATCCGCTCGCAGCGATCTCCTTCTCGGCGAGAACGCTCTCCTTCCGCCTCGCGTTCCGGCGACCGGTAGAGGATCTAGTTTCAGCTGCGTGGGAGACCCTGTATTGTTCGTACGTGTCGTAGGTCGATTCGGTTCGATCTCGTCGATCGCGCGGCGGATTCATGTATCCTCCTTGCCGACGATGTTCCGGGGGCGGTATGCGCATTTTTCAACAGCAATGGCAATAGCAATGGCAATGGCAATCGGGATCCTCGGAGTCTCGGCGACTTCCGAAGTATCGGATCCGCGTTATCCGTCGCTATTAATAATATTTCGCCACCTTTGACCGCTTTGACGGCCTCTTATGAAAGATTCAGGATTCTCGCGTCCATCCCTCCGCCGCCTTCGGCTCGTCCCGCGTCCTTGGTCCCTTCAGCCCCATCGAACGCCCGCGACTCCCGCACTCCATACGCCATTTCCGGTGAGCTCTTTTCATCTCGGCCGGCGTCAGTCGCGAGCTTTATATACCTTTATAGGACGTATACGCACACTCTCACCTGTTTCTGTTGCATCCGGACGGCCCCGGGCGGGCCAAGGGGGAAGATCGCCGGGTCTATAACCACTCTTTTGCTTCTGCAGAGTCCGCAAAGCGACAGTAGCAGCAGTTCGCGATCGGCGGAGTCACCGATGTCGGTCCAGGTGGACCCGATGGCCGCCTCGGTCGTCGCCGCGGCCCTCAGCGGCAGCTATCCCACCCTACTGCCCCAATGGTGTTTGCCGCCGAGAGAGGCGCCCCTCGTCGGGGTCCAGACCCATCAGGACACCTCCACCGCGGTCGACCAGCCGCTCGATCTCTCGGCGAAACCCAAAATTTCTCAGGTAAGCCAGCCACGGCCAGCCGGAGCGAACGTCTCGTGAGCCTTCGATCGTCCGGCATTGCTAGCGGCCTTGCGACAGAGACAGTGTGATTTTGACGTTGTGTTCTGGTATAGACTTCCGGTTCGGCGATGCACTCGGTACGCTCAGCGGCAGAAGAGTCTGCCGAAGATCTTCGTTCATTTCGGGAATCATTATGCGGGGCGTGATATCTTTGCTTTGTTTTATGACGGAAGATCTTCTTCATTTCGCGAAGCATTATGCGAGGTGCGATATCTTTGCTTTGCTTTATGACGCCGTATCAATGACTGAAGATCTTCATTTCGTGAATCATTTTGCGAGGTGTGATCTTTGCTTTCTTTTATGACGCCTTTTCAATGACTGAAGATCTTCATTTCGTGAATCTTTATGCGGACTGAGGTGCGACAGCCTCGCTTTGTTCCGCGACGCTGTATCAATGGGGGTCAAGTTCGGCTCGTTCGAAGCTGCGACCGTTCCCGTACTCTTCGCGACAAGTCAATTTCGTTTCGTCGATTCAGTTTTAAACGGCACTGCGGCGGAGTGAATTTTATGCGCGCTGACATGAAGCTGATCGCCGCACTTCGCACGTCATCGTTCGCCGACGATCCGGAATTGTTCCGCGCGAAGTATGTGACTTCATTCTTCGACTATATTAAGTCGCAGCATTGTACCGCGTGACCAGTGTACGTCAGTAGTAACGGATATTCCCGGACAGGCGTAATGTATCGCCGAAGCTCGCCGCGCGCGTCTAAGCCCTGAATGCCACGAACATACCTGACTGTCCGACTGCATTTTCAACATTATTCTAGGGACGCCTCGATTGACGCTTATGCAATGCCCTTGACGACCGACATCAACGTCTCCTTTTTGTTGCAGGATAACAACATATCCCTAGTGGAACAACAGAAAATACCTCTCCGAATGCCGGCAGGCATCGATCCCAAGAGCATTTTCAAGTAAGTTTTCCTCATTCTACACCCACTAACCTAACACAAATACTTCATTACTGTACAACTTGAAACAAGGCCCAAATTAACAAGGCCAGAAGTCCTCCGAAGATTTCCTGGACGTAAAAAAAGGAGAGGCCCAAATTAGCAAACGGTGTGGCATTATATAATAATTAACGAAAGTCTCAGTCAAAATAGCAGAAAAATTCCTTTTACTCCTTATCTTAATACACTGAATGACGTATCAAAGTGAACATCTGTCCGTCAGACGTCCATTACTTTAATCCGTACCACTATTCCGTCACGTCAAAGATCTCGCCTGCGAATCGGAAAATTGTCTTCGCGCTTCCGTCGACTCTTCGAAGGATCGAGAAAAAGATCTAGAAAAACGCGAGGGAGGGGAGAGGAGTGGGGAAGAGGGAGTAGATCGCAATCGAGCGCGTTGAATCCTCCTGAATTGTTTCTTCGCGTCCGGACTCGCGCTCACTTCGGCGTGGCCGTTATCGCGCGGCTCGTTTTACACCTGAGGGAGCGCGACCGACGCATTTGCATTCGCCATGGTAGGAGAAAAGAAGATTTCGATCGCATTCCAGTCGGTCGAACGGCCGCGACAGCGGACGTCCAGTTCCTCCCGATCGAGTCTCGAAGTCGGCGGTTAGGTTCGAAGCGAACGATCGAAAGTGCGAAATGCCGATGAAACTTCGACGTTCCCGGTCGCTGCTAATCGCGTCGGTGATTATGAGTGGCCTTAGTCAACGTAATACAGTTATTTCGCCTTGTTACGGCGAGCGAACGTGGGCGGAAAGGGATAATTGAATGCTCGAGTCGGATCACTTTCGTAATTACCGGGTATAATTGACGGAAGATTTGCGAGAAATGAGACGGCGAAAGAAATGGAGATACGATTCGTTTTGCTCGCCTACCTTAGGTTCGTTCAAAGTTGCGGTCGATGCAATTAGCGGGATGACACAGTCTTTAGTGGCGAGCGATCGCTGAATTGATGATTCCAGAAAAAAGGGTTAATGGCAGGTTTTCCGATGTTGGCGTTCGGCGTGGAATAAAGTTTGTACTTTTTTGTTCCTGTGTTTTGTACCGATGATGGCAGAGGTTTGACATTGAACGTGTTTAGAAAAGGCTTATCGGGTAGTATAGTGGCCTGTGCTTCGTTATAGACGAAAATGTAATCTGCTTTGGCGAAAGTTAACGTAGCCGTGTACATGGCAGAATAATAAAGGTAATAATGTTTGAATAGACAAAATGTGTAACCCCGCCGATGAATTATTGAGCTAGATGTTTGCCGATGAAATTTATTATTTCAGTACACAGCCATCGAATATCGATATTAGCGTTGTGCAAATTTGTTTTCTGTGACCAACGGATGTGGACAAAATTTAGCTATCTTCTAGCACATTACACCCGCATTACGGGCACAAACGTAATTTTCTCTATGAAGTATTTCCGTCAATCCGCAGTTCTGTCATCGGCGCGTTATAATCACAACCGCATAAAATTCGCCCTTTGCCAACTCACCGGATCCATCGCTCCCCATTACATCGTCATTAAACTGCAAAACCGTCAAGCGTGAAACCTGAACTCTAATTTTCCCTTCACTGTCCCCGCCCTAAAAATATCAATGAAAGAAAATTAAGCCCAAACGCTGGAAAGTTCACAAACTTCTCCCTCCACACGGCAAAATTTCGCTTCTACCCATAAAAGTCCTCTATGTAAAAAAAAAATCGGCAAACCTAAATCATCCATTTATTCTAACCTACACATATACCAATGATTATCAACGCAGGTCAAACTCAAAATAATAAACCTGTCTTTTATTACAACAAATGTAATTTTCGACTTAGGCGATAGTAGTAAACAGCACGCATGTTGTTATTATTTTCACCTTCGCAGTCACTAATCGAAACGAAATTCTACACCTTCTACGCTCGATATCCGAAAAATGTTCGGTAAAAGATTCGCAGCCGATCCGATCAGCGGGCGCGATCGGTCGAAGGTAGGGAGGGGAGGTTGCGAAAACAATCGTTCGGAACGTAAGAAAGGCTCATTAGGATGACTGGTGCGCGGAGGTGGGGGGGTAGGAGGGGTGGGAGGAGGGGGAGGCTCGATAGGCGGACATCGCATCACGGCCGGGACACACTCGGCAACTCGAAGCCGTACGTTGCCCCCGTGTTTTCGCTGTTTTCCCCCGCGCGGAACATTTTGCGCGTCAAATTTTTATCGTCGTCTATTATTAGTCCACCGTAATCTGCCACCTCCCGACGCATCGAAGGCGCAAAGTACCTCGCTCGCTGCGATCTGTCGCGTCTGAAAGGAGTGCTCCGGATGAAACGAGTGCGGCCGTCGGCATTGAGTCTGAAGGAGGAGGATGATGATGAAGAGGAGGAGGAGGAGGAGGAGGGGGGCAAATTTGAGAGAAAGATGGAAGGTCGAACGTTCCGACGTACACGTGCGAGTCGCTTATCGATTGGCAGGCGAATCGAAATGATTCATTGGCGTGCATGGTGTCGGACTGCCAAAGTCGTCGTTGGCCGGTATCAGTTTTGGGGCACGACCCCGGCCGCCTGCTGACGGCTCTCCAGGGGGAGATAGCGGCGGAAAATTGCGTGAAAACGAAAAAACAGAATTTTCAAGACACAACACACGAATTTACAGGCGGACGCGTCGAGTCGAGCCGCGATAGGATTCATTGTTCGTCGCGAAAAAATGAACGCGCCGCGGAGAGGGGGGCCGGTCGTTTAGCGTTTAATTTATGCCGGTCGCGGATAATTCATGCGCAGATTCTCGAGTCGGGACGCGGGTAAGGTGCCGCGGATGCGAGCAGAGGAGTCGGAATGAGGACGGGCAGGGTCGGTGACGCAATCTCTGGCGAATGATTGTTTAACGACAAATCCAGTGCGCACTCTTCGTGAAAAGTGCGCGTAACGATGTGCGCTGTAGTAACGAGCGAAGACAGCAGACTAATAACGGCAATAATTGACGCCGTGGCAATAACAAATCGAGCCTGGGGAGCGAATCGGAAAGGAAAGGGGGGATGCGCGCATGCGCGACGGCGCAATTTGCGATAAGATAGCGACGATGAAAGGAACGACAAAGCCGAAAATTAGACGGACGTCTTAGAAAGCATCGAAATCCGACCGCGATCTATGAACTTCTCTCGGTATTCTATACTTCTATCGATCGCTTGTCGAAAACACACATAATTCTCGAATGTCCATTGACATCGATCATTTCGTCCTTGTGATCCCTAGCCCGTACTTTTTGCAGATCGATTCCAGCTTACGATACCATTTGCTTTTCATCTCGGGCCAGATTAATATCGCGCGGACTTCGTCGGAAGACTTTGGCGTCTTTGCTCAGTTTTTTTCTCGCTCTCGCGATCGGAAGGTTCGCGAGGTTCCGTGAAAAGGTCGTCGGATTGAATCGCGGCGGGACAGGAATCGGCCGAAGTTGCCTTTCAGGCTGCGGATAAGTCCCGTGTATCGTGAGCTCCGATCTCGGCTCGCGTTTAATTGCGCGGAGATTCGATCGGCGGAGTGGAAATGAGGTACGACGCGCGCGAGACGTCGGGAATTCGAGTTACCCGTGATTCATCGCGACTTTTCCGCCCGGCGCATCATCGGGATCTTGACTTTAAGGCCTGATAAGTGGAGCTGACTGCCGGCGAGAGTGGAAACTTATATCGGGCGGGAGCCCAGATTAGAGTCGGTGCGATGATGAAGAATGCAATGTATGCTCAGGTGCAACGCATGCTCAACGTTTTGCATTAGTTGCAATCGGAAAATATTTAACAAAAATATCTTCTTCGATGTTCATGTATGAACCGTTTGTTCTGAAAGTGGTGTAAGCCCACATTTAAAAAAAATGGGATACTTATATAATTTATGATTAAACGTGTGGCGTAAATGGTTTATTTATGTGACATTTAATTTCTTTTTAAATGGACACAACTTTCAAAATAAACGATTCGTATTATACTGATATCTTACATCATACTGTCGAGGCACTTCAAATTAATTCTGCAGGCGGTCAACTCTAATTTATACGTAATTCGACATTTTGTCCAGTAAACCGAAGCTGTTTGTTCATCAAACATCTGTCAATCCCATATTTTTCTAAATGTCTTACTTAACGCGAGCCGAAACGTGCGAAATTAATTCTACGGTCAGTTGTAATTTTGACGTAATTCAACAATTCATACAAAAATATCAGGGCACGCAAAACTGTTTATTATTCGAGCGTCTGTCGCGAAAAATGTCATCTTCGCCGTCGGTTCCCATAGTCGGGCAGTAAAGGCGATCGAGTCAAATTTTTGTAGAAACTCATGACGCACTCATCGAAATGGCATTCAATTAGCGGCGTCCGCCAATAGGCTCGATCGACCGAGTTTTCGACATCGGTCAGTTACACGGCATCACGGCCGTCGGTCGAAAACCGCAGACGAGTCGCGACAAACAAAAATCACAGATAAATCGCCGTCGGCCTTTCTCTGACGTACTGCGCGACGCGTACAATATTAATCGCGAATGGTGGTCCGTTCTTATTGCCGGCCATCGTCCGTAACCCGATTTCATTGTTGTCCCACGGTGGCGCATGTCGGCGAACGATCGCCGGGGAAACATGCGAATCTAACAATGGATCGCTGTAATTCGTTATACAATCACGATAATAAATATACGATAACATCCTATATAATTACCCCGCAACGATTTAGATAATAATCTATTTTAATAGGCAATTCGTTGCCCGCCGCGTAGAACAGAAACATTGAGCTCGTCATTGATCGAAGACCTATTCTCTTCATTCCAAAACAGATTGAACATAGAATCAAAAATTGTCGAATCCAAGACCGACCGAATTTTCTTCTAATCCCACGTTACTCGGATTACCACACCATCGTTCGTAATCCGCACTTCCTCGGGCCGCGTAGAACAGAAACATTGAGCCTATCCTTGATCGAAGACCTATTCGCTTTTTTCCAAAACAGATCGAACATACAGAGTCAAAAATTGTCGAGTCCAAGAACGACCAATTTTCTTCCAATCCCACGATACTCGGATTACCGCACCATCGTTCGTGATCCACACTTCCTCGCGCCGCGTAGATCAGAAACATTGAACTCGTCATTAATCTAAGACCCATTCTCTTCATTCTAATTCCTATCCCTAAACAGATCGAACATACAGAGTAAAAAATTGTCGATTCCGGTCGATTATCTTGTAATCCCACGATACTCGAATTACCACACCGTAATCCGCACTTCCTCGCGCTGGCTGCAGACCTGTCGCGTCTTGACTAAAAAGCGTAGACCCCGTTAGAAGCCCGCCGATCGACGGGCATAAAGGTTGACAGCATCGAGGCGCGACAATGTACGCGGCTCATGGCCGCTTTCTATCCGGCGGACTCACGGCGGACGAAATGCACTTTTATCTGCCTGCTCCGCTGGCCGACATAGGTCGACGAACTTCGCGAGGGGGGTCTTTCGTTCGGGCAAATCACGGACGGAGGGATAAAGAGGGAAACAGTCCGATAGACGGACGGAGAGAGCTAGAGAGAGAAAGAAAGAGAAAGAGAGAGAGAGAGAGAGAGAGAGTGAGAGCGCGAGAGAGTCGGCCGAGGGGGAGGAAGGGAGCGAGGGAGAACGCGATGATTCCGTACGCCTAATCTTATCGTTACACTCCGAGACAAATTACACGAGGCCGATATCCATCGTCTCGTGCGCCTCGCGTTCACCTTCTTTCTCATCTCGTTCTTTCTTTCCCTCCGTTTCCCTCTATCTACGTGCGCAACCTCCTCCTTCCCTCCTACCCCATCTCCGGTACATGCTCGTCGCGGTAAATCGAGTTTGGCCGCCCGGATAGACGTTCCTCAGACGTTCGCTGGGCCAGTCGGCACTGCGACGGTGGCCAAATCGAAAGTTTTTGCGCTATGATCAGATTTCGTTCGTCGGGGATGAGAGCGGGTAATTCAACGTTGATGCTCCGAAGAATAACAATAATTGGGTGGGATGCCCGAGGGGTGGGGAGTGTGGGAGAGATGAAGGAGAGAAAACGAGGTTCGGAACCCCGAGTAACAAGGGGCCCGGTGCGGAAGGAGATGTTCGGCGGGAGATAGGCGAATATTCTTACGATATCCCGATTCGCGTATGTGCGGAAGGAGCCGGGAGAAATCAAATTCAGGGCCAATCGAGACGATCTAACCTGATTGTGGGGTGATTAAGCTCTGATTCTCTTCGGTGAAATTCGAGATTGTCATGAGGCGCGATGTCCCCGTTTAAGAGCAAGTATACAGACATCCTTAAAAATGTGTGCTGTAGTAACGTCGATTATTTATTTTCACTCATCTAACCTGATTATGGAATGATTAAGCTTTGTTTCTCTTCTGTGAAATTCGGGGTTGTCATGAACGCGATCTCCTATTTTAAAAGCAAGTACATAGATTACTTGTTTTCTGAAGACATACTTAAAAATGAGTGCTGTAGTAACCCTGTATTACAGGCCGATTATTTATTTTCTCTGATCTAACCTCATTATGGAATGATTGAGCTCTTCCGTGAAATTTAAGCTTGTCGTGAACGCGATATCCTCTTTTCAAAGCAGCTACATAGATTACTTGTTTCCTGAACTTGAATTCAAAAATGAGTGCTGCAGTAACGCTCTATTACGGACTGATTACTTATTTTCTCCGCAGTCAACTTGCACCACTTTCCGATTGATATGATTCCTTACACTTATACGTTCTTCCTAAAATCGCAGATCTAACTTGTTGACGATGGAAAAGAACATCGAACTGCCGACAGGATCAATCCTCGTTAAAGTTTAGTCGTGCAATCTGCGCTTCCCCGATTGCGTAACGGGCTCGTTCCGTTCGCCAGAGTTCCGACTGTCCGATTGAGCGTCGATCAGGGAACGATGAGCCAATGGACCGCGTAATTCGTGGCCATTCGGCGATTGCCGCGAATTAGCCTGCGAGACGAATATCTCGCGCCGGGCAACACGTGCGTGCGCGAGCACGGCCACGTGGGCTGTTTCGAAGCTGAACGCCGCACAAGTCGGACCCGTGTCGGGCCACATATGCACGTGAGTCCTCGCTGGCTGGCTGGCTGGCTAGCTTGCAAGAAGCGACCGACGACGTAACTCGATTACGAAGCCCGAGCTGACAGAGTATCGACCCCCTGCATAACGCCCGATCAGCTAACGAGACCTGAAACGAACTCGACGTCGAACGAACTCTCCGAATTGAACAGCTGACTTCGGACGGGTTCGAGTCATGTGCATTCTACGCGGAATTGATTCTTGTATAAGGTGGAGTGGGGTAAAACCGACCCAGAAATTGTAAAGTTTACTTTAAACTGATGTATTTTCCATCTATTCCACTAAAACCTAATAATCTTAGTGTTTTTGATTAGCGCATGGTTTATTCTTTAAGTTGCAATAATTTGGATTAAAAATATCTTCTGAAACGTATGATTTTCTTAATAAATTAAAGACAGTGCTGCTAGGGCGGACTGGCCCCGGAACTGGGGCAAGACCGCCTAACCTGTTTAAAAATGATTGTATCTGATATCCTTATATTATGGGGCAAAAGCGGAATTATTATTAGTAATACGCACTTTGTCGAACGAGTTAAACGGGGGAATGACAGAATACATGGCAGCCACCTATGTTGAATACTAACCAAAGGAAGATTTCTACCTTACAGTTGGTACAATACGATGTATCTGCGAATAAATAAGGGCCTAGTGCGGATTTGCCCCACTGCACTTTAATTGGAGGATGTTATTTCGGGTCATTTTTCTACAGGAGTTGCTTTGAGACTATGTTTTTGGGTTTGGTTCTAAAATGATTTATGTCGATGTGTTTTTAATGAATAGTTTGATAATTTGTGAGAAATACTGTGGATTGATGGTACTGTTCGGTCGCGGAAAATGTTAGACTGTAAGGCAGACGGACGAGCCAGTTTTTAATCAGTTAATTGATCTGTTGTATATCTGATCTCTTTGGCGCGTCTTATTTTGCTCCGGGTTCGATCCTATTATGAGAGAAACAATAGCTTCTGTCTGCCCATGAAAGGTGTTGGGATGCGCGCGATCCAGTGCGCGTCAGGAACCGACAACCTTGTACCGCTTAATTCTATACTGATGGCGCGTTATCAATCCGTCGATCTTTGAGTCCCACGGATCCGCACGATTCCTTTTCGCTCATCAGGGGCATCGCTTCCTGTCAAAGAAATAGTGCTGGAGGACTCGGTACGGGTTTTGCGCACACGTACGAAACTTTCTTCGTACTTTCGGAGTATTTGACGTTACTCTACACTATTTTGCGTCATTTTACGTTATGATATCCAATAATTTGCCTTATTTTCGGAGTTACAGACAAAAAAAGGGTTAGACATAAAAGTCTTCGAATCGATTCGCCCTTCAGTTGGACGATAGAGGATCGAAAGGAGATCACAAAAATCGTAACCCGAGCATTCTAAGTGCAATAGTTTCGGAGATATGACCAAAGATATAAATGAGAAAACGTGAAAAATCGGAAAAACTTGACATTTTCTCCCTCCGCGATACACACAAACTTAATTAGTCCGCTTATTCATTTAAGGAATGAAATAGATGCAACAACAATTAACAAAAATCGCAATCCAAACGTTCAAAATGCGATAGTTGTGAAAAATGGCCAGTAACTTTAAACATTATTACGGTTTCGAACGCTGTGCTCGTCATCGATCCTGGATCTATCCCGTGCGAATCAAGTGGGCGCTCACGAAAGCGTTGATCCTCGGAAACCCGGATGCGACAGTCGGACTCTTTTGTGTCTAATTCTCTTCGCTAACGGCATCGTCAAAGTCACTGTCGCGAGCGTCTACTAAGCCCCAGCATTATACTCGCTCCCGTAATTGACCGTGCGTCGACCGCACACTTTTTCGCGCCTTCCACTGTTCCACACAGTTATCCTCATTGAACATCCTCATTTACCAGCTTCTACGGACTTAACAATGACATCCCAATGTTCCGCTAATGCGACATATGAACATGCCACACCGTCTAGCTCTTCCATTATAGAAACATTACTATATTTACATACATACCGTCTAAATACTTACACCAATAATACATAGAAATCTTACCTCACCCTTCCCATATCTTAACCCATGACGAAATCTGAATTAATTCTTAAAATAAGTAAGTAAGTAAAATAATTTCGCAAAGGATCTTCTTGGCAATGCTGATCCTTAGAACTTACCTAAGAAAGGTTGAAGGGAGATAAGGATAACCTACATGTTGCTGTTGCAGTTCGTGCTACCGGGCGAAGCCGCGAATGACGGGTCCGGTGGCGGCGGCCGCCGCTGCGGCTGCGGCCGCGGCTGCAGCCGGCGTCGGTGGTGTGCCAGCGACAGTGGTGGGCGCCGGGGGCGGCCGGAGGACCTACACCGAGGAGGAGCTGCAGGCCGCCCTCAGGGACATACAGAGCGGGAAGCTCGGGACGCGGAGGGCGGCCGTCATCTACGGGATACCGAGGAGCACCCTTCGCAACAAGGTCTACAAGCTCGCGATGGAGCGCGAAAGGGACGCCTCCCTCTCTAGCACCCACTCACACCCTCACGAGTCCGGCGCCCCAGCTACCACCACCACCACCACCACCACCACCATCATCACCACCACCACCACTACCACCACCACCACTACTACTACAACACCACCAAATACGACCCAAAACGCCTCCGCGACCACTCCGCCCCCGCAAGTGGATGAGGTAGGTTTTGGGGACAGATACTGAGTGATAGAGGGAGAGAGAGTGGTGAGAGTGGGAGGGAGTGAATGGGAGAGGGTGGAGGATGAGAGAATGGACGAGAGAATGGCTCGGAGTGCGTCGTTTCGTCATCTTTGGCCGGTTAGGTTCCGATCGTAGCGCGAGTCGTTTTGTGGCTGGGTGTGTGGATGGACTTGGGGGTTGGGGGTGCTGATACAGTGTGCGAGGTCGTCGGGGTCGCTGGTAGAGTCCCTTCGAGGATGCTGCTGACGGAACTGTCTCTCTGTCGCGCGCCTTCGTCGATTCGCGGACGGTCGAGTCATTCGCTTGCGATGACTGTAAAGTCGTGCATTCCGATGCTGTTCAGTGTGCTGGGACTGTACCGTAGATGTCGGTCTCGCGGTTTCTTCGATCTCGTCGTTCGTGAGATACCATTGCGTCGGGTCCGATAATCGCGTGTCGATGATAGAGTGTCTCATACATTCGGAATTTCGGAATTTCAGAATTTCGTGCCGAGTTGAGCGCTTAAGGTCGGAGGAGAGTGTCGGTCAAATTTGTATCTAAGTGTGGTTTTGGTTAGGAAGAACGAATGAAGCTTCCCCAAAACATACCTCTGGCACGGCGATCGTAGAACTCGCGTAGACCGGCTCTCGTCGATCACCAAACATAGATGACCTTGGAAGCTGGCCGACCTTGGCCAGCTGCGATGCTCCTGTTCGAGATCGCTCGACGATTGTTTCCGACGCGTCGATCCTTCGAGACTATAATCTCGTCTACACTCGAATCCTCGAAAGCTCGATCGACAATACCAAAGCTCAGACAAGACAGATCTGCCGTTACCACCGAACGTACACCTCGAAAGAGCACACACGTCAACGCTCGTACTCAGATCGGAATTTCAACCCGATTAAAAAGGAAATTATCATAATTTTACAGCGGCGTAACACGTTTCGCAATTTTTTGCGGCTTTTACACTCACTCGCGGCAACCGGTGCCGCGTCCGCGATGAAAACCTGCGGGTTCCGATATCAAACGGTATTTCAAACCGAAAAACAAAGCTGTCATCGCGTTAAAAGAAACGCGATACGCAATGAAAAAGGGCTGACTCGCGCGGGAGCGAATTTCGAAAAATCGTAGTCTAACCCCGAAGCGCATAATAATGCTCGGCTGCGAGCGACGTTTACCGCGCTCAAAATGTCTACTGCCGAAACGGTAAACATCGCAACGTCGAAAATGGGTCAGCCCACATACGATCAGGCAAAAGAAAATTACTTCAGCAGTCGTTGATTTCGTACGCCGATCTTACACACTTGCCTTCACTTACTCTCGTTCGTTCGGACAAACTGATAACGTACAGGCATCGATTTACACACACTCGAAGCAGGCCTGGCTCGACTCGCGGACGATCGATCGTCGATCGATCTTCGATCAAGCTGGGAGGGGGTGAGAAACGAAGGGGACGATTGAACGGAACGAAATAAGATGCAAAAAGATGGTCTACACGACTACTTAGCGGTCGCCGTGGTGCCTCAGTAGATGTCCAGTGTCTTTTGCATGGGCTGTTTAACTTTTTTTTATCTCACTATTTGTAGTTAAACACACGGCCACGTGACGTATGCGAGGTAGCGAGAATCGAGGTAAGTTTTTGGGAAGAGATCGATCGCCGGCCGCGGTTGGGGAGGGTGAGAAGGCGCATCTTCTCGAGAAAGAATGAAGGGTGGAAAGAAGGTCGGGGATCGGAGATAATTTGAAAGTTGGAAGGCTCGGGTTTACGGTCTGAGGTCTCACCCTCCGCGGCTGATGAAGGGCGGCCTGAGAATGGTTACTCGCGCGGCGCGGATTCTTTGTCGCGAACGTCGCGCTCTCTTCAACTTCGGCAACGTGCATCCTCGAAGTTTCAACTTTCGCGACCGTTCTCGCCCACTTCCTTTTACGCCTTTGGGACCGTTCGCGCCTGAGCGTATGGAGGGAAAGTGCGGGGAAATTACATTGACGCCGTCAAACGGTGTGTTGAGTACTGTTAGGTGTATACAGAGTGCTACTTCGTCATATTTTCACTCTGAGTTACGTTAAAAGATTCGGTAACGCATATATTATTTGTTCTACATCAAAATTTAACTTGTATCTACCATACCTTGGTATCAAGTTTATCGTGACGAAAATTATCGTATATCTGTCAATTTATTCTTCTAATATTGCCTGTGTTTTAGTATTTAGCTTGTACAGTTAGTAGTTATCGAATCAGTTTCACGGCTTTACGACAGACTGTCAAGAGTAATTGCATGTTCATTGGAGCTCCGCAGGGATCGCAATACTTGGTCATATTTTCACTCTGAGTTACATTAAAAAATTCGGTAACACATATATTTGTCCTACATCAAAATTTAACTTGCATCTACTATATTTTGGTATCAAGTTTATCTTGATGAAAATTAACGTATATCTGACAATTTATTCTTTTAATACTTCCTGTGTTTTAGTATTTAGCTTGTACAGTTAGTAGCTATCGAATCAGTTTCGCGGCTTTACGGCAGAATGTCAAGAGTAATTGCACGTTCATTGGAGCTCCGCAGGGATCGCAAATTGAACGGTCGCGAAAGTCTCGGAGCGCTTTAACGATCTCGCTGCCGTCTCGTACCGAAGTCGAATTTAAGCCGATAACGCCGAAGACCAGGGAACGATGTCCTCTGCCCGACTGTTGGCTGCTGTATGTGTGGGTGTAATTCGTTCGCTCGGAAGCCTGCATCTACGCTCGCGACATTGCCCGTTGACATTCTTACTTCCCAGCTGTCGTTCCAAGCATGTTCACGTGGCTTTCGAAGCCGCCTTTGGACGCGTTCAGTTGATACACAACTTTCCGGAACGAGTTACTCAACATTCTTGCCTGCGATTAATACCCGTGAAACGGAGCGGCCTGCCTAATTGAAGAGGCACTGAAGAAAACGCATTCCTCACTCAATTCCGGTAGCGCGGCTATGAAAGTCGATTCATCGTCTCGCTCTTTGTAGCATTTTGTTAACGTGTCAGCTCTCAGCGTCGCTTAAACACATTCACGTATGCGCATACCGGTAAATGCGAGAGTGACCCGAGACAAAAATTCGAGAAACTCGCAATTATTGTTCGTTTCTGTGAATGGCTCGAGTTAAACACTTCATAATCGCGTTCATATATCATCAGTTTGATGAAGTGTGAATTTTTCCAGACTTTACATTCGAAGTATTTGAAGTGCGTTCTTGTTATTCAAATTGCATTGCCACCTTCACTTAGTTCTGTTAACTGTCGGACTGTCGTGTACTCAGTATTATCGTCATGTTTCCTGCATTTCATTATCATCTAGTCTTGACTTCAGTTCGAGCGTTCCCTGATCCTGCCGGATTCGATCAACCGAAGCCGAACGATGCTAGCTCGAATCGTGGCAGTAAATGCGAAACGAGCGTTGTCCCGGAACAGGTTTACAGAATCCGGTAATCCGCGCGTAACTCGTTCCGGCAATCGGCCTGCACATTAAAAACGCATAAACGGGATCGTGCCCGTCTCCTGGCATGGATTCGCGGCCATGCTTGGCGCCGAACGCAAAATCGAACGGTGAACATGGCCGGAAGTGACGTTAAGCGCAGGTGGCGGACCTTAAACTGACGAATCGAACGTCAGCGGAACGACTTTGCCGCGAAACGATCGAACTTCCGAATGTCGAACGGCCATTGGTCGCTTGCAAAAGAAATCGGCCGGAAGTATCGTACCTTTCGCAGCTTTCGTCCGGAACCGACCGAACTGTCGCGAACGTGAATCTTCATTTCCGTCGTTGATATCAACGTAGCACACGTTGAATGCATGCGTGTCGAATGGTTTGCGGCCGATGACCATGGAAGTGGCCTAAGTGAGAATTATGGGAAGATGTTAATGGAATGCTGCTTCATGTTACGCGATAGTGTAATGTGGACTGTTGGATGAGTATGAAAACGTAGTCGTGAGTCTTGACAGTTTGGCTGGTAGACGGTGTTTCGTTTCTATGTCGACGATGACCTAAGTCGGATGCTTCGTATCTTTCTTCAAGACAATACTAGACTATTATACTATGCTAGACTAGACTACTATGGACTATTAAAGTGTCCGAACGAAAGGCTTACCGACTTAGGTGATCGTAACCGGCAAGTTTGTCGGGAGGTAAGTTTCAGTTTTGTGTGGCTGTTTGTGTATCGAAATTTTCCAACTGAATCGTGTCTCAGTGAAATGTTTTAGTTGATAAGGGTGACGCTTCTCTAACTGTTTATCGTTTTTAGACAGTGTCGCTTACTTCGTCCTTCCGTTTACTTTCTTTACCGTTAACGCGCCAGTAATTCTTCATAAACGACCGAGAAACGTATGCTGTGGCATAACGCTTCATGTTCACATATTTTCTCCTTACGTCCTTTGCCTGTTGCGAACGAACTCGAGGGCAATGCGACCTCTGAACTGCGTAGACAAGTTTCGATAACGGCATGAGACGCTGCTTGAACAAAGTATCGAAGGACATTACTAATTGCCACCGGCGCTTCTGTGAACGAAAACGGCAGAAAGGCTCTCGTAATTTCTTAGCAGCCTCCCGCATGACGCTTACGTCATTTTCGCATTTCCACTCGACGAACAAACATTTACGACCAATCGACACGAACACGTTACACAACCCACCCCCGCTGAACCCCTCCGACAAACATAGACAGCCGACTCACACCAACACGAGAGACACGAACAATCCGCTCGTAAGGTTGGCGAGAAAAAGGGGAGGGCAAAGGGGGGTAGTGGAGAGGAGGGGGAAAAAAGCAGAATCTCTCGGGGAAGTAATTTCCGTTTCTCGTTTGCGCGACATTCCGTGGAGTCCGACAGAAAGTGGCAGCCGAGTTCTTCGCCGAGTCGACCGATCGGCGAATTTTCCTCGAGAGGGGAAAAGATTGATTGTTGCCCACCCCCCCCTCCACCGGAATTTAGTCGCCGAACGATTATTATCGGGGCCCGAGCGATTCCGAGAGTTGGCAGTTTTTGCGGGAGACAAGAGACGCTAGAGATGAAAACCGATTTTAACAGGTGGACGACAAGGAGCTGTCCGGGGCGGAAGAGGAGAAGGAAGTGGAGAAGGCGCTGCTCAAGCCGCTACTGTCGCTCGAGGATCTCGTCAGATTTTCGACCTTCGAGGGCGGCGGAAGCGATTCGCTGAGGACCCTGCTGCAGAGGGGACAGGAAACTGGAACCGAATGGCCGGGCCTCGAGCATGCCAATATCGGACCTTACATTCAGAAGATGCTGGCCGCGGCCGCACCGTTCAAAGGTGAGGAATCACACTGGCTTCATAGGAAATGGCGCGGAACTTTGGACGGTTCGATCGATTGCGTTGCTTGTGAGAAAGAAAGTAGGAGTTTAGGTTGAAAGTGTGCTTAGTAAAGGAACATTAATTTAGCGATTATCAGTGTGTAAGATTACGGCTCTGTTTCGGGCTAAAGGGCAAACTTGTTTTCACCCCTAGTCTGTTAAGTTCCTACGTTTCGATCCCAATATTTAGATCTTTTTCAGGAAAAGGTTAAGATTAGCGTGTGAAGATTCATAGCAGAGAGACCGTTGTAATCATGAAATCGATTGAATTAACGTTTTTAGAATGTACTCAACTGCCGATGTTTGAGTACAATGTTTTATGTAATGAGTAGACCGCATCGAGATTCGTCTACTTTCGATATACTCTACCGTAAAGTATAGACGAAGGGTGAAATTGCAGTATCGGCAGAGCTTAAGCGGATTGATTGTAACTGGAATTAGAAACGTGAGTAGACGTAGTGCTAATTCGGCGAGCTCGTCGAAAAGATTTAGGTCACTTCCGCCCAAGCCAACCCGCTCATTTCGCCGGCTGAACGGGCAACTAGTCTACAGGGAGGACCTAGACGAAAGTCGAAAAGTGTATTAAAGACACAGTAGGACTTCAGAAATCGATAGAAGCCTGGTCCCAGTCGCCGGGGTCGGCGACACTTTTCCCGCCTTTCGATTGGAACTTCTTAAGTAGCTTAAACGGTGTTCAAAGACTAATCTGGAATTAAGACAAATGCTCGTAGGTGCGAAGGCGCGGCGGCGCTCATGACGTAGTAATTTTCTGCCGGGTTTAATGACCACCCTATTGCCGCCCAAATCGATACCCCTCAGGCTAGAGACAAGACAAAATAACAGCTTACCGAATTCTTTAGTACAACGATATACCTTTTCCGCAAATTTGATTAATTCACATCAGACTTAATTAGAAACGAGTTAATCCAATTCGATACACCTCTTTTGCGATAGGTATTAAAACCGTTATAATTAAAGAAAAGTGTCCGAACTCTTACAATATACCCACATCCGCTTCAGGCATGGACACGCAAGACTACCGCATCCCCGAGGTGATGCGAAGGCTGATGAGCGAGGACAAGCGCCTGAACAAGGGCGTCAACGGGGACCAGCCTCAGGCGCACCACCAGGCGCACCACCACCACCACCATCATCATCACCAACAGCAACAGCAGCCCCAGCAGTCCCAGCACCACCACCCGCAGCACCACCATCATCACCACTCTGCCGCGGCGCATCAGCAGTCCCAGCCGAGTCAGACGCATCAACAGCAGCAGCAGCAGCGGGCGATGACGAACGACGACTTCAACCCGAGCATCGAGGAGGAGGCGAGCGACAGCGCTCAGGGCCGAGCGATACTGAAGATTCCGTCCTACAAGCCGGCGAGCACGCCGGGCTGTTCGAACAAGAACGGCGAGCCGACGTCGGCGGCCTTCGCTCAGGGCTTCGCGGCCGCCGCCTCGAGTCCTGGCCTCCTCGAGCGTGCCAGCCCGGCATTCTCAGGCACCAGCAGCCCGACGAACTCGCTCGTCGGCAAGGCCGTCGCCGTCAACTTCCGCGACGTCATCGCCAAGAGCATCAGCGTCAAGTTCCAGGAGGGCCAGCCGGCCTCCGCCGGCGGAAACGTTCAGGCGGCCGGTCTGCCCGGCTGTCAGCCAGCCGGAGTGGTCCAGTCGCAGCAGCAGATCATGGCCGAGCCCGGACTCTACAAGAGGGGTAGGTACACGCCGCCGCAGCCGCAGCCGGGACAGCAGACGCAGCAGGCTCAGGGCCAGTCGCAGGCGCAGCAGGCCAAGCAGCAGGCGCAGGACGCGAACAAGCCCAAGCCTGGCACCGGCGGCAAGGGCACCAGGCCGAAGCGCGGCAAGTACAGGAACTACGACCGGGACAGCCTCGTCGAGGCCGTGCGCGCCGTCCAGAGGGGTGAGATGAGCGTGCATCGGGCAGGGAGCTACTACGGCGTGCCACATTCCACCCTCGAGTACAAAGTCAAGGAGCGGCATCTGATGAGGCCGCGGAAGAGGTGAGTTCGACCTTGGGACCACATTCGTCATTCTCGGATGTAATTGGGTTTGGGCGTTTGATGTGATAAGAGTCTGAAGGAATGGTTATTTTTAAGATGAGTCGAGTAAGAGGGCTTGGAACGGATAATAATAGTCATGTTGCTCTTTATCAGGGACCAGAAGCAGCCGGACGACAAAGCGAAAGAGACAGTAGCAGCGGCAGCGGCAGCCCTACGACCCGGCGCGGCCGACAAGAAGCCTCAACTAAAGCCCCAGAAACCGTTCACGCCACCCGGTGGCATCCCCGGCCCGAACGGCCTGAAGATGCCCCCCTTCATGGAGAGCATGCCCCACCTGCCGTTCGCGCCCTTCAACTTTTGGAATCCCACCCCCTTCATGCCCTCACCCTTCATGGCCGGCGCCCCGAACGTCCCCACCATCCTCCCGGAACAGTACTTCGCCACGCAGAGGATGCGCGGGCTGCAGGAGCAGCAGAGGAACGCGGCGATCGTCCAGCAGCAACAGCAGCAGCATCAGCCGAGGGATCGGGACGGCATCGCGACGGCGACGAACGATTCCCCGGGCACGTCGAACTCCCGGAGTGCCTCGATCGCGAAGGCACCGCGCGAGATGTCCGAGAGTCCCTACGACGGGCCCGGCGCCAACGGCAGCTTCCTCGACAACCTGATCCGCTCGAGCCTCGAGACGGGCATCCCGAGGGAGCAGCGGGCCATGGCCGAGGCCAGGGGTCAGCAGCAGCAGTCCTCCTCGACGTCGCAGCAGCAGCAGCACGCCGAGGCGATGAACAGCAAGACGCTGATCGATCAGCTCTGCCGGAACTCCAGGAGGACGCCACTGCCGCGCATAGCGCCCGACAGCAGCGAGGACGAGAGTTACAGGGGACCGCCCAGTGCCGGCAGGATAGTGCCTGAACGACCGGAGAGGGTGCCCACCGTCGACCTGAGCCCCTCGCCGTCCGACAGGGGCGCCAGGACCGACGACGGAAGCGACCGACTGACCTCTCCGCCCACGCCGCTCTCGATCTCGCGGGCCGGCAGCAGGGACGAGGACAGCACGCGCGACTCCAGGATCGACCGGAGCAGCAGGGAGCGGGAGGTGCACAACGGAGGCGGCCAGGACGAGCAGAGGAAGCCTCTCGCCCTCCCCCAGCAACAGCTGAATCACTACCCGGACATACACAACCTCTACGCCGTATCAACTGACAAAAAAAGTGCCTGTGATAGTAAGCTTATAGTAGACCATTCGAGCCAGAAGACTCAGCAGCCGCCGTCGCAGCAGCCGCAGCCGCAGCCGCAGGCGCAGACGCAGTCGCAGCCGCCGACGAAGGAGTTCGCCGCCGTCGGCGGACTGGTCGTGCAGCTGCAGAGGGGCTACAACACCGGCAGCAGCAGGTCGTCCGCCGATCAGCAAGCCAACAGCCAGCCCTCGACGGCGACGGAGCAGCGGGCGCTCACCATGGAGGATTCCGTAGAGCAGTAGATGAAAGTCAGTATCGATTCTCAGTAAGGTATACAGTTTAACGAGTTCAACGGTGATCGGGAGGCGAACAGCTAAGCAGTAAGTCCGTGTCCGCTTAACTCGGCCGCTCGCGAATCCCTGCGTTCGGACCTTGCGCGCCTGGTAGAAGGTGCGCAAAACCTGACCAGCTCCATCCTCCCACCGGAATCTTGAACGTCATCCCTAATCTGTCCGTCGCCTGCGTCGACGACTCCCTCCGAGTCTGGGTTCGTCGATGAACGATCGATGAAGGATCGACGAACGATCGACGAACGATGTCAAGAGTAGAACGAACATTCCAGCTTATTCAACGGGAGGGAGTCGGAGGATCGGCGACATCCCATTCCCTTGAACTTCCCATCCGGGCCCCACAGACCCGTTCCGTCAATCGGACCTCGGCCCTCGAGGATCGCGAAGTTCCGCGTGTAGAGAGGGAGGGACAACTTGAGAGGCATTGCGAACAGAAACGTTCGCCTTGTTCATCCGCGACGAGGCGACCTCTAGGCGACCTCTAGGCATAGATCTCGGCATCGGCGTGCCGATAGGCGCACGTTTCAGGGCCCTGTAACCTCAGACCTCAGACCTCGGACCTCAGAGGACGCGCGCGCGCGCGCGCGCGCACCAGGGCAGCGCGACGACGGCGTACAGGAGACAAAGCCGTGCGTGGCACGCGTGGATACCGATCGGGAATGAGAAACGGCGCGAGCAGTACCCGCGAAGAACACGCGCGCGCAAACCCTTCTTCACGTAGGACACACAACCTACACACGTAAGCGAGCGAGAGAGAAAAGGGCGACACTCGACGGTACCACCTTCACCGTAGGGCACGGCACACACGAGACACACGCGTACACACATACACGGAAACACACGCATCCGAGGATTAACATTAACCCGTTTGTATACACCCTTTATATACACGAACGTACGAGAGACCAAGAGAGGGCACGCACGCGTGCCCCGTGCATCCATTCCACACGCCTTCGATTCCGCATACGGAAGGGAGTGAGAGGAGGGACTGGAAGTGGCCAGAGAGAAAGAGAGAGACAGAGAGAGAGACGAAGAATGAATGAGGAAAAGCGACGCGACAGCGTAGCGAATTTCCAATATGGCCGCATGCTCACTTCGAGGAGTGAGACGATGCCGGCCGAGCATTTGCCGCGTTTCCCTTACGACATTCACCGACAATGCGAGATGAGAATTGAGGCGGGAAGAGAGTAAACGGACGAAGCGAGAGGAAAACGTATCGCTGTGACGCGTCGAACGGCGTCGGACGCCGACGAGACGCGCCGATCGTCGATGCGACGCCCGCTCGCTGCCGCGATAGACAGCGACGCGCATCCGCGTCTGCGCAGACGATCGAAAGCCAGGAACGCAAAACGTAACCGATGGGAATTAAATAACGGATGAACAAGTAAATAAAACAACCATGAAAAAAACTGAACGACGAGAGACGCGAGGGAGAAGAATGGATTGAGATGAGAAAAAAAAAAAATAACGCAAAAGCTGACACAACGTATTTTTTCCTCTATCGATGTAAAACTACCTAATGCAAACTTATTACCTACTATTAACATTACTTAACTCTTAAGGAGCAACATAATTATATAAGGAATAATATATTATATATATACATATATTTTTGGTCATTACGAAACGTGTATGCGAAACGAGACGAGCCAAGGCTTTTGTTGGCGCGCGTTAAGTGGCGTTTTTTCACAAGGCGACAATATTTCTCTAATCTCAGTTCTTTGGAAGGCCGGGCGTTTTAAACGAAACAAAAGAGAGAGAAAAGTAAAAAAACGTGAAAATGAAAAAAACGGTAAAAATGGGCGAGAGACAAAATATGTACGGACACACATACACACGCGTCCCACGTTTGAGAGAGACGACTTCTTTAAAGTAGGTTTAAAATGCGACAAAATGGGAGATTCTGTTGACGAGGGGAGGGTCGAGTGGGAGAAAGGGAGGGGGGAGGGGGGTAGTTAGCGAACGTACATGGGACGATCGATCGATAATTGGGATGATCGATCCTCGCCAACGGGCGCACGCTTCGAACCAAGAAAATGTATACGAATACGGACTCGCGTCCGAACCAAGATGGCGCCTTCCCTCGGAACCGGAAGTGAGCGGCCGGACTTTTTTTTCCACGTCGCCGGCGAACGGTTTCGCTCGTCGGCCACCGAAGCTAATCAAAAGGACGAGGATCGATGAACGATCCTCGGCGTGGCGCTCGTCGGCGAGGATCGTTCGCTGCTCGCGAGATCGATGACAGTTAGAATGGCAGACCTTTCGTAGGGGGTAGAGAGAGAGGGAGAGGGTGAGGAGTAAGGATTGGGGAGGGGGAGAGGCAGAGACGAAAGGATGCGTTAGAAGGATTATAAGCAGAAGAGCGAGAGACAGAAATATATCTATATATATATGTACGTAGGAAGGGAGGGCGGAAGTGAGAGAGGTAGGACGAGAGGTCTTCAATGGGTACGGGGAGGGCGTTAATTAATTACGGAAGTGGGAATTTCGAGGTATGAGACTCAAACGACCGGATCTCCGATTCGAACACGGCAAGTGCGGACAGACTCTTCTTGTTTTTATTCTTTCCGCGCGATTGGCACGCGCGCGCGTGCCGTACGACATTTTTGATACGAATGCAAATTTTCTACCGCGGTAATTGGGGGTAGGGAAGGAGGGAAGGCGGCGGTAATGGCATGGGACGATCATTGGACGTGCCGTGCTGAAGGCGTTCTTCTTCGCGAAGTGGGACTAGCTATCACCGACTTGGAACGAGGCTTCTTCCTCTCTTCTTTAGCCGGGAATCGCTAAAGATCGACAGTGATCGACGGCGATCGACAGCGATCAAAGGGGATTGCTCGGGATCGACGACAAGCGCAAATTTGAATTTTGTTTGAGGTCGATGTCTCTCGGCGAAAACGCGAATCAATCGGAAACCTCCTAATACCTATTATGACCTTGAATTTATCAGAGAGGAACCGGAAGATTCGCAGCTTAAACTCGGCCCGCGAGTTGCGAATCCTTTTCTACGCTGGCAGGAATCTTGCCGGCGCAACAAATTAACTCTGTACTTTTATTCCCGCTCAGTAGTTGGCTGTCAAATATTTTTGATAAATTAATGGAATTTCTGAAATCGATGAAATATATCCTTATGGACGGAGGTCCGTGATGTTAGCGAACAGTTTGAGTTTCTTTGAAGGACGATTGATTCGCATTCGCGGAGGAGGACATCGGAGTACGAAGGTCGGATACAGAGAGGAGGGGGATGAATAGGTTGGGGAGGGAGTTTCGAAAGGAGAGATTGCTTGCTTTCCGCCTTTGTCGCATGTCGAGCGCAGTCGGGGGGAGGAGGAGGAGAGGGGGAGACAATGGTACACGAGGAATTTAAATGTGGGAGGGATGTATTAAGAGAATAAGGAGGATAGAAGGAGAAGAAAGGCAAAAGAAATGTGGACGATCCACGCACTCATCTTCATGACTCTCTTTTGAAGGAAACGATACGAAATGAAAAAAAAATGCAAACAAAAAAGTAACGACTGAAAGACTAGGCTGTACATAAAGTATAAGGCATGTATGTTCGGTGTTTTAAAAATGCAAAAATTCCCTATTAACGAAAAAAAAAATTATACCCTACGAAAAAAAGTCACGTGTAAACACATTGTAAACAAGGCTACTCTCTCGGTGTTTTTTGGAACTAAACTTAAAATTTACCCCTATTTAAAGGAACACTAAGAAAAAAAAAAATTCCGTGCAGTAATGTAAAACGATTTAAATGACGAGGGGAGCTCGCGCGCGCGCGCACGCTCTCTCTCTCCTTTCTGCAAAAAAAATAACGGCGCAGCGCGCGGGCGGAGTTAAAAAATATGAGTGTAAACGTTTAATAAGGTCTCCTTAGGGTTAACTGAGTAATTAAAGAAAAAAAAAGTAAAATAAAATAAAATAAAATAATGAATGCTGAAACGGCAGGTAAAGAAAGGCGAAGCGAGCAAGCACTAATCGTGATTGTGTGTAAACGTAAATTTAAACCACGCTCCCGTGCCCCCCCGAAAGCCACCCTCTCCCACCCACCCGCCCCCAAAATCTCCCCCTTCTCCGAACCCAACATCGTTCGCCACTTTCCTCTCGCGAGTCAGCTCGAGACTACGCTGAAGAGAGACGACCGTACCCTCTACCCCCCCAAGACCCAACCCCCACGTCGCCTCCACCCACCCACTCTTCTATAACCATAAAATCCATTTAACGAAAGGTAAAAAAAAAAACGTGTCATGTAAATCATTCGGTGTGATCTTAAACTACTCGATACCTCGACAAAAAGTCTTTTTCTAAATGTTCACCAAGGCACCTGTATACACACGAGTAAAGGAGGAAGGAAGGATGTTTTTGCACCCTTAAAATTAACACCGACCACGTCCCACCCTCTCCATTCCCTACCTTCACCCCCCATTTGCCACCTTCCCTCCCCGACACCCTCGTCGTCCCGTATACGTTGACCCACTTTTGCACCTGTCGGACCCTAAGAAATCGAGATCCCGATAACGTCGTACCACCCTTACTACTCATCCACTCCTTCCCGACCCACCCTCCCCCGTCTTGTCAAAAAAAAAAAGAGTCCACTCCCCAATCCCGACACACACACACACCGCCAACCCTGACTCCCTTTTACGAAGGATTTATCGTTAGATGTGAAAAATGATATTTATCGTGCGGATGATTGTAATACGTGCGTAAAACTATGATTGTCGTTAATTCAATTACGGTTCACGGAGGTTCGTCGCGTCGCTCGGTGCAGTTCTGCATGAGGAAGTGGTCGGATCCCGCGTCGAGGTGGTCGATTCGAGTGTCACGTGCTTCGATTTGTTTCGAAATGGCTCGGATAGGATTTGTCGCGAGACAGGAAGCCGACGGGGCGGTCGAATGTGACGATTGTCGCGACACTTCGACACTGGCTGGGCGGTGCCACTTTTTCTACCCTGTTTTCATAGATTTCAAACTGTAATTCGACGAAAATGGCCGCAATTTTGATAACCGTTCGTACAAAGTAACGCTTACGCGCAAAATCCGAAAATTAGCATCGTAAATATAAATTGAGACGTAATTTTCGGTCTCTCACCTTAAAATTTCCTAACAAGAATTCGAGACTTCTTTCAAGTATCATGTTAATAATACACTTTCCAAATTTGAGCGAGTAATGTATCAGTGATCTCAGTTGCAAAGTAGTGTGAGTAGAGAGAATTGGCAGGCGTATAATCGAACATCGAGACTCGAAGTGACAAACAGGAAGAGACTTCGTGGCATCGTTTTGTGAACGGGGAGAGCAGGGTCGCGACAATTAGCGCGTTCGAACGCCGAGGGTGTAATTAACGAGACGGCCGCTTAATGATCTGCCGGGGTTGAAGTCGTTCGCCGATTCGAATTTCGTCGCGAAACTTGCGCGCGACTTTTATCGCGACCGGATCGACGGCGTCAGGTGCTATTCTGCTTTAAGGATGTGCGATGTCAAGCTAGGTTTCGCGACGAAACTTCTACCTAATTTATTTCATATTTTACTTTGAAGATTTTGTGAATTTTTTATGAAACATATTACATAGACGCTGCTACGGATATTATTTCTATTACAATTATTAGCTTTTTTTATATGATGATTTTATATAAGTAGAGAATTTATGTGCCACTAACGGTTAGTTTGGAAATATGTATTTTAAATTTCGAATTTCACAACGGGTTTACATCGTAAGATAATTGGCGGTCGAAAAGAATTTAAAGTGTTTTCGAACTGTTTAACATTTTATCTACGCGGTTTCTTTCTGCATTTTGCGGCCGTCTCGAATACACAACGTCGCGAACGATGCCGCCAATTCGAATCCGGCGATGCAGGAAACAAAGAAAGGACAGGCAGACATGAGTGGAAGAGAGACGCGAAGAGGCGGTAAACGGATCGATCGGTAGAATCGGGGAATGAAGAGAAATCTTTAAGAATTAAAAAGAAGATATATTATATTAAAATATCTGTGATGTAAAAAGTAACAAAATTTTGATGTATATTTTTCACAAATTATTGTAACCAGCTAGCGTATATGTATAAGATTACGGACACGTTATATACATTATAATATACCTGTATATTATGATATATATAATAAATATATATATATTATATATATATTACAAGAAAAAAAAACTATTGTAATTACGGTGTGTGGAGACAAAGCGAGCGCGAGAGAGCGAGAACAAGAGAGAGAGAGAGAGAGAGAGAGAGAGAGAGAAAGAGAGAATGAGAGTGATTAGAGAGGAGAGCGAGTAGATACGAGTTAGAAAAGAAAAGTTTGATGCGACAAGATATAGAGTCGACGTAAACGTTGGGACGAATTGAAGGGTCGCGAGGATTACGTTGCTCCACACCGGTGGTCAGACGGGACCAAGATGGCGGGCACCGCTCGGAAAGTCGGGCCCAAAGATTCCCGTTTTTTCTTTTTCCTCCATTCTCGAACTATTCCTTAACTCGCGCGCGCGCGCGCGCACACGCAGCTCACGGCGCATCTCGCTGAACGAAGATGCAAAGAAAAAATTCTCTTTCGGCTCTTCACGCTTATCGCTGGCACGCATTCTCACTTGGCGACGCCACTTTTTTCTCGGAAGGGGAGGTGGGAGGGGATGAAACAAAAAAATAAGGGGGAGGGGCGCGTTTCACGAAATTCCATTTCGGACGATGAGACATTGTTCGTCACGCCCGCTCGCCGGGGCTTGATCGATGCTTTTTTAACGCTCGATATCTACCCCGGTGGGGGGGCGGAAATGACAATGACGATGACGATGACGATGACGATGACGAAGTTCGCGCGAACGACGCCGCGGGTAGCTTTTACTGCGCCAAAAACCGGAAGATTTGGTCCGATTGGCCCTGAAACGGCTCAATGTCACCTACCTCACAAAATGACGTCACGTTTGGTACGGTTCGAGTGTGAGACGAACGCCCGTGTGCTAGGGTAGCGATCGTTGATCCGCCGGTCACTCAGACGACGACGATTGGGAGGCATATCGAATATGCTAGGGATAATCGTAGCTCAAAACTTCATTTTACCGGTCTACCGACGTTAAAAAGTTTGTACGTTCGAAGAGGTTTGCGTTCGTCTAAACGTTAACGGTTACGATGCTTTGGTTCAGTAATTCTATTCGAGCGAATCGGCATTACTTTGAAGCTGCGCTGTGTGTTTAGGGGTACTTAGATGTTGAATGTCTTTTATTGAAAAAAACCGTCGGTTCGTGGCAGACGGGCGTCCGTACGGACGGGGGTGGGGGTCGCGTGAAAATGGTCTAAACAGTTCCAAATTGTGCCTAAGTTTTGATGTTACGTTTTTACGACTCACAACAGTGCGAAACGGTGAATGTAATTATTGTAGCCGCAAAACAAGTTTAGTTCGGCAGAAAAAGGGGTCGTTCCGTCGGGTTAACAAAAAATGGGGTGGGGAGGGGCGGGGATGGGTCGGGTGGGGGGTGGGTGGGTTTTGTGGGTTAGACGCGAGAGAACACGGCGAATGAACGCGGACGAGATACGAGGGAGAGAGTATAAAAAGAGTTTTTTAAAGTAAAATTAAAAGTGGTATATTACCTCCATATAACGTACACGTTCCAGGGCCGTCCGGCCGCCATCTTGCGTTCAATTTTACGTTCCGTTTTGTCGAATAAGTGCAATTAGGTACACGTATACACGTAACGAAAATACATACCGACACACTTGCCAACAGTCTATTAACACGGGAAGCATACACACCCCCATCTGCACAGCAGCCAACAAACACACACACACACCTAAACACACAGAGCGTACACGCGTACAGACACTGAACTCGTACACGTCCGCGGAGGAACGAAGTGGGGACATCCGAGAACAATCTTACACGCACATAACGACACATACGTTAACGGAAAATGATGAAAACGAAACTGTTACGCGCTAAGTTACCGTTTTTTAAATTCTATTTTCAATTCACGCATTCTCGAATGTTGGGATTTTCGTGATCAACGAAGAGCTGGCCTGTCGTTCGTATAGGGACACACGCGTACTCGACATGCATACACACACACACACACACACACATATCCATCCACACTTGCATACACCCAACGTCAAAGACCCACACGTACACACACTCGCGCGTCATCACTCAGAAACGTAATCAGGAGCACATCTTGTATACACGCCACACGACACGAACTACGAACATACACAGAGGACATGTGCACACCAAAAAAGACATGAAGAAAAGCCGACGTCGATTTGACGATGAAGGTGCCCTCTCGATCCGACCGGCTGCGCGCGTCTTCCTGTCTCGAAGCCGGAAGAAGCCAGGGAAGAGTTCGACGTTCGACGTTCTACTTCGCCGATCGGCAATGTAACGAAATCCTTCCGAGTTTAATCGAAAGCCGGTTCAATTCCCGGGCGTCGCGACGCTCGCCGTATGCGTAACAGACCCAGGCTCCCGCACAAGCTTGCCGATATCGATCTGATGCTGTTGACCCTACTCGAAAATTGTCATACGCGGCATCCAATATGGCGTCGCTCGCCGATTATCGAAATTGCTCGAGTATCATAGTCCAAAATTTCGTACACTTTCTTACATCGAAATTCGACATTTTTCTATTCGGTTACACTACGGTGTTTGTTTCGAAAAAATTTGTGTCAATCTGATTGGGACGAATCGAACGTAATAGCGTTCTCGCGTCGGTGTGCACTTCCCGGCTTCGGAAGCTGAAGAGAGAGCTGGAGTGCGAGCGCGCACTCGGCTCGAGAGGGCCGGAAATTCGCCTGAACCAATGTAGAAACCGAGACACGGTCTCCTCCGTCGGTCGAGAACATGGTACCTTCTTGATTGGCTTTAAATAAGCTCGTAATCCGTAGGCTCTAGTCATGCAATGACTCTAAAAGAATAAGACGTGAGCGCGAGAGAGGGAGAGAAAGTGAGCAAGAGAGTGAGAGAAAGATTGACGGAGAGAACGAGAGAGAGCAAGAGCGAGAGAAATAGAGAGAGAGAGAGAGAGAGAGAGAGAGAGAGAGAGAGAACGTTAAACCTAAAATTAGCGGGAGAGCAAAAAAAAATGGCGCGAGGGCGAAACTTTTTCGGGGAGAGTCAGTGTTAGAATTAGCTGTCGACACGAGCGCGACGAGAGTGGTTTTTAATCGTATACGACGCTGAATCGACCCAGATACGATGGAACGTGAGGAGTACGCGTGGCCGATTTGTGAAACGACCGATTTGTGTTCAACGGGCGAGTCGAAAGCGTCCCGTCGACGTCGGATTATTATCGATATACATATAAAATATAAATATAATGAATATATGAATATATATATATATATATATAAATATATGAATATTATATAGCGCGTAAAGGTGTAAGGTGCGCCGAGGAAGGTGAGCGGAAGAACCGGGGGTGTGTATGTTGCGATGCGGACGTTACGAGGGGAAGGTTAGAACGTGGAATAGTGTCGGGACTGTGCGAATTTTTTTGGAGACGCGAGCAGTTATGGCTGACCGCGCATTTTGCCACTGGGCCGCGATGAGAAAGCCGTGCTTGCGGCCGTATTCCTTTCGTTGCGCGTCGAACGGGCAGTCGTCCTGCAAGGGACTCGCCAGGACCCGCTGAGAGCCGAGCGAGCTCATCCGTGTTAACACGCGAATCCTGCCGCGGTCGATCGACGATCAAAGTCTCGCGTATCAAAAAGACCGGACAAAATTCACATTCTGAGTCGCTTCGATTCGACAGAAAATTCCGATGAGGCGAGACAAAATTAAATTCGATTAAAATTACGACTGACGCCCGTGCGGAACGGGTCGGTTGACTGTGTTCGAATGTTTTGGCACATGTCAAAAGTTTTGAATGCGCAGCGTTTCGGCGCGTCGGACGGGTGAGCTCGACGGCTCGAGCCGAAAGTGGGGAAGCGTTTATTCGTCCATCAAAAGGTGATGTATTCTTTAAAGTACAATTCATTCTTGTTCCATACGATACGTAATTCGAAATTACTTTTCATGTTCCTATTTCGAGGTTTAAGAGGGGGTGCGTTCGGGTCGACTGTCGCGAGTCCTAAGGTCGACTGTGCGAACCTGACGCGCGGATCTCATTCTCAAATGTCGCGCAGAGCACAAAAATATTCGCGGCCCGCGCTGCTTAAAATCGCCGGCAGCCACGACCAGCTTCGTAGTAGGAAAACGATTTAAGCAAAAAAAAAAGACAAAAACACAAAAAAAAAATGGGTAAGCGAAGGTATGAAGGAAACGTTAAGGTTTGTAGGTAGAGAGAGGGAAGGAAGTACGGCGCTGGTACTACGTAGCTAGGACGATGAGTAGTACTTCGTAGTTTGGCGCTTTAGTTGTTTGTATATCGTGGATTTTTGTTTTTCTATACTGTCACTATGTGAGCCCGACGCCGCCGTGCGTTGAGCAGAACGGGCGGAGCTTGGAGATTCGGGAGGGAAAGAGGATCAATCGTACCAGTTATCGGTATCAAGTTCAAATTCTTAGAAATCAATCATTCGCACTCCGCCAACTTCCGACACCGATTATAGACAGATTAGACGGCGCTAGTCATTCGATGGGCCGTCGATCGTTCAAATATCGTCCCCCAGTATATCGACGCCGGGTATTCACAGTACGACCAACTAGCAATGGACCAAGTACGCTGAAAAGCCGGCGAACCAAACGAAACGAAAAAAAATTAAATAAACGAGAAAATAGATAAAAGTAGTGACGCGGCAAGACGAACGGCAAAATTTTGTCGATTTTCTTTTTGTAATTTTTGTGCGAATTTCGACGAGGTGACCTCTTTCCTTCTGACGTTTCGTCCCCAAGGACGATCCAGGATCCGCGCCATTCGAGTCAGCACGACGGCGCCGGACGCTATACGCTCTACAAAGTTTTTAAAGTATAAAGTAAACTAATCGAAGGGAAGCGTTAATTAAGGATTTAAGGGAATAGGAAGAAATTAACCAAACCGGCAAACTCTCCTCCGCACCACCGTCACTAAATAAACCGCCATAGCCAACCGTAACCAACCAACCAAACCAAACCAATACCGATCAGCCAGCCAACCAAGCCAACCAAGCCAGCAAACCAATCAACCAACCAGACCCCCTTTTCTGTCCAACCGTTAAATACAATAAACCGGCAAACCAATCCAACGCCTGCAACTCTCCTCAGAGAATCGCCATGTCAATCAAATCCCTCCGGATAACAAAGTGAAGCAAGCAAAAAAGTAAAAAAAAAAAAAAAAAAGATATGCGAATCCTCAGTTTACAAGTAAAATAATAAAGAAGAAATGTGGTTAAAAAGCAGAAACATACAGAGTTTAACGAATTAACGCAAAAGTTACGCAAAAAACGGTTTAAATAGAGAAAATGTAAAGGTAAAAAAACGAGTGATAATCATAATTACAAAAGACAAAACGCTCTCGCAGATGCATATACCGCAATTACATCACCCTGGCCACCCACACACGCAGCGACACACAGAAAACGGCAAACCAGGATCAATGCAGCAACAAAAAAAAAAGAAATAGATAAATAATAAGCAACAATAGCGAACAGAATACAAAGCAAACAAAATAAGTAATAGAACAAACATAACAAACAAAACAAAAAAAAAACACATATACGGTCTGCTGTCTTTCTACATGATACAGCTAGAAACAGTAAGTGCAGCCTCCCGATACCAGTCGTCTCCTTGCAGTTAATAGAAATGAGCGGGACGCCGGGACGAGAACGACGCTGCGCGGGTCGACCTTGGGATTTCGGAGCCGCAGGCGAGGCGTCGGAATGGGTTGTGAGGTGGGCGTCGCGACGAAAATTCTCGCGAGGGAGGCAAGAGTGGCGCGAGCGACCAATTTGACAAATGGAGCATATCACAAGGAACCAATAGATCGATAGTTCGTAACGGATTTCAAGTGTCTTTCCCCCCCACCCCGCCGCCCCCAACCCCCCCAGTCTTTAATCGTTCTGCAATCGCGACGAAGAGGCCGATGCGAATTCGCGAACTCTCCTCCGTCTCCCGAAGGAAGGAAAAAAGGTAGTTGGATGTAGATGGACGGAGAGTGGACGTGAGAGTACAAGCGTTAAGAATCTAGAATCGGGTCCAATTACACTCGAGTCGCATCGAGACCCCGTCACAGTCGCCCACCTTTCCACACCGATGACCTTGAGAGTCGGCAGCCCACCTGGACCCGCCTGGCGTGGTTCTCGTCCAACATGGCCGTTCCATCCGACCCCGCTCAGAGCGTCGCCGGGCTGCATACTCGCCCGTGAGCGACGCCGACAATACAGAAACCGGAACCAGATATACAAAGCCGAAACAAAAAGTCTAACAGTAATGATCATACGCAAAAAAAACCGGAACCAATGCAGCGCGCGAAACCGTGAAAGCAGCAGAACAACACTAAGCGGAGCGAACATAGTGCAAAGGGCATATATAACCGGCAGAGCAACTAAAGCGAGATAGAGGGGGAAAAAAAAAAGAGAGGAAAACGGCAAACAGAAAACATAAGTAATGAGAACAGTAAGTAAATAAATAAATAAATAAATAACTAAATAAATAAATGAGTAAAATAAAGTAAGTAAACCACACACCGCGGGGCAAACAATAGGACAGATCTCTTTCTCTCAGCAGCGGGGCGGTACCGTCGGCGATCGCATGAGACGATTCGCACTCTGATGCCGGTTCCGCATTCTCGTTTCCTTCTGACACACAAAAAAAAGGCCGATCGGCGAGAATCGTCGACGACGCGATCGCCCGGCGTGCCGCTCTTAACCCAGGTTAACACAGTTTTACAGAGTTAAACAGGCTATTTAAAAAAATGAATAATAAGCAAAAGTTAAAAAAAATAAACACGTAACGTTAAAAGCTAATGCGTAATGGTAAACGTAATGATAAACATAAACTCTTTCAGTGCATCACATATTACGTATAATAAATCTCTATATATAAAGATAGATAATTATTCCCACAGTCAGCGATTGTAAGCGATTTTAATGAGCGAATGAGGAGGAAGCGATTGGGAGGAAGGTGAGAGTAAAAAAAAAAAACTAATAATTATTGCGGCAGATGCCACGCGAGCGAGTGAGCAGATGCGAACCAAGGATCGTCTGGATCGCGCGTCGCGCCCATCGATCGCCGGGCCAGGCATATCCGCCGGCGTACGATCTATAGATCGCGATCGACGCCCCGTACGATTGATCACATCGTGTCGATCGACATAACCCATTCGTGGGCAGCTCGAATCTTATTCGACACCCGCTGCAAAAATTCGTCGGGACAGAGATCACGGTTAGTGGCGGGGACATTGCCGATCGATGGATCATTGAATAGATCCGCGAGTTCGACCGCGACCGATGCGCGTGACCACGATTGGGCGTGGATATCCCCTCAAATCAAAACCTGCAGTCAGCACAGAATATAAACAGATAAGTGCAGAGGAAACAAACTACTATAATAAACAAAAAAAAGGTATATATATATATATATATATATATTATATATATTATTATTATTATGATTATTATTATGATTATTATTAAACATACATAAAAGAATATTATTAATAAACACAAAAAAGTACTATATTACTACTATTAATTAATTATTATGATTCTTATTATAAATTTAATGAAAGAAACAAAAATAACATTCCAACCGTCAATGTGCCACACGACTTTTTATATGCTCTTAAAACAAAGTAATGACACAAAAAAAAAAGATGATGATGATGATGACGACGACGACGTTGAAGAGGAAGATGACGATGGAGGGTTTAGGGAGGGGTTAATGAGAAATATAGTAAATGGAGAATCGTCGTAAAGCAGCGCGGTGTGATTACACTCGCTTTTTACGAACGGCGTTGACAATGAGAGGAAAGAAGTGATAGACCCGTACGTGAGAGTTGGCGAGAATGGTGTCGGAGGGTGGATATGGGGAGGGCGTATGGTGTTGGGCAGGATCAATGACGTATTCGTCGTTGCATGTGATACGGGGGTGTGTATTGTGTCTCCGGCGAGGGCAAAATGTCATTCGCGCGAAGTCTAATTCGATGTCGTGTCTGACCTTGAGAGGAGTGTGATCGGTCTCAGGCTAAGCGACGGCGTCAAATTCGGCGAGCTTCGATTCGGTGCTCAAAGTTTTATGAAAGAATGGAATCGACGCGTGTTCCTCTTCGATCGTTTTCCTAGCAGCTTTCAAAATCGGCCGTTTGTCCATCGAAACTCTTTTTCCGCCATTTCTAAAACTGGGAGCGTTGGCCGAACGCTCCCACGCGTCTGATTAAGTTCCTGATCGAGATCTTAAACGGTTTGCAACGATGGTCATTCGTTGAGAAATTCGAATGAGCGAATCAGTATATTGAGACCGTGGCCGCTCGTAAATCTGATCTGTTTATGTAATCTGGGAATGCACTTTGAGTACAAAGAGTACAGTAGATATTTTTACGCAGCCAGAAAATTCTTTTTCCGCCTTTGTAATTGGCCCTACGGCCCGCAAAATAATTCTTCGCCAAAACTGATATGAATCAAAAATCTAAAAAATGAATCTGTCGGAATTTCATACTGGACTACAAAATGGATTGAATTTGTTTGAAATCAATTTTTAATATGATGCTTTACGAAGACAAGAATTATTGAACATTTCCGACTCTGTGCAATTCGGTTTGATGATAAATTGCAGATTTTGAATGTCGGTACGAACGTAGAAACGAAATCGGACTGGAACGACATCAGAAAGCTTATCTTACCGCTTGCGAAGGAGAAGAAAACGTTCGAAGATCAGAATGATAAAAAAAGAGAATCGGGGAATCGGAATTGCAGCGACACTTATCTTTAGCTTCGCGTAACGATCATGGATTCGAAATCACAGTGGAAGGGGGGGGGGGTGCGCACATTGCAAAAACTGTCGTTCCAATGACGAATCGCTATTGATTTATTATTGATTTATCAACCGTGCTATTATCATTACCACAACTATATTACCATTGCTATCATTACCGCTATTACGACAGTTAATATCAACTTTATTAAGATAAACATAGCGTAGACGTAAGACGTAATTTATTAGTGACCACAAGTTCGCCTTATAAATATGTATACATATACGGATTAGTTATTGCTACAATTTTTATTGATATCTGATCGTAATTATTATTATTTGTTCATTGCCTTTATTATTATCACAATTATTATTATTATTATTATTGATGTTACTGTAAATATAAGAGTAAAAATTCCGCGATCGGTGCGTAGTATCGGGACAAATGTGTATATGTGTACAGTAGAATTAATCCGGATGGGGGGTGAAAGAGAATTTTATGCGTGATCGAATGACGGACAAATGAACGGAATGACAATGAGAACGTAGGCGTGAAAGGACAAAGGACGACTTAACGACAGTCACGAACTACGGCAAAGAATTTTTTCATAAACATCCCACAACGTATTAGATAGGCAATAGGGTGAGAATGACATGGGGCGAATGCGCTGATAACGACGACGAAGCGACCAAACTTAACGATTAAGTAAATTCGATGCGTACGTTGACTGAAAGTCCATGGACAATATTTACGATTATTACCGTTACTCTTAGTCGAGGTTTTCGTTCATAAGGATTTCTTCACATTATTTTTTATTACACCATATTCATAGCTATATCACGTTTATGTTGATTCGTTTTTTAATTTAGCCAGCCGCGATAGTTCAATACAGATTGTGCAATCTTTATAGTTTTTAACGTTACTGCGAAGGAAATGATTTATCGACGGAACGAATTGTAATCATTCAATGCCCCCGTAAATGTACAAATATTCTTGCATTTTACTCGTATTATAGCATTATAATCGTATGTATACGGAAATTGGATACTGCAGAGGTATACAAATAATCGTGATAGCGACGTCATGTAAAATCTCGGATGATGGGATAATTGTTATCGTTAGCGCGTCAAAGAGCGAGGATCGTTGAGTGACGTCAGCAAATCCGAGAAGAAACGATAGACACGGATACGTGGCAGAGTACGCGGGAGACATATTGAATTAATGCGATGACAAGAAGAGACGTACACTCACCATTATACATCGGTAGATCACTTTGATTTTACAGAGACGAGGAACGTACAAATAAGTAATGTGTACGAAGGAAAAGTAACAGGCGTATACGAATTATCGGTGTGCAGCTCCTCGAAATTTGCCGCGAACCAATTGAAACCGGACCGAAAAACTTGTCAGAGTACCTTGTTCCCAGAAAAACCTCACGGAGAGCTATTTTTCGCGATATTTTCGGACTCCTCGAAATTTCTCGATTGTCGGACCAATTCAATACAGATTCTCCTCGGTGCCACGGTCGCACTTTGACCCACAATCAAAAATACACGTGCTCAGACGGTACCGCGAGGATCTAAAGTTAAGGTACGGAGCCTTGGCGGAGAGTCGGCGGAGTAGGAAAGTTGGGGGGCTAAAAATGAAGCGGGGAGAAAAAAAAGAAGAGGACACTTTCGGTTGATCTCTCCGAGGCTCTCATCTCGCCGCAGTCTTTCACATTTTTCAATATCTTCGATTGCTTTATTTCCCCCCCGATCGAGTCCGTTAGCTCAATTCAATTAGTTTCGCTCGCTCTCATTCACGGAGGATAACTGTGAAACGTCAGAGGCCTCTACATCTGTCGAAACAGATAGAGAGAGACAGAGAGAGACAATGCCTTATTCCATTCACGATTCCGCGAACCATAGACTTTCTTTTCAGCTCACTCCCACGCCTTTCGTTTCATTCGATTCAGTACTGTTGCTCACTCGCGCCTGCAAAAATTCCGACCAGCGAGAACATTCTCGCGAGTTCCGGCGAGAGACCCAGAAAGACCGAGACGGAAGTCTTGCATTTTTTTTTATCCTCACGTACCCTTTTGCACGGGACTCGACTTTGTCCGCGTGAAAAGGGCTTAAGTATTCTAACCGTTCGTACGAATCGGTGCCCGATCCTGAATTCTCGCTCGCGGGCCTCAAGCGGAACGAAGCTCCTTCGTCCTTCGACGCGCTTCGGGCAGTAATGTTCATTCCACGCTCATTCCTCCATGTTTATACGCATATTATATATACATATATATACGTCTCGTTAGAATATCTCGCGTGTCCTCTCCCGTTCTCAACGCGGAACGGGCCTCTTGCATTGTGATCGTGCCGGAAGGTCGAAGGACAGATCTCGGGCGAAGTTCCGACGCGCGCCGTGTCAAGGACGAGGTCCTCGCGAGCGAGAACGAATCGGGCGCCCTTTAAGGACCCTTGCATTCATTCCAACGGACTGTGCATATTATATAATCGACATCATGGCGAGACAGGAGACGGATCCAAACTATTTTCCCTCGTTGACTCTCGCTGAGAGAGAGAGAGAGAGAGAGAGAGAGAGAGAGAGAGAGATGGAGGGAGAGAGAGAGAGAGAGACGATCTTGATGAATTCACGGCAGGGAGGGTTAATTTTTCGAACGTTCGTTTACCGATCGTTCCATTCACGAGATCGTAGATAGAAAATGGGGCTGGACAGGGATAGGCTTTCATCGAGTAGTTCTTTTACGTAGAAAACATGTTATTCATATCATTAGGATCGATATCGGTTCTCCGATGCAGAACCTCGCCGGGCGAGCGGACGTAGCGCGAATTTTGGCCGTAGGTTACCGTCCTTCGTACCGGCGAGCCCGGTTCTGCAGGGGAGGACAGGGCGGGAAAGATGCAATTCTCGTGACTCTCACGCACGCACCGTCGAGAGATTGGAGTCGGAACGTGCGTCACTCCGCGCTGCTTTACCACGACGTAGGTGCAAGAGACCACCGTTAATTAAACCGTAAATCTAATTTGGGCATAGATCGCTCAAACACCTAGCCGTGTTTGACGATCGTCGGATAGGATCAACCTTGTACATACCGCGTAGGCATATACATACCACTCTCTGTGTAAACCGAATACACCGCCACCACTACCACTACCACTACCACCACCACCACCACCACCATCACCACCACCACCACTACCACTACTACCACTATCACTATCATCACTTACAGCCACCACCGCCACAGCCACCATCACCACCCACAGCAACCACTATTATTACTGCAGCGCTACGATTACGAACAGGACAATTAATCGATAGTAAATCAGTTCTATCCTTTTCATTCGACTTTCCGTTTACGACATACCTGCGATCCTGCGATACGGATCGATATATGTACGTTGATGATCGCGACGTTCCATAACCCTGAATAGCCGATCCACGCGATTCTTGAATACGAACGCAAAGAAGTATACTACCCAGGAGTCAGCGTCGAGTGACCTTCGACAGGAACATCTGTCGCTGGCATTCGACACGGGAATCCGATCGAATCGACGCTCCCGATCAGGCCCGATCGACTCGTCGAGCACGGAGGATCGTATCCCTTATTATTTCGACCAAAAAAAAAAAAGGTGTGAGAACGAGAGCGAGGGCAGAGACTGCTCGTCGTAGCCGACGGGGCGAAAAACGTAAGATTCGCGACTTCTCTCGCGAATCGAACTCGCTTTTCGCTGCTTCGAGCCCGAAGCGACGATCCTTCTTCAGGTATAAGCAAATTGGAGAAAGAGGAAAAAACCATGCAGCCCGCCCCCTTAAACGCCCCTGACAAAGAGCCCACGCGTAAAAAAACGTTAGAAAGAGGACGCGCGAAATATACATACGGTATACCACACTCGCGACTTCACACGGACACGAAGCGTGCTACACACACACACGTACAGACACAGAACCCCCCCTTCGCCCCAGTGTTAATTAATCTCCGTCTAATCACACAGAGCCAGTCTTATCGTCGATATAGGAGCGAGCGAGGAAGAGAAAGGAGCGAAGTTAAGGTTTAGAGTTAAAGAAGAGCGAAGGGTAGGATAGAAAGAGAGGAGGGGTGAGGCCGAAAGGTCACGCTCACCCTTCCGGACGGACCCTTTCCCGCAATCTTTCGTGGCCAGGCCAGCCTTTTTATCGGGGCCGGACGCGCGACGAACTCGTGTGTAAAATAATACGTATTTCCCCCTTAAGTATCCCACAATAGTAGCCAGCAAGCGTAAGTCTTTTACGTTCTTTCTCTCGTATACAGTATAGCGCAGCGCAAGGCGGTTTAAGGATCACATCGTTGAGCCACCCCATCCCCCCCCCCCCCCCCCGCAACCCTCAAACCCCTGTCCCACGGTTACTTTGTACATTAAGCGTAACAAGCATCGACCACTTCGTTAGTTTTTATACTACCCCCTCCGTTTTCGTTCTCGTATCATACGTTCGATCCCGTACGTTCGCTCCCCCCCCCCCCCCCCCCCCACTATCCGCTTACCTGCCCCACATCCGCATCCGGCAATCCATGAGAATTTGATTTTTCGACGCGACTCCTTCCGCTCGTCTCTCCGTAATTCGTTATCGTCAGAGTACAACGCAGACTAACATATAGGGAGGCGTTATGTTTCGAACGATGTAAAGAGCACGCGCATCGGTGTACCTTCTCGTACCTTCCCGATTCGAGTCGCACTCGGCGCACTCGATCGGATCTTCTTACATTCTGCACCCTTACGCACCCCCGCCCCCCGTATCTCCGAGGCTAAATGTTTCCCTTGGATCCCGAAGTGTAGTCCCCATCGTGTACCCGAGTCCAAAAACTGTTACCCGTCATTATTCGCATCCCAACCTCGTTTCAACCCACCCCCTCCCCCGTTCCTTTTTAAGCGGCATATCTCGTAGGTATTAAGACATTGTCAACGGGCTGAGGTGTGCGTGCGCGTGGGAAAGGAAAATTTTCCATCCGCCGACGTCGGCCCCTTTGTCACTTTGCCGATACAAGAACGTCGATTGTACATAATCGGCCGTATTCGAAATTCTACGGAGCGATCGACGCTAGTATTTTACCGCGACGAGGAGAGTGATAAAGGGACGTCGACGTCGGTCCGTGATCGGAGGACCTCTCGCGAGTGCAATCTGAAGTGTATGCCGTGGGGGTGCTGAAAAATTTTCCTGAACGCGCAGCGACGCTGGAAAGTGAATCAGATTTTGAGCGAAAATTCAAGGACGTGCGCAGAAAATTTGCGATTGTAATTAGCGCGTCGAGAGAAAGAGGGGGAAGGAGAGAAAGCGATTGGGCGGAGAGGCTATTTTCCCGGCAAAAATGTTCTGTCCTAAAGGAGAGGAATCGCAAATCTCAACGATTACGTCACGCCCTCAGCCCGCTCATTGCCCATCTTTTAGACGTAGCACCCTTTCTCGTAAGCTTGAAAAGAAAAGATCGTACGTAACGACACAAGTAAGCTACCCACAGACACACCGACATACACAACACACACAGACACACGCTACCACACGAACATACGGACAGCGTACAGAGGCAGGGACACTCTCTCACACACACGCATATACGTTCGTAACGAAGTATACAGTCTTAGTGCAGTGTTTCATATAGTTAGATAGAGGCGTCGAGAGAATATTTTTTATATTCCACATGGATTTTACAGTTATATATTATCGTTTCGTAGCGGAAAGGGGAGGATTTATGGCGCGCTTATACGCGGGTACATAGATATATATGTATGTATATGACCTCTCAATGCGTGTCGCCATTTAATTGTTTAAACGCCGCGTTATTATGTCGGTCATTTTTGCGACTGGGCGATCGCGCCCTCGCCCAACATATACATATATACGTGTATGTATACATAAAGGAAGACCCACAGAGACACACGGACACACTCACCGACATTATATATATATATATATATACACACGGATATATATATACATATATGTATGAATATATATATATATATATATTACGAAGTATGGTACGTGTCGCATCTTATTATTAATTATTAATTATTATTAATTGTGTCGTTGACGATTTTAATTCGCGGCCGCGATCGGCAGCGATTTCGAACACGGTTTACGTGTACATCGTGGCAACCCACTTTCTCAAGGATCGATAGATCGAACGAACGAACGTGTACGGCCCGGGCAAGCGGAGTGGCGCGAAACAATTTTTGAACGTGGCGCGTTCCCAGAACTCTCGCGCACTCTCTTTATCGTTCGAGCGAGGACAGTTCGGACGGAATCGAACGTATGTACCGGGTGGGATCGAGTAGAAACGTGTGGACACGCCCTATCGGGGCATTCGCGAGGAAGAGAGGCGCGTTTGCGCAGGGGTGAAATTCGAAAATGTCCGAGCAACGTGCGTGCGAGAGCGCGCGCGCGCGCGCCCTCGTTTTCGAACACAATGGACACACAGTACACGTACACACAAAGACATGTGCCCATAGGACAAACGCTAGACCAATGTAATTGCAAATCGATATATTGATACATTTTTGAGAGGCGCGCGATGAGGTGACGAGAGGGGAGAGATACATATATACATATGTATATATATATAGTGAAAATAATACACGTACACACAGACACACACACTGAATGTACACACAAACTCACTGTGACGCTCGCCTATCGTTGCGAGCGTCGTTAAGCGTGGAAGATGATGAGAATGATGATGATGATGATGATGATGATGGATGAAGATTGTATATGGATGCGATGGCGAGTGCGAACGAGAATATCGTGTGCTTTGTCGAAGATCATGATGCGATTATTGTGCGTTACTTTTGTTAACCGTTTCGTTTGTGATTCAGCGGCGACGATGCCGACGAGCCCGTCGAATTCGACATCAGATTCGAAGGTTACTCCGATTATGTCGGGGTCGATCGCCCTGATTCATGATGGAGAAGTCGACGGACGCTCGCTGCTGGATCGTCGGCAACACGGTACGTATTTCGTGCGATGAACACGCGGCTCGAATTTCAGAATCAAAGGACAACCCAGTTTTCGCCGAAGAAATGTTCTCGAAGAAGGAGCGGGTAGGGATCGAAGGTGTTCAGTTTCGTTCATGAGCGGTGATCAAAAATAGAAGCGTTTTCCCTTTCTAAGCGAATCCTTTGCGGCTGAGAGCAGTCCTTCTTTAAGAATACTTTTCTCGAAAATGTTCGTCCTCGAAAAGAGCGAGAGGCCGCGTGACGACTTTTCCAAATTGGGACTGCGTAAACGTCGACTTGTCGAAAATCAGATTCTCGACGAGCGACGCGATTGGAGGAAACAATTAGAGGTTGTTGGAGACCTGCGGGAAGCATTGCGGCGATATTTGGGAAAGTGACGTCACGAGGTCAAAGTATGAGCCGCCGTTCGACCGACCCACGTGTGCGGATGAGAGAAAGAGTGAAAAGGAACGAGTAAAAACAATCGCGAGTAGCGTGGTTCGTAGTTTTGAAACATGTGATACGTCAACCGGCGAGCTGGACTTCCGGTCGTGGGTAAGCTCCATGCACAGAACGGGGAAAGTCATCGATCCTGGATCGATCGACTCGGAATCGAAGCCGGCTAGAGAGGCAGGAGACGGAAATGAAGAAAATCGGCCTCTGGAAGTCTGCTCGCAGGGCGGCGCACTTTTTAAAGGTTCTTTGAAGTAGGATGTTCTTTTGTTGAAGATTGATTGTTGTCAAAATGGTTGTGAGGTTATAATATTTGAAGTATGTTAAACGATGCGACCTTGATATCGGGCCGATCTCGAAGGAATCTTCAGCGACCTGGACGAGCATAGCGAATCGGTACTTCTTAGTAGAATTAATTGTGGCGGAGGATGTTTCATTTTCCGGGCGAGTCGGCATCGGCAGGATCGTCAGGATCGTCAGGAATCCTTCGAGATGCCGCGCGCGGAGCGACGAAGGGGAGAAACGTGCGCTTTCGATGCTTTCAGAAAAAGGAGCGGCTGCCTCCAGTGAGCGAGGCCAATCGGAGTAAATAAGTAAATACGTATGTGTTCAACGTGGCGCGCCGAGCTTACATCGGCCGCCACTGTAAATCGGCATAGTTCTGTATTCATTTTAATCCCTGCAATGCGATTGCGGGAGTATACGCGTTAGATAGAATTTAATTGGGCATAATTGGCAGGGTGGTTGCGTCAAATTTGTTGTGGGGGCAACGATCGACTGTGATCGCTGTCTTAGAAGCTTGTCATGCTGACAGATGGAACCGTGATTAGCCAATGGAATAGACACGTTGCGTCTTGAAGTTTGCTTTCTATTTTAAAGTCGCGATCTTATCGATATGTTAAATCTTCTCGAAATTCGGACAAGTTAAGAAAATTCTAGTAAAATTACGTAAGCTCTTACTTGTATATAAGGTACGTTCTAGCGGGAAAGTGAACTTGTATAAAATCGGCTTTAATCTTAAATTGAGACGTGTTCCACGAGCAATTCGCATCGGCAAACCAGGTTTGCGCGCGCGTATACGATTTTTAGGTAAACTACGATCGACTGACGCGTTTCCGGAAAGCGAGAGCGCACGTTTTCCCGCCGCGGGGAAAATCGGCAAACAAAAGTCGTCTCCGAGTAAAAAAAAAAGAAGCAAACGGCGTACAACTGGCATTAGACTACGCGCATATTGGGCGCTTGGTCGCGATCCGTCGAGAGATCATCCTTACATTCCGATTACGGTTCGCACGGAACGTCCTCGAGAACACCGGAAACGACGAGTGATCGAGAAGCTCGGATGATCGATCGATGCGCGTTAAAGAAACGCATATTGAGCGCGGCCGAAAACGAGCGCGCGACGATGAGGGAAAGATGAAAAAAAAATACAACACATGAGACTGATATAAACCAGTATTCGCGCGAGAATTTGTGTAAAACTCGACGATTAGATGGGGAAGGCGAATAAAGTGAAATTGCGCAAACCGTAGCCTTAACAAACAAACAAAAAAAAAAAAAAAAGATAAACGGCGGAGGAATATAGAAGCGTGATGGGAAACGATTAGGTATACTCCGACGGCGCCTTCGTTGAAGGCAGCCGCGTTAAAGAAATTCTCTCGATCGGCTGTAAGGATTTAAAGAAACAAGAGCCGACGGCGTCGGGGGTGGACGTTCGCAGCTCGAGCCTGAAAATAATGCGAACGGCAAGATGCGGAAAGGGATGTAGAGCGGACAGTTTAAGGAACGTCCACCCCCGAACGCGACGGCTCATAGTGAGAGTTAATGTTATTAGGTAACTTAAGCGTATAACTATATAGCGGGAACGGAACAATGCCAGTTGTAATAGGTGATAAGGAAGCGGGGGTGAGGGACGGAGCGGGAATGGAAGGGGTGAGGGTTATTGCTAATTCGGCGGATGAAAGTGGCGCGGCGATGGGGGCAGGTTAGGGGTTGGGCCGGCGGCGAGGCGCGGAGATGAGAAGAAGGCCGATGAGGAGGGCCGACTCGAAGGCAAGCTCGAAGGCAAGCTCGAAGGCAAGCTCGAAGGTCACGCTCGAAGGGCCGTGCGCGCCATCTGCACTCGAGACTGACAAGCGAGCGAGAAGGTAGGAGTGCCGGACCCGTCTTCGGCGGATTGCGCGCTGCCGAAAGTCCAGACACCGGAAGGGGAGTAAAGGAAAAATGGTCGAAATCGGTGGGGCAGGCTAAGAGGTGGGGATGACAATTTTCGGGCGATCACTCTCTTTTTCAGTTCCGTACAGACGGATCTCGTCCACGCACGGACTCGATCCGCGCCGAAAATAAATATGGGATATACGATTGATCGGAATGGCTAAGAAGGTAGCATGGAAGGTGACCGTCATGTGTATACGCGATGAAACTTTTCGAACGACAGCTTTATAATCGATAGTTCGGAGGATGGGACGGAGGCGAAAGTGAAAATGGGGGGGAAGCAAGATCTTGCTTCCTCCCACAAAACACGTGCACTACACGCGACACAATGTAATCACACACTCTCACTCGTACATATTTAAAAAAAAAAGTAATGGGGGATGAAGGCGATGAGGAAACAAAAAAAAAGATAGATGATGGATGGACGGAGCGATCCGAGCGAGACAGACAAATGATAGGAAACAAACAAACAAACAAAAAAATGTATGAATATAATGTTTGCAGTTAGGTGGGACCAAAAACGACTTTATATCTCTATGTGCATATCCAAGCAACGTGTAATTTAATTAATGAATTAATTAATTATCCATTATTAATGACTAGGTAAAACAAAAGGATCCATTGATAGCGATCAAGTACGACGACGAAATGATTCACGAGTAATTAGATCATTAAGTTTGTTTATTGATACATTATTATATGATACAATTGATTATTATTATTAACTTTATTATCTTTATTTTATTATTATTATTATTATTATTTTATTATAATGATTACTGACGATGATAATATTATTATTTAAACAACGTTTTAAGACATAATTATCTACATCGAGTAGGACAGGACGTATCTATAATTATTAATTATTTTTAATTATTATTATTATTATATTATATTATTATTATTATTATTATTATTATGAGACATTTTGTTGTATTATTTTCAATAAAATCAATTGAAAATATTAATTTAGTCGGTTATTTCATTTTCGACATCGCTCGCGCGAGGTGCGTCGATCGTATCTTTTCGACAATTGACAGTCACCGAATCAAAATGGAAAGCGGGCGCGCGAACAAACCGTAAAATTTCGTCACCCCCAGTCTGGGCGTTCGAACGGGAAACACCGACCACGTATACGTTCTTCTTCTCGTAGATTTCGTTAACGGACGTTGAGAGAGAGCGCGCGAACAAAAAAAAAACGTTTTAGCGAGGCAGCGGCGGCAACCGGAAGGAAGAAGAGAGGGTAGAAGCGAGACGGACGATAGGATTGGCCGCCATTGTATTCGGTCGTGGCTCCTCGAAGCTGGACGGGAATTGGGCCGAATCGACGCAGATTTGACGGGAGCCAATGACGGGACACACGTTTTTTCGCATGACATACACACACACACACGGAACAGGAGACACGTACGCCGACGAGAGAATTAGCAACCCCCTTCCCCGCGAAGGTCAACATACTTTCCCACTGCATTCCGAACGATCCCACCGTCCCCAATTTTTCTTACGTTTCGCGCCCTCATCGGCTTCTCGCATGGAATCCTTTTTACGTTCTCGGCTGCGTCTGTATACGACTTTCTCTCCGCTAAACGACAGCCACCCCCGAATCCACCCCTCCTCCCTTGCAGCGCAACATCGACAAGAACAATTCCGCCGTCTTGCTCCTCTCCTATCAGACACGCACACACACGACACGTCGACATCGTGACACGAGTTACAGAGTTATACGAGGCAGCCTCATCTCCTCCCTGTTCAAGGCCATTCTCTCCGCTTCCTGACTCTCGCGCACTCGTTCGGCGACAAGAGTCTCGGGACTCGATTGACAGGACCCGTGCGCGGCCGGTGATTAGCAGATTGGCCGAGAGGGTGGGCCGGAGAGGGGGGGAGGGTGTATAGGCGATATTACGATCGACGAGGGTATCCGGTGGGAGACGGGGAGCGAGGAAACCAAAAAGGAAATCCGCTGACGAGTCAAACAAAATAGCTTAGGTATTACGAGGGGGGGTAAGTGTAGACGCGCGCGGAGGGAGAAGGGATGGCATGAGTACGCGTAGACAGGGTAGGGATGGTAAGGGTTGAGGTAGACGGAAGGGAAAGGCGAACAAAGGGAACGTTAAATGAAATACGGAGGACAGGAAGAGAGGGAGAGAGAGCGAGAGAGAGCGACGAAGACGGCACGGAGCAAAGCCAATGGGAAGCATAAGGAGGAGAGAGGGGAAAGGAAGACGAAGATGATGACGATGGGAAAATAGTTGTAAAAGCCACGAGTAAAAAAAAACACATACGCGTACACACAATACACACACAAAAAATGTACTAGGTAAGTTCATACTGCGTATTGCCTTTCTGACTTCGGTGTGAAAATATATAAATAAATAACAAAAAAAATGTCAGTCGTCGCCGGGACCCGCGGGCTTTTGCCGCGAATTATAATAGTTAATTGTTGCTAGTCGACAAAGAAATAGAAGCGAGCCGCGGGCGTCGCATTCTGCCAGCTCCGACGTTCGTCGTTTACGAATCGATTGATCGAATTGCACGACGACGATGGTGGGGGAGGGGGCGAGATCGTGGCAGGGATCGCGGCGAGGATCGAGCGAGGATGATCGAGGAGACGGTCGATCCGCCGATCGGATAGATCCGCTGTCTGGACGGTCGCATTTTTACTCGCACGTCGATCGTCCACCGAGCCGCCAAATCTTGTTGTTCCCCTCCCCCACCTTTTCGGCCGAGGTCGCTTTTTCGCTCGCGACTCTCGCTACCGCCACGATTTCTCGTCGAGGAAGTTGCGTTAAGGATTGCGAAGATGGCGAAGTTCATACACGCGAAGACTGCGTCATTTCCTGTCCTCGAAACTCGACACCTTTCCCGCAAGCAAAGTGTGAAAGAGAGGGAAGTAGCGAAGTGAGACGAGACGGACAGAGAGAGTGAAGTCGAGGACGCGTTTGAATTTCGCGCTCAAATCCATTCGCGACTTCCGGCTGGCAAAAGCGACGCGGGCGGCTCGCGAGACGGGGAAAGAGAAACTTTTTTCACGGTTCCGCAAAAATGAAAACATGATAAAAAAAAGGTGGAGTGGGCGAGACGGATGTAGTGGAGATGGGGGTGGGAGTAGGGAACGAGAAGGAGAAAAAAAAGAGGAGAGATAGTCCCAACGCCAAAGTGCGCGCGTCCCCGTCCGCGGCTGTATCTGTTTCATGTTTTTCAATATTTGTAATTTATCGATAAAATTATAAAAGGTATCGATACATAAACAGTCTAAAGTGTGCGCTACTCTACATAATATTATTATATATAAAGTATAAAAGTATACATTATATATATACATATATATTATATATGAGAAGTATAATATATATATATTATACACACATTGGGATTGGTGAGAATATACGGTTTTTTCGCTTTGGAGTGTTATTTTCTGAAAATATTGAACAAAATATGGAAAAAAATTAATAAAATCAATGAATAAAAACAAACGAAGCGTTCCACCTGTTTTCATCCTTCCTACCACTTTTTTTCACGCGCCACCCTATCGTTGACGATCTGTCCATTTACTTTGTTCTCAACGCTTCCCATTTCTTAATGATTGACCTGTCAGTCATTCCAAGGACAATACTTAACGAGGTTATTGCTATTAATATCATCTACCATGGGACTTAAGATGCGCGCCAAGCATGCGAAGAAGAATATGAAATTGGAAAAAATAGAGGAGGTCACCGAATTTCAGTATTTTTAAATCTAAAACCTTGGATTGAATTCCATCGAAATTGTCGAATATAAAATGATACAGGTTGTAGACGAGAAACTTGAGGAGCCACATGTCGAAGAGGAAGTTATATCAATACCTGAAAAGTTTTTCAAGCCGCTGCCATCTGAATTTGCTACCGTTATCGATAACTTAATTAGCATTGATGAGTCAGAAATTCGAGATATTAAGGCGTTAGCGATCTGATTTTTTAAAACAGCGTGAAATAAGACCTGTAAGATATATCTATTCCATAACTGGAATTATGTACGCATTTGGATTCGTCTTTAACAGATATTTGGAATGCCTTCTCGGAATTCCTCATATTGATAGTGCATTTACACTCTGGTTTGCCGATTTATTACTCGTCCAAGTATTCAATTTCCGCAAGTATCTCGATCAACATTATTGCAAGGTCTTTGTCAGCTGGTTAGAAGGAGAAATGATGATGATAGAAGGTAACTGCATCTTCAAATATTTCATCTAAGGTCTAACGTTTGGTATATTGCTTTTAGACGAACTGCTCCAGCAGAAAGAATTTTTTAATATAATGCGCAATGTATTTATTGCGACGTATGACAGGATATTGCAAGGTGAACCATTGTCTTATTGGAATTTATCAGAACAGAGGAAAGAGGAAAAAAAGTTGACGCTGGAAGAAGAGGAATTATCAGCAAGATTAACCTCTCACTCAGCAAGCACGAAACAAAGTATTCCGAAGACTAGGTAAAGCCTAAAATTCTAAGCATGAATTTTCCATTATCGCATAGCGTATTCCATAGCGATGCATTGAGTGTCAAATCAACAAAAACTACGCGGATGAACGAGGCAAAGTTATCGAAGTCGAAGACGTCCACTAAAGGAAGAATTGACGAAGTTCCTGAGCAGAAAACGTCTGTGCAAGGTGAAGAAAGTCCAATACCCAGCTCGATAAACCCGATTGACGTCCTGAATACTATTATCCATGTTACCTACATTATGTAAGACATAACACATTTCTTAAGTGTAGCATGTACGATAGTTTAAATATTCTCCACAATAAATCGTTGTGTTTTTCAGGTTCGGCGATGACCATCGATATCGACTAATATATTCAATCTTGAAGAGTCCGTTCGATAACAAAAAGGATTCAATGAGAACTGAAATGACTGAAAATGAAGAAAATATCGACGAATTCAAAATTGATGTGTGCTAAATGAACGTATCAAAGAGAAATTAAGGAAATAGGATATCATATTTATTTAATGCAGCGTAAATACGATCGGAAGTATTATTGGAATCAATACAAAATAAAACACCACGTACAAAGTGTATTAATTCATTTTATTCACTCTCGTTGAGCAAATTTTAATTACTATGCATAACCAACGTCAACTCGTAAAAATAACAGTGCCCCATTCTCTACACTTAAAATCATTCATCTGATTTAAGTCTGCATCAATATCTAATTTGACAAATTGCTCACTGAATGACAATTTCGTTTGTGTTTGCCCTAACTGTCCGTACTTATTTGATCCGCATCCCCACAATGTGCCATCCTCTGTAAAAAAAATACGAAAATCTAAAAAGTCTGAAACATTCACATTTTCCAACCAGAAAACAGACTACTTCACATTTCTATTCTAAAACGTACCCATCATACAAATACTGAAGACAATTCCACATTGTACTTTTTTCACCGTCTTATTGATTTCTTCGCCACGTTCATCTATAAAAGATATTAACGTCGGAATAGCTGTCACCTTCGAATCTTTACCTGGAATCCCAAGTTCTCCATTTGTGTTCCAGCCCCACGTATATAGATCTCCCTGTACATACAGATTAGGAGAAACGACAAGCATAAACTAAGAACAAAGCGACAGAACGCTATGCCTAAAATCTGAACAAACCTGATCTGTAACAACAGCATTATGCCAGCCTCCTGCTGCAATTTGTATCACCTTAAGACCTGCTAAAGCTTCAACTAGCCTGGGTGTATCTGAATCCTCAAGGTCTCCATGTCCCAACTGGCCACGTCTATCGTTTACACAAAACAATAAATTGTAAACACCTTACGCCTAAATAAATGTCTACGAATAATACTCGTCAATGCGAATGCACGTGAATCTTATATTCGACAATTCAACAAAGAATCCTGGGACAACAAAAGTTTGACGTACGTTCCGATTCCCATAGAATAAACATCTCCGTTCTCTGCTAACAGGATAGTGTGGTCAAAGCCGCAAGCGATATCTACGAATTTAACTCTCTTCGGCATTTCTACCAATATCGGAACATTGAACACACGCCCTAGCAAAGAAACGATATCGACCATTATCATGACTGCGGAATTGAATCAGGCTAAAAGCAGACTCTGTTCGAACTGTATCTACCTAGATTGGTAAGAACTACTGTGCACCCTCCTTGCATTATTTTAACAGGATACTCCGATTCTAGGGCATCATTGTTTGGAATAAAGTTCGGCACTTTTCTCCAAGTGTTTTCATATATCTTGTATTGCCAGATAGCATTGTTTTTAGTCAAGATAAGTGTGGCATCTTTGCCAGCAACAACAGCCTTATAACTAATATAGATTATGAGTATAAATAAATATGCTAGTACATCTGATCAAGAATGACTCATTTCTATACCTGCCTGAATTAGTTTCAGGTATTTGTAATAAAGTTGCTTCGTCTTTAAAAGTTTCTGGTTGGTTTTTGAAATTTCTTGTAATGAACAAATTCTTGCCTTGCCACAAAAGGAAATAATTCCAACCAATTTCCATATCCGTGACACCAGAAAAGGGTACTTCCGTAAATGTGGGTACCACTATAAGTGGACTATTATCTTTCACAAACATTGAGCTGGCATTCAAGCCAGCGTAATAAAGTGGCATTTTCTAAATAAAAACATGTATGCTTGATATTACAGCAATTGTCAGGGTTCTTATAATCACGTTAACAATGATTACAATGATTACAACAAACAATGACAATTGATCACTGCATAGTGTTCATTGATTTCAAAATAATTTCTGTGTAAACAAAATGCAAAAAATATGCCTTCGTTTCCACGTCTATGTTTTCATACGTTATCCGTACTGATGACGAATGTAACTTTCCAATGCGTTGCATCGCAATGTATCGCGCATTCGCATAAAATATTTATTTATTTGTTGACGTACTTACCGAGTAATGCACAATATCGGTCAGGCAGCACAGATGGCATCAGTCTCCTTAGATACGAAACAAACAACACGCCATTGACATTACAGGACCTGTGTGCTTGACGCTCGGCAATAAATTATCTTCAATACTCTACGTCCAGCCCCTGTAATTTACAAACAAAAAAACGATACAATGGTAAAAACCTGCACTGTAACATTTATGCACATATGCACAGTATTTACGCACCGCTCTGTAATATAAAACACATTTTATAAGCATCCAAGCAACTACACAACATAACCTCTAATTGACTATCAACACAGTAACGATCTTAGTGCAGATGTCGTTTGTACTGTAATGCGTCAATGCACGGCTGAGTAAAGATTGTAAAGTATATGTTCTCTTACGTACACTTTTCCGCATTTGTTGCACAACTTTCAGTTTTCTTTGAACAATAATTTGCAACACCGTAACTCTTGATGTGCACACACGTAGAATACACACTACAGTACCAATTTCATGGGGAGTATGGGAGTACAGCATTCAAGGGAGTTATGTCGAGGTATGGTTAGCAGCATTGGTTGCAAAACGCGCGTTTTTTCAAATAGCATGTGCGCATGTTAAAATATGAAAACTGATTGAGTGAATTGTTTGAGACATGAACTATTGATTTTCAGGGTTTATTATCAATATTAAGGAAACTACGATCAAACCCTGACAAGGAACTGCGTTTGTTACTATTGGGACTAGATAATGCCGGTAAAACAACAATATTAAAGTCATTAGCCTCTGAAGATATAACGCAGGTAATATGAACAATACTTTTTTTGAGACATTATTGCCTTCTATATTTTCTGATTCGTTAATACTGTAACGATCCTAATTTTATGTGTATAATTAGGTAACACCAACCCAAGGCTTCAACATAAAAAGTGTCCAAAGCGAAGGTTTTAAGCTCAATGTCTGGGATATCGGAGGTGCACGAAAAATTCGTCCTTATTGGCGAAACTATTTCGAAAACACAGACGTCCTTGTAAGTCGATCAATTATAAGTAATTCGTTGTAATTGAAATCGCGAGAAGACATCCATGGGAATAGAAAACAAAATGCATACTTTCTTGTTGCAGATTTACGTCGTGGATAGCGCTGACATAAAGAGGCTCGAAGAAACGGGACAAGAGCTGTCAGAACTCTTGCTGGAAGAGAAACTCCGGGCCGTTCCGTTATTGGTTTACGCGAACAAACAGGACTTGGGTCAGGCTGTAACGGCGGCGGAAATAGCGGAAGGTCTCGGTCTGCACAACATTAAGGATCGCGATTGGCAGATACAGTCATGTATCGCGACTGAAGGAAAGGGCGTCAAAGTAAATATCACACGTTATCAACATTACGACCAACGATAACATTACGACAAAGACGATTAGCATTGTTGTATCCGAAACATTTTTCAGGAAGGACTTGAGTGGGCGTGTAAAAACATAAGAAGGAAGTAGTGAGGTCGACGGGAGGAAAGTGATGAGATCGCACCGCGCACAGAGCATTTCAAACACATTTTATTTAGCTTTTATCTAATATTTACAAGAGGTACTAAGAACATTATTGTTTATGTATATTCGGTACGGGCGTTGGGCCATGACGTATCGCACGATCCCCCCCCGTACCGAGCTGATCTAGTCAGCGCACTTCCGTCCATTTTGCATAAAAAGGAAACAAGAAAAAGAAGAACGAAGACAGGCGGCCCCCGTCCTTTTCATTAGCCGCGATAGAAATTTATTTTTTTCCCGCTCGTTACTCGCGGAGACGTTCGAGACGCCTGCGCATTGCGTACGATAAGTGAACGTGCCTTCTACGTGTTGTTTTTCAATGTCAGAATTTTTATAGATCTGTCAGATGACAAATAAAGATGTAATGTGAAAGAGAAACTGGATCTTTGTCATTTGCTCGACTGTACCGGCTATGCGGACAATTTTTCCAGACGATCAAGCGTTCGTAGGCAGAAAGAGCAACAACATTTTTTTGCACACGTGAGAAATCTATTTCTCTGAAGATCTTACGATAGAATCCGTTATTTCCCGCCAATGAATTAGAATGCTTAACCGTATGGAATCAGTTCTTCGGTAGTTCTCTCTCTCTCTCTCCGGCCAAACAACATGACGGACAGACTCGCTCCGATGAACATAGAAAATGATCTGTACACTCTGCTGTCTGTTTGAGAGATTCGCTTATCCGTTCGCGAAGTCTCAAACGGGACGGAATTGGGTCGGCTGAGGTTCACCGTGACTAATCTGATAGTCGACACAATTTGCATTATTGTCCTTCACGTGTCACGAGAATACGTTTAGCACTTAGAGTTCATTGTGGATAGCCTCTTCGGTAGTCGCTCTCAGCTCTTCTTCGTGGAAGGCCGTACAGTCGGCTGGATACTTTCTCTGTCGGAAGAATGATCATTGTTCAGATATAATACACGTTCGCATGGAACACTTATTATAGCATTATAGTCTCGGTACTCACAGCGCATCCTTCGTTTTCCGTAATGGCGCCGTAGAGAGACCAGAAATTGGTGCCTGACTTGTTGCTGACTGCCCAAGCGGCCGGAAAACTGGCAACTTTCGCCAAAGCTTGCCTCAGGGACGACGGATTCTCATCGTTTTTACTCCTCTCGTTGATGGTGCACAAGATTTGACTCGCGCATTGCGGTGTCTTGATGGCCCATTTGTACGCTCGATAGGCCTAAACAATTTTTGAACGTTACACGTTTCTTCAGTTCAAACAAAGAACAAATAATAAAGATTATATGCAAGTAAAGAACGCTACCTTTAGAATGGGTGCAACGATGTCATTGTTGATCGTGTCGCTGAGCCTATTGCTAAGTTCGCGTGCATTAACACGCGACATTATGAATCCTTTCTCTGAGGCCAACGATACCAACTCCTGGAAGTATGCGATGGCAGGCTTGATGTACATCGAACTGTCCAACTTTATGCCAAGGTTCCTCTTTGCCACCGCGTTCACCAGCCTGTAAGCAAAAGTTAGGCGTTTAGACAGATAATCTCGGTGCAAATTAACGCCAATTCCTAAAATATGCATACCTGGATATACTCTCGGAGGGTTTCGACATGTCGAACATGACACTCTTGGGGAATCCTTGCGACTTCAGGAAACTGTTTCCAATGAACTGTGCAGTGGTGAGGTAACGTTGTTGTATCATCGGATCAGAAATATGCGAGAACCATTCGGCGACGAAGTTCGTCAATGACTTGATCCAGCGTCTGCGCAACATCGGATTGTCGAAGCTGTCCAGAATCTTCTCGTATTGAATTCTACCGTGATCGTCGGACATCTGATCGATGATCTTGTTCAGTCCACTCTTCTTCCAAAGTGTCTGTCCCAATTCGGAGTTGCTGGAATGACACAGACCCACGTCAAACAAGGCGGAGAATTCTTGACCATACTTAATCAGGCACGCCGATTAGAGGTGTGAAGCAACTGAAGACCACACAACGTACCTGAAGTGGTCCCACATGACATGGATATGTTCCAAGATCGGCGGCAAGAACCAAGCGTGCCCGGAATGATCGTGAGGCTTGCTCGACTCTTCTCCATCGTTCGAAATTCCAGCCAGGCCATCCAACACCATGGGTATAAGGCCCATCAGCAAGTCGGAGTTGGCATTCTGCCCAAAGAGCATCGAGCCCATGTTAAGCATGCTCGCAATGTCTAGGTTCGGAGTAGTGTCCTTCTGAACGGTATCAACGTCTCTAGTCGTCCTCTTCGCATCCTCAGTTCCAGCACTGGACAGACTGTCCAAAATGCTTCCCAGCACGGATAAATCTGGGCCATCCTGATTCTGATTACCGCCAGACATCAGACTCCCAAGGCCGGATATTATTTGACTCATGCCTGGCTCATTCGATTTCCCTCCGCTCAACATGTCGCCGACCTAAATTTTATGACGTCATTACATTTAATAGAATCGTACCTCTTCTTGATTTGCATACGTAATAAAGCTGTGCGTTATCGCGATACATTTTACGAGGGATATCATTCCTGAGAAAATACCTGTTTGCCAGCGTCCGACTGAACAAACGCACTGGCCATCCCCTGAAGTCCCCCGATGGCATCCTTGTCAGCGAATAAGGATCGAGCCGCTTCCATGAACGCGTGGGAGGCCTCCTGGTCCTCATCCTTCTTACAGTTGGCCACAGCCAGCAAGACGAGTAGTACAAACGACTTGGACAGCCACATTTTCCTTGTCTCTGCAAGACAATTGCTCAGTTAGATTCTATCAGCGATCTATTTCAAGGATCAATCGACTTCTGTTTCAATGTGGTCGTCGCAGCGGATCTTAAAATCTGAGCCCGCTTTTCCTCGAATTCGGCCGCAAACGACAGGACCGAGTTCATTGACCCGCGCCAGCCGGATCCTTAATTCTGGCGGAGTTATTTTGAGCGGCTCTTCGAGGTCGTCGCCGAGGATTTTAAGCACGGAGAGCGTCATGCCGGAAACGTTTCGGCTCCGTGGTCACCCGAATACCGTTGCTCCTTCGACATAACCGGCGACGAACGCACACGCTCGACTTTATTCGACTTTATTCGACGTAAGTGCCGCGAGTGTTTTCGTGCGTCGTTAATAAACGTCCGCCGACGTCGGGATCCCGAAATTCGGAGTGGAAAGTAAAGGCGGACTTCTATCGCGTCCTGCTTCACCGTTTACCTTTGGACCGTTTATTTTGAAAGTGGTGTAAGTCCATATTGAAAAACAAAAGAAATATCTTATAATTTATGGATAACGTGATGTAAACGGTTTATTTATGTGATATTTAATTTTTTTTATTTTGGACACACGAATTTCAAATGAATCGGTTTATATTTAAGATCACAATGTTCACACGATATATGTGTTTCGAATGATTAAAAACTTCTCCGAATCCATTCGACTTCGTACTTTTCGAAGAACTTGTACGTTTATTCTTGCCCTTTTTCCGTTATCGTTTTAGATTTGATACAATTGTCCGTCGAGCGTTGAAGTCTCGAAACGTCGGCGGGAAAAACTTTGCTAAGTATCGGCCCGATGACGAACGATCGCCATAGAGTCGGCGTATCCTCTAACGCCGCAATTTGAGTACCGTAAACCGCATGAAATTGACATTCTCCAGCTGGAGTAACGATTCGACCTAACGGTACGGACTGTTAGTCATCGCTCCTCCAACGCGCCAAAGTCGCCAATTGGCGGGGGTTCGGCCAAACTCGGGATGGCGATCAGCATTTTTCATCCCTGCTACCGTACTTCTCACCAATGGAAACAAGCAGGCATCGAACCGTCAATTTTGCGCCATTAAAAGCCATTTCCTCCGACGCATCATTCTCGCAAACGTGAAAATAAATTCAATTCCCGTATAATCGGTAGGTGCAAGTACTCAAAATATTCGCGTTAATGTCCCGGATGAGAACTGTAAACGCTAATAGGTGATCATGTGCATTGCGAACGGGACGTAATGAAATATAGTAAAGGATAATTGATCGAGAATGCGAGGAAGGAGGAACGATTAAATGTACAGGAATGCCTGCTCGGCATTCTTGTTGGGAAAGGTGTCACGTGCGATGGTGCCGATCTTTTAACCCTTTAAGACGTTGAACGTTTGCCAGCGGCACGTTTTGTAGATTCCGTGCGCGTATCGTGTAAGCGGTTAAACAGTTACGTTAACTTGCCGATTCGAATGGTGTTTAATTAACATGTAATGCGGTTGCTGCGAATGACTTGTAATGATACAGGCTCCCGGCTTGTGTGCACTGGGTAATGGAGAATGATGTTTTGTGGTTGATATTTGCTGCGTGAGTCTTCGGTACTATTGCATTTTACGGTCAAGTTCGGTGTTGATGGATATGGCGATGAATCGCCACTTAACGTCCTTCCAGTGAACGCTTTATATACTTTATGCTGTGGCGTAGGTGCTCGACTAAATTCCGTATTACCTAAGAAGGCTCGGTAAAGACAAATTTTTGCTCACGCGACACTATTCCCATCGTTATTCATGCGTCATATCTGTAGACGCATTATCTTTGGCTTTGAGTAATGACATACGCGTTCATGGGCGCATGCGCAAGTAGCAGATAAGAAGAGCGATACTATGCTTAACCTTAGAGAAGAAAGAAGTGATAGGCCCCAGTTTAATAAGTCGTTCGGTAATTCGTGCATTTCCCAACGCTTTGGGTAACGCACACCGACCGTTAATAGCTTATTATACGGACACTAGATACACTCGTTGATAACGGAACTTTAACAAGCGAACGTAATTGAGTTTTTGCCGACTGCACTTCCATACGTACGAGCAAAACAACGATTGTCTCTGTCAACAGGTGCAATTATGAAAATTACAACATTTAACCCACCGGCGCTTGTTTCGTCAACATCCGCCGACCGCGTTGTATCACATCAACAACATATCCGCATCCCGAACGATTACTTTCAAAATGCCTCCTGCCAATCCCTCCGCGTTACGCTTCTCTTCGCCGATTTTAACTGACAGACCGTTCCTGCCGAATATATTGAAAAAGAAAGCGCACTGACCGTACGCGGACCGTGCCGGAAGTGGCGGAAGGAAAATTGGCAAAAAATTGGCGAAAAATTCCGTTCTCACGCTCCGGATTTAATCAGCTCGGTCACGCTTGATGCCGATCCTCGACAACGACACTGTCGGGCTGCCGACGATTGATGAGAGCGAAAGCGAGCGCGAGATTTTTACTCCGCGCCGGGCGTAACGTTCAAGGTCACTCATCCTGCCGATCAGGCCGATCTCCAGGTTCGGCCGATTGCGTATTCCGCGCGGCGGCCGAGCATTTCGTAACTTCTTCCCAGCCGGCTAACCCGTTTAGGCGAGGAAGAGTCAACGAGTTAACGGTATCATACTCGGCATATTAATCGCCCTCTCGCTTTAACGTAATGCGCAGTGGGCCGCAAAGTTCCGACCGTTGCGAGGAGCGCGATTCCTCGAGAGATAATCGACGCGCGAGTATTCGCACTCGGGTGTGAGACGATCCTGTTTTTGGAAACGGTTACTTCCGGGACGTAGCTTTGAATGAGAATGAATATGCGATTTTCAATCTGAGTACATACCAGAATTTTTAATGAAAAATTAAACGTGTCCGTCAGTGGATCCGTGACGAAACGATAACAATTTTGGGGGATTTTTCGATCTTATTGTTCCCCCTTTCAAGTTTTCATTGACCGAATCAGCCGAAAGGCATGTTTATATAAATAATTACTGTTCATGGCATGTCTACGAACGAATAAACTTGATTATAATTAAAAGACAGGAGGATGCGAAGAAAATATTTTGTTTAGGGAGACGGAGTAGCATAACGGTTGGTATCTGCTGATCTACGGGGACGATGTCAGAATGTCAAAATAATAGATTCAACCAAAAGTGGGAGAAGCTGTTTGTAACGGTGAGAAATTACTGAAAAATTACAGTTGTGGCCTGTTACAGGAGAATATTATGTAGATTTGCAAACTACATAAATATGCATGGAATGATGCTAAGGTTGCAGGTTCAGATAAATACTTTGTAGTACACGGCTAAATAGTAGCGGCTAGTCGTATGCCTGTTACTACAAGCAACCGAAATTACCGTTTTGTCGATATCGGTAAATTAGACAACATTACCACGAAGGTCAGGAAGTCCTCGCGTGCACTCATCGTCCAATTATCACTGCTTACGAATTCGTCTTGATAAGGGTCATCGAAACAACCCACCTTCGCGGCTAACAGCTTTTTCTTACTGACGCACTCAGCATTTTGCCTAATAAACTCCGGTAACGCTCTTATCGACAAAATGACAATGAACAGCCTTGGTTGATTGCGAAACGGCAGAATTTCACAGTCGTCGATGCTTTTAGGACTTGTTAACTGATACGAACAGAAAGTTGTTGCAAAGCACTAAACCCATTGCCTTGACTGTCTTGCTAGATGCTAAAAATGGTCTGATCGACAAGTGTTACATTGAGAACAGCAGAATCTTATCACTATCCGTAACATGTAACGTTCCATCGGATATGCCAAACTGGAATGCAAGAAGCACCACGATTGACAAGTGTTTTGACAGAAACCAGTAGTCTGGCGAACGAACGATGGAAAACGAAGGAATACTCGCGGGAGCTGAGAGTATATCCTGATTTCTGCCTGTTGCACGCGGTTCTCCGTAGAGACGTGCGTACGCACACGAGTACGCGAGCACGAGTCGAGAGGAGCGTGTAGCACGTGCGCGAACGATACCCTGGCCGATCATTCCAGTTCATTGACATAACAGAGATTCCCGCGCTGTTCGCGCCGCATATTAATGCATCTTCCACGGTTTCGTGAATGCATCGCGTTTTTCGCCTTGACGGTTGTTTATGTCGTTTAAGTTCCCGGTGAATGCCCCGTTCCCGTAGCACCGTTAATCCTTTGAAGGTCAATGTAACTTTGCCGCAAATTATCCATTATCATTGAACCCTACGAATGACAAGAACGCGAACGTCACTTGGTCCAAAAATGTCTCGACAATCTGCTCACAAACGGCAGATTAAGAATCCTGAACTAACAGTTGGCAAAAATGGTATGAGTCTCAGTTGTGCAGTTTACAGGTGCAGTACTTGTAAAACGTACGTTAATGTGCGCGTTGTCCTGTGGGAAGGAACGGCGTCTGCGTTCAAGAGGCGAAGAAATTTGCAATTTTGCGAGGAGGCCGCATCGGTCTCTGACTACCGGTCGGAAAAATTCCGGATCTCGAGCACGTCCGTGGAAGTCGGCAAACGGTAATCGCGGTCAACTAGAGCGTGATCGATTGTATTTTCAATGTAGACGCGTAACGCGAGCGCGATACGATCATTGAGTCCCAGCCGGGACCGTTCTCGTGCACGCTTCTGCGTATGATACAAAAATGCGTATCCGCGCTATAGCTGGCGGAAGTTGATTTTCCGTCGAACGACTCCGCCGACGTCGCAGGAAGTCCGATGCATGCACGTGCGATACCGACGGGTCACGATAAACAGCCGCCGAACGGGACACGCTAATCTTCCGAACGCAAGACAGAATTTGCCTATTGCGCACTTGACCTGAAACACAGTTCACCTGTCTTACGCGGTACCGATCCTAGCTTGACGTAATTCAACGTAGGAAATCCCACTTCGAACCTATCGAATCTAGGCTTCGCTATCAGATTCCCCTCTTTTCAATTCCATGTCACCGAATCCCGCGGAAATGGCCGCTCAGTCTGGCGGTCTAGTTCGTCATAAGCCTTAACCGTTTTCTGCGCCGTCTTGGATAGTCGAAGTTTTCTAGGTGCATACCTGTGCGCTACGACGATATTCGGCTGCCGATCGGGCTGGAACTGTTGCTGGATATTCCTGGATCACCTCTGGATCCCTCGAGGATACTCGGGAGGGCCGGTGAGCACTTGACACGTCGAAGGCTGTGGCGTGACTGGCGTCGGACGTAGCACGACGAACGGTACTTACCTACCTGAGCAGGTCCCCGGACTCCGGGAGCGGTGCGTCGAGGATCCGGTAATACAATGCACGCCACGCTGCGAATCTTCGATTCCCGATGCGGATGCCTAGCCTGCCCCGGCCCAATATGCGGACCGATGCCACTTCTGCCTAACGCGCCACTTATGCCATCGCTCCTTTGTCTTCCCTTGCGATGCTGGCTTCAAAGAGTGGCTTCGCACAATCTCACACTATTTTTCTCTGTAGGAACGTATGTACTAGAATCGATAGGTTTATAGAGAATATTTTGCAGCGTTGGGAGACTCAATTCCGCGAGTCGTGTGTCGAAACAGTGCTTTTATATCGAAGATGATTGTTATGGGACAAGGACGTTGGTATTGGCTCGTAATTCGATGTAAGTTGTTTGCTTTGCTAAGTGAACGAGTATTGAACAGGGAATAATTAATAACTGGTTAGTTCGATGGTCATATTGTATACGCTGCTGGCCTTCTTACGACAGTCGAGTACTTAACGCGAAATTGGTGAGATATGGCTAATTCATGGGCACGATTCTTATTGGAAGGAAGGAAAACGTGGCGTTCCACTTGACGCTCCACTTTGTCCTACCGTTAATGAGAAAAGTACGCGGCCTACTGTGTACGCGTACTTCAGCTCCAATTACATCGAACTCGAGGATGGTTCAGCGGCGTGAAAAGTATTGACTTCGAGCCTGCTCATCCCGACGAAACTCGAAATTCCTGGCGGTCCGAGGAGTCGTCTACGTCAGGCAAAAGGTATCGGTTTCCGTCATCGTCCTCCTCTCCTCCTTCCTGGGTCCCCCCACTCCGTCTGCTTGGGGGGGGGGGGGGGGCTTTTACCCAGGTAAAACCGGCTTTAACGGCAGCGGGCAACAAAACGTCACTTTCGGACTCCTTCCGAGCAAACAGTCGTTGACCCCGAGGAGAATTAGGGAAGAGCCGCCCGTCCGAGGGTATGCCGGCCAGTTTAATTCCAGGTACCAAGGTCGCACCTGTACGGTGTCCTCGGCGTAACGTCGATTTCGAAGGTGAAGCCTTTCCGTCGGCTATGCGCCTCGATTATCAACTGCCGTTTAAGTGTCGTCCTACGGTCGATGACGCAGGAATTAATTGAGGTGTAGGATTCCGCGTAGTCCGGGAGTACATACGTCAGAGTAGTAAAAAGGATTTGTTACCGTAACTTAACGTTACGATTCGGAACAGATCAATTTGCAATATGATGTTTTGATGACGATTTCAAATTACAATTAATTTCGCAAAATTCAAATTTTAAATCACTTGTACGTGTTTCGTATGGTAATTTCGGATTACGATTTAGTATTGAAGAATTTGTAGTACAAGAGATGAAATGTTGAAACGATAAACGCTGATGATGGTATGCAGCGTATAGTGTGTATACAGTGCGTTTATGGAGAATTTTGTTAAGCTTTTAGAGGAGATATAGCGGCTGCGTCTAAAAGAGTTTCGATTTTAGTTTGTAAATTCCGGAATCAGGATTCGAACATAAGTTAGGATTACTGGGATCGGAGAAGGTTGGTTATGAAGCGGTCAGGTTGATGTACTACCTTGAACTGGAGGCCCTCGATTATCCTAATTACGTATGGAAATTGTCCTTTACAGCTGCGATGGTCACTGTTGCCTCTAGGACGAAATACGAATCCGAATGATTGACGCTCCTGATCGTACGGTTGTTTTTTATCCCGCGCTGATCGATGACCACACACTGACGCATGGGAGCTGGTAGTGTAATTTCTTTCAAGAATTTAGGTTCATTCAGTCGCACGATACCTTTCCGTGTCACAATTTCACGCACCGTACCAATAACACTCCTGGTACCCTCATTCTTCCGCATCGAATAAAGTAGGACTGAATGGAAGCAGCTATATTTTTCAGGTCAAGATAAAGAATTTTCTTGCCGCAAGCTTACCGAGCAGGAATAAATATACAATGAGTACCGAATATTATAAGGCACGGTTCTTTTTTGTACTTCGAAGCAGGCAGAATCGCAAGCGTGCAATTTGCTGCACAAGTATTTCAACGTCGACGTACACATATGTGTGTATACCTACTTCAGCTGCGAAGTCAAAGAAGACAAGATGAACATTTCTTTGTAGTATTCCGATTCTGGAAACGGAAATATTTTCGCGACTCTCTTGTCAGCAGTTAATTTCAAAGTATGTTTCGGATTTGTGGGTGACCAAATTCAGGTGAATTCAAGTTAAATAATTGAAATACACAATAAAACATTTTTTCTGAATTGTAAGACTGTTGAAATATTTCGCGAGTGGACTTTCAGAAGTCTGCCGTTCTGTTAAGTGTATTTTATATCTTTGTTATGGTCGTACTAACAGTTCGACAGTTTTTAGATGCGGTCCTCAAAAGAGAGGGTAGTGAAAGCGAAGGTGGTGTAAATGTTCAGAAAACGTAAAATTTTATTCCCATACCTTTTCTTCCCATTGATTTAAATATAATAGCGGGCATGAAGATAGGAGAGATTCGAATGGAATTCAAAGGAATTTACAGAAACGGGAAGAGAAGGGTTATCGTCGTAGATATTAGAGGAAAACTTGGTTGTGAGGTCCCGATGATTATGGGACCGGACTAGAGGGTTGAGTAGAACACATTGCGGATAGTCGCATGTGAATAATAGATGCTGTCGAGAATGTCGGCTTGAAAGGAAAGCAATGACTTTGCCGACGTTATTGACAATTGCGCAGACCGCTATACCTTGAGGATCCATAGTGAACACGAAGGATGAGTGAGGACATCAGAACTGCATTTTCCATGCACAAGCCGATGCTCAGTTGCGTTGGCGTTTGGCCGTTGGAGAAGACTAATTTGTTTGCGGAACTCAGGTTCGCATTTGCAGTACTCGTGCAGGTAAGTAATCCACGATAATTAACGTACTTAAAAGGCATTAAAATGCTGATCCGTTCGAACATGAGAAAATAATCGATTTTGAACTACGAACGTCGTTAACTACACTTTCGTCACAATTTTTGGCTAATATACTTCAGTTTATAAACAGAATAAGGAATAGTTTCTGTTTAATGTGACAGGATGGTTAGACATGGCGTACGTGTTAATTTATTACCTTATACCAATCGATAGGCTGTCAGCAATTTTTATTTGTGTTTTTATGGACCTCAGGCTACCTTAGTAAACTTGCATCTGATCAAAATCTACGTTCATTGCGGCGGTGCGGACGAAGCTTTGCGATCCTTGACACCTTCCTTAGCCTCGATTCTGGCTCTTACCCGACTGATCGTCCTTCGCGTGCATCGCAAGGACCTGCTTCTGATCGTGACGACCCTCGTCGGCGACTGGTCCTCCGAAAAGGATGCCAAGACAATTGGAATCATGAGGCATTATGTCAAACTGTCGAAGCGCGTCACCATATTGACAAGCATCCTGGTTATGTTCGTCATCGTCCATTACGTCTTCATCGTCGTGACCATGACCCTGAAGAACAAGAGTGCAAACGACGATAAGTTTCATTATATGAACGTATCTTTCGATACCATGAACGATGCGAATGCGACGAATGAAGCTTGCATTTTTGAGAGTGCGAACGTGTTGAAATTTTTCAATGTTTTCCAAGCAGTTCAAATGGTCATTACGGGAATCGTAACGGCGGGCAGTACGAGCTTCTTCTTTGCCCTGGCGATGCACATTTGCGGCCAGTTTGATGTACTGGGTGCGAGCTTTCAAACACAACGCTCCAATGGCGGCGTGGTCATTGCGAATGTCGTACGTCGACATTGTCATCTGGTCAAGTTGGTGGATTGCTTGGAGAGCTCGTTTAATGTTATTGTACTTGTCTATCTCTTTGTCACTGCTACGCTGATGTGCGTCGAAGGTGGGTCGTTTAATCAACTTTTCCATATCGTGATTGGTCAGGAATGACATAACGCAATACTTTAGAATAACAAAATATAGCGCTTAATAGTCATGACCTTCGATCTGTTTTTTCGTATGTGTTTGGTTCGGCGATGGTAGGATCGTTGTAATAAAAATATTCATATACGTTTCGACCTCTTTACTTTTATTCTGATTATTCGATTATTATTTAATAACGTATATGAATATACGTAATATCAATATAATCAAAAATATATATCAAAATAAAATAATATACGTTTCGACCTCTATTTTTATTTTGATTATTCGATTATTATTTAATAACGTATATGAATATTCTTATTACAACGATCCTATCATCGCCGAGCCAAACACATATAGCACTTAATGTTCGAGAATTACTATCTTACATACCGATATTTACAATACGACTGCTTTCGAGCAGGTTTCCTCATTATTATGTTTCTCAAGCTCGGCGCTTACCTGACGATCGTTCATCGTGCCTGCATTCTGGTTTTGATGTTGGTCCAGTTCTCTTTCTACACGATCGCTGGTGAGATTCTCGAGACGAAGAGCACCTCCCTCTCGTATGCGATCTATGACTACGATTGGCCCGAACGGCCGGCAGCCATCGCCAAGGATCTGACTCTCATTCTGATGCGCGCCAGCATACCTCATCGTCTAACAGCCGGCAAGTTCGTCTCATTGAACATGGTCACGTTCAAGGACATTTTGAAGTCCACCGCCTCTTACCTTTCCGTACTTCGCGTCATCATGGACGTATGAATCTATTTTCCGTTCAAATCGATTGATGAACCGATTCTATCGCAATCGGATGATGTTGACAAGTATTCGTGGCATTGAACATATACTCATGGTTTATTGTTAATTAAAGTTGCCATCTAAGCGAAAAGAGGCTCAGGTTTATTATATACTCTGTTTACTCTTTCAACACTGTGAATGCATAAAGAGTACCCTTGAACAAAGATAAATGTACTTGTTGAATGCAGGTTAGAACGTGTCGTGTTGATAACTTAACGTATTAATCTCGATCATTATCCCCGCGTCATTTATCATTACTTTCATTGAACTCATCTTTGACAGTCAATATACACAATTATTTCACGCGGTTATCATAACAAATATCAATCCATCAAGCGTGTCGCGTTTGACGATGCGCACCGCATCAAGTTGAAAGGTCAATAATTTTGTCGCGAAATTTAGTCGATTCCAAAAGTACTCGCACGAACGCCACGAGTCCGGCCGGACTAAAGATTTCCCGACGTCCGCATTCCCCTCGTCGTTCCTCCCACACGCCGTATGCATACTTTAACATTGTATCCATACGTACCAATAACTGGCCAGCTAAAATGAGAGGGCACGCTCCAATCGCGTGAGCGTCATCCTCTACCACTCGGCGTTGGTCAATCTTTCAGAACGCGGCCGCAGGATGAAAAAAGTCTCCTGCAGTACTCTAGTCCGCTTCGGGAACTAAGTAGTAGCGATTTTGATGTGGCATTCTTGACGGAGGGTCGCTATTGAAATTCGAGGATCCGATAAAGGCATCGGCGGCGCATGAATAAAACATCAAACGTTGTGGATTCGAACTTGTCTGCCGTGTTTGACGCGCGGATTCCGTTTGTGAATGTCCGGACGGACTGAATGATAGTTGGCGCCCTACGCGTCGCACGTTTGACTTCGGGGAAAATCAGACCCTGCGGAAGTGGAGAGGAAAGAGGTCGAAGTCAGAACGTTCGAATCAGAGCCTGCGGAAGTGGAGAGGAAAGAGGTCGAAGTCAGAACGTTCGAATCAGAGCCTGCGGAAGTAGAGACGAAAGAGGTCGAGGTCAGAAAGTTCAAGTTAAGTTTGACGATGCACTCGAACGAATGGAATCAGGATACTGTTCGCGCTCTCGTCATTTACGAGAGGGTGTTGGGAATAATAGGCGTTTGGCCGTTGGGGGTGGGAAGCGCTGAGTCGCTGGTTAGGTGGCTGCTGGCCATGGCGATACAAGTGAGTAAACGATTTCATGTTCACTTATGTGTACCGCAGTCTGACAATACGTACACTGAAACTTTATATTTTCACGCGTTTAACGTATTTTTGCCAACGCCGAAGACGTACGCTATTCGAAAAGGCGTGGACAACTACTTATTTGGTATACCCTCCAGTGATGTTCCTGTCCAGAGGTGGAGTTCTGCCAACGATTCTCAAAGCCTTCACATAGGCTTGAAGCCTTTACCCAATATCCGCCAATGTCCTATTTTTGGGGCACATTTCCAAATTGTTTTCATTTATTAACTGCAACTTCTAAATATACAGTTAATTTTACTTATTTTTTTATCTTTTGAATTGTGGCGGGGAATGGGTTAAGGCTGCTAATCTCATACTCGGCAAATCAGTCGGCAGAATTTTACTTCCCAGAACACGCTTACGAAGCGTCTAAATAATGGTTGTCCACACCCTGCCTATCGGACACAGAACGAATCCTAGGACCTAGCGCACTGTTTGCAGCAGACTTACTTTCACACAATGCTTGCACCCGAAGATCCTCTAGCTGTACAGGCCACGATCATGATCAGCTTTAACCCGCCAACTGCACTCGTCACTCCGATAGACGATAAGCTTCTCGCTGGGATCGTAAGGAAAACCTGCCTTAATATCAGATCAGTATTATCGGCAGCCTGACGCTGGAGGTATATTGGCACTGTATCGGTGTCGAGGACACGATGGACGCCTTACTAATGGACCTCTCGTCTGTCGTCAGTCTGTGCAAGCTACTCCTCATCCGCCTGAACTGGAAGCACACTCTAGCCCTGGTCAGATCCATCGTCGAGGACTGGACGTCCTGCGCCGATCATCCTCAGCGTCGCCTGATCCTGTCAAAGTTCACCGACAGGGGCAGAGTACTGTCCTTGATGATACTGTACCTCGGATATTGTTCCGGAATCTCGTTCGTCGCGATGGCCTTGCCCTTAGATCGTTTCTTACCCTTCCTGGCGACGGCTAGCGCCGAGAATGGGACTGAGGATCAGGGTCGGTCGTATTTCTTGGCCGTGTCCTGCACCTTCGGGAATCCCTCTCTCCCGATTTACGGGGCCGTGCTGGCGCTGCAAGCGATTCAGATTTTCGTGAACGTCCTCGCCCACTGCGGGAACGACGCCTTCTTCTTCGGTATTACCATGCACGTGTGCGGGCAGTACGAGTTGCTTAAGACGGATTTCGCGAGTCTCGGGGTGCATGAGAGGGATTACAGGAGTCAGCTGACGGAGCTTGTTAAGAGGCATTGCACACTTGCCAGGATGGTGGATAATCTGGAGAGCACCTTCAACGTCCTCATGATGATCCAGTTGCTGATGAGCGCCTTGCTCTTGTGCGTGGAAGGTATGAGCTTTCATTTACGGGGCCAATGACACATCTGGGTTGTACCTATCATTATTCTCCTTTCAGGATTTCAGGTGCTGCTGTATCTGAAGTTGAATCATACCTTTGCTGCGTCCAAGCATGCCCTCATCATGTTCACCTTGCTGGTGCAATTGTTTCTTTATTCTTACGCAGGTGACGTATTGGAGACTCAGACTGCCGGAGTGGCCTTCGCTGCCTACGACAGTCCGTGGTACACTTTCGATGCGAAGACTGTTCGCGACTTGTCTCTCATCATATTTCAAGGATCGATCCCTCATCGGTTGACGGCTGGAAAGTTCATGCCGGTGAATTTGTTCACGTTCAAGGAAATCTTGAAGACCTCGGCGTCGTACCTTTCTGTTCTCAGAGTCATGATGGAAATTTGAGAACTGAGACTCTATTATTTTATTATCATTAAATTCTGTCATAAATAAGAAAAAATTTCGGTATAGGGTCTATTTTGAAAGAGAAGGTTTTGCAGGATCAAATAGCACACTGTTCACTGGTATAATGTGTCCGATCTTAGAATCACGGTTTTATATCGATCATGTATGGCCTAAATGCGTTACATATGTAATTCAATAAAAAGTATTCACCATAACTGGAATACGTGCAAACAATACTACCTTGTCGAGGCAATACACTGTACTAAACGACGGAATTTACTCTTTTTCTACGCGTGACGCAAACTTTGCCTTCAACATTACAAAATATTTGCTGAAATCCGCCACTCGCGATGCAACAGCATTTTCATCATAATGCCGCAAAAATTACAACCGACGGGAGCGCAAAAAGTAGAAAACATATATTTTCCTCCGGAGGAATGTACGGGCGTGCTATTCTTACATTCTTTACCGTGTTCGGAAGTACGCAACTGCAGTGCGATTTGCCGCATAAATCGTGGGTGGCTCCTCGTGAATAATACATCAGAAGGAACGCACGGCGTAAGCCAACGGAGTATCGTACGACGAAGGGTGGGACATGCTCGTGATTAGAGGCGAATCGAGCATCAAGAAGAATGCGTACGAGGGACCTGCGGACAAGATTTTAGTCGTGCGGAGAACATGAAGTCGGGCAAAGTGGAAGAAAACTGGAATGAGGATGCCGCGCGCGCGCTAACACTCTACAAAAATATGCTCAGTCTTCTCGGGATTTGGCCGATGGACGCGTACAGTCCACGATCGATCGTCCGATGGACCGTCTCCGTGTTGCTGGAGGTAAGTAGGCATCGTAAGCCTGATTTCGAACGGAGCAACTTTGCTGGAACAAAACGCTGCCAAGCGGAACGGGTTCCCGGCTTATAAGTTTCCTGCGAAGCGTTCCGTTGCAAAATGCACGGCCGGAATTTTCGCGCGCTACATTCGAACTGGACCGGGGTAAAGTAGACACTGTCTCGTGGCTCAAGGTGTAATTAGGCACAGACTTTGTACAGTATAGCGCAAATAATGTCCAGGGAAGCTATAGGCTTGTTCAACGACGAGGTGTAATCTGGGGTGGGGTAAAACCGACCCAGAAATTAGTAAGTAAGTAGTGAGTAAAGTTTGCTTTAAACTGATGTATTTTATATCTATTCCACTAAAACCTAATAATCTTAGTGTTTTTACTTAGTGCGCGGTTTATTCTTTAAGTTGCATTAATTTGGATTAATTTAGACTTGCCCCGGAACTGGGCGAAAACCGCTCAACCTGTTTAAAAATGATTGAATCTTATATCCTTATATTATCGGGCAAAAGCGGAATTATTATTACTAGTACGAACTTTGTCGAACGAGTTAAGCGGGGGAATCACAGAATACATGGCGGTCACCTATGTTGAATACTATCCAAACCATTGAACACTGACAAAAGGAAAATTTCTAACTTACAGTTGGTACAATGTAACGTATATTCGAATAAATACGGACCTAGTGCGGATTTGCCCGGTGTACGGATTTACCCCACTGCACCTTATACAAGAATCTCTATGCTCCGTAAATACATCGTATAATGCGCCATGCATCGCGTTACACGCATCTTTGAAAGGAAAATCTATATTACATTAGGCCAACCTCCTATCCACACATACTTACGACTTGCAAAACATAAGTGCTCGGTATAAACCGACACTAATCATTACCACGGTCAAACACCGAGCAATTAAGCACTGAACGTACCAGATCAGCACAGCGGTCAGCATGTCCCTAGAAGTCTACCGCCACTGTTACGGCCCGGAGGACACCCTCGAAGCATTCCTGATGAACGCCACGTCGGCGGTCAGCCTAACGAAGCTGCTCCTCCATCGCGTAAATTGGCATCACAAGTTCATGCTCATCGAGGCCGTGGTCGACGATTGGTCCTCATCCGCCAATTTTCATCATCGGGCCATTATGAGGAAATACTCCGAGCAGGCCAGACTGATCTCTCTGGTTCTGCTGACCTTGGGCGTAGCCGGCGGCAGCTTCTTCGTCATCATGGCCCTGCCCGTCACCGACAGGATCCTCATGGGCCTCATGTCCTGGCGCGGCCTCAAGGTCGAGCAGAACCAGACGATCGCCGGAAGAAAGCTCTTCCTGGCCGCTTACTGCGTCTTCGATCGTTCGACCAGCTGGATTTACGGCCTGGTGATCCTTCTGCAAGCGGCGCAAATCTTCGTTAATTGCATCTCGCAGTGTGGCAACGACGGCTTCTTCTTCGGCATGACGATGCATCTGTGCGGGCAGTTCAACGCACTCAAGACGGACTTTGCCGGATTAGAGGTCGACGCCGGCACCGGCAAGAGGATCGGTCTCCTGATAGAGAGGCATCGGCATCTGGCCAGGATGGCGGGTCATCTCGAGAGAGCCTTCAATCTGGTTATATTGGCACAACTGTTCATGAGCGTCCTGCTGCTCTGCGTGGAAGGTACGTGTGATAAATGTTGTTGCGTAACGCGGTCCGCGTGTACACTTCGGTGTAAGAAAATCGTATTTTCTCTACAATTCTCTTCTCGGCTCAGTATTAAAGGTGCGCACTTTAACAAATTTTATTCATTTTGCACATATTAAGATTACATATACTTAGTATCCCTGCTGAATTTGAATGTGCAGAAGATAATTAATTTGTGGAATATTAAATCCTTCCTTTAGGTATATCTTATGCTGAATTACTGATTTCCTCGGCTGATTCTATTTCCACTTAGTACGTCGCTGTAATACTTGCAATGCCGCTAACGGCGCTAAAAGCAGTCGCATCGATGCGCTAACGTTGATTTACCGCGCGCAATCGAACGCACTCGGTATAGGCTAAAAATGGTAAAATAACGTGCCGAGATAAGTGTTATACGGGAACATAAATTAAGCGGAACGTACCCGTCAGGCTTTCAGCTGATAATATCCTTGAAGACGAACGACGCCTTCACGACGACGAAGCACGTCGTGTTCATCGCCATCCTGCTCGTTCAGCTCTTCCTGTTCGCGTTCGCCGGCGACACGCTCGAAAGCGAGACGCAGGGATTGGCCTACGCCATTTACGATTGTCCTTGGTACGACTTCGACGTCAGGATGTCCAAGGACCTTCCACTGGTCATGCTGCGAGCCGAGGATCCTCATCGCGTCACGGCCGGCAAATTCCTCCCCATGAATCTCATCAGCTTCAAGGAGATCCTGAAGACGTCGGCTTCGTACCTGTCCGTTCTTCGCGTAATGCTGGACGCGTAGCTCGACTAACATGAACTTCATTCGCGGTTCAAACTTCTAATTTTTAATCATTGTAGTCTCGTACTGATCGTAAATATAAATTGTTTTTCGAATGTTTATACTGAAAATCGGACATGACTACGGTTGCTTTCCTCTTCAACATTTACGTGTAGATCGTGTTAGAAAATTGCGCGTTTTGCATACAGGGTGCAAAGGGAAAAATATACTGACGATAAGTGGTCAGCGGTTTTACTATCGCGTTCTGATGAAAACGGAATAGAGCGATGATAGAACGATCGAACGTCATCGAAGCCAATAGTCGATCGTCCGAATGGAACTATACGTCCTTTTAGCAGTTATCTTACTGCCGAAGGAACGGTGAGTCCGAATGAACGATGCATAATCGATAGGCAACTTATGCGAGCTTATCCGCTGATAAACGGCGAGCGCAATATCGGCCGAAGATGATGTTTGATGAGGACAAATTGGTCGGATAGGGAGCCGCGTCGCAATTTTCTCGTGCGCCATTCAGTTACATAGTGAGAAAGTTGCCGGCGAGTTCCTTCTGGCTAGCGGGAAAATGTCGCAGAACGAATACGAGCGAACGGTTAAGGCGCAAAAGATCGGTATGACGGTGCTAGGCGTGTGGCCGACGGAAAGACGAACGGCTTTTCGAATTTTTCGACAGTGTGTGGCAACGTGCATAGAGGTGAGTTGTGATATATGTGTGATAAAAGACACTATTTTAGTTACGTTTCTACGCAATTTGTAACGAATCGAAAATGTATAATGTAAACGTTGTTTCATTATTTTGATAAAAGGTCATTTTGCGACTTTGGTAATCAACGTACATACGTGTATTTTTTATCATTCAAATTTGTGACAACTAATTTGTTCTAACAAATTTTGCTTTATTCATATAATTTAGATTAGAGATTTTATTAATTTCATGATAAGTACGTCTATGATGAAAGCTCATATTTCTTACATTTAACCCGCATTAACATTATAATAGTCATTTTTATCTGAAGAAAAATTACTAACTATCATGACACTTTTACTAATCATGTATCAACACCTACCCAAATCCGTATTACCAATCAGTCCTTACTACCGCTTAGTTGTGCTTAGTGGTTATGCTGTTCATGGAAGCCATGTTCAAGGACGAGGAAACCGGGTCCATGATCGAGATCATTCTGTTCATCGACTGTTGCACTCTGGCATTCGTCAAGAACTTGATCCCAACCTATCACAGGAAGAAGCTCGCCACAATCGTTCGCGCGGAGATGGACGATTACACTGAATCCGATCAGAAGGATCTCGAGTTCCTGAAGAAGCGATCACGCTTCGCCTTTATAATCAGTCATCTTCAACTGTCCGTCGGATTTCTCTGCACGGCCGTCTATATATTTACTATTATCATGCAACCGCCTTTTGTACGATTCGATCCTGTGAGAAACAGGACGATCATCAAGAGATTTTACGTCATCCCGTCATCCTGGATGGATATCGAACCGACCGAAATGCAATTTGCTCTTATTACCGCTTTCCATGCGTTGGAATGTGTCGTAGTAAGCGTTCGGCAAGTAACGTACGACACCTTCTTCCTGAGCATTACGCTACACCTGAGCACGAGATTCGAGATGCTGAAGAACGAGTTCTTGGAGTTTGGGCAAACGAAAGACACGGTGTCGAATTACAGGGCGAAGCTGGGTAAACTAGTGAGAAAACACTGTCATCTCATCAGTCTCGCCGAAAAGGTGGAGGAATGCTACAACTTTGTTGTGTTGATGCAGTTGGTACTGAGTGGGGTACTCATCGGACTGGCAGGTATATGAGTTCAATTCAACACGCACAACAATTCACATATTATAGTTTAAGGATACACTCAAGTAATCAGATTTGCGGATTTCGGAATTAATCAATTTTTTTTATTAAATTTGAAATTTTTGTGATTTGACAGACACGCTTGTTTTTGAACGAATTATTATTGTAGAATTTCATTAGGTCGATTAATTTCAGGTTTCGGTTTGATAATGACGATCAGGATGGGTGACAGCATGGAAATGCTGAAGAACATCTTCATCATGAACTTCATGTTCAGTCAGTCCGTGCTCTACACATACGCCGGCGACATGCTGCTAAGGGAAAGCGAGGGTGTCTTTCACGCGTTATACGAGACCATCTGGTACAAGCTTCCGCCGACCATAACCAAAGACCTGGCCTTCATCATGATGAGGTCCAACATCCCCATCCGTCTAACGGGCGGCAAGTTCTTCTACGTCTCGCGCAGCACCATGATGAACATCCTGAAGACGGCCGGCTCGTACATTTCGGTACTCCAAGTAGCAATGCTAAGTTAGGTCCGCCTGATAACGACACTTCATGAGAAACTAAAGTACGTACCGTAAGGAAGAAAGTCTGCGACTTCTGCGTCTCTGACTCCCTACAACGTCCAACACTCCTTAGCTCGAACGGTAACGCAGTGAAAAACATGAAAGACCCTCACCTTAGTGACCTCGTATTCTTGCACGACGTCCACACTTTGTCCAAAGAAATAACAGACACCCGTGTTGCCTCTGTTGCTCGACTTCCTACCGAAACACGCGACACGGACTAGTCCGACGATTCTTGTAATTTTGAGCCTGCATAGACCGCACACTTACAGGCGATCAAGCAGGTACTTACGATCGTAACGCGAAGGAAACGGGAGGCGGGCAAAATGAAAGGGGAAGGAGTCGCTAAGTGAAAATCGTTTATGAGTTAATAAAAGATCAAACGCACTATCGCCGTGCTACGTATAGTAGCGAAACAGGGGGATAGAATCTGGCCCGTGCTGGCCAATGGGCGTTCAAAGGTGGAGTCGATGTAAGTATAGGAAAGCGTCGGAGGGCTAGAGTGGATGGCAGCTGAAATTATTATTCGCAATGAAGTCCGAGAAGCCATGGGACGAAAAGGCGGAGCGAGCTTTGATGTTCCAAAAGAGGATCCTTGGACTGATCGGCGTTTGGCCTCTGGATGCCAAAAGTACTTCGGCCACGGTGCGATGGTTACTCTGCGTTGCGATCGAAGTAAGTACTCTGGCACAACGAGGCATCGTCGAAATTGTTTCATAACGTGTTACCGTATATTTTGGTAGATAACGCGCGCCTTACATAAAAAAGTAAAAATTCGATAAAATAAGAACTTGTGCGTTATACATCAGAAAGCGACATGAAGGAAGTTAAATTCTATAATTATTATACAATACGTGCTCGTTATCTATGCAAAAAAAAAGAATGCCGAACAGATAGAAGTGTGCGTAATACGTTAGGTGCGTGTTATCTACCGAAAAATACGGTTCACACATATTCTCCCGCTGACTCTTCCTTTTAGATCAATATTCCATCTCCATCCCTTATTGCCATAATAATTTAACGATTATGTATATGTCCTGTGAAATTGTATGCCGCAAGATTTTGATTTGAACCCTTCTTCAATGGAGATGAGCACCTTGACGAGCTTCTTCCTGGAAATCTATCGACACTGTGGCTTAACCAGGAGCACCATTGACTGGATGGTAGAGTTACTGTCGTCCTTCCTGAGTTTGCTGAAGATGGTTCTATGTCGCTACAGCAGGAAACATATTCACGACCTCGTGGAAGGCATATACGAGGATTGGTCTACGGAGAAGAACGAAGCGTACGAAGCGATAATGCTAACCTTCGTTAGCAGATATCGACTGGTATCTGTATCACTGTTCTATCTCATCATCTCCACGGGTATATGCTTGATCACCTCGAACATGCCAATTTTTCTACCGGGCGATGCGAACAAGACGCAGAGAAGATTCGTCTTGGAAACTTACTGCGTCTTCGATAACACGTCGGATTTCTATTATCTCGTCTTCGTAGTTCAAATCGTGCAGCTTACGGTGCAGATGATATGTCACAGCGGGATGGATGGATTTTTCTTCTCGTTGACTATGCATCTGTGCGGCCAGTTCATCATCCTGAATAAGGATTACGCGGCTATGAACGTCGAACGAATGTCCTGGTACGAGGCGAGTGGCAGGGTGATAAAGAAACATCGACGTCTCTCGAAAATGGCTGACAGTCTGGAAAGTGGATTTAACTTGATTATCATGGTGCAGATGCTTGGCAGCGTGTTGATGCTTTGCACGGCGGGTGAGTGAAAGAACGTTGTTACGAATATATAAAGTGCATATTTTTTATTTCAATGGCCAATTCGGAATGTTGTTATTGTGAAATGTATCTATCTAAATGTCCATACTAACTTCATGGATATATACTATGATCATTTACAGGATTTCAACTGATATATTCGTTGACCATAAACGAGACTTTTCTCGCTGCCAAGAATGCATTCATCATCGTGAGTTTGATGGTACAACTCTTCCTCTTTACCTCAGCCGCTGATATGCTTCAAAGCAATAGTGAGAGGTTAGCGCACTCTGCTTACGAATGTGCATGGTACAATTTCGGGGCGAAGGCAGCGAAAGATTTGCCCCTGATCATTTTACGTGCCAGTATACCGCATCGTTTGACAGCCGGCAAATTTATCGTAATGAACCTGCTGACGTTCCAAAGCATTGTCAGGATGTCTGCTTCGTACATGTCGGTGTTAAGGGTGATGATAGAGGTTTGACCAAGAGTGTTATACAATAATGTGCCAGACGAAACGACAGAATTTTTTGAACACCGTTTATAATCGATAATAAAAATATTTTAATATGTGAATTTAGATCAAAAGGCGGTCTAACGAATAAATGGCTAAGAATACGTGAAATCAGTTGTTATCACAAGAATCCAGACCTTGAAGATTCATTCTCTTTAATTTCGCGCTTAAGAAGCCAATGACGTTCATTTTTGTGTTACTCAACTTAACAATCCTTTGTTATCCTGATTATAACGTCCTAGTTAAAAAACACTTCGACGAGGCGGTGTGACACAACTCGAATGCAATAGAATGAACGGTTCGTTTTAGCCATGGACATAAAACTGTCAGCCGTAGAATTCTAGAGTCGTAAAACTGTCAACTCTCGTTATCTCGCCGCTAACCGCGCTTCAAGAAGAATCAGGGGTTTAGCACCTGTTGAATTTCATCGCGATTCATCTCCAATCTCCCACGACTCATAAATACTCACACGCATAACCCGCCACACCGTCTATTTGCTCTAAACCTCGCAAAAACGAAAGCACAAACGCACATTTCGCCGCCGCCAATTCTTTAGCGAAAAATTTACCTGCAAATAAACATTTCCGGCAGTGCGCGTCTGCCTTTCAATTCGAGAAACGACAGGCGAGGAGACTGACACAATATTATTTAGAAAGCGGACGAAAGTAGAGGCATCCGCAACAATAGAGACTCACCCTTCGCGTAAGATACCTAACGCCTAATACCAGCAATTGTGCGTCGGACGGAGGAAAAGGGAAAGGTTATGCGCTGAGCGAAAGAATTCTGTCTAGTCAGATCTACCGCGGATAAATAAAACATCAAAGAGAAGACTACGGCACAATTCTTAGGGTGGAGTGCGGCGAGTATGCATGTGTTGGGCCGTAGGTGTGTGCGAAGGTTCGTGTATCGTCGCGCAGTTGCCATTAGTTCTTCGCTGACTGAGGATCGGACGCGGGGTCTGAGCGTAAGAAGAGGCCGAGTGGATTAACATGAGAAGGACCATTGCATTCGAAGATGAAGCCCAATAGAGAGTGGAACGAAGATATGGACCAGATTTTGAAGCTGTATAGACGCATACTTGGCCCGCTTGGCATTTGGCCGCCTGTTGCGCAAACCATGAACGGTACGATCTGTTGGATTACTTCCGTTGGCATTGTGGTGAGTGTCTCTTTCAGTTCAGATCTTGTTTTTTGGATTAAGGGGTAACGGCATGTTTCCTTGAAAAAAAAATACTGTAAATTCGTATATGGTTTGCTGTTGATTACTGAGCAACGTAGACATTTACTGACTACGTTAGAGATTATTTTATTGGGATGTCAATCAATCGAAAACAAAGTACTATATCGGGAATAAATGTTGATACTAGTACAGACAGGGATATAAACACTTACCTTACCGATATTGACGTTGGGACTTCCACCGACTTTCGGATCTGTCAGATGAGCACCCTCAGCAGCATGTGTATCGAAATTTATCGAAATTGCCGCGGAACAGAAAACACGATCGACGCCATCCTAATAGGAGTGGGATGCATCCTCAGCTTATCAAAGATCATCCTGCATCGATGCAACTGGAGGTACAACCACTTCTTAGTGCAGTCCATGCTGAACGACTGGTCGAAGCCAAAAACTGACCTTCACAGAGATATCGTTAAGGCGTTCGTCGAAAATTCACGATTTGTCTCATTCATGCTATTTTACATGATTTTGGCAACAGGCGTTGCTATTGTTTTAACAAATCTGCCAGCCGACTTCCTACCCTCGTCTATCAGCTCCATGATGTTTCACGGCAATGATACGGGAAGAAAATTTATCTATCCCAATTACTGTCTGTTCGAACGATCATCGTCGAGGATCTATTATCTGGTGTTCAGCCTTCAAATAGTACAGGTTGCAGTGCAAGTGATATCGCACAGTGGGAACGATGGAATATTTTTTGTTATGACGATGTATTTGTGTGGCCAGTTTAAGATTCTGAACGTAGAATTTGCAGCGTTGAAAGGCGATCGATTTACCTGGCAAAAACAATGTGGTCGGTTGGTCAGAAGACAAATGCAGCTGTCTCTGTTGGCAGACAATTTGGAGAAAGCATTCAATATGATCATTTTGGTGCAATTGCTCTCCAGCGTTCTGTTGCTGTGTGTATCAGGTGAGTATGACAGCAGATAAACTAATTTATATTATGCTCGCTGGACATTAGCAACATATTTTTTAATTTCTGGAATGATGGTAAAATGGAAGAAAGTAAAAGTTTCTAATTTTCTAAATTATGCGTATATATTATGTTCTTTACTTTTTATGATCAACCACTTTAATTCATTGTCATACAATTTTAGGATTTCAACTAATATCGTGCCTTAAAACAAACGAAACATTCATCGCAGTAAAGAGTTGTTTCACGATAATCAGTCTATTGTTGCAACTCTTCTTCTTTACATTCGCCGCCGATCTCTTGGAACAGCATACGCGAGAATTGTCCTACGCCGTTTATGACTGCCAGTGGTACAATTATGACGCCGTCGTCGCTAAAGATTTGCCATTGATCATTTTACGCGGCAGTGTTCCACATCGCTTGACTGCCGGCAAGTTTGTTGCGATGAATCTTCTAACGTTTCAAAGTGTTTTAAAGGCGTCGGCCTCTTACCTGTCTGTTATGAGAATGCTAATAGACGTGTAAAGGTACGGTGCAATATAGTCTAGTTTCAGTTAGCGTACCCAATTTAATCCCAAAGGTGTATGTACGGTATCTAAATATTTGTTGGACGGCATTTACATGTCAATTTACGCAGTTTGTTAAATTCGGGCGGTATGTTGCATAGCGTGTCAAGATTAATGCACACACATTCGTGTAAGCAAATTTAATGCAAATTTTGTAATTGTAAAATTGATTGTTAATTAAAGTCGTCGTAACCGACTATCTATCTGGTACGGTATAAATTATTTCTCCACCACCCGCTGAATCCGATCGGTGTTAACTTCCACGCGATGTAATCATCCTACATTCCATACATTAAACTAGTAAAAAAATAATTAAACTGTAATAACCAAGCACTAATAAAAAGCCGAAATTTCTACTCTGTCACAGAGAGAGCAACGATCATGAAAACATTATTATAAATATTTCGATCAATCATATATCGTTGCTTAGATCACAATTTTATCTTGAATTAAACTTACAACATAACGTACTCGGACAAATTCTCTCTTATACTGAAATACACGAGTCCTTATTTATCACCCTTAAAAATGGTCAAGTGCATCTCGCTTCATTACGAACAACAGTTGTCTCTTTGATGAGACACGCTAACGAAGCTTCTTTTTTTTCTCAACCATTAATCCTGATTATTCTCGTCTCCCAACACAAACCCATATTGCATCCTGCGCAAACACGCACAAGCCGCGGAAAGAATCCTCTGCCCTCAGACGCCAAATGTCGAACAAAGATTTCTTCTCCTCCGACGCTGTCCCCCAGAAAATAGCTTTGGAGGAGCATCTCGGACACAAAAGGACGCCGCGTACGAAGGGCAAAGGCAGTGAAGGATGTGCTCCCGATCATTTTACGTGCCAGTATACCGCCTTGTTTGACAGCCGGCAAATTTATCGTAACGAACCTGCTGACGTTCCAAAGCATTGTTACGATGTCTGCTTCGTACGTCTTAAGAGTGATGATCGAAGTATGACAAAGAGTGTTTTACAATAATGTGCCACACGAAAAGAAAGAATTTTTTGAGCACCGTTTGTAATTGATAATGAAAATATTTTGATATGTGAATTTAGAACAAAAGGCGCTCTAACAAATAAATGGCTAAGAATACATGAAATCAATTGTTACTACAAGAATCCAATTCTCAAGGGTTCATTCTTTTTAATTTGACGCCCAACAAGCTAATGACATTCATTTTCGTATTACTCAACTTAACAATCCTAGATAAAAAACACTTCGACCAGACGGTGTGACGCAACTCGAATACAATAGACAAACTCGAATGCAATAGAATGGATGATTCGTTTTTGCCATGAACATAAAACTGTCATACCACTCGCATAACCCGCCCCACCGCCCATTTGTTCTAAACCTCACAAAGAACGAAAGTACACACGCACCTTTTACTGGCGCCAATTCTTTCGCGAAGAAATACCTGCAAATAAGCATTACCGGCAGCGCGAGTCTGCCTTTCAATTCGAGAAACGACAGACGAGGAGAGCTTGATACAACATTATTTGGAAGCGGACGAAAGTAGAGGCTTCCGCAACAATAGAGACTCACCCTTCGCGTAAGATACCTAACGCCTAATACCAGCAATTGTGCGTCGGACGGAGGAAAAGAGAAAAGATTTGCGCTGAGTGAAAGAAATCTGTCGAGTGAGATTTACCGCGGATAAATAAAACATCAAAGAGACGACTACGGCACAATTCTTAGGGTGGAGTGCGGCGAGTGTGCATGTGTTGGCACGTAGGTGTGTGCGAAGGTTCGTGTATCGTCGCGCAGTTGCCATTAGTTCTTCGCTGACTGAGGATCAGACACGGGGTCTGAGCGTGAGAAGAGGTCGAGTGGATTAACACGAGAAGGACCATTGCATTCGAAGATGAAGCCCAATAGAGAGTGGAATGAAGATATGGACAAGATTTTGAAGCTGTATAGACGCATACTTGGCCCGCTTGGCATTTGGCCGCCTGTTGCGCAGACCATGAGCGGTACGATCTGTTGGATTACTTCCGTTAGCATTGTGGTGAGTGTCTCTTTCAGTTCAGATCTTGTTTTTTGGATTAAGGGATAATGGCATGTTTGCTTGAAAAAATACTTTAAATTCGTATATGGCTTGCTGTGGATTACTGAGCAACGTAGACATTTACTGATTACGTTAGAGATTATTTTATTGAGATGTGAATTAACCGTAAACAAAGTACTATGTCCGGAGTAAATGTTGATACTAGTACTGACAGGGATTTAAACACTTACTGAACCGATATTCACGTTGAGACTTCCACCGAATTTCGGATCTGTCAGATGTTCACCGTCAGCAGCATCTGTATCGAAATTTATCGGAATTGTCGCGGAACAGAAAACACGATCGACGCCATCCTAATAGGAGTGACATCCATCCTAAGCTTATCAAAGATCGTCCTGCATCGATGTAACTGGAGGTACAACCACTTCTTTATGCAATCCATGCTGAACGATTGGTCGAAGCCAAAAAGTGACCTTCACAGAGATATCGTTATGACGTTCGTCGAAAGATCACGATTTGTCTCATTCATGCTATTTTACATGATCATGACATCTGGCGTTGCTTTTGTTTTAACAAATCTGCCAGCTGACTTCCTACCCTCGTCCATCAGCTCCATGATGTTTTATGAAAATGATACGGGAAGAAAATTTATCTATCCCAATTACTGTCTGTTCGAACGACCATCGTCGAGGATCTATTATCTGGTGTTCAGCTTTCAAATAGTGCAGGTTGCAGTGCAAGTGATATCGCACAGTGGGAACGATGGAATCTTTTTTGTCATGACGATGCATTTGTGTGGTCAGTTTAAGATTCTGAACGTAGAATTTGCAGCGTTGAAAAGCGATCGATTTAACTGGCAAAAACAATGTGGTCGGTTGGTCAGAAGACACATGCAGCTGTCCCTCTTGGCAGAAAATTTGGAGAGTGCATTCAATATGATCATTTTGGTGCAATTGCTCTCCAGCGTTCTGTTGCTGTGTGTATCAGGTGAGTATGACGACAGATAAATTAATTTATATTATGTTCGCTGGACATTAAGCAACATATTTTTTAATTTCTTGAATGATGGTAAAATGGAACAAAGTAAAAGTTTCTAATTTGCTAAATTATGAGTATATATTATGATCTTTACTTTTTATGATCAACGATTTTAATTCATTGGTATACAATTTTAGGATTCCAACTAATATCGTCCCTTAAAACAAACGAAACATTCATCGCAGTAAAGAGTTGCTTCACCATAATCAGTCTATTGTTGCAACTCTTCTTCTTTACCTTCGCCGCCGATCTCTTCGAACAGCATACACGAGAAATGTCCTACGCCGTTTATGACTGCCAGTGGTACAATTGTGACGCTGTCGTCGCTAAAGATTTGCCATTGATCATTTTACGCGGCAGTGTTCCACATCGCTTGACAGCCGGCAAATTTCTTGCAATGAATCTTCTAACGTTTCAAAGTGTATTGAAGGCGTCGGTTTCTTACCTGTCTGTTTTGAGAATGCTAATAGAAGTGTAGACGTACGGTGCAATTTATTCTAGTTCCAGTATGTGTACTCAATTTCATCCCAAAGATGTACGGCATGTTGCACAAATTTTATGCAAATTTAGTAACTGCAAAATTTATTGTTAATTAAAGCATTCGTAACCGACTATCTATCTGGTACGGCATAAATTACTTCTCCGCCACCTGTTGAATCCGATCAGTGTTAACTTCCACGCGATGTTAACATCCTACATTTCACTGCATTCCTCGAATGCGAGTACAGTCGAAACCTCCTTATTCGAATTACACACCAGCCTCGTACAATGCCGTAAATTATAAACTACACTACATCCTTCGCAGGCACACACAAAACACGGAAAGGATCCTCTGCACCTTGATGCCAAGTGTCCAACTAACATTTCTTCTTCTTCAACGCTGTCCCTCGGTTAATAGCTTTTGAAAAATTCGCGACAAAGGGTTATAAGCCTCTATACGAAGACCGTATGTATCGTAATGTCGCGAGGTCCATCGCCTCGCTCTCGCGTGAAACGAATGGGAATCGTGCGATTACGTGGATCTAAAACGTCTGGTGTACTTAGTGTTCGATTCAGATTCGAAGCGTTCGAAGTCGTTCGAAACGAATCCATCATTCTGTCCATTCAGTCATCATGATTCAACGTATAATACAAATAGAAAAACGAAAGGAGAGACCGCGACGTTTGTTGTGCGGATGACTATTCTAGATTTCACTCTTCTCCTTCGATTAAATGTGCAGCGCCATCTGCTAGCATCGTTCGAGTTAACTTCCCGCCATTTCGTTCAAATTTCGCGCCGTAAACGTCTGGTGCATCGTCGTACGCGTTGCGTCTGCACGTTTGTCTATACTTAGGGGTTTCGACGTCAAGAAAAGATGGGATCTTTTAGTCGTAACACCGATGCTGACTGCCATAATCGCTTGAGCATCCCGACGACGACGTAAGTACGTATTAATCGGCGCTTAATAATTGTTCTCTTGAAATTATACGCTGGTGATAATGTCATTGTTACGAATATACCATATAAAGTGTTTTTTTTTTATATTTCTGTGCCCAAATCGGAACGTTGATACTGTATTATAGTTACATGTACTACGATCATTTACAGGATTTCAGCTGATATATTCGTTGAACGTAAAGGAGACTTTTCTCGCTGGCAAGAACGCACTCATCGTCGTGAGTTTGATTTGTACAACTCTTCCTCTTTAACTCACCGCTGATATATTTCAAAGCAATAGTGAGACGTTGGCGTACTCTGCTTACGAATGTGCATGGTACAATTTCAGGGCAAAGGCAGCGAAGGATTTGCCCCCGATCATTTTACGTGCCAGTATACCGCACCGTTTGACAGCCGGCAAAATCGTAATGAACCTGCTGACGTTCCAAAGCATCCTCAGGATGTCTGGTTCGTACATGTCGGTGTTGAAAGTGATGATAGAAGTATGACGAAGAGTGTTTTACAATAATGTGCCACACGAAAAGACACAATTTTTTGAACACCGTTTGTAATTGATATTGAAAATATTTTGATATGTGAGTTTAGAACAAAAAGCGCTCTAACAAATAAATGGCTAAGAATTCATGAAATCAATTGTTACCACAAGAAATCAATCCTCAAGGGTTCATTCTTTTTAATTTGGCGCCTAACAAGCTAATGACATTCATTTTCGTATTACTCAACTTAACAATCCTAGATAAAAAACTCTTCGACGAGACGGTGTGACACAACGCGAATGCAACAGAATGGATCCTCCGTTTTTGCCATGAACATAAAACTGTTATAACACTCGCATAACCCGCCACACCGCCCATTTGTTCTAAACCTCACAAAGGACGAAACTACACACGCACATTTTACCAGCGCCAATTCTTTCGCGACGAAATACCTGAAAATAAGCATTGCCGGCAGCGCGAGTCTGCCTTTCAATTCGAGAAACGACAGACGAGGAGAGCCCGATACAACATTAGTTTGGAAGCGGACGAAAGTAGAGGCATCCGCAACAATAGAGACTAACCCTTCGCGTAAGATACCTAACGCCTAATACCAGCAATTGTGCACCCGATGGAGGAAAAGGGAAAGGTTTTGCGCTGAGCGAAAGAAATCTGTCGAGTGAGATTTACCGCGGATAAATAAAACATCAAAGAAACGACTATGGCGCAATCCTTAGGGTGGAGTGCGGCGAGTGTGCATGTGTTGGCACGTAGGTGTGTGCGAAGGTTCGTGTATCGTCGCTCACTTGCCTTTAGTTCTTCGCTGACTGAGTATCGGACAGGTGTCTGAGCGTAAGAAGAGGCCGCGTGGGTTAACATGAGAAGTACCATTGCATTCGAAGATGAAACCCAATAGAGAGTGGAACGAAGATATGGACCAAATTTTGAAGCTGTATAGACGCATACTTGGTCCGCTTGGCATTTGGCCCCCTGTTGCGCAAACCATGAACGGTACGATCTGTTGGATTACTTCCGTTGGCGTTGTGGTGAGTGTCTCTTTCAGTTCAGATCTTGTTTTTTGGATTAAGAGATAACGGCATGTTTCCTTGAAAAAATACTGTAAATTCGTATATGGCATTCTATGGATTACTGAGCAACGTAGACATCCATTGATTACGTTAGAGATAGATAAATGTTGATACTAGTACTGACAGGGATATAAACACTTACCTTACCGATATTCACGTTGGGACTTCCACCGACTTTCGGATATGTCAGATGAGCACCGTCAGCAGCATCTGTATCGAAATTTATCGGAATTGTCGCGGAACACAAAACACGATCGACGCCATCCTAATAGGACTGGCATCCATTCTCAGCTTATCAAAGATCATCCTGCATCGATGCAACTGGAGGTACAACCACTTCTTTATGCAATCCATGCTGAACGATTGGTCGAAGCCAAAAAGTGACCTTCACAGAGATATCGTTATGACGTTCGTCGAACGATCACGATTTGTCTCATTCATGCTATTTTACACGATCTTGATAACTGGCGTTGCTATTGTTTTCACAAATCTGCCAGCCGACTTCCTACCCTCGTCCATCAGCTCCATGATGTTTTACGACAATGATACGGGAAGAAAATTTATCTATCCCAATTACTGTCTGTTCGAACGATCATCGTCGAGGATCTATTATCTGGTGTTCAGCTTCCAAATAGTACAGGTTGCAGTGCAAGTGATATTGCACAGTGGAAACGATGGAATGTTTTTTGTTATGACGATGCATTTGTGTGGTCAGTTTAAGATTCTGAACGTAGACTTTGCAGCGTTGAAAGGCGATCAAATTAACTGGCAAGAACAATGTGGTCGGTTGGTCAGAAGACACAGGCAGCTGTCCATCTTGGCAGAATGTTTGGAGAATGCATTTAATATGATCATTTTGGTACAATTGCTCTCCAGCATTTTGTTGCTGTGTATATCAGGTGAGTATGAATGCAGATAGATTAATTTATATTATGTTCGCTAGACATTAAGCGGCATATTTTTCAATTTCTGAATGACGGTAAAATGGAACAAAGTGAAAGTTTCTAATTGGCTAAATTATGAGTATATATTATTTCCTACACTTTTTATGATCAACCATTGTAATTCATTGATATACAATTTTAGGATTTCAACTAATATCGTGCCTTAAAACAAACGAAATATTTATCGCAGTAAAGAGTTGCTTCCTCATAATCACTCTATTGTTGCAACTCTTCTTCTTTACCTTCGCCGCCGATCTATTCGAACAGCATACACGAGAATTGTCGTACGCTGTTTATGACTGCCAATGGTACAATTTTGATGCCGTCGTCGCTAAAGATTTGCCATTGATCATTTTACGCGGCAGTGTTCCACATCGCTTGACAGCCGGCAAGTTTGTTGCGATGAATCTTCTAACGTTTCAAAGTGTTTTGAAGGCTTCGGCCTCTTACCTGTCTGTTATGAGAATGCTAATAGACGAGTAAACGTACGGTGCAATATAGTCTAGTTTCAGTTAGCGTACCCAATTTAATCCCAAAGGTGTATGTACGGTATCTAAATATTTGTTGGACGGCATTTACATGTCAATTTACGCAGTTTGTTAAATTCGGGCGGATTGTTGCATAGCGTGTCAAGATTAATGCACACACATTCGTGTAAGCAAATTTTATGCAAATGTTGTAATGGCAAAATTTATTGTTAATTAAAGCCGTCGTAACCGACTATCTATCTGGTACGGTATAAATTATTTCTCCACCACCTGCTGAATCCGATCGGTGTTAACTTCCACACGATGTAATCATCCTACATTCCATACATTAAACTATTCAAAAAATAATTAAACTGTAGTAACCAAGCACTAATATAAAGTCGAAATTTCTACTCTGTCACAGAGAGAGCAACGATCATGAAAACATTATTATAAATATTTCGATCAATCATATATCGTTGCTTAGACCACAATTTTATCTTGAATTAAACTTACAACATAACGTACTCTGACAAATTCTCTCTTATACTGAAATACCCGAGTCCTTATTTATCACACTTAAAAATGGTCAAGTGCATCTCGCTTCATTCCGAACAACAGTTGTCTCTTTGATAAGACACGCTAACGAAGCTTCTTTTTTTTCTCAACCATTAGTCCTGATTATTCTCGTCTCCCAACACAAACCCACATTGCATCGTTGGCAAACACGCACAAGCCACGGAAAGAATCCTCTGCCCTCAGACGCCAAATGTCGAACCAAGATTTCTTCTCCTCCGACGCTGTCCCCCAGAAAATAGCTTTGGACGAGCATCGCGGACACAAAAGGACGCCGCGTACGAAGAGCAAAGGGTCGACAGGCGCATTTACGCGAATTACCAACTTTCCGCCCGCGCCCTCATACTCCCATTCTCCCTCGTTTTTGTTGCCAACGCCCTCTCTCGCTCATTCTCGCTAATCCACTTTTCGACTGCGCGCGCCGCACTGTTTGACAGCCGACAAATTTATCGTAATGAACCTGCTGACGTTCCAAAGCATCTGCAGGATGTCTGCTTCGTACATGTCGGTCTCAAGGGTGATTGAGGTTTGAGGATAGAGGTTTGACGAAGAGTGTTATACAATAATGTGCCAGACGAAACGTCAGAATTGTTTGAACAGCGTTTATAATCGATAATAAAGATATATTTGAATATGTGAATTTAGAACAAAAGGTGGTCTAGCGAATAAATGGCTAAGAATTTATAAAATAAATTGTTACCACAAGAATCCAAACCTCAAGGGTTCATTCTTTTTAATTTGGTGCCCAACAAGCTAGTGACATTCATTTTCGTATTACTCAACTTAACAATCCTAGTTAAAAAACACTTCGGCGAGACGGTGTGACACAACTCGAATGCAATAGAATGGATGGTTCGTTTTTGCCATGAACATAAAACTGTCATAACACTTGCATAACTCCACGCACCGCCCATTTGTTCTAAATCTCACAAAGGTCGAAAACACACACGCACATTTTGCCGACGCCAATTCTTTCGCGAAGAAATACCTGCAAATAAGCATTCCCTTCAGCGCGAGTCTGCCTTTCAATTCGAGAAATGACAGGCGAAGAGAGAGTGATACAACATTACGTTTGAAGCGGACGAAAGTAGAGGCATCCACAACAATAGAGACTTACCCTTCGCGTTAGATACCTAACGCCTAATACCAGCAATTGTGCGTCGGATGGAGGAAAAGGGAAAAGATTTGCGCTGAGTGAAAGAAATCTGTCGAGTGAGATTTACCGCGGATAAATAAAATATCAAAGAAACGACTACGGCACATTCCTTAGGGTGGAGTGCTGCGAGTGTGCATGTGTTGGCACGTAGGTGTGTGCGAAGGTTCCCGTGCCGTCGCGCACTTGCGTTTAGTTCTTCGCGGACTGAGGATCGAACAGGGGTCTGAGCGTAAGAAGAGGCCGCGTGGGTTAACCTGAGAACGACCATTGCAATCGAAGATGAAGCCCAATAGTGAGTGGAACGAAGATATGGACCAGATTTTGAAGCTGTATAGACGATTACTCGGCCCGCTTGGCATTTGGCCGCCTGTTGTGCAAACCATGAGCGGCACGATTTGTTGGATTACTTCCGTTAGCATTGAGGTGAGTGTCTCTTTCAGTTCTGACCATGTTTTTCGGATTAAAGGAAAACGGCATGTTTCCTTAAGGAAATACTGTAAATTCTTATAAGGCTTACTGTTGGTTACTGAGAAACGTAGATATTTACTAGAAATTGCGTTATAGATTATTTTATTGGCGGGTGAGTTAGGCCTACACAAGGTGCTTTGTCGGAAGTAAACGTTGATACTAGTACTGATAGCATTTTAAGCACTTACCTTACCAATATTCACCTTAAGACTTCCATCGACTTTCGGATCTGTCAGATGACCGCCGTCGGCAACGTCTGTATCGAGATATATCGAAATTGTCGCGGAACAGAAAACACGTTCGACGCCATCCTAATAGGACTGGCATCCATCCTCAGCTTATCAAAGATCATCCTGCATCGATGCAACTGGAGGTACAACGACTTCTTAATGCAATCTATGCTGAACGATTGGTCGAACCCAAAAAGTGACCTTCACAGAGATATCGTTATGGCGTTCGTCGAAAGATCACGATTTGTCTCATTCATGTTATTTTACATGATGTTGTCATCTGGTGTTGCTTTTGTTTCATTAAACCTCCCAGCTGACTTCCTACCCTCGTCCATCAGCTCCATGATGTTTCACGACAATGATACGGGAAGAAAATTTATCTATCCCAATTACTGTCTGTTCGAACGATCATCGCCGGGGATCTATTATCTGGTGTTCAGCTTTCAAATAGTACAGGTTGCAGTGCAAGTGATATCGCACAGTGGGAACGATGGAATGTTTTTTGTCATGACGATGTATTTGTGTGGCCAGTTTAAGATTCTGAACGTAGACTTCGCAGCGTTGAAAGCCGATCGGTTAAACTGGCAAAAACAATGTGGTCAATTGGTCAGAAGACACAGGCAGCTGTCCCTGTTGGCAGACAGTTTGGAGAATGCATTCAATATGATCATTTTGGTGCAATTGCTCTCCAGCGTTCTGTTGCTGTGTGTAGCAGGTGAGTATGACGGCAAATAATTAATTTATTTTATGTTTGCTACAAATTAAGCGACATATTTCTAAATTTTTCTTGAATGATGATAAAATGGAACAAAGTAAAAGTTTCTGATTGGCTGAATTATAAGTATATTGAATTTTCTTTAGTTTGTAATACAAACGATTGTAATTCATTCGTACACAATTTTAGGATTCCAACTGATATCGTCCCTTAAAACAGACGAAACATTCATCGCAGTAAAGAGTTGCTTCACCATATTGAGTCTATTGTTGCAACTCTTCCTCTTTACCTTCGCTGCCGATCTCCTGGAACAGCATACACGAGAGTTATCATACGCCGTTTATGATTGCCAGTGGTACAATTTTGACTCCGTCGTCGCTAAAGATTTGCCATTGATCATTTTACGCGGTAGTGTTCCACATAGCTTGACGGCCGGGAAGTTTCTTGCGATGAATCTTCTAACGTTTCAAAGTGTATTGAAGGCGTCTGCCTCTTACTTGTCTGTTTTAAAAATGTTAATAGAAGTGTAAAAGTACGGTACAATTTATTTAAATTTCAGTATGCGTATTTAATTTTATCCCAAAGGTGTCCGGTATCTAAATAATTGTTGGACGGCATTAACATGTCAATTTAGGCACTTTGTTAAATTCCGGCACATTGTTGCATACCGCATCAAGATTAATGCACACACCTTCGTGTACCTACGCAAATTTTATGCAAATTTAATTCGCGCAATTGACAAATTGTGCCCTGTTTAACGTCGGTAACGACGTTTTCCTCTTCGCTGTCGCGATGTAAGTTTCCGGAGAGTTCGAAGTGTTGAGGATTCTTTACGCTAAGATTGGAACTGACGGTGAGAATGAGGAAGGATGTCAGGAAGGATTGGGAAAGCTTGTTCGAAGACACGGTAAATTTGTGCAAATGTCGAGACAGTTGGGGAATGCCTACAGTAAAGCGTTGACGATGGTTCTATTATGCAATGCCCCTGCACATTTGTTTGGCAGGTAAAGTCAGATATAAACCGCAAGCTAATTATCCGCTTGCAGTCTGCTTACGTTAATGTTTGACTGTTTCAGGTGTTCAATTCATCATGTCGTTGAGAAACAATGATCCCTTTTCTCTGGTGAAATGTGTAATGAGTTTCTGCGTTGTGTCAGGGCAGCTCTATCTTTACAGTTATGCAGGCGACTATCTAATGACTCGTATCCAAAAACTTTGCGACGGTGTCTATGGATGTCCCTGGTGCGAATTTTTCCCGACGTTAGGCAAAGATCTCGTATTCATCATGATTTAAGTCAACACACCGTATTATCTCACGGCTGGTAAAGTTTCCCCTATGAACATGGAAAGCTTCAGAACATCATGAAAACCTCGTTCTCTTACTTCTCCGTTCTACAAATTATATTCGACGAGTAATACGAGTATTTATTCTAATGGCCAGTAAATATCAGAATCGTAAGATCTGTGAGTGAATTTCATTGAAACCACATTGTATACGATTACTCCATTCAACGTCCAATACGATCTTTCATACCTTCTCTATGGATGCTGGGACAACTATAGGTACGATAGGTGAAAAAGTGTTGAAATATCGGTTACGTACGTGTTTGACACAATAATTTATTCTCATTGTAGACTCCTGCTCCGGTACATACGATACCATTATGTATAATGATTCAGTAATGTCATTAAATACGAAGTAGGAAACCTACCCTTAGTTGACTGTTCAAAAATCGGTACCATCGGTTGACCTCTTTATATAAATGAAACGATTTATTTTCTTTATTCTTTATTCTTCGATAGTAAATTAAATAATTAGTTATACAGTAAATTATATAGGTAGGAAAGCGTTGTATTTCACATCGATAATCTTACTACATTCGCGTGCGTGCGTGTGTGCATTAGAAGCATCCTGCCTAGCTCCGTTGCGGAAATGAGACGCCCGAGATCCCCCCCCCCCCCCCCTCCCACACCCCACCATCAGGAAATGTTACTCATCCACCAAAGCACACTCACCTCAACAAGCCTAGTCAAAAAACACTTCGACGAGACGGTGTGACACAACTCAAATGCTGTAGAATGAATGGTTCGTTTTTGCTTCTAGACCTCGCAAAAGACGAAAATACACACGCACATTTTGCCGGCGCCAATTCTTTCGCAAAGAATTTACCTGTAAATAAGCATTCCCGGCAGCGCGAGCCGGCCTTTCAATTCGAGAAACGATAGACGCGGAGAACCAGACACAATATTATTTAGGAAGCGGACGAATGTAGCGGCATCCGCAACAATAGAGACTCACCCTTTGCGTAAGATACCTAACGCCTAATACCAGTAATTGTGCGTCGGACGGAGGGAAAGGGAACGGTTTTGCGCTGAGCGAAAGAAAAATCTTTCGAGTGAGATTTACCGCGGATAAATAAAACATCAAAGAGACGACTACGGCGCAATTCTTAGGGTGGAGTGCGGCGAATGTGCATGGGTTGACACGTAGGTGTGTGCGAATGTCGCGTGTCGTCGCGCACTTGCCTTTAGTTCTTCGCTGACTGAGGATCGGGCACGGGTCTGAGCGTAAGAAGAGGCCGCGTGGGTTAACCTGAGAAGGACCATTGCATACGAAGATGAAGCCCAATAGAGAGTGGAACGAAGATATGGACCAGATTTTGAAGCTGTATAGACGATTACTCGGCCCGCTTGGCATTTGGCCGCCTGTTGTGCAAACCATGAGCGGCACGATTTGTTGGATTACTTCCGTTAGCATTGAGGTGAGTGTCTCTTTCAGTTCTGATCATGTTTTTCGGATTAAAGGAAAACGGCATGTCTCCTTAAGGAAATACTGTAAATTCTTCTAAGGCTTACTGTTGGTTACTGAGAAACGTAGATATTTACTAGAAATTGCGTGATACATTATTTTATTGGCGGGTGAGTTAGCCCTACACAAGGTGCTTCGTCGGAAGTAAACGTTGATACTAGTACTGATAGCATTTTAAGCACTTACCTTACCAATATTCACCTTAAGACTTCCACCGACTTTCGGATCTGTCAGATGACTGCCGTCGGCAACGTCTGTATCGAGATATATCGAAATTGTCGCGGAACAGAAAACACGATCGACGCTATTCTACTAGGACTGGGATCCTTCCTCAGCCTATCAAAGATCATCCTGCATCGATGCAACTGGAGGTACAACGACTTCTTAATGCAATCCATGCTGAACGATTGGTCGAAGCCAAAAACTGACCTTCACAGAGATATCGTTATGACGTTCGTCGAAAGATCACGATTTGTCTCATTCATGTTATTTTACATGATGTTGTCATCTGGTGTTGCTTTTGTTTCATTGAACCTCCCAGCTGACTTCCTACCCTCGTCCATCAGCTCCATGATGTTTCACGACAATGATACGGGAAGAAAATTTATCTATCCCAATTACTGTCTGTTCGAACGATCATCGTCGGGGATCTATTATCTGGTGTTCAGCTTGCAAATAGTACAGATTGTAGTGCAAGTGTTATCGCACAGTGGGAACGATGGAATCTTTTTTGTCATGACGATGTATTTGTGTGGCCAATTTAAGGTTCTAAACGTAGACTTCGCAGCGTTGAAAGCCGATCGGTTAAACTGGCAAAAACAATGTGGTCAGTTGGTCAGAAGACACAGGCGGCTGTCCCTGTTGGCAGACAGTTTGGAGAATGCATTTAATATGATCATTTTGGTGCAATTGCTCTCCAGCGTTCTGTTGCTGTGTGTATCAGGTGAGTATGACGGGAAATAATTAATTTATTCTATGTTTGCTACAAATTAAGCGACATATTTCTAAATTTCTTGAATGATGGTAAAATGGATCAAAGTAAAAGTTTCTGATTGGCTGAATTATGAGTATATTTTTTTTTTCCTTAGTTTGTAGTACCAACGATTGTAATTCATTCGTACACAATTTTAGGATTCCAACTGATAACGTCCCTTAAAACGGACGAAACATTTATCGCAGTAAAGAGTTGCTTCACCATATTGAGTCTATTGTTGCAACTCTTCCTCTTTACCTTCGCTGCCGATCTCCTGGAACAGCATACACAAGAGTTATCATACGCCGTTTATGACTGCCAGTGGTACAATTTTGACTCCATCGTCGCTAAAGATTTGCCTTTGATCATTTTACGCGGTAGTGTTCCACATAGCTTGACGGCCGGGAAGTTTCTTGCGATGAATCTTCTAACGTTTCAAAGTGTATTGAAGGCGTCGGCCTCTTACTTGTCTGTTTTAAGAATGCTAATAGAAGTGTAAACGTACGGTACAATTTATTTTAGTTTCAGTATGCGTATATAATTTAATACCAAAGGTGTCCGGTATCTAAATATTTGTTGGGCGGCATTAACATGTCAATTTACGCACTTTGTTAAATTCCGGCGGATTGTTGCATAGCGCATCAAGATTAATGCACACACCTTCGTGTACCTACGCAAATTTTATGCAAATTTAATCCGCGCAATTGATAAATTGTGCCCTGTTTAACGTCGGTAACGACGTTTTTCTGTTCGCTGTCACGATGTATGTTTCTGGAGAGTTTGAAGTGTTGAGGATTCTTTACGCGAAAATTGGAACTGACGGTGAGGATGAGGGAGGATGTCAGGAAAGATTGGGAAAGACTGTTCGAAGACAGGGTATGTTAGTGCAAATGTCGAGACAGTTGGAGAATGCCTACAGTAAAGCGTTGGCGATGGTTCTATTATGCAATGCCCTGCACATTTGTTTGGCAGGTGAAAAAGTGTTGAAACATCGGTTACGTACGTGTTTGATACAATAATTTATTCTCATTGTAAACTCCTGCTCCGGTACATGCGATACCATTATGTATAATGATTCAATAATGTGATTAAATACGAAGTAGGAAACCTACCCTTAGTTGACTGTTCGAAAATCGGAATCATCGGTTTACGTCTTTAGATAAATGAAACGATTTATTTTCTTTATTCTTTATTCTTCGATAGTAAATTAAATAAGAAGTTATTTAGTAAATTATAAAGGTAGGAGAGCGTTTTATTTCGCATCGATAATCTTACAACATTCGCGTGCGTGTGTGTCTTAGAAGTGTTCGACCTAACTCCGTTACGGAAATGAGATGCCCGAGATTTTCACCCCCCCCCCCCCACCGCCCCCGTCACCCCGCCGTCTAGAAATGTTGCTCATCCGCCAAAACCCACTCAACTTAACAATGCTAGTCAAAAAACACTTCGACGAGACGGTGTGACACAACTCGAATGCTATAGAATGAATGGTTCGTTTTTGCCTCTAAACCTCGCAAAGGACGAAAATACACACGCACATTTTGCCGGCGCCAATACTTTCGCGAAGAATTTACCTGTAAATAAGCATTCCCGGCAGCGCGAGTCAGCCTTTCAATTCGAGAAACGATAGGCGAGGATAACCTGACACAATATTATTTAGGAAGCGGACGAAAGTAGAGACATCCGCAACAATAGACTCACCCTTCCCGTAAGATACCTAATGCCTAATACCTGTAATTGCGCGTCGGACGGAGGAAAAGGGAAAGGTTTTGCGCTGAGCGAAAGAAAAATCTGTCGAATGAGATTTACTGCGGATAAATAAAACATCAAAGAGACGACTACGGCGCAATTCTTAGGGTGGAGTGCGGCGAGTGTGCATGCGTTGGGGCGTTGGTGTGTGCGAAGGTTCGTGTATCGTCGCGCACTTGCCTTTAGTCCTACGTTACCTGAGGATCGGACACGGGGTCTGAGCGTAAGGAAAGGTCGAGTGAATTAACAAGAGAAGGACCATTGCATTCAAAGATGAAGCACAATAGAGAGTGGAACGAAGATATGGACCAGATTTTGAAGCTGTATAGGCGCATACTTGGCCCGCTTGGCATTTGGCCGCCTGTTGCGCAAACCATGAATGGTATGATCTGTTGGATTATTTCCCTTGGCATTATGGTGAGTGTCTCATACAGTTCAGATCTAGTTTTTTGGATTAAACGATAACGGCATGTTTCCTTGAAAAAACACAGTAAATTCGTATATGGCTTTGTATGGATTACTGAGCAACGTAGACATTTACTGATTACGTTAGAGATTATTTTATTGGGATGTGAAATAACCGTAAACAAAGTACTATGTCGGGAATAAATGTTGATACTAGTACTGAGAGGGATATAAACACTTACCTTACCGATATTCACGTTGAGACTTTCACCGACTTTCGGATCTGTCAGATGATCACCGTCAGCGGCATCTGTATCGAAATTTATCGGAATTGTCGCGGAACACAAAACACGATCAACGCCATCTCACTAGGACTGGCATCCATCCTCAGCTTATCAAAGATCATCCTGCATCGATGCAACTGGAGGTACAACCACTCCATACTGCAGTCCATGCTGAAAGATTGGTCGAAGCCAAAAACTGACCTCCACAGAAATATCGTTATGACGTTCGTCGAAAGATCACGATTTGTCTCATTCATGCTATTTTACATGATTTTGACAACTGGCGTTGCGTTTGTTTTATCAAATCTGCCAGCTGACTTCTTACCCTCGTCCATCAGCTCTATGATGTTTTACGAAAATGATACAGGAAGAAAATTTATCTATCCCAATTACTGTCTGTTCGAACGATCATCGTCGACGGTCTATTATCTGGTATTCTGCTTTCAAATAGTACAGCTTGCATTGCAAGCGATATTGCACAGTGGGAGCGATGGAATCTTTTTTGTCATGACGATGCATTTGTGTGGTCAGTTTAAGATTCTGAACGTAGAGTTTGCAGCGTTGAGAAGTGATCGATTTAACTGGCAAGAACAATGTGGTCGGTTGGTCAGAAGACACAGGCAGCTGTCCATCTTGGCAGGCAATTTGGAGAGCGCATTCAATGTGATCATTTTGCTGCAATTGCTCTCCAGCGTTCTGTTGCTGTGTATAGCAGGTGAGTATGAAAGCAGATAGATTTATTTATATTATGTTCGCTAGACGTTAAGCGACATATTTTTAAATTTCTGAATGGCGGTAAAATGGACCAAAGTGAAAGTTTCTAATTGGTTAAATTATGATTATATATTATTTCCTACACTTTTTATGATCAACCATTGTAATTCATTGATATACAATTTTAGGATTTCAACTACTATCATGCCTTAAAGCAAACGAAATATTCATCGCAGTAAAGAGTTGCTTCCTCATAATCAGTCTATTGTTGCAACTCTTCTTCTTTACCTTCGCCGCCGATCTCTTCGAACAGCATACACGAGAATTGTCTTACGCTGTTTATGACTGCGAATGGTACAATTTTGATGCCGTCGTCGCTAAAGACTTGCCATTGATCATTTTACGCGGCAGTGTTCCACATCGCTTGACAGCCGGCAAGTTTGTTGCGATGAATCTTCTAACGTTTCAAAGTGTTTTGAAGGCTTCGGCCTCTTACCTGTCTGTTATGAGAATGCTAATAGACGTGTAAACGTACGGTGCAATATAGTCTAGTTTCAGTTAGCGTACCCAATTAAATCCCAAAGGTGTATGTACGGTATCTAAATATTTGTTGGACGGCATTTACATGTCAATTTACGCAGTTTGTTAAATTCGGGCGGTTTGTTGCATAGCGTGTCAAGATTAATGCACACACATTCGTGTAAGCAAATTTTGTAATAGCAAAATGTATTGTCAATTAAAGCCTTCGTAACCGACTATCTATCTGGCACGGTATAAATTATTTCTCCACCACCTGTTGAATCCGATCGGTGTTAACTTCCACACGATGTAATCATCCTACACTTCACTGCATTCCTCGAATGCGAGTATAGTCCAAACCCCCTTATCCTAATTACCCACCAGCCTCGCACAATGCAGTTAATGGAATTAGTATTACTTATCAACGGAATTAAACTATTAAAAAAACAATTAAACTGTAGTAATCAAGCACTAATAAAAAGTCGAAATTCCTACTCTGTCACAAAGGGAGCAACGATCATGAAAACATTATTACAAATATTTCGATCAATCATATATCGTTGCTTAGATCACAATTTTATCTTGAATAAAACTTACAACATAACGTACTCTGACAAATTCTCTCTTATACTGAAATACACGCTTCCTTATTTAATACTCTTAAAAATGGTCAAGTGCATCTCGCTTCATTCCGAAGAATAGTTGTCTCTTCGAAAAGACACGCTAACGATGCTTCTTTTTTTTCTCAACCATTAATCCTGATTATTCTCGTCTCCCAACACAAACCCACATTGCATCTTTCGCAAACATGCACAAGCTCGGAAAGAATCCTCTGCATTCAGACGCCAAGTGTCGAACTAAGATTTCTTCTCCTCCGACGCTGTCCCCCAGAAAATAGCTTTGGATGAGCATTGCGGACACAAAAGGACGCCGCGTACAAAGGGCAAACGGTCGACAGGCGCATTTACGCGAATTACCAATTTTCCGCCCGCGCCATCATATTCCCATCCTCCCTCTCGTACTCCACCGACCTACCTCTGTTACGGAAATCAGACGCCCGGGGAAGATTTTCACCCCCCGTCACGAAATGTTGCTCATCCGCCCAAAACCCAGTCTCTTCAGTCTGTTCATACGAGTAGCCGAAAAATTCGCGACAAAGGGTTATAAGCCTCGATAGGAAGACCGTATGTATCGTACTGTTGCTGCGAGATCCATCGCCTTGTCTCGTGTGAAACGAATGGGAATCGTCCGATTACGTGAACCTAATATGTCTGGTGTACTTCGTATTCGATTCAGATTCGAAGCGTTCGAAGTCCTTCGAAACGAGCCCATCATTCTGTCCATTCCAGTCATCATGATTCAACGTATAACACAAATAGAAAAACGAATAAAGAGAACGCGGCGTTCGTTGTGGGAATGACTATTCTCGATTTCACTTTTCTCTTGCGATCAAACTCGCAGCGCCAACTGCTAGCATTGTTCGAGTTAATTTCCCGCCATTTCCTTCAAATTTCGCGCCGTAAACGTCGGGTGCATCACCGTGCGCGAGCGTCTGCACGTTTGCCTATACTTAGGGGTTTCGACGCCAAGAAAATATGGGATCTTTTAGTCGTAACACCGATGTTGACTGCCAAAATCTATTGAGCGTCCCGACGATGATAAGTACTTATTAATCGGCGCTTTATAATTCTTCTCTTGAAATTATTCACTGGTGATAACGTCATTGTTACAAATATACAGAGAGGTTTCGATCCGATGGTTCAACCGAAAAGGAGGTGAATCTACATGCAAATATAAGTAAACCAGAACGTATGAACATTTTTTTTAAAACGCTCCGTTTTCGAGAAAAACGAATTTATATATTATTATTATTTTCTTTATTTATATATTTTATTATTATTATTTACAGGATTTCAGCTGATATATTCGTTGAACGTAAACGAGACTCTTCTCGCTGGCAAGAACGCACTCATCATCGTGAGTTTGATTTGTACAGCTCTTCCTCTTTTTAACTCACCGCTGATATATTTCAAAGCAATAGTGAGACGTCACCGTACTCTGCTTACGAATCTGCATGGTACAATTTCGGGGCAAAGGCAGCGAAAGATTTGCCCCCAATCATTTTAGGTGCCAGTATACCACATCGTTTGACAGCCGGCAAATTTATCGTAATGAACCTGCTGACGTTCCAAAGCATCCTCAGGCTGTCTGGTTCGTACATGTCGGTCTCAAGGGTGATGAAAGAGGTTTGACGAAGAGTGTTATACAATAATGTGCCAGACGAAACGTCAGAATTTGTTGAACACCGTTTATAATCGATAATAAAAATCTATTTGAATATGTGAATTTAGAACAAAAGGCGGTATAACGAATAAATGGCTAAGAATTCATAAAATCAATTGTTACCACATGAATCCAAACCTCAAGGGTTAATACTTTTTAATTTGACGCCCAACAAGCTAATGACATTCATTTGTGTATTAATCAAGTTAACAATCCTAGTTAAAAAACACTTCGACGAGACGGTGTGACACAACTCGAATGCAATAGAATGGATCGTTCGCTTTTGCCATGAAAATAAAACTGTCATAACACTTGCATAACTCCACACACCGCCCATTTGTTCTAAATCTCACAAAGGTCGAAAACACACACCCACATTTTGCCGGCGCCAAATCTTTCGCGAAGAAATTCCTGCAAATAAGCATTCCCGGCAGTGCGAGTCTGCCTTTCAATTCGAAAAACGACGAGCGAGGAGAGCCTGACACAATATTATTTAGGAAGCGGACGACAGTGGAGGCATCCGCAACAATAGAGACTCACCCTTTGCATAAGATACCTAACGCCTAATACCAGCAATTGTGCGTTGGACGGAGGAAAAGGGAAAGGTTTTGCGCTGAGCGAAAGAAATCTGTCGAGTGAGATTTACCGCGGATAAATAAAACATCAAAGAAACGACTACGGCACAATCCTTAGGGTGGAGTGCAGCGGGTATGCATGTGTTGGTGCGTAGGTGTGTGAGACGGTTCGTGTATCGTCGCGCACTTACCTTTAGTTCTTCGCAGACTGAGGTTCGGACAGTGGTCTGAGCGTAAGAAGAGGCCGCGTGGGTTAACATTAGAAGTACCATTGTGTTCGAAGATGAAGCCCAATAGAGAGTGGAGCGAAGACATGGACCAGATTTTGATGCTGTATAGACGTTTACTCGGCCCGCTTGGCATTTGGCCGTCTGTTGTGCAAACCATGAGCGGTACGATTTGTTGGATAAGTTCCGTTGGCATTGAGGTGAGTGTCTCTTTCAGTTCAGATCGTGTTTTCCGGATTAAGGGATAACGGCATGTTTCCCTAAGGAAGTACTGTAAATTCTTATAAGGCTTACTGTCGGTTACCGAGAAACGTAGGTATTAACTACAAATTGCGTTAGAGATTATTTTATTGGCGGGTGAGTTAACCCTACACAAAGTGCTTTGTCGGGAGTAAATGTTGATACTAGTACTGATAGCGTTTTAAGCACTTACCTGACCGATATTCACCTTAAGACATCCACCGACTTTCGGATCTGTCAGATGATCGCCGTCGGGAACGTCTGTATCGAGATATATCGAAATTGTCGCGGATCACAAAACACGATCGAAGCCATCCTAGTAGGACTGGTATCCATCCTCAGCTTATCAAAGATCGTCCTGCATCGATGCAGCTGGAGGTACAACGACTTCTTAATGCAATCCATGCTGAATGATTGGTCGAAGCCCAAAAGTGACCTTCACAGAGATATCGTTATGGCGTTCGTTAAAAGATCACGATTTGTCTCATTCATGTTATTTTACATGATGTTGTCATCTGCCGTTGCTTTTGTTTTATCAAACTTGCCAGCTGACTTCCTACCCTCGTCCATCAGCTCCATGATGTTTTACTACAATGATACGGGACGAAAATTTATCTATCCCACCTACTGTCTGTTCGAACCATCATCGTCGAGGAAATATTATCTGGTGTTCAGCGTTCATATAGTACAGGTTGCAGTGCAAGTGATATCGCACAGTGGGAACGATGGAATGTTTTTTGTCATGACGATGTATTTGTGTGGCCAGTTTAAGATTCTGAACGTAGACTTCGCAGCGTTGAAAGCCGATCGATTTAACTGGCAAAAACAATGTGGTCAGTTGGTCAGAAGACACATGCAGCTGTCCCTGTTGGCAGACAGTTTGGAGAATGCATTTAATAGGATCATTTTGGTGCAATTGCTCTCCAGCGCTCTGTTGCTGTGTGTAACAGGTGAGTATGACGGCAAATAATTAATTTATTTTATGTTTGCTAGACATTAAGCGACATATTTCTAAATTTCTTGAATGATGGCAAAATGGAACAAAGTAAATGTTTCTGATTGGCGGAATTATGAGTATATTTTATTTTCTTTAGTTTGTAACACCAACGATTGTAATTCATTTGTACACAATTTTAGGATTCCAACTGATATCGTCCCTTAAAACAGACGAAACATTCATCGCAGTAAAGAGTTGCTGCATCATATTCAGTCTATTGTTGCAACTCTTCCTCTTTACCTTCGCTGCCGATCTCTTGGAACAGCATACACGAGAATTATCATACGCCGTTTATGACTGCCCGTGGTACAATTTTGACGCCGCCGTCGCTAAAGATTTGCCATTGATCATTTTACGCGGTAGTGTTCCACATCGCTTGACGGCCGGCAAGTTTTGTGCGATGAATCTTCTAACGTTTCAAAGTGTATTGAAGGCGTCGGCCTCTTACTTGTCTGTTTTAAAAATGCTAATAGAAGTGTAATGTACGGTAGAATTTATTCTAGTTCCAGTATGCGTAGTCAATTTAATCCCAAAGGTGTCCGGTATCTAAATATTTGTTGGGCGGCATTAACATGTCAATTTACGCACTTTGTTAAATTCCGGCGGATTGTTGCATAGCGCATCAAGATTAATGCACACACCTTCGTGTACCTACGCAAATTTTATGCAAATTTAATCCGCGCAATTGATAAATTGTGCCCTGTTTAACGTCGGTAACGACGTTTTTCTGTTCGCTGTCACGATGTATGTTTCTGGAGAGTTTGAAGTGTTGAGGATTCTTTACGCGAAAATTGGAACTGACGGTGAGGATGAGGGAGGATGTCAGGAAGGATTGGGAAAGACTGTTCGAAGACACGGTATGTTAGTGCAAATGGCGAGACAGTTAGGGAATGCTTACAGTAAAGCGATGACGATGGTGGTATTATGCAATGCCTTGCACATTTGTTTGGCAGGTGAAAAAGTGTTGAAACATCGGTTACGTACGTGTTTGATACAATAATTTATTCTCATTGTAGACTCCTGCTCCGGTACATGCGATACCATTATGTATAATGATTCTGTAATGTGATTAAATACGAACTAGGAAACCTACCCTTAGTTGACTGTTCGAAAATCGGTATCATCGGTTTACGTCTTTATATAAATGAAACGATTTATTTTCTTTATTCTTTATTCTTCGATAGAAAATTAAATAAGAAGTTATATAGTAAATTATAAAGGTAGGAGAGCGTTTTATTTCGCATCGATAATCTTACAACATTCGCGTGCGTGTGTGTCTTAGAAGTGTCCGACCTAACTCCGTTACGGAAATGAAACGCCCGAGATGTTCACCCCCCCCCCCCCCCCCCGTCATCCCGCCGTCTTAAAATGTTGCTCATCCGCCAAAACCCACTCAACTTAACAATCCTAGTCAAAAAACACTTCGACGAGACGGTGTGACACAACTCGAATGCTATAGAATGAATGGTTCGTTTTTGCCTCTGAACCTCGCAAAGGACGAAAATACACACGCACATTTTGCCGGCGCCAATTCTTTCGCGAAGAATTCACCTGTAAATAAGCATTCCCGGCAGCGCGAGTCGGCCTTTCAATTCGAGAAACGATAGGCGAGGATAATCTGACACAATATTATTTAGGAAGCGGACGAAAGTAGAGGCATCCGCAACAATAGACTCACCCTTCCCGTACGATACCTAACGCCTAATACCTGTAATTGCGCGTCGGACGGAGGAAAAGGGAAAGGTTTTGCGTTGAGCGAAAGAAAAATCTGTCGAGTGAGATTTACCGCGGATAAATAAAACATCAAAGAGACAACTACGGCGCAATTCTTAGGGTGGAGTGCGGCGAGTGTGCATGTGTTGGTGCGTAGGTGTGTGAGACGGTTCGCGTGCCGTCGCGCACTTGCCTTTAGTCCTTCGCTGCCTGAGGATCGGACACGGGGTCTGAGCGTAAGAAGAGGTCGAGTGGATTAACACGAGAAGGACCATTGCATTCGAAGATGAAGCACAATAGAGAGTGGAACGAAGATATGGACCAGATTTTGAAGCTGTATAGACGCATACTTGGCCCGCTTGGCATTTGGCCGCCTGTTGCGCAAACCATGAACGGTACGATATGTTGGATCATTTCCGTTGGCATTGGGGTGAGTGTGTCTTTCAGTTCAGATCTTGTTTTTTGGATTAAGAGATAACGGCATGTTTCCTTGAAAGAATACTGTAAATTCGTATATGGCTTTCTATGGATTACTGAGCAACGTAGACATTTACTGATTATGTTAGAGATTATTTTATTGGGATGTGATTTAACCGTAAACAAAGTGCTATGTCGGGAGTAAATGTTGATACTAGTACTGACAGGGATATAAACACTTACCTTACCGATATTCACGTTGAGACTTCCACCGACTTTCGGATCTGTCAGATGATCACCGTCGGCAGCCTCTGTATCGAAATTTATCGGAATTGTCGCGGAACACAAAACACGATCGACGCCATCCTACTAGGACTGGCATCCTTCCTCAGCTTATCAAAGATCATCCTGCATCGATGCAACTGGAGGTACAACCACTTCTTAATGCAGTCCATGCTGAACGATTGGTCGAAGCCAAAAACTGACCTTCACAGAGATATCGTTATGACGTTCGTCGAAAGATCACGATTTGTCTCATTCATGCTATTTTACATGATTTTGACAACTAGCGTTGCTATTGTTTTAACAAATCTGCCAGCCGATTTCCTACCCTCGTCCATCAGCTCCATGATGTTTTCCGACAATGATACGGGAAGAAAATTTATCTATCCCAACTACTGTCTGTTCGAACGATCATCGCCGAAGGTCTATTATCTGGTGTTCAGCTTTCAAATAGTACAGCTTGCAGTGCCAGCAATGTTGCACAGTGGGAACGATGGAATCTTTTTTGTCATGACGATGCATTTGTGTGGTCAGTTTAAGATTCTGAACGTAGACTTTGCAGCGTTGAGGAGCGATCGATTTAACTGGCAAAAACAATGTGGTCGGTTGGTCAGAAGACACATGCAGCTGTCCCTGTTGGCAGGCAATTTGGAGAGCGCATTCAATATGATCATTTTGGTGCAATTGCTCTCCAGCGTTCTGTTGCTGTGTATATCAGGTGAGTATGAAAGCAGATAGATTAATTTATATTTTGTTCGCTAGACGTTAAGCGACATATTTCTAAATTTCTGAATGACGGTAATATGGACCAAAGTGAAAGTTTCTAATTGGCTAAATTATGATTATATATTATTTCCTACACTTTTTATGATCAATCATTGTAATTCATTAATATACAATTTTAGGATTTCAACTAATATGGTGCCTTAAAACAAACGAAATATTCATCGCAGTAAAGAGTTGCTTCCTCATAATCAGTCTATTGTTGCAACTCTTCTTCTTTACTTTCGCCGCCGATCTCTTCGAACAGCATACACGAGAATTGTCTTACGCTGTTTATGACTGCCAGTGGTACAATTTTGATGCCGTCGTCGCTAAAGATTTACCATTGATCATTTTACGCGGCAGTGTTCCACATCGCTTGACAGCCGGCAAGTTTCTTGCGATGAATCTTCTAACGTTTCAAAGTGTTTTGAAGGCGTCGGCCTCTTACCTGTCTGTTATGAGAATGCTAATAGACGTGTAAACGTACGGTGCAATATATTCTATTTCCAGTATGCGTACTCAAATTAATTCCAAAGGTGTACGGTATCTAAATATTTGTTGGAAGGCATTTACATGTCAAATTACGCACATTGTTAAATTCGGGCGGATTATTGCATAGCATGTCAAGATTAATGCACACACATTCCTGTAAACAAATTTTATGCAAATTTTGTAATGGCAAAATGTATTGTCAATTAAAGCGTTTGTAACCGACTATCTATCTGGTACGGTATAAATTATTTCTCCACCACCTGTTGAATCCGATCGGTGTAAACTTCCACGCGATGTAATCATCCTACACTTCACTGCATTCCTCGAATGCGAGTATAGTCCAAACCCCCTTATCCTAATTACACACCAGCCTCGCACAATGCAGTTAATGGAATTAGTATTACTTATCAACTCGCAGCGCCATCTGCTAGCTTTGTTCGAGTTAATTTCCCGCCATTTCCTTCAAATTTCGCGCCATAAACGTCGAGTGCATCGCCGTACGCGTGCGTCTGCACGTTTGCCTATACTTAGGGGTTTCGACGCCAAGAAAAGATGGAATCCTTTAGTCGTAACACCGATGTTGACTGCCATAATCGCTTGAGCGTCCCGACGATGATAAGTACGTATTAATCGGCGCTTAACACGTTCCGTGCCGCGTGGGGCATATGCGGCCCACGCTGAACTTTCCGCTCACGCCGCTTGGAATTGTCATTGATAATAAAAGAATTCTTTAAACATTTTTTGTAGAGTTGAATATAGGCATCCTAATACCATGTATACCACTTTTATCGTAGTGTGGCGAGTTTATGACCCACACGGCGTGGCGATCAATTTTTCAAACAGCAGAGCCGTACGGACCACGGTGAGCGTGATCTTTTGTCTGATAAACAATAAAATATCAAGCGTAGAATTTAGAAAACAAATAGCTATGCAGTTGATGGCCTACAAAGATTATAATACTTTGCCCAAAGTACCAAAAAGAGTTCGGTATGAAATTAAAGAAAAGGAGGGCAAATTCACTTTAGTGAGGAGACGGTGCAAAATGTGTTATAAAAATAATGTAAAAAAGTTTTGCTCGAAATCGGCAAGAAATTGTATGAGAAAAGTTAGAACATTTTGTGATGATTGTCCAGATGAGCCCTATTTATGTGTGCCATGTTTCAAGAAAGTGTACCGCAATATGTCCATCTAACTGTAAGCAGATTTGTAAACAATAATATTAAACTTTTTTGAAATGAAACACTTTATTTTTTATGCGTTTAGACTTTATTAAAATGGTTATGTAGGAGCTCGCAACTCGTCTGGTAGAGTAAACGTTCGACCATGTGTTTGTTATAATAATTCCATAAAAATGAAATTTATTGCTTTGTTGTCTAATGCATATTAAGATTTATACCCTTTTCTTGCCAATTATGGCTTTGTACTATTGAAAAATTGTAAGGCGTACGTTAAAAACGAGTTTATTTAATGGTAAAAGCGTGGGTCGTATACGCCCCACGCGGCCTGAACGAAAAGTCTTCAAAAATCGCTCCGGCACGGAACGTGTTAACGGTGATGATAGAGGTTTCACGAAGAGTGTTATACAATAATGTGCCAGACGAAACGTCAGAATTTTTTGAACACCGTTTATAATCGATAATAAAGATATATTTGAATATGTGAATTTAGAACAAAAGGTGGTCTAGCGAATAAATGCCTAAGAATTTATAAAATAAATTGTTACCACAAGAATCCAAACCTCAAGGGTTCATTCTTTTTATTTTGGTGCCCCATAAGCTAGTGACATTCATTTTCGTATTACTCAACTTAACAATCCTAGTTAAAAAACACTTCGACGAGACGGTGTGACACAACTCGAATGCAATAGAATGGATGGATCGTTTTTGCCATGAACATAAAACTGTCATAACACTCGCATAACCCACCACACCGCCCATTTCTTCTAAACCTCACAAAGAACGAAAATACACGCGCATATTTTGCCGGCGCCGATTCTGTCGCGAAGAAATACCTGCAAATAAGCATTCCCGGCAGCGCGAGTCTGTCTTTCAATTCGAGAAACGACGGGCGAGGAGAGCCTGACACAATATTATTTAGGAGGCGGACGAAAGTAGAGGCATCCGCAACAATAGAAACTCACCCTTTGCGTAAGATACCTAACGCCTAATACCAGCAATTGTGCGTCGGACGGAGGAAAAGGGAAAGGTTTTGCGCTGAGCGAAAGAAATCTGTCGAGTAAGATTTACCGCGGATAAATAAAACATCAAAGAGACGCATACGGCACAATCCTTAGGGTGGAGTGCGGAGAGTATGCATGAGTTGGTGCGTAGGTGTGTGCGAAGGTGCGCGTTCCGTCACGCACTTGCCTTTAGTTCTTCGCTGACTGAGGATCGGACACGCGGTCTGAGCGGAAGAAGAGGCCGCCTGGGTTAGCATGAGAAGTACCATTGCGTTCGAAGATGAATCCCAATAGAGAGTGGAACGAAGATATGGACCAGATTTTGAAGCTGTATAGACGCATACTTGGCCCGCTTGGCATTTGGCCGCCTGTGGCGCAAACCATGAGCGGTACGATCTGTTGGATTGCTTCCGTTAGCATTGTGGTGAGTGTCTTTTTCAGTTCAGATCTTGTTTTTCGGATCTAGTGATAACGGCATGTTTCTTTAAGAAAATACTGTAAATTCGTTCATGTCTTACTGTGGCTTAAGGAACAACGAAGTTATTTACTAGAAATTAGGTTTGAGATTATTTTATTGGAAAGTGAGTTAACCGTAAACAAAGTACTTTGTCCGGAGTAAATGTTGATACTAGAATTGTTAGCGTTTGAAGCACTTACCTTACTGATATTCACGTTGAGACTTCCACCGACTTTCGGATCTATCAGATGATCACCGTCGGCAGCATCTGTATCGAAATTTATCGAAATTGCCGCGGAACACAAAACACGATCGACGCCATCCTAGTAGGAGTGTCATGCATCCTCAGCTTATCAAAGATCGTCCTGCATCGATGCAACTGGAGGTACAACCACTTCTTTATGCAATCCATGCTGAACGATTGGTCGAAGCCAAAAAGTGACCTTCACAGAGATATCGTTATGCAGTTCGTCGAAAGATCACGATTTGTCTCATTCATGCTATTTTACATGATCTTGTCATCTGCCGTTGCTTTTGTTTTAACAAATCTGCCAGCCGACTTCCTACCCTCGTCCATCAGTTCCATGATGTTTCACGACAATGATACGGGAAGAAAATTTATCTATCCCAATTACTGTCTGTTCGAACGATCATCGTCGAAGATCTATTATCTGGCGTTCAGCTTTCAAATAGTGCAGGTTGCAGTGCAAGTGATATCGCACAGTGGGAACGATGGAATCTTTTTTGTCATGACGATGCATTTGTGTGGTCAGTTTAAGATTCTGAACGTAGACTTTGCTGCGTTGAAAGGCGATCGATTTAACTGGCAAAAACAATGTGGCCGGTTGGTCAGAAGACACAGGCAGCTGTCCCTCTTGGCAGAAAATTTGGAGAGTGCATTCAATATGATCATTTTGGTGCAATTGCTCTCCAGCGTTTTGTTGCTGTGTATATCAGGTGAGTTTGAAAACAGATATTAATTTATATTATGTTCGCTAGACATTAAGCGACATATTTTTCAATTTCTGAATAACAGTAAAATGGAACAAAATGAAAGTTTCTAATTGGCTAAATTATGAGTATATATTATTTACTGCACTTTTTATGATCAACCATTGTAATTCATTGTGTACAATTTTAGGATTTCAACTAATATCGTGCCTTAAAACAAATGAAACATTCATCGCAGTAAAGAGTTGCTTCACCATAATCAGTCTATTGTTGCAACTCTTCTTCTTTACCTTCGCCGCCGATCTCTTCGAACAGCATACACGAGAATTGTCTTACGCTGTTTATGACTGCCAGTGGTACAATTTTGATGCCGTCGTCGCTAAAGATTTGCCATTGATCATTTTACGCGGCAGTGTTCCACATCGCTTGACAGCCGGCAAGTTTCTTGCGATGAATCTTCTAACGTTTCAAAGTGTTTTGAAGGCGTCGGCCTCTTACCTGTCTGTTATGAGAATGCTAATAGAAGTATAAACGTACGGTGCAATATATTCTAGTTCCAGTACGCGTACTCAATTTAATCCCAAAGGTGTATGGTATCAAAATTTCACTATCAATGCGGTATCACTTTGGTAAATTCGGGCGGATTGTTGCATAGCGTGTCAAGATTAATGCACACATATTCGTGTAAACAAATTTTATGCAAATTTTGTAATGGCAAAATTGATTGTTAATTAAAGCGTTCGTAACCGACAATCTATCTGGTACGGTATAAATTATTTCTCCACCACCTGTTGCGATGTAGTCATCCTACACTTCACTGCATTCCTCGAATGCGACTACAGTCAAAACCCCCTTATCCTAATTACACACCAGCCTCGCACAATGCAGTTAATGGAATTAGTATTACTTACCAACGGAATTAATCTATTAAAAAAATGATTAAACTGTAAAATCAAGCACTAATAAAAAGTCGAAATTCCTACTCTGTCACAGAGGGAGCAACGATCATGAAAACATTATTATAAATATTTCAATCAGTCATATATCGTTGTGTAGATCGCAATTTTATCTTGAATTAAACTTACAGCATAACGTACTCAGACAAATTCTCTCTTATATTGAAATGCACGAGCCCTTATTTATCAATCTTAAAAGTGGTCAAGTGCTACTCGGTTCATTCCAAACGACAGTTGCCTGTTCGATAAGGCACGCTAAGAAAGTTTCTGTTCGTTACACCTAATTATGCTCTTCTCCCAATACAAAACTACACTACATCCTTCGCAGACGCACACAAAACACGAAAAGGATCCTCTGCACTTTGACGCCAAGTGTCCAACTAACATTTCTTCTCGTTCAACGCTGTCCCTCGGAAAATAGCTTTGGATTAGCTTTGCGGACACAAAAGGACGCCGCTTACAAAGGGCAAATGGTCGACAGGCGCATTTACGCGAATTACCAACTTTCCGCCCGCGTCCTCATATTCCCATCCTCCTTCTCGTACTCCTCCAGCGTCGCAGTTTACGACCTCGAGAGAAATATTTGATGCAGCGCCATTTGGCGATCGATGGCTCCGTGCAATTCAGTCATCAATTTCGATCAGCAATTCATGGCCTGCCCTTCCGTCCAAGGGGATGGTTCGACGCCGGAGTTCGATTGTCGCTGTTCGTGATCGAGCATGACTTTTGATGTCTACGAGTGGAACGACGACGCGACCTATGCTCTTAGGCCGCACAAATTGGTGACATGGACGATCGGCACTTGGCCGCTGCTGAAGAATGGAATTTTCGCAAACGCTCGATTGTCCCTCGCCGTGCTGTTACATGTAAGTGCGTTGAGACGATTTCGTGCGGGCCGCAACGGCGCCGGATAAGGGAGCGATGGGCAAACATGAGGAGAACTTGTGTGTTTTTCCCCTTCCTTAACCCGAGGGATAGTAACGTTTTCCTTTGAAAGCGCCTAATGCAGTCAGATGCACGTAGTTCATGGTTAGACTTTTCGATGAATTCGGGATAACGTTCATATTGCGTTCGAGAATTTTCCGTACGCTCAAATGTCAATTGCGGTGTAATAACAATTTTTCATAGAATTCCATTCATCGATCGAATTGGCCGAAAGGAATGTTCACTCTTTATAAATTGTATACTTTTTACATTACTTTAAAATATTGCTGGAGTTATCTTGAGTATTAACTTAACACTTCTTTTCAATGTCAGGTAATGACACAGTTTTCAGCATTTACGACCCTGAAATATTTGTTCTGCCTCAAAATTTGTATTAGATTGGAATGCTGAGTTGCCTGCTATTGGAAACTCAACAGGGATGCGCCAGTGCCGATACGATGATCGATTATGCCGCCCTCTTCTTGGCCGGAACCTCAGGTCTGACAAAAGTGTACACCATTAAAAGCCGAAAGGTGCACCTCGCAGGAATTCTGCGCTCGGCCTTGAAGGATTGGACCACGGACCGGAAGGCAACAATCAGGGAAACCATGCGTCGATATGCCCGAACTGGAGTTATGGTGTTCCGTTTGGAATTTTACTTCACATCAATGGTCATTATGTCTATGATACTCGACACCTTACCCTTGCCTGACTCCAGTCAAAGTAACGAAATCATGGCGAGTGTAAGAGAAGTTCCAATGAAAATGAATTGTCTCTTCACGAATATGTCAACGCCCTTATATTGGACCGTTTATGTAATTCAATCGGCGCAATTAATTAATTGTGCTCTGTTTAACGTTGGTAACGACGTCTTTTTTTTCGCTGTCGCGATGTATGTCTCCGGAGAGTTTGAAGTGTTGAGGATCCTTTACACGGAGGTTGGAACTGACGGTGAAGATGAGAGAGAATGTCAGGAAGGTTTGGGAAAGCTTGTCCAAAGACACAGTAAAATAGTACAAATGGCGAAACAGTTGGGGAATGCTTACAGTAAAGCGTTGGCGATGGTTTTAATGTGCAATGCTCTGCACATTTGTTTGGCAGGTAAAGTCAGACAATAATAATAAACATAATAAATATAATGAAGTCGGACATAAACTGCAAACTAATTATCCGCTTGCAATCTGCTTACGTTGATGTTCGACTGTTTCAGGTGTTCAATTCATCATGTCGCTGAGAAACAATGATCCCTTTTCTCTGGTCAAGTGTGTAACGAGTTTCTGCGTTGTGTCAGGACAGCTCTATCTGTACAGTTACGCAGGCGACCATCTAATGACTCGTAGCCAAAAACTTTGCGACGGTGTCTACGAATGTCCCTGGTACGAATTTTGCCCGAAGATAGGCAAGGATCTGGTATTCATCATGATGAAAGCCAACACACCGTATTATCTCACAGCCGGTAAAGTTTACCCTATGAACATGGAAAGCTTCAAGAACATCATGAAAGCGTCGTTCTCTTACTTTTCCGTTCTGCAAATTATGTTCGACGAGTAATACGAGTACATATTCTAATGCGCAGTAAATATCAGAATCGTAAAATTTGTGAGTCATTTTCATTGAAACCACATTGTACACGATCACTCCATTCAACTTCCATGCCGATCTTTCATACCATCTCTATGGGACCTGGGAAAAATGTAGGTACGATAGGTGAAATAGTGCTGAAACATCGGTTACGTACGTGTTTGATACAATAATTTATTCTCATTGTAGACTCCTGCTCCGATACATGCGATACCATTATGTATAATGATTCAGTAATGTCATTAAATACGAAGTACGAAACCTACCCTTAGTTAACTGTTCTAAAATCGGTACCATCGGTTTACCTCGTTATACAAATGAAACGTTATTTTTTTTCCCTTCATTCTTTATTCTTCGATAGTAAATTATCCGTAGGTAGGTAAGCGTTTTGTTTCTCATCGATAATCTTACAACATTCGCGTATGTGTGTGTGTCTTAGAAGCGTCCGACCTACCTCCGTTACGGAAATGAGACGCCCGAGAAGATTTTCACCCTCCCTCACCCCCTCGTCCAAAAATGTTGCCCATCCGCCAACCAGTCTCGCAAGTCTGTTCGTTCGCCTAACCGTAACGTCTTTGTCGTCAGCGCCCTCTCTCGCTCATTCTCGCTAAATCATCCCTTCGCCCACGCGCGTCGCACGAAAAATTCGCGACAAAGGGTTATAAGCATCGATAGGAAGACCGTATGTATCGTAATGTCGCGAGATCCCATCGTGAAACGAATGGGAATGGCGCGCGATTACGTGAACCTAAAGCGTCTCGTGTACTTCGTGTTCGATTCGGATTCGCGCGAGGTGCGCGAAATTACGATGAAAAGAAGCGAACTCCCCCGCCCTTCTGTCCATTCCAGTCGTCGTGATTCAACGTACAGAAAGAAAAACGAAACGAGAGAACGCGACGTCCGTTGTGCGGATGACTTTTCTCGATTTCACTCTTCTCTCGCGACTAAACGTGCAGCGCCATCTGCTGGCATCGTTCGAGGTGATTTCCCGCCATTTCGTTCGAATTTCGCGCCGGAAACGTCGGGTGCTTCGGCGTACGCGGCTGTCTGCATGTTTGCCTGTGCTCAGGCGTCTCGACGCCAAAATTTGAGATCTTTTTGTCGTTACCGATGTTAACTGCCGTAATCGCTTGAGCGTCCCGACGATGACGTAAGTATTAATCGGCGCTTAATAATTTTTCTCTTGAAATTACGCCATTTCCGGACAAACATTTGTTCTACCTTTTCTTCATCTCTTCGCTCATTGTCAGTCGAATTTTCTGTCGTCCCGTTCCGTTCGCCCCATTTCGTCGTCATTTCGATAAGGCTAAAAGTCGTTACGGGTTATATTTAAGACTAGGACACTTCCGTTAAATACGTATAAATTCATATCAAGAGAATTAAGTTCGTTTCGAAAAATCATCTAAACGTAAGTTCCTCGAAATGGAAGATTTATTCTTTCATGCGAGTGCGACCTACGGACGGGAGTGACGATACCATCTCTTTACGTCACGGTGCTTTGCAAGGTTTCCAGTGCATCAAGGTTCAGGATTTAGGTGTTGCAAGATGGCCGCGTGAACCTTGTTCTCTATCGGGCGAGGACGTTCATTAGGAACGAACGACAGCACCGAGAAATATACCCTGTTTGCACGCGTTCAACGAAGAATGTATTCGCGTAAGGATCGACTAGATTTCTCTACAGGATGTACACTTAGAAATTTTTAAGAGACGATCGTAGAAAGATTTTCATGTTTCGCGTGTTAGTACCATTTAGACTGATGATTTATGAATTCGGTTGCAGGAATTACGAAGAGACTAACGACTTCCGTGTGTTTCGCGCGCCAACTCGCAACATCCGGATTGTTAATCGTAACGATTGTTAATTGCAACGATTATCGTTCGCGATCGAGCGCGTTACGAATAACCACCGATGTTAAAAATCGTATTGTCATCCCCGCACGCTCGTCCCATCCTCGCTCTATTCGTATGCGTGTACATGTATACGTGTATATAGTTTACTTGTCAATTTTCATTTTGTAATACGTACGAGAGACTCGAAGTTAGGGACGTTGAAGTAGGACGCAGAAAGAAGTTTAGGCAAAAGTAGTCGAGTCAGATGAATCGATAAAGGATAATCGTAAACTGCCAGCTAACGTGTATATAGATTCTCGAGAAAGATATCTTTTAAATCGTGCTTAGTTCGTCGGGCTGCATAGGAGTTGCTGTTTACCGAACGGCGATAGAAAGAATCGCAAGCATCCTGATAATCATAGGCATTGCGACAGCTAGAGAAATTTACAAGGATACACGAGTGTTCAAAAGTAATCGGCGGATCAATAATTTCGCGAATCGATTTCAATTATCGATACGCGTCGCGCAAGCGCCCGTTCGATATAGAAACTTTCATCGCCCGTTATCGCATCGGAAAACGGACTCTTCGAATCGTATAGCTCGAATCGTCAGATCGAATGTTCGAGATTGAGTTTCAGTTGTCGAACGGTCCGCCGTCAACCGTCGCAGATTGAATTTTTCCTCTCATTCGTAAAAAAGCGCGATAACGGAACTCCACAGTGGACAATTTCAATTTGTTGAGAACAGTATATTCGTCGTGCGGTGAAGTGTCAACGATAGGTGTGCTCGACAAGTAAATCGTGCGGTATCCAAGTTTGTGCTAAGAGGGGTAGGAAGCGAATTGTCGAAAAATTATTGTCGCCGACATATCGATCTAACATTTTTTTTTAGCTCGGAGCCGCTGTGCCGAATTGCAGTCGAAGCGAGGAGCTTATGCGGAAGAAGGTTACGAAGAAATTTGCGAAGGAATTTGTCCGCCGAAATGATATTCGGGTGTGCGATCATTGTCGAAGCGTGTCAAACGACCGTATGTATATACACATATCTATACATGTATATATATGAACGTATATACACCACATATATCCCTCGCAAAATGGATTGTACAATTACGAAAAAAGGGGACTACGAATTTTAATCCTTTGTAAAGGTGTCGTTCGACAATTAATCGCGTCGTCGTTAAATGCTATTTTTTTTTTCTTTACGTCATACACTATTTTACTTTCGCCATTACGGATACGCATTTCTCTTTTGTCTCATTAATTCGCCACCTTAATTCTCCGGAAAGGTTCCATCACAAAGTGTCTTTTTTGTTCGTTTATATCCTTTTAATTATACCTCGTAAACTAAGACCCGGCGCGCAACGAAAATCGCGAGCGTCGTTCGCTTTCATCAAATCTAATAATCCCGGTAATATTTTTTTTTTTTTTTTTTTGTTTAACAACAGGCACGAGTCAGTTCAATTGAATAGCAGTCGATCGTTATTGATACGCGTTAACTGCACGATTTGCACTATATCTCATTATTGTGTTCTGGGTGTAACGTGTGTAGTCTCTACAATCATCTTCCCTTTCCAATCGCAATTTTCTCTTCTCCTCGTTTAATTCATCTTTTCATTAATCTTCGTTCGCACGAGTAATCGCAAACATCGAACGATTACGCAGGTATGATGCCTGTGTACGAAAGCAAACATATTTCAGTGTACACTGTGTATGCAGTATGGCTGTCTACGCCCTGTGTGTACGCGTGTAAGTGTGTGCGTCCGCGTACGTACGTAAGGTACGCAACGCGGTTTATCCCGGATGATTTAGGCACACGATCGAAGGCAACGAATGATCGATTCTATCTATTCTCTCGATTCTCGCCGCGAAACGTGAGAATTTCATAGCGCGGCCGACCGAGGAATAAAAATCATTATCCGTCGCGTTAATCACTTTAACCCGCCATCGTCCTCGTTCCTAAGGGAAAAGGGGAGGATGCTACTGTTAACTTCGTGTCCTATGGAGTGTGGCGTGTTACCGATTCGCGTCACTGTGTGTCTGTATGTGTGTGTGTGTCTATATGGTTGTGTCGCGTTTTACGTTAAAAGACGTCGACGCGACCGCGAAAGAATCTAGGAAACCGCCTAAATCTTAAAATTGAGGTAGAATAATACATCATGAACCAGGGACAATGTACCTGCGCGCTAGTTTTCTTTTCCATTTCGGATGTCGTCCGACTCTCTCTCTCCCCCCTTGCGTCTCGTCCTGCCTAATCGTCCGGATTGTGTACGTCAAACAGAAAGATCGATACGGAAGGTTGGATACCGGCGGTGTACGACTTTTTTCATTCCCACTCTCGTGTCCCATCTTCGCCGTTCGCGCCGCTTTTTTTGCCATTCCGCGACGACCCAATTGGCCGAGTCCTCGGCTGATTGTTCGGCGTCCCGATTAATGAACCTGGCCCGACGATCGCCCGTCATCGTTCGACGTCCGTCACAGTCGTCATCGTACGTCAGCGAATAAAACGCGCCCGTCATTCGCTTAATCTGCCTCACGCTCAGACGCGACATTTACGAACTGGCTCTATTAATAACGATTATTTACTTTACGACGACCTATCTTTATATTATATTACCAACCTTGCGATTTAACGCTATTTATGAGACGAGAGATTCATACTTTTTTTTCCCCCCCATTTTAATACGAAGTGGTAATCGGAAGTCGGGGCGACGTTCGATCGGCGACGATCGATGAATCATCGGCCGCGAGTCGATCGCAGCGCAGTAATCACAATAATTATCATAATCGCCCACTTGTTACCGTTAGCCTAGTCGAGAACAATATTACAATAATTACGTCATAATTATTATCGCATCGTAAAAGTCGTACGTGTACAATGTTACTGCGTTCATAGTGTCGAATACACACGACGATTATTGCGACCAATATTAATTCATATATATCAATAGTGTCTGTAATTCGACGAGATTGCAAATTATATTTATAAACGAACTGGGTATTAATATATAGATTAATATTGCGCTTGCGTCGCCGTGGTACGCGACGGAACAGAATGCTTATTTTTTTGTTCAATGCGCGGAATCGATCGATGCTCGCCGATCGAACTGTCGCTAATTAATCGACCGGTTAATTGCGAACAATGATATACGCAATGATATCGATAACTACCGCGCGAACGCCCGCCATTTTCAATGGATCAAAAACTCAACACTTACGCTCGAGGCTCGGTCGCCCAATCCGCGATAGCTTAGAAAATATTTGTGCCGTTTTATACAAAAAACTTAAGCTTACCCCGTATTAACGAACGGATCACCTATAACCTAAAGTCCGCGGATAAGAAGTTATGATACAGAGCTGTCTCTCATCTTTCCTTGCCTTTGTACAAACGTGTGTCGCGTGAGTGTCACAACTTGTACAGTGCCGGGGGAATTATCGTTATCATTATCATTATGCGAGTGTTTCATCTTCTTCCGCACCTCTCTCTCTCTCTCTCTCTCTCTCTCTCTCTCTCTCTCTTTCTTCTCATTTATAATAATTAATGCGCACGGCGGGTTCGCGATTATCTTCGCGAATCTTTATCGCGTATTTTTTTTTTGTTCATCTCTCTCACGACCCTCGTACGTCGAAAAAGTCTACTGATCGTCGATCTCTGTACGCACCTTGTTAATCTAGGAACTGAAGTTTCTTTGTCTTCTCATCCGCGAGACGAAATTAACGGAAACGCGAACTCTGCTTCGATCGGCGATCAGCTCGCAGGCATCGAATTTATGCCGTGATTCTTCGGCGTACGATCGGATTTTTAAGCGTTTAACTTGAGAATCGGACAATTATGCCGGAGAGAGGACGAAGCTGCGACAGGCTGTCCCATCCGAGTCGAGTTCTGCCAACGTCGGATGACATCGAGTCTTTTGACTTTTGTCACCACTTCATCGTTTTGCACGACTGTTCTTAACGAGCGAGTCCACATATTTGCCGAAATACGTGCAAAACGATTATTCCTGCCACGGAACTTTATATGATTCACCGTGGATTTGAGCGAGTTTAAGACTCGTTTCTCTCGCAGCTCCGAATTTCTAATGGAATCCTGTGATCATCGTTTGTACTCGTCACGCGTCTGATGACAGGATTTAGCTTACTGTTAAGTCGTTCAGTAGCACGAACATCGAAGCTGCGTCCCGTTCTGTCTCGAATAGCGAAAATCGTACACAATCAGACCGGATAATCGAATTTGCTTTTACCAGTCGTTACTTCGATCTGCCACGTCTGACTGTGATCGACTTTCACTGTACTGTAACACATACGCGCGCGTATGTTCGTATCAAATCTGTATCGCGAAACGCACGCAACGCATTTCAATGCTCGCGCTTCAATGCGTGTTCTCACGACAGCCCGTGAGTTTTGTACTGACGCCCATTGTACGGCTCTAATGCCGGGTAAGTGTCGCAGGAAGCACATGTGGAATCCTGTGCACCATTATCGTTAAGCCTCTCCTTACATACAGTACGACAGAATTGATCAGCGATACTTAACTGGACACGATGAGTGCAAACTTCTTCCTTGCTGTCCAAGTTCGATTAAGTGTAAGCAAGACACGTTGTACGTAAAACGCATTACCCTGATATCATGGGCATATTATATTAAGTCATGTCGATACAACACGAGTGCAGAGTACACACGAGCCACTCGTGAAAATCGACAAGTATGCATCCACGGACATCCAGTTAAGTACCCTGCGACACTACGACTTATCTCAAAAATTCGTCACGACGTACGTCGTGCGACTGCGCATTCCATCGTGGGAGATCACGCTCTGCCCAGAGGGAATGCGCGTGTTACGTATGTTAATCGTGCCTGAACACGTATCGCTTGAGCCTCGTCACAGTATATTAATCGTTTACGTACATAGTCGATCGTGTCGCCACGAGTCGTACGCGAATTCGCATCATTTGTCTTTGATTGCCATATGAACGGTACAAAGGAGTCTGCGAAACGGGACAGACTCCTCAGCGTCGAGCGTCAAGGTCAAAGACCGCGCTCACTCTATCGACCTAATATTCGCGTCTTTGCGCCCGATACTAATTAGACCGTGGCTCTCTGTGGCACTGCGAGGGAAGCTTCGTTCCAGGGGGAGTCGTACTTAACGAACCTGATCGATTTCTCTCGGACTCGCTCGATCGCGACCTTGACAATTTTAGCTCGTTCGTTTTTCTTTTCTTTTTTCTTTTCGCTACCCCGCGCCTCGCCTCGGCTCGGCGAGCCAATTTCGTCCGAGCGAACCGGTTCGTGAAATCTCAGGTGGTTTAAGGGTATGTCCTTGCCACAAAGTACGTCCCTGACCGCCCTGCTGCCGCCCCCAGGTCACCCCTGACGGACGTCTCCTGCCCCACGTTCCTCGCTCGGAAGCGAACTATCGCTCCTTCCTCTCTTTATTGTCGAACTCGATCCGTCCTTGATGCCTTAACTGGCTCGACATACGAAAATGCTAGATGGAAGCTATGCGCTTCTCCCGTTAAGGTGCGACGATACTACGACACTCTCGAAATAATGCGAATTTTCCGTTACGACGGTTAGAGCTGTGTATAAGAATCGAATGTCGGGATAATCGTTCGTTCAAAAACTCGGAATACAAACGGGTAGAGATACAAATAGGGTGGCGCGGACAAACGTAAACCGCGAACGTCGCGCGCCCCGTCGCTTAAAGCATCAAAGAGGAACGTTCTTTGAAGCGTGCCGCTTGCGCAAATGATGCAAAAAAAGCCAATGGTGCAGCGAGCATCTCGCGGGATTTCCGGGTGCAATGTCCGTTGAAAAGCTGTCGACAAAATTCAAACGACGAGTACTCGCGGTACATCTCGCCTATCTATGTATATCACATACGTCGGTGTGTAGATATACATACACGTGGCACGCGGTATTGATCGTCTGTCAGTTAATCTCGATCGTTTGAATGAGTCTGATTCTCTGACGGTAGGGGTGTTTTTTTTGTAACGGTGACGCACAGTAAAAATATGTCGTCGCATACTCACGATGTCCACAGTCAAAGAACAAAAGGATTCTCGAAGATTGCCTTCCGGTTCGGAAGGTCAACTCCGGCATGAGGTAACAGTATTCGCCATTTTTTGAATTGGATAGACATGGTGAGTCTGCCGGGTTGCACGCGGTGCAGCGGCGTTCAAGGGAATCTCTTTTCTCTCTCAACCCTTGCTCGATACTCGTCGTCGAGTATCGTACTTGATACTCGTTCGTCAAACATGAGTGATTGCGAAACGCTGATTGGGCCGAGTCCCGTTATTGAATCGAGTCGAAATGTGACGACGCCTCGTGCTTTATCACGGCTGGCCGTTTTGCGTTACGTGACGATCGCAAAATGGCGTGCGGTGAGTTCGTCATGAGGGATGAGGTTACGAATGGAACTCGGCCCGGCAAAAGCATTGGCAAAGGGTCGCTTGTTCATTGGCGGGGGATGGGCCGCGATTTAGTGCAATTTCTGACCCGTACACGTCGACGTAGCTGGTGAAACGTTTGAAAAGGCGTTTCTTCACTCTCATGTCATCAACTTCGACGTTCGAAGGTCAAGCTCGTCCTACTGGCGTCTTGACTTAACTTTGATTATTTCGTTTCGATACGCTTGCGTCAAACCGTATTCATCCGCTTTCATGGTCTATCAAGTTCGAGAACCTCCAACGACGGATCTCGATTAAGAACGAGCCACCGATCGTCAGGGATAACGAATTCAGTTCAATAGTCCACAGTATGTTCGTATATACCGTACCTATCAGAAGCGTAATTATACTTGCTATCATCCGATCGTTACAGCGTACCACCCCATTAATAACCTTACATCAAATCCGATAAGAAGCGTAAATTCTCGTAACTATCATATACCGTTCCCTAGCATACCGTAACGTAACAGTTAACTTCGTTTCGCACCCTCCATTACATGTTACCCGCCCTCATCGGTGTTTCATCAGGAACAATATCACCGCTGAGACACCAATCAACCTGCTCCTAATCCATACTTCGAACGTAAAAAACCGTAATCATCAGCCCATACGTATCATAAACATTTCCGTAAACAATTCCCAAAACGATTCAATCAACGATCCTGTAAACAATTTCACGCAAGTCCCCGCAAACGATCTCATAATCGAATCTGGCAAGCGACTTCGATACCGATCACATGGACGACCATGAAGCCAACCTTACGACCGACCTCAAGGTCGATGTCATCGCGCTGGATACCGATCCCGCCAGCCAGCCGGTAACGAAACTGACGAGCCACGTCGTTAACAATTTTGCAAACGATTCCGCAATCGATTGCGTAGACGATCTTGTTACCGATCTCGTAAACGATTTCGTAGACGATTTCGTTACCGATCTCGCAAACGATTTCGTAGACGATCCCGTTACCGATCTCGCAAACGGTTTCGTAGACGGTCTCGATACCGATTTCGTAGACGGTCTCGATACCGATTTCGTAAACGATCTCGATACCGATTTCGTAGACGATCTCGTTACCGATCTCGCAAACGATTTCGTGGACGATTTCGCAAACGATTTCATAGACGATCTCGTAGCCGATTCCGCAAACGATCTCGTTACCGATCTCGCAAACAATTTCATAGACAATTCCGCAAACGATTTCGTAGACGATTCCGCAAACGATCTCGGAAACGATTCCGCAAGCGACTCCGATCCTCGCGACCGACTCGACAAGATCGGCGAACGACTCCGCTGGTCGACTTGCCGCGATCGGCGGCCTCGTCCCGACGTTCGCCAGGCGATCGACGTGTACGGTCGGTGGGGCAGGCGAGGTTCTCCCTAGAAAAGCAGAAAGGAGACCCGAGTGCGGCGAGCGTCCCCCTTGGCCCGTCGGGCCATCCCAAACTGTCAGACGGACGGGTCGCTGCCGGGGGCGGAGCCCGTCTTGCTGCCGTCGACACCAGCGCCGCCACCGTCGCCGTCACCCCCACCCTCTCCGCCCCTGTACGGCGAGCCGCCGGCCCCGCGCGCCGACAGACCTCGGAAATCCAGGTTGTACTGAAAAAAGAGCCCCGAAATTCCCACCTGTTAGACACTCGGCACTCAACGTGGACCCCCCCTTTCTAGCGGGGGGGCAAAGTGGGGGTTGATGGAGGTTAGAGAGGGGGTGGGCTGCGAGTCGCTTGGACGATGCTTCTTTGCGGTGGAAGAGGGGTAGAAGATGAAGAGTTGCGAATAGTCAAAGTGGTTTTGGATGATTTTTGAAGAATGCGTTTCGATTGCTGGTGAGGATCGAGGAAGGTGGGGGATGATAAGCCTGAGGTGTGTGCAGGGGGTGAAGAAGCACGTTCAAGCGGCTCGTTCAAACTTATGATACTTCTACGTTCTCTCATTTTTATCTTGATGTTAGGACACTCCAGCGCCGTCATACGTGGCGGGATCATCTGTATGTACATATAAATGCATAGCGCGGAGATCTCGTATCCCGAGCGTCGGTTCTGTTATTCCGGGAGAAATTTTTGAAAATTTCAGTGAGATGCCCGGCTCTCGAGACTTTCCGCCCGGCCGGACCTCGGAATACGCTGATCTCCCGCGTAAGAGTTATCAAACTTTTGTTACACTGCAGTTACATCGTAGCCATTCCTGTAAGAACCGCTGGAAAAAAGAGTCGAGGCCTAAGTTAATCATCTGTAAGTGTCATCCCGTGTTCAGTGTTAATCCCGACAGTCACCGCGCGCGTGTCACGTCGGTTCGCAAAAATAGCAGAAAATGGCAAAAAACAAGTGTAATGAAAAATTCAAGCGAGAAGCCATTAACAGCAGCAGCGGCAGCGGTCTAATCAAAACGATGAGAGCCAGCGTTAAGAACGTCGAGCGAGTCGTCCGATGATCAGCGACGAACTCAACGAACCAAAGGGAAGCTAAAGGCTCGCGAGTGAAGCCAGCGTAGCAGCAACGGAAAACAGAACGAACGAATCGAACCTGTACGATGATACGTGATCAGTGTCCAGTGTGTGTATACGTGGGCGCGATACGCGTTTGTAATCGGTAGTGGTAGCAGTCTTAGAAGTGGCAGAAGTGGCAGAAGTGGCGGAAGTAGCGGTAGCGGTAGAAGTATGCGGCTGTCGGCGGATGTACGTGGCAACGTCGTGCGATGCTGAAGAACAGGGTCGTGGGTGCGCTCGTGCTATCTCGGTAGCGTCGCGTGTCTTAGGTGCTGCAGCTGTGCGTGGTGCAGCTGCAGCTGGAGTAGCTGCAGGTTCTGCAGGCAATATGGCGCCTGCGTGCTGCAGCCGTAAGATCCGGCGGGCGTCGTCGAGGTGTAGGGGATGACGGAGGGATGGACGAAGGAGGCTGAGTTCCTGGGGGTGGGACCGGAAGCGTTTAGGGGTAGAGTGCCATAAGGGGAGCATGGGAGAAGGTTTGGACGGAGGATGCCGTGGAATTGGGCGGAGGTGAGAGGATGAGGTTGAACGTAGGGACTCGACGACGGCAGGAGCTGCGGGCTAACTGGATATAAGCAATCCTCTTCGGCCAGGCCGGACGTCGGGCTCAGTTCCACGTACTGCGGCATGCTGACATTGTGCTAGGCGACGGAATAAACGGAATGGACACATTTTCTCTCGTATTCTCCTCGGCCGCGGCTATGGGACGCTGAGGGGAGGGCAGGGTGGGAAAAGTCGCGGGGTGGTCTCTGCGAAGTGTCGTGGGCGGATGAATGGAGTGGAACGTGAAGAGCGGGAGGGACCGTGGGTGGACTTTGTACCGAGATCCGGTGCGTTCGGTGTTAGGTGCAAAGGTTAAAAATGGTGGCGAGGAAGTTTGTTTGGAAAAAAGGAGAGACGCACGTATGCTTCCCGGTGGGCCGCGAACGTTCCGTACCGCGGAATGTTCATGGATATTCATGCGAGATGGAATATGTTGAAGCGGCTGCCCGCGGAGAGTTAAAGGAATTTTAGTTCTCCTAGGTGGGCGGCGAATTAAATTTTTAGAATGACTCGACCCTTTCTCTCTGCATACGTACGTCTGTATTTTCATTTTACCGGAAAAAATCGGGAAACACGCCTGTCCCCATCCTACGTTATATACATCATGTACATCTTATCCAATCTGTCGAATAGAAATCGAACGTCGGTAACGTTTGATTTCGGGAACGGCCGATCGAGGGTCATTACCAAGAGATTGGCATCCGTAAAAAAGTGCGCACACTGTTCTCTGCAGTCCAATGACAGTACGGTATACGCCATGTGGATCTCGAGGGATCGCGCGTATCGATCTTACCTTTGTGGCGCAGACGAAGCATGTGGTAACCACCTTCGAGATCACGTTCATTAGATTTTTAGTCTCTTGTATAACATTGTCAACTTTGGTGAAGGTGGCGGCCTTGCCGACGGTCGGATTCTTCACGGTGAACTGTAGCTGCTGAACGTAGGTGGGCACACGGTCGAGGTTCTCCAGGAGTTCTTTCTTGTGCGGTCCACCTGGTACCTGCACCCATATAACATTCTATACAAGCTTGCCTCGGAATTCGCGTCGCAACGCAAACGTGTTTCCAGCTCGCTCCCCATTAATCGTCGGCGTCCGAGCAACAAATTCCGCGTAAACAAATACTCCGCTACGCACAAAAAGATCGCTAAGTGACAACAAGTGCATGAGCATTATTTCTGTTTGTGAGAATGAGTGCACGGATGAGGCGTATGCATAGCAAGTTCTTTCGCGGCACGCAAATTAGGATGTGACGCGTAAGTCGGAGGAACCGAAAAACGATCCTTTCCAATCGTAGGCCAACGGCAGCAAACGGCGAAACACGCTTGCTTTACGAAATTGCGATTCGTGTAATAAGTGGCGCTTTTTCATAAATAACTTCTCCCGGTAAGCAATGCCTGCTTTCTATTGATTGCAGAGTCAATTATTCGTTTATCTCATTAACTAGACAGTAGTAAATAGATACTTTCTTATTAATGGCAACATATGGATATACGTGTACATATATAATATCATCTTTGCATCTATGTTAATTAACGGAAAAAATCGTGTCGTCTATCTGCCCTAAGCAAAGAACACAATGCAGAACTCTTAATGGAAAGTATAAGTTGATTGAGAAGAGCATCAGAGTGACTGTGTGAATGACAGTGAAGTAGTACAGACCTTGTTGTTTTTGCAAGCTTCGCGTATGTTAGTATCATAGGCGTTATTATCAAACGGGGATCGCGTGGCTCTCGCAACGAAACAGTCAAGATGGGCCGAACTCCGACGAATGAAATTCATTCGGAATCGCTCGCGACGCGCATTCGATAAATTGATACGTACGAAGCTCCGTTCAATCGATGCCTCCATTTTTCGCGGCTTAGCTACAGATAATTGGCCGAGATCGAGAGGCCGGCAATGCGATATCGTACCAGATAAAAATCCCATCTCGACTGTGTGCATACAGATTATTATTATTTCTCTTTCATATATTTCTTTCACCCTCGGCAAAAATATCGGCCGCAGTGACTTCATATCGGAAGCTAGCAAAAACTGAGACATAATACTCATGCCCCAGATAGTGGAAGGAGGGGGACCACAATGCACATAGACGTCGTCCACAGACGGAAGCATTCCCGTAGCATCTAAAACACACCTTACTAATCGTACACAAAAATTCGTAAATGTACGTACACAAAATAGATTTACCAACAAAACGATAATCGTAGGTGGCAATTCAGATGGCGTGATGCGCGCGAGCTTCAATAAAAGTCGCTTCGGAAAGTTTGTACATTCGTCGGAAGAAGCACGTTCGTTTCCGTTTTCTTTCTTTGTTAGTATGTTTTCCGTGTTACATGGACGGGACGGACAAACTGTCCGACGCTCGCGGCCTAGACGAACGCGAGAATTGCCCTGACACCGGGCGTGTGTGCGTGCGTTCGTCCGTTTCGTTGATCACCCGTTGAATGGCAGTCCATCGGCAGCTGTGGGAACGTGTTTCTTCCGTGGGAAAATTAATGAAATCGTCCCGTCAGTGCGAACGAGTACAATCGGTCGACTCTATTCTCGTGGTTAAAACTCAAAAATTCTACCATTTCACTGTCCTCAATCACGTTGTAGGCTGCCGTTCAATGTGTCATAACTGTTTGCATTTCTTTTTTTACTGCAACGTGCTTTTTTCGAAATTGTCTCCCATTCGAAAAATAGAGAAACAGGTAACGATCGGGCTACGTCATTCAGGAACTGAACGTTTAAAAATGTGGTCCTATATGTGTGTGATCTTGCATAGCAATAAATATGTATATATAATATAGATGTATATAATATAATGACAACACCCAACAACACTGGAACAATGAAGTCGCAAAAAAGAGAGATAGAGAGAGCTGCTATTGCACGGCAATGAGGACGATTTGTACAAGGCGAAAATGATCTCTATTTGCCCAACAGGGTCTAAAGTAAAGAGAGAAAGAGTTACCTGGATGAAGGCATTCAAGAGCGAGGGTCAAAAAGGGTCTTATAATACAGAATATTTTACAAGGTTAGCGCTTTCTTCGTATGTCTTTTTTTTTCCAAGATAGAATGTAGAGTTCAAAATGGTTTTGGATACTATGTATATTCGGCCTAGCTAGGAGGGTCGAAAGGGCAGCAAACGTGTTAATTCGAACATGTCTAAATGCTAAGAACTCGCATCGTGGCCACACCGAATCTATCACGTCCGATCTTCTCGCCGCGGATGATGAATCATGACGCAGAAGCGTTTATGGCGCACTACTCGCTCTCAACGAATGCACAGCAGCAATTTCGAATTAGCATACGCCTTCCATAGAACGTTGCGAAGCTGACCGACCTGAGAGTGTCCAGAGCAGTGCGAGCAGTCGACCGCGCATAATATACACAGCTATTACCGATGAGAACAAGCCACCGATACTGCGAATATGGCCGACGGTGCCGCGATTATGTACAACGACGTCTCAACTTTCCACCTCCCACCCCCCACTCCCTCCGCAACCAGCCCCGCCACCAATATTCCGATAGACTCGATGCGGCCGACGACAATCGCAAATTACGAAAAAATGAAACTCAACAGCGAAAGATGTAAGTAAAAAAGGTTATCCAATATAGCAAGGAGGTAAGAAAACTCGGAATCAAGTCCAATATAGAGTCCGTATAATAAACAATGGTGAAGTAAAAGTAATGATCGTAATAAGGTAAGTAAGGGGTGTATCGTATGTATATCAATAATATATCAACATCAGTCCAATTAAGAAATGTGTGAATTCAGGTCAGCTTTCGATCTACGACGGGCGCGTCGGCCGGCACGTACCTGATAGCTGAATTGTCTCACAACCTTGTACAATCTGTTCGCCTCCTCGGCGAAATACTCCGCCTGGGTGAAGAGGTCCTGCGTCGTCTTTAGGGCGCCCTCGCCTCTCGTGAACTGATACATCGAGAACGCCATCGACGACATGTTCTTCGCGCGCTTCACGATGTCGTTGTTCTCCTCGAGCGCGCTTCCGCTCTCCTGCCATTTCTCCGTCTCGGCGTCCATCTCCGACGTGATCAGCTTCATCTCAAGGCCAGCCTTGGCGATCTTTGCCTGCTCCTCGCTGTCCAGCCGAACCGGCTTCAGCGGCTTGCTGGTCGTGCCGTGTTTCTGCAATCGGTCCGTTCCGCTCTTGACATCGTTCACCCACTCTCACCGATTGCCGAGTTAAGTACCATCGATCGCAAACATGAGTTTTTTATCCCACTTGTCGTTTGAGCGAGTAAATTGACGAATCGAGGTGGGGATAATTCATTACGGAAATTTGCACCCTATTAACTTCGTGTAGTGCATGGAAACCGATGGAACAAGCAAAAAGGGAGTAACTCTACGTCAAAAGCCGAAAATATAGAATACTTAACATTTTTTCTAAGGCTTTGTTTAGGAGAGAAAATCCAATTTGAAATATCGCCGGGTAAGTATGCTTTCACTTTACGATATTTCGTTACAGCGTATTTCAATGCAGACCATTGAGTAAAGGAGATGACGAAGGAAGGGGATATAAAGGAGTAGAAAGAAGAGGGAGTAACGAAGAAGGTGAGAGGAGAAGAGGATGATATCTTTATCAAAAATTTTTCTTTATGATAAAGATCGTGGGAGGAGGAGAGAAAAATCTCAAAAGAAAATATGGTATTTTTTATTTTTGACTTTTCTTTTCAGTTTCCCCCGTTTTCGATCGCACCATCGGTAATCAATCGCCCCGTATAATCCAAGTACGTGAAAATTAGCGTATCCAGGACGTGGCGAACAGGATGTGACGAATGACTTACCCCTGGCCGAGGCAAAGACATGTAGACCTGCTTCTCCGGCCGATTCTGACTCAACTCCAGCACGTCCTTCGCCACCGTTGTAACATCCGTCATTAGCCACTGCCACATATCGGCGAACACTGCGAAACACAAGCCAATAAGTCCCGATTCCATTTCGCAATCGACAAATCAATCAGTCATTCGGTACAATCGCCTTCTACGCGGCAACACACGCGAACGGCAGATTTTATTCCGATCTCGAACCGATCTAGCGACAAACTAATTGCTCATTCATATTTATAGCGTTCGAAATCGTGATAGGGAAGGTTCGAGGGTAGGGATCGTTCGCATAAATGAATAGGAATTGCGTTACCTTCGAGATTCTCCTTAGCTATTTTACTGGTCGGATGCCTAGCTAACGTGTGCGCCGCCGTCACCACTTGGGGACCGTATATTCGCAGATTGATCTCGGTGAACTTCGCCGACACTTGCAGCGACTCCGAGAGGGCGACGTGTCTCAGGAGCTTGCACACCTGTTTTAATAATGACGAATGATGCGCGATGCCTGACATTGGGGGAATATCGATTCCGGCCCGTCGAGCCGGAGAGTGCGAGTGATTTACAGCCTCGCGCCTCTCTCGCCGATCGAGTTCCCGACCGTGGGAGGCCAAACTTTTTGCCCGCCGATTAGTCTCGCGCCCGCGCGAGAATGGCGACTACGTGCCAACGGATCGTACGCCGGCGACGCGTTAATTTCCCGGATAATGTGTGCTTTATCGCTAACGGGCACGGTACGTGATGCATGGCACCGCGCCGGCTGCATTTATCTATGATTCATTTTCTGCGGCTTCGATTCCGGTATTAACGGTATCCGACCGTCTTATATCGAACCTGGCTGCCTTGCCAAGTTGAATGAGGATACTGTTTCAAAACTGAATCGGACGGTTTCTTCCGTTCGCGGATGCTCAAAGTTTCGATAAACCACGCGGTAGCTCGAGGTTTGATAAAAAGTCAAACATGCTCGAGTGAACAGCGAATCTGAGAAGCTCTTTAATTTCCTACGTACAATTTTCTCGTCACGTGCGTCTTTATCGGAGTCTCGCCTCTTCTATTGAACTTTCGCTCGTGTCAGGGAATCGACACCTAACGTCTCGAATGGCTCGTCGAACGTTTCTACCGTGTAGATCGCAGGTAAAGGGACAGTCAGGACTATTTGCACTCACTTCGAGAATGTGCTCGATGTACTCGTGAAACCTGTCGCTGCTCTCTTGAAGGCGATCGATGTCGTTTGCCAGGGCGAGGTTCCTGATCGTCGAGACCAGCTCCTGGCCAGCCTTGGTCACCTGTCCGAGGTCCCCCGCCTGCTCCATCGTCGTTGTGCTCAATTGCTGACGAAGATCCCTCGTCGCGCGTAACACGCCCAGCACGGCCTGTTCCATTTCCGAGCTTGGCGAACCACCTCCGCCCTCGTAATTCTGACAAAAATTCGCACAGCTCAATCGGTACGTTCCGCCTGCTCGATCGCTACCTCCTCGCTTGTAAGTCCAGCCTTCTCTTCCTCACTCATAAGTCTACCCTTTCTTTCCTGCCCCTCTGGGACCGAAGATCTACGTCGCCAGTACGGTCCTCGAACAAGTGCGAAACGTGCGCGAAATGTTTCGCGTTCGAGAAATATTTCAAAGGCGCGAATGTCGATACGGATGCATTTGAGGACCGGATAGGTTTCAACTACGTGTCCGGATTGTAAGTGTACAAACGTCTCCGTGAATACGCGTCGAGGAGCGATCGGATGCGAATTTACGACAGGTTAAGTATTTCAGACACGTTTCCGATACCCGGCAATATTACTAAATCTGCATATCTGTGCGTGGATTTTACATATTCCGAAAGTGTGCAACTTCGCTGACACTTAATTGGAAAATTAAACAGCGGAACGAATAAGGTCAGCGAAACGTATTGTTGGATAAGCAGGTCGCAGAACCGTTAACAAAGAGCCACATTAAACAATCTTACGCGAAATATGCGAACGCACACCGATAATCCTGATATTCGTGGCGGCTTCGTTAGCTTACACAGGGCGGAAATGACGATTCATTTTTAGCCCGAGCTTCGCAGGATGAATTGACCGTGCTTTTCATATCGCGGCCAACGACAGTCAGGACTCACCCGACCTTCGTTTCATCCGGCTTTACGGGGGAAAACGTCACCCCTTTTTTGTCAGGCCACGACCGATTGCAATTTCACCCCCTACGACAGCCTGGCTCGAATATCTTTCCACTTAAATACTTTTAAATCCGACATTGTTCGAAACCCTCGCCCAGCGCTGGCCGCTGTTTCCCTGCTCTCCGTTTTTTTCCCCCGTTCTCCTTCTCCTCTCTCCCTTCCCCTCTTCTCTCCTTTTTCCCCGTTGTCGTCGGGCCACGAGCCGTTTCCGATTCTTTGACGATCGCCCATCCCTCCCGACAGCCATTTTCAACGATATTTGCCAGGATCGCAGGTGACGATAATCGTGGAACTTTGCCGCGAGTTAATCGAGCGCATTGTAAACCAAATTGGCGCCGACTCGCTTTCATCGTAATGTACCGGATTAATGGGAGGTTTTACCTTAATCCGTTTATCGGGCACGAATGTAAACTCTGATAAAATGCGATACGCGTTTAACAGCGCGAGTTGGCCGGCGCACCGCACTCCCGATGGCCGAGTTCGAATGACAGAACGCCACTTCGTGTTTATTTCCGTTTTGGATAGCTGTGGCACTCGGCTAGCGTTCTCCCCGAATGTCATTGGTGGATAAGACGGTCGAAAGTTTCCTAAACCGATTGAAATTCCGAATGAGCCATTCGAAAGCTTACGAAGAAAGAAACATTTCTGTGACTTTTTTACCTTGTATCTCAACTGTGGAAGGCGGGGGAAGGTAAATTGCCGTGTCCGTTTCTTTCAACATTGCCTCGGGATATAGTAGAAAAACCGATCAGAAAAACATTGATTTTATACTAAGCGATTTGCGGATCACGAATGCTACTTTTTCCTAAGATGAATGATTACTAATAACGTCTCTCTCATTTTTTGTCCTTTCTCTGTGCAGCAATAATTAACATTTACACAATAGATGTTTTCATAATATTTTTGTCAGGCAAGCTATTCGTGGTCAGACAAGGGAGTAAGTAGATGGTTGGTAGACAAGCTGTTGGTGGTCAGACAAGAGAGTAAGTAGTTAGGTGTCGGGTGCGTTCTTCGTGGTCAGACATGTAAGTATAGTGGTAAGTGGTGAGGGACAAGTAGTAGTGAGTTATAAGTACACTTTACCCTCCACCACCCCCACTGTCAAGATACAAAGGTGAAAATTCAGAAAAATTAATTTTTCTTTTTTGTAAGCTATGGAATGGCTCATTCGGAATGACGATCGGTTTATGGGTCGTTTTGACCGTCTTATTCGGTTATGCATTTTTCGTTAGTCTGTTTCCGTGTTAGTGTGGTGGTTGAATTTCGAGTGTGCGCGCCATCAATTGCGGACTTTGCTGAATTTATGAAAATAGTCAACGTGAGCGCGAGCGGTTGTTAAAGGAGAAAATTGTTCGAGACGCGATAGAGTTATGGCAGGATCGGAATTACGGAGTGTATCGTAATTAGACGCATTCCGCGGGCTTTGCGGAGGAAATACAGTGAATCCGAGACGGATACGAGTAACATTCCCGATACTATTACGTACGTCGGCTCTTACGTAAATCCGGTTTTATTAGATTGCGTACGTGTAGTGTCGTAATTGCAACCGTACAGGGTAATCTACTCCTATACAGCCCCGATCGTAATCTACCCCTCCCCGTACGCTGCTCTTCGCGACATAGCGCTGAAAAGCAAATAGTGTCAGCGCTGAATTTACTGACATCGTACTAAAATGGTTTCTTAAGCTGTTCGTATGAAATGTAAACCTGGCTTACAAAACTTTAGTGTCGTTCGCGCGAACGTTCACACATCTTCCCATCGTTTCATTTTGACATAGGTTGACTTTCGTCACGTTTCGCCGGATATCGGACCAGAAACGGCTCAATTAAATATTAACACGTGCAAAGAATTAGAATGAACACACAACGAACAGTAAAGCTTCATGAACTTTCCGTTTGAACCTACAGTTCGAGATAATTGAAGCAATTTTACGCATAATATTGCACGTATAAGGTAAAGTGGGGTAAAACCGTACACGGGGCAAATCCGCACTAGGCCCTTATTTATTCGAATATACCTTGTATTGTACCAACTGTGAGATAGAAATCTTCCTTTGGGGCAAGTCCGCCCTAGCAGCATTGTTTTTAATTTATTGAGAAAATCATAAGTTTGAGAACATACTTTTAATCCAAATTAATGCAACTTAAAGAATAAACCATCCACTAAATAAAAACACTACAATTATTAGGTTTTAGTGGAACAGATAGAAAATAAATCAGTTTAAAGTATACTTTACAATTCCTGGGTCGGTTTTTATCCCACTCCACCTTATACATGTTTATGCATTATGCTCTTGTTACCATATCGTTACCGTAATTACGCGTATAAATATTTATAGATATAATTTGACCTGCAAACAGGTATCGATCACTCACCATACTGTTGCCGATTCTGAGAAGCGTGTTGAGCTCGAGTTTGGCGCGATCGCATAGCAGAAGGATATTCTCCCTGTGCTCGTGGCTGGTGTACGCGCTGTCGGTGAAGTCCTGGGTCCTTTCGACGACGGTGTCGAGGGCGGACGTCAGTGTTTCGCGGCATCCTGGCCCGAGCAACGTCATCCTCGTCGTCTCGACGAGCCTCTCGAAGTGTTTTAACGCCGAGCACACCGTGCTACTGTCCCAGTCCTCTTGCTGAGGACTCTGAAAGCAGTGCCAAAGCGGTCGTCTCTAGTGCTTCGCCTCTCAAACGGAACCCAACGCTCGACTCTGTCGCAAAATCATTGAATTTTCACCCCCTGCCCCGAAAATGTCACGGAGCTTTCCGCAATTGCGAATTTTTGATCTTCGAGTGCTCACAAGATACGGCGGAGCGAATCAATTTTTCAATTCTACGATAAAACCAGTTAGGGTAGCTGACATTTAGACGTATTCTGTTTGTTTGCTTCGTGATTCGAGTTTATGCGTTGAATCGTGTACGACACTGTACGTTTTACTTGATTATCCCTATAAGATTTAATGGCAGATGTAAAAATTAACGATTAGAGTTTTTCGAATTTTCTACTTTAGTCAGCTTTATTATTGGTCATGTAAGTGTCCATTTCAATCAATTTACAAGTTATATTAATTAATAATATTTAAGGATATTGTGTATTTGTTAGTATTTATTTTATTCGTTGATTCTTCCGCCGCTACATCGTGTGCATATTTGACGCTAATTACCCGCGTAATTACAAATTAAAGTGGAGAATAGACGGTGAGCGTCGTTGATTTACCGACATTGCACCCCGATCTCGTATTTTATTAAGGTCTGTAGAGAGGCCCCATGCTGGGAGGGTAAGATGCGAGGCTAAACGATCCGCATTGCCATTGTGGACGAAAGAATAACGGCACCATTTTTATACGCGTCGGACGATAAAAACTCGTCGTGCCGTAAATAGCCTCGGAATGATGTCGTAAACGATGCCCAAGCATTACGGCACATTGCGGTAAATTACTGATTTGCATTCGTGACTATCGGCACTTGCGAGCCAGAGATAGCGTTAACAATGTTCACGCCAAACACTGTATTTTTCCCATTAACTCATCAATTAGGAATTGCTCTTGTTTTTGTACGTTTCAACGTACGAACTCCGAGATTAACTGTCGTCACAGTAGTAAAAACACAAAAGAAAATAAATTGGAGAATGTATTAAATTCGTTGCTTAGTCATAAAAGACACCATAGGGCAATATAATTAGTATTTAAATTAACCCATCTTCATAAGTATTAGCGCATATGCGTATGTTTAAACTGACATGAATAACTTTTAAAAATATCAAGCAAATCATCGTATTAATTACAATTCGACGTTGAGTAGAAATAGCCACAATACACGGTATGAAAAATATGACTTCTAACATTTCCTCAATGAACGGCTTTATAGGTCACAGTCCCGTAAACTGACATTTTTAGAATATGCCGACGCGCAGTAACTCATTGCTTCAGAATCCGAGGCGACGCGGAATACAAGTGATTACGTTAAGTACTGTATCTTGTTTCAATCGTTTATTGACTATATAACCGACGCGCCGCCGTTCATGACCCATGACGCCATTTGGCAGTAATATCATTCTCCCCCTCGGCTTACGATCTTTTTAAGGATCGCCAACGCGACGACCTTCGCAGATCATAAGTTACGCGTCGTCACATAAATCGAGCATTTCGTTTCCTACCGATCGTCATCCGCCCGCGCACTGCCAGGCTAGCACCGAATGCCAGTAAATTTTGCCGATAAAGGAGGCTGTCTACCAATTTATATCCCGGAGCACTCGATACACCCGACGTAATTACGACGTCTCTTTGTCCGGCTCGTGTTTCGGCCGATGTCGTCGTTTTTGTTAGTCCGCCTTAACAACGCTCGCCGAGACAATGTTATTCATGGCACTTGGGAAGCATTTGGCAACGGGGACGATCCTCGCGATCCCACCATTTACGAGCGATGTAAGGACGCCGACGCAAGGTCCCCAGGATCGTGCTTTTACACGCCAAACTCGTAAATCGCAACCGCTATCCGCCTTTGCGACCTGATCGATGCTCGCTTATTGGGTCTTATTGAACGAAACAGGTACAGAAACGAATACTTAGCTCCGCGAATTGCCCGAACGACCTTATTCCCGAGATTTCGACCCCGATCGAGCGAGCATATTGGTAATAATGGCCTCTCGCAATTTCACGCGACATCAAACTTGCAAATTGCAGCCCTCTTTGACACTGTATCTCGATTCACGTATGCTCGCTGGCTCCTACCAAGCGAAATGGCACTCGATGCGTGTAAAACCGGAATATCGTCACTTTTGCGAGCGTATCGCTCCCACGGACGTCTGTCAACTTCGAATGGTTCATTTAACGGAAATTTCGCGCCACAGGTTTCAATCGTCGTACCGTGAACCGGTGGCAAAAGCGAACACTTAGCGGAACATTCGCCCTAACTTCGATGTTTAACGTCCCCTCAAACGGACCCATTAGCGCCGTCATCATTTCACAATTTCACGCGACAATCGCTCGCTCAACGAAAACTTACTCCCTATCATGGCGATCAGAAGTTTAAGCCGGGGCCAGAGAGCGTACATAATTCTCGGAGCGGTGTAACGATGTCGTATCGGTCATGACACGATCATAATTTTCTATGATATTACTTGGGTGGGGGGGCGGACGGGCCGTATCACGCCATTCCGGGATCATTCACTCGCTCGAGGACTCGGCGAAGTTTCGCAGGACGAGCCGCCTGGGCAAATATAATTTCGGAGGGAGCAGGACATGTAATTTGATCGGCTCGGCTGTCGCGCGTACACCGTCGGAGATAACCGGAATAACAGGAAAACGGTTAGGGGCGAGAGGGTCGTCCCGCTCGTGTTCAGACGGAAGCTCGCTCCTCTCCCCTCTCACACCCCCCCTTTTCGCCGCCGACGACGGCCTCCGTTTCCTCCGAGGCAGAGATAAAGGTAAAAAAGTACAAAGACTCCGGGATTATTGAGTCGTAACGCAGGGGCGGGAAAAGGGACGGCACGCTGACGCTCGAAATCGTCTGCATCGGGAAGGGAAAGGGGGGGAGGAAGGATCAAATAAAATAAGTCGTGTCCCATTGCCGTGTCAATTTCCCTCCGCTCCGCGTAGCATCCAGCCGACGTCATAATTCGTTGCATAACGGTAGCGGAGCTGAAAGGAATTGTCTCTTTTCATTCTCTTTATTCTTTGTCGCGATAATTTGTAGAGAGTAATTAGGTTGGGAGCGGACTGAATGAGAACGGCGGGAGGGACAAAGGGTCTTGAGAATCGGTTGGTTGACAGCGAGCCGGGTAAGTGACATAAATTAGCCGAAAGTAAGTCGACTCCTTCTGCGACCTACGTGTACCCTATCGGTCGGATATCTTGTGAAATCGAAAAACGTTTGTACTTGGTTCTCTCTCTCCCTCTCTCTCTCTCTCTCTCTCTACCTATCTCTCCCCCTCTCTCTCTCTTTCTCTTTCTTTCTCTCCCCTCGAAACGGCGGCCGATAGGTACTTCCATTGTTTTTCCGAACGGCAAAGCCGACCGAGGCTATTAACGCGACGATTTTCTCGCCGTTTAGCCGGCTCGCATCGACAATTGATTCCGCTTTAAGCGATAAAAGGAGTTTCGCGCGGCCGCCTGGCTCTGGCCTCTACATAAATTCCTTAAGCGGTCGTAAAAACGCAGGCCCGTTTTTTCGTAACCCCGGCCGCTTTCCGCCGAACGGTTCTCACTTTCCGTACAACTCCGTTGGCCAAGTTTCACGACTCCTCTCTCTCTCTCTCTCTCTCTCTCTCTCTCTCTCTCTCTCTCTCTCTCTCTCATCTTTTCCTCTTTCCATCCCTTCTGCCCCCATTTCTTCTTTTCGCTTCTATTACAGGGCAAAAAAAAGAGAGTAGCGAGCCGGCCCCCGGCTTCCGTCATTTCCTCCCTTCGCCGTCCATTCTTTCTCGCCGGCGACGAGTCTCTTGAGGGATTTCCCGTGAAAGCTTGCGGCAATCTCGCGGGCGAGCGGTAATTATAGGTCCGTCGGCGCGTGGATTCTTTAAAACCTTCAGCGGATTCGACCGGTTACGGGAAATGACGGCAGTTTTCTTCCGTCCCCGGCCGTCAGCGTCGGGGAAACTCGCCATTTACGGCGGAACACCGGGTAGAACTGTATCTGTGTACCGTAAGAAATGGAACGGATACGACAATTACGAGGAAACTGCCGCTGACGAAAATCTTAAGTAACTTCATACCGGCTAAACGTCAAAATCCGGCTAAGCGCTTTCCGATATTCCCCCATTAATTGTCCGATATTGCGCTCTATAGTTCGAAAATGAAACAACTTTATTTCTCGAACGCCGATGGTCCTTATCTTTCTTTCAACTTTTAAAGTGACTTTATCTTAGCGGGTGTATCGTCGGAATATAAGTTCCAGTTCGTGCCGCCGGGAGTCTCTATTTATCTTTTAGTTCGGTCGAGTCATTAGCCTCGCGTGAAACTGGTCGAATTCTCCGGTCGTTTCCTTTCAACCGTAAAATAATCGTCAGAACGCATAAAATATATCATCTGCCACCGCAGACGTGTCAACACAGTCGGAAGTGGAAGGAGGAGTCGCGTCCAAGTCTCGAGAGGATCGAGGCCGATAAAGGAGATAATTACGTATTTAATGGCCATTATCGATATCGAATGCCCGTGGCCTTCGAGTGTGGGAAAAGGGCAATGGGCAAGGATCGATCTGGTGTCCGCGAGTTATGACCGCTCGTAGCTTGCCAAGGTCGAGATTCAATGTTCTACGCGAGCGTGGAAGGCGTCGTAAGTCACGATTTTTGGACGAAAGGATTGTGCGCGCTGGAACTGTGCCAGAGTTTCTTCTCTCTCACATTCTCTCTCCCTCTCTCTCTTCCTCTCTTCCTTTCCTCTTTCCTCGAAGCGACTCGCGTTGGTCGCAGCTTCGCGCGGCACTTTTGCGGGAGGATAAGACGTAGGTGGGAAGAATGAGAAAGGGTGAAAATGAGAATTGCGCGTAATTAAGGTGAGTGCGATTAAGTGAGGGTGAAAAGCGCGGGGTAAAGGTTGCTCGGCAAACGTGGATGTAGTGCCCGCCGGCTGCGAAAATGTTTTTGATGCCACGCGCCTTACTTCTCCCCACGCTTAGAACGGTAAGAAACACCCTATGCTTTAATGTGCCTAGTGTGACTATAACTGTCGTTTCTTGCGGCTCCGAGTATCTCACGGTGCGGCATGAAGAATATTAAAAACGTTCTACCCCGTTTTGTATGTGAAACTTTGCGAAAAGTGTACGCTCGCGTCATCCCCGACTCGTACAATTCTGCGTACAGAGAAACAGGGACGAAACTTTAAAATACATTTTCCGTATTGATTCTTCCCCTCTCGAATGGAATAATGACGCACTCGCGATATCCGCAGCAATTTCGCGGAGGAAAGATGCGGTACGGCAAAAAAAAAAACGATGGGAACCTACGAAGCTGAAAATTACGCGTAATTACGCTAAGTGCGTTCAAACGCGGCAGATAGCCGCAAAGTGGAAGTTGCTTTCTGAGCGGGAAAACGTTGCAGCTGCTACCTGTTAAATCGTTTCCCTTATTCACCGCTCTACCAGCAGCGCGTTACACCGACAATACAAAAATGCTCGCTCGCCACTAATTCCCGCGCCGTTCACGTTCCATCGACGTACCGATTTACGAATTAATCTATCTATTAATCCATCCTCTTCTACTGCCTGCTCTCTCATTCATTGTTACACCCTTTACGAGCATGAATTCGCAAACGGGCGCATCGCGCGACGCTGCGGCGTGAAAAATTCAACTCTCGCATCCCGTGACGTGGCAAAATGGCACTGGCTGGGAGAAAAGAACTCTCGCGACTAAGGCCGTAAGGCCTTAGAAACCTTTTCAGCCTCCTTATCGCACTCCGGGGCGCAACTTTGCCTAAAAAGATGCCAGCGGAATTTTCCGTCTCACGATCGGCGGCACATAATTTTCTACCCCGCGTACACCTACATCCACGTAGGTACTAGGTATGAGTCTATGTATGTATGAATGTACAGAGGAGACCTGAATGTTCGTGTCTCGTGTACGGACGTGCACGCGGACGACTCGTGCACGACGACAGATAAAGGGGTCTGTTCCTAGTGCGGTTTCGCGCGAAAAAAACGCATTTAGCTAAGAGCCCGGCGGAAAACGTCGGTGGACGAGTCGGAGACATGTGTTCCGACCGAAAATGCCCGTCGGCCGTCCGCTGCTTAAATTGCAGCCGTGTCGCTCCTGCCGCAGGGAAAATTGAGAGGGCTGCGCTAAAATTTACATTTGCTCGCTCGGACCTAGGCGAGAGTAAAGTATCGTATAGCGGCTTCCTTCCACTTCGGGATCGGATTTTACAGTGCTTACGGCCCTTTGCTACTCGACCAGCGATTGCTTTTGACGATGTATGTTTGAACTGCTCAATGGTCGAACCGGTTAACTTCAGGAAATGAACGTAGAGCAAAAGCGATGCGCCGATAAACGGGCACTTTATACCCATTATGTAAAAATGTAACATGGCAGAATGTATTATTCCGTATACATTCTCAATCTATTTACGAGTAATTCTGAAAAGCGTTACTTCACTTTTATTGACTGTACTTTCGAATGAGATTATCGGGAAACATTCTACGTCAAAGAAAAAATATTCGTTTCCGGCATCAAACCGAATAAAATTTATTCAAAATGTGTAAAGTTAAGAATCGAATGGTCGCGTCGACGATTGAATGGAATAAGCCGAGTTGACCGGTTTGAACAATAGACACCTAATTCATTCCCTGCCCCGTACCATCAATCGGCGGTGCATCGATCAACCCATTAATTACATTTTCATTCAAACGATGGAAGGACGTTACACGGCATCCGAGTTTATGCGACAGTGTACTTTACGTGACGGCACATGATCCGTTAAGTTGCGATGAATATTTAGGCGGGCCATTCGCGGCAGCGAACTTGCCCAACTATTTTTCGCCGTTTATACGGACACGATCGTAAACCGTCGGCTTAATTCCCTGTTTTATGCATGAGGTCCGCCCCGGGCGAGAAATTGGGATGGTTCGCTGTTTTGACAATTCATCGGGCGTCGATCGGGCTTCGCGACGGAAATGGGATTAGCATAGCTACCTGGGAATTGGAGTATGATTGCGACTCGCTGCAGTCCAGGACACCGTCCTTGACGACGTAGTGTATCAGATCCATGGCCCTGCGCATCTGGCAGAATACGGTGTCCCTGTTCTCCCTCGCCGACGGACACTCCGGATGCCTCAGACACGTTTTGCTCGACGTGAGCAGCATCATCGTACTCCTCTCGAGGACCTGACGAGCTGCCGCCATTTGCGCTCTTCGCCTCTCGTCTTTCAAGTCGTTCTGCAACGGACGGAGTACACCAGTTTCTTAAACACTTTTCTGTTAAACTGGAACACTCGACTGGTGTCCGACATCGACAGCGAAGTTTCGCGCGACGAAAGCTCGTTCTATTGATATCGATTTATCGTCTGCGCGCCAATCGTTCCGTTCAAATATCATTTTCGAGGCCGCGGCGAAAAATGAATCGGCGAGAGCCAGTCTCAATTTACGACGTCGATTCATCGAGCTTCGATTGGGACGCCTACGGCCGATGTAATTTTTCGGATCGTAATTTTGCGGATAACGAATTCTCGTGGCTGGGAGAGTTTGCCGTTCTACGGATTTATTGGATTCGATAGAATAGCCCTAAGATGCTATCGTTTTGGGGGACCCTTATCGTCGAAGGCCATATGGCACGTGAGAAAGAACCGTCCTTTCTATTTCGAACTTCGTCGCTGACGGTCGAACTCTGAAATACCGAAGCGATTAATTGACGGGGCGTAAAAGATTCGAGAATCCGGACCGGCATAGTTCGCGAGCACACCTTCGACGAGAGTGGCCGAAAATGATCGCACCTAATCCATCATTAGCGCTGGTCAAGGACAATTAACCGCGTAAAAGGCGGCCGCAGGATTTCCCGTGAAAAGCCACGCTGACGCTGAACCTGTCGACACTTTAACGCGGCATTTTCATTATCTACACCTCTTTCACCCCCTCGTCCTACCCCCTGCCCCTACGTCAGCCTACCACCCCCTTGGCGTATCAGCGAAATTCCAGTGGCTCATTGATAAATAGCCGAGCGACGATAATTTCATTCATCAAGTTCATTCCTCGCTCACGAGGGCTAGAGACGCGTGTGCCGCTGCAAACGAGGCGGATTATCAATCACGAGGACGACGTGCGATTAATCAAACCCGCGACTCGTTAAACAGAATTAGTTAAACTCGGCTAAATGCCGTAGAAAATCTAGAAATGCGTCATCTTCGTATTTCATATACGTCTAATAATTCCATCCGCTAAGCTAAAGTTTCATTACCAATGCTTCTCGATTCTCATTAAACTCTTCGGTATTATTCAAACAGACAATTACAGCAAACGGCAATAAGTAAAACACCTCAAATTGATCGAAACGAAGTAAGAACGTCCGAACAAAGCCCGAATCGAACTGAACGAAAAACATCCCGAAGAAGTTAACGTCCGGCGAAACTTCATCATTAGCCGCCATTCACTGGAAGCCCAACTTCATTTCCCGCATCTCGAGCGCACTTCCATCCCCCGCGAGAGCGTTACATCGCAAAAAGGTAACAAGGACCTGGACCCGGTCCCGAAGATGAGAGCGGGCGTAAAAAAAAAAAGCTTAGCGCCGTCCGGACGAGCGTCGGCAATTTATCGTCCTTTCTTATGCGGCGTCCGCGCAATCGACTTCGCCGTTTCCCCGAAGGGTCCGCATTTTCCTACTTTCCTCCTGGCAGCCGACGGAGGTCGCCGATGAGAAAAAAAAGCGCTTACCTGACGGTCGCCGGTCAAGTGTGCGAGCTCGACCATCTCTGCCCCGAATTGGCTGAAGGCCTTGACGAACTCCGTAAAGTTCGAGACGCTCTCGAGGCGTCCGAGGCTGCGGGCGACCTTATCCTTCGCCAGGAGCAGCTGCTTCACCACCACGATGTCCGCCAATAGGAGGACCCTCGTCACCGAGCCGAGGAGGCAGCGGGCGGCGCGGACGACCGATCCACGATCGGCCAGACTGTCCTCCATCGCGCACTCGCATAATTTTTCGATTGCCGAGCCTGGAAGGAGGAGAGCGAGTTATCTCACGGGCAGCGATCTCGTGACATGCGTCAGAAATGCGGGGATCGTGTATAGGATTGGGGATGCTATCCATTATTTAATGTCAAATGTGGTATGTAGGTATTTTGTGCGTGAATTATGTACGTTTCGATGAAAGAAATTATGACGGTTGCTGGCTTATTCAGTAAGTTGGGGTGGCGCTTGAAATAATTGGTACAATTATTGTAATGACAAGTATTAAATTAATTTGGTATGTCGATTAACTGAAATTTATATATGATAATTATATTAGTTGTACTCATGTATATTAATAGTAGAGATTGTATCGATGGGAGTTTGCTATATCGTACATTATGTTGGGAATAACTTGTTCAGCAGTGTGTGATGCAACGCGCAGCATCAATTTTCTTCTAAATAAAAATTCAATAATTTACGTGTACGCCATAATTCGCCGTAAGGCGCATAGGTATATTATAACCGTAATTTATTGGAGAAGTCTAACCCACTTAATCTCTCGGACACCTCGGATTATTAATACACGACATTATGAGAAGTTATTCTTATTAGGCGTTTCTATGTGACAGCCTATTTATTCAGCGGGCACTTACGTGCGCGCGGCATACATATCGCGGACGATACGTTTTGTAGCTTTGAGATAACACGGAATCAACGTCGTCGGAGTAACACGCGACGTACGCGCAGTCAAACTAATGGAGTGTCCGGTGAATTACGGCCGTCGAGGTTTCCACGGGTTTCCCTCGCGCTGCAACAGAATCGGCCGCGCTGCGCAGAGCTTGTCTTCGAAATGCGAATCTTCCGAGAGGCAGCCGCGTGTGATGTTATGTAATGGAGAATGATACGTTTCTGCCTCGTTACATTTCAATTACGCATTCGCCTCCGGTCGGTGGCTCGAGCGAAGGCGGAAAGTGGCGGATGTGAACCGCACGTGACACAAGAAATACAACGCTGCCGCTGCTGGAAAATGTTTATTGTGCTTGCAACTAAACATAACAGCTCGCGTGATATACTGCTTCCCGGTATAGATGTTCCGAAACTATGCGCGGCCAATAATCTCTGTGTAAACTATGAATTATTAGGAAAGTCACTAGAAGGTTACTAGGAAGTTAGCAGAAAATTACTAGAAAAAGTTACCAGAATAATAATACAAAAAAAGTTACAAGAAAGGTTACCAAGGTTGAAAAGCTCTGCGAAAGGTCACCGTTGTTTAGAACTGCTGCGAAAAATCACGGTGGCTGAGAACCACTGACAAAATAATGTTAGGGCATGTGTGACAGTAAATGTTAATTATTGTTGCACAAAGAAGGGAACAAAATTATGACAAAAATAAAGTATCTAACAGGATTCGGACCCAAGCGAAAAGTTTCTCTGACTTAAAAGACCGACATCTTTTCGCAGCGCTAGCGATGTTCTTCACCCGACCTTTATTCTTTTAGGAATATAAGTAAGGCGTGTAGCCTATACCGTGTAGGTAACATCGACTTTCTCCCTTTATTCAGTTTTCTTGCATTCTTACGACTGTTTAATGTACTGGATAACATTAAACAATTCTTCCTTTGGTAGTAAAAACATTTTAAATTGATTTAAGAACATTTGCAACATGTCCCAGCAGATTTTTCCAAAAAGATTCAGTCCGTAACCAAGAACCAGCAGGTGAAAAGCCAAAGTAATTAAATAAAATTGTTCAAAATCAGCAAACGTACCAAGCATTTATATTTCACCTGAAACGTCGAAAAGTCGCGCAAAACATGTACGGCTCGGCATCCGTCCAGAAAATCGTCACGGAAGCAAGAGCGTGCGATATCGCAACAACTCGATGACGTCCGCCGTCGGCAGATTGAATGGATAATCAAGGGAATTTGTTACGGACAGACGGCGGATAACGAATGAAATATCGCGTCAGTTTTCCGCGATCCGAGCGGAAGCGTCGGCCGTAGAAGCGGGGCTGATTGATTAAATTCCGATTGACCCTCTTACCGTTGACGAGCCCGTGGCGGGTCAGGAGCGAGCATGGAACCAGCCTGGAACCAGCCTGGAACCAGCATGGAACCAGCATGGAACCAGCCTGGAACAGGCCAGGACCGTAGATGCAAGAGGGACGAGCACGGCCGTTCCCGTAATTAGAGCATCGTAAGTGCGCGTAATTACAAAGGGCGCAGACGTGCACTCCTGCCTGCCAGTTTCGAAGGGATGCGATTATAGAATTCGCTAATTACAGGCGAAAATTGACGAGCGAACGTTGCCTAGTCCCGATTCGTCGTTGACGCCCAATACCTGATTGTTCTACCCTTCGCGGACGCTGACTTCCACCCTTTATGCGCGAATTTCGAGCTGGCACTATACGTTTCCACTCTCTTTCATTTCTCAGGAGGGCAAGTTGAAAAGTTTTTGTTCATCTCCTCGGGATCTATTTTGAGCTACGAGCGTTGGCACGTATCTTTGGGATTGTGAGTTTTTGAAATTCGAATTGGGGTCGTTTTGAGTTGCTTTTCCTCCGCCCCTTTGTTCGCGGGGCTCGCTGGTAGGATCCGTACCAGGTACGGAAACGTGCGGCATACATAACAGCGGCCCTTTACGTAGACGCTGTCATTAACATAAGTTCGTTATTTAATAACCTGCGCGGGCTGCAGCGGGCGTTACTTACTTTTCAATTAAGAGAATTAACTAACGTTCATCCTCCGCGGCGGCACGTTGGACCCGGTCCAACTTCCCGGAATCGTGCATATTCAGGCCGAATGAAGGCCGAAACCGCCGCTCGTAACTATGTGCCCGCAACAAAGTACTAAGTATTCGAGAGTGAGGCGTTATTACTCCGGCGCGTTTAGGCGGCGATAAATTTCCATAAAAAGCTCGCGACCGCCGTCACGACGCTCGCTGTCGGAGTGAAAAGTCCGTTAACAAAACAGCACCGGCCCGACGAGAGGATTAATTACGTCTACCGAAGGCCTGCAAGAACCATTTCGCACGCATTCGCTCGTACGCTCCGTACGTACTCTGCCTCCCTCCGCTGGCACTTCCCCCTTATACATTCAATCGACTAAGTCCAACCTGTCAGAATGCGGCTTACGCCCACGGATAGTTACGAGCTACAACACGTGATGCACACGATCGCGTAATGCGCGTACGGCCTACCGTTACACGCCATTCGAGTCAGTCTAGACGTCAGGATGAATGTCTCGGGACGAGCTTTCGTCGTCTGTGTGCGCGAAAGCGCTCGAGGACGTAAGGAGAAGAGCGTAGTCAAAAATTTGAAGGTTCTCTTCCACGTCGAAGAAAGATAAGCCCTCCTCGACAACCGGCGAACGACGACGGCTAAAGACTCCATTCGAGGAGATCATCTTCAGCGTCTTCCTAGCGGCACTTTAGCAGTGATTTCAGCGTCTCTACGCTCTTCCGGTTCCTGCACGGGCGGATAATGTCGTATGCCGGATTCCAACCGGCAAGGCCGACCCTCGCTGAAGGCCCCTTCGCCCATAACGAACGCTCGAGTGTTGATTTATCGCTGGCAGTTCCCTCGGTTTATCGGAAATTTTCCGCGAACTCTTCTCCGGACCCCGGGTCCCATTCGCGTCCGAAAGATATATTGTCGTACTTTCGACGGTGACCTTCCCTCTCTCTCTCTCTCCTCTCTGTCTCTCCTTCTCTCTCTGTCTTTCTCTTGTTCCACTCTCCGCGTTCCTCTCCCTCATTCTCAGTCTCTCTCATCCTTGTTTATCCCACTCAGCGCCCTACCTCAGTCATTTCCATTCCTGGCCTCCCTTCTCCTCTCGCACAGTTTCCCATTTACCATCCTTGTCCACCTGCCCTCCTTCGACTTTCCATTCGCGTCCTCTCGCTCGCCTACACTTCATCCCGAAGTTATGTAGTGCACTAACGTCTAAGTTTAGAACTTTGCCGTTCGCCCCCCCCCCCCCCCACACACACCCCTCTTCTTACTACGTCCCCACTCCCGCAGCTCACTTCCTCCGTCTTCGGGTGGCAGTCGTGAATTTTCCCAGCCTCGCATAGACGTCACTTGACAAACGAACTTTTTGAAATTAGCCGCCGAGCGTATTTCGTGTCCGCGAGAGGGAGTAGAATGGAGATGGGAAGATAGAAAGAGAAGTGAGACTAATAAGAGAAGAGTGACTACATTCTCCTTACGGTCCGCATCTCCGGCCGTTTCCGCATCCTTTTACGAGGTGGAAACGTGGTCAATAAAGTTCATCCAGCGCCGAAAGACGGGCGTTAACGTTTTATCTCGGTTCTACGGCCGGAAACGTCCACTTAATCCCTGGCGCAGTACGCAATTTGCGATGAACGCGGCTTTGTTACGTGTTCCCGTCTTCATAACCTGTCAACCAAGTTTCACTTTGCGAATAAAAAGGGAATAAACTCATCGTGATACGAAATTATTGAAAATAAGATCCTTGTCAACGACAACTGAACTATTCTCTTAACTCACTTAATAGTCAATTAGAAATCAAGCAGTTCTAGAAATAAGAGACAACTCTATTAATTCGGATCTGCTGCACCTATAAAACAATTAAACCGCCAACATAACAAACCGCATGTTATATTCATCAATGACAACAGCGACGACTTGTAAATTCACCCAATCCTCGACAATCGAGCTATCTCGTTAATAAAAAACAATTCCACTATTCAAAGCCATATAAGAAATTAAGTACTCTATTCAGCGCCGGGACAAACCGGTCGACAAGCGGAGCGAAATATTGAATGAAATTTTAAAGCGAGACCCGACCGCGTTTCTCCGGCCTACGCTCGGCGCACTTACGTACAAATACGGCAGTTAATTTTCCTATCCCAATTGCAGCCTAAAGCCGAGCGCGGCTGTTTATACTGGGAAAAGTGTTACTTTGCTCAGAAACGTTGCGGTTCTCCCGTTTTTGCGGTCTACCGCGAGCGCGGATCGTTCGTAACAAATCGCCGGCAACTCGTTAATCGAAAATTGCATTTTGACCGAGAGTAGGCTGCGTATAATACGCCGCGGTGGTAATTAAGGGCAGATAATGGCAGCCAGGCGAAGTCGGTGAGGGGGCGAGGGAAGTTTTAACGATGGCTCGGTCGAAACGCGTTTTTTGTCTCCGGGCAAATCGCAGTCGATTACATGATAGGAGAACTAACGAAGCGGAACTTGCGATAGCGGCTCGATTTCGGCGCATGTTTTGTTAACCTTCTCCTGTCTCGCTTAGCGCCGCCGAGATCCTCTGCAGTGGCTATGCAGTATGTCCGGTTTACGTTGCTGCCCCCGCTAATGCTGAAAATCCGGAAAACTGGTTCACGACGGAAGTTGACAAATCCCTGCCGCGAGTCGGAAAATTGTCCGTAATAAATTAAATTTAAGACGATTTTTGCACGTTTCTCAGAATTCTACCGGCGATCATAAAAGTGGGCTAATTGAAACATTTGTTGGTGTTGACTCAAACGTTCATTTTAATTTACACCCTTTACCGTAACAAAATGGAAAACGTTAATAAAAAAATGAAACGTTATTTTATTAATTAAACTAATTTTCATTATTCTCGATGTGATTATATAATTGGCAGTGTAGGCGTAATCAAGGTGAAATCACTGTTTGACAGTTTCTGTTTTTGATGAATCGTAACTGCTTCGTGTTAGCGATGGATTGTCAGATGGTGTGATGTGGAAGTTTGCAACTGACGCAGTGAAATGTGTTTCACTTAGGCGCTATATTGCGTGACCCTTCGATCGCGTCAGCAAGATAATGCAAGATAGACGGAAGTGTTACTTTTGCGTAACGTAATCTTCTCGACCACCTTGATAGCGAAACCTTACGGCGCTTTATGCAGATCAAGTACCAAGTGCACGCATGTGGCGTGCCTTGACCCATTTCACCCCCCCCCCCCCCCACCCCCCACCCTCAGCGCATCGAATCACTGTCCTCTATCATTTATCATTTGCCGAACCCTGAACAAGCGCTGCGCAACGACTGACGTTTTCGATTTAACTCCTAACACCGCACAATTCAATTATTTGCCTTATTTCCAATTAACTTCATAGCTGACGCTCGACCGCTGTACAAGATTAGAATGTCAAACTCCGAACTGCTAGCAATGTAACACTTTGCGCAAGACAAATTAAATCGCCGCTCCGAACATTTGCCAAATTAGAAATTTCTAGTAGGTCAGAGTTAATCTCATACAAATATAAAATTTGGAATTTTCTATTATGCCACAGCCAGTCTCACCGCATTCTCAGGCATAAAATCTTTCATTATCTCTTACGACCGCCGCGTTGCCAAGTATGAACCTCGAAATAATTACCCTTGAGTATCACTATCCTCCAAAATATAAAACTTGCATTTTCCACAATACCACACTTAATATCGTCGCGTTCAGTTTACGTACCAGTTCAGTGACGCGAGATCAACCTTCCGCCCTACCCAATGCCTTACAGCGTCACATCCATAAAAGGCAATACGGCCGGAGTTTCATAACCCTCCCCCCTCAAAATCCAGGGCCTTCAATATCGTATCGGTAGGACGGGTAAGATCTGGGAGAGGAACGTGAGTCGATCGAGACCGTCGTTCGGCCGTGCACGTCGGATTCTCGTTTTACGACGTACAACAGCTGCTGGCCGTTGAACTGACATCGGCCAGAGGAGCTTACATCGAGAAGGAGGTTCCGATCTGTCACGTGGTACGACTCTGCATCGAGAAGGTACGCAATAATCCGACTGAAACTGTCCAGTCTCGCGACGGACATTTTTTCGGACTCAATGACGCGCGTTCAATGGATGGCAGTTGCGCTGGCAGGGTGAGTTATCCAGGGATGGGGGTAGGAAGGGGGTAGCAAACCCTGCCGTTACGTCGATATTGGTATTCCGATGTACCAACGGATGCATTCCGATCGGACAGGCGAGCAATCGCGAAAACGTACGGCATCTTGTCCCACGAGAGGGTCTGAATCGGAAATAAAGGCCGGCGCCGGAAGTTCAGTTACGCGAGCTGGGTCCGGAATTTTTGCCCGTCGACGTTCGCGGGGTAAGAACGAGACGGGGAGTTTTAACAGGAAGGTAACTAATAGGTTCAGACTGCGAGTGACGCGGATAATGAAGATGTAACGACATCGCGTATCGTTTGCGTCTCGCAAGAAGGCAATATCGTTTAAACGACGAATAAACTCGGTTTAATAGGGAGAAAAACGGATATTCGCGTTAAGCAGGAAGTATCGCGCGCAGACTCTCGTCGTAGTTCTTTGTCAAGGGATTCCTTCAGCCGCTACAGCGGATACTGTGCCCGGAAAGACATAATTCCTGCCAAAGATTACCGCGGCAGGACATAACTCTTGTTTCTCACTGTAAGCGGATTTTCGCCATAAATAAGGAAACATCGTTCGCCGCACATTTTTCTTAACGGTGCTCCGTCAAAGAATCCCTTTACATTAACCCGGCGGTCGGAGTGGCTGGAAAGAAATTATTTCTCCCAAGGATGCCGCGAATACCTCCAACTTTATTCGACCCAACGCACCGCGGCTCAGCGACATCGAGAATGAGAAGAGAATAGAATGCCAGTAAAATCCACGCAAATCCCACCAGACTCGAAACGTGCCGTTTTAAGTGTTCTCGAATAGCGAAACGCTCCGGTTTCGCGCATCGAAGCTGCGCGCTAAATGTACGAACATCGCCGATAACGGGAATGACTGCATCGTACAATGATTTTGGCCGCTGTCGTTTAAGCGGGCGTGCACAGTGGAAAGGGTGCAGGTCGCGTTGACAAATCGTTCGTTAAACATAATGAACGAGCTGCAGGTACGGCCGGCAGCGTCGTGATTTATTCGACGATTTCGAGCCCTCGAGTGGCGCGCGCGGCGAGATTACAGGATTACAGGACGAGTCGAGCGACGAAGCCGCAACGTAGACGCACTGCGTATAATCCAGTTCGAGGATTGGCCGCGGGCGTTCTACTTGCCACGAGATTATCAAGGGACGCCTCCGGTACGCCTCCGGGACGCCTCCGGGACGTCGGGCGGACGTCGGGAACCGGAAGAATTCTTCTTCCCGCCATGGGACGACGCCGACAACTTTGCCCTGTCCGAGGTGCAACGTTCACCCCGTAATTGTTTGCCCCGAGTAAAGTATTGCCCCCGGGTAAGAGGCGGCGGCAGAATTTGCGCCCGACGGCAAACGTGATTATATGCCGGAGTTAGTGTTTTTCATTTGTGTGCCTCGCGTCCGGTGAAACTTCGCAGATTGGAGTTTATTAACAATTAGATGGAGAGGAAAGTACACGTAATTGTTGGGATGGTTGTTGAAATTAAGTGTCTGTGGGACTGCAATATTTGATGTACGATAGTTAATGTATGACTTTGTAATTATTTACTCTGGTGGGTATTGCGTTGGCTAGGGAGTAGTGAGAGAATTTCTAAGGCAATAGCAAAGATGGTTGCATGCTAGAAGTAGTTTTGTATTTTATTTATGGATATATTATTAAATTCCGATTGATTTGAAACTGGAGTTTTGTTACAATTTAAATGATAGCGACTGCAGCTGTAATTGTCGTGATTATTATAATACTGATATATATAAAAAATTGAGAAAACAAAAATAAACTATTACTTTAACTTAACCCATATACCTAGTTACCATTACAATTGATCTGTGGTACAAAACATATACAATAGCAATTATGAAAGTGGTGTGAAGGAGAAATTTACGGGAACGTCAATCAAGAACAAATTCTCTTATCATTTATCGCCGATCGTAGACCGACTGATCCTGAAACAATAAAACGCACCGCCTCTTTTACACCGTCACCGAGCACCTATACCAACCACGAAAAATCCGATAATCCCATCCGAAAAACTCGACCGCTCAGCCAAATAACATTTCCGCCACATCAAACCGAGCAAAATTACTCCCGTCCGACCATAAACCGTACGTCGAGCATCCGATCCTCGAGTCGGCTCTTTGACAGAGGATCAGTATCGTTCGAAACAGAAGCCACCCCCGCTCGGCGGGGAGAAGTTGACCGGGGGATCATTGCATCGTCTCGACGTAATACACACAGCCGATTCGAGGCCGCCAATCGACGGATGCGCCCGTAATTCAAATAGCTTCGGGCTCTGATCGATGTTACCCTTGTAACGGCGGAGGTCCATGGTGCGAGAGGTTCAATGCAAACGCATCAGCACGCCAAGCTGGCCGGGCTGGCCAGTCGGACTGTCCAGGCACACCTACGCGATACGCACACGCGTACCTGGCCTCATAGGTGGCTTCATGGGCGGCCTCATGGGCGTAGGTGGCCTCGTAGGTGGCCTCGTACGTTCGTATGACCGGAATTTGCGGACGGACAATCAGCGACGATGATGTACCTACGAAGCCGGCCCGGGCTATTTGCGTTTCCACCGTTCCCCGATTAAAGCCGGCAGCCCAGGCTCGCGCTTATCATCATAGACGCTCCTTTCTCGCCCGCGGACCGCTGCCACCGGGCTGCGCGCGCATCGACCACCCTCGCATTCCGCAATTCGGGACGATCAGGCCGCGAATCTGCCCGGGGACGATTTCACATTTGCCGCTCCTCGCAAATATTTGCCCGTAAACAGCGACCCCATTCGAATTCCCCTTTGGGCCGGGGCGGGGTGAGGGTGAGGGGTTGGAGGGCTTAATGCGCTGGCGGCGATGTTTTTGAATTTTTCCCCCTCTTTGTGTCGCTTTATTTTTCACCGAGCTCGGCACGCATGTTTGCCCCGTTCGCGCTGCGTTTATCCTTCGGGAGCAAATTGTTTTTACGCTCGGCGCGCATATGTTACGCTTTTTTCCGAGCGACATATCTTACAGGGATTGTTGGGGGGTGATATTTGTTTCGGCGAGGTGGGATTTGACGATTTCGATTTGATTGTCGGTGGAGGAATTTTGGTCTATCGAGCAGCGTTTCACGGGCTGCAGTTTGTTTCTGCATTGTGTCGTTTTGGATGGCTGACGAGGCGGACTTTTGATCGGTCTTTACTACTGGTTTCAACTATCACTTGGTATATCGCGTTACATTTGGTTATCGTAACGATTCTGATGCGAAACAATTTGACATTTAGCGTGATTCCATCGGATGCTCCGACTATCGTCCGAGTGACGTATCTTACAGGGATTGTTAGGGGGTGATATTTGTTTCGGCGAGGTGGGATTTGACGATTTCGATTTGATTGTCGGTGGAGGAATTTTGGTCTATCGACCAGCGATTGACGGGCTGCATTTTGTTTTTGAATGTTGTTGTACTCGATTGCCGACGAGGCGGACTTTTTATCGGTCTTCACTACTGGTTTCAACTATCACTTGGCATATCGCGTTACATTTGGCTATCGTAACGATTTTGATGCTAAACTATTTGACATTTTGAGGTATTCTGATACCAGACAGAGGTGGAATTTTAGCGTGATTCCGTAGAATACTCCAACTATCGTCCGATGTATCACGTTCTGCCATTGTAACGATTTCACCGGGGTCCAATCTGACGTTTGGAAATTGTTTCCTTGCGAATCCGTGGATGCGGACGCTGTGAGATATTTTGACTGTCGGCGAGCGGAAGTGTTACAACTCGGTCTTGTTCGGCTGTTTCGGTCATGGTCCGACGTGTCGCGTTTCGTTTCGCGGCGGTAGCTTCACATTCCGATCCCATCACGTCCATTTGTTCGTACGTACATGATTGATAATACGATTTGGCCGGTGCGCACTGATTTCCGCCAACGTCCAGCTCTTCATCGACTACGTCGGCCGAACTATTTGCGGCCAGGCATACGCCTCCTGATAAATAGGCGAATCCAACCGTTCGCAAGCCGTTTAACGCAGGAACGTACCTATTAAAATAGTTTGCTTCCCCCGATAATTCAATTCCGCCGAGCAAATCTTTACGCCCGCTGGAACAATGAATTTATCGCTGCCAAACGCCCGACTCGCAAAATTCGCCGATCCTGTTCGTAAAAAGCGCACCCTGTAACGAGATTATTCATATCGAGCTGAGGTTTGAATTTTGAGAATGCAGTCGACCGGCGAAAGCGGTTAATTCTTTCGGGCAATTGAAAGGACATGGAATTTTAATTACAACGGACAAGCCGCGTGTTGCATACACGTGTGCCACGGAAGAGGGGGGGGGGGGGGGGGGCGCGAGTGTCGTTATATGTGAAGTGGTGGGGGGTGAAAAAAGAAGCGGCACTACATTTTTCAAGTCCCACAGACCGGAAGACTTATGAGCACGCGGGCACACTCGCCTTTCCAGGGTACGAAATTAGAAAATTGCGCGCATTACGTCGAGAGTCATTCTTCTTCCCAACCCCCTTCAACTGCGGACCTTGAATTGCAGGCGCAGTTTTCCGGAACATTACATAACCGATGACGGCGTTCTAGGAATTTTTTTCCTAATCTAATTTATACTGTCCACGTACGTAGGATATGCAGACGCAATATATATATCCTTCGCAAATTGGATTTTCTGTCCGAAAAAGATTAAATGAACGAATTCACGCTTAAACAATCCTTATCATAATTTGTATATATGCTCCTACTTCGTTGTAAATATATTTTGAGATAATTTCTGTATTTTTATTACGTCTATCATGTACTTACTATGCATTACAAATAATTGTATTCGTACAAAGCGAAATGTTTCTCGTATAATTTGTGAAATGTAGCGGAACAGTTTTGACTTGAGAACGTTAATTAGATCAGCGGTCAACGAAATCGACGGCATTTTTCCAGACCACGCCGCCGTCCGTGTATTAGCTGCTCCATTGTGCAATAAGTCGCGACGCGAGAGCATATTGTTCGATGACGGCTCCTTTGTCCTTTACGTGCCGCGAGTCGGTTGTCTATTGTGCCGGCGTCCGAGATTGCGCGGCAAACGGAATTTATCCAGGTTACGTTGACCCTTTTTTCCCTTTACGACTGGCGTAATCAATTTTCCCTCTCGTAAAATCGCGACGCCGTCCGGCCTCCAACGTTTCAATTTCATCCACCCTCCCCTTTTTATGCGCCGCTACGTCGGCCGAATGAAAAGTTTCCTTCGCGATTAAAGCCGGCATAATCCCAATTCGTTTCTATTAATCTGCGCTCCTGGCCGACCCTCGTTAAGTGAGATAACACAACCTTTCGAGAGCGTCTTTACACTCTTTTCTATTACTGCGACAAGCATTTATATTGCCAGCAAAATTCAAAGAAACATTTACTTTTCAACAAAATATCAAATAAGCGTCATACAGTACATTCTTAGAAATACTTGAGAAATTATTAAGCAATAATGTTGAGTAATTGTCACGGTTGTCCGTGGATGTGTAATAATTGACAAGTAGCTACAAAAAGTATTAAGCCCCACTTGTCATGAGTGCATTCTTAAAGAAATCGTTATTATTATCATAATACCTGTCTTTTCCGGTTAAGCACAATAATAAGACCCTTTACTTCAAACATAAAAATTAAGTACTCTCAGGACAAAACGAAAAATTTCAACAAAAATTGGAATCAATCGATTCGATCAAATCAGCGGCTCAGCTACAAGCGCACGTTTCACCCAAACGAACAAGAACAAATCCAGTCCACCAATAATTCCCTAACACTCGCCAAATCAATTTAACGAAGCCAGTCCGATCCCGAAGCCCACCGCCGGAAATACAATTATCCGTCAATTTGAAAAACTCGCCGCCGGCATGACCGATCAATTTCCGCTACCTCCCATTATGAGCAATAACGCGAAAATTCGAGGCACGACTCGGAGCAGCCGCATGCCTGCCAACCCTCCCGCCTGCCTGCCCGCCTTCACGAGCGTCGTTCGTTATATCATTGGAAGGAAAGACGATCGGCACGGAGCGCGGCCGATATTGCGCATTTTCGCCCCGGCAATCCGATTTCCGCCGCGTCCCTTTCATTCTGCGCCGTCGGCGACGGGGAAAAATATCGAGTCATATGGAAGCTGCCGGCGCGATTTCGTATTCGCCGCGAGCGATTCGTAAAATATCGCCGGCACGAGAGAGTGGGCTGGATGTCGAGTGCGGCCTCCTCGGGGCCGGCATTAAACGAATTCCACGCTCGCGAGTGGGCCGACTTGTTAACGTCACGCGAAAACGACCGTTTGACGGCTCGGATCATTTGCACGCAGGACCGGGACTCGACGCAACAGGCCGACGTTGCCCAAATTGCCCTTTCGAGAGGCACGTCCTGCGCCAATCCGCGCCTCACGCCCACGATTTTCCGATTCTTCGATAAACCAGCTGCTGAGAGACGTTTCGAAGGATTCGAAAGGGAGAGGAGTTGATTTTCTTCGGAGAAGAGAGATATGGACGATTTGCGATGGTAGTTTTTAAGTGGGCGACTGTGTGTTGGAGTTTATTTAGAATCGGTTGGGAGTAAGAGTGAAGTATGCTGTTACATTGAAGTAATGGTATGTAGCGGTACTGCGTGTCGAAGTTTATTTAGAATCGGTTGGGAGTAAGAGTGAAATATGATGTTACATTGAAATAATGGTATTTAGTGGTAGTGCGCTTTAGACTCACTCTTGATTTATTATATCAAACGGGTATTGAAGTGAATATAAAATATTGACGGATACATTAATTTATTTGAGGACTAACTTTGAAAATATTCTATCAAAATTATATACCGTACGTCAATCCAAATCTACACTTCTGTTCTTCTTTCTTATATAAGACTTGTTAACGTTACGTGAAAGGGAGTGTTTAACAGCGCTGAATATTTGTACGCAAGAAGGAAGGTTTGATGCAACAGGCCAACGTGGTCCAAATTGACCCTTCGAAGGACACGATCCACGTTTCAGGCCCACAACCTTCGCTATCGCCATTATCTGCCTATCACGGTATATTCGAAAAAGTTTGCAGACTGGAATCTCGCTTTTTTGATGGGGATGAAAAATGTAGATGGCTCCTGATGGCGGATTGAAAGGGAGGGTCTTTTTTAAGGGCCGTCAGATGTCGTATGCGAACATGACGACGTCTTCTTCTCGCTACTGACTTTTTTTACATCGACCTCATACAAGAAATATGTCGAAAAAGACTATCGACCAAACACGTGTCGGCGTATGATTCGCGCAACGTTAATCTGTTTTAATTTGGCTCAACCGGCTCGAAATGATAACGAGTATTCGAATTATTGAAACTGTAACGAATATCTGAAAAGTAGAACGAGCAGCGAAATAAATTACACTCAGCCCAACTTCCGTGACGCTTCTATTAATCTTTAATTAAAACACCATTCCCGATTCCGTGTTTTAAAACGAAATTCCTTCCGCGTCCCCGACATAATCCAGGATTTTCAAAGTATTTCCGGCGATTTCTACGGATCGAGTGACGGGACCGGAAGGTGCCCTTACAGTTTCTGTACAATTCTTTGGCATCAAACGATCCGATCGTACCTAGCACTTGGCATGCCATCGATAGTGTTGAGAAACACTGGCATAAGCAATATTCCCTCGCCTTACAAAACCTCCGGGGTTAATAAATGTTTTGCACGTTGACTTGACCTGATCTTAAAAGGTAGTCGGGATAAAAATAGCCGACTAGTGTTTATCGAGAGGGTACACAGACTGTGGAAGAAGTTTCTGTTCGACGTTGATCGATGCAGTTATTAGTGGACGACGACACAGCAGGCCGCGTCACCGTGCTGGCACGAGAAAGGGAAAAGTAGAAAGGAGAAAAGAGAAAGGGGGGGGGGAGAGAAAGAGAGAGAGAGAGAGAGAGGCGGAGAGGGGCGAAACACTTCGGAAGCTACTTGGGAAAATTCGGGGTGTATCGATTTCTTCCGACCCTTCGCGAAACAGTCGGTCGGCCGCCATATCAAATTGGCAATTCTTTTTAACCCGGATTTCGTTCGTCGCTTTCTCATATCTTCGATACCTCGATCGGATACATTTTTCGGTTTAATGATAACGCTGAGTTGGACAAACCTGTATCAGAACAATAACAGATAGAATGCCTACTTCAACTATCGTTTTCCAATTTTTCCGATTATCAAAACACCTGATTAATTTCAAATTTTATACTTGAAGTCAAAAATAATAATTATCGGTATTTAGCTTAAACTGCATTACATAATACGGTCAACGATACTTATTTGCATCCATGTAAATAAAACAGCAGTTAAATAAACTGTACACCATTGCAACACACATCTAATTTGTCCCATCGCCAACTCTAATTTAGTTAAATGTTTCTTAATTCACATTCACACCATTGTTGCAAGATTGATCTGCATACGTGCATGCCCATAATCGTAACTGACGCGAGGGCAGGAAGTAAAATAAGCATCGGAACGGGGGTCTAGCGAAATGAAACATCGAGAACCGCTTCCTCTACCGGGTGAAATTAATTCGAAACGATAAGATTAGTCTGGGAAGGACGGCTCTTGTCGGGGCAGGAAGGTGGTCGTGCCTGGATGGACGTAACTTCCGGACACTTTCCTCAGATTGTCACGCTCGCTTAATGGCAGACACTGGCCCGACTCATCCTTAATTTATGCGCGCCGGTACGCGACGACGTATCGCTTGGCATTTCGCCACATGGACCTTCTGTTGCTTCCGCGCCTACTTCCGCCGTCTATCGGTTTTGTTCGAGCACTTAAACTTCGCCTGGAAACACTTGAGGCCAACCTCCCAGCGGAAAATGCCCGGTGAAAAGCGCTCGTGATGGCTCCTAGAACTAGTTTCCACTACCTTTCTTCCTCTTGCCAACTTCGCTGCACGATTTAGAGCTCGACGATAAATAGAATAAATTGCGCAGACCGTTGATTCGTATCTGCTTCAAGGTTATCGCGTCCAAGTAATCTTCATAGATGTAAAAGTGAAGGAAAAGTATGACGATTGACGATGTTGTGAAACTTTGTAAAACTGTAATTTGTGTCACTGTCACGGATTAAATAAAAGTATGGGAAGGTGAGAAATGTTGTTACGCAGGCCTGTCAACGTGATAAAAAGTAGCCAGTGTGATACGGTAAGCGCTGTTGTGGACTTTATCCGATCAAAAGCGCCCCGCTGGCGGGAGACTGAAAGATTTAGTCGCTAGTCATACTTGCTTAACGGCCGTCAGTAAGCGGAATTAATATTGCACGGGATCGGAGGGCGATGCGACGTAAATGTAACCGCGTTCGATCACACATCGACTATTATCACGGCGTAAACGCGTAATTCGACACGAGGCGCGAGAGCGCTAAGGCAAATGTTTGCTCGTAGTACAAAACATTCGCGTGTCGCCGACGATAAACGGTTGATAGATCGCCGTGGCAGATTGAAGATAAGCGATCTTCAAGCACGACATATGACAACGTTCGTTTAGATCGGGACGAGTTACAGGGCAGAAAAAGGAGACCTTCTTCCCTGGCAAAGCGTGTCGTATGCATACGTCACGATGCATCGCGACGAATCGAGATTGCCAAGAACGATTATGATAATGAGCCATGTAACGTGTCCTCCGAACACACAAAAGTCCTTGGGGCAAAAGAAAAATATCACGATCGACCGTCTTCCCTCTGTCCGAGATTCGAAATTACATGAAACATCACTGTCCGTACTCGAAATTCCGCCATGCTTCCGCTCGAACGCCACGAAGTTCGGTTTAAGTAGACCAAAGTATATCGCGCGATCGTTCTCCGATTCCATTCAAACTTTCCTCTTTACGTGCCTGTATCAGTTTTCTGTAAATCTTACAACTTCCAACGGGAGAGCCCGTTACTCTTCCCACGAGTTACCGCGTCTTATGCTTCCGCTACATTGCATATGTATTTACGTTGGATTCCCATCGGGGCGGCGCCGTTATCGCGGAATAAAGAAGCGAATCCGACGCTCCGATTTTCCGCATCCGTAATTTCCTCCCCCGTGTTTTCTCGCCGAGTATCATTGTCCGTTCGATATCGGCGTCGATGTTTCCCAACCCGGTAATGGCGACGCGATTCCTGTAATAACCTGTCATTCGAGGAGCGATTATTCCGGCGCGGAGAAAAATCGCTTCCTCTCGCTGGAAACGGTCGACGTGATTAATGAAGATTCGACCAGGTGCCGCAGACTTCCCGTTCATTTTCTTCCCCCCCCCCCCCCCCGCTCGCCTTTCCAGCGAACGCTCGCGCGAATTCGAGGACCGCTCGCGAACGATGTGCGTTTCAAATGGGAGATTTTAATTAGGTCGCCGTCTTCGACCGGTTCTCAAATCATCGCCCGCCATCGCTTAATTGTCAGGCTACTCGACCGGAGTGAAGGTAAATGAAAGAGCTTGTGGCCGAACCTCGGCGAAAACCTATTTTGGTTGAGGCAAAAAGTAATCTCGTGTATCATGATTACGTGAGCGCCGGTCGTTAGCATGAATCAAGTATTCAAGATTCATACGACGGTTTATCGGATTTTCGGTGTACATGTTCTTAGTGTACAATGTTTGGTTGCTTATGGTGATATGGAATTATTGTAATCGCAGAGTAATATGTACATTTTGGTCGCATATTTAGTTTTTTCTTCGTATCTGGTATCAAGTGGAGATACGATCTAAGATGTGAAAAATTGGTGGAAAATTGTAATTTCGTTGAATGTATATGGCGTTTTATAACTGAATTATTCCGTTGTAAGATGAAGAGAATAAGAAAAGGCGACGAAAATTGTAATCAGCGTGTTTTAACACCATTATTTCAGCGATGTAGTTAATCACACATTGAAATTTGCTAAATACTTTTTTTATGGATATTTATGCGTCGCGATAGAGAATAATTATAATGAATGTTAAGACAGAAATCTCTAACACTCCCAAAGGAAATAAAACATTGTATAGACCCTGTACAACTTGATGCAGTGGCTAGGCATCCACTGTGTACTACTATCATTCGGGCTCGGTACTGTTTACTGATCCGACCTCTGTACTTGGAATCGAACTTTGAACTTCCGCATATGAGTCAAGTGCTCTACTGACTAACCCATCTGCCTACTTTACGAGTTCTAGAGTTATTTGGCGTACATATTGTTACCGAGCGTTCCTTACTCGACTATGTCAACGCCGTCTTTTCGTGTTTATGATGTTTTACATCTACTCGCGACATTTTCTTCATACTTTTGCATTATTTTCCATTGCTTTACACTACTTTACATTGTTATATACAATAATTGTAGATTATTTGAGCTTTTCGGGTGTTTTAACTAACAAAGCGACTATTCAACCCCAATTTGGAGTACGTTTGTCCACTTTGTCTTTCTTCTGATAGTCCTATCTAATAAAGCGCGTCAAAAGCTTCAAGAAAATGTATGATTATCGTAGGTTTTGGTCGCTAGTTTAAAAGTTACAGGCGTCTTTCTAAAATCAAAAAAATGGCAAGGGCAAGGCAAAATATACCGTACCGTTTGACGTTTCGAACTTTTCATTAAGCAGCCACGATCGCCGATCGAATTCCGGATCGCGAATCCCGACTCGGGCACTCCCTTGCGCGGCCATTTTCTCTGTTATTCATCGCGAGAAGTTTCGCGCCGCTAATTGGCACTGCGCGCGCCGAGTCCGGGCACGTATTGAAAGTGAATTAGCACGTTTCATTAATTACGCGCGGTATCAAAGCAATTAGAATGTACTCCCCAATGGAAGTGCGGAGTGGGTGAATGGTAGGTGGCGGAGGATCGGCGAGGTGGGAGGTCAGGTAATTAGTCACCTTGACTGTCGGATAATTTCATTGTGCGACGGGGTTAGCCTGGCCCAAGGGGATCTAAAGTGACTGCTGCTAATTCGGTCGAATCCTAATTAACGTCAGTCAGACACTTCGGCCGACGTTCTGTAATCAAACGTCGACGATATTTTAGCCCTTTGCCGGATATAGGCGGGCGATTAATGAAATTACCGGTGCGTTTATCATCGATGCTCCCTGTCACGATGTTCCTGCGTCGACTGCGCGCCATCCATCGTATGTAAGGCACGCGCCGTATCCGACAGAAACGTCGAGGGGAAGGTGGGAGGGTGCTTCCTTTGTCCTGATTTCGAACTTACGCGATGCCGTATTTCGCAAACAGGTCGCGTTCGAATCCTGCGCGGCTGACAAAATTTCCACTACCGTTGAATTAACAATTCACGCGACCCGCTAATTAATGAAACTACCCTTTGTCACTGTTCGAGAGCAAATCTTGTCGGTTACATTACGCATACATTTACAGATACGATCACAGTTCAAAGTATCCCTCTTTCGCGCCGAGTGATAAAATTTCACGTCCGTCGAATTTCTCTACAACGAAAACGTCGCTTAATAAAGTCATCGTTCAGCGTTAAATCCCGACGAGAGGATCCCGATACGATATCCCGGGGCAGAGCAAATATTTCCGATTATACGGGAACGTTTACGTTATCAGCCTCGCTCGGCGAGAACTGTTTCCCTTACGCCGTCGCCCAATTTCTCCGCAACTGCATTCCGTAATTGGACGAGTCCGAAATTTGCACGTCCGACGAACCGGACCGCTCCCGCCTGTATGCCGGTTAGTATGCAAATGAACGCGTTCCGCATCGACGAAAAGATCAATGCCGAGTATTGGCTCGCTCCAATCTCGTTTCGCGAATCGACGTGGCGCAAGCAACCAACTTCCTCGACATCCTATTCTATCTGCTGTCTCTCTCGCTCTATCTCTCTATCTCTCTTACATCTCTCTCTCTCTCTCTCTCTCTCGTTCTATCTCTCTATCTCTCTTACGGCTCTGTTTCTCTCTCTCTCTCTCTCTCTCTCTTCCTCTCTCCCTCTACCTGGTTGCCATGGGATTCGATGCCCGTGGAAGGGGACTATCGCAGTCGGGCCGTTCATTGAAGCTGTCTTTGCGCCAAGCGTCCATTAAGTCGAGCACTAATCCCGCACCCGGCACTTACAATCAGTAACCTTTATGCGAGAGCCCTAACACCCGGTCCCGTCGCGTGTTACGTCGCCGTGAATCGGCCGTCTGCCCCGACGATAATCGCCGAAGGCAGAGGCGAGCGGCTCTCTCCGCGGAATTGCAGTCCGCGCGAGATAAGCGAGTCCGTCGAAGACAATTTACTCGCACCCCCCCATGTGCCCGACGATCATTGCGACCGCTGACCAAAACTCTCGACCCTGCCCCCCGGACTGCCATGTCGCGTGCGCCTGATTTCCGCGACTGACCTCGGTGGCGGAGTTCATGCTTCCGAGAAATCAGTCGGAAAGTTCGGTGCATGCGATTGTCGGCGGTCAGGTTAAGTAGGGGCAATTGTGTACGCGCGTGTGTTTTGGTAGAAGCACTGGGACAATTATGCTAGCAGCAACATGGCGATCGTGTTTAGTTCACGGTTAATTAGAATAATTCAGGTGTAAAGCGATTGGCGTTGTTCAATGGATTACGCTGCACTCGTTAATATTAACGCTGTTGTTAATATGTAATTACGGGTTAGAATATGTTTAGCGGGTTTATTTGCGCGGGTTTAGGTACGGTTGGACTTGGATAAGGGTAATAAAATGAGAATGGCGATGCGCGCAGCTGTTTGTCAGCGTACCCGCAGATTTGCATGTACGCTCGCGCGGCGTCCAATTACGTGGCAGCCGGAGAGCCCCGAATAAGCCCCGAAAAATAAAGAGGGCCCAGTTTGCGGCGGGTCGCGACCATAACTAACTGTCGCCTCGGAAGCTTAATTTTCCATTAGTCAGATTATATCGGCCGCCTGAGGAGCCTTTGAGAACCGGTACGCCGGCGAGGGCGGAAAAGTTTTGCGAGTGATTTAGCCGCAGCGCGCCGAGGTTAAACTCCAGTTTTCATCAGACGCCAGCAATTTTCGTCCGGTCTCAGTCTCGGCCGGAAGTCATGCCTCTCCAACTTATCGCCGGAGAATTATTAACACCCTCTTTCTACGTCTCCTCTCCCTCTCGACCTTCGCTAATCCGTCCTCCGCGTCCTTCGTTCCGATCTCCCCGTCAATACCTCTGTTTTCCTTCTCTGAATCCACTGTTCCGTTTCCGCCACTCTTCGCGTCCACTCGTCACGATTAATCTTCTCTCTAATACTCTCCCTCTATCGCGCGACGGTTTATGGCTTAAAATTAGAAGAGTGGGTCAAGTCTCGTACGAATTCGTTCTACTCCCTACCAGCCGCTGTCGACTTAACAGCGGAACCTTGACCGAACCTCCGGGTGGCACAGACGGCGGAAGGCAGGGTCGTTTCATCGTTGGCAGAGTGTTAAACGACGCGGCGAGAGGTAGAAATTTTGTACCACTTTTGCGGACGAGTGTCGGCCCTGTTCCCGACTCACATTACGCGCCGCTGCGGAGAATTGATTCCGTTCTTGACGAGGACAGGCGTTCGACAGCCTTTATTCCGACACTGCGGGATCCGGTTCGCGGCGAAAGGAACGGCTTTGCATCTGAAAGGATCGTAAACCTACCGCATAAGCGGACAGCTCCGTAATTCCATTTCACGCCAGAATAAAATGTATGTGAAATTTCGAGCGTCCGCGCTCCGAATGAAGATGTCGAAGCGAAAAGTGGCGAGGGCGCTCCAGGGTGGGAACAAAGACGGTATTATGCTTCAAGGAGGAACAAATTGTCTTATTCAAAGGATCCAACCTGTAACGCTGTTTTCCGCCGGAACCGAATGAATCTTCCCAAAACCTTGTCCCGGTACGCGGTACAGAATTATTCACTTAACCGAACCGCTAATAAAAACAGCGCGCTGTATAAACGTCCGTAAATCAATTCGAACGTATCCGTACTTCTCGAGCTGGATCCTGAACAAAGAGAAATCCATCGGCGTAAATATGACCAGTCAGGCAACATCCCCGGGTCTCCCATTCTCCCTCAGCCTCCGGTCCCATAGGTAAACATCCGGCTCCCTCCAGCCAAATAGCGTAAGAGCCAAATTCCGGCTCGTCTAGTTGCGTCAGGCACGCAACGCTTCCTATTCGCCACGCTATTTGTTTTCCCTCGCCACGCTCGGGTGGGATCACGTTTTAAGGCGTCGAGGAGATCCCTCAAGGATCAGCGGATCTGGGTCACCGTGTCGGTCTCCTGCATCAGCATCAGCAACAGCGAAGGATCCCCAAGTCTCGCGATATGCCCTCTTGCATGAAGACGCGAAGGTATAATCTCTCAATCGACGATAAGACTTTCGAAAGTGACGTTTAAAGGTTACCGGCTGTCTTTGTTCGACCTCCCGCCTCCCACCTAACGGCCGACCTCCCCATCCTTTTCCGCCTATCTGACCCCGTCCATCTCCCTCTGCATTTGCATGCACGTTTATTTTCGGCCGCCTCTATCGCTACCCCAAAATCTCGTCCGCGAGTTTGACGGCGGCTCTCCATTAGTTTATCGCCGGAAATTCTCGGCGGGGACGGATTTATCTGATTCGGATTTTTCGAGTTTTCAAGTGCCCCGAAGTGAGCGGAGATTTACTTTTATCAGCGGACCCGTCAATGTGAAAGGGTATTACGTGCGTTAATAGGGACTTGTCGGTAAACATTTTCTTTTCTAGTCGTCTTTTATTCGATATGTTTAGTATACATTAAATAACATCGTCGAGACTAATTAAAAAAATATATATAAACGAATAGTGCGCAGCTCTCTTAATTCCGCGTATTTTTATTCTGACATTTATTAATTTTCTTTCCCTGTCGTTATTTACTGGATTTGTTTATTACACACTAACATCGTCGTGACTAACTAAAGAAACATATGTAGATGAATAATGCACAGCTTTCCTAATCCTGCGTATCATAACTCTGAAAATCACTTATTTTTCTGACCTCTTCCTACTCGACTCTTCCCTCTCCAAAAAAGTTCTCGCACGTCTCAAACCTCAATCTCGCCACTGATGACGCCGCGCGAACAATAACTTCGTTCATCGACCGTCAGGATACGCGAGCCCGCAAAGTAAACTTCATTCGTTAACTCTCCTTCGACCGAGAAAACCGCCTTCCCCGCCCACCCTCAGCCCGACTCCCCCAACTCGAAAGGCCCTACCCCTCGCCGTTTATCTCCCTTAATAACGGCCGCGAAGTCGATCTCGGCGGAAGCAGAATTCGCAAAGTGGACTTCGGTCTCCGTTAATCGCGAGGGAGTAATAACCGTGAGAAGCGACTCGAAACGCTCGACTTCAACAATTTCGCGCGTTCCCGGCATGCTTTGCACGCTTCCGCACACATATACCCGTCCGCTGAAGTACGCGCGTGTGCGCGTGCGTTAGTCATGAAACTTTTAACGACCCCGAGATACCGAAGACGATTGTGTCGCCTAAGCGACGAACGCCGAGCGACGTACGGGCGGCTGGGATATAATAAACGAAGTTTTAATGTGATGCGCCGTTAACTGGATGCTGATGATGTCCCATGATGTCACATGATGTCACATGATGTCACATGATGTCGAGCGAGCGTGCGAGCCGAGGCGAGGAAGTGAATCACAGCCCGGTTTCCCCCAATGTTGTAACGTCGCCGCTTTATGGGAATATTCGCGGCCAGTATGATCGCCGAGGGCTTTAGGATATCGCTCGGCGATAGGCAATAATGGAAATTAGCTCGTATGGGAGTGGACGTTAATGGCGCGAAATCATTCGCGCGCAGTTATGGCCGCACGTTGCGGGGCGCTTCGATTAATTGCGATGCGTTTCTTCCAGCCGGATTTGACCTGATTTCGGTGGGACCTAGTGGTTCGGATATCCATTAAATTTTATTTTATGGGGATGAACGTAAAACTTTGTTACTGTTGTAATTAATTGGCAATTTGATTTGATATGACGGGGACATAGGGTATTAAGATGGTATAAGATTAATTGTTGTACTCCAGTTTTTTTGGAATGAGCTTGTATGGAAGCGGATATTAATGGTGCAAAATCATTCCCGTGCAGTTATGGCCGCAAGTTGTGGGATGTGTGGGTGATGTTGCGATGCGTTTCTCCGAGCCGAATTTAACCTGATTTCGGTGGAAGTTAATGGTTCGGATATCCATTAAATTTTATTTTATGGGGATAAACGTAAAACTTTGTTACTGTTGTAATTAATTGGCACTTTGATTTGAGATGACGGGGACATAGAGTATTAAGATGGTATAAGATTAATTGTTGTACTCCAGTTTTTTTGGAATGAGCTTGTATGGAAGCGGATATTAATGGTGCAAAATCATTCCCGTGCAGTTATGGCCGCAAGTTGTGGGATGTGTGGGTGAATTTGCGATGCGTTTCTCCGAGCCGAATTTAACCTGATTTCGGTGGAAGTTAATGGTTCGGATATCCATTAAATTTTATTTTATGGGGATGAACGTGAAACTTTATTACGGTTGCGATTAATTGCCAATTTGATTTGAGATGAAGGGGACATGCGGTATTAAGATAGTACAAGATTAATTGTTGTACTCCAGGTTTTTCGGAATGAACTTGTATGGAAGCGGATATTAATGGGCAAAACCATTCTCCTGCAATTATGGCCGTAAGTTGCGGGATGTGTGGATTAATTGCGATGCGATCTTTGACTCGAATTTGACCTAATTTCGATGGGACCTAATGGTTCGGATATCCATTAAATGTTATTTTATAGGGATGAACGTGAAACTTTGTTACGGTTGCAATTAATTGCTAATTTGATTTGAAATGACGAGAACATGGGCTATTAAGATGGAGCAAGATTAATGGCTCTACTTTAGGTTTTTCGGAATGAGTTTCTATGGAAGCGAATATTAATGCTGCAAAATCACGTGCAATTATGGCCGCACGTCCTGGACTGTGCGGACTAATTGCAATGCGTTTCTTCGAGTCGGATTTGACCTCATTTCTGTGGAATGTATTGGCTCAGACGTCCATTAGATTTCATTCGATATGGATGAACGTAAGACTACGCTAAGGTTGAAATTGATTATCAATTTGATTCGACCGATACGCAGGAGAGACCTCGAGTCTAGGAGTACTTGGCAATGAAAGCAAGCAAGGTCGAACCATCCTCCTTCAGATTTTTCGGCAACTCGGTAATATCTCACAACCCCAGGCCCTCGCTTTATCCCAGAGTGGAAAGACAATTCTGACTGTTTACGCGACGCACAGACGCCAACGCAGTATCGATTCGCAAAAGCGTATATATGAATCAGTTGTCAAATGCGCGTAACTTCGAGGCCTGATGATGCACTCATTCATTATCCCCAATGTCCCATTTTTGGGACACATTTTCAAATTGTTTTCTTTTAATAACTGCAACTTCTAGATATACAGTATTCTCTCCCACATTGTCAGTCGGGCCAGAATCGTATTTGGACAACTTGGGAATAGTAGACACGGTTTTCGAGCCGCGCGAACTGCCTTTGTAGTTCGCCGAACGAAGAAAAGGACAGCGAATGAAAGAGAGAAAACAAAAACGGCAGTCGAGACAGCCGAGCCATTTAAATCCCGGCGTATCAAATGATATGGTTTAAATGATTCATATTCTCTTTTATTACCAACTTTTCTGGTTAAGAAGTGTATATCAAAAATAATGAGATTGTTGGGATAAAAATGAAATCAAACTTGATGTAATTGAGATGACTTTTACTAATCGTAGCAGATGAGGAAGACGGTTTCAGGCACGTCGAAAATCGTGTCCTTCTTTCTCACATTGTCAATAAGCAGCAGTAAGCAGACTGACAATGTGAGAACGTAGGACACGGTTTCTTCGAGTCCGACAAAAGGCTCCCGATAACGTAGCGGGCCAGCCTGCGATAGACAACACAGTCTTTCGTGTGCTTTCACGCACTTCAAAAATCGTGTCCTTCCTTCTCACATTGTCAGTAAGCAGCAGTAAGCAGACTGACAATGTGAGAACGTAGGACACGGTTTCTTCGAGTCCGACAAAAGGCTCCCGATAACGTAGCGGGCCGATGAAGTAAATGTGGGCCGATTAGTTTCATGTTTGGTTTCATTTTACGCGGAAAAATCTCATTAATATATTAAACACAGGTTTATTTATAAAAAAAAGTAAAATTTAAACAATTATGCTACTGTGTTACAAACAGCTAAACTGTCAACTGTCGTCAAAGCAAGCCGCCACGCTCGATGACTCATAAATCTCACGCTTGACTGAGTCCGCTTCACCTAACATAGGCGTAAAGTACGGCGCATGCATAGTCGCCGACTCAGCCCACGGACAATGTGAGAGTAGCTCCAGTAGTGACAATGTGGGAGAGAATACTGTACAGCTAATTATATTTATTTTTTTATATTTTGACCTGTGGCAGGAAATGGGTTACACGAAGAAGCCGGCACATCGGACAAAGGCATCAAAAGGGTGGAGGACAACTGTATTCCAGATAAGACTAGTGGACAAGCGAAGTCAAGGACGATAAGGACGACGGCGAACGTCGAGTCCTCTAGCGACGAAGATTACGCAGGACTCGGGCGTCTCCTGACCATTGTCTGACGTCGGGACGCTCGTCATTGTTTCCGAAAGGAGTGTGGGCCCCAGATAGGGGCACAAAGAACTCGAATTAACTGTGGCCCTGCCCCCAAGAAGCCACTCTCGCAACCGACGCCTTAAACTTCGCCCTCGAAATATCATTAGCCCACGCGATCTCCTTCGAGTTCGGCGAAGTTCGAGCTCGCGAATCCGCTTCGTCGGCGGCGACGAGCGGGAATAATACAAAAGGCCAGTCGACTCCTCTCCTTGCGGCGTCGGCGGGGAAATGAATGGCCATTGAGGGGATATGATGCTTTTTGAGGCCGCAGAACGGGTCCGACAATATGCGCGGGACAAACGTCATTGTGCCCGCGTACGCGTCGCTTTTCCAGGTGTCGAACTCTCATTTTGATCAGGCCGCGTTGCCATAGTGCGGCCCATTCTTCGCGGCACAATTGTCAGTCGCCTAACGCGTTAAGGTAGGAGCGGGGAGGTTGGGACTATTGCCGTCTAAGGGAAGGCAAGCTTTCGGAGAATTCGTGTCAGTTCCGAACTTCCGCAAGTAAAAATAGGTCTCGCTGACTGCTCAGCTTGACTTGTCAAGGTGTCACGGGGAGAATCTGAGATACGGTTAATTTGTATTCCAGATAACCCTTTGACTGTCGTAGGTCTCTGTGTACCCCTTTCTCGTACTCATTGTTCAAAGTTCTGCACTGGCGCTGTTTTGCCAAAGTAAAAGCAGATCCCGTGCAAATATAATGACGGTTTCACGATTCTGGGTTGTTAATTACTCTTCAAGATGAAGTTAGACATTTTTAGGTAAACTTTGCATTGTTTCACTTCTTTCGTGATGTTGATAAGGGATGTGAATGGTCGATGACTCGAAATGTTCGGAGAAGGGAATGGAAAGACTCACCAGCGACTCGTGCTTCCTTGCAGGCCTCGTACATGTCCTGCTTGATCTCGGGATTGTCATCGGCGATGGTCTCGCCAACGGTGACGAATCTTTCGACGGCCAAATTGACCGCTTGGCCGACCCTCGCCACGGCACGCAGACTTCGGTCCGAACATAGCGGTCGTTCTCTGTGCGACACTAACGTCGAGATCTGCAACGAGAAAGCCAGGCCGAACAATGAGCCGTCGTCGTTTACCAATTATCGGCGCCGAAGCCAACCGGCCGGCGTTTTAATCAGCGACGGTCAATTAGCGAGCGTGCTGGGACGATTTCGAATTAATGACGTTTACCTCAATCTACGAGTACACCTAAGGAGACGATCAAGCACTCATCGACTCTCACGTGTTCATCCCTTTCATGCAATCGTATTTTAACCCTTTTAGTGTCAGTTGCCGATATATCGCCGTTCGCTACACTTGCGAAAAGTGCTGCGAATTAGCGCTTTACTATTCGCATTGTGGGAGAATCTCAAAATAAATGTATGAGTTATAAATGATCTAATTTCATTACAAAATGATTAATACGCTGCCTTTCGAATCATGTAAATATCATTTTTAGTTTGGCTTTTATGAGCCTTTCCCAAACCCTTGAAAAAATACGTGAAATTCGTCCGGTTATCTTTACATAGGCACCTCTGTTTCGGCCGCCAATAAAAGGGTTAAAGTCTAAAGCGTATTCGTTTAGAGACCCAGACGATTCGATAGTATGAGCGAATCTTAACGACGTTTACCTTAAGTTTCGAACCTATAACTGAGAAGTCCACAACCGAGTACTAATCGTCTCTCACAGTTTGAATACCTCGAATCGCTACTTGTCGAGAGTATCGGCATAGAGATCTTGACGCTCAACTAGCATGCAGTTTTAAATTGTTCAAGCCCTCGGAACGGATGCGCATACTTTCAGTCCAATTTCATCGTTTCATACTTCGTCAATCGATCTCCCGGCACTTCAATTTCTCATCCCCCGGCGTCGCGTCATACGTTCAAAATTCGCCGAGCGTATCCGGCTGCCACTATATTTACCCGGGTTACATTTTCGTGGAAGCGATAACGTAAAGTGTGCATAAAGAAGACTCGTCGGCCCTCGGAACGATCGCTCCCGGCCGCCTCTGTCGGGGGCGTATAGGAGGGACGTTAGAGGGCATCGAAGGAAAATTGTGCCGGAATAACCCCGTTACCTGCTCCCCGACTGCAGGGCTCGCACCTATACTTCACTTTCCGCACAATTAGACAATACGTTTAGGCGCTGCCTCTTTCAGGGTGCGCTCCGCGTGCCGAACAGAGGATCCAGACGACGGGAAAGGAGGGCGAGAAAAAAGAGAAGGGCAGATGGGGGTGGAGGAGAATTCGCGAGGGACAAAGAGCATGGGAGAAATTGATAGAAAAAGGGGTGAGGGTGGGATGGGGAGGAAGGAGAGGGAAAGACAGGGAATGAGGATGAGAGCGAAAGAGGAACGAAGAGAGAGAGCGAGAGCGAGAGAGAGAGAGAGAGAGAGAGAGAGAGAGAGAGGAAGAGACCTGGAAAGGGATGGGAAGACAGAGGCAAAGCTTTGTTTCACGGCTGAATGCGTACAACCGAATAAACACGCACGCAAACGACATCTACGCAGCCTCTATTCAGTCGGACACGTATCCGCGCGCCTCGGTGTGCGCGCATCTCTATTTTCCTTTCTCACACGTACCATCCTTCCTTCCACCCCGTTCGACGTGTACTTTCCCCCCCTCCGTCTCTTCCCCCAACCCCGCCATCCTCTCCCCCGCCGATATATTTCTTTCGGCTTCATTTCACATCGCCGCGTCGGTCGTACGCTATTAATCGTATCAACGCATTTATCCGACGCAAGAACATCAATTTTGCCAGGGGAAAAAAAAGTGTAGCGAGAGAGGGGAGGAAGACGGGGGGAACGGACTCGTTTTATCGGCGGCTACAAACTCGGATCTGTCATTTAATCTGTTCGCTCCTGCGCTCGGGAAGCGGGGGCCTTTTTTTTGATTCGGCAAGCGTCGCGCTTCAAAGGCGAACGTTATTTATTCCCTTTGCGACGCGTCGGCAAACCGGAGGTTTCCCCGTACAATACATTTTTTCGCCTCTGTGCCCGGCTCCCGGTGCGTCGCCATTTTTTCTGCCCAGTCAAAGGCGAGCGCCGATCGTTTCGTTGCGAGTCGGCGGTGGAAAGATATCGAATCGACGATGCCCTTTTCGATTTCGCCGGAAGCCAACCCACCGGAAGTCGGGAGCCCGGCGACCGCTCGATCGTTCAATTTGCATGCGCCCCCGTGCGTGCTTATCGCGCGATCGAAGGCGCGAATTATATCGGCAAAATGCCCGAACGCCGAGGCTTTATGATATCGGGGCACCGTAATCCGCGTCTTCATATGCCGTGCGAAAGTTCCATTAAGCGACCGGCATCGCGGCCGGATAATGGATATTTCATTCCACGGAACGACGAAATTGATATCGGCCTCCGCGCCTTCGAACCTCTGCCTTCGGACGTTGACGACAGATTTTCACCGACTACGCACGCGTTGACCTATATTCGTCCGCGCGCCATTTCGTATTGGCCGGGTTCTTAGCGTTGCAGCGCAAGCTTTTTCATCTGTTTCGTTTGTTCCGAAGTCAGCGATTAATGCGAACCGACCGTGATTAAATACAAAATATTAGGTTGCTCGATGAAAATTGTTTATTGGCGATGATATTTGCGTCAGGTTGGAAACGTTCAATTCCAGATCGATCTGTACGGCTTACGCTAGTTCGACGATAATTCCCGTAATTTTCGTTCCATCTTCGTTCCATGGCCCGCTGTCAAATAGACGATACCCGACTGCAAACCCTGCTCGTCATTATCTATTCTTTCAGTCGTCGGCAATGTCCTCGGTTAATCGCGAATCAGCTGTGAGCACAGGCAAAATCCCACAGTCATCGTTAAATTAATTATTTACGTTGCACGACGCGTGTATCTGTTACATCGTGCGCCAGGAGAATCCATTAATCGCAGACCTCGATTTACGCTAATTCAGTGAAAATGCCCGCAATTCACCTCCAGGCCTTCGTTCCCGATATCGTAGTTACCGACGAAATCGCACGGTCATCGTTAAATTAACTATCCGCCCCGATAACTGTATCTATCGCACGGTCATTTTTCTTTCCAGCGTGCTCGCGGGATATACGGTAGCTGTTATTAACGCGCGCACGGCCGATAAAGGCACGCGAGATAAGGCTGGGAATGAACGACGAGTGCGCGCACCTTCTTTGGCAGGCTCGCTTTCGGCATGACTGCAGCTCGACGTGTTTATGACAGTTCATCCGAAAGAGATGAAATGGCGCGAGCGTGCAGTCACTCTTTCGTCTAATTTTTGTCCCGCGTCAGCTTTAAGATGCCTGAGAAACTCGATGTTAAGCAGTCGCAGTTATTCCGCCAGCCGAGGAAGCATGAATTATACGGACTCTCTCTAGCATGAGCTCTAATCACGGCCACTCTATGTCGGGCCACTTCAGGTAACGAGACGCGGGTTCGCACGTTAACATACTTCACCGTCGTCCACCCCTATCCACCCCCACCCCCTCCATTCACCTTCGCATCCACTTTCACCTACGTCGCGGTTTCTCAGTTTTTCAACGAGCTTCTGACATTCTTCGGATAAAATTGAATTTAGGCCGAATTCTCGCACGCTAATTGCCACTAGGCGACCCTCTCTCGTGCTGCAAATTACTCGTAATGGCGGCACGTGGTTGGGCGGTGACGTTCTGAATTTGGGTTAAATGCGACTCGTGATGTCTGGTTAAGAGTTGACGAAAAATGTGGGAATTATCGATACTTCTTAGCTCTCATCATTTTATTAACGTATATTTTCTTGTAGTTTTCCTGTTATGTCTTGAATTTACAAAATCATGCAATCTAGTAATAGAGTCAAAACAGAAGGTAGGTACTTAGAAGCAGTCTCAATAAGCTTTAATAAGAATACTAAAGCGATCGAAGCAGCAGGTGCTCGATGCAAGAGTGTGTTTTACCAAGAACGGAAGAGGATCGTCGGCCATTAATCATTTTCGCGGGACGTCCACTGTAACGGGAAATAAAATTGCAACCGTCGCGAGCTGCGCAACGTCAGAACCGTAAAGTCGACTTCCGCCAAGCATCGCCGACACGATTCCCGTAAAAGTTCCGTTTCCGATGTCGGTCACGTTTCTCGTTGTTTCGAAAATTTCTTCCCGACCGCGGCGTATCAGTCATCGTACGTATATAAGCGTTCCCCGGCAACTGGAACGAAAGCCTTCCACCTCCATTGTACAATTTCGAGCCCAGGGTCCCGCATATTTTTCACTCCAATAACTTCGAGCCACCGGCGTCAGGACCAAAACCGTCCTCGGCTTGCGCACATTTCGCGCGGCCGCCATAAGTTCGCCGTCTCCAGACGTTGCACTCATTACTCCCGTCAAGGTTTTATTCGCGGACGCGAAACGGAACAAATGCGAGAAAACGGGACGGCGAGGGTTTACGTCGGTCAGAATTAATTGTACAGCTTGCCCACCGTGCACGTTCCGAGAGTAAAACTTAATTCGACTTAGCGACCCGGAGGAAGGGTAAGTAGACTGTCCTAATGGAAAGCAGCTAAGTGGAGCCGCAAGTATTCGTAAGTATTTGCAAGTGTCTGCGAGTATTCGCTACATTCCGGATATTGATACATTGTATTAGTGGACCTCCCGGAGTTATTCGAATGAAAGCGAGTCAAGACGCGGCAAGTATTCGACTGCGAGACGCAGCCTAATAGGCTCAAGTATTCGGCGTGAAGTATCAAATTGAGCGCCGACGCTCGAATCGAGCTCGCTTATTTCCTAATTCCGACGCAAACTCGATTATCAACTCGTCTGCAAGGAACGTTCGGTTACGATGATGAAACACGATTACGGGGCCGAATTAATTTATCGGGCGTTTCATTATCGCTGTGATGCACTTTATGAAATGTTCGTTTATGGGGGCGAAAATTCGAACAGGAAAAATTCAGCGTCGCCCTGCCGTTTAAGGGCAAGCAGTCGCCCCCTGCTGTTAGTTCGCGGGAAATCGAGTTACTTTATCGTCGTGGAAGAGTGGAGGGTCTTCGTGGATGCTCCCGGTAAATGGGACCACCCCATAGAGCTAGTGCGCCGCCTAGGTGTTAATTGGTCAGGACTCGGGCATCCTCGCGCAGCGAGTGGTCCATTGACAGGGAACATTATTTAACCGGGTATCGCTTTTCGCCACTCTATTTGTCCGCTCCCGCGCTCACCCTCGTTCATCATCCGTCTCTACCCGTCGTCAATTAGGTCGCGACAGTTTTATACACTCATTAGCCATTGTCGCATTCGGCCTGCGCCCCGACGGATTGCGGTAAAATTTATAATGACCAAAATATTTGCGAACGGATTAACGTTAATTAAATTCGACGCTCCTTTCGCCGCTGTCCATTTCATTTTTACTCACGCTATGCGCTTATTGCGGAATTTCCGCGCTTGTCAATTAGAATACGTCGGATTAACGTTTTCATTTATGTACAATTATTACCGCTTGTCACACAGCGTTGCGCTGAAACGTCAAGAATTCAATAATCCCTGAAACATTGAGCGAATTATTGTTCGGCAAAGTCCTTTCAGCCGGAATTATCTAATTTTTATCCTTCCACTGAGTCTGTATTATCCCTCTTATCCTCTGTCCTCAGCTCTCTCTTTCTCTCTCTCCCTGTCTTTCTCAAAGCTCTTACTCGTCTATTTATCGTTCCTGCACATTTAACACGTCCGCGTTTATCGCATTCCTCCATTCACCTTCGCCCGTTGTCGCACAATTTCACCTGGCATTAAAAATTTCGTGGCCGACAAACGTACGTCGAAGCCATCAACGTTTATTAAAGCTACCCGTAATTCTCTCCGCTCATTGTTACTTTTTTTTCCTCCGCTACGTTCAGTCTGTCCACCTCCCTCTCCGACCCTCTGCATTTTTCGACATTCGCCACTCTGACAGTGTCATGCGATTACTCAGGCCGTCGCCGGGGCTGGGTCCCGTGGCTTCGAACGTTCATAAAAGATGCATGAGGTATGCCTTTGCACCCGTCCTCGAAGGCTTTCTCATTTTCTCATTCCTTCCCTTATTCGTCGGCCGCCCGTCCGTCCGACCATGCCCTTTCTCACCCTCCCCCCGATTCTTCCACGGTCGACGGACCCAGCACGCGCCATAGCTGACACCCTGTCATCACGTTCCTAGCCTCCTCCTCGCATCTCCCATCATTCCGCGTCCTACGCTGACGGCAGACCTTTTCGTTATTACCTTTCTAACGAAGCGCGGCTGAACGTTTCAGAGCCTACCCCGACGTCCTCAAAAGAGTCCCTGTACTTTATGACGTCGACGACGCTTATTCTCGTTAGCGGCGGGGCTCTCTCGTATTCCCCTGATATTTCCTGATTGCTATTGGACCTGTGACTGTCGCTACTGTGTGTCAGCGTGTGGAGTCTCAGATGATCCAGATATGTAATTTCAATATGAGAACTACTACTACCATTATGAACGTATCGTTATTTAATTTAATACAAGAGCAGAGGTTACTTGCCCAAACGTTTAGAATAAAAGATTTAAACAAACAAAACAGCGGGAAAAAAATATCTGCTGAATGAAAAGTCTTTATGACAAGTCACTTGAAAGAGTTCAGTAAGTATAGCAGCTATCTTGATTTTGAATTTGCCCAAACGTTTAAAATAAAAGATATAAACAAACAAAATTGCAGAAAAAAGATATCTGCTGAATGAAAAGTCTTTATGACAAGTCACTTGAAAGAGTTCAGTAAGTATAGCAGCTATCTTGATTTTGAATTTGCCCAAACGTTTAGAATAAAAGATATAAACAAACAAAATTGCAGAAAAAAAATATCTGCTGAATGAAAAGTCTTTATGACAATTCACTTGAAAGGGTTCAGTAAGTATAGCAGTTATCTTGATTAGATTGACGTGCCGTCCCATTTCTTGTTTTACCTTGAACACTTGCTAGACATCGTGTACAGTGAGCTCTGACAAGCTTCATCCAAAGCGTATAATTTTACGTCCTGGGCATGTTCAGTGATCTCGCGCTCGGTTCCATACTGTCTCAGTAGTAAGAGAGCAAATTGGTCCGGCCTGCGCCGTCAGAGCGCCGAGGAGGGGAGCAAAATTGGTTCGGGCAGTAGTAAGGGGGCAAATTGGTTGGGTCAGTAGTAAGGGGGCAAATTGTCGAGGTCAGTAGTACGAACAACGCCGCTGCGTCAGCCGTGACAGGTTCGGCCTATGAATCGCGGCAACGAGCGAAGCGTGGAAAACAAATTATAGCGATTCCGAGCGTTTGTTTCGGCTCATGGTTCCCGAGGGCCGAAGATTGCAATCGGGGGAGCGAGTGCGTGCGCTCAAGCTGATAACGAAATTTTTCCTGCGCGAAATACGCGACCTGTTGTCCCAATCAGTCCCAGACTCCTCTCTGTTTGTTCGCGTTCGCTCGCACGCTCGCGCGCGATCCGGAGCGGAATCCGGCTCGGTTTCAGGTTTATATTCCGCTATCGGAAGCGAATCGATTTCTCGATTGAGCGGAAGCGACGCTCGTCGCTCTGCGTTAATTCGAATGATTATTAGCGCGGACGCGAATTCGATAGCGACACGTGCACTGCCTGTTAAAGCGGCCGAGGCTACCTAAACCGCATGTTTTCGGCGAGGCACACGGGGTACACGTGTGCGGAAATGCATAATCCTCGAGGATACGTGTGTCGACGAAGTCGATAAGACTCGCGATTCCCTTGACGGCGATGGTTAGCAAAGTCTGCGACGCTGGGAGTCTGTCCAAAGATAAACTGGGAGCGATAAGAGTGGGAACGAAGAAAATAATCGAGCGAGTCGATGTGTAATCCTGTTGACACTGAAAGCTCTGTGGATACACACGTCTATGTATGCTGTACGTGTTTGTACGAAAAGCGTGAATACACATGCCCACGCAGTAAAATGCAAAGTAATGAGGCCGAGAGAAATTCACGGCCGGTCGCCAGGGCTAATTTTTCCATCTGTCTTTTTTAATTGCTGTTTGCCCTACGGCCCGATCTTCCGACGTGAATAAAATGCGAATTGACGGTCGAAAAAACGGTCCAGAGAAAGGTCCCTCTCTCACGGACCGTTCCCGGCGATAATTTTTCTCCCGCACCTCGGTCACGTCCCGAATTCTCGCTTGAGGAAACGAAATCCGGCGACCGATAAGGGTCGACCTGCACAAAAAGGAAAGGGTAGAAAGGAGAGAGCAAGGAGGGCAGGAAAGAGACGCGTACTTCTCTGCATCCCGAAATGAGCGGTAACCCAGTTTCGATCGGGAATAAAAAAACTGAACGGGGAGGGAGAGAATGTTCCGTAAGGAAAGGCAGAACGAAAACTGAAAAGCGGGTGAAAGGCAGTGGGTGAAGGTGGAGGGTGGAAGGTGAGGTTGAAGAGGCAGAATGCAAAGGGACGGAACAGGCAGAACAGATAAAAGGTCAGAAAGAGAAAGTCGGGGAGGGAGGGAGGGAGGAAAGGGCAGATAACGAGGGTGGGAGATGAATGAAGATGGGTAGATAGGATAGGGAAGGGTGAAAAAGAGGTGGGTACGATAGGGGGGAGGACACGGAACAATGAAGCGCAGGGTCGACAGACGAGCAATGAGACAGAAAGATAATGAGGCAGCGAGACGGGGCGCGGGGGGCTTAGCAATAAGATAGAGAGATAATGCGACTGCTAGACGAAGATACTGGGTCCGGCGTGCCACCGGCAACGTAATGAGCCAATAAGTCAGCGAGATGGACACGGCGGGAGGCGGGCCTGAAGAGCGGGAGAAGAGGCAATCTACGTGTTTAATCTCGCGATCGTACGTTTCGCGTCATATACCGTTCCGCTCCCCTCGCACACAATGAACACTTCCGCTCTAACGTCACAATAAACGCTCCACCCAACACCTTTTACCCATTTCGCATGGCCGCGCGCGTAAATCCTCGCCTACGTCCGCGCAGATCATTTTTCCGCGCCTCTTATCCTTAATCTCCAGAGCCTTAATTCAACTCGGCGAATAAATAACCCAGAGAGGCTGAAAAAGAGGAGCGAGACACCGCGCGGTTGGTTGTCCCGACATCGAACGTGACCCAATTCCGGGCCGGGCCTGTGGCGAAGAAAGAAGAGGGTGGCGGAAAGAGAGGGCGGGGGAAAAAGAGGGTGGTGGAAAAAGGGAACGAGCTGCAGTCGATTAAAGCGTCCAAATGAAAACGTTGCCCGCCGGTCCGGCAGCCATCGAAGAGTCGGAACGGGCGTCGGACGGTTGGGCTCGAAATGAGTCGGCCAGGTTAAACCGGGCAGTAGTAGTTGCCGGTCGAAACGGCGGAAGATAAACGTTCGATGCAGAATTGCCGGATAGAAGAGGGGCACTTTCACGGGGGCTACGCGCTCATTTCGGTGGCGCGAAACTCGAGCGGAGGAACGGTCCCGACAGCGAAAATTAATTAGCCGGTCAATTTGTTGCCGTCGCGTCGGTGTCTGTGGCCGAGTGCCATGCTCGAGTGAACGTGTACGGTTGTACGTTGGAGGCCTTCGTGCACATTCGACGCTTTCAATGACCGAGCCCGATTCACGCTCGCGTCGTCCTCGTTCGGTCGATGGTACGCCTGAGGAACGATCGGCAAGATTGGTCGCTCAGCTTGACTTGTCAAGGTGTCACGGGGAAAATCTGAGATACAGTTAATTTGTATTCCGGATAACCCTTTGACTGTCCTAGGTCTCTGTGTACCTCTTTCTCGCACTCATTGTTCAAAGTTGTGCACTCGCGCTGTTTTGGCAAAGACAGCGAAAATTAATTAGCCGGTCAATTTGTTGCCGTCATGTTGGTGTCTGTGGCCGAGTGCCATGCTCGAGTGAACGTGTACGGTTGTACGTTGGAGGCCTTCGTGCACATTCGACGCTTTCAATGACCGAGCCCGATTCACGCTCGCGTCGTCCTCGTTCGGTCGATGGTACGCCTGAGAAACGATCGGCAAGATTGGTCGCTCAGCTTGACTTGTCAAGGTGTCACGGGGCGATTTTGAGATACAGTTAATTTGTGTTTCGGATAACCCTTTGACTGTCCTAGGTCTCTGTGTACCTCTTTCTCGCAATCATTGTTCAAAGTTGTGCACTCGCGCTGTTTTAGCAAAGACAGCGAAAATGAATTAGCCGGTCAATTTGTTGCCGTCATGTTGGTGTCTGTGCCCGAGTGCCATGCTCGAGTGAACGTGTACGCTTGTACGTTCGAGGCCTTCGTGCACATTCGACGCTTTCAATGACCGAGCCCGATTCACGCTCGCGTCGTTCTCGTTCGGTCGATGGTACGTCTGAGGAACGATCGGCAAGATTGGTCGCTGGACTCCAGGTTCTCCACACCTAGGGTCGGAGTTCCCTAAACCAGTCTCGTTTCATCGTATATTCTCGTTACGTTGCATCGCTCTCGTGCAGAGTCGTAAAGAAAGGTTGCGAGAGTGGTTTTTTTCTTTCGGCAAATAACTTTGGTTTTCTTTCCTTCTGACTCTGTCTTCTTTGCGCAAGAAAAATTGCTTTGGGGCCCTGACGTGTTTTTGGAGGTAAAGGTTTTGTGAGTTATGTTGCCAGTAGTTGATTGTGGGAATGATGTATGGTTTAATGTAATGCGAGCTTCTTCAATGCATCGAAACAAAGCGAGGAATGTCTGATAATTGATACATAAGTTTATTTGAGTTGAGGGTCATAGTGATTGATTTTGCCGCTGTCGATATCTTCGGCATCGGTATTATTAATATCCAATAGTAGCATTGCATTCATCGGTTTAATATTGACAGTTGCATTAACGATTTTTTTTCGAGACAGATTACATTATCGAGTAGCAAATTCTCTTGCAAGACGATTTCCTGTAACACGAGTTCATTCAACGCTCAACACACGAACAGTCTTACACAGTAATCTACTGTAATTGTAACGTTCTACGTCGCTCGCCGATGTAGACGTACAGTACAGAACCAAACTGCCGGAATTTCTCCGAGAAACGAGTTACAAAGGAATGTTTTCTTTCGCGAAAATCAATTACTCTTCCAAGCTGCCGGAAATGCAGGGTCGTGCAACATGCCGTTCACCAATTACGTGTTTCGCGTACCGCATCGACTTACAACGGGCTCGCCAGCTGATGCACAACTTACTGCCAGCCGAAGGAAGTATGCACGATGGACTTGCAGTCGCGAGTTTCGAAATTAGTTGCATGGCCCGGGTACCGGCGACAGCTTTTATTTCGCAAGAAGTTCGCTAATGAAAGCCGGGGCTTAAGGCTTTTGTTCGCCATCGGCGGCGAAGTTGGCCGATTTCGAGGGGCTGTCGAAACGTTCGGATATGTGGGACGAGGCGCACGGACCGTGAAATTCGATGATGTGCCCATTAGCGGGTCGAAAGGCTGACCGACTTTGACCGCGGGAAAAATCTGCATTCTTGAAATCGACCGACGAAAATAAGAGAGGCAGTCCGGAACTAAAGCGGAGTCGTCAGCGTTCGGTAGATCGCGAACAGATTCAACTTTGCGTCACTGTACACACCCCGTTAACGTTAATTCAAGAGAGCTGACGACGTGAACTTGTCCGATGAAACTGACGCGGATTGCGGCGCGGAGTTTCGCGCGTGCAGCAAAAATAGCCGGGGGCGTCGTTCGTTCGCGTCACTTTTTCGTTCGGAGAGCGATCGCTGGTTTACGTTTTGTCTGTGTCATTCGATTTTGTTCCGAACTAATTGGTACGCCTGGTACGCCGTGCGCGACATTCGACTGACGTATAGTATGCGCACATTGACGCAGGTGTCAGTCTAATACGACGGGCAACGAAAACATCTCTAATCCCATGACATCCGCCGACAAGTCCTAACAACATGTGTACATTCAAGATTTTCTTCCCTAATTTGACGTCTTTCGTTCAAGCAGGATTCTTTGTAAGACCTGGGTCAGAAAGCAGGTAAGGTGGAGTGGGGAAAAACCAACCCAGAAATTGTAAAGTTTACTTTAAACTTATGTATTTTCTACCTATTCCACTACTACCTAATAATCTTAGTGTTTTTATTTAGCGCATGGTTTATTTTTTAAGTTGCATTGATTTGAAAGGAAAATATCATCTGAAACTTATGATTTTCTTAATAAATTAAAAACAGTGCCGCTAGGGCGGACTTGCCCCGGAACTGGAATCATTATTAGTAATACGAACTTTGTCGAATGAGTTAAACGGGGAAAAGACAGAATACATGGCGGCCACCTATGTTGAATACTATCCAAACCATTGAATTCTAACCAAAGGAAGATTTCTACCTTACAGTTGGTACAATGCAACGTATATTCGAATCAATAAGGGCCTAGTGTGGATTTGCCCCGTGTACAGGTTTACCCCACTGCACCTTAAGAATTCTTCATTGCTATCGATATACGACGATTCGTAAAGGAACGCTGAGTATCGTCCTCGGAGAATTAAATCCGACGATCGTCGCGTATTCTCTCGACGCAAAGGATATCGTCGGATGACACGCTGATGATCAAAGGAATCGTTCGGGATTGAGCGAGCGACACAGATCCCGGGCCTCGTCCGAAATAGCAAATGGAACCGGCAGATCCGCACCTGACGAGCGCAAGTACTTTGATATTCCGGTAAAAGAATTGTCATGTCGATGTAGACGAAAAAAGCTGGCCTACGTCGCGTGTAAATCCGGCCGAACGCGCGGCAAACTTTTCTGAGTATTTGTTCTGAACCTGTACTGTCAAAGCTACCCGAGGGGAGTTCGGCGAAATTCGGATGGAGAAACTTTTCGGACGACGGCGGGCTCGACATAATAAACATCGAGGCGGCAGGTGCTACATCGAAAGGATCGGCTAAGAGTGGGAGTTCGAAAACTTCGGTGCAGTCGCGTCTGTTCTTCGGTAAGCAGAATTCTACAGAGATGCCACTGCATAAGGTATGCAGGCCAAATATAAAATTTAATCATCGTAGGTGTGGCTCTCGTAGGTATATGACCCGGTGAATGTAAGAGAATTTATATAGGTAATAAAGCTGACATTTGATTTTTTATTTCGTTACAGTAGGTGCTTTATTACGCAATAAATGATTAGGTAGCATCTTGTTAGTCACATGTTGTAGAATAGCTTTCAGGATTCGAGACGATGCAGAGTACAAATCATTATATTAAGTACGTTACGTGGGACGTATTTTCCTAACCATTACTCTATTTCTTAAGTATCAACACCCATCATTCTTAACCGAGCAAACATTTTCTAGCAGCATGAAATCATTTCTATCCCCCGAGTATCTGAAAAAGTGGACGTCGAACGTTGGCGAAAATCCGTAAGCGAAAGCGTCGGAAGCGGTGGGCAAAAATCAAATTTCAGATTCGTCGATATATCGCGGCCATAAAACGTCGAGGGCAGATATCCAAGGCAGGTATGCAAAAACCGAATCGTCGAATATATTCTCGCGCCGAAACCGTAAAATCACTCCCGCTCTCACCTCGTGCCTTCCGCGAATTTTCACGCTCGCGCACGCATACGAACGTATTAAATACGCTCTCTCGCTCGCCTACACGTCGTTCCGCGAACAACTTGAGGCGAGCCGGATATAAAGAACGTCGCGTCTGATAGCCGCAAATTGTTATCCGCCGTAAAAGTGTCGAAACGATCGCCGATAAATCCCGGCGACGCGAAACAATCGCGGCATATAAACGACGTCGTTCGCGACGCCCGACGGGAGGACCGGCGATAGAAGCATGGATTCGACCAGTAAATTATCGCTCGCTATTTATCGCCAGGCAGATTTTCGTTCAAGGCGAATTATCGGCGCCCGACCGCATAAGTTCGTTCGAATTAATGGGGGCGACGTCGTGTCATCGTTTTCCGACGGCCGCCGGCTTGAATCGTTCGACCGGCCGGGAAGCTGGTTCATCCGATGGACTAATAACGCTTGACCGACATTCGCGGCTCGCGGTTTCGTTTCAAAGATTTTGACGCGATCAAACGATGCAAGATCTCATTCGCTCGCCATACGTCAGCGGCGAGCTTATCGAATAGCGGGCAAAGGCTCATCATATCAATCAACGTTTCATTCTCGATCGACGTGTGCGATACAGAAAATTGTTTCAAGTTTAGCATAAATTATCACCGAGTTTCGCGGATTTATCTCTCCCATTCGCCCGTGAAATAAAAAGGGACGGACAGGAGCATTGTAGTCGAAATCCGTAAAAGGGTCGCGCATTCGTCGGAATAATCGTGCCTGGTCGCCGGCGATTAAAATCGAGAAATTGGAACGGCAAACGTTTAATGCCCCCGAACAAATTATCCTAAGCCCCCCCTGGCGACCGTCTTATCTCGCCATTACGTAAACTCGCGATTACCATCTAAGCCGGAACGATGGATTCCGGGGCGTGGATTCGGGGGAATTTCCGGCCCGTAATCCGGCCCGAAACGAAAATAAAGGGGCGTCATTTTCGTGCCCGGCCGTGACGGAAGTTGGAATCGCGGACGTCGAATGGAAACGAATTACTCAAATTGCTCAATCGGCCGAAACCGGTCGAGTCTCGGCTAGGCAGGGGAGGAGAAGGATGGCGATAGGGGGGGTAGAAGGAGAAAGACAGAGACGAACAGAGATGGGGTAAGGGATAGTGGGAGGGCCGACTCGCCGTCTACAACATTAACCTGACGAACGTCGAAGTCACGGATAGGCCGATATTCGTTCCTCGATGATTAATGTCGGGGGAACATCGTCGGGACTCGCTTTGTTACGCCGAAACGCTCGCGCTCTGCCTTTCTTCCGCGTTTCCTGCCTTCCCATTACTTCCCATCCCGTCCATTTGTTGTCTATACCCGCCAGGCTCGCTCAATTTCGGACGGCCGTCATTTCACCCAGGTTAATACCAATAACCGTGCACAGTCCGCGATCGGTATTTCGCCGTGCCAGTTCGTACCGACCGCAATCGAAGACTGACTGGCGAAACTCGTTTCCGGTCGAAAATGTCGATTCGACGAACGTTATAGGTGTGTCGAAGTTTGCGCTTCGATCGTATTGTACCTGAGGGTTGTAATTATGGCTATGGTGCTCGACTCGTGAGACATTAATCTTTCGGTCGCGACTAGTTTCACCTTTCATCCGTTAGCGCGTCGTTAGAGATGAGGGGAGGGCGAGATGGACGGCATTCGGGCCCTTTTAACCGGAAGATCGTACTTCACGGATTACCCGGTGACCTTAACTGCGGTAACGACAGTTTGATATCGGCAAAAGTTCATATTGGGTCGGGAAGACGCGGCCGGCTAAGGGATGAACGTTGGATTTCGCTTTCGGTGCCGACGAAACGATCATGTTCGCTCGTGCGCAACTTGCACAATTTCGCTGATTAACTTTTCTCACTCCGCGGATCTCGGCTCCATCCCCCTCCCCCGCCCGCCTCCCGTCTCCCCAAACCGCTCGATTTCGAATTAACCGCTGCTTCACCTGCGGGACACGCGAATTATCGAAAATCGATCCGCAACACTTGTTTCTTCGTATCCCCGATCGAATGAAAATATCCTATGACGTCATCGGGCGCCAACATCATTACAGAGCCAAATAAAAAAATTTTGCATACAAATTACGTTACACGAAAATTCCTCCATCGCGTCGCGAGAGCGAATTGAATTTCAGCGCAGAGTTATTCACTGATTCGAACGAAGTGTACCTCCACGATGCGGCTGAAAAACGTTTGCCCACCTGTGCGCGCAAAATTCGGCTCTATTATGCGCCCGTAACTACAGTGCCGAACGAAAACACAGCCGCCTCACACCTGCGGACGATTCCGCGTCCGACTCAATTTATGACATCGTATCTGACGCCGCGAACATTTGCCGCGCTAATGCCGCGTTTGTCGCCGTCATAGGAGGTGAGAATGATTCGGCCGGATGAAATACCGTGGAGCGACATGTGGTGGGGGGAAACGAAAAATTGTCCAGGCCGGAATTATCTCTTCACGGCCGACGCGCGCGTCGACAACGTTACAACATTGCCAGGCGTTGGTCCGTCAAAACATGTCGTTTCGTAACCGAGGCGCCCGTTCATTGTTCACCCCCCCCTTGACCGGCCTATGAATCGATATCCAACCGACGGCAGGCAGGCAGGCAGGCAGGCATGCAGGTAGGCAGGCAACGAGGGAAGAGATCAACGCAATTTCAGCCGCAAATGCGGGGGAATGAAATTGAGCGCGAGGCAAAGATAATGTCCCTCTCACGGCCGGGCCAGCCTCGGCGGTTTTAATAAAAGGCAGCTGCGGTAACTTTCATCGATGCCGTCAATGAAAACGGCCGCGGTTCCCCTATCCCGCTCCCCACGCCTCCCCTGCCGGAGGGCAATATCTGCGCCTATTTAAGGCCAATTCAGCGAGAAGCCCGGCGAGAGGAGCTTACGGAATTTGCGCCCGGGTATTCGCTTCGGAAAGCCAGGCCTGCCACGGACGCCCACGGCAACCTGCGAAATTTACACGCACCATAAATGTTACACGCGTGTCAGCGACAAGATCCGACCGCCCCGACACTTCGTGTACCGAAGCGTACGTTGGCCTTTGCGCCGCTCGTGTGCTCGCCGGCGTTTTTCGTCGGCAAAAAGTTTCGCCGAACAGTTTGTACCGACGAGCGAGAGTGCACGCGTTCGCTTTTATGACGCTTCACCCTTTTTTTTTAGGGGGTCATTGGGTGGGACGACTGTTTTTGACACTTGTCGGGGTGGCTTCATCAGGGCGAAAAGTAACTGTATTTCAAAATTTTTGAGTACGGTAAGTCGCTGGACTATGAAGTTTATACGGTACGACGATGGTAACACTAGTGTTGTTTTCGTAGAACGTGATTTTTCGTATGATATACGAGAACGATTAATACCAGATATTTAAATAGAGCCTGTATACTATAAATGTAGACACGACAATAATCATACGAGTCATACTCTGTCGAACAACTAACGGCAGAAGAAAATACAATTCTTCGCGCATCGATCCGGAAATCATGATCTCGATCTTTCGCCGATATCACCCAAAATTTGCGTCTCGCGGATATGAAGACGATTTTAACCTCGCAGGGGCAACTCTCTCCACTTTTTAACCTCCCCCACCCCCCCTCACCCATCCGGCATTTCCACATCACAGAAGCCGCCCTATCCGTCCGCGTTCATCGTCCACTATACACTGGATCTGCAAGTTCAATCGCATTCATGAGACGTACCGACCGCCAAATTGACCCCGAGCAGGCCGTGAGAGACGAAAGGGTACACGCTCCGGCATTCGTACGCTTCACAAATACACCGGCGACATTCTAATTCGTCGTGGATCGATATTGCAAAGAGAGGGGGGAGGGGGAGGGAAGGTGTAGGGCAACACCGCCGGCGGGGGATGGAAGGAAGACTCGGGTGCCGGGTATTGGACGCGGGGGCGGATATTCGGAGGGGTTCCCGGTCGAGAGGGAGAGGACAGGAGGGCAAGAGAGAAAGAGAAAGAGAGAGAGAGAGAGAGAGAGAGAGAGAGAGAGGCGAGATAGTACGCACACCATCGATCGTTCTTGAACAGGGCGCGGAAACTGCCTTGTCAGTCGGATGACGCGATTCTGCATCATGCGACGCGCCGTTCCGGTTAACGATGTTGCTACATAAACAAAGATAGAAAGGCGAGCCCTGCGAAGGGGGGTTAGCGTAATCCGTTTATCCGTGATTGGATTCCGGGGGGCGATTCCATAGATATGCCACGGAAAGGCAAGCGTGCCCTGGGCTCATAATGACCGGCGTGCGTCTCGCTCGCCGTCGAACGGGAAGGGGCGGGCCATCGAGGACGAGATTCTCATTAACGGGGCGTATTAAGGGGCCATCTTCGTTGCATGAGCAACGTCGGAGATGAACGGGCGGAGATAGTTGCGATTCAGAGGCTGCGGAGGTTGCACGGGGAAAGCTTGGTTGACGCACCTGTGGATGCGAGATACAAGCCTTCGACGTCGGCCCCCGCATTGTTCCGGAACGTGTTCCGGAACGCGGGGAGAGCGAGGGTTATGGGACGGGGGGAACGTCCGCTGGATGTACAAGGATGTAATCATGATAGTCTGTATCGGAGGACGACGCAAAGTAACGTGATTGGCCTCTGAGAAGTCGACGAAGTTTGCCGCGACTGTTTTGGCACAAACGGAGGACGCTGAACTGATTTATGTGTTTTGACGGGAAGGTCGAGTTTGTCCTAACATTCCGAGAAAAATTGGAAACAGTTATTTGTCTTACAGATGTGGTACACACCTCTCTCTTGTGTGTGCGATATTCTTCTCGGTAACTTAGGGTGAATATTAACCCATTAACCGCCAAATTTTTTTTTAATTTTTCGCTGTATCAGGTATATGTATGCACAAAAAGTTGTAACTGTGTAACAGTATAATTATATAAATTCGAAAATCCGCCAGTGGGGTTCGTGGCAGGTAATGGGTTAAGAGAGTGGCGCAGATAACGGACGAGGAGGAGGGTACTTTCGACAAATTGATTCTTAGTAAAATCGTGGGTATTAGCAAACGGCATTGGCCGAGAAGTGCGAGGCGCGATTAGCCGAGGTTAAAGATTTACCGCGAACGAGCGGTTATTAGCGTGCCGATGAATTATTCGTCAGTTCGTCGGGGGCAGACTAGCCGCATATAGGCATCGATAATAGTTCTTCCTAAATAATACTCCAGGGGCACGTTGCGGATTTCAGGCGGAACGAAAACTATTAAATATACAGGGTATCCCGGTGGGGAAAACGCAAATACTTCGGTCGTCGCAGGATTGTACTGGGTGGCTTTTCGAGCGCAAAAACGTCCCGGGCCGCCGCGACTGTTATTTCCATCGGTTATCGACACCTCTGCTCTTTAGGTCAACGGCGAACAAGCCCTCTACATAATTACGACTTTTACGGCAGAACTGCCGGCCGTTCCGCGGGTTACGATGTATTTCAGTCTCAAATTTAACATTCACACGCTTTCCGACACCGAGCGCTCTTTGTCAGGCCAATATACGATACATCGTTTTTCACAATATAATTAGCTCCTCAATGCATTGTTCACGCTATTTTTGTTCGGTCCATCGGAGAAGGTGGCGGCGCGTCAAGAATCAGTGCACGTCGCGCTGTTAATATTCTCGCAAGCTCGCGGCGTAATGGAAGGGAGCTTTTCTTTATCTGCGCAGGAACGACACGCGAAACGGCCTCATCGTGACATCTGACATCCGTCATTTGATCCACTACCCACTCTTTCCAGCCACCCTACTTCGGACCCTTACTACTACCCTCCCGGTTCACATTTCCACCGACGTCTCAACCCTTCGCATCGCGCCGATATTTGCCCGGCGCATATTTGCCCGCTGTTGGCATTTTAAAGATGAAAACGTCGTGTGGCATTGCGAACCCTTCTGGCCTGCGATTGACATCGCCAATTTATTGGGCTTTCAAGAAAATATTTTCGGTTTTCAAGCGTAGATAACGTTGTAATATTTTTGAACTACTTCTTACAGTTTAAATATAGTCCTTTTGGTAAGTATTTGATATTAGTCAGGTTTAAGTTACGGAACAAAATAGAAAATACATTGTCGACTAAAGTTCATTCTTTGTTTGTAAATTTTTGCTTTATTTTACGCTACAAAACCGAAATTAACTTCTTGCCAACCTAATATATCTACGAAGAACACGGCGGCCGCGAAAATTGACAAGGGACGTCTAGTGTTAGCTGCAACTTTTTCGGCACAATAGGACCAGCGAGCTGTAGCAGATGACGACTTGCGATTACCCTACTGATTTCTATCAGGGAGGCAAAGTAATTTAGCTTCGTAGATGGATACGATTCCACACGTACGTTCAGAACAGAAACTGATCGACTCCGCCACAGTTTCGCTACTCTCACAATTTCATCGGAACGTTCGTCGAGCGATTAACGTTTCGACATTTGTTACGCGCAACAAAAAGTTCCTTTGATCAAAGGTTAAACCAGTTAGAAGCATTTCGTTATTTAGCGTTGCGTCTTGATACGAGATTCCGCGTTGCCGTAGGAATCTGCTCTAAATTGCCAGAGCAAAGCGACCTGAGAGAATGTGTAATTGAGACAAAATACGCGGAAGGCAGTAATGTAGATAAAAGACACATACGCGCAGTAAAATGTTACGCCGTTATGATTGCCGGCGGCTCCGCAATGCAACGAGACTGACCAAACCTTTTTAGTCGGTCGTTCCGTCGAAATTAAAAGCCACTTACGCGCAAAGTACAATATTATGGCACCGCTGCGCTTAAATTTCGCCGATACTCTTTCGCGCGCAAATTTATCGATGTCTGGCTACGACCACCGACGTCGGTCGGAAAACGATATTATTTCAATACGCCGTGCTGGGCGATAATACGGATAAAAATACAATTATGATAAAAGCTGGATAAAATCGCGACACTATTCGGGGAGCGTCGACCTTTCGGCGGGAAAAATTCGAGAAATTGAAAGCTATTAATCGCTAAATTGATATTTCTCCGTCCCTTCCCTCTGTCCCTCCCCTTCTCGTCCGTGTAACTTCACATCAATTACGAGGTCGTACCGTCGATCAAACCATTTGCGCGCAACGAGGGAAGAGTGCTAGAGCTCATTGGCCGGGAAAAGTCGGAATGTAAATTCATAATTTGTCGGTCTATTTAACGTCCGTTAAGTTAATCGTTGGCGGCGGCGGCGATGGGAATACAATGGAGATAAAAGCCGTATTAAATTTCAAACGTAAAATCTCGCGTGGAACTTTCGCTGATACGCCGCTCGCCTTCTCCCTCCTTTTTTTTTTATCCCACCCTCTACTGGCGGAAATTGAAATGGCTCGTCGGTTGATTGCCCGGCGCGAGATTCACTGCTACGAGAGTTTCCGAATCGAATTTATTGAAGTGTACGACTTTAAGTGTTGACCCCGGTAATAATTTGATCGCGCGAATGAATTCGGGCGTAACGGTAATCGGAGTGTTTGCCGTGCCAATCCGTGGCAAATACTTGAAACAAACGCTTTGTGCGGGACAGCACGAAATTTGATCTCTGTATATAATTATCGTGGCCGCGCATGAAACGTAGGAGAGAGGGTGGCCATAAGCGAAGTATAATTTGACATCCGTCCGACGAAGTAGTTCGATATTTCATTTACATTTCATTAGTATAAATCCATTGCGAGCGCATATAAACGACGAATCGTTTTATGGTCAAATACCGGGAAAAAGTGATATTAAAGCAGCTTAGTTAATTACTCCCAATAGTGACGGGTTGGAAAAGTGAGATTATGAGCGAACTAGAAATTTCTGGCGCGCCTATTCAGCCTACGAACGTAAAATTGATTCGCTTCGCGAAAGTCGTGATGTCGAATAACTGTGATAAATTAGCGAAATACTCGGGGCGTGGTTTTACGACGATGCGAACGGGACGTAAATCAATCCGCTCCGTTTGATTTCGGACGGTCTTCGCGAAGCAGATTTACGCGTGCGGAGCGGCGTAAGCATCCAACCCTTCGCCTCGTCATTCGATACCCAAACACTTCGAAACATCGCGGCCGTACGAGTATCACGCATCGTAAATATTCGTTTCATCCTAGGCGTACATAATTTCGCTCGAGTCGTAAGTCGAGCCATTAAAAATTAGCTCGCTCCAATATTTCGCGACGGGGATGATTTGAAACGAATTTCATCCCGATAAATTCCGCCTCATTCGCTCCACGCACTTCGTCCGCTCGTCGTCTCCGAACTTCACTCAACATTTTTCCCATCGCAAGTTCTCTCCTGCCGTCGATCTGTAACTCGGTCGGCACGATTTTATTCGCTCGTAACAAGAGGGTAACTGCCACTTTGTACCGTTGCCGTGTAAATACGCAGTAAATGCGCGCGGGGGCCACTCCGAGAGCTGCGGGTTTAACGAAGTTTCTATTCCGAAGCGTTTTAACCGGCGAGGCGTATATTTAGCCAGGTTAACGGGGCCGGAGCCGATATCGTTTAACTTAGAAACTTCTTTTTTGCTTTATTAAGACGCCGGCCTCGCCGATGCGGCAACTTTTTACGACGGACCGCCGTCCTCCGCTGGCAGCCCGATCTAACGATCCTGACATAGCTTACGGCAGGGACAGTTCCTCGGTACAAGAAGCCGAAACTGTAAAATGAAATTTTTTCCCACCATCCCTTTACAAAAAGGATCTCGTCCCTTGAGACTCGCTGCAGGCAACGACGAAGATTGCTACACGCCCGGTTGACAGCTCCGAGCGAGACAAACGGAGCTGCGAATTAATAGAGGAACAGACAAGAAACCGCTGCGCTTCAACTTTTAAACTCGATTACAACGCAGCTTCTGCCAGACTTTGTTACGCCTACGCGATGGCCTAGTTCACGATTGTGATTTTCGTCGAGGTTTGCGCGTATGGCGAATTTTGCCTGGGAAATTTCTGTCGCTGTCACTTAATGATATGTCGACGTAATTCGACTTCGCGCCACGGAAAAAATGCAATTTTCCGCGCAGTGTTTGAGACTCGAATCGTCTGGCCAAGGTATCCCAACGGGACGAAGGTCCTCTCTACCTTATTAAACCTGAAAACCAGTATTACTTGGGCCGCTCTGGGCGGACTTTAAGGGCAACGACGCGGAAGTGGCCGCTCGCGGCCTGACGTAGAAAACGCATGCTTAAAACATTAGACGCTCTTTGAGGCGGATTTTCCTTATACAACGATTGGGGTTAATGGAAGGCGGCTGAGAAGAGTCGGCGTTCGCTTCGGTACTCCGCGGAATCTTGCGCGGGGGAATCCTGAGTTTTCATTGAAATGCAGAGCGGCAACGCGAAAAGGCTAAATTTACGAAATTTAATCGCCCTAAAGTTGATAATGCGACGCCGGTTGAATCAACTGACTGGGAGGACGCCGAAATTAGCAGTGAAACGAAACGGCTGAATGAACCTGAGCGCGGAATCGGATAAACCGTTCATACGGGAAGACGTTAGAATTGATAACGCCGACGGACGTCCTACCGAGTGCTCGGTAACTAACGACTCATGTCGAGCGTTGATATTCCGACGTTTTCACGTTAATCGCCAGGCTAAAAGCTTCGTTTCGCCCCGAAAACTTCGTCGGGGTTCGCGAGGACTCTTAGGGCGCGACGAGTAACGAAATAATCCTGGCAAGCCTGTCGACGTCGCGGCGGCAGGATTTTCCGCAAAATGTGACAGCGGCCCGCGAAATATGAGATATATAACATTGCCGCTCCGAAGAGGCAGAATCTGCCGTAGTCGTTGCGGCAAAAAGCGCGGACGTCGCTAAACGTCAATCTCGCGTTCAATTTTCACGGGGGAAATACCGTTGGCGACCCTGTGCGCCCGGGTACGGCCCGAGTCTTGTCGCATTTCGATTTGCGCGGATCCCAGCTACTCGTGTACCAATCAAAAGGCGCCCTGAGGCGAGACAGACGACGAGCGCCTGAGGGCGTCCGTTTTAATTCTTATCCATCGGCCAGGATCTCTCAGGCATCATCTCGAGACTCTCCTGCGGTTTACACTCCGGGCCTGGACAAACAAGCTCGCTGGAGCGAAGAGAAAAATCTGCCTGTCTCGAATGCGTACGGGAATGGCAATAGAACGCGTACGTGCGATTCGGAAGGTCGGGCGTGTTAAAGCCCGGCTGGGAAATTACGAATTTAATCCCTGACAAGTTGACGCGTGTCGGGAAGCGTTGAAAGTGGCTGGCCGGTTAAAAATGTGTTGCAGCGTTAAACGTCGCGAGCAGCTGAAATGCGGGGAATTGACAGTGTAACGAGCCGTTCCATGGTGCAGTATTGTCCGCCGTTCGAAACGGGCAACTGCGTTTCGTCGACTCTACCAAAACACGGAAGGAGGTAAACGCTGAATCGAAATCCGGGTAAAAATAATGGCGGAATGGATGCAAATAATAGTCGGTGGGCAGATGAGACGGTGTGAGGCTTAATATAACGGAGCGAGGAAACGCGTAGTTGCAGCGACGATAAAAATACGTGTGAACTTCGCAACTAACGACACCTTTCATAAAAAGCGTTATGCGACAGGTACGTAGGCCAGCAAACGGATGGCTGCGAGGTGAATAAAAATAGTTGTCGTCGCGACCGCGATAATCGATTTCCGTCAAACGCACATTTCCATTCGTCGAATCGAAAGGGGGGTTAAAATGCGGTCCGTCTTTGCACTTGATTTCGATTTATCCATCGAAACCGTTTCGTGTATCCGGTCGGCTATCGAGCCTGTTCTGCCCGTTCGGCCCATTCTGTCCGCTCGTGTTCCCGTTCCTACTCGCCGGACAAATGCTCGACGAGTGCCCGTCGATTTTCCAGAGATACGAAATCCCGATGTCGCAATTGTTCCCCGAACCGCCGATACACTCGAATCGCTCAGTCGTCCGCAAAACCGGACTGATAAGTAATAAAGAGATAACGCGAACGCAGAATCCTTATTCATTCGCGAAAATAACACTCGTGACCTACTGACATGTTCGGAGGCGAGCAATGTCAAGGTACTTTGACACGAAACGGAGTGTCTTTTGACGTGAAAATAGAAGGGTTAGTTGATACCAATGTAACTTCCAATCTTCGCGAAGTAATGTCTGGCGGTATATTCGCTGAAGAATGTCAAAATAATTCCGTACGACCGGCTGACATTTTCAGGCAAATAGCAATGAAGAGATTGACATAGAAAATCTGCAATGCTACGACAGGAAAATGGAAGGAAATTGTTAATATCGATGCAATCTCCGTCCGTTACGCGAGCTGCAAATTAAAATGCGGCCATGGACAGAACGTGTCAACGGATTTATTTAAAGTATCTGCTAATCCCGAATCAATCTCAGACAGATTGTCATATCGGAAAAATTGATTTTCTTTATTACATTCCCATTCGGCTCCGACAACAATCGGCATATTAAGCGTGCATTCGCGTCTCATCAGCGGAAGTCTGTACTCTCACCTGCGAACTATTTGTCTCGGCAACTTTATACCGGCACATTTATATCGCTTAGTTTCCTTCGCGCTTTACGAGCCTCGCCCGGGAAGACATCCGAGAAAACAGGCCATAATAGCATATCTCAGGTGGTCCTGTAAACGAGTCGGATTAAATATTTCTGTTTGCAGACGCGGAGTACCTTGCCTGGCAAGCCAGGCAAGCCTAGCGAGCCCGCGTGCCTTCCGTTTCCGAGCAAAATTCTCAGACACATACAGGAACGCTATCCGCAATTCGGATGAATTCGGGATGAAAGCGAGAACTCGATTCTGGGCAAAAGAGGGGGGAGATCGGGGAAAATTTCCAACAAGGCGGAGATAACCGAGGGAAACGGATTGTGAGATACTTATCGCAGTGCGCTTAAAACGCTGCTGGGCGAATCCTTTGACGAATCCCATCGCGCTGGAAATCATCCGAGCGTGGGAAAGTCGAAAGTAACGAATGCCTCGAGAAAGCCGTTGACTCCCGAGAGATGATTGTTAGGGAAAAAATATTCCGAGACACAGGAGGGTGCTCTTACAAGCTACGAGAGGCGGGGAAATTGATGCGGGTCTCGAAACTTTAAGGATTCTACGTTTGCGCGTGTGAATAAAGATGGGGCGAGGATCGTGATACGCATAGAAGTGACCTGTTTACGTCGGCTGATATATTCGGTTATCTGATTATTTCGTGAAATATATAGCGGATTATTCAGGATGGGGAGGATCCGGGCGGGGAGAAATGGGAACAATAAAGGAGATAAGGCGGTAGAAAGTAGAACGGATAAAATTACTTAATCGTCGCACGAGATGCGTATCGCAATTATCCGATTAAAATTGCCGACGCATGTCCGTCGTATTATCTGACATTACAAAGGCATTGCGCGGGCATTTTCGCGGTTTCGTGCGTGTCCGTCCCCGGCTAATTTGTATTTGCATTGCGGCAATGTAACACTCTCGATCCCAGTTACGTCGTCCGCAGCATGCGGCGCGCTGGCGGACGCCACGCACGCTTTAAATTAATAATCCACGCTCGAAATCGCCACCGCTGCGGCAACTGAAGAAGCGATTGCGAGTGGAAATGAAAGCCAGAGAGAGAAGAGAGAGAGAGAGAGAGAGAGAGAGAGAAAACGTACGTAACGAAATCCGAAGCTGCCGCCATTAGTACGCGCCTCCAATTTCAATGCAGTTTTTTCACGTCCACTCGATGTGGCATTTTTAATGTCGCAACTTTTCACTTCATGCGTCGTTATTGGCCGACGCGAAAACACACGTTCACCCTTTGCGAACGGTGGGCCCGTAAACGAGCCGTTTCGACGCCGACACTTCCGCCGAATCGAATTCGCGCCATTCGGATTAATTGCGCAAGAATATGCTTTACGATTTCCGCGAATTTCCACCGATCATGACTATTCATTTATTTATATTCGCCGCAGTGGCTGTTTACGCGGGTCTCGGAAGAAGCGGTTGATATCATCGAATACATTACGCTCTCGTCGGATAATAATTGCTGGAACGAGCAAGCGAGCGGATAAAATTTCTGCCGCGCCAAAAAGCGAAACGAAACGTTTCCGCGAAATGACGTCGCAGGGAAAATAATTGGAGCGTCATCGAGCGAACTTCGTCGCTTCTCGCGACCCGTCCTCCGTCGGCGATAATCGGCGATAATCGTCCGCTCCGCTCCGGGAAAGTTGTGAGGAATACTCGACTACGCCGATTTGCAGGTACGATTCTCCGCGGACGAGCAAGCGGCGATAAATCGTTGCTCGACGATTATCGCGGCAAATGGATCCGCACAATTCAGCGATCGCTCTTTCGAAGCGGAACGAAGAAAGGGACTCTTTGCGTCGACGACTGAAACGAAGATCGAGCCCGAAGATGCGTTTCAATGTCGTTGAACGGCAAGCCTGCATGGAGTAGATGAAGAAGGGCAAACAACGCCGGAGAACGAGAAGGGAACGGGGGAAGGGAGTGGGAAGGGAACGGGAAAGAAACGGAAAGAGGTCCGACATTCACGCGCTGGCAAGCATTCATCGCGACTGGATGTCGTTTAATTCGAATAACGGGATGAGAGAGTAGACGGAGAGGGAGGAAAGGAAAGAGAGAGTGAGAGAGTGAGAGAGAGAGAGAGAGAGAGAAGCTATATCTCGCGAGGAGAATTAAAACTAGAGCTTCCCGCGACGCGTTCCGTCCGCCGTGACGATTCGAGCATCGAGACACGAAACTGGAGGACTGTTCACCGCCCCGCTAACAACTGCATTTCATTCAACGCCTTTTTCCCTCCTTTTTCGGATGCCGCGGGAGGCCGCGCTCCTCGCCGTATTTTTCATAACCCCCGCCATTCTAGTTTGACAGTTGGCTTCCACCGCGCGCCCTCACAATGAGATGCTTCAGGATCATTTAATCACGGTCGCAACTCGACGCTTTCGCTGCAGATTTTCGACGACGATGTTTAACCGTTCCTTTCAGAACGTCCCTAAACGCGAGGAATAATGGAGGCCGACGCGGTGCTTATTACTGAAGATAGTTGCTCAAAGACGTCTGAGCGCTATGGATAAAGAGTGGAAAGTAGTATTGACGCGGTAATATACGGTGTTTATATTCTCATGTTTCCCACTGCTTGCCAGCTAAGCGGTCGTGGCCGTTATTATGAATTATCGTAGTCGTCATACGGGACAATGCTGGCAAAATGTGACGACAAGCGCAGGTTCCCCATCGAACGTCCCTCATCCGTATGCGACGCGTCTAGCGTGCGTCTAACGCATCCGTCGGACACAAACTTACCTGACGTTCAGCAGCCATGCCTCCCTCGTACATGTTGTCGTCTCGTGGGTAGTACACGGCTGGCATGCGAAAATTCAACGTTGACAATGCCGCCTTACCCTCTCGCCACTTTCGGTCCAGTCTACCTCTTCTCGTCCCTCTCTCACCTCTATTTATCCGTAAGATACGTACGTGTGTATATATCTCTATATATATATATATATATATATATATTTATGTATATACGAGCGTCTGCTCTCTCTATTTTCCAACTGTCCAGTCGTCGGCGGAATAAACGCTACTGATAGATAATCTCTGCTAATATTTCTTCGCTATTAATCGTTTGTTATGCCTTTTGCTGCTCTGCTTCTCTTTAATGTCACTGAATTATTGTGCCTGTCACGCCTCTCCTTCCGCCACAGCCTCGTCTCCCACTTATTCCCGCTCCTCCCGTGTGTGCATCCTCCTTCTTTTTTTCTCTCCCCTTATATATCGCCTCTCTCCTCAACGGATTCCGCGCAGTCTCTCTCAGTATGACCAAAATATACTATGAATCGTCAACATCGTTAGGATATGTCTGCCTCTCTCTCTCTTCCTCTCACTATTCCTCTCTCTCCTCATACACTCTTATATCGTATAGAAATATTTAATCTTCTCTTGGGTGCAGGTGTTCGTCTTGATCGTTTAACAAGTGTGCTCTGCTTATTAAAGTTAGCTATTTCATTTATCTATTCATTATCATTTATTATTATTATCATTATTGTTACTGTTTATACTCTGTCATTGTCGAGACGCGGCTCTCACGTGCGACGGTCGTCTTTCAACGTGAAGAGAGAACAAAAATAGACGCTTATGCTCTGTATGTGCGCGTATATATATATATATACACATATAACGGCGTGGCGGGCAGGACACGCACGAACGCACACACCTAGGCGGCACGTATATATATATGCATATATATATTTTGCAAGGAAGATCTCTGTTTTAGGCTGCTGCCACAGGCTCAGAACTTGTGTCTCAAGGTGGGTGGGCCGTTGCTTGGCTTGGCTTGGCTCCGGGGGTGGTTGGCGGTGGTAGTGGTGGTGGTGGCGGTGGTGGTAGTGTGGATCTCGTACGGTGAACCCGCTTTTAAAGTTCGTCGTCGCCCTTTCCGAAGAAACCCGTTGAGAGGGGGGTGCACGACCCGACGCCAGCCTCCGATTCTCGCAGCTTCCTACTCTTCTTATCCGCCAAGGACCCACTTCCCGTCCTCTTCCCGTTTATCCAGCTGCCGTCCCGGAATCCTTTGCCTCGACGACGACTCGATTCGCGCGGTGCCCTCTTTACGTCTCCTCGATATTGAAAATCTTTACCCGCCTCAAAACTGCCCGATTCTCTTCGATCTGTCTCCTTCCTTCTATCCTCTTCCCTCCGAATGATCTCTGCACTTTCTTCTGCTTCCTCTCTCTCTCTCACTCTCTCTCTCGAAGGGATTAACGTGCAAGTTCGAGCAAAGGGTAAAGTTTCCGAAGGTATCACGGGCACGCTACGTTCCCGTGCTCGAGGACGCGGAACCTCTGAATGGTCGCAGGGTGGCTGAATCGAGAGTTCAACGAATCCTCGTCAAAGGCTCACCTCCGCATCCCTCCTTGTTCATTCACGCCTCGGCGTTTCGAGGATGAAGAGGCTGATCCCGGATTCTTTCGCCTGAGCGCCGGAAGCGTGTCGGGCGGATAAAATTTTGCTCTCCCGATCCCGAGGTTGCCTGTTGCGATTCAGTGACAACGCCGCCGATTCTGTCGCACGCTCTCGGACGCTTGGCCGAGTCCCTGACGGTCAATCAGGGTCGTCGAGGGGAAGAAGAGGGAGGACGACTCGGCGGACCTTAACCACTCGCTGACTCGTGCGTGCGGCTCGCTCTCTCGCGTTCGCGTATACACAGCTTGAGCGGACATGTGTGCTGATCTTGGCTGTCAGTGGTGGCTCCCCGCGCGGCTCCGTGCGCTCGTACGCCACGCGTGTACGTCTACCGCTCCGACCTCGTGCGCCCGTGTGTCAGTTCCATGCGTCGCTCTCGCATATATACAAAAACAGTACGCTCCGCGCAGAGCTCCGCCGTCTACGCGCCAGTGTATAGTCCCGTGTTATATCGGACATACACACTGCGCGCGATACGGAGGGTGGGCGACGGGGATAGCCGTGACAGAGAGAGCAAAGTAGGAGAGAGAGAGGAGTCGAGAATGAGGAAAGGGAACGCGCGCGCGCGTAAAAATGCGTAGCCCCGTTTTATTTCCACCGTGGGTCGCGCGTGTGTCGCCGCACGTCTTCTTCTTCTTCTTACTTCTCAGTTCTTCTTCTTCTTCTTCTTCTTCTACTACTTCTTCTTCTTCTTCTTAACGCTCGAACGGTGTGCGCGCGCGCCGTTCCGTATACATGTGGCCCAGTGTGTGCGTGTGTGTGTGTCGAGAGGAAGAGTGACGATGTATGTCGTTCGTATCGGTGTGCGGTGTGTATGTGTGTGTAATGCGAGGACGACAGAGAGCGTGTCGCTTCGAGAAACAGGTACCGGCCTGTCGAGTGCCTAGGGGAAGACTGGACTCGAAAGCGAGTCGCTGCCAGGAATACGGGAGCGAGTTTCTGTCTGCCCTCCCTCCCTCCCACCCTCCCGGCCCCTCTCCACTCGTCGAGTTCACGTTTCCCTCTCTCGTTCCCTCCCTCGCTCCCTCTCTCGCTCCCTCTCTCGCTTCGGCTACCGTTCGCCATCTCGGTCGCGCCCGCCGGTTCCGCGCTCCCTCGGATAGCTTTCCTCCCTGACTTCGCTCCCTCCAAACGCCACCCTCTCCAACGGGGTGCTGCCCGTCTCGCTCCCACCCGCCGCGCACTCCCATCTCGCCGTCTCGGTCTGCGTGAACCGTCGCCGTAGCAGCAGGCGCGCGCTGCCTCTCTCGACCAACCGACAATCAATACGCCGGCAGGCCTGTACTTTCGCCCGCGAAATCTCAATTTTACACATCTACCATTTTCCCTCTTCTTTCGCTCTCGTCGACTGTCTTTGCCTCATCTGTTTCCATCTACCCCTCCCTCTCGCGCCACCGCGCGCTCTCTTCACCCTCTCTCTCTCTCTCTTTAGCTCGAGAGCGAGCCGTGTTTCCGTCCTTGTCGGACTCTGTCGTCGGCAGAGTCGGTCCTTCTTGTCTCTTTGTTTCCCGTATTCTGACGTAGCGCTTCTTCATCGACATTCCGCGTCGTCCTCTGCCTGACTTCTCCGGCGTCTTTCTTCATCTTCCGGGGGATGCGCGGAGCTGGCTTGTTTTTGAGACATTTCGGCTGCCCCCACCCCCCGCGACAGCCTCGATCCGCCTGTCGGCATGTTACACGATGCAGCCCCTCGTGCTCGGGTTGCCTTGTTGAGGTTAGAGATGCCGGGGTCTAGGGGAATTCAGTTTTTTTTTGCGCTCCCGGTGAGGCGAGCGAAAAAGCGCGGGAGATTCTTGCCTCGGGACTCTCCTATCCCCCCCCCCCCCCCCGCCCCCTCTCGGTGTTTCGCTGCTGGGATTTTATTAATTTGTCTTTCTCTTCTTTCCCCTGTTCGCGCGGTCGTCGCTCAAAGTCGCCGAGTTAAATCATGGATAATGAGACTTGCGAATTTTGCTTCTTCCAGGTCTTCTTCTTGTCCAGGTTAACCACTCTCTCGCAATTTGAAACGACAATTTCTGACGTGATCATGTTTGAACCGTGTCTGCCATTTCGATTCCTTTCTGATTCGATTTACGTTCAGTGAGATTCTTTCTTCCCAGTTCTCGAGTCTTCGGCAGAAAATGTACTTCGGTTGTAACATCGTACTTCCGGGCGTTCTCCTTTTTCAGGTGCGCAGCTACGGCGTCGGGACGGTGGATAATTGCTTGTTTGGCGTGATTATTAAATTTGCGAACCGTCGTGACTGCGAAGTATCGTCGGGGAACGTGCGCCGAATGAAAGCGACCGGCGCATTTGCATGCCACTGGCACGCGATGACGGGAGGGGTGAGGATCTTTTTTTCGACCAACTCCCGAGAGTGTTATTAATAACGCTTAGCATCGACGGCGCTTTGTTCCGTTATTGCGCGCGAAATCCGAAGACGGTCTACGGTGCGATGTTGCGATGATAATTCCGTTGGCCGCGGCTGACGGCGCCTCAATATGGTCTGCTTTTAATTATCCGGGGCTAGGTCGCGGGAGGAGAGAATAATTTTTTCACTCCCGCCGACGCGATAAACTGTGCTCGCGGCTGCGAAACGAGTGCGGGACTTACTTCGAATTAAGATCGGTCTCGTACGACGTCTTCGGTCGTTCAGTGAAAATATTATACGTCAGGTAGTGTGAGAACTGACCTTTGTGTCGCTCTCGACGACGTGCATTTGACTTTGAATCAGGATGGATTTTAATGTCGACAAGACTTAACGGGGTATCTTTCACTGGGTCAAGTCTAAGTGAGGAAGTGTTTGTGCTGTTCCTGTAATGATATGGTAGCAATAATTTCACGCAACGCTTTGTCAAGTGACGACGACCGCAGTGCAGCGTTCCGTTACAGACGAATAACGAACAAGCGTGCGGTACACATGCGTGTGTACGCCAGGCCAACATCATGGCGTTTACTTTTACGCGTTGTACCGGAATTACGGTCAACACCTAGAGTGCGCGCGAACGTTAATTTTTACGCGAGCTCTGGATTATGGCAGTGGGTCCCTAGAGTGGCTGACGGATTCGCAATACACCACAAAGATGATATCGTTGACTGCTGGTTGTTTAATATTTTACTTTTAACCTTCACATAAATCTCTTATTCAATCTAGATGTCAATCGATACTTATTAAGAGGTCTACGAACGATTTTCGCTCGTATTTTTATATGCAATTTTGTCATAATTATTTGAGTGTACTTGAGAAAACAAATAAACGTTGATTTTTCTCAGTGGCTGTCAAATAAGATTAAAGTAAAATACATATGTTTACTGACATACAAGTCATGAGTAGAACATTTCAAACCCGTAACGGTAACGTGTTCCATAAATATAGCGTTGAAGATTAATCCAGTGATTATTAAAGACTTACATCACTGTTATGTCACTCTTATTTCAGCGAGTAAAATACTGGACTGTAAAAAGTTCTTGAACGGGTTACGTATAGATACAGCGTAAGCTGCCGGTCGGTTGGCCGCAAAACAAATTGTTCTAACGCCCGACGACACGCAAAGCAACCCTCGACGAATAATTGATTCGCCCCCGAGATGGAGAGAACTCTTTCGCTTTGATGGAAAATGAAAGCCGCGGAAAGTTTCGCCCTCAAAGGCGAACGAGGAATCGTTAATGTCTGCCCACCCTCTTTTTCGGCAGACGATGGAATAATGAGGATCTGTTTCGCGCACTTCCGGCACCCACCCCCCCGCACCGCCGAAATTTTCGTCAGCCGCGACGCGGCTCGTCAGGTTATAAATTAACTTTGACCGGGGCCACGGGAGAAACTTTTCCGACCGAGGCGCGTTTTCTTCGCGAACGGGGAGGCGGATTTTTGCGGAATAAAAAGTCCCTGTCGTCTGAGGTAACGCGGTAGGGTAGGAGCGGAATATAAATTGAGCGAGAGCGGAATTTGGACTTGTCGGGACTAACGAAAATTATTACGAACTCCCGGCGCGAATAAATCATCTGCGAAACGACGCTTCCTGCGAATTCTACGGAGTAATGCAAACTTTTATAATCACTCCCCAGAATAACCGAAATCTCTGTTAATCATAACGGCGTAAAATAATAGAAACGTTTTTAGCACGATACTTACAGTACATGAATGAAATGAGTACTCTTTTGCAATATCGTATATGCGATACCCTCTTTAATTGTCTAATATCTATTATTACAGAATAATATAGCCAATCAAATGTCACTCATACACCGTTGGTTGACAAGTACATAGGTACAATCGGTGATGGGCAAACGAAAAAATGTGACACCTCCGTTGGGACGTGACACAAATGAAGCGGGTTGAGGACTCGAATGGAACGAGTTCAAAGTCGGACGAAGACGAGCGATGGGAGACGCAAATTCGAAAAATTCGCCCGGATTGAATCGCGGGGCGCTGTAGTGAAAAATTGAACGATTCGGGCACGTACCGAGGACTCTAAGCGATTTATCGATGGACTTATAGAGCCCGTTAGCTTCCATGCATGGCCTGAAGTTCAGCTCTCATGGGAATGGTCCGGCTACCTATTCCGGGCAGGCAGGGAATTGCAAACAGAGCGTGAGATACATGAAGTGCTGCATGTTGGATGTATGGTGTTTCGTGGCTGGAATGCGAAGATAGACGAAGGTCCGATGGAACGAGAATAAAAGAAAAAGGCACAGGAGTGAAATTGACCTGATAACCGGGAGGGCGAGTTAGGCATTAATCGAGGTTCGCTGTCATTGATAACAGGACGCGCCATGCACGTTCAAAATCCTCATCCAAGCCTTCGTACAATTATTCAGTGAAAAAAGCAAGCTAAGAATACGCAGACGTTGGAAGCTGTATTGTTCATCAAGGTAAATATAGGTACGTATCGTACGTATAATGCAGTCTCTTACCTATTCGCACGTACTGTCTCCCGATTTAACGAACCAAATTCTTAAACGCTTCACCTGACAACGCTGCGAATTGTTCCGCGAACTCGATGCGACAAATTGATTTGACAGGAATTTTCTGCCGTACGCGGACAAACAATAAATGAGATATATCGACGTACATGAAATATTCAAGAAGTGCGGGACGAGGTGAACGATATAAGCGAGAGGACGTTGCTGGAAGCAGGCTCTCGATGCTGGAATTTTTCATTGCGAGAGCCGGAAGGACGTGACACAATACGATAAACTCGAAAGTGCCGTACTCCGCTTGTCTCGATAGATCGGCATGAAAAAACGGGGGTGAAGAGCGAAGCGCGAAGGAAGAGGCGCGCGTTTGCTAGAAATCAGCCGAACGAGGCGTGAGGGGGAGCGGAAGGGGAAAAAAGACGGATGGAAGGAGGAGAAACGGCATGGCGCGAATGAGCGAATTATCGAGCATTCGGTCCGGGAACTTGAGCAGGCGCCACTTCTCGAATGGAGGCTCGGGGGTGATAGAGAGGGGGGTGGGAAAAAATGTCCGTCGAGTGGGAGCGAGGAGTAGCTGGAGGAAGCTGGCAAAAAAGATGCGAGAAGGCGTAGGAAGTCGCGTGAAAGGACGACGGCGGAAGGCAGAGACGCAAAAAGGGGTGGGAATCGTGGAACGACGTGGGAAGACGTGAAAAGACGCAGAAAGGCATAAAAAGGCATAAAAAGGCGTAAAATGAGGTGGAAGCGTTGGGAAAGACACGGAACTCATTACGGCCCTCTAGACTGGTGAAAGAAGAAGGACGAGTCGAAAATTGGTCAAGTTGGCCGTGCAGCTGATCGGACTGGACAGGTCGTAGTGAAGGTGACCGGACACAGGAAAGTGAATCTATCCCGTCGACTTCTTGAAAAGTTAGCCGGCCGCGGACGGCGCCCGGAGACCTTCCGGACAACGGACGGCGCACGTTTGCTTTGTCACGGAGATGGTCCTCTTTCTCGCGGGAGTCGGTCGGGCTCTTTCGAGCGGGCAGAGAATTGCAAATGAGAAACAAGGAGCGACGGTCAACAGAAGCTGGGAACCTGCCGGCAGGATGAGCACACATCTGACGAACCGATCTAACGAACGAAGATGTGCTAATTCCCGAGGCACGCTTGGTGTTTGTGCTTTCCTATCGTACGACGAGAGTTTGATGCTACAATTTTGTAATTAACCGACCGACGAGTGGCGTGAGTTGCATTGTTAGCGTTAAATATTTAGCGGATAGTTTCTATTCGCCGACGATATTCCACTCATCTTCGAGCGCAGTGCGACAACTACGACGCGCGAAGACAGCGAGCGACGGAACTGCCAAAGTGTCAAAGACACGTCGTGGGCGCCGCGTACGACTGCAGCCGGCAAATTCATAACGACAAACGCACGCCAGCCAATTTACACTTGACGCCGTTTCACCTCCGAACTAAAACCGAACGCGTTCCCGAACTGGGCTAATGTCTCATTAAAACGACAAAGTTACCTTCCCAATTATCCCCCTACCCCCTCCCCCTTCCCTCATCAACGCGCCATGCCTTTTTGCCCCCCGCAAACGCTCGCGAAGCGGACGATGATACGCAACTATGGGCCGAAACTATGCGCAGAACGTCAGGCGAAGAATTTCGAAGCGGAAGTTGAAGCCAAAAACTGGCCTGAAGCGCTCGAGTCGACGAAGAGGGCGGAAAAGTACGCCTCGTATCGTTCGCACTGCCGCTGAATTTGCCGCGCGGAATGTCGAGTTGAGATGTGCAGACACGCGTCTCCGGGTACGTGACATTTTTTTCGACATCGTCGAAGGTTCCGCTGGCAGTCGATAGTCGGCCCAGTCGTTAACTTCGGCGTCGGAATTGGCCTGAACTTCACCTCTCCCGTATAGGTACAGCCCTGCTCCGTTCAATAAGGTCGGAATCTCAGGGCAAGGGGTGTGTGCGTGCGCAAGCGTTTGTCAGCCCGCGCGTGTAAGCGTACGTGTGTATATGTGTGTGAGGCCTCTCGCGTCCGTGTGCGAAAAGGGGAGAGAGAGAGAGAAAGTGTCGCGAGGCTTCGGTAGGAAAGAAAGCGATTTGTCCTGAATGGGATGGGAGGGAAAAAAAGGGCGAAAAATCAGGCAGATGGAGGGCGGAGAGGGAGGAGGAAGAACAAAAGAATCGAAAGGACTGATGGTACGGCCGGGGGGTGGGAAAGGGGTGAGGAAGGTTTGGGGACGCATCGGGAAGGATGAAAGAGGGTGGGGAAAGGATAATAGACCGCGGTGAGACGTGACCGCTGTACATATTCAAGGCGGGGATTCTGATTACGAAGAACTGAGGGCTGAAATGGAGGGGGGTGGCTGGTGACCGAAAAACGGCGTCACCGATGTATTCGAGGATGGCGGACGAGCGCTCGAGGGCACTCGTCGTCATTGTTAAATCAACTCTCTCACGTGCCACCCGTAACTTTCGACTGACAAATCCCGTCGTGCTAAACGTTACGACTTCCTCTTCCGATAAAATACTCGGAATCCTCGAAGAAAGAGCGCTGAGAGACAGCAAATGGACGTTACGAATGGATTGGAGAACGAGAAGTTTCGCAAAGAGATTATTCAATGAACACATCCGGTTAGGCCGACGTTACAGGAGTACACTCTCGTTAATCATACATCCGATTCGTTCGCTGCGAACGTTCCAGCCTGCGTACCAACCGCGAGTCTCCGACAAAGCGAATGGGGCTAGCTGATTTTTCAGTTAGCGATCGGACAATGAAGAATGGATCCCGCGAAGAGGGAAAGAGGACGAGGGGTTTTTGCAGATAGCCACATTCGACGTTCGGAATTGCGGAGAACTCGAAATATCATCGTCGAGCGGTCGCAAACAATCGGCCGGGTCCGCTGTAATTTCGGAGCAAACTATGTTGAAGCATACGGTATGCGGTGGCTCGACATTTCGGTCGCGAACCGCATCGAAGGAGGATATATGGAAGTTTGTATGCCTGCTCCGGGATACTCGAGGCTATATCTGCCCCGGGATTCGCCGGATCATCCCCGGCAAGTCTGAGCACATATTTCTCTACGTACGGCATAATGAAACGCATTAAGCAGCGCCCGAAATTCAATGGACCCGGCATCATTGACATCTAGCGATCCGGGCAAGATAGTAATTCGGTGCCTAATAAGATATTCCTTTCAGACTTCGCTGATTTCTCCTGCCCTTCCATCCGTCCCGCCCAAGATCCGTGACCTCTGCCGTGTAGGCACGTATATACGCGTACGGCATAAAATACAGCAGTCCACCGTGACCGAAATTTTCTCGTAAATTCATCAACCGAAATTTAGTATCCTACCTAGTTACTTCGGTACCTCACTTCGGACTAGCCGACGTAACTCTCTACTAAGGTTACGACGCGGAATCGTGCCGCGTGACTGTGAAATACAGTGATCCGACTTACGTGAAATACCGCACAAAATTTCTCAAACAAAGCTCAACGGTAGACGATGACACTTTTTTTCTCACCCACCCTTCGCGAGAATGAAATTTTCACTTCAACGTCCCTGCGAATACGACGTTCCAGCGACCCGTAACTCCCATGCATTTTCGCGTCAACTCTGGAATTCGAAAGTCTTCCAGTTCGACCCCCATAAAGATATAACTTGAACCGTGTCACCGCGTATCAACGTTTTACGCTGAGCATCCCTCTTCGATCCTCCGCCGGAGAAGAGTCTGAGGCTAGATCCGTCGTTCGGCAGGATGAAGAAAGGAGACGAGGGGCGAGGGCGGGGGTGGAGTCAAGGCAGAGGCAGTCTATGAAGTCTGCGATACCGAGAGCACCGGCCGGATTACTAGGCTCAGCCGATTTTAAGGCCGCGGATAAAGCAGTCCATTTCGTCGTACATTGATCGCGGAAGGCCCGGCCCTCGTGCGCCGAATGGCCTCCATTTTTGCGGAACTCCTTTGCGCCCCCCCCCCCTCCCCCGAAGCGCATCCCAGGACGAGCTTTAAGGATCCTGGACGGGAGCTGGAAGCTGTGGAGGCGGATGAAAAGGAAGAAGACTACTGCCGCCGTGCGACGAATTAATCTAGCGTGAAGAAGACCGAGTCGCTAGATCGTTCGGATCAGCCTGAACAGTTTGCGGGGACTCCTCTTCAGCTTGTCGCGTTCCCAGATAAGAGGATACAACGGTACAAATGTCAGCGTTCTCAGGTACCGCTCCTCCCCTCTCTCGTTATCTCGAGATTTTATACACTCCGTCGTTTCGTTCTTATCCAGGCGAGCTGGCCGACATTCGTCGGAAATTGAATCATAAAGGATTAAGAGAAGTTGGCCTTTGACGAGAAATCTGATCGCGAGATGCGAAAGGGTAGTTGAGGGGAACATCTGAAAAATGTTCGGCACCGAATGTTTGTTTGCGGACGAAGACGGTGGCGCAATCGTTTCGACGTTTTCTTCAAGTTTTGAGCAGTTTAGTGAGACGTCACTCTCGCTAAAAGTACGTTTCGCGTAAACGTCCTCGAGTACCTACGTGCTTCGAATGTCGGTGAGTATTAACGGTAAAGTGTCTCTGAAGACCAATGTTTGAGCGCGGAATAATGTCGGCGGTACTTTGTCTTATCACGCCTTTGTCATCGTTAGCGTGGGCGTGACGATCCCTTAATACTTGAACGCAGAACTACGCGAAAGTTTAAATCATTTAAAGCGGAAGACGCCACCGTCGTTCAAAGAGAATGCATGATTGATCCTCGAGCGTGAAGCGTGACTTCATCACATGTTTGTTCGCTCTCAAAATTCGACACTTCTTTAATCGGAACGATTCGATTATCCCATCGGGGAGAGGCCGTTAAGCGAACGACGAAAAACGATGCGTCGAATGATTAAAATGGATTAGCTGGGCAAACGGGAAGGAAATTGATATTGCGTATCGTTGAGCCGTGTAAAAATAAAACGAAGCGCGGCAAGCCAAATCCTATTCGAAAACACGGACATCCGATGCACGACGATAATGGAATATAAAGCAGATGACGTAGTAGGTGATGAACGTTGCGCACCTATCATTTTATCGTTCGACTCGCTTTATGCGGTCGGAATACAAGTTATTCAGTAGGTATCGACGGAAGGTCGACTCTTACGAGACGAACTTCTTTGCCACGATGTCCTACCCCGACTGGGTTCGGTTGGGGGGTGCGTCAGAAATGGCGTGTGCTTTATGTGCCACGATGCGACATAACTCTCAACGAGTTACTACCGTAGGTGCGATTTTATGCTCCTCCCGTAATGGAACATACGGTGCGTTTTATATACCGAATTCTTCGAAACCGTCGATACCCGCCCCAAACAGGTCGCGAAAATATTTTAAATTTACTCGCTGTCGATTCTCGTGGACTTTGCGGAAGATTTGTTTGTCTACGGTGCACCAGTCTCTGCTTTGTAAAAAGGAGCGGTACTGCAGGAAACTGATGTACAAGTTTCCTTACAATTCTTAATAATAAGCGAATTCTTATAACGAGCCAAAGATATTTCTCCACTGTTCGTACCTATCGCAATTTCTGTACGAAACGATACGCGATAAAATGTGGGAATGTTTCGAATAAAAATTTTATTTTGAATCTGTTGCACATCATATTGTTCACTGTTATTATTATCGCTCGCGTTGTAATCGTTTCCACATAAAAGTAACGCGTTTTTTTTTATAATCACGAATACACATTGTTATGTATTTATAGAGTGATGCACCAATTAATAAAATGTAGGATGTAAAAGTTGACACGACACTGAACATTTCAAACGTGCAACTTTCTATTGTTCGCGCGTTATACGATCAAAATTCTCGTACAAAACGGCTTCCTGCAACACGAATTCGTACAACGTGTCGCACATTAATAGCGTTTTACGCGAGTTTCCCGTGTACGAGTTGAAAATAGCCGCGGTGAATAATGAGTTTATAAGCTGTTAGGTCTCTTTACCAGAAATTATTTACGTAATTTTTACGTCTTCCTTGACCGCAAAACGTTTCCCTTTCCTGTTTACGCGGTCACCCAGATTACAAGCGGACTCGACCGGCGAATGTCTACAGTATCCCGTATAATTAATGTCCCGAACTTTCAAGGAATCTCAAAGAATTTCAAAGACCCCACCAGGGTGCCGGTTACTTCCGGCTAGTTTGAGCAGTTCCAAGCCCCTCTCCGCCGGTTTTACCGGCCCGTCAAACTTTCGAAGCCCACTCCCCTCTTCCCGCTTCTTTTTACGAACAGGCACAGCTCAGGTACTTGATAAGGAATCATTCGTTTATTATCTTACACTTAAACTCTCCCAGCTCTTTTCGCTCTCACATTAATTACAAGACTGGTCACCGGAAATTAAGTTACTGTATTGTTTTACGTCCTGACCCTCCACATTAAAAAGCTGTCGAATGCCACGGTCCAAATACGTTCCCTTCGTTACAGGATTAAAATTCGCGACAAAAAATTCTTCGTTTATTATCCAGCTCATAAATTCCAACCTCTTCCACGGCCGGTCGCATCAATGAACTACACGTACGCAAGTCCGAATATTTCGTGTCACTCCACCTCCCGCGCACCTAAAAACCAACCTAAAATCCGTTATTAAAATTCTTCGGAATCTTATCTGCGCGAGGCGAGGCGGAGCGCGAGCTGGGAAAAAATTAATAACCGAAGGTGCCTCCGCTGACGTTGCGAATTTCTCGAAAGTTAATTAACTCTCTCGCTGACCCGCGGCGAAGAACTTTTGGAATAACAATTTTTCCAGTCACCCGACGCTTACGGATATATAATAGGGAGAAGAAAATTTGCAATGACGCGTTCTCGATCGGGCACGGTCAGTTATTTCGATGCTCGTTAGCGCGGACGGATTGCGCGCCATTAATTTTAATCCCACCCACCGGAAGGGTGATCCGAATAAGGGCGCGCATATTCATCGAGCTTCCGGCGAATTTTGCGTGCGACCCGAAAGAAGTCCGCGTATATATAGTAATTAACGGCACGGGCCGTAAAACGTTCGCTTTACCTTCGACTGGGGCAAAGCATCCGACTCGAAGTAGTTCGCCAGTCGCGGAAACAGGATTAAAGTTAAATCCCAAAGTTAATTTTCCATTTAAATCCGCCGCCACCCCCTTGCCCCCCCCCCCCCCCACTCTCGTCAAACTAGCACTAATATCGAAACATCGATACTGCCTTTCGGAACTCATGCTCTGCGCGTCTGTTCAAAGCGAGTACTAGAACGAAAAACAAAGAAACAAAGGGAGAGGGAGGGATGGGCTGGAAACAAATCTTTTCGAAGGGGGGGGTGGACAACAAGTCTCAGTGATAAATACGCCGACGACACGCTAGTCTCTCTCTTTCTATGTCACATATAACAACCAATCGAACGATTTGCTCTAGTCAACTATGTAATTCTCTAACGATATGTCACACCACATTTAGGTAGCGATATACATATACGTACACACATGCGCGTATACAACGGTATACACGCACATACTGTACGTACGTGTCCATCATACAACACTGCCTACGAAAGACTTACCATGGAGGAACCCATTATACCTACGAACTGAATTGATTCGTCTGTCGATGTGCCTAAAACATACATTCCCTTGAGTGAAGATCAGATCTTGGCCGCATACTCGGTAAGTTTTGTTCAATTCTAAAAACTATCGCGCCTCACGTTGCCCGCCCCGAGTTCGGAGGTCGGCCAGTTCGACAAATCGAATAAGCAGCGGGCCTCTACGGCCATCCAAGCGTCGATACTCTCGCATTGTCACCCGATACCGAGACGATACACGGCGTGCAAAGTAAAAGCCATCGACGCGGCGGGAGGGGGGAGGTAGTGGGAAGGAGAAAAAAAGAGTGGCAGAGAGCCGGTCGTTTCACATTTTCCGCGGCGTTCGACCTACTTCGCGGTTTTGCCGACGACTGGCGGAACGATCAAGCGAGCGGCATTTTTCTTTTGTTTGACATTTTGCCGGCGACGGACGAGGACGGACGCCGGGAGAGAAGTTCGCCCCCGACTGGCCGGCCAGTTCATTCTTATCGAGTAACGCGCAACACCGCCGCGCCGCTTGTTTCCTCTATCAGCGCACTTTGTCGACGGGAAAAACGGGTACGTTTCCCGCAAGTCGCTTTCTCTCGTTCTATCGTCATCCCCCTTTCTCTCGGCCAGTCAACGCATTCGAATCGGAATTCGCGCAACGTAAACAGACGCGTCTGCCAGGCCGAAGTGGCTCATCTGTACTTTTGTTTCCCCTTCACCCCTCTTCGGCCAGAGTTAATACCGGCCGTTTTTTAGACAGGGCTCCCGAAAAAGGGGTGTACTTTTTTCGTTTTCCAAAGCTGTTTGGCATTCGGAAATGGAAGCCTCGGTATCGGCGGAAGATCGTTGTTTCGGCAGCGGGAGCTTTTCTCGCTTCGATCAGGTCGCTCGCGTGCGACTGGCGAATTGCGAATGCCCGAGAGCCGCGGGGGGTTCCATCTGCTTTTCGTTTCGGCACTGAAACGCGATCCCTTCAACGCGCGCTCCCTCCCTCTGCCCCTCCTGCTCGGGAGAGTAGGATTTCAGTTGCGGAATCTGAGAAACAGCTGCGGGCGGTCCTGTTTAAACTGTAACAGCGACGCATAATTGTGTTGTCGCTCCTCGAAGCGTACGCGTCGATGCTCGGGCAAGATTCTTACGGCACAAACGGCCCTTGTTGAAGGAGTATTTTCCTCCTGCGGCTTCCACAGCCTCCTTTGGCCTCCTTTGACCTCCTTTTGGCCTCCTTTCGTCTCGCCTTCGACGTTTTTCCCCCTTTGCAGCCTTATGCCGACGCCGTTTTCCCTCCCTTTTCCGTTCACGTCGACTCGTCGTCCTTTTGACGAATAATGCGAATAATCCGCGACAAGGCAGGCGAACTTCTTCATCCGAATGCCGTCTCACTCCCTCTTTCGGTCCTCGTGCCGGGATCAGAGGAACGACGCTGGGTTCGAGGAGGAAATATTTTCTGGGCCGTTCGATGTCGCGCGTTACGCTCAAAGCAAACGCGAGTCATCTTATTCGGTTTCAGTCAATACTGATTACAGTCTCTCTCTCTCTCTCTCTCTCTTTCTCTCAGTCTCTCTTTTTCTATCTGTGTCTATCTCTCTCAGCATATGAGAACTCTTGCTGCAATTTTCATCCATATACACGAACCTGGCCACGTTTACTGCCAACCCCTCTTTCTTTCACCGTCGGAGGCAAATGTATTTTTGCGACTTTTCCATCATAATATTTGCCATACTTAGCCTCCACTCGTGCGACTCTACGTGCCTGCTGCGGGTCTCCGCTCTCTGAAATTGTCTACCTCCGCGGACCTCTCATCACTTGCAGTTCTCCACTCTCAAGGCAGCCCTCCAACTCCTTGAATAGTAAGTGACTCTCGCACAATCCGCCGTTTTGCTTGAAGGTCGCCCATGCGTCACGGTTATCATCCGCATACACGACTCTTTCGTGCCAGCGATACGAATTCCCAGCTACGTGCGAGCCGTCGAGTGACACATCTGAGCGCGCTTCCGTTTTCTTCGAGTTCCCCGAGAGTGTCTCGCGGAGTCCAAAAGATGCTCGCCACGCCAACGAAAATCGCCAAGCATGAAGAACACGATGTTTTTATAGCCCTTCTCGATCCAAGCGGACAGAATGAAACGGTCTAAAACAATCGTACGGTTCTTTATCGACACCTTCGAATAAATGTCAATGACGAACCTCCGACCGTTTGTCGGCTTCGAAAGATGTCAGCGACAAGTTCCACGAGCGTTCATAGTCAGCGTCGATAAGCGTCAAGAAAACCGTGAAAAGTCCTCAGCCTGAATCCTTATCCCGGCCGCCGAACAATAAAGCGGGTCGATTTTTGCGAGAGAACACCGTAATCGGCGAATAATTAAAGCCCTCCTTCGATCTCAGCCGCCTCTCCAGGCCGACTGGCATTCTTCTCCCCAAAGCCTATTCTTCACCCTCCCCACCCCTTCTTCTTCCACCCCCCTATCCTCCGGCCGGTACGCAAACTTCGCGCTCGGTCGTTCGCGCGTCAACGAACAGTCGATCGCGGAACTCCGATCCGGCCTTTTCAATCCTCCTTCAACCCTTTCCCTTCAATCCTCTCCCGCCCCTCTTGAAACCGCATCCTTCGCTCACCGAACGACCGAGCGCGAATAATAAAGTGAGTCTCGCACAATGGCCAGGTTCCGCGAATCGCGACAGACTTCTGCTCGCGGCCGACTTTTCTGCCAGTCGGCCGATTCTCGCGGCTTTCACGCTGTCTTCTCACCCTCTCACCCCTGTTCCGCTCCTCTCCCCCCCCCCCCCTTCACTCAAATACTTTCTTGCCGCACTCGGAGACTATTTTTTTTCGTCGAGGACGGTCGCGATGTCCTACGGGCGAAGAAAATTCTCCCGTCCGATTGACGAACGAATCTCTCCCCCCCCCCCTCTGTCTTCTGCTCCTTTGTTTTTTATTCCTCGCTGCAAGCGGACTTTGCGCATTGTCACAAACTCCTCCGCCAGTGCGAAACTCTACCGAACCCTTCGTTGCCGGCCACGCGCTGTCCTCGATTTTCTTTCTCATGGAGTCCTAATTTGTGCCTTTGCCCCCCTCCCTCCTCCTTCTACTCCTCCCATCCCCTTCTCTCGCGTGCCTGAGTAATTGCTCCACTCTGCGGCCGAGTCCCTCTCACTAATCGGTCCTTCAACTTAATCGCTTAATTTCCGATGCCGGAAGTGGCGAGATCCTGCGAGCGGCTTTTCCGATTTCAAAAGTCCGCACGGAGTTGGAGTGGGAAGGAGAGAGAGCGCGAGAGAGAGAGAGAGAGAGAAGGGTGGCTCTCTCGCGTGGGGAGGAATAAAAATGTCCGCAGTGGGTGCCCGTTCTCGCATGGTCGTTTCGCGAATTCTCGCTGCGGACACATCGCCGTTAATGGGTCCACTGAAATATTCCGGGCGTTAATCATTTCCTGCGCTCGCGCGCTCGTCGTCCTAGAAGTGTAAGTATTAGCATTTACGTCAGAGAGTACGGGAGCGCGCGCGCGCGCAGTTGCCCGGCACTCGAGGCGAAAAATACTAAGTGAGCGAGCCGAGGGTGGGGGTGGAAAAAAAAGGGGGCTGGTTATTATAACGTTGCGGTCCTGCGGCCGGTTGTTTTGCTCATTTTTCGGTCCTATTACTCGCCTACCCCGTCGCCGGGGTCGATTGAGAATTAACGGGGTAGAAAGTGGAGCGAAGTCTGGCGCCAGCTGCGACTGACAGCGAGGTGGAAGATTTTTTTGCATTTCAAATTCGATAATTCGCGGACGGCCCTCGGCCGAGCTGGAGGGCGGAATGAAAATAATTGAACGCGTCTTCAAAGGCGTGACGCCGAGGGTCGGGCTGTTTGTACAGTGGAAGCGCCGCTCGAAAGTTTCGAGCCCTGAAATGGGGACGGAAGCGTATTCGGAATTCTTTCGAGTCTGTAAACGCCAAGATTCCGAGATAGAGGGACGTTTCATTGTGGACGCGAACGGTCAATATTTGTCTGATGGGAGGATTCCCTAGATTCTCACGTGATCGGAAGAATCGATTCTCTCACACACACACATGTTGCACGGTAAGTTTTTAGCAACGGTTATCGCACTTTTTTGACGTGTAAATATAAACCTAACGGTGTCTTCGCAAAGGTTTATAAATATCACCCCCCAGATTGAGTCTCAACGATCGGAAAAGAGCTGAAGCTTGCCAAGGGACAAATTGGGCGTTCACGAACGAAGTAACTTTCATTACCCCGACGATGAATCTTCATAATCGTCCGCAGCGAAGGTGCGAGGCAAAAAGACCGAATTCTCGGTACATTCACTTTAAAACTTTTCGAGCCGCCGAAACTTATCGACGTCGCGGCATATCTAAAGCGTAAGTGCTTTTCGGGGGTTGAGCGCAGAGGGAAGTTAACGCGTCCGCGCAGAGAGAGAGAAAGAGAGAGAGAGAGAGAGAGAGGGACGCAATCGGCAGTGAAACTTTTGTCCTCGCCGAATCTTTAATGGCATCCGTACGAAACAGTTCGCGCGACTGAAAAAGTCACATTATTCACGAGACGGAGGAGAAAAAGGCAAAAAAAAAAAACGGAAGAAGCCGAGAGACAACTACTTGTATCGGAGTTTTGCCGAGTTTCGCGGAACTACGTTAGCCCACGCTGTAACTTTAAATTACCTTTCATTACCCACCCTCCCATCCCCCCCGAGTCCCTCGCCCTTATCCGCGGACCCATAACATCCCCCGGAAGCCGTAATCTTCGTCACACATTACAATTACGCGCCACTTTCTGAATTTAATTATCTGTCTCCCGTTTATCCTCGCCATTATTATCCCAGGCCGCGGCAGCCAGGCTCGAGCTAATACAATTTAAGCGCGACCCGTTAAGACGGCCGCGAGTAACGCTAACGCCAAGACGTTTGTTTGCATTAGCGGCGCCGACGACAACACGCTAATTAGCCGGAACATACGCGGCCGCGTCCCGGGATTAGCATAGGCGGCCGCTTAAAGGCAAACCGACATCCAATTTACCCCACCAGCCGAGAGGAGCCCGGTTAAAAGGCCAGCGCACTTTATCCGATTCGGAGCCCCGCGTCTAATCACTCGTACACACCCCCCCCCCCCCCGTCTCCGTCCCCTTAATTGCTCTCTCACGTGTACGACGAGGACAACGACGGAGACATGGGGCGAAAAAAAAAGTGCGCCGCGTGGCGCGCCATTTGCCTACTAATCGCTTCTAATCCACCCCCTTATCGCCGAAAGCAGCACCCTCCCGCAAGCGCGTTAGCCTCAACCCTGCGGCACTCTCACTCTCCCTCTCTCTCTCTCTCTCTCTGCTTCCTTTGCGAGATCCATCCCCCACCTCCGAGTTAGGTTCCAGTTGACTGACACCCGGAAGAGCACCGTTACCGTCCGACCAATCCGCGGCGAACGGCCCGAAGCCGGCTGAATTGCCGATCGTAAACGCCGCGGGCGGCGGGGGTTGCTTTGAGGTTAGGTTGGAGATCGGGGTTAATTGACCGGCTCTCGGCGGGGGCATTCGAAGAAGTCTTGACGCCGTGGATGGGCGACCGCTCGAAAGGGCTGTCATTGTCGCGGCCAATTGCGAGGTCGAGTGGTGAGGGTCAATAGAAAATCAGCCGTCGGCGTTCGACGGGATTCCAAGGGCGGGAGGTGGGAAGGAGGAGGAGGAGGAGGAGGAGGAGGAGGAGGAGGAGGAGGAGGAGGGAAAGGTAGAAGGGGAGGTGAAGTTCGTGCGGAGACGCAGAGGTAAAAGGAATAGGAAGAATGTGTCGATCGTCGGAAGGGGTGGAAAGGAGAGTGGAGGGTGAGGAGAGGAAGGTGGAGGTTAGAGAGGGCGGGGAAGGATACGGGGGTGGCTAGACGGAGCTCTAACAAGTGGCTGCAGTCCGTAACGATCGGCTCCTGTGCCATGCACCAGCCACTCGTACGCCCTCCTAACCCGAGAGGGTTAACTAACACGCACGTTCGCGCACACGTGCCTGCCCGCCCCCCTACCCCTCGGGGGACACGCACGCGATCGAGTATCGGTAAACACAACGACGTCAAAGGTCGGATCGCCGGAATTCATCCCCCCCGGCGTCCGGCTCTTTCGACCGATTCGGAGGAAATCATATTCGGCGGACGATTATCGTCGGTCGATCGTTCGCGCCCTCTCTGTCGTCGCTTCTCTGACTCGCCGTTACGCAGCGATTCGTGCGCATCCATGCGCCCCCCTCCCCCCGTGCACCATGCCCCCTACCGACGAATTCCCTCTGTCCTTGTTCCCGGAGCCCAGTGTTACCCCCTCTACCGGCGGCTCGTTCGTCTTTTTCGACTGTCGGGGCGCTCGTTTCAGTCGAAATTGGTGCAAAGGACCGGATTAGTCGGCGCCTCGAATTAGGTGGGAACCTCGAAAAGGTATCAGCTCGATTCCAACTTGGACATCCCCCTTTCGCCGCTCTTTCATCTTTTACACCCCCGGCGCTTCCGCCCTCGCGCGAGTCCCTAACTCATTCCGTCGGTGCTGTTTGTTTTTCGGCTTTCCGCTCCTGCCTTAACGAGTTCTGCCTATTTAAAGGGCCTCCGCTTTTGGGGTACCGCTCGTAGGGTCTATTGTGCGGCCCGTGGGCCAGGTGGGAGAAGGTAACCTTCGGAACACGCCCAGTCAGCATCCCTTTAATGACCGATCGGCAGCCCCTTTGTCCGGGGACGGTCCTAGATTTTCTTTGCCGAAACTCGGTCTGATAGGGTTGCGTTTGCCAGGGATTTTGTCCGTTGACAAGATTTGTCGGTCTAAATGTATTCCTAAGCCCTATAAGGATAACCTTCACTCGTGTACAGTAAATTATTGCTAGATTCTCATGTTCCCGCTATTAAATTGTCACGTTGCATTTGCGAAGATGTTAAGGACAGATTTTTGAATCCGTCGCTTATCGTACCTTTTAAGACATTAGAGTGATAGACATTCAGCTGCTATAACGATGGACGCAATAAAAAGGAATGAGTAATGAGGTTGAGTTTCCAGTAAGTATTGTGCTTTATAACGTTACTTCAGACAGGATACAAACGTTCATGTGCCAGTGCTGTAACTCATTTTACATGTGCAGCGATATACATATCAGCTTATGTGCTACGGATCATGCGGATACATAGAGCGAACGGTTTGAAAGTGCCAGGAGATTGCAAATCACGGAGATTGCGGTGTCAGAACAGCGGAACAACCAGAGGCACGAAATTCTACTGCTGCTTTTTTTGCCACTATAATTAGTAGCCGCCATGCGGAAAGAGAGTTTATACCCCGTTTCACGGTATCTCCGACAGGGGGGAAAAAAAAGGAGAAAGAACAGGCAGGAGGGAAGAAACGTCAAAGTGAACGAAATTCCGCCTTTTTTTCGCTCGCGATAAAGAATGTCTCGTATGGTAATGCTATCGCGTCGAGAATAATCGCGATAACGACGACGATTTCTAACGAATTCGAACGAAGATGAACGGATTCGTTCGGGACGGTCGGCTGTCGTTCTTAAGTTTTATTCGACCATAAAATGACCCTCCTCGCGCTTCGCAGCCGCGGATCAAGAGGCCTCTTCGCCGATGAAAAATAAACGAGCCGGCATACCACTTATATCGGCCCAGTCGAACTTCTCGCTCGCGGCTGCGAAACGAGGCCTCGCTCGTCCCGGTCTTAAATCGAAGCACCTCTTCCCAAACATCCGAGTTTCATCGATTTCCGAACGAGCCGCCTTCGACGACTTTGATCTCGACTTTTGGGCGCGCGCGCGTGCCCGGATGCATAAACACGACAATATACGCGCGGTCGAAAACGTTACATGACGTTCAACGACGACCTGGCCAAACGGTCTGACGTCGAAATGGTGCACCGGCCGAAGCTTTGACAAACGCGGCAAAGACACGAGCTGCCCGTCACGTCGACGAAGCGCAAGACGGATGTTTAAGAGGCGAGGGGAACGCACGAGGATTGAGACACGACCGCGAGATTCGACTGTAATGAGTATTGACAGACTGCCAGATTTGTTCCGAGAAACGGATACCTTGTACCGAAACGACCGCGATGTACGATGAAGATAAGTCAACCTCTTCATGCTGGGAGGCGGACGACTTCGTCCGATCAATCGTTTAAGAAAATTTTGGCACAGCTCAGACCCGAGTCCCGTATTTAGCGCATCGATTTTGTGCAAAGGGTGGCACGTTCGCCTACGGTAATCGGTGCGAGAGATATTGCGTGCACATGCCAGGCTTAAAAATGTCTCCTCTGCCCTGACGCCCTTCTCGCCGGGATTTGTCCGGAACGTGCGAGGAGAATGGACTCTGCGAATTTTGCCTATCATCCTCGACGAACGAGAGCACGTGACACGGCGCGTCTGGCCTGTCAACTAGCCGAGGCAGTGCGTCAGTCGAGCGTCGAGCTTTTTGCCCGAAAAAAAAAATCCAAAGACGCCCGGTCACGTCTCGCGACGAGCGAGAAAACGTAGGAAAAATGTATCGCTACCGATATCGAGCCGTACGTCGCACACGTGTCGAATGGCGACCCAACCTAGCCGAGCACACCTCTACCACGACGAAATTTCTCACGCGAAGCCCGAAACGATGCTCGCAGGCCGTATGAAATAATAATCCTATCACGCGTTCGATATCGTCCCAGGCTAAGACGACGTTAACGTACCCGGCGGCGCAGAAGTTAAGTACGCCGCTGAATAAGTAACCCCGGCCAAACGTCGTATCGCCGTTCAACGCCTGTCGGCTCGTACCGGGACCGTTTACCCATCGTCATAAGCCGGAGGATCATTTTTTCCACGTGCTCACTCCCAGCGGAATACACACCCCCTCGCGACGCGACTATCGGAGGATTCTAATGAGGCGTCGCGGCGTGCGACCCGGTAGAACTCGTTTGACGCGTGATTTAGCGGTCTCGAACATGCCCTCAGCCCTCTTTGTCCCCGCGTGCGTAACACGCGCGTTCACGCGCGCGCGCGCACACGCTCACACCTAGGTAGACAGCCACACACACGCGCACAGAGCTCCGACGCAGAAGGCTTCGGGAGGGTAGGCATTACGAAATTCCCGTTCCTCCGGCCATGCCTACGCTCATATCGCGCGGTAACACGCGGCGGATAAAAAGAAAGCGCGGAAAACGTGCTATTTCGGTGGTTAGAGAGAGGAGAGAGAATTACAGTGACGCGCCGTGTGCGTCGTCGTGTTAATCTCCTCCGTCTCTCTGCTCCTCTACTTCGTCACTCTCTCACTGTTTCGCTCTTGCACTCTTTCTCCCTCCCTCCCTCCCTCTCTCTCTCTCTCTCTCTCTCTCTCTCTCGCTCTCGTTCTCTGGCGTGCGCGCGCGCGCTCTCTTCCCTGTATGTTTCTCTCCCTCGGTCCTTCTCGCTCTCTGGCGCGGCCCGCACACGCTTCCTCTATCCCTCTCTCTCGTTCGCGCGCATGACCGTGTCGCGCCGTCCCTCTCTCACCACGCGTTTTCTTCGCTCGTGCCTCTCTCCTTCCCCGGCGAACACACGCACGCCCGACATACGACGAGCCGTAAGTACACGTCCGCGCGAACTCGCACACACTTTAGCACACCGCGGAACCGCTGTCATTTGACGATGCCGGCGACCGGAAAAACCGAAAGCCGGGGTGGCCGAATCTTAACCTAGCGGCGCGTGCGAATGAGAGAGTGAGATGGATGGCGGTCGTGAGCGAGGACGGTAGATGGGCGGAGAGGAGAGAGGCGGAGAGAGGAAAAAGAGAGCTGAGAGGAGACGACAGACAGAGCGGATAGATGGACAGATAGGAAAGCGATGAGCAGAGAGTACGAGAGAACAGAAGAATAAGAGAAAGGGAGAGACAGCGTGAGAATGAGAGAAAGAGTGAAAGAGAGACAGAGACAGAGGGCGAGAGAGACGTAGACAGACAGACAGACAGACAGATAGAGCGGACGTCAGGGTGAAAGATATTCCGCTCCGAGGCTCTTTTCGTGATCGTCTTACCTGTTTCACTAGCGGGAGTAGTGTCTGTTCTATGCTACGGGTCTTAATCTCTAGGGTGGCTGGGTCTACGGGGTCGGGTGTCGCCATGATTCGAACACAACTCCGCGCTCCGTAGACTCGAGCCGAGGCGAGAGGGTTCGTTGCACCCCTCCCTACCCCCCCTGCACCCGGCGAACCGATCCCCCACCACCGACAACCACCCACGTTACCCCTCGCGCGCTGCCATTGGCCAATGGACGTGTCTACCGACACGATCGACGCGACGTCCCGTCTCGGCGACGGTGGAAATCGGAAACTCTTTCTACAAATTTGAATGGGCTTTGACCGTTTTAAATAGAGTCGCGCTGCCATCTGCCGGCGGAAGTCGACGTTTCGGGGTGGAGGGTAAACGAGATTCCTCCCTTCGGACGGCGGCGAGGGGAACGGCACGGACGCGGTGCAGAAATAGACTTATCAGATTGTGGCAGGTTGCGTGGCAAGGACTGAAATACCGACGATGCTGACAATTGTTTAAACAGGGGTGTGAACTGCGTTTTGCAACGATGAAACGTGGGAATTTGTGGATTGCAACAATTTTTAGGCTGCAAATAAGGGTTAAAACGAGTTGACGATTATGGTTTTGTAAGTACCTGAAAAGTAAAGTAAGATATGATGTTATAGATGGAAAGGCGTTTAGAGATCAACAATTCAAGCTGCAATAGAAACTAGGAGAGATTGTATAATATATAAAGTGGTCGCACCATTGGTTATCAAACGTAGAAATAAAAAATTGGTCATAGGAAACCAGCCACACGTTTGACATGTAACTGTAAAATGGTAGGTAAATATAAAAGTATGAATTAAATATATAGAATAGCACAATAATATTTTTATTCTAAATTGGTTGAATCTAAAACAAAAAGCAGAAAAGATTAGTCACCCTGAAAGAAACTGTTTTTAAATTATGCATCTACCGAAAAATTTCCCTTGTACGTTCACTATGTGACACAATATAATAGCTTGTTTAAAACATCAAAAAAAATATATTCATTGAATATATACCAAAGCGTGAAAAATTTGCGTATTAAATAACATTTTATGTCACATCAGCATTCACGAGCAGCGAATAGGGAATTACATATATGCAACAACAAAATATAACAGCAGCCTGCCGAAGCGGCGCTTATTATCTGTAACATATATTTCTGATATGTTTCAAATAAAATATTTATAGCATATAAATTTCAATAACAATGCAGACAATTATGTAAATATCATCTCAACGTCTCTGCAGAGTTACACACGAGACCAATTAACAAGGATGAATTCACAAATGACAATAAATTACATCCGAAATCCCCAAGAACTCCAAATGACAAAGTCGATATTACAAGAATCAATCACGCGACGTTTAATAATTTCCTGAAAAATGGCGCACCGGAAAAAATACATTCCCCAAATAGCGCAGCCAGGACAGAATAATTCCTTAATGCGGCCCCATTATTTCTTAATTCGCAAGTGAATTGCAGAAATAGCAGAGGCACTAAATGAGTTGATCCACCGGCGCGTTAGAAGTTTCGTGAAATCACGAATGAGATTAAGACGTAATTGCTTGCCTAACGAATTAGGGAAGCATTTACGTTGAATTGCGCAATGACGAGCATAGTGACGATTAATCCCACGAGGAAGCCCTCTTCTTTGGGCCGTTTCAACTATTACCATAGTCTCTTCTTGCTGTAACTATACAAATGCGAGCCCTCGCGTTTCCCAAAAGACATCTTACATCGATTTGTATTAAGTAAAATGCAAAGTTATACAGAATAATAAAATGACGAGAAAATTTGGTACAAAAATTAATTAAACATTATTAGAGATTAATTTAAGGATAAAAGACTTCATTGTGTCCCATATTATTTTAATGTCAGAAAAACGTGAACTGCTAGTCTGAAATATGAAACGGCGAGGGCAGTCGCAATAGTAATGCAATTTAATACTATTAGTGTCGATTGCAACCAATTTTTATTATGTAAGAATACTAATATCCCGAGAACATATAAATTATCTCAAACATTTAATTTCGACACTGATGTTTAAATCAGTTTGAAATTAGATTGCAATTGAAATACTCTCAGACGTCATCAATGAAAATTATGAACAGAGAGTGAGAAAATGTAATGGTTGCAATAGGCAAATAATACCCAGATAAAGGCAAATCACATGAACGCCTAACTTTAACTCGCGCTAGAAGATGTGATAGCCTTCCGCTGGCCCTACCTACTTAAAGCTAAAATATCACATCATTCAGAAAAGTATACTACCTGCCTGCTTAACTCCTATATTTAAATGAGCAAACATTCACACCAACACATTCACTCCACGATTCTCACACAACCACCCGGGTGCAAAAGTTGCCTACACCTAGAGAGACCATCCCGGGATGTCTCCGACACCCGAGTTCAGTCTGATTCATTCACTTATGAACTAGTACGTACCAGTGCTGAAATCGATTGTAACGCATAATGACCGAGCAAACTTACGCGAGCACGTGATTGGACTCGTTACATTGTCCCATAGTAGGAAGTACAGACCTTTAAATGTGCAGCATTGCACACGGAAGAATTTTGAGCAATATGTAGCCGTTTAAAAGCAGTCAATTAAATAGTATATAAAATTGGCAAAAGAAATGAACAAAGTCGAGGGAAATTATTTTAATGGAATTCTCTACCCGACGTACAGGCCAAAAAACACTACGCAATCACACAATGGCAAGTACGTCGGCAGTCATTATTACGATACAATCGCAAACTACGCCTTAAAATTAAACCGTACTCACTGGCATGAACCACGCATGCTGCACCTGGGCGCATGTATGATTACAAGCCTCAAAGGCATGAGTACGGGCAAGAAAAGAGAACTTACTGTTTTTTTGCTGGAAGAATCCTGAGCTAAGATTAATGATATATAAAGTACAGAATCAGAGTCTAAGCGAACTAATAATTTCACTTTTTCATTTATCATTTGTAAAACAATTCAATATTTAATCCGAAAAAAAGCAAATATTATATGAATTACTGAGACGATTATAAATTTAATTTACATCGCAAAGAAATATGGCGAGCATTAAAATGTTGCTTCATAATATGAAAATGGCTTGAATTCTATTTTATTCATCTGATATACATCACATGCAAAAGAATAAAAATCTCTCGAGTGATCCCATCATAGAGCGAGTTTTCTACGCCGGAAGATTTTTACAAATTATTTCAGTCTATGACAGAATCTACTCGTCGCGAGGTGCCATCTTGCTCATTCAAATTAAGAAAATCGATAGAGAACCAAACGTTCTTAAATCCGGATGGTGCGGTACTAAGTACCTTAATATAACTAATTTTATACCGTTTGCCATAGTTAAACTACGTATAATACAAAAGTTGTCTAACTTCTTAAAGGACTTAGTGAATGAAACTTTATGAAACAACTTTATTAAAACCCGAACAGGTCCGCGAGCAAGTATATTATACATAAATTGAGCAAGGGAGGCCTATCCTGAGCTAATACACAAACAGAAAACATTTTATAAATTGGTATCACGAGCAGACTTTTTACATCGCAAAAAATCTGCTCGTGGTCACTATGCTCGTCGTCCAATTTATCACGTGATATCAGAGAAAAATTAGAACCAATCACCCGTGCCGATTCGGACCTTTCATCCTACGACATGATGGATGACCGGAGGAACGTAAAAGTTTGACTCACCACCTGGACAAGCATACCACAGGAACACGCTGCATCGACGGATCCTTGACCCTCAGTTCCATAGACCCTCAAGCTGATTCTGCATTCTGAATTGGATGAAGTAGTTCAAGCTGCGTCTTAGACCATCTGCCTCTGAATTCTGTAGTGTAGATGGGATGTGGAAAATGCGTTTTTCATCCGTGATCTTCAAGTTGATTAGTATCAGGAAACTTCAGACATTGAGCCAAGCTCCTCGAGTATCATCAGGTTGACAAAACTAGGAATCTTCCTGATGAAGTGACTCGAGTACGCGGTAGACCGGAAACAATGCACACATATTGTGGCTGAACATATTATTATTAACGAAAATGATTCTACTCACGGAAACGAACAAATTCATTCTGGAATTCGCGGAAGATATTTTGTAACGTCGCAATAACACTGACTCTATTATGTTCTATGATCAGGCTTTGTGCGTTTCGGTATTCGTTCTCACGGACGAATTATTATAATGACATGAAGTTTAAAAGTCTACAATGCGGCGAACAAGGACTGACTCTAACGCGACGCAAATAAAAGGACCGAAGGGACTTATAACGGCGAACAAACACTGAATCTACTTTGCGTGACTTTACATTTTGGTACAAAGGGTTGAAATTAATATAGAGTCTGTACGACTCGGGGAAAATTACTGTTTCGAAGACAAATTGACTCTAAGATCGCATTGCTCGCGATCACAAAAGTTTGAAGAACTCTGCATAATGTACCTCATTAGTTGAAAAATTTAATTAAAAATCCAATCAATGTCACAAAATTTAATTCTAAATGCAATACAAACTGAGTTGGTCGAAGATAGTGAATGCATGAACGGAATCAATCTAACAATGAATGATGGAACATTTATAGACAAACTGATAAAGTTAAGAAATCTATAGGGTACATTATACAGTATTCTTATACACTGACTCTAGTTCGCGAACTTCAACGCACGCGGGCGGAAGTTGTCGATCGCGACGCACGAAACTTCAACAGGTGCGCTGGAAGTTAATCGATTTCGCGGATCTCAACATTCACGGATGGAGATCACCGAACCACGCGCGTGTCTCAACATTCAGAGATGGAGACATAGGAATCTAAAAAAGCAACACTGATTCGAAGTAAGATTAGGTGCCGTAAAGTTGCTGAAACAGAGTAACGTTGGTAAGAAAAAATGTACGAGATTTCATTAACGAAAGAATTTTTCTCGCTACTGCGAATGCTGATGTGACTGTGTAGAAAATTACATTCATTACGATTAAACATTCATTGATTTAACGAATTGAATGATTCATTGAAGGACGTATAATGGAAAGGGTAGTAGGACATACAGAACCGTACAGGGCCGACAACAGTCCTGTATGTGTCTTTCATAGTAGCGAAAGAAAACAAAACGCGAATCGCAGCCGTTCGTCATCCTTATCCTTGATTCAGATAAATAATCCGACTCAAGGACAACAATGTCCAGATCACACCGCGTGGAGGTAGCTGCAAAGTGGTGATCCATGTTTGTTTACATGTTGTAACAGGTTTGACCACGTCGGAGTGCGTGACATTCGATCAATGAGAACATACGTGTTTACGTAAAAATGACAAATTTAGATCTACATAGAAGACGTAGGAAAGCGTATAACAAGAATAGAAACAAGTACGTGGATAACAATGCCGTAACAAGTTTTAAATTAGCGTAACTTTGACTCACTAAAGTAGTACAAACGACATGAGGATACCAGTGGTACAGCTTAGTAGAGGCAGACACCTGTTGCGGCACTTTACATGAAATGATGATTGCTTGAGTTGCTTCTACACACTGTAACAACACAAACTCGATGTTAATATGGACGCGTAGAACTAACATTCAACATTAACATACAAAATCAGGATTCAAGTTAAGAATCAGTCACCGTTCAGTATTAATATGTGTGCCATAAAAGCACATTACATTAATGGAAGATTACGTACGCCGAAAACTACACGAGTAAATGGTCTGTTTACAGGTGACAACACTGTCTCCAGCAAATCGCATGACCTTTCGATCCACGCCAAAACTTTCGAAGTTACTCTGTCAACGATCTACGGTACACTGACCGAATGTTATTTCTGCGCAAACTCGCAGCACTTGCTTCTGTGGACATGCGCACATACTGAGCTACAGACGAATTTCAACTTGCCCGTCTTACTTTGACTTCTCTCGACACTTAATGTATTTCGATAGAAATCGTAATAATCCTGAAGTATACAATTATTAATCAACTCTAATCTGAATTTTTAGCGGTAAATTTATTTTAAATATCCTGTATAGTCAATATATACTGATATCGTAAACGAAAAAAATTTCTTTGCGATGGTTAGAATTTGTATTCTCAAAACTTTATTTACTAGCGCCATATTCGAACTATTACGGTTGCAGACGTGCATTTCTCCCTTCTCTACAACTGCACATTGAACAACAAAATTGTTTCAATTTATGGGCAAAATATGTTGGTCCGACACTATACTTGTCTTAAATTACATGCTGGTGTGACTAAATCCTCGAATGAAAGTACTAAAAAAGACAATACTTACCGAAAATGATGTCAAATTGCGAAAAACAATGTTTGAATGCCACGGCGTCGGTTGATTTTACTGAATGGTCCTGGTGCCTGAAATAAAAGTCAGATATTTTTATTATTTTGCATTACACAATAGATATGTTTGGTCGAGGGCGTTACATGTCATTCACGATATAAGCCAGATGTACATTTAATGGCGAAACAACAAATATACAGGAAAAAATTGTAAAAAATGTAAGAGCTCACCTCTGTCGACGTAAATTTCGAGGCCCACTTGCAGGAACTGCCTCAGCCAATCAGCGATCGCGTATAGAATGCATAATGGAACGACCAATCACAGCGAGTTATTAGTGAGACCACCGGAATTATCCAATCATAATTTTCTGAATATGCCATAAGGGAATATTATTAAAATAGTTTCACAATTATCTTTTGCAATAATAAATATGCAAGATTTTATGAATTTTATGCTGGGAAAATAATTAATCATATAAATTCTACCTGTATCGCCTGAGTTACTCAGCACCTGTACCGCAGTTTGGATATCGACCGTTTGTAATCGTAGAGAACAGTCGATATTCGTGTAAGCTGCAGTCGGTATTTCAGATTTTGCTATCATAATTTCTGTAAGAAAGTATTTCTGTCTCATGGTGTATCACCTGCTATATACCATAAGCCACTCATAAGTTTTTAAATACATGTGTACATTTCTATCAAATTTTTCCATTCGTATTCAGCGGCCATACGGAAAGTATGCAATCTCATATTTCCGCTGCCGATAATTCAGAATAATTTAAACTTACATTTGACTAGTGTTGTACTTCCGGTGACGCGCGCATATCTTTCATCTCTTCAATTCGCGGAGTGCAATTGTGAAAAGTGGCGTGCGTGTGTGTTGATATCATTTTAGAATATTTTGCATATATTTTGTTCGGTTCAGTGTCTCAAAGTGCAAAAATCGAGAATTTAACGGGTCGGGAACGTAATTAGAATGCTTTGATTGTTTGGATGCAATTATTAGACTTGTAAAAATCAAATTTTTATTCGGGTAATTTGGCCGTGCTCGGATTTAAAAAATGCGGGTGCTTGAAAACAAACGACAGTAATACATTCTAAGAGGTAAATTCATATTTGCTCTAATATACATTATTTCTTGCTTGTTTGAACTATTTCACGCTAAGAAATAATTTCTCTGATACAGATGTGTAAGTGTAAGCTGGAGCTGCATTTTTCTCCAGATGAATCAGCAGATCTGGCAACGAGCAATCAAAGTGCAGTAAGAATTTCAACGTTCGGTGAGTCAAAGACAATAATTTCAATACAATACTGGTTTCAGGTGTGACTTAGAATGCCAAAAATCATTGGTGCAGTTTTGTAATGTTAAAATTGCGTACCCATTATATGTGCACTAGCAATAGTATAAAAGATTTATACAAGTGCTTGAACAAGACTTTTTCAGGTTACAACAATCAGTCATTGTTGCAAATTTGTTGTCTATTTTTATGGTTCGAATAATACGCACTGCATTTTATATTCATTTGATATTATTGAACACATTTGATTCCAATAATTGATAGGAATTACAAGATCATTTGTGTTTCACAACATATATATTTATGTCTAGCTTAGTGATTTTGGACATTCTATGTAATCAGCATGTACAATTGACACACTCTTAGCTGATCCTGAAAGAATTTTATTTACAGGCTGCTATCTAAAATATAACAAAGTCGACATATAATAAAATCTAAAGAACAACAGTGGGGTCAGGGTTTAACAAAATGACGTATATGCCGTTAGTCTAGGTCTATCATAACAATTCTATGGACGATAAAATACTATTATGGAAAGAACATATAGGTGTATCTCTTAAATCAACGTTTAGGTATTCTCGTTAATGTCATGGGACACGAAATATTCCACGCACTCGTGGACATTAAGTCGCAAGAATTAATCGGATTTAGTATCATTCATTGGAACCTTTCTAACTTCTAGTAAAGCTAAATCATGACTAGTTCTAAATACGCGCTATCGCTGTAACAGAATTTCAGTATTCGAAACTCATTCGTCTGCAGAACCGTGTCCACAGTAAAACGTAATACGAAAATCTCCAAATTCATTATTACATCCCTGTTTATAAGGATTACTCGCAATAAACATCGGACAATAAATGAACACGTATTTCGACGACGCTAACTTAACATGAATGAAGTAGGACTGCTTCAACATAGATCAAACATTTCTCAACTCTCAATTAGTCTATCCATACATTCCTCTCTTATTAAAATCGAATATTGCAACGTATAATTTTCATCAAGAACACGATAAACGACCTCTCGTTACGTCGCCTTCATGTCAGGTTGAAGTCTCATTTCGCCAAATGCGACATAAATCGTATACCATACCTTCTCCGAATCGTCACAACTTTAATAATCACATTGCCGAAGCGCGTACGTTCATATTCTGTACCGTTATAATACATTAGTACTCATATCGTACGCCGTTAACAACGAATCAGACGGAATCGGACTATCACATGAAAAATTCAGACTTCTCGCCCATTACTTTTTGCCATTGACAATTTTATTCTGATTTGGCGCGAGGGGGGCTCTTCTCTTAACGTGCTTCTCAGGAACTTTGTCCTTGGGTAGTGGCACGCCATTGCAGGCCAGGCCACCCTTACGCTTCCTCAACGATTCCGTCGGCAGATACTCTGCCGGACGCAGGAGTTGCCGAAAATTGTACGGCCCGTTTATATCCTCCGCGTCGTACTCCGGCTTGCAAGTATCTTTCTTGCTCGGAATAACGGTCGGCCTCAGGAAGTGCCTGAGATCCGGCGAAATGCTAAAATTATTCTTGCCGAAGTCCTTCGGCAGGATTTTTCCGTTAACCGCGTGGCCGTTTATCGAACGGTTGATTCCGTTCTTGAGAACGACACCGTTTTGCTTGTTGTTCGCCACGCCGTTTTGTTTGGGTTCCTCATGGTTAACGTTCCCTTTCGTAACTCCGTTCGTTCTTACAGAGTCGATGATTCCGTTCCTCTGTTCCGTCCCGTTGATCACGGGTTTCGGCATTCTGTGCAGGTGAATGCCGTTTTGGTGTCCGTTTACGGTTGGGTGTTGATCGATGACTCCGACTCGTAGGCCAGGTGAATCGTCGATATGCGAAGAGTCGATTCCAGATTGTCTGCCGTTCGGATTGGTCGCACTTGGGCGCACGTTGTTATGCACTCCATTAGTCCTTGTACTGAAAGTCGTGAGCACGATTAATGTTGAGTGTCCCGTGTCAAAGCGCAATTTTACGAATGGATAGGTAATTTGAAACTACAGAGGTACTAGAGACAGGGAAATCATAAACTGAGTAATAAATTATAACACATTAAAAATGGAAACAATTCCACAACATCAAGCTACTTCTACAAATACCACATTTAATACAGAATTATTTACCGCTATATCTATTTCAAACTGTGAATTCTATATTTACATCTTTGCGCGAACCTTCTCCATGTATGTTCACGGTATGAATTGATAACACGAATAATATTTGCCGGACATACACGGGTTTAATTATCTAGCTATTTAACCAGTTTACACGTTTCTACCAGCGTATCGTGTTTATCTTTTATGTTTAGTGCCGGGGATCAAATTTCTAGCCGTGTACACTATCGTCATCAAATTTTTTTCTTTACCTGGAAGTTTGCCATGATACCTCTGATGAGGTGAATGAAATTAGATTAATTATTTCGTTTGACTCGTGGCAGTCGTTGCCTCGGCGAAACAAGAGACAGTTTTAATTTTACCTGATGGCTTTGCCATGATTCTCGTCGCCTTGCGACTCGTGAGGATTTCTCAGAGCTTTGTGCCAAATGTCCGACAGTTGCTGCTCCGGGGCTATGGCAAAGTCGCCCTGTGCTGCCACTCGGTCTCTCCTCTCGGCATTCACTTCCAGAATCTGACCCGTTCGACTCCTGCAACGCAACGTAGAGAATTACTCACGGTTCCAACGAAATCGATTCTCTCCGCATCAGTTTCCAAGCTTACATTAAAACTAATGTACGCTCACGTTCTAAAGTACTACACAAAAATACCCTGTGCGAATATATATGGCAGATTTATATCGCAAAAACATCAGATTCTCCTTCAACTCTTACCGAGGATTTTCCTTCTGTCTAATATGACATAATGTACACTCTCGCATAATGTGTTGGAAACATAGAAGCGATACTAGCTTTAATTCTACCATCGCATCGACTGTACCTCGACGATGGTTGAAGGTCATTTTCGAGCTGTATCAACGGTAAGTCCCAGCCAACTTCGTCGTCTTCGAAGTCCGAACCACTTGCGATGCGAATGCCAAGAGAGATTGAAATTGATTCAAATTGATTGACATTGATGAACGAACGTTTATCGAAACGGGAAGACGCATCGGCGAACGGGTTGAATCGAATCGGTACTGCGTGTATTTACCTGCTCATCTCGTCCTTGAGCTCCCGATAATATTTCATGGTGTCCTCTCCCTCCGGCTGCGATCCGCTGCGATACTGCATGATGGCCTGTACCATTTTAAAACCTTCGGGTCGAACGTAGTCTGGCGGCGGCTCTTCAACGTCGTGCAATCTTACGCCAGGCTTGTTCCGACGCAGATTTTTGTGGACCTCTTGATTCTTCATGTGAACCTAATTCGATTAGGCAATGGATTAAGAGACTCGTTAACTCTCCCGCTCGTAGGATTGCTTTTTTTTCTCCAAGGTAATTAAATCGTAAGCGCGAGTCTGGGGATACCGATGAAAAATGTTTCGCGGAGAGGAAGGGAGGGGGGGGGGGGGCGCGCTTTACTTACGTTCTGTGAAAATTGAATGAGGTCGACTTGTCTTAACTTCGGGTGCACAGGATCCTTCGCCGGCGGCTTCCTCCTAACTTTCTCCTCCTTTCTGTACCAACGCTGCACGATAAACGCGGCGTCTTCGTTCTTGAGCCCTTCGCGCAGCAAAGCTTTGTGGGCGTCGTACTTGTTATCGTAATTGTTGAGGATTCTCTTGAAACGTTCCTCGAGCTCGTATCCGAACCTCTTGCGAATGGTGTATCCCCGGAAGTCTGTCAAGTTTCATATTTATACCCTTAACAACATTAGGTTTACGCATAGTAAAGTACGCGGTTCTACGCTGTTGATTGACGTTCATAATTTGTAGGTTTGGAATATCTGAAGATACAGAGATTGAACGATCACGTGTTGAGTAGATCGATAATAAAATATATTCTCTTTCCAACTCACGGCTTTGAATGATGGTAGCCGCATCATCTTGGCCGAGATTTTCCTTTCCTCGCCTTCTTTCAGACCGCTCGTCTTTACCTTCTTTGGCCTTCAGCTGGCTCAGTCTCGCCTTTTGCTCTTCTGAAATGAACATTGTCCAGACGTCAGAGGCGAGAAGCGAATGATCTTTTATGGCAAATAGTTGATTATATGTTTGTACCTTGCGCCTTCAGAAGAACAGTTTCTTCTTCCTCCGTTCGTTTCTGTGCCATTGCCTTCTCAACGTGCTTCCTGGATAGCCATCCTCGAATATGTCGTTGAAGAGTGACAACAGACACCGCGAGTTGCCACTTCTGCTTCTTGAATCTGATCTTAGCCAGCCACCTTCGCACGCAGGCTTGTACCATAATGATCTTCTTCAGCTGCTCCTCGTACATCTTTGATAGAAATTCGACGTGGTAGTACTTGAGGAAGACCTTTGTTTTGCCCAGGGCCCAACCATCCATTTTCAGACGAACCAGAAGTAGACGACAATTGTCACGGTTCGCTATCACTCTCTCATCGTAACCGAAAGCTAGGAAGCAATATCTGCAAAAGTACAATATATTAAAATTCGTAAAAACCGAAGAATAAAAAAATTGAACGTACACAAAATATGTGTACCAACGTGACATTAAAAGAATCGGATGTGGAAGTAAAGTTGGATTCGACTCCTCCCCACAATTGAACCGTTCAAGTAAACAGGCGCGAATAAGTGAGGCGTGGCTTCCTCGTACCTCTTAAGGAACTCGTTGAAGGGTATTCTGTGTGAGAATCCATACTGCCTGATGCGAATTGTCTCCAGCACGCCGGTGTATCTGAGCTGCTTCACGACTTTCTCCTTATCGAAGAATCGTGGACTCCTCGAGTCGTTCGGCTTTATGCATCTGACGAACTGCGGCGAGCCAGATACCATCTTCTGTAGCAGGTCCATAAGCGAGTACCGGAAGTACGTGGCGACCGTTTGCTGGGCCCTCGACTGCGATGCCAGCCCGCGACTAGAGTAACGGTCCTAGATTGACGCAAAAGCATAAAGCCGTAAAAAGATGCGAGTCCGCTGATTAATGGCCGACTTCATTAAGACGGAACGTCTCGTTAATCACTTGCTTGACTTGTCCGTGCCAGATGCGGACACGGTCTTTATCCCGAAATTGATCGCCGTTACGACATTCGTAACCCGGTATCCGCCAATTTTAGCTCTTTTTTGACTCATCGACTCTTGCCAAATGTCTGTTCTCACATTTCTTTCGCAATTTATCTCTTTACGCCGATGCCGACATAAACGTCGGATTCTTTTCAAATTGAGATAGGTTTGAATAATACGGATTTAATCTTGCTCTTTACATTCTTAAATCGACAATCGTATGAAGAGAATGCAAGGAGGTATGAGAGTTTTTGACCGGACAAATCCTGACTGAAGGCTAAATAAAGCAAGCAATTAAGCGGACACCGTTACTCGCGTACCTTCGTGTTCTGATTGTACGACGAAATTTTCTTCGTGTCCGTCTCGTGAATGGCCGAGTAGAGGTTGCCTGTTTTTGTCATCGGACACTGGAACAGGAACCGCACCATGTCGAACTGAGACTGACGCACCAACTGAATAACTTCGGGCGGCAGGAAGTTCCGGTTCTTCTCGAGGAATCCCTCTGCTTGGTAGACCACGCGGCCGGCAAAGTGGTGGACCGCGAAACAGACCGCGTCGGACTTTGGCCGCACGTAGAACTTCGACTTGATGTTGTTGTGGAACTTTTCTGCAAAGGGCGAATCGTAGACATGATGACTTTTCCAATAATTGCAGTATAACTAAAAACTATACATATAAAAATGTCGCGAAAAATAATTTGTATTTAAGTATTTCAGTCAATTTCATTCAATACAGATTATTATAAAAAATATATATTAATATATATATTAATAAAATATTATATTATTAAAATATTTTTTATAATAATCTGTAATTGAAGCAGATTTGCTAACACGCAGTTTAATATACTGCTCGGAGGAGAATTTCGACGCTTGGATTCGTGCCAAAAGCAAACGTACCGATCAAAGATCTATCGGTGGCCCTCGGAAACCGACTCTCCTCGTCCAAAAGCGCCAACAATCCCATGGGCTTGCTTAGGAGCATATCTAGGACGGGTCTGTTGTCCGAGAATTCGACGAGGTCGACCGGAATGCCTTCGGCCATGTACTCCTGCTGCTCCCACGTGAAAATGTGCTGGTTAAAATAGTACTGGATCTGCTCGTTGGCAATGTTGATGCACAGCTGCTCGAAGGAGTTTCGCGGGAAGTTCTCGAAGCCGAATATGTCCAGCAGGCCAATGGCGAGTGGCTCGTAGGTGGGCGATCGACTGAAGCTCAGAAGACAATTGATCTGATTGACCATCCAATCGAACAGACGACCGTACAGTCCCTTGGCCATAGCGTCCCTTGCGGCGCAAGCCTCAGCCACCGTGTTGTTTCTGGTAATAGTTTCGCCTCTTGTCATCACGGAATTCGAGGTCAGCGCTTCCAGAAGATCGTTCGCCTCGACGCCCAACAGCTTCGACACTAAATGTGAGACAATGTCAGGTTAGAAGAGATCTTGACACGATAAAACGGTACACTCGAAGATGACGAAAATGTGGAAGGAAGAAAAATCATTTCTCCGAATATAATGTTGAATATGAAAACATATAATTTCAAAAATCGGGATGTTCAGAGAATTAAGATTATAAAAATAATTAGTTGGGAGAAGTAGTTTAGTAAGTACCTCGGTGCAATGGTTTTATGTTGACGACCCTGCTCTTGTTGTCAGTATTGTCTTCACTGGCAACCTCGGCGAACTTGATGTCGCCGAGATGTAGAATAGCAGCTAGGACACTGTACACGGTGTCGACTTCGCTGTCCTGAAAGCCGAGTACCTTGAAGCCGACTTTCAGCTGCTGGAACTTGTCGATGTACGTTTGAGACGTGTGGGTGTGATCGGCCAGATATCGATGGTGTTTTCGGAGAGTGCTGTCCAGTTGAAATTCTTCGAGGCGATTATCTGCCTCAAGGCCATCGTACATGTAGTAAAAGATATGGAAGTTTCTCTCGCCCCTGTGCAAACAAGAAGATACAATTTCTTAATACCTGCCTTTTGACTTATTATTTTTTCTCTCGCATATGAAATAATTTGTGACGCAATACAAAAATTAGTAAAATTCTTACTCAGCCTGTGCCACCACTCTAGACTGTTCCAGCAAATAAACTGCAATTCTCGCGCCAGTAACTTTTCCTCCCTTCGTCATGGTGAGGTCCAAATACTTTCCAAATCTTGATGAATTCGCGTTTATGCCCGTCGTCGCATTACCGAATGCCTCCATTATAGGATTTATCTGAAGTATCCTTTCCTCGAGATTCCGATTTGGCGCTTTGCTGAGATAGACCAGTTGCTTCAGTAATAAGTTCGCGCTTTCTGTTTTCCCGGCGCCGGACTCGCCGCTGATGACGATCGCCTGATTCTGACGTTGATGGAGTAACGCCTGATAGGCGGCATCTGCCACGGCGAAAATGTGAGGCGGATTGTCCGACCTAGCCTGACCCTTGTACCTTCGTTGCTCCTGAAACGAAATCTCTACTTCACGCGCTGTAACGGTTCGTGGTTCTCGCTTTACACGGAATTCACATTTTTTCAACCGGAATTCTCGTATGTCTACTCTCTGGGAAGAGATAATCCTAAAGTCAACATGACGATACTCTAACTTTTAACACATCGACTACGACTTGCTGCACCTGCATTTACATGCCGTTACGGTATTTTGCCCATGTTTAAATTCCGAATATGCTTTTGGTATATCAACGTGTTTGCAAAACATATCATTTCTCGCGTGTCGCAACATAAAATAAAATCGTGATTATAATTAAGAAATATAAAACAATACAAAATATATAAAAAAAAACGACAGTATACTATGAGACATTCAACGTCCCGTCTATTACGCAACTCATATCATCGTATTATAACTCCTACCTAGTATTACGCAAGTCTTATCATCTCGACCTTACATAACATATCATTGATCGTGCACAGTCGGCATACTTACGATTCCCGTGTACAGGCCCAAATTCGTAAATGGGTTAACTGCCACCAGTATGTCGCCGATGTAAGTGTAAATCTGGGCTTGCTCGTAACGATGCTGAAGCTGATCGACGATAGCTTCCTCCGACAGTAAATCAAGCGCTGCAAGGTCATCCATGTACATTTTCTCCGGCCGCGCTTTTCGATCGGTCTTCAGCTTTCCATGCTTCGTGGTTACTTCTGGCTGTCGCTGAACTCTGCCATCGGCTCTTTGTCGACGAATTTCTGTCTGCAGCTCCTCCCTGATCTTCGTCACGAAGTTCTCTACGTTCAATAGCAAGGGATGTTCCTTCAGCTCGTTGGCGAACGGACGATGCTCAAGGTCCTTCACGAGACACTCGGCTATGAAGTCCGAGAGCTCTGGGCAGTGAATATCCGGATTCTTTAGAGCTGGCGGTGGGTTTCGTGGGATTTGAAAGAGAGCCCGCATGGGGTGGAGTTCCGACAGGGGTGGGTCACCCTCCGTGAGCTCGATGGCAGTTATGCCAACGGACCAGACGTCGCAACGGGAATCGTACGACGAGTCCAACTGTTGCTCGCACGCGATTACCTGTTCGATTTATAACATTGATAGATCTTAGAAATTTGGGAACACGAGAGATATTCAGTATGTGGATTTAAGAACTTTCGTTTCGCAGATCGGATCTTATCTCGATTTTCGTCTAAGTGACGTACGGCACTTTCAAAACAGACAGTTCCTTTCAAGCATCTTGTTCGCAATATGTCTAATTAGTAAAAAAATACCGTAATCATCCGGTATGATCTTGAGCATCAAGCGTAACTATCTTCGCTAATCCTCATCAACTCTATGAAGTTCGCTTATCCGTGAGCTCGCTAGATATCCTTCGTACCGAAAACTCATCCTAACATCCTTACCTCCGGCGCCATCCAATATGGCGTGCCGACAGACGTATTCCTTCTGGCCAAGGTCGCGTTGAGATGCGACGAGACGCCGAAGTCCACCAACTTGACGTGCGCGTCCTCCGTCAGCAGGATGTTGTGTCCTTTAACGTCGCGATGCATACAGTGACTGCTATGTAAGTAGATCAGCGCCTCGACCGTCTCCCTCAGGATGTAAGCTATTTGCTCGTCCGTTAGCCGAGCGCCACGCTTTTTGAGACCTTGGACGAGATCGGTCACGGAGCCCCCGGTGCACAACTGAAACCAAGGTCATTAGCATCGCTCATCTCCCTTCCGCGCGAGCCGGGCAATCGGCAACGGTAACGGTACGAGTCGTTCGATTTGCATAAAACGCTTATCGTCCCGCTTGAATTTCACTCAAATGCGTTTTTTCTGTTTCCCGAAGCGCGCATAATGAGCCGCGCCTCTAATTACGTAACTCCTCGAGGTGTCCGATAGTCGGGAAAGTTTCGCGAGCTTCGAAAGGTGAAAGCATGGGTTACCTCCATGGCGAACCATAGCTGGTCCTCCTCTTGCGACGGCTTGGCACGTCGCAGGAAGAGTCCGTAGAACAGAGGGATGTTCGGATGAATGCTGAGGTCTCTCAGCACCAGGTACTCCTCCTCGATCTCTTCGATGTTGTCGGCCACGTTCTCGAGGATCTTTATTGCCACCCTGTTGCCCGACTCCTTGTCGCGAGCGGAGTAGACCTCGCCGTAGGTACCCTCGCCGATCAGTTCTTCCAAGCTGAACCGATCGCCGGGTTCCGGGATTCTGTCGAAGTTGACGTGCTGACTGAGACCGCGATAAGCCATGTTTGTTCCGCCGCCGGTCATCTCTGCAAATGAATTTTAACGTTTCGTGTAGGTTTCTTCCCAGGCAAGGAATGTGAAAATGTGTTACGTTTGTCGGAAGAAAGAGCTGATGAGGAAGGAATATATGTTCGGGTGATTATCAAAATGGTCTGAGTCACAATAATAGAACAATTATTTTGGTAATTTATTCTGTTAACCTATTGGCTGCCACGATCCCCATTTGGGGATTTTGGAATTTATATTATTATACTGTTACACAATCTTTTGTGCATACATGTCATTTATCGGTCAAAGTTAAAAGAAGAAAATTTGGCAGTTAATGGATTAAGGTAACTGATGTAAGTCAAAGCTAACAATTAACGCAAAATCCTTCGATCCTTTACGTTAGGCAGTGTTTTAAATAACAGTATCTGTATAGATTATAGACACTTGAATGTCTATATTGAGAAGATTGAAAATATGGGATATTCATACAAAGTGCAACAATATTACAGTAATTCGAGACTGAAATTGAAATTCCTGCCAATGTGAAATTATGATATTAATACGTCCGATGTGTAATAACCGGATTACGTTGTCACCAAGTTTTCAACCGCTTCTTGCTCCCGCAGTAATTAGAGCCGTACATATCCAATCGCACGCCGCACTCTTTCGGTCGTTACAGTCTCGATATTAATGAACTCCGTGAAAGTTCGGCGTTCGTAAAAATTTCATTGCCGTTCCCGTGCAAAGAGATCGAACGTCCATAGATAATTTACCGCGCTACACGCGTTTCCCGTTTTACAGCCTCATTAGCGGGACGTAAACCGTCAGCAGAGTTTTTAGCGATCGCCATCGACCTTTATCGGCGCAAAACTGATTCCCATGCCGACGGTTCACTCGGCACGGTAGCTCGTGTCGTTTTATTTATCGGTCCGTACACCCCGGACGACAGCGAAACCCGCTCGCCGTACGGAATATGTGATCGATTTTCAGATCGAATTCCATAGAAAGTTACGGTTAACCGCGTTGCGAAAAAGAGTCGACGACTCGGGCTGGAAAGTAAACTCGAATATCGTTAGAATACGCCGTGATTCGCCGATAAGTGCGGATAGGGACGATAGATTCACATCGGGCAGACGATATTTTTCGCGGCACGCGCGCACTCACATTTATCCTCGTTCGTTCTTATGCACGGCCAGCGAAACCATAAGTCGATTTCGCCTGAGAACTGATTAAGCCGGGTGTGGCCCACGCGGCTAATTCGATTAAATCGATTTAAACCGCGTACTCGGCTGCATCGCGAGTAAGTCGCGAAAAAGTCAGCCGATAGAGGAATCGCGATAAGTTTCTTCTTGCTGGCCGGTTTTCACTTTCGAGCCGCCTTCGATCGCTTCCGGTTTCTAACGATCTGTCAGGAATCAGTTTTTTTTTCAGAGCTGCGGTTAGTTAAAACCGGAGTAGTTCGCGGTCACTATTCTCGTTTATCTTCACGGCTTTAACCCGTTTGACGTACATATCGTTAATAGTTGTACGTGATGAAAACTTGAATCTGTCAACGACTGGCGCACAACTTTCCTATCGTCAGAGACCCCGAGCTGGGTAACTAAAGTGCGAAAAATATGTGGTTTCGAGCACTCGGCGGTTTGGCGGCTTTTTTTTGCGTTCGACGTGGCTTACTGACCGATTATGTCACCCATTTCGTTGACTGCGTGTCGATTAAGGACTCTCAAAAATCTGAACGGCTCATTAAAGTTGGATGATATTTATCGATGCCCGCCGACCAGTTCACCTGGCCAGCTGCGAGATACGACTGGGTCGTTCGTTTTCTAACCAGATAGCTGTTAACCCCTTAATAGGATTGGGCTTAGTAAGACAGGCGCACTTCTGCTCGCCAACTCAGAAATAGGTCTCGCAAGAAGTACGTGTCACGTGCTCAGTCCGAATAATATTCAGCCGAACAATTCTAAACTGTCCAGTTCTCCATATAGACCACCCAATACACCCTACATAATTAATATACTCGAACGGTACAACAAAAACAGTCGATTAAACTTTCGACCAGAACACTTATACAAATAATATCGTCGAACAGAATACGTACACGAAACGCACAAAATAAGCAATAATAATTTCAGGTTCGAACGTCCACGCTTTTAAGGCAGCGTTTTATAGTAATTCGGATATATGCATGATTATCCAGCGATGCATATATGCCTTGCGTAACATTCCTATTTAGGTTCCCCGTCCATAATCCACCTTAGGTAACGATTCGCACTCCTCGCCAGGCCAAGGCGGCTCGAAAAATTTCGTCGAATTCTCGATTCGGCCGGGGAAAAGTAACGCCGCGGGCGGCCTGATTTGCATTGCAAACGAATGGAAGTGATATCGTTTCGCGCTCAGTTCACACGTTTACCGCCACGGCGTCGATTCGCCGAACGGCGTGCGCGCGTATTTGCCCGACAATTAATTCGACGTTACTGGGTCATGAAAGGATGCTCGGGGCCGCATGAATTCCGACATTTTTTTTCGCAGTTCGTTCGAACAACGGCTCGCAGTCTATAAGAAATATTAACGTTAGCGGGTCGTACCTGGCTATTGGGTGAAGCCGGCTAAGGATCGAAGCCCGGCAGTGGTACGACATTTCATTATGCGGAATTGAACGGGACGTTTATGGATCAGGCCGGTCGCTTTTATAATTTCGCTCCGGTGCCGAGCGAGCGGGGAACGAAAAAAAGATCGCGAACGTCCACCGTTCGGATATTCGCTCGCGTGCATTCGGCAGAGCGTTCGCTATTCGCTCATGCCAGACCGGGTCTCGGCTTACTGGAACACGGAGTTAACGTGGAAACTGTTCCCGAGATTTCTTCTGCAAATGTAACCGTCCGCTGCGATCGTTCGTGCGCGTCGAACGAAAGATTTCACCCGGCGGGTTCCGTCTTAAACCATCGAACCATTGTCTTTTTATCCCGTCGTCGGGAGAGGCTTCGCTTTGATCTCGGTAAACTTTCATTCCCGCCGTACCGCCGCGGAGCCGGTGGATGCCGATCGTAGGGAAAATCTGGTCTAACGACACGTCGGACGTAAATTATGGTATGCATATGCCACGCGCAGATAGGGTAAGAGTCGTTGGGCAGTAAAAATTAGATAGGTGGATGATTGAAACGACAGTTACGCTCGGTACTAACATCGGATACCCACCCTGACCAATTCACGACGCGAAATCACGTTCGAGTTTCAACGTGTTCCTGATCGGAGTGATATGGGATATCATTACGGTGGAAAAAAGTGACGGAGGGAAGAATTACAATGATTTCATGCGATTCATTACATTGGCCGCGCTCGAATGCGGGAAACTTCAAACTCAGCCGCTTCCGTATACATTTCGCCGGTGTTAATCGAATTGCACGCGGCTCGGTTTATTTTTTTATCCCGACTCTTGCGCGCGCGCGCGCCTCGACAAACTGGGCGCGCAACATATCGAGTGTCTTTTGATATCTGGACGCTCTTACGGGCACTTGTAGTGCATGAGGTTTACAGTGTCGCGCGTCAAAATTCGTCGATGGGAATCGTGTCAGCCGCCATTGGCCGGGGACGATATCGTGTGCCGGACGAGCATCTTTCAACGTGCAATTCTGTCCGACTAAACGTTATAAAATACGGTGCTCGACAATATTTCTAACATTAGCGATAACCACAGCTCCCGCCGCTCGCTCGGTCCAACGATTCGCTTAATGCCGTGGAAACCTCTGCGCGGAATAGAATAGTTGCAGCGTACCAGTACGGGCCTGTACATACAACTGTATTGCAAGTAACGCGAGGTTTGATATCGTACCGTTCGTCATAACCACTCGATATGTCGAGCGTGAGGCTTCAAATTAATCGACGCCGATGCGGTAACAGGATAGTCGACGACGAAATTATCAACTTTAAAATAAATACACCGTGGCTATCCAGGACCAGGGAACGAACAAAACAGATTTTGAACAACGATGAAAGCGATGCTTACACCTGATTTGCAACAGGAATCTAGGATAGGAGAGCAAGTGTACTAATCCAAAGTACATTGTATAAACAGCTAACCGCCGCGCATGCACGTGTAATCAGATCTAATTGCGATCTAATTGCCATCGGAATCACACGCAAAGTGATAAACTGACGCCAAACTTTAACCGGCGCGAAAAGCAGCAAAACCGGCCGATACACCCCTAAACCAGAATTAGCTTACCCAATTAGCCGATAACGGTCTAATGGCAGCCTAATAACGATCGAAATTATAAGCCAAACAGCCTGAACCGCGGCCAGCGTTAAAGCGTCGAACGAGCCCGCGCAAAAAGGAGTGAAACTGGTAAACAGATCGGCGAACCTTAATTAGTTCATCCGGTTAGCCGATAACGATCTATCGACCCGTTAGATCGTCGCCGGAGGAGACATCGTCGGATCTGACTCGGATCCGTAGTCGGATAGACAGTTTTCTCCGCGAATTCGCGCGGTCCCGATTCGTCGATCTCACGGTTCGATACCTTCGCTCCGGCCAGCTATCAATTGCGCGGCAATAACCGATCGAACGATGTCTGGTCACGTGCTCGCGAAGGGTATTAGAGCGAAGAAACCCGACGTGAAATCGGCTTAAAGGTCCAGCTGCGAAGTAATGCCTCATGATGCGGCATTAGGACGTCCCGATGCCTTGGACGGTACTTGCTTCAACGGCCTGGCCCCGGCTAGTATAAGCCAGCCGAGTCACGAAACGTAACCAATTCGAATGTTCGACAATGACATTGTCTCAAACTGACGGCAGACCTACGTTTTCAGCGCTCGCATTCGCGAACTGTACACTCGAGGCATTACGTACGCAAAGGAATTAAGCCTGTTGCTCTGGGTCATTATGGGCATTAGTCGATAGGAAACGATAAGGTGCAAGCGTGTAATTACCGTTGACGATAGGAGGCCTCGGATAATTGAGAAATTCATACGGCGCAAGAGGGCGGAAATGCTTTACGTAAGCGGTTTGAGCTAATGTCGGGAGAAATTTGCATACGCGATCATCTATGATTGATGTATGATGGTAAGAATGTTTGCTCTCGCTTCCTTGTGCCGGGCAGGAAGACGGGGGCGAGAAAGGTTGTTTCTCACTCGCGAGCCGGCTAATGAGATCGGTCGCGAGATGCGAGGAGCGAGCGTAGGATATCATTAAAAATCTTACTCGGCAGTGAATTTCGTTAGTCGTCGGACGAGTTTCGAAACTGTATCGCGCCACGGAGATGCTCGCCGAGACGCTGATTGTACGAACGTCGGACGTGTCATTATTCCTTTCATTAAGGGGAATGCTTACGCTCGCCGGCCTTCGCGGTAGTGTCGGGCACGCGTAGAAAAGCGTAACAACCTTCTATTACCGCGTTCCAGTGCGGATCAGTAATGGCTATCATCGTATCTCGGTAGGACGGGACGGTCGGCCGTTTGTCTCTTATAAAATAATTACTCGAAAGCAAAGAGTCCGCGCTCGTACGGACTTTCCATTTCCTGTCTCCGAGAACCACCGTGGCCAGCGCTCACGTTCGCTACTTCGACATCTCGTTCGTGCTTCTAAACAGTCGTTCGTGATAGGAAAAGAGATCCTGTCCATCCGCAGAATCAACCAATTCTTATTAACACCAGACGTACCGAGACCTTCAAGCTTAAACTCATGTCTTGTCCTTATAATCACTTTTATCTCACGATCTACCGATTTTAAATTGTTTACAAACATTATATGTTTAGCTACGGTAACTTACATCAATAAGACATTAAATTGTGATTATCATGTTTGAACCGATCGTTCACGTGAAACATGCGTGACTGTCTGAAAAAGACGTTTCACATGTCAGTGCCAAAAGTCGTCGTCACTGATGCAATCCTCTTGTTCTCGCTATCAAAATTTCGCTACTTAACCGAGTGCCAAAGTCTCGTCAACGATTTATCACGATTCGTATCAGTACACGCAAGTGACACCTCGCGTACATCGCTCAACCCGTATTCCTTCGACCGTCACCTCTCGGAACGCGACACCTCTTCAAAACTGGCGGTCGGATGTCAAAGTGGACCGAGGGAAAAAAAGGCAACGAGGCACTCATCTGCCGCGATCGTACGTACGCGCTGTTCCGCCGTTTTAATCTTTTCAGCGTGACGGCGTAACGGTACAGTGCGTGCCATCAATGGCCAGAGAGCCGCACCTGCGTAATGTTTGAACGCACACAGCCAAGCGGACAATGAATCCGAAACACCGTTGCCCTCTCTATGTTAATTGTTCGAAATTACGCAAAAGGCAATCGTCCTAAATACGATCGTTACCGCTGACGTTTGAATGTCCGCTCGGACGTTCGTTGCTCGCTCGCTGTCACGGAAAATTGTATGCAATCGGACGGGATTCGTGGGAGGCCGATTGTTCGCTCGGGTTCGGGAAGGAGAAGGGAAGATTGTCGGTCCTTGATCGGCATCGTCGCGTGTTGCCAACTGACAGGTCTTACAATTAGACGCTTAATTCTTGGCTTTACTCGCTATCGATACTACTGGGTCAAGATTTACTTTGCCGTACTCCGGATTCGAAAATTGTACTAAGGTGGAGTGGGGTAAAACCGACCCAGAAACTGTAAATTTTACTTTAAACTGATGTATTTTCTATCTATTCGACTAAAACCTAATAATCTTAGTGTTTTTATTTAGCGCATGGTTTATTCTTTAAGTTGCATTAATTTGGATTAAAAATATCTTCTGAAACTTATGATTTTCTTAATCGATTAAAAACAATGCTGTTAGGGCCTCCTGTTTAAAAATGATTCAATCTTATATCCTTATATTATGGGGCAAAAGCGGAATTATTATTAGTAATACGAACTTCGTCGAACGAGTTAAACGGGGTAATATCAGAATACATGGCGGCCACCTATGTTGAATACTATCCAAACCATTGAATACTAACCAAAGGAAGATTTCTACCTTACAGTTGGTACAATGCAACATATATTCGAATAAATAAGGACCTAGTGCGGATTCGCCCCGTGTACAAATTTACCCCACTGCACCTTATTTCCTAGGTGATTCTGATGTCTGGCTTTATCAGTTTCGTTTAGGCTACTTTTTCCCGGCTCGATTTCGTCGGCGTGACGAGCTAACGGTAAAGTGTGTGCGACGCACGCACCGGCGCTTTTTTCGCCGAACAAATCTGCCCGCGGACAATGTACCTCGTTCGCAGAGGTGGATATGGTAATTGATAGAAAGTGCGCGCTCGTCTGACAATGTCACTTTACTTTTGTCGCCGGTCACGACTTTTCAGCCTCGCGTTTCCCGCGCACTTGCAGAAAAAGAGCGCAGCCGACCGGTAAATTCCCAGCGAATCGATCAAAAGTTAACAGTCACTTCAGATTAAAAACAGATCCGACGAAACTCAGCACAGCGAAGACACTCGAGACGGAATTTATATAACATCCTCGAGCGCAATTAACAAAACCGTACGCTGATTATCGCCACGACCGGACTCCAGATATCTCGAAATACATTGGATAGGTCAAGTCGACATCCGTCAGGCACATACATACGCGTCCGTTATTATCGATTCCCACCGATGATAGACATCCTCCAGCTCACGTCATTATCAGTCGTACTTCCGCTCATTGACTGCGCAGTACGAGAAAAACCACACACCGAAAATCGCGCTACGTAAACGAATACATGATGAATGGGTTTGAAACGGCGTGTAACGACCAATTGGGAAGAAATGGTTTGTATTTTATATAAAATATATAAAAAAATAAATAAAAAAAATCCGTTTCAAACTCATTCATCATGGTAAATCAAGACGGACCAACAACAAACAGTTGTAAACGAATACATTCGCGAAAAAGGAAAAACGATCGCACCGAGGTTCGTTGAAGAGAATATTCACTACCGTTGGCTCGACTTACAGTTGAATCTCGAGTCTGTGGAAACTTGGCGGAAGGTTGCCGACTGCGACTCGATCCTCTTTCTCGCGTCGATCGGCGGTCTCAGCCGAGGCAACTCTCGCACTTCTCCGAAACCGCGAACTCGACCGCGGCCGTTGTTTTCGATCCCGACCACGCTCGCCGGGCAGCCAACTATTCCCGATCGAACCGAACAGACGCGAAATTTTCGAGCGACGCTTTCACGTAAACCGATATCGCGCCGACGACCGACGCAGCACTGATATTATTTCCCGCAAATATGCGTGTTAAATATCCGGCCGGCCGACGGCGGGGTACAGGCACGTGGACGAGATACGAACAGAGCCGATACGTACCTACGAATCATGTATGTGTACAGAGAGTATCGTCTCGGCACACAAGGTGTGGCGATCGAATTGTCGAGTCCGATCTTTTTAATCCGACGCGAGGATTTTGTAGGTTCGATGCCTTGCGTAGGTCGTGCGTTTTGGATCTCAAGAGAGGGTACGGTTAGGTTCATAGCTGGGTTGGTAAGTAGGAAAGGGGTCAAAGTTAAAAATGTTGATCTCCGAATCGTTTTAGAATTGAAGTAGAGGATGAAGGATTTTTGCTTATTGTGTCACTTTCATCGTCGGGTCGTTTAATTCTAGAGTTACCGATGATATATTTATACACGTTTATTTCATTTGTCAGAATGATGGAAGTCAGAATGCGAATACGTATCAAATCGAAAATAACAAATTACAAAATTAGAAGAAATAAACTGTTAACTGAATGGTCATTATTAAGACGGTTCTAAACACTCAGAATCGACTATCATTGATATATAAAAAATGGTAAATGGCCATGCTCGTCAATATTTTTTGTATCGTGCAGTTAAAAAATTGTGCGCCTTGCACTCACTTCTGATAACTTTTGTGTGCCTTGAAAAAAGCGTCTTTAAAGACGTTTACCTGGTCCGAGATATATCCGGATTTTATGCTCGAGGCGGTAACACTGGCCATTAGCAGATTGTCGAGATAAAAATTTGGCCGCGGGTCGACGCCGAGGCCACACCCTGAATGTAACGACTGTATCTAAGATAAATGTTGCGCGCTGTTACACCTGACGCTCGTAATTCGAGTTATCTCGGCCAATGCCGATCGAATCGATTCCGACAGAATTTTCGCCCAGACCGCCGTGAATTATGATAATTGCCCGGCGCGCGCTTACGATTGATCCCGTCACGGGACGTGAAGTCTTATTAGATCTTATTAGGCATCTATCGCGGCGTCGTTAGTGAGCGGACGATATAATAAGGGTATGACGCCGGGGACCGATTGAACGCGGCGCAGGACAAATTGCACGCTTATTACCGTGACATTCTCATTACCGTGCGCCGAGAATAATTCATACGTGCCGATCGTCGACGAGAGTTCGCTTTCTTGTGTACGTTGAACTCGGGCAGACGGAATCACCATCGTCAATCTTTCCCCTGTACCGGATTTAATATTCGCTGATGCGCCGTCGATAATTTATGATCCGTCAATGCAGTATGTTTTAAATACTGCGCTTTATTAGGAGTGTATTGAGTTGCTGGATAGAACGGTCGCGATGGGATGAAAACGAAACACGGAGGCCGTTGTGATTCTGTCTTGTATTCTTGGATTTGCACGGCAATCTCTCGCAGACGTCGTAATGTCTTCATCAAATCGCGGCAAGAAGCGAACTCACCGATTCGCTTGTACAAGAACGCAGCGGAAGAAGTGCGTGACTTATAGCGTGACTCGGGGAACGAAGTAAAATCGAGTTAATACTTTGACTGCCGTGTCTGCCACATATGGTTGACAGTAAGACTATTTTCGAGAACCGAGGTGGACTGAGCAAATTTTGCAGTATTGTTGTACTGTAATTGTTCATTATATAAGCGTATTTGCGACAACTCATGCGTATATCATTATTCCGTTATCAACATTTTTCTGTTATTTTTAGCTACTGGTCGTAATTTTTATAATCGGCTTCAATTCCTTCGTAATGGATTCGAATAACTATGAATCAGATAGGCCGCAAGAATATTAAAATATACAATCTTGGCAAATGGCGGATAAAAAATTAAATATTTACGAAGCTGTAATACTTAGCGCGTCGATTTCCTCAATAAATATAATTGCACGTCTCTCATAGACACCATTATTCGACCGCGGCGATGTTTATCGATCGTAACAGCGCACTTTCGATTTTTCGTTTCACCGGGATTCGCGCCGCAGACGAAGTAAGAGTTTCGGACATTTTGTCACGAGCCGACCTGCACGACAACGTTTTCCAGAGCACGATCTGAAAGTTTCGCTTTTCCTGTCGATCGTCGAACCGTCCGCGGCAATCAAGTGGAGCGAATACGCGCGCGGAATGCACATGTCCAACAATACAAATCCGTCTCTACTTCCTGTTCCCTATTTTGTACATTTCACTTATTCCCGGCATTGTTCGCAGAGAGTGATCGAAATCAAGATGATAACAAAATTTTTTGAATTCATAACGATACGATTACAACTAGCAACTTATGCAGAAATGAACAATTATTGGAAATTCTACAAAGTCTCAACTTAGATGCTACCACATTTTCAATGTAAAACCATAGATCAGTTTTTGACCGTTCCCTACTTAGCATTCGATTCACTAAGTCGTATCGGACTCAAAGAATCGGTCAGTACACAAACGTATATAGCGCGAAGTATTACTAGAATTGAATTTCTCTACGTCGAGTAGTAGGTATTAATTCATTATAATCGCCCGTAGTATCAGTAACCATTAACGCATTGGAGACTTTCCTTCGATTGAAAAGATTCGTAACAGCCCAGCTCGTAACGAGCGTTAATTCGCCGTCCGTATACACGGAGGCGAACGATACGACCATAATAATGTAATAACGTAACAGAACATTGAGGAGGAACGGCGAAGAGATAAGGCGCGGCATTCGAGGCATGTCGTTGGCACCTGCGACTCCGTAAAAGTGTGTTAATGCCATGATTATGCGAAGCCCTACTTTCCAACCTTTGACCGTCGTCGCTGGCTCATGCTACTGCTGCTGTTGACTGCTTTTATTCTTTTCGCTCCCGTTCCGCGCCCGGTAACGCCGCATTGTTTCCTTTTGAAATTCTCCAATTACTCCAGAACCTCTCTCTCTCTCTTTCTCTTTCTCTTTCTCTTCGTTCGGCTCGTTAATTAACCTCTTTGCTCCGAAAAAGGCGGAAAAACTTGACGGCATGCGACCGGTCCTGAAGTTCGGGGAAGTTCCCCGCCTGAAGGGCGTTTTCACCCTCGAGCGAGGAAAGGAAAAAGTGAAGAAAGCGTGCGAGAGAAAAAGAGAGAGAGAGAGACAGAGAGAAGGTGGGTCCGCTGGAAGAGTGTCCCTCTCTCGTTTTCATTTCGTTTTGTTCGGCGTCAGCGGACTTTCACCGAGTCAGTTTTTCGGCCTTTCCACGATCGCGTATCAGAAACGCGAGCGAATCGCGAGTCGCTAAGCTGGAGGGCAGTTTCGAAGGCAGTGTGACAAACTGCGCGAATGATTAATCGTCGGTCGTTCGCGCCGTTAGAAATCGACGCGTTATCGGCCATGACAGTTTCGAGGCGTTCGCCTCTTTATGGGAGGCGGTTAACACTTTACGAGACGGGATCGGGGCCCCACGACGAGATAGTGAAAGTAATAGATGGGCCTGAATATCGTAACCCGTAATTACGCATGGCAGTTTAACCCGCCGCGCTGACCGCTTACCTTTTTCTCGCCTTGCAACGCTCATTAATATTAATTACGCTCGCGTTTGGGACGCGTGCGAGCCTCGCGCATCGCAATGCCGCGTTTTTCGATGCGAGGCATTCAATTGAATGAGCGTGACGGATTAATTGAGTTAATCCTCACGGAGAACTCTATTGCGGCTGGTACAAAGATAGTTCGCTTTTCGATTTACTTTACCGCCGGAGGCTGCCAACGATTTATGCACTTTACTTCGGATGGCGCAGTGGCGTATGTCAGCGTGAGTAAGCATGTCGTGGAGATAAAAGTTAATCGTTTATTCAGTGTATCAAGTGCTGAACGGAATTTAAAACATTTTGATGCGACACAACTATTTTGATAAGATAAGCCGCTGATTTTGAGGGTATATCTAGTATTAAGAAGAACGAACCATGCACAGAAAAGTAATGGTAATTAGCTGTCGTCGCTGAGGATTACAGCAAATTGAGACATTAAGTGTTGTAAATATAAGCGAGTGTTTTCGAATTGGCTGATCAATATGCGAATTTAAGTGGCATGTGAAATAAACGTTTAAAACACTTTGGGATACTGGTTTCCATAGAAGGCGAAGCTATACGAATTTTCGTAACGTCGACTGGCTCAAAAAATTTGCATCTTTATTGCCGCGCAAGCAATTTGCTGTCCCGTCGCAAGAATGCCATGTGCTTTTTCGAATATCGGCGTAACTTCACTCAGGGGGAGGCAAAAACGAATCAAGAGATTGACTTCCGACAAGAACGGGAACGCCGAGAGATGAAAGAGTGAAACGCGGTGAATGTAGGTGCAAGTCGTGACAGTTTTTCTCCTTCATCTTTGTTCGGCCGCGCTCGAAGACGTCCGAAACTTTAGAACACGGCTCGCGAGATGAAGAATATCACTTTACGTATTGTCACAGCAACAAGGAAGTGTAAGCCTTATTACACTCGATTCATACAATTGTGACATTACCTAACAGTCTACTTTTTTTTTCAATTTGACACGTGATAAATGGATCCGCAAAGTGCTGCATGACGCAAATACTTGCGGTACTATTAAATACAGATCTGCGTTCATTAACGAGATCTCGTTTCGGAGTTATGTTTGCTACTGGAGGATTAGTGCGTACACTCGCCTTTCTAAAGTCTGATTGATGAGTTCGATTACGGTCGACAAACACAGTGGCACGGTGTCTTCGATGATAAAGTTTCGTTATTCAAGAGATTGGACGACTCGTCCATCGCTCGACTAGGTTAAAGTTTTTGCAAAACCGGTTCGTACGATTCGGTTCGTGTAAACAGTTAGCAGACTAGCGCGTTGACAGTGAATTGCCTGACATCTTATTCTGATCTGGCAGTCACTGAGTTTTTTGTTGCCAAATCCAGCTATAAATCACTTTCACATATTCTAATGGAACGGCGCAAAAATTCTTTTGCCAACTTTATCTGGCCAATCGACTTGGAAAAGTTCCACTCGCCACCGGCGAAGATATGCACTTCACTTTTTGCGCTGACAATCGTCATACAATAACGGCGAAAGGAATTGGAGAGTTGAAAAAAGCGACGAGATGCACAGTGTGTCGGAATATTTCTTAGCTCTTACCGGAGTCGTTCGCCTTTTTTACCCTCCCGAGCCTGCCCCAATTACGTCGCATCTTTCCTCGGTCGTATTTAAATGAGAAAGTGGGACCCGTAAAGTCGTCTAATATCGTTACCCGGACTGCAACATTTCTAATGCCATTAAAATATTCAAATGAGACCTACAAGTTCTACCTTATAAATCCCGATATAAAATTACATTTTCCGCAACCGTTCTATTTCCATTAAAGCGCTTAGAGGACCTATAAGTCCTGTTTCATTAACCGTGCCGTTTATTCCGAAAGTAGCGTAAGTCACTTTATTTCACAAACTCAGCTGTTTAATACCTTACGCTTTGACGTTGAATTACAATATAATCAATGCGATGACTGTCTCACTTTTTTGTTCCAAATCGAAAACGTAGAAATCGAATATAAAATTGAAATATCGAAACGAGACCCGCGGACTCCCGTCTCATTAACTGCGACGAAAGATTGTCGACGAAATGAGGAATGGCGCTGGCGATAAATGTATCGGCCGATATCCGGGCGGGATATTAATTTTCGATTAAGCGGAAGTTATGGTAATGTTCGCGAGTCCGACTGCATCGTCGCGAGCTCAGCTGCGAGCCAGACAAATCGTTTCTGCTCGCCCACGCCGATAAGTGAGAAATAATTGTACGGGTCTCGAATGCTGTTCTCTTCGCTCGCGTTACCACGAATATCCTCGCTCGTTTCTCAAGATACTAACCGCGCGTACCCTTAACCTTTTACTCTCCTAAACCGTGGGACCGGAGCGTTTTCGAGCTGCTTAAATGCCGCTTCGCTCATTGTCGGCGTAAAGTAGATCCCGAGATAGAAGTCGTCCGACTATACTGTAATCTCGAGCGGCAGTCATTATCGCGGTAAGAAAGATTCCTGAGAGCGTAGAAAAAATAAGTCACGAGGCCGACACGCAAAAATTAGAAGGTTTTTACGTTCGATCGATGCGGAAAATCTAAGTTGACTCGGATCGTTGCCCGATTTCTTTTTGAACGTCCAAATGAGAGGACCGTTGTTTCCATCTGTGAATTCAATAGTTACGTTGATAGAAGTTCGGAGACAGAAATCGTCCGAACATACTGTAATCTCGAGCAGTTATTATCGCGGTAAGAAAGATTCCTGAGAGCATAGAAAAAATAAGTCACGAGGCCGGCACGCGAAAATTGGAAGGCTTTTACGTTCGATCGATGCGGGAAATCTAAGTTGACTCGGATCGTTGTCCGATTTCTTTTTGAACGTCGAAATGAGACGACCGTTGTTTCGATCTGTGAATTGAACGGATGCACGCTTCGCAGATGCAAATGCGAACTCGTAAAAGGTGTCAGTTTGATAGGAAAGCGGCCACGCGACAGCGAGTTACAAGTTCGAGCGGACGTTCTCCACGCCTCTCGTATAATGATGTGTACCCATAATTGCGGACGTACAGAGTTGTGCACTTGTGTGGACGATGGACCTCGAGTGTGACGAGATCGGCTCGCGATATCGCCTGCGGAAAATAAACCTGACCAAATTTTAAGCTTGACAGAAAAGTCGTGAGGAATTGTGAAGGACTGCATCGTATCTTTCCAATGAATCAAGCTGTGCAACTATTAATTACGCCTACTAAAAATGAATCTGAACAGGTCTTAAGCATGAGTAACAATACTGTGTACGAAATTTTAAAGAAATGTATAATATCAACTTGAAGCAACCATGAAATATGCCAGCAGCAGACGATTTTACATCGAACCCGACTCGCTCATTAGATACCGTTAGCATCGGTCTTTTTTCAAAGATCGCAGACCAACGACTCTTCGAAAATTCTCCCAACCAACCACCATTGTTTCGCCATTGTGCGAATCAGACCGCCTAGAATTCTTGACAGTAGCGATTTAACGAGCCATCGCCAGGCATGGAGAGGTTTTTTAAAGAGGTGAACGGCAAGCATAAGAGGCAAACGAGGCACCATGCTGGCAAGAGCGCGCGCGCACGTTTTCTTTTAATGATCGAAATTTTCAAACGAACCACGAAGGATCGCTCTATTAAGCGCAACGGCGCAACGTTGTCGTCTTCAACTTATTCGCGGGAAATTCGATTGGCCGGCAGAGTTTGCTTCAGCCTATCAGAGTCCGCGACCCGGCCACGGTTTTTCAACGGGTTCGGGGGGCCGAAAATTGGGCAACACGCGTCCTGACGAACGAACCGTGATCGTAATTAGTGCCTTTAATGTCCGAAAAACGCGATGCGTGCGATTGAACCGCTTTGTATGCAAATCGGACTGACACGCATGCGATCGCGGCCATCGTGCGGTACGCGAACTACTGTTCGGCAGATGCCGAACGAAAGTAGTGGCGGACAATGGCGGAGTGAAAATCGGATGTGACGAGCGGGGGGATAACGGTGCCTTTTGTTGCGACAACTAATTGCCGACGTTACCGATTTCACGTAACTTAATTGAATACTGATACTGCGATCGTCAAATAATTTCGTGGCTGAGTACGTGAAACTTTGAATACTTATAAGACATCAAATATTATATACGTCCTATATTACTTTGTTCCGATTTTTTATATCTTTCGATATAGGATGATTTTTAATAGATTCTCTGCTGGAATGAAATTTATATATAAAAATACCTTCAATGTGTAAATTGAATAAAATATTAAGTATTGTATATGGGCCCTATATTACTGGTGTACTTGACTGGGCATTTCTTTCTGTGTGTGACTACTGATGCGTATAGTTTACTGTTTACTTGTTCGTGCGCTGTACTTACTGAAGGCCGAACCTGGATCTTTCGCATGTCAGTCGACTATTGTACTCGCTAAAAGGCAGGTTGTACGATTATTTAACGTACGTAGTCTTACCGAATGATTGTTATTTCACAATGCTGACTTTATCTTTTTCGATTTCTACGTTAAATTACATGCAACTACGAGACTTTCTTCGTACTTTCTCACCATTTGACGTTACTTGACAACATTTTACATTTCTTTACGTTATTACTTTTCACTTTTACGTTGTTATAAACATGGCTATATGTAGAGGTAGGTCGTGGGGGTTGTTTCGCAAACACATCCGTACAGGGCGATTCATACTCGACTATGTCACAGCAGTCTTTCGATTTCTATGAACTTTTACAGCGGTCTACAACACTTTCTTCGTACTTTCACATTGTTTGACGTTACTTTACATTGCTCATGATCATTTTACATGTTAAATGTCTTGCATAAATTGCATGGAAAACATATAGGTCTGTTTAGTGCGATTTCAAACTTGTCCCGCTAAAGATGTGAATGCCATCTATATACGATATACTTGACATATCTGAAGTGCACGGTCGCAGGAAGTCAGTATCAGTATCGAGTTCGCCGGAAGATTCGCAACTTCAACTTCGATACTACACAATTTCGATCACGTAACGTCCTTAATAACTTCACCGTTCTCGACGATAAATTTTATCGTCGAACGCACGGTGGCCGGTAATTAAAGCTCCTCGCGGACAAATTATAGCCTTCAACGAAACTCGTACGAGCAGTCATTAAATGAGAGGATCCACCGTTGTACGAGACGTAAAAGCCTCCTTTCAGCACCTCCGTTTTCCATCGATGCAGAATAAAAAAGAAGAAAATGTGAAACAAGCCTCGCCCGCAAGTTACTTTGTTCGGCCAGCCAAAGTGCGCGCGCAACACTGGCATAGAATATCGAGACCTTCGACTGACGTCAATTACAAGTCGTGTCCGACTCGTTGGAAGGCTAAAAGGACAGTCCGTAGGATTGGATCATTAAATATATCGTCATTATCTTCCCACGTGCTCGCGCCGCGAGCGTTTCCTTCGATTGTGCTCGGCAGAGGAAAAGATGGAGGAATTCGAGGCTGGATCAACGGCCGATTGTGAACGAGCCGTGAGAAAGGACGATTAGTCGTGCGATAGAAGGAGAAGCGCTAAACTTAATGGCATACGACGTGGCTACCTATTTCCGTATTCCTGTCCCGCGATTAGCCTCTTCGGGAAGGCTGTTGTGTATACAAGTACATGTACAATTTATTCTTGGAAAATTTAAATATTGGCGGCAGAAAGTGTCTGGCAGCGGGAAGTATCGCGAAGTCATTACGATGTAGCATTCTTCATCGTTCAATTAATGTTGATTGTAAGTCAATAAAATGTAAGCACCCGACAAGGTAGATTAATTCCCATTAGTATAGAACTTGTTCTTGGAAAATTTAAATATCGGCGGCAGAAAGTGCCTGGCAGCAGGAAGTATCGTGAAGTAATTAGAATGTAGCATTCTTCATCGTTCAATTAACGTTGATTGTAAGTCAATAAACTGTAAGCATCCGACAAGGTAGATTAATTCCCATTAACTTCGCCGAGCCTGTTCCCGACGAACATTCTTGATATATTAAGTAGAGAAATGTTGGATGAAGCGTTCGGATAGGCTTTGTCGTAGTTTCTTCCGTGCAGCTCACATTATGTACAGTCGCTGGGACACGATTAGGCGTGGAAGAAAGTCAAACTTGGCCAGAAAGTTTTGCGGGCATCGGAAAGATTCAGAGCCGAACGGAGCGCGTCACAGATTATTGGCTTCGGTTTCTATCCCGGCCGATCGTCCTTCCCCCGCCATCTTCTTTTTCCCACGTACACGGATTTTGCGCCCAACATTTCCGCGGCTCGATTTAAGTCGACACGCTGCGATGCACTCCACTTTGATTCCGCTCGATTCGCGTCCGTGCGAATTCGCAGCGAAACACTGACATTATTCGATCGCTAACCAATGCGCAGAAAAGCAACTTTCTGCCTTTTCGTACGAATTATAAAACGATACGTCCGCGTGACGAGATAACTCATCGGCGCGCTTGAAATATCGCGCATTTGAATACAATTCGTTCCATCTCAAGTGTAGCAAATAAATGGACCGTTTATTTTGAAAGTGGTGTAAGTCCATATTTGAAAAAAAGAGATGTCATATAATCTGTGATTATCGTGGTGTAAACGGTTTGTTTACGTGATATTTAATACCTTTTTAAATCATAATGCAATTCGGGGTCAGATTAGCGAACAGGCTGGGATGACTCACGGATTCATATCTGTTCTCGGAATTATATAACTACGATGTGCGTAACTACGTGTCCGTGAGAGGCGATAAAAAACTCAAAGCGGAAGTAACGACGTTTTTGCCGGGCGAGGTGAAGAAAATTGCTCGATAACGGGTGGATTCGGTGAAAGTATCGAGCATTCGTCACGATTGTTTGAATCGACCCGAATCGAGCCGAACGGAGCTGGGACGAAAGACAGGTGCTCGCTTTCTTTCGATTAATGAACTGTCCATTGTAATAAGCGACGGGAGTCGGCGAGAGTCAAAACACTTAGCCGTTTTTACCCTCTTATCGGAAACGCGGCATTAACTTCCAGGTCCTTAATTTCGCCAGCAGGATCTCACGGAATCGGGGGGTAACAAGTGGGTCAAATTCCGTCCCGAGCAAAAATATCCCCATTCGCGGTACTAAAATTGCCAAGTAAGATAGCGCGCGCGGGATAAGTCATAATCTTTAGCCGCTCTTACAAAAATTTCTCGACCGACTCCACCGACATATCTCATTGACATTATTCTCACGTGCCGACTGGACGTTGGCAAACGCAATTTCTACAATCTCGCGAGTTGCCGTAATATTTATGAACATATTATCCTACAAAAATAGGTGCGCTCGGCATGAAAACTGCGCGGCTAAGTGGCTTGTTAAGGTAAATAATGTTTCTTACGTTTGGCGAACACCGCCTTTCGAAGTGGCCTGTCGTCAAAAGTTGTCGGAATTCGTCGTTAGTCTTGCGCGACGGCAATAAACGAATGCAATTTCTGTCGTTTCGCTGCTTTCCTCAATATTTATAAACTTCAGGGTCTGAACGGCGAACCCGATCGCTGGATTACGCCGTGCGTAAGTTATACAACTGGGATACGGAAACCGGTTGCCGAGTGAAAATGTGCGATCTCCCGGTGCTTTAATTATGTACCAGGCGGTGTGAGTTTAAGCGGCCGTCAGGCATTGCGAGCCGATGGGACAAAATTTTTCGACGCCCAGTGTCGGAGGTCACATGCACGTGACGTTAATTGCACGCCTCTCGCGGATTACGCCTTTTTTCCGGATCAATCTTGACTACATGACGTCCACCGAGGCGAATGGACCTTTCACGCGGCGATGACCGATTAACGGAAGACCGCTTTCCTCCAAAAACTTTTCAACCCTTTTCATCGTTAGGCCAGATCGTTCGTTTATTAATCTCGCCACTTTCTCAATCTTGTTTTCTGATACCAGCATCGTTGTATTTTTCTCAAGAGTACGTTTTTACTCTTCTGTTCTTACGCATGCATGTACTCAGGGAAATAATAAATTAGTTGTAATGTATTGTTATTTTCATTTAAGTTGATATGATCAAAAGCATATTGAACATATAGAAAAGTTTCGTTCTTTTCTCATTTTTTATATCGAAAGGAGATCACAAAAATCGCAACACGAGCCTCCTAAGTCCAATAGCTTCAAAGATACGGCCAAAAATGTGGTCGAAATTAACGAAAAATTTACATTTCACCGTTTCCTCGCCATAGGCACTTTTAAAAAATCGCAACCCGAGCCTTCTACATGCAATAGTTTCCGAGTTATGGCCAAATATAGGCCATAATATAGGACCAAAAAATGAGAAAATATCGATACTTTGCCCCCTATATCGTATACAGTCATCTTATAACCAATTTGATCCACAATAGAATGAAAGAGGATCGAAAGAGCTTTCAAAAAATCGCAAACAGAGTCTTCTAACTGCAATAGTTTCGAAGATACAGCCTAGAATATGTCAAAAATTGTAAAAAAAAAAAAAAAAAAAAATGAAAATTTCGAAACTGTGAGATAGCACAGTTCTGCCATAGTTGAAAATAGAATAAAACGAATACTCAAAGCTTCAAGAGATGGCAAAAAACATTTATCAAGTGTCGTTCACCGAACCCGTATCGTCGCTAAAAGATCGTATCGCCGCGCGTCCAAGCACTTCTGCCACCTACTAATCGCTGATTTCCGCGCATGGAATGCGATCACAGTGCAGCCAACGATCTCGAAGCGCGCGAAAACCGGTTTTGACCCGGAGGAAGTGGAAATGCACTTCCTGAGAGCTCAGCGATGCGCGCGAAAATAGGCGCGCCGACGTAACAGAATGTAACGTTACATCGTATTGTACTGAATTTTATACGTCTGCTTATCTCGCTGCCGGCCGATGCTCATTGTGCGATCGCGAGCCGGAGAAAGTGCGGGGCGTACGTGTACCTACAGAAACAATTCGCAGCCCGTTCCCACGGGCTCCCACCTAGCTGCGTGCCATTATCAATTCGTAGGTAAAGATTCGCGTGCGAATTTCTTCGTAATAAAAGTGTTGCACAAGAGGTCGCTTAACGAGCGTCGCTGCCTTTTGTTCGACTCGCCGTCCGATTTCAGCCGCCGCTCACGAAAGAGACGTCAAGTCACACGTGAGCCTCCACGTACGAAGCACGCAGGCCTCCGAGCGCACCTAAATTGCACTTGGATATCCTGACAATTATCAGACATGCAATTTTCGAGACTTAGCCGGCCGTAACCCCGTTTCTGCGTTTAGGGAAACATTCATGCGAGCGGAGACTCATTAGGGCAACGTAAGAATTAGGAAACTCGGATTGTGATCTCTATCGTTGTTAGATGTGGTTGTTAGATTCGAAATTGACGGTGATAAGCGGTTCTTGCCGATTGGCTGATAAGCTAAGCGGAAATGGATTCGAGAGTATCGTCGGCGCTGCTCACTTTTCATCTAATTATCTGTCGAAATCGGGAACTTTATCTCGATCAGGTCCCAGTTCTTAGCAGTCAGCCTGACGCAAGTTCTTTCTTCGTAGACTCGGTTAGTAACTGCGTTTCCTCAGACTTCCTTCCTTTCGGCCAGAAGACACGTAATCGAAGATACGTCATTTGGCGAGTGACGATTCCTGGGCGAGTTGGCTGCGATGTCCCAACGTATCTTGGTCGGTATCAAGATGGGATTCAATTGTTTTGACATCGAGAGCTCACGATTTTATCGAGAATCCTCTTTGTTAATTGTGCGCGAGCTTTGCGCAATTCCCTCGCCGACGGAGATCGTTTCCCGATGAAACGGGCATTCAAACGTCAGTAAGATATCGGTTTCGACGAACATAATTGCCTTTAATATTTAGAAAGTGATTTCTTCCATTTTCTGGTTTCCATATGTCGACCTTTTGTTTCGCTCGAATGCGATTTAAATCGAACAAGCGAACACGGTTTCTCGTCAATTAATTCGCAGCGATTCGCGCACTCCGGCCAGTATTTTGCGCGAAGACGTTACATTGTTATACTTTCTTCATTAGAGAGTCGAAGGAAAGTTCGATTGCGCAACAAAAATTGTAACAAATGTTTAATTAACCGTGGAATTGCATATTTCTCGAGGCCCGTTCTCTCTCAAAATCCTTATCTCGATCCCGCATAAATAACCCTCGAAATTTATTCAATTAGACATCGGTATTAATCCGCAATTTTCATCTAATCCTCCCCCTTCCATACTCCCGCCGAGAAAAGCCACCTTTCTCGTCGAACGGTAAATCAAGGAACTTTTTACCTTGATTATCCGTATCGCGGGGATCAAGATCGAGACGAGTTCGAATCCCCGCGTCGAGACCGATCCACGTTTCTATTTGAGGAATGTCGGCCCATAATGACGTTGAGTGACCTTCGACGATTAGATAACGAAGGCGTGACGCTCGAACGAGGCAGACAGACTCACGGACGTACGAGAAACGATCGAGTCGAATCGCTCTCTGGGCGCGGTTAGGCCAAAAGTCTCCGTGACACATGAGGTCAACGCGCGTAACTGGTTTTCAACGCTCGCTATACGCTTCGCAGCAATGGTGATCGCCCACCAATATCGGCCGTTACCATATACGGCAGCTTGCCGCGAAAGTCTCCCTACTCGCCTTTTTTCGCGGATCCTCCGCGAGATCTTTAATTCCGCGACCTTTAAACGGCGACCGGGCCACTTGAGTCACGGCACTCGAACGTTTTTTCTCGCAAGTTCAAGGTCTGCCAGCCTCGTAAACTCATACGAATTCCTCGTTGAACATTCATTATCAGCTGTCGGCCGTACGTACGAACTTCTTATGGAGCGTTGCAAATTGTTCGCCGAACGACTTTCTTGTTTCGCTCATTGGAAGTACGCGCATGTCTCTTGTCTCCTTTATCGAAAGTAGTCCCGGCGTATCAAGTTTTTATTACGCGCGTATTGTACGATGTTTATTGTATGCGTGAATTTTCGCCGCGGGCACCGGGTACGTGGCGTCTATTTCCGTCGTCGAACATTGTTCGCCTGCGTTCGTGGCCATACAATCGTCAATGTCGTACCTAATGAGAGTTCCGAATGAGGCGTGAGTCGCTGACAGCGGCTATCATTAAAATGACAACTGTCGTCCGGGTCGAAAAAATTGGTCCGCGGCAGCTAGGCGACACGAGCGTTCTCCCTCGCGTCTGATAATTGTTTTGATGATTCGGTGATGCGGTCAATTAATTACCCACGTCACGGAGCGTTACTCCCGGTAACCGAGCGGACCGTTCGAGTTTCGCGTCGGTTTCACTATTGAATCTTATACTATGAATATAAATGGCTGCCCGGGTGGAATGCATTCGTAAAAACGAGTGTTATGTAGAACGTGGCAGCGGCGCTGTTATGTTCCGTAAGATTCGAAACAAAGCTCATCTTGCGAGCCCCGCCGAAGGAGTACGATGATTCGAAGCTGCACAAATGTATGCCCGAACGCGGGATACGGCACGCATTACGTACGCTCAGTATTCGGCGCACTGTACTGCCTGCCGTATCGGGTGCCAGACAAACATGTTTACTGTCTACCGTGAAACGGAAAGATCGTCAATTTCAACTAGTCCAGACGATCCTTCATTACGTACACGTAAACATGTATATCCCACATACATTAATTTATACATCACCCAGTTACATTATACTCCCGTTACGCTGTACTTAACGCCATATCAAAACATCAAACATAAACATACCAGCTTGCTTAGCAGTTACCGATCAACATTACTCCGGCGCTGTTCAACTCATCTTTACCGTTAACGCACATTTTTCTCATACCTTCCCGGCGTATGAAAAATAACGTACCTAACGCGAACGGCATCGATCACGATCGCATCGTTGACATTCGCTTACATGTTTATCATCGTTAGACTGTACAGATAATCGAATAAGGATCATTATGTAGAAACTGAGGAGCTTCGCATGAATTCGTATAATGGTCCCATAGCGTCGAAAAGGGTTAATGGTCCGCACGTCGGGGGCTCGTGCATAATGCGCCGAACGAGTGCGCATTCGCATACGTATCGCGGCATTATTTTAAACGGATCACGTGCCGAGACTGTTAGGATAATTATCCCCAGTGCCGGGAGAATCCTTCGGCTCGCGCCCGAAACGGCCGTTATTATTCATTCGACGCTTTGGCGCGCGCACTTCGTTCGCGCACGAACGAACGATGTTGCGGGGAATATTTACCTTGGAGCAAACGTCAATTACAGGACGCATCCGGGCCGGTGAGCAATGCCGAATAGGGCGGAGGGAATCAATTTTCGGTGATTCACGCTGGCGAGACTTCGCAGGCGCTGAAGGATGCCGAAATGCTCGCGAGCGTTTCGATGGGCTTCGCGTGGCGTCGAAACGGCGGACGATCGGCGTCGAGTGTCATTGTCAAGTGCGAAAGATCGACAAGGTAAACGTAGCGTAACAGATCCATAGAATCCCGTGCATACAAGACGAGCGAGGCACCGTTGTCAGTCCATTCAAAAGGCAAGCGCGACGAGTCTACCGAGAGCAAAAGTCCGACTGTCAAAAAGTTCCAAATAGCACAATCGACAATGTCGAGTCTCACGCAGTTCACAATCCACGATCACGACACAATTGTCAGCTCATCGTGTTGGCGCGAACAATTTTTAAATTCCATCTTCATCGTTCGGCGGATCGGTCGGTAGCGAATGTAGGTTTCTAACCTCGAAAGATCGCGGAAAAACTTGGTGCCGGCACGCCTCGCGAGTGCGACTGTCTGACTGACCGGTATCGCGTACGAAATGAGTCAGTGCGAAGAGGAGGATCGGCAAGCGTTGAGCACGCCTGCACGAGTGCCTCTGTCTTCAACGTGACGGTGTGCTTCGAAGGAAATCACGTTGGTGGTGCCCCTCTCCTCTTCCGTGTCTCTTGCCGCCTCTCCTCTCCCTCTCCTCTCCATTCCTCTCCTTTCCTCTCCGTTCCGCTCCTCTCCGCCACGCCAATCCGCTTCTCCACTTCTGCCATGCACGATTCCTGTTCAACTCCGTTACTCTCACGTCTTTCCTCTTGCCGGTTCGTCAATCCGATCGATGCCGCTCTCTTTCCTTTTTCTCCCCCCCTTTGCTCCCCCTTTTTCTCTCTCTTCCTTCCCTTTCGCCTCTCCGCCTCACCTGCCTCTTTATTTGCTTTAGCAGCGGCGATTGTTCTGGAGCGGTGACTTCTTTTTTGCCCGAGTCGACTGTCGTGTTCTTGGCCGGTGCACTTTTGAATGCCGCTTCCTTTCTGGCCGCTCTCCGTGAATGGCTGTGCCCGCTCATCCGTTAAAACCGAGTCTTGTTTTGTAGCTTCAAGATTGTTTCAGTTTTTGGCCATTTTTGGCTGCTGATTTCCTTTTCGACGCTCGGATAGGTCTAATGGTTTATTTGCGCACACTGCTGTCCTGTTACGCTACCGTTCATTGCTTTTTATAGTTGTTGTATGTGACACTTAATTCATTACGTGTGTTTCTGCTGATTTTTATTGCCGTTTCCTCACGGGCTTACAAATCGCGTCGAGTCATTTGCCTCTCCGTTAACTCGGCCGACGAGTCCTTACGTCCTGCTTCCTCTCGCTTCTGTCGTCATTCCCATTATCATCCCCCACCTCCTCCCAAAGCTGGTCGACCCACGATTTACGGTAATAACCGAGTAACGACCGAGAGATCGCCGCCGTAAATCGATCGAACGAGCGCATAAATAATCGGGCACGAGCGTTGCCGAAACTGAAAAATTAATTCTGCCAGCGGTTCCTTTTGTCGGCGAGCGCGGGGTGGGCGATTTTAATGTTAATTTTCTCTCCCCGCCCGACTCCTCCCGCAAATTGAGAGTGGATCGTAAACAGGAGCATTAAAAGCGGCTTTGCGATGATGTTGCGGGGCGTATCGCTTTAACCCACTCGAGACGGCGATTTTTTTTTAACGCCCAGGAGCGACATTTTTTTTCTTCATATTGTTCATTTTTAATAAAAAACAAATTTGTGTATTATGGAAATCGCCTAATTCGTAAGTGAATTCGCATAAATAAGATGATTGCACACCGTGTGTGCAGCTCGCTCCTCAGATTTGTATCGTGTGATGCGGATTAAACATCATGTGCGCAATGTAAGGTAAACTAAAAATTCATCATTAACATTGATAAACATTTATTATGAAAAGGTAACAGAGTGGTGGGAATAAATTTCTTATTTATTAATGGATAGAGATAGATTTGAAAAATGGAATTAAATATATTGGTTCCTTCATTGTTACATATTGAAAATGTAGATTCCGAGAATCCAAACAAAATATTTCGTTTTGTTTCTGATACGCAAAAAAACCAATACTAAATTTCGTTTGTCTATACTTTACAGATACTATTAATTCAAAAAGTCTTACCTTGACGAGTACTTTAGTCGGAAAAACTGATAATTGCTCATTATTATTATTGTACGCACAGTGTGCGATCGGTCTCGAATGGGTTAAGGAGAGCAATATCGATAGGCAGCGAGCGAGGCAGCCATCCGGGCCAGCGTCGTCTCGCTTCTGTTCCGCAGAGCCGAATACCGGTTTCCACGCTCGATCGATCGCATTTTAATTTGCCCCGAAAGACGCGGAGACTTGGCGACTTCCCTCCCCGTTACGCCGACGAGCGCCGTTACATTTTCCCGTCCCATTCCTCGTGCCATTCATCGTGCCCGTCTCACTCTCGTTTTTCCCTAACTGTACCGCCCGTTCGACCCTGTTGCGCTTCGAAAAAATCGCGCGCGAGTCCTAACGGATTTTGAATCGCGCGTCACACCGACGCACATCTCGACTTTTCCGGCGCACTTTGTATCTGTTGCAACCTGTTGGATGCCGGCATAAGAAATATCAGACAGACCTACAATTTAGTATGAATAATTTGTACAACTGTCGGCACATGAACCCTTAGGAATACCCTTAATTCCTAAAATTGACAAAACGTTTTTATCTTCTGCACTCACATACATTTGACAGGTTCCAAAGCATTGCATACCAGCTGATGTGCAAAAATACCATTGGTTCCTTCGTTACTCCCACTCTTCCCAAAATACAATGATCGAGCCGAGAACAGAGACGCATCTAAAAACTTCATTCATTCTTATTCGACACGAATTCCGCTTCCCATTTCAAAACTCTCGACTCAACTTGTTAGCAAATCTAGAAACTTAGTCCTAATGTAAGATTTTGTGCATATAAGTTGAGCAAAACTAAAGTTAATTTCTTAAAAACTCTAAATATCCATATCGAACATTCCAATCGTTCGTTTCATTTGTGCTCTTTCGACAGAATCGATCAGTCTGACAATTTGAAACGTCGAAGCTGCGGAAGAAAGCGCGAGAGCTCCCGATCGGAATGTTTGCTGCCAGCCGAATTTTATCTTCCCGCCGAATATTACAATTAGCGCGCCGACCGTTCCGCAGACGCAAATTAAGTACGTACGCGCTCTTTAATTGAAACGTTTGCCGGGCCGGACTCTTCACGCGAAATTGGAATGCCGCGCGTGCAACGGCTCGGCCGACGACTTTAAAGCGAAGTTTTCACGGACGCGGAACGTGGCCGTTCCTCGGATATCGAAAGTCCGCAAATGTTTATCTCGGAACTTAATTGGCGCGCCTTGTATACAAAGAGTCAATTATGAGAGAGAATATTATTAGCGTGTCGTTAATCTTCATCGACATGACGCGTTTAAAGGGAACAACGTTGACGCTGAGTCCACCCACCGGCGAACCGTGGTGCCTCTCCTATCAATCTCGTGATGCCAACGATGGCCCCTCTCTCCTCTTTGTAGATTTAGCGGCGGCCCGATGTTCGATAGAATACGTTTAATTGGATAATTAACGCGGGCAGGGCGAACATTTTCACCATCAAATCGAACACTTTCGACCGGGCGCGGGAATAGAGTGGCTGATGGTGGGGGGATGGCGGGTGAGGGGGAGGGGGGGGGGGGATATTTTGCGGAATTTCACCAACGAGTTCCTGATCTATTTCCGTCGATAAGCGATACTCGCTTCATTTCGCGCGGCGTACGGTTACCGTCATATTAATAATTCACCCCGAAATTACATTAGAGCCGTCGCCGCTTACTTATCGGTTCTCTATAGTTCATTATGTCGAGTGACACTGTTAGCGGCCGTCATAAAAGTTTCATACGTAACGAATATTATTAATTTTGCGCGTCGTTACGTCGTCATCCGAATCATTTCGGGACGCAGAATAATGATTTCCACAGGGTGAGTCAGAGTCACCTTCCGAACCGGATTTGAAGCCAGGAATTCTGAAAGGTGAAGGTGGATTAAACGCCGTTTTTTGCCCGCCGCAATTTTTTGATCGTAGTGATTTTTCGCCCGTTCAATTTTTTGATCGTAGCCATTTTTCGTCTGCTGCGATTTTTTGACTGACGCGATTTTTTCCAACGTATCGATTCTTCGTTCGCCGCGATTTTTCGTTCACGTTTGATACGTTGATTCACACGCATATTCAAAATCATTCAAGTTTTACGTATCAGCAAAAGTGAGCGCCAGAACATTTGCATTGCGACATAAATGAACTGCGGCCATATCATGATCCGAAACAATGAAGTAGAATATTGGTAGGCGGAAGAGCAGGGTTTAAAACGAGGAACTGTGAAAGGTGCGGATTAATGCGGTGTAAGTCGTTACACGGCGTTACGTCGCTGATGCTTGCGTTATGGAGGCGTAGTGGTTCTGTTAACTCAAAACCCCGACGCGTTGGCGTTAATGGGTTAAGTTGGTACTTCCAGTTGCCCGGTCGCACAAACTTTTCTGCCTTCCCTTTCACTGGGCGGCGGCGCCGAAAGGATACGCAGCCTTCGGACCTTCGACCTCCGCTCACTGGCTGAGGTCGCGCTCAATTATGCTCGACTCACCATAATGGACCATCGATCGTGTTTACGCGGAAATTGTTCGCTCGCGTCTCGCGAATCCTTATTTAGGTCGACGCTCGCGTCCATTGAGCGCGCTCCCTGTTGTTATAGCAACGACTGATACGAATTTGAGAGATCCAAGGCGCAACGATTTTCCGTAAGTCGGTCACAGGCATCGAAAATAAAGGCGATCGCGTTGTCACTTCGCGCTGTTTGCATTAATTAACAATTGCGATAATTGAATCTGCGTCCCATTCGTATCAATTCAACCACTGTGAGGATCAAGAATAATTACTTTAATGTCGCGAATTAATTTCGAACGGGATCACTGTCGTTGGCTTTAAAAGTGACGTGGGTGTTTTCGGACGGTTTGATTTTCCTTTGAAGAATTATCGGCGCGTTCATATTCATGCGTCAACGGGCTCCCGTAAAGTCGCAATTTTATAGTTTTTTCCGCTGAGAAAGTAATTCGCGAATATTCTTCGTAATGATTCTTACGGTTTACGGCTTGGAAATCGAAGTTCTACGCAGTTGACCTTGCCATGCGTTTCTCGCCAAGTATCGATACCCTCTGCACGGCTCTCGATATCGGCAGGCATCGATGTCGTTAACGAACCTATCGCCAGGGAAATCGGAAGATGCAAATCTCGCGTTAAGTAGTTAATTCCGACGCTATCTCGTCCGCGATCGCCGATCGGGAATTTTCACGCGGTGAGCGTGTCCGTTAATTGAACGGTGATTAATGAATACGAGGAGAATCGTAAATCGAATCGGGGAGAATTTCATTGAATAACTGGCGGACTCGGTCGTCTCCGCGACAGAAGAAGAATTAGAACCTGTTCGGCGTCAAAATTATACGTACTAATGTCACTCTCTACTCGACAATTTTGCAACTCACCAGAATTGAAGGTTTTTGAATCCGACCTGACGATCATTACCGGTATCGAATGTCAAAGTACTCTTTACGTTCAAAGAATGGTAAGGAACAAGAACTAAACAATTTTTCTGCTTTACTTTGTAATGCATATAATACATGTGTTATAATTAATTATATACGTTCCGTTAATTTTTTAGTTATCTTCTAAGACTAGAATTGCAAGTATTAGGAACGTCCGTTGTTTTTTCGAGAAATGTAATTTAATCCACTTTCTAAATAAGCGTTAAAATCATTGCCCTTGTAGATCTGAAACTGCGTCATTGAAAGTGTACATTGACGATGACGGACTCGACAAAAGCTGGTAAACGCCGCTTCTTTTACGAGCTTTCGCGAAATTACACGGTGTTTAAAGACCGGAAATGAAAGTTTCCGTCCGTCAGCGTTGAAAAGCCATCGACCGCCCGCATGATCGCCGAAGTCATTGGAGACAATCGGCGATAAAGGCACGCAATTATTCGCACGCTTCGCGAAGGGTCCTTGAACATTGCGCAGCCATAAAACCGCGTCGGCGAGGGGCCTCAACGTCTTCCACAAAGTGGATCGTCGATGTAGAACGGGATACGTGACTCTCGTTCTACGTTTCTATTACGATCCGATGAGTTCTCATCGTTTGCGGCTTGTCAAGCAAGACTCGCCAATTTTTTTCCCCATTCCCTCGCTTCTCGACGTCACTCGTCGCAATGTGGTCACGTTATCCGACGCGCGTGTATGCGTGCGTGCGTTTACGGGATCTTCCTGTGCACATGTGAAATTAAATTATTTGAGAGTCAAATTTTAATTTGCCCACGCTAGCAATTTGCCGTATTACGAACGGTGGGCATTCGGCAGAATAGAAGGTATTATAATGCCATTAAAGTCGGACGTTTATTATGGCCGATAATGCGTTACAATGTGGCAGCGTCATAAGCATGTAATAAACCTGCGCGCGCGTGTGGGAATGTACCGTTTAGTGTGGTGCGCGGGTATCATCCTTTGATTTGCGCGCGTATCATCTGTCATCGACCTAAATGTACAGATGATCACTGCAATCGACGCGTTTCGCGCAATGTGTTCGCTTCGGGAGACGTCGGAGGTTGATGAAAGTTGCCGACGTCTGGGCTGATAATCTAAGCACAACAGAACGAAACTGTGGTATAAACGAATTCCCGGGACGATTGCCGATATTCAGAGATATCGTAATTCCAATCATTATTACGTCAGGAATTGAAATAAGCAGCGTCGAATTTTCGACCGTGACTCATCGATTTGACACTATGACTGTCACGATAAATAAATTTGACCGATACTCTTAGTTCACGAAAATTATAATGTAATTACTGAATAATATCGAGACGCATTTCTTTCCCTTTTCTCGATTTGATCAAAATAACGTATAATTTCATAAAAAAAGAACGTATAATTTGATTTGATTTTTATGTATAACTTTAGTATTTTATATTTAATTTTTTCAAACCAGCTAAATAAATTCAACGTTTTCCTACTAAAATTCATTGCTCTTTAATTAGTTTGTAAAGTACGACAGTGGCTGAATGCGCCGAGAACTTATTATTTTACATTATACAATTTGATAAAAATAAGAATAACTCGACTTTATATTATAACATCGATTTGATCGCATTTCACGAGAATCAGCATACTAAAGCACTATGCCACTGAGAGAACTTTCGATCTTTCACCAGAGCCCCGCTAAAACATGTACTTGCATTCCGATCCCTCCGTCAAACACGAACCGCTCACCATTTACAGCTGTAAGGCTATCCAGTTTGTAATTAATCGCAGCGCCAATCGACACTGGGCCCTTTTTCCCCATTCGCCACGATGGAGTATGCAATTTCAGCCAGAGCGTTCGCAGGGCCCATCCGCAAACGACAACAATTAGTAATACGAATCTGCGCAACCTATTTTCGTCGAATCACCGTCGGCGTTGCCTGACGATCGATCGCCGATAGCGTTTGACGATCGTTCCGGAACGAGCCGCTCTTCATAGATCCGAATTGGCAGCCCGCGAGGCAGGACGCCCGGCGTCGGCGTCGTCCCCCGCTTACGGACGCTCTTGCCGACATTTACGATTCGGACATTTATGTCACGGCATTTCTCCGGACGGGACGTTTCCAATAACCGCGCGTGACTGATGTATCGTTCATAAACGGTAATCAGCCTGTCGCGGCAAAAGTCGTTACTCGCCTGTAATATAAGTTTACACGCCGCGCGTTGGCAAAAAAAGAAGCGCGTCCGGCGCCGCTTAAGATTCTCGAAAAGCGAAACGGGCACCGCCGAATGGTGTCGACGTCGAAAACCGGCGAACGCGTTCGTGTCGTTCGCTACGATATTTATGATCTTTCTGCCCGGATGTTCGCAATGCGTTCTCGCGGACTGATAGTGGACAGCGGCTGATGAAAAATTATCATTTCTTTTTTCTGAAATTGGACGCGTGGCGGCTACGCGGGCTTTGCGATGCTAGTTTCGACTTGGGATAATTGCTTTTAATCGTTTATGGGATTGTCAATGGAATAATGATAACTTCCGATGTTCGATTTTTGAATTCTGCGAGTGTTTCCTTCGATGCGCGAACTGAGATTCGGATAGAGAACCTACTTTATCTTCAGTGGATTGTTATTGTGAGAGAAACTATAAAGGGTCGTTTGCTGAAAAATTGTCATTTCTTTGAATTACTTGATATGTACTGATAATCGACACAGATATCAGCAACAAAATATAATTTTTATTTACTTTTTGAAGAGTTTGATGTTTATCTTCTCTCATTGTAATTATGCATTTTCATTTCTACACGATTAACCACTTCAGTATTTCCTGATCAAATGTTAATCATGGTAATACTTGTTTATCAAGATGCTTACCTATCGACGTTGTTGCTTATCAATTTTTCTTCCTACCGAGGCCTAAGTACGTTTTGTGAGGAGCAGATGGAGCGACGTGGCTGGCAAACGGCACTTGCTTTAGCCTACAAGTAGAAATCTGTCTTACCAGTCCGAGCAAAACTTCGCGAATCACAATTGAAAGCGTATCTGATTACCAATACTTTCATTTTATCACATTCAACCTCCACACTCGCTCCATTTTGATAATCTAACATACTTCACTACGCAATCGGAAACTCAATCTTGTAATTAATACTTAAACGCTGCCACTTTGCATCTGTCATGTGAACTAAAACTTAGAAAAAACTTGATGACGCATGCTAATCACACATAAGAACCTTCTCCACGTACTCGATGCGTATGCATTAATTGCCCTCGTGTTTACGAATACATTACGCGCAATGATGGATGTGGAAGTACACACGTCCATCCTAGGGTCGACGATGAGCAAAGCACTAAAGTTGATCCGTACGTCAAGGGGTAAATCGTACTATAAATTTCCAAACGCGCCATTAAGGTCGAAAAACAAAGTACGGACAACATTTCCCGCGAGTGTCGAATAACGGATTAATCGAACATCCGCCTCGGCTAATCATCCACCCCTCTCCCACGCCAATTGACAAGCATATTTTTTACATTTGCCCCCACCTCCACCCCTCGCCCGGACGGAATATCACGAAAAACCTTTCATTATTACAAAATCACAGACGATCGGAACGCTTGGCGTCCGGGCGGCTCGCGTCACTGTCAATTACGAGTACGTCACAATTTTATAAAGTCACTCTCCCATATTCATTGCAATGTATTTAGGAGAAAATATTAGAGGTATCGCTCTCGTAATTTCAATTTCGGTACCTGCCTGCAAATTGCATCATTTTGCGTCAATTACATCCCAATTAAATCAGTATTCAGCGAGCGGTCGGGCTTGAATAATTGTCCGTTACTCGTCGAATCTCGCAACGGCAATCGCCCCCACCCCCCCTCTCCTCTCTCTTCACCCCGTCGCCCCCCTGTCCTGTCCTCTCCGGTTAAAAAGGCGGCCGGCCTGATTTAATAATGCCAACCCGTTGCCGTGGCTCGCGAATTAAGGCCTCGCGCGCGCGCGCGCGCACGCGACGCTTTTAAACACGGTAAACAACGTCAGCCATTGTCCTCGGACGTAAGCGGCCTTCCAGTCGGCGAAGAAAATTTGCTTACCGAAAAGCGAGAATGCCGGATAGTGCGTGGGTGGGGACTGCTTAATTAACTGGGCCTTGGAACGCACGCAACGACGAGGCTAATCTTTCTGTCTAAGATCGGCTCGATTTCCTCTGTCGACGGTGTAATTGAGACTGGCAAGAGACTGTCCTGGAGTACAAAACGATTCAATGATTGGCAGAAGATTCTTTGGGAGTTAAAGAGTTAAACTTTTTTAACATGTTTTGCTTCTACGTTTGTACCGCTCATTTTGCCGGTAACAGTCATTTTGTTCTCAGATTAAATTGGGAATAACGAGAATTACGATTCTCGGTTGAAACAAAATATTTTAAACATCTTGGTGTTAAACACAATGTGATATGTATAGCTTTGAAAGTATATCGCATATTTGTTCGTTCATTCCGATGCGTGTTTGTCTTGGGATAGAAACAGGGATTGAATAATTTTTAGTTCGTCTGTTTGAAGAGAGGCGATTGAGAAGGGGATTTGGTTTATTTATTAGACATTTATTTTCGAAATTAGAATATGGGCTTTATCGTTCATCGTTCCTGTCGAAGGTTCGGATTTTTCGACTCGCACAGCGCCTCGAACACGTGACATTCGATCGGCCCGACAAACATCTGCCTCTGTTTGACTTGCGTTAGGTCGGAGATAAGCTTGGAAATGTACCATATGTTGACAAGATTAGTCTCGTTACGAGGGTCCGCGCGCTATATGAACACCTCGTGTCCAGAAATTACAGCGAGGCGCAGCGTCATTGCGAAATAATTTACGCCCCCGAGGGTGTTGGACGGGAATCGATAAACGATTTAAAGAAAAACGATAATCTAACGCGTGCCTGGAAACCTCAAAAAAGAAATATCAACTAAAACCTGTAAAACCTCCACACTCAATTACCTCGTCAAACTTATTTTAAGCATTTTCGGTATATAGACCCTGAACCGTCTGCAGTTAATAACCTAAAATTTCAAAGCAGCGCGTACCGCTAAACTGTTTAAAAAAAAAGGACGATAAATACGTTGCTATTGTATCGGATCTCAAAACACTTGCGAGGGACGATTTCAATCTTCGAAGCGATCCTCAAAAATGGAGCGCACGCTCGAAATCCCTGCAACCCCCACGCGTCACGTCCTCGAACAAAATCCATCAACACTCCGCCCACACCCCCCTTGGCCCCCTCCCGTAAGTTAATTTAAATGTCCCAAGCTCATCGACGCCGGAACGATCCGCTTGATCCCCACGCATTCCGATTTACGAGCATCGGGCGTCGATCCGGGCGAATTGATCCGGCGGCCGGAAGTGATAAATTTCGTTTAGGGTCCGCGCTCGCAGCCTCCTAATTCCGTCGTGCGACAGTCGGCCGTCGACAGTCGTCAGTCGGTCGCGCCCTTTTACAAATTCACGACGACGAAGTAATAAGAGTGCCACCCGCGGTTCTTTCGGGTCGTCCTGACGACGACGGGGCGTCCGAGACGTCGTTTTCCGATCTCAACCCCCTCCCTCCCCCGCTCTCTCTCTCTTCTTTCACCCCTTCACCCCTCAGTCCACCCCCTCTCAGTATCGGGACACTCGCGGGGAAGGTATCTTGTTCTGTTTGTCGATTGCCAGGCGCTATCGTTAACCGACGCCGCGACGCTTGGGGACGCTCGACCGTTTCAATCTCTCTTCATTAACGACGGCATCGATTTATTTGAATCCCTCGGCCGACGAAGCCGACCCTAGCCTTCCGAGCCAGCTCGCGTCCGCGTCGACACGCCTTTTACTCGATCGATACGCGAATTCGCCAGCCTCCCCCCCTCTTTTTTTTACCGCTGCTCACCTCCCGATGAATAGAGAGGTCTTGATCAAAATTGGACCGGGCCTCGGTGCGACACGCGTATTTTTGCCAACCCCTTCGCTGCCGGGATTGGGAGGTCTTGGGAGTGGCTGGCATCGAGAGAATGGAATAATTTCATTTAGTTGGCTGCTTTGCGTGATATTAGATAGGGACACTTCGGTCGAATTTAATGTTATTTTACGACGGAAGTTGACGTAGAACGTGAGAGTCGAAAGTTCGACGTACTTAAACGTGTCGAATAACTAGGTGAATCCGTGATAATATCCGACGTAAAGGATGTTATGTAAACCGACGAAGTAATAATAGACGCGGTGTAGATGCTGATACGGAGCTAATTACGAATACGGCCAGTTGATATTTTCGTTCGACGGTTATCCCGTCGGCCTTTGTGGCGCTGGCGGAATATTTTCGTGATGGGCGCCTCTTGCCGAGCAGCTATTCCTGAATTAGGTTGCCGAGTTTTCAAAGGGGTCGTTAGGTAGATTGCGTAACGGTGATAATTGAAATTTCGTAACTGGGTTATCTCACGGCAGGTAACCTTAGATTACGGGATTATTGTGTCTGATTACCGTGTCAGTGTCGATCGTTAATCGACGTCGAGTGGCTCGAGCCCGTTTCAGGGCTCGGTTCGTCAAACGGGTCTCCTGCCAATTATCGGGCCAACTTCGCGTTTTCCCTTCGCTCATTCTTGCCAATCCCCTGCCAGGACGAAATTCTTACTTGCGACGCGCCGCTCGTCCCTCCCTACGAGGCTGGAAGCAAAAAGTCGGAGAAGGGCGGGGAGAAAAAATTAAAAAGTAATTCTGCTCGACGCCGACATTCCTCGTTATTCCTCGTTCGACGCCCCGTCGTCTGGATTTCAGGCTACCTTTTGCCTACTCTTTGATTTCGCATCCCGGACGGAAAGGGCCACCCCGATAATTATTGCCAACCGATCCGGTTATTTCAGCCGATCTTAATTAAATAGCAGATTGGACGCGGCCGATGGACGCAAGCAACGCTTAATCGTGTCAACCCGATTGACTGGTCACCGAACACCGGCTCTTCCAGGATTAATTACATTCCTCTCGGCAGGACAACTCGGTGCGCCTCTGCATAGGAAAAACCTCCGATGGCGGCGCTCGGATTTATAAACTTCCACTCGTCGCCTGAAATCGTATGAAAATACACTGTATTGCAATGCGAATGCTGAACATTGACTCGACTCTTTCATTGTTAAATATCTCATTTTTAATATCATTTATTTTACATCATATTTCTCTTTCGATAAAAGGCAACCCATAATCCTGCAAATAATTATAAAAGAGATACGTCAAATATTCGCCGAATTTTACTTTGGAACTAGAATTTGTTATCAATTTGATCCAGACCACTCTTATAACCCCCAACGAAAGTAAACTATGCAACTAAGCATACATCCGTTACACTCGATCTGAAGACAAACTCGAACGACCCGTGTCGCTCTCGATTCGTCGATAAAAACAGCGTGACGTAACGCAGGCCGATATAATTGATTAAAGGACCGGTATGACGCTTCTCGGTCGCTGTCGACGGATTCCGTTATCGATACCGGGCCGCGCGGGGGGGTAAATTAAAGTGAAGCCGTACGAAAGAATGGGAACTGGCGTATACTCGTTTGCCGAACAAACTCGGCTCGGCTCGACGTTTCGTTGCGATCGTATCGATCCTTCGCCCAACGGTTTTGCCTTAACGGATATTAATCGCGTTCTAACGATTTCATTACAGCCGCGCCAGTTTGACTTCGTCCTTCGCGCGAAAAGCGCATTTATTATGGGGCCGATTAGTTGGGTACGAGTGACGTGGCCGCCCGTGACTGGATGCTCGATTCTTTTTAATTGATACAGCGCGACGGGGACGACTCCAGGACGGAGTCTTCACCCCAAGGACGTCGGGGCGTCCCGGCGTCCTGGCGCGAGCCCGAATCGTCGGGGGGTAAATTGAAGTGAAGACTTACCGAAATGTCAACATACAGCCCGCCCGAACGAGTCATAGTCAGGTTGAATTACCTGACCCCGCGTAGACGACGCTTAATACTGTTCGGGATCGAACGTTTTCGGGGCTTGCAGTGGGAATTTGTTTCGATTGCGTGCTGGCGGTTCGAACGATGGTATCCCGCTGCGTGGGCTGTCAGTAATTGTAATAGCGGTGGCAATAGAAACTTCGAACGATTGACGTTGGAAAAATTCTACTACTAAGAACGATGGATTGTATCCTATAATTACGATCCTGACAAGGCAGTAACTCACATTCTTATTAACTACGAATTAGTTATATTCTGTTTTCCTCACATAGTTACTCGGACAGGCTATATTAAAACGGTCATTTAGAACATTGACAACAGCTACTGCGAAAGCATTGAATTTTAATATCTGTATGTTATTCTGAGATAAGTACTACTGTCATACTTTCTTGTACGCAACTTCGTTTGCCGCCTTCGCCGCAGCACAAACTTCCTCATTCGGCGTCCACCTTGCGAAACTAATCGGCCGCGTCCACGAAGATTTCTCCGATTGTCGGCTTTGAAGTGGCCGGTGAAAAGTGTCCCGGCAGGAGTAGGAAAGAAGTAATTGGACATAAATCCACCGTCGGCGATTCGACCAGGTCATTATACCGGGCAGGAGCGTGCCTCGGCTCGAGTGCAACGCAAATATAGGCGCCGTACGCAACCGCACCTACTAAATATTACCTGGGGTCGCTCTGAAATATGCGGGGGATGATAAATAGGTCGCGATAAGTGGCGAGTGGTAACCCAGAGGCAGCGCTGAACGCACAATTCACCCGTTTGCCCGGCTAAATTCGACGTCTCTATGGGGGGGACGTTCGTACGTGTTTCCATGCGGCCGCCAGGCCCTTTAACTCGTCGACTCGAAGGTGGTGGCCGGAGGGTGGAGGGGGTGGCTGAATTAAACGTCACTCGCGTTTCTTCCGGCCATTGTCCACGAATTCTTAGCCAACGTGCCACTCCGAGGGCGATGACCCATCGTGCAAGAATATTTCGACGCCGGAATTCATTCGCCCGCCTACTTCTCTTTATCTACCCTCAATTGAAGGGGTCCACCGAGCGTCGGATGTCTGAAAAATATAGGTTCAGCGGAGGGCCGAGAATTATGTAAGTTTTAAGCCGAAGAACGCTAAGAGTGAACGTAATGATAACCGGAGAGCAGGTCGATTCCGCGAACCTTCTCAAATCTCCGGTAATATGATCGGCATATTATCAGCGATGCGTGTCCCTTTTAACGCGCAGGCAAATTTGTTAGGGGTGGGGGCCGAAGTACCTTTGCTAAAAGGGAGCGTAGTCGACGAATCGTGGAGCCGACAATCGACAGGTACAATAACAGGCAATTATCGATGCTCGAACGGTACTTCTCACTACCCCCGGAGCTCTTGCGAACGGTAGCGCGTCCAGGGAATTTTCAAACGAGGACTTCCTCGGGATATACGCGCCATCCTCTTTCCCTCCCCCCCTTGTCCTCCTCCTCCGCCCCTCCGCCCTCCTCGCCTCACCCCTGGCCCCAATATACATTTCGAAAGTCGAGTCCTTCAAAGGACAGAGATTCGCCAAAAGAAGAAAAAGGAAAATTGACGGGGCTGCCTCTTTGATCTCGGGCGAGGCTGGCTCATGCATAGCATTCGTTTTGCTCCTAGGATAAGTCTTCCTTATATAAAGACGGATTTCGTTGTACGACGACGCACGCCCCGAACTCTTACATAACGTCGTATAACGGCCGCGTAACGTTTCCGCGTTGCCTCGAATTTCCAAACAATATTTTCAATCATTTGTAGTCTACCGCTACTTTCGTTTCACGTCGAAGGGAACACGGCAAATTGGACGGTGACGCGCATCTACTCGCATAATTTCCATGCTGCCGGGGTTGCAATCTACAATTCGATGGCGAAATGTCGCCGGTATGCTCGGTAAATAATTTGACATACTCGCGAGACGATTTAATGGAATTTTGTGGAAGCAATGTTATTTTAATATCAGTAAAGACATATTTCGAAGAATGGTAATACGTCGAAGGCATTGCAATTCTCCAGCTTTTATTTGCCATAATACAATAGGATTCAATATAATTTTATATATTACAGAGTTATTTTACTTTGTCACAGTGAAATGACTATGACCTTCGATAACACGTTTCAAAGTATGGTAATACGTTGAAGGCATTATAATTATCGAGCTTTTATTTTCCATACATACAATTAGGATTCCATATAATATTATATATCACAGTGTTCTTTCACTTTGTCGCAGTGAAATGATTATGACCTTCGATGACACGTTTCAAAGTATGGTAATACACTGAAGGCAATAATTCTCCAGCTTTCATTTGCCATACACATAATAGGATTCAATATAATTTTACATATCACAGTGTTCTTTTACTTTGTCGCAGTGAAATGACTATGACGTTCGATGACACGTTTCGAAGTATGACGTGTAAATCAATTACGACGTCCGTACGGAAGATGGTTTAATGCCGCGAGCATTAATGCCCGCGGATTAGCGGGAGATTACGTTGACGCAAAGCTCTGAAAGGAAAAGCCAGGAAGTTCGTACCTTTGATTTTGCACGTGACCGATTCGCCTGTACTGCGTCGATGCCGATGAAGTTTAGCTTCATCGAACGCACGTTCGTCAGAACGCGTTTCCACGTGATCCGGCGCGCTCGGCGTTGAGGCGATTTCCCCACCCCTGACTACCGAGCCACCCCATACCTCGTCAAGGTGAATGGCTAAAAACCACAAAGCACCCCAACGAGCCCTTATCTCGATCGGCGAATCTTCTTTCCTACTCTCCTCCGGCCCCTCGAATCATTCCTCTATTATGTCCACCCTTCGATGATAATTTCGTGATCAAAATTTTCGTTCGGCCCGGCTCACTCAGCTTACACGCATAATGCAAGAATTATCGATGCTTAAACTATACATTACGATAAATTCAATCAGGATTAACCGCTTTGTTACAGGGATAGTACAAACGTTGTTCACCTTTGAATGTCACAGCGTCTGAAAACGACATAATCATCTTTGCCAGGTTACAACGATTGCAATAATTCATCCTTCAAGTTAAACATCCTACGCGAACCTTTTTACCTTATCCCGAGAGCCGTCCGCCAATTTCCAAGGACCAATCGATAAAAGCAATCCAGCGCAGTTGCAAATTTCCGCCCTTACCCCCGCTCGAACTTCTCGAAACAGAAAAGGAAATGGAGGGAAGATGGCGGGGCGAGAGGAGGGGAAAAAAAAATCAGCGCAGCACGTGTAGCGGGACCGATATATACCGTGCGCGGCGGTTTAGAAAATCTTGCCGCGTACAACCGTAATATCCGCGGCGAAGCCGGGCTCTCTCGTAAACACCGGCTGGAAGAAATTAAAATTCCATGAATAATGAATAATATCGCCCCGGCAGGCCCCCTACCCTTCGCGCCCGGGACGTATTCTCGATCGTCCCTCTCAAAGGGAGATTGTCGCCCAAGTTGAATATTACGAAAAATCCTCCAATCACTTCGCCGCCTCGTTTCCTTATCAGCGTCGCGAGAAATCTGAGGTCGAGAGTATGAAGACAGACTGAGAAAATAGGGCTTGTTGTACTCGTACCCCTCCACTGTCGCTGGGGACGGGGGGGGGGGGGGAGGTGCACGGCGTGCAACTCTTCGTCCTTCGAGTCCCACCTTTCCGCTTCGGTCTCCTTTCGGCGGCCCTTTTCGTCGCCGTCCTTATCGGGACATCGCGTGTTTGTCGTCGATCGAACATCTGCATTATCTCCCGGCAGCATCTAACCGTCCCTGGGCCGAAGGGTGGGTGCCCTCTGCTGAGGGGTTGGGGCGGAGTTCGTTAAATCGAAACACATTGTGACCGACGAGATGTCCACCGATATGCGTCAATCGTTACGCGATAACGTTTCCCTTCGGATGCGATCGAAATCCGAAGGTCTGCCAGTCGAGGACGCCCTTATCCTTGACGCTTTACTCCCTTACGGGCGATTCGACGTCGGGTCGTTATGCGGGACGAGAAATTTGCGAACTGCGCCCTGTCGGCGTGCTTAATTGGTCGATTGTCGTGTTTCGCACATACGGAGGGTCAAGTTTTTACGAGGGCTGTAGGTTAAGGTATTCTGCGTACTGATCGTAACACGATCCGATAATATCGAACGTAGTGAATTTTAAACTTCTATTTCTGGAAGTTCTGAAGTTTAAAGAGGTGTTTCGGTATTCACTGTAGGTTCAATTAAAAGTATAATGATTGCGCTATACTTTCGATGCGAGAGCACAGTGTACATTGGTTAAGAACTATCGTTGAACCGTCAGGTGAGCAACTGTGGACGGCTAAATGAGTGGATGAAAGTTGACGAGTGCGAATGAATTCTGCAACGATTTGCAATTCTAACGCGAACTAGCCGTGACATTTGTCCGTGTCAAATCGTTCGACCGATCGCTGTCGTTGTTTATTCATTGACCGTCTTCCGGATGAGTCGGCAATTCGAACAGAAGCGATTTTCGATTTGCCTGCAATTCCCGGCGCAAGGGCCTACGCGCCATTTTTTCTCCCATTCCACCCACCGACAATGCACGGAGCAAAAAAAAGGGATTCGAGTTGATAAGATAAATGCTATCCGCTTCGCAGATAAACAATCGCAAATGGGTCAAGCTAATCCCTACGATCGGGAACGAGTTTATTTCCCTGAAAGAGCATACCTTCGATTCGATGGACTCTAATAATGTAGTTCGACATTTACAGCGGCGCGTACTCAGAGTTTACCCTTTATCTCCGCACACCGTACGTTCACAGATTCCGTCATAAAAATCGCACTTTTTCCATTAACAGGACAGATATCGAAAAAGTATCTGAAATTGGACGAGAAGGAAGTGCAACGGTTGCCGGGCTTGAAAATTCGCTAAAATTCGCAACGTTTTTTTCAACACCCCTCATACGCGTACGAGGGCAGATTTGTCGGCGAAACACACGGGGGAGGTACTCGTTAGCATAACGATCCAGCCCTCGACGTAACTCGCGCACGAGCCGCACGTGTACTCCCGAGCCAATGCATATTTATATATTTCGATGGCACACGGTACGATAGACGTTATCAGGTAATAATCCTGTTAAATGTAACGTTAAATACTATTACCGGCGGCAAAACGGCGGCTCCCATCCCGGAACCCCTGCCAGCCGTTTTTGCTCGACGGGAGGACGATTTGCGCGACGTTTTCGAACGAGTATCAAAGGGACGCAGAGAGAGAGAGAGAGAGAGAGAGAGAGAGAGAGTCAGCGCTGTGAAGTTTTCGACGAATCTGCCCTCCGCATCAACCCTCTTGCGCGCCACGTCACTTTCAATGTCTTCTCCCGCATCGAGCTCGCGTCGATGAAATATTCTTTCGCCGACTGAACCGACCCTGACTCATCCGCAATTAACATTAATCGCGCTCGACGAGGTAAAATTCAAATTCAAATTTTTCCAGCCCGATTTCATAGCCCGTTTATTTTCTAAGTGGCGTAAATCGGATGTTGAAGCTAAACATTTTCTCACTGCTTTAATAAATAATATTTCTACTGAATATAATGTTTGAATTTAATTGTAATAATTGCACAACACTGACGTAATTCGTCATAAATATAATATTATACAGCTATCACTAACGGTCAATAACCGGTTTGTTGCAACCTTATTTTACATTTGTACTGGGTTGAAACGATTATACACAATTTAATCTCGATTAGCGACTTGATTTTTCTGTACGAAGTTATGCCACGTTTAAAATAAGTGTATTGCACGATGAATTAAAAAGACTACCACGATGCTTTGTTTAACGTCAAAGCCCGCGGGCAAAGTTCGAGAGGTCGTCGTTTATCTGGCTCGATTTCGCTTCAGATTCTCCGCCAGTGTTGTCCGTCAGTTCGCGCTCAAGCGCGCGCGCGCGCGCGCGCGAGCGGACGGCATTGAAACCGGAACAGCGAGAATCACACGGTGATTGGCCCCCGCGGAACATTGAAAATCACACGCGTCGCGCGTAACTTCTGGCGCAACGACATCAAGTATCGCCGGCTAGCAGAATGTGACGCGAGCATTATTGGCGGGCAACGAGCTGTGCCGTGAAGAATTGTTTGCCGAGCCATTACGCTCATTTGCACGGGCCCGACCCGTTTCTTCGGTTTAACGCACTGCGCAGCTTGCCGATATTTGCCCCGGCAAAACTCCAACTAACCATTCTTTCTCGCGCTTTTAATTGGACGCCTCCCCCCATCCTGCCCTACCGATGTTTCGAATGTCCAAATCAGTTTCGAGCGAAACTCTCGCTGCCTCGCAAAATATTTACCTGTCATTTCTAACAAACATGCGAAACACTCCCGGGATACGAGCGAAATTTTAAGGCGTAAGGACGCAAAAAAATTGATAACCGGAAATTAAGGTAGTCGGGCGAACGCGAGAAAGGAATAAAGAAAAATTAAAGAAGCCGGGGGGGGGGGGGGAAGGAAGTGGCGAAGAGATCACGGGGAAAGGACAACGGGACAGGATAGTGAGCGCGGATTGAAAGGAAAGGCGAGGAAACGCGAACGTGGAAAAAAAGGGTGGCCAATAGGGGGGGGGGGGGGGTGGAGGGGAGAAAGGCTGTGCGAAACAGAAACGAAGAAGGCAGAGACCCCCGAGGAGAGCACTCGCAATAAATACAATCAATTTCCATCGATGCTGCGAGGCTCGAGAGCTTTTCTCTCTCTCTCTCTCTCTCTCTCTCTCCCTCGCTCTCCCATCACCCTCCCCTCTCTCTCTTGGGGTGCTCAAACAACCGGGCGACACCCTTAAGCCACCGTCACCCCTTCGTCGATCGTGAGAAGAGAAATCACTACTGCAATTCCTGTGTATCGAGGGAAAAAGATGGAACGATAAAGGCCGAGGTCGGCCGGAGAGGGACAGTCGAGCTTGACGGGACGAGGATGCGAGGCGGGAGGGGGCACGAGGTGGGGGGAGAGGCGAACTGTGACGGGAAGAGGGGCTGGCGGGGGACGGGAGAAAGGGACAGAAGCAATTTTTCGTCTCGCCAGAGGCAGTGTCAGCTAACGAAAAGGAAGTGCCCCGCGTTCATCCGCGTGAAGGTGCTAGATCGAGCCGGTATTAGGAAGGGAATATGCTGAGAGGGAGAGGGGGGGGAGGGCAAGGGGGTGGGGCGGGCATACCGGAGGAAGATACGGGGAATGAGCAGGAACGCGGGGGTTCCTAGGGCCAAGCTGGGGAGGGAGGGGAGGAAAAAGAACGCGGCATGAGAAAGCGGTATGCGTGCATATGCATGCGCGAGTGCACCTTCCAGCGAGGGGGAGGGGGAGGGGTGAGGAGAGCGAGTGCGGTGAAAGAGTCGATGTAAGAATGAAAGATAGAGAGCTGGATGCGAACGGAGAAATTCACGCCGGAGGAAGGGAGGTGGGGGAGGAAAGAAAAGCAGAGGGGTAAGGTGGGAAATAAAAGGAGCGGCGCGGGGGAGAGAGAGGAACGTGACACAGGGAAGCGGACACGTGCACGTGCGTGAGCGCACTTGTACGGGTGCAGGAGTTAAGTGAAAGAGAGGCGAGCGAACGCGGGAGCGAAGCGCGGAAAATGAAAATGGGGAGTAAAATCGAGTGCGCGGGAAAGAAGAAGCGGCGGCGAAGGATGTAGGGTGAGCTTACGTAGAGAGAGAGGGAGAGAGAGGGGGGGAGGGAGGAAGATAGGGAGGAGGGCGAAGTGCGACGGACAGGAGTAAGAGGACGCGTCCAGGGACGAATATTTCTCGGTCCCGGCCGGGGCGTCGCCGTCGTCGGGCTCGTCGACGGCGTCGAATTTGCATAATTTCCGAATCTCCTCGCCGAATCTGCCGCACCAGCGGGCGAAAACGACAGACGGGATGACGTGAGAGCGACGCACAAACCCGCTTCGACACGCGTGTACGCAAATTGTCCTCTTTCCCCTTTCGCATTCTCGCTCACTCTCCCTTCCTACATCTAGCTCTACTTCCCTCTCGCTCGCTTTTATTCATATTCCACGAGATCTCCCAAGCCCGTCAGGTCGACCCTCTATCCGGCGTCGAAAGATATTGCGGCTTAAACGACTGGAAAATTGTCCAAACGGCCGTGCCGCATAATTTCGACGTGACTTAACGTAACTGGCGCACGTTACGCGCCCGGGAGTCCATCGTTTCGACGCCCCGTGCCGGAAATCCTCGGACGTGTGCGCCAACCCGGCGTCGCGGCGACTTCTGCCCGTCGCTCGCCGTCCGCCGATGAAGTAATGGATTGACGCGCACGGTCTTACGCATCGCTGAGTGGCGAGGAGCCGGAAAATTTTTATGAACCTCGCGGTGTCCTACCGTTGGACGCCTTCAACTTCCACCTCCTTCCTACCTGACGGATTCTAATTTTGCCGAGGCGTCCGGCGATGCCGCGTAATGCGCGCTGCAACGGCGTCGTAACTGAAAGGATGGCTCGGGTTAAGAATGTAGGTTGAGTCGGATGGAAAAAAGGTGGAGGGTGAGGGAGCAGGCGGAATGTGACAGAAATATTTGCTTACACTGTTTTTCAGGAGTTCAAAGTGGATAAGAGAGTGGTGGGAGCTGATTACAGGGAGAGCGAAATCAGGGGAATTAATGTTTTCCATCGAAATTGGAGTGTGCGGATACGCGGCTTATAGTTTAAGTCTCGTTAGAATCCGTTCTTTGACGGAACCTGGCGCGAGAGAAACGTCTTTCTCGTTGAATCGAGCTCAATTGACTTCGAGATAAGACATTTCGTTCAACATCCTTACCGTGAGAATGTAGCAACTCCCCATTGTTATCCGTAATCAAAATCGTTACACGCGTAGCTGCGTCTCGATCATTCCGTACGTTGAATCGGTAAGAATCTTTCTCTGCCCGTAGCCTGGGACGATATAAAACTTTCCGGACATTATCGGGACCGAATGAATTTTCGAGGATACGCGTAAAATCGCATAAAATCGATACCTGCCACACTCGAGCCCATGCTCCCTGCTCGTGATGCTTTTCGCCTGGCAGTATAATTTTTATCAGCGAGCCATTTTACGGCGTTGTGTAATCGACATACAAGGGCGAGATTGTTACCTGGGACACGAGATTTACGCGTTTCGCACAGGGAAGGGTGGGTACTGCGCTTGACATATTGTAAGTTTGCAGCGGCATTCGATTCGCCAATTTTCCATCACAGACTCCGCCGGCGAACGGATCCGCCTGCGATTTTTTTTTTCATCCTGCGCAAGGCGTCCGACGAGTCAGACACAATGCTCGGTGGTCAACAACAGTCCGGCACCCTTAAACTTTCGATTACCGACATTCAGCGAAAGTCGTAAAACTGATGCCCTCCTTCGCCGAGGCCGATCGTTCCCGCAGGCGATATATGCGTAACGTCACATGCATCTATTCATCCCTTGACCCTCTGCCAACTCGAACTCATCAACTTCAGTCCTTGCAAATTTCTCAATTTTATTGCCGCAGCATCCAAATGAGGGTGAACTCTTACTTACCCTTCCCTCCCCCCCAGCGCGCGTCGGGAACTTTGTCCATCCCACCCCCTCGCTTATAAACACACCAGACCACGCGGATCATCCATATTTCGCGAACAGCCCTTCAGTGAGGCCTCGCTCTCAGCTCAGCTAGCGTCTGCCGAACATATTTGAGAGTAACGACCGCAAATCAGTTCCTACCCAGGTTCGAACTCTGACCCGGCGAGTTTCGCGCCGACGTCGGGGCGTCGGATTTCAGCCGGTCACTCGTCGCTGTATCCCGGCACTAATGAAAATTAGCGATAATTGGCTGGAAAATGAACATTTGTGGCGGATTAAAAGGGGTGCTGTGGGTGTCGCGCGAGCCACCCCTCTTGCACCCTTTCTCACCCCCCAGCCCAACTCCCACCCCCCCGTTCGTTCTGGCCCGAAACGTGACTCGGTTCGCGCCCCCCCCCCCCCCTCTGCCGCCCCGTGCACGTACTCACAACCTCCTACCCAGCCACCCCCTGGCACACCCCTTCGGCCGTGCCATTCCTGCGGTGTCATAAAACCGGTTCGTGGTCTGTAATTTGTAATGAATACGGCTCTAACTAGCCTGCCTCTTCGCTTGACGAATTGAGCTCGCGTCACTCGTATGCGTCTCTCTATACGTGACGAGGAGCTGGTATGCGTGCCTAGAGGGTCTGCACGTAGGTAGATAGGTGCCACGGTGCGCGTGAGCACGCGCGCGCAATCACGCGCACCCTCCGACCGGCTGTATACGCGTCTGAATCATAGGAGAGTCCGTATAATGTCCATTCATCGGACACTCGACTCGTCCACCGTACGATCCCAATCCGGTAATTGGATTATTATTGTTCGTTATTATTGTTCTTATTTCAGCGGCGCCGTGACTGATAAGTCGCTTTAAGTGCTTCCGACCAGAGAGAGATAGGGTGAGATGCGTTTGTTCGTTTTAAGAGAGTCGAATATAGAGAGTGTGTGAGAGAGAGAGAGAGATGTAGGTTGGAAATTACGTAATGGTGTCCTTTCCTGCAGGACCTCGCGCTAGGATGTCGCGTTTCAATGCGTCGTTGTCCCTTTCATAATCTAATCGGTTTGCGGCGTCGTCATTGGTGCCCGCGGTCGGTCCAAGTTACGTGGTAATTAGACGTTCCGCTGAATTTGGCTCGAGGCATTGTCCTGTGTTAGGCTTTTCCGATGACGGCAATTACGCCGGAAGCGTAATGCGATGCGTGTTGCTTCGGAGGCGTAGCATTAAATTAAGGCGGATCGTTGAGCGCTTCCGTCATCCCGAGTCCTCGGCAAGATGTACCGGACTAAATTCTGCCCACTGCGATGTCACGTGACGACGAGTGAAGAGAACGAATTACATTTATTTCCTATTCCACCCTCTCACGTCTCTTATGGGAGAAACATTTGTACGCCGTACACTTTCTTTATTTCGTTCTATTTAAATGTTGCGTTTAATCGAGTAGCGCCCGGCACAATGGTCTGGAATGCTGAATTAAAATAAAGAATGAAGCTTGTCCGTCATTCCGACACTCCGCGGGAATAATAGTATCCGACTGATTTCTATTGTGCGGGCGTATAAAAGCGAAGTGAGTTAAATTAGGACGCGAGCTGGCGATGCATTTTCAATGATCACTTCCCGCCCCCGCGTATCGCAAGACAATTTTCCATACAAGAATTTCGTTCGCAGAAAAACAGGTCATAAATTACCGTCGCCGCGGCCGCTATTCATTCAACCATGCTCGTTATCACCGCCATTATCCTGACTAATTCCCGTGTCATGCGACATGCGCGGCCTGACACGCGGGAAACAAAATCTCGCTCTACGTGACGAAACTAGCGAACACTGGCCGAATCCATATCGAAGGCCGAATCTCGCCTTATTATTTGCAGCATTTCCCCCGGTCCGCTCCCTTATACCAATATTAACATTTATAAAGGCCGGTGTATACGCAGTAATTCGTTAATTCTACTATTTTCCCGTTTATTTTAATCATTACAGCGATAAACATTAACGATTTTTCTTTTTAACCTTACGTTAATTTGTTATATGTAAACTATTAAGTTTTCGGCGTATTCGGTCAGTGTTGTACTTTCGACTACTAAATTTCAATCAATTTTAACAGAAAATCATTGACTTTAAGTAATTCGGTTATTTTCTTATCAAATAAATTTATAAACTTGAGCTTGTCGAAGAGTCAGCTGTTCAATCCTGCAAGGTGTACATTTTTGAAATTGACCGATTTTCACACCGTGACTCAGAGCGATTCGAATCGCCGAAGTTCCGAAGCTCGCGATCATACGGATGTGGGAAAGTATCGACAGAGTTGTCAGCGGGCAAATTGATTGTTCGGAGTTGAGCAATGAGATGCGCTTAAAGGTTAAATGGGGCAAGGAATTCGGCCGCGCGCGTAGATCGGGACCGACATAATGCCGTGAGCACGTGGCGGCAAGTTGCGCTCCTCAGTTAATTCCGGGGGCGAATATTGTTGCCTTACCAATTTTCGACATCAAAGACAAAGCGCGGATTGCGCGGGGTTTCTCGGTTTAATCAGGCAGCGCGCGGTCGTATCCCGAAGGTAAGAACGCAGCGCCGGCTGGTTAACCGGACGCTGTAAATTGACGTAAGGCCGCGTTGCGCGTAATATTCTTGAACGAGATATGAAATTCCGTTTCGCGAATTTCGGCCCGCCGAACATGCTCATCCGCGCATTCGAAGTACAATCGCAATATGTGGGCTATTGTCCGTCGACCCTGAGCTGCTCTCGGCCGTATCAAAATAATAACATTTTACATGGATGGCGCGGCGGCATACTGATCCGTAGAGCGTATATACTCGTCATACCAAAATCTTGCGTATCAAAATGCACTGAGACTATGCGGTAGATAGCTTTGATTCAACATTCACTAAATTTGATCATTTTATTGCCGTATTTCTTGCGCATGCCGGGCCGGTTTTTGCGCCTCTTATTATCAGATCGCGTTTCGAAGCCCCGTAGGTGAACAGATGTTATTATGCAGTGCCTGTCATTCGCTGTTTGTGCATCGCGTCCGCGGCTCGTGTACGCCGCCGCGATCCTTTCAATTTTGCGCCCACTGTCTCCGTTCAATGGACGCTGGCCGACCGACCGTCCGGCGATGATAATCCGAAAAATTGCGTCGCTATTATCCCGTCGAAAATGCGACGTCACGCGATAGTCCCACTGTCCCGGTATCGTGTGTCGCCCGCTGCATCTTTTTCCATTAGTCCCGACGCGAGATAAGGTTTCATTCGCCTCTGTCTCCCGCCGAGATCGACCGAATGCGTCCGATCCTAATTGGTCATCTCTCATCCCGCTCCCGATCCGCAGCGGGAGAGACCGGGGCGAAGTAGCGGTCAAGCCCCGAATAAAAACTTCTCGTCTGACCAATCAGCGTATCGTTGCCCAATAATTCACTCGGAAGAACCGATGTTACCGAAAGTACACGATACGCGAAACCGAACATTCATACACATCGTATTACATCGCTCATTACCAATGACGTATTACGCATCGATATCATGTCCCACCATTATTCTCATCCACCCCCGACAGCAGCCTACAATTTGGCTCTCCGACAACAACAACAACAACAACAACATCCGAACTCCCTCGAAGCACGATCGTCACCTATCATCTTCCCGTAACCATTCTTCCATCCCCACGAGCTCCGGAGCGGCATCCTGTCTTCTCTGCGAGCAGCATCGGCAAAAGACCGCCGTTCACGTCGGAGTCCAGAGTCCGCAGGAGGGTTGAAGAGGGTTGCGGAGGAGGGGCACGAAAACTGGCGCGCGCGCGCTCTCTCTCCTCTCTTTCTCTGACTCTCTCTCTCCCTTCCCATTCCAGCCCTCCCCTATCAAGCCCAGAGTCCCAACCCCAACCCCAACCCCAACCACCTCAGCCACCCCCTGGTCTTCCGCGGAGCGTCGGATGGAGCCGATATACCGAACATATAGGTGTCTCGTCACCGTATCACCTATCCAGCTACCCCTCGCCAGAGGGCGCTCCCGGCGTCGGCGGGGGTGGGTGGGGTGAGGGTCGGGCAGGGGGTGGGAAGCGTTCGAAGGGAAGGAGAACTCCCCTGGTATGGGGTGCAGCCCGAGGTGGGGCGGAATGAGGAGGGCGAGGAGGGCGAGGACGACTGGCGTGTAATGGGGGTGGGGTGCCGGAGGGTCGAAGGGGCTCTCGGGCGGTGGATGTCTGCTGTAGCAGTGCGCATGCGCCAAACGGATTCCCACTGGAGCCACTCCCGATCGCGGACGACCGTCCCACACGATCCTCGACGCGATCCTACCACCGCTTCAGTCTAACGTCCGCATCCGAACAGCCAACAACCCCTCGATCCCTCGAATCCACCCTCTCTTCGGACCGAGTCTCTTCGTCGAGTGGCGGAGTTCCGCGTGTCGCACGGAGAAGAAACTTCGTTCCGTTCGAGGAGGATGCGGGAGAGGAGGCGTAGGACTGAAGGTACACTCGTCGCGTGGGTTCTTGAGAGGGATCGGGCGCTGGTTCGCTTCCTTTTTCCGAGGGGAGAGAGGGCGAGAGAGATTCGAATTCCGCGCGGAACTCGGCGGAGGGTAGATTTCGTCGCTAAAACTAGTCTTTACAATCGGAATCATCGAAAGTAACCGCGGCCGGTAGGACACTCACTGTCCTCGTGGGCAAGTTTTATTCCTCAACGAAGCTCGTACTTCCGAGGTACGTACAGTTCATCTTTCGACGATCCACTTTGCAAGTCGTCCGTTCGTTTCGCCAAATCTCCGGAACGTCGGGTCTTTCATTCGAGTCTGGCCTAACTGTTGCACGCCGCTGCTTCGTGTTTTCTTCGCCGCAGCCCCCAAACTGTTGCATACCGGCGGACGTGCCTCCTTCGCAGCCCCTAACTGTTGCACGTCGGGTCGATACTCCCCGTTTCTTTCGATTGACCCAGATCGATCGGTCGCCCAGGACACGTCCGCTGACGTTTCGCTTCCATCGATCGACACGCGACGATGCGTAACGAATTCGAAGGCGTTTCGCTCGCCAATCCCTACCGCTCCGCAATTGGCACCCGACGATGGGCCCTTCGAGTGGGCTCTTGGCAATTGGGTCAACGAGACGGACCTTCCTGTTTGGGGGGGTGACCGATTCGAGCGACGGAAGTTGTCGCGCGATCTCGCCCCGACGCTGATTGTCACTCTATCGTCAATCCATCCGAATCGCTCCGTCGGAATCCTGCGAGGCAAAGTTTGTCACCCCGCCGAAATCCTCTGTCAAATCGACCGCAAAATCGTTTGGCACGTAGTTCATTATACCGAGATTACGTCGCTTAACCCTGACGTAGATACGATCCTTAAAGTGGCAACGCCACTCGATGCCGTATACTCTCCCCAGTTCTTTCTCGATAACCATCAACATACCACATCGTAATCCGCTTCAAGTACGTACGCGGTTCATACATTTTCCTCTCACGTATCTCAAACCAGCACACGTCAAATCCGTTCGAAAAAGTTTACGCTCGTTCGATCCCGCTCCGTATTAATAACCCGGATGATTTGTCAACACGGCTCGCTGCCGAACGGTTCCGTTCGCTTCCTCGACAGCGAATCTGAACGCGTTCGAAGTCAGGCACACTCTCCCCTTTTTCGATCGCGATTCCCGGTTCGTTCCCGATGGGCTCGCAGTCGATCAAAAACACCTGCCCCGCGTGATGCGGGTACGTACAAAGCTTGTCACGTGGGCAGAATGGTCGTCGGTCTCGCAGTGTAGATGGGTTGCACGTGACAGGAGAGTTTCTCTGGCCGAAGGACGACGTCGGCGACGAAGAGAGCGTCGAGCAGGTTGGACACGGAAAAGTGGGGCCACCCGGCTTTAAACAGTCGTACGTTCCAACTCCGTGACTCGTTTCGCAATGCTCGCGTCGGAATCGATCAACATTCTCTCTCTTTCTCTCTCTCCCCTCTTCTTTCTTCACCGCGAACCGCAACCGCGAGGACGGAAGTTCGACCTGGACGAAGAGGAACTTTCCTGCTGGCCGAGGTGAGTTTCCAAGGACGATGATGTCCCAATTGTTTGCTTTCATGTATCGTTAGTGCGACAGTGGAGTTGTTCCGCTTCAAGTTTCAACTCCATCGATATTCCATCCATTTTTGTCGGGGGATTACATGTTTTTAGATGTGGAGTGGGTGGGATTATAGGGAGAAAGTTTGATAAGGGGTGTATCTGTTCGTAATTATAAAAGTGATCGAAGTAAAATGTTTTTAGCTATAAGTTCGCTATAATGGAATGACGAGTTAAATTGTTTTTCTCTTCTGCCTTCGATTTGGGTAATTTTCATAACACGCACGTTGAAAGTTCTACGTTGTCTTGTTTATATAATCAGTAAGGTGAGATTGTGAAGTTCGGTACGCGGTAAGATGTACTATTTCCTGTGGAACGGAGGTCGGTACATCTGGATGGACAAACAGTTTCGAATGACTGTTGCCATCCGTTAAACGCGACAGCCGGGAACTACGATGAGCCTTTCGAACTTTCGTTAATTCCGAGTCGCCGGCGTAATCCCGTTAGTTACGAGGTCGGGGGTAATTAGGCGTCTTTAAACTATGAAAAGTACATAATGGCGCGCTTAAACTTGCCCGGGTTGGCTCGTTGCCACGCTCTTTATGATCGATAAGTTTTACAATGAACCTGTCCGTGAGGGGAAGTCGCACCAGACCGGCTTGATTCACAACCGTTAAGTTATCAAACTCCGCGATATCCGAAACTGTTGCATGTGCAGCGTATCGACTCTCTGCACACAATAACGGGGCGGTCAATAAGTTTCGCGACTGACGCTCGGGACGTTCGTTTAAGTAAGATCTTAGGCAAGCCCAGTTCGCCGATTCCACGGTGCTGAACTTAAATTCCAAGCTGGTATCTCCCGAAATTAAAGCGTCTCGAGCTTAACTAACTTTATGATCGCTCCCACCCTCTCGAAGATAAAGCAATGTTTGTCATCGAAATTTTCAATTAGAACTCGCCCCGTACTACCCGCCGGCCGGGTTACTTTTAAAACTTCGACAGGATCGATTCCCTCCATCCGATTAAAGCTGGCGCGCGTCTAGACGATTTCAAGTTTCGCTCCTGAAATCCATAGTCGGGCCTAAAACTGGCTGCGGGGCATGATCCTTGTTAAAACGCCGTGCGCCGCACTATCGGCCCGGCAGCGGGCGCCGTTTCGCAATATTGTCACATAATTACCTGTCAAGCGTTAAAAATGTCGCATCGCGCGCACGACGTCTCTAAATTGCGCTCCGTAGAATTTCATTTAGCCAGGTAAACGACACGGGATTCGCGGCGCAACGTTTTTCATCGGCATTCGGCAATTCATTGTTTTCCTTCGATATTTTCCTTCCTCTGTGCGCCCCTGCGATACTGTAATCAAAGCTCGTTTCCCCCCCGAACCGAATCCATAACGCTCGAAATTAATTTATTTATCCTCGCAGTACGCCGCTCCGTAAATGTTACACGAACGAAGAAAATAAATGAACATATTTCTGGGCATTTCCGCGATGCAAGAAGTAGCGAAATGCGGAGTATTCGACCTGGCGGCCGATCGTGATAATACGATCGTGTCGTGCGATTGGCCGGAGCCTGATAAGCGATTCGACAGGATGCGGCGGGATCGAATTGGAGAAGGTCGCTTCTTTCGGATGCGTTCTTCGATTCTAACCCGCGAGCCCAGCGATCGCCGGCCAATTTCACACACCGCGAGCGTATCATTTCCTATCCCGGGCGTCCGCCCTTTCAGCCGCCAGGACGGAAGTCTATTACCGAAGAATGTCGTCGGAAACATCGTGAAACTGCAAAATTCACTTTGATACGCCGTTTCGTCGGTCTCCCGGCCTGGCCACCCTCGTCATTCTCAAATCGACCCCTTCCCGCTACCTTCGTCCCTCACTCCCCTCCAACTCACCCTTCGCTCGCTCCACCGTATTCCGCCGCGTTCTTCTTCGGCTTCTTCCCAGTTTGCCCCCCTCTCTCCGCCCTTTTCCTCTTCCTACCCTCCGACAGGCCCGAGTCATATTTACGCGAGCGTTTACAATTGCGTTTGCACGGTAATTTCGCATCGGCGGAGATGACGACGTCGGAGGGTCGCAGGGTCAAGGAGTCCTCTCCCCACCCCCGAACCCCCCCGGCAGGACGATACTTCACTTTTCAACAACTTTCCAACTCGCCGCCCCACTGCCGTCGAGGTCGTCCTAACGATTTTCCACCCTCGATCGGCACGAACGTAACTCGCGCTACTTCAGCCTACGTACTCCCCATCGACTATATACTCTCGGGCAAATATTTTCGAAAACCGTTTCCGCCCATAGCTTCCGGAGAACAAAATAAACCGGGGCGTAATAACAACGTACGCGATCGATCAATGAAATTCTCGATTCTTCCGAATGTGTTACGACTGCCCGCAAAGCGTCGGCTGAAACTTTCGTCCCGGTGCTCGCCGCCTCGAAATAATCCATCCGACCTTTCGACCCCTCCCCCGTCGGCGTGCGTGCGTACTTACGTAAGTCCGTGCGTCAGCGTGGGCGTCGCGGGGGAAAAGAGTTCCACGACTCTCGCATCGGGGCCAACGTCCGCCAACGGACGAATGACTGAACGAACGATCGTTCTGTCGCGACAAAGTTTCGCGGCTGCATTCATTTTATTCGGTCGCGCGTCATTCGACCGGCCTGAGCCCATTAGCCGCGTCGGATGGCTTTAACTCGCCAGTCGCGAAGACAGTGGTTTACCTTTCGCCTCCCTCTCAACCCCTCTCAGCCATCGACCATCTTCCACCCCCCCGCCGACCCGCCTGATTGTAAACCCAACTTTCTTGAGTGCACCCTGAATGGCCTCGGCATTCTCCTTTTCATCCTTCTTGATTAATGGACCCGGCCGCGAAGCTGTACGCCGGGCCGGTTTAGATTTTCCGAGCGTCCTCCGTCCGTCAGTCTGTCCTTCCGGCCGCAGCTTCCTAATTACTTTCTCTCCGGTTCGCGTCTCTGTTTCTTCATCGCTGTCATCGGCGGCCTCGTTCACCTCCACCCCCTCCCCTCCCGCCGCTCGTTTGCGATACCTCGTCGAGATGCGAGATCGGCGACTCTATTTCTCGGGCAGCTTCGGGAGACGATGTTCCAGATTTTTACTTTGTTATGTTGGCTGGCAGGAACGTTAAGCCGATGACGAAAGATGAGCTACTTGCTAATTTCGTGTGCGGATTCTAAACGTGGAACGGCGTTCAAGGATGTTTGTTCGATTCGTATTCAGATTTGATATCTTGCCGGGGGCAGTACACAGTACTTTTTCGCATGGTGCGTTATACATTATGCATGTATGTAAATCTATAACATTTGCGTTTATGTAGCGTCTGAAACAACGAAAATCTATTGTTGCGTTCCAAAACGTATTCCATCCTCACTTCGAAACTCATACTTCGAACGTATGCCGATCTCCCTACATCCAAACAGTTTCACTACTCAAAAAACCACAAAGTCACCTCTCCCCACATGTATAGCGTGGTCAAAAATTAAACATACCCTTCACTCGCCGCTTCTCACGTCGACATCGGCGACGCGTCGATCTTTTTCGGCCAGGAGCGATTAAGAAAAAAATCGATCGCCAAGGGGTTACCCGGGGGGGAGGGAATGGGAAAGCCGCAGGTGCTGCGGTCGTCCAGGTAAGCCTCGATGTAATTTCTGGCACTGAGGGACGAAGCGTCGGCGGGGCGGCAGATAGAGAGATAGAGACGACGAAAGAGAGAAACGACGGTGGGATAGATAGCTCGTATTCCGGACGAGGGGCAGTGCCGAGTGGGGGGATAGAAGGGGGAAGTGTAGGGGGGGGGGCAGAGGGGCCGGTCGGCAATGTTTATCGGATGGAGCAAACGATAAAACCGAAACGTTGCTCACGAGAGAGGGCCGTTCTGCTTCGCAGTAATAATCGAGCGAGATTATGTACGGCGAACGCTCGATAAGCACAACGCGGCCGCACGAACGTCATGCGAGAGGCCGAGGGAATATAAGCTCACCGGCCAGTTTCTTCCCTGCGAGGCCAAAATTGCCGCTCACGATAGATAGACGCGATCCGGATGGCCGGCGCGCTTCAATATTTCATCGCGCGGCCGGACGCGAGCAATTATGCTCTCTGTTGCGTAGAATGTCGCGAGATGATCTGTGTCATTGAAATTTTTAGCTTTGACACTTACGTCAATAACCCGGTGGGTAGCCGCCTTAAGTTCAAAACTTTTCTGGATTCTGCCAGAAAAAAGAAAATATGGAAAAGATCATTTTGCTTTAAGATGCTTTAAGATGGGTCTGAGAGATTTTTCACAAATTTTAATTCAAAAGAAACAATTGATCACAAAATGTATTAAGGTGGCTACCCGGGTATCCAGTTATTGACATAAAGGTTAAGCACGTCGATCGCAATTTTATGCAATCCCGGCGGACGTCGCTTTATTACGCTATTTCGTAAGGAAGAAGAAGTGTTGGATCTGTTCCATCAGTTATTTTTGCAAAAAATCGTTCTCGATAGCGTAGGATGGGGAGCTTACGGATTTTTGGCTTGTCGGAGCGGTTTTTGCGAGGCGGGTTCAATTTTGCGAAGCCGACGCTATATAATAACATTCTCAATTTGTTGATGGACGCTCGCCGAGCGGATTTTGACGAGTGCGACGTCGGCTCTCTCGCGTAATTAGCGCACGCACTCGTACGTAATTTGCTCAATTATACGTCGACGTTTCATTAGCGATTATAACTTTGACGGGGGTGAGGTAGGATGAAAATCGTTTCAAAATTTACGGCCCGCGTCCTCCTTCCCACCCCTCCACCGGTCGGGGTTAGAATTTTCCGATAATGCACCGACATCGATCGTTATTGTCCTGCCGATTAATTTCGAGGTCGGACACGGTCGAAAAAGTCACGGGAACTCGAGCCTGCCATTCATTATTGGCGATAATCGAATGCAATTCTCTCGAACTCGTAAGCGCATTTGTAACGCTGTAATCCCGTCTCGTCATTATCCGACGTAATCGTCGCCGGTGAAAAATGCAATATTCCGCTCATTTTTCGCAAAATCTTTCTGCTCAAGACTGTTTATCGCGCTAATTGAAAATTCATAAGCGAGTATTAGGTCGCTGCGTTTCAAGGAGTGACGCAATTTTTTATTGGCAGGAACGTTTGTATGTCACGTCCGGCGGATAAACGATAAAATGTCGCGCGCACACGCACACGCACGCAGACACTGACGCCGGGGGGACGGGCGTCATACGCATACACGTCGTTCGATTGGCCGAGCATTAAATAATATCGCGCTCCGCCATGGGTGAAGCTTTATTGCTAAAGCTGCTTTCTGATCCCCGTTATGAAATTGCTTTACGTCTACACCGATGGGCTCGAAGGCTTTTGAGATTTTTGTAGCTTTACCTCCTGACACGCTCCAAGGGTTCGATGGGGCGGCCCGATCCCATCGTATCTTTTCCGCACTTCGCCTACCGTAAATTATCTTTGAATTTGTAAGCGAACGCGGGGTAGTCTATAACCTCGTTCGACCGATTTCTAATGCGAGTGCGGAGCTTAGATTTTCAGCTCTCGTCACGATTATTCAGATATGCTGTAACATCTATCTATAATCAAAAGTTCTCGGCGATTTCGATCACTGTTGTACTATTTTACTAACTAATTAAATTGCAATGAATTATAACATAAACCATTGTCAATAGCACTTCATTAGAACAATTTTAAATATAATGTAACACCTATATCCTGATAATTAAGGAAGTGGTTCAAGTAAAAATCTGAATACTAATTTTTCTCATTCTAATTTAGACCACTTCCAAAATCACCGGTACATACATTTACATTTGAAATGATTTGAAAACGTTCAGTAATGGCTACTAGTTTCCAATGAACCTACCTTGCTCACTCGCCAAAAATCGTAATCACCGTCATCCTTACCGTATACCAACGTCCGCGGATGAAGAGACAAACATCCCTTTCATTAATCCCATCTACTCTAACTTCATACGGACGGCCGAGCCACCGTAATTCTTCAAAGTCACGTTTTATTACCGTCCGCGCTGCGGCCAATAACATAATGCAAAGTGGACGTCGAATAACCGAGTTAATAAGTCAAACGTGCGGGGCGTGTTAATAATTTTACCCAGTTCGTGTTTCGCGGCTGGTCATTCATACTCGATGAGAATAATATATCGCCAGGAAATGAAATACGTGCGACGGTCCGCGGACTTCCGCTGCTTCCGCGAACATCGTAGAGGTTGTTTCACGACACGAAAAAAAAAACGAAGGGTTATTGCCGTTGTCCTCCACTCTCGAGGGCGGGGCGGGAAGGGGGTTCGGTCGGCATAGGGGGTTGGGGGGTAAAAAATAATCGCGTTCGCCGTGAAAGCGGCGCGCCACTCAAAAGGGAGTGATACAATTAGAGGTAATTGGATCCTATTTAATTGGATGTTTAAATTTCGTTTTTTGCCCATCGCGCGTCGCGTCGCGCTATTATTAACGAAACTGAATTTTGTTTTACCGTACCAGCGGCTGCTCCCTCTCCGCGGTGGAATACGGCGTTCTAGTGGAGGGGGGGGGGGCAAAAAAGTTACTGTTAAACGACTGTTTGTTACGTGACTTCAGTGGAAAGCAGGATTCCTACAATGATCTAGTCCATTTCGGGATTTAAGATAGTGTTTTCCCAGTCTGTATACAATTAGTTGTATATAGATATAATAATAGTGGTATTAATTGACGACTTCAATCAACTACACAATTTATTTCGTTTTCACAAGCTAATATATACTAACCGACTTGAAACACTTATACATAATTCCTTTCGCTTTCTCTAATACAAGAATTCAAAAAATCATTCTACTCTCAGACGTCATCGATATATCCGACATTAATACCCATCTGGCAACCCTGAAACAAAGCACCCACGTCACGCTTAACCCCAATTTCGAACCCTACATCCCCTCCCATCGCACTCACCGCCGAACTGGGCATTCTTGCCGACACACTCGACTGAAGAATTAATCGGCACGAAAGTGCAACCGGTAAACAATTAAAACGTTAAAGCCCCGTTTCGTCCGCGGGCTCGAGCAAGGGTGAAGCCGTTGATAACGGGACGATCGAACGGGATGAAAAAAGGGCCCCAGCGGGCGGATGACGGTGGCAGGGGGCGGACGAGGGGTGAGTTGGGGGGTGTTGGGGGCAGATTATTCGTTTCTTCCCGGCGGAAGCGGCTAAGCATTGCGGAAAAGGGAGGCGCGGCGAGTTGATCGATGAATCCCGGCTAGGTGCCGGCACATCGCTCTCACACCCCCTTCTACCACCTTCTACCCCCCTCTACCCTCTTTCCCCTCACTCTTTCTCTCTCCCGGTTCCCTCTTCTTTTCCAGGAAACGCACACCTCATTGTTTCCCGACTGTTGCTCGTGCGCCCGATGCATTACGCGCGAATTGCCCGACGGATGTTTATCAATTGCCGCCGGAAAGTAACGAACGAGTCGGCCTTTCCACCCCTCCCTTTCCCGCCTCTTTTTACCCCAATCGCCGCGATACGACTTCCGGCAGGTCCTCTTCCGTAATTGGTCGGCGAGCATTCCGCTACGATGATGTACTGGCCTCGCACGTGACTCGCGATTTCTGTTCAACGGACGGTAAGAGTTTTAGCTGGATAATTGTGTCAGAATGGAAACGATAGATAGATTGAAGTTATGTAAGGTACGAGTGGAATTATAGTTCATAATCTGGCACTTGCATAATTGAAACATTGTACGCTTCATTGAGAGTCGAGAGTCTTTCCGTTTGTGAGAGAACAAGTTTTTGGGCACTGTTTTGATATAATTCAAATTCGGCGCCCGTCAGTTGTCGCTGAGGCCGTCAGCGGGTAAATTCAATAGTCGGTTAAACGATATTTAGACAGAGCTGTTTGCGAGAGAGTGGCGGCTGAGGCCGTACGAAGCGTAGGCAAAAACAGCGTGTGACGCAACAACAGCAGCCGGTCTTCTGTAATTCTCTCCGGCGCTCGGCGTCCCACTCGAGCGAGAGTTTGCAATTATAGTTGAGAATATCGGTCCGGAGGGGATGCATTACGATGCGCTCACGTACCTGGCTGCCTGCCTACCCGCAGTATCCATACGGCGACGGGTATGCATTCCCATCTCCTGCTGGCGTCACTTTAACAATTAGCTAATTGTTTATACTGCCGGCGAATAGCCGCGAGACGCGTGCTGCCCGATTTTCCCTGTTTTAGTTTGACGATAGGTCCGGACCCGACCCGTTTTCATTGTAAACAATTGTATAACCCAGAATCTCACGCTTGCCCCCATTTTACTTATTTCAACATTTAAAAAATACTCTATGGCTTCGAGTGCGCTGAAAGATCATTTACAGTTTCGCGCGGTGCGGGTCAGCAGAACTGTTTTTATTTGAAACGACCTATAAGTACCGGATCGTAATAAGTACTTCAACGCGGCTCTTAATGAATCGTCGCTAAACTTTTCTCGCGAGAATGCTTATGTTGAGGCGCGATTAAAATGAGAGAAAATCAATGCGAGGAATGGCCCAATGAAATGCCGACGTGAACGGGAATAGTTCGACATACTTCGCTCAACCTGGAACTCGCCTCATCGAGCCTCGCACGCTTAATATCGCATCGAAAAATGTCCACCCCGCCCCCCTCCCCCTATCTTCCCGTTACGCGTAAAAAGCTTACGTCAAAATTGCAGCCGCCGATTTTATCCGTCGAGATCGCGGATTAGCGGGGGAGCAAAAAAAAAAACGATCGGGGATAAAAGTCAGAATCGGCCTGGCCAGGGGACCCAGGAATTGTTGGGAAGAATTTTTATTCGCTCGTCGGGGTCCGGGTCTAGGCAAAAGTGTCGCTCGCTGCAAGGGTAGGAGGGGGGTGGGGGAAAGGGGAGAATTACGGGCGGCGCCGATTTTTATTGAAAGTTTCGCGTTACGATACGCTCTCTGCCTCGCCAGTCGAGTGCGTCAAAACGTTTTGTGCCGCGTAATAGAAAATACGCGCGCTCGCTGGCGCGCGCGAGCGCACATCCGCCGCCTGGGCTCGGACGATGTACGAGGAAATATTTGCGCGCGGCAAATAAATCGATTTTCATTTGTTACACGCCCGGCAAATCGTATCTCGCGCCGCGACGGCGGCGGTGATCGCTTTTTTTTTCTCGCGCGAGCGCTTAATGGTAGGATATCGCGTTCTAGATAACGAGAAAGTATCGCTCGGTAGCTGGCGATAACGAAATTTTCGAAACGCGAACGCATCCTGCCCGGAGGAGCGTACCTCTTCCTTTATTCGTCCCTTTTTTCGTTCCTCGCTACGGCGCACGGCACGCTGTTTGACAATTTTACACATTCGCTTGCACAGAATTGATTGTCGCTCTATCGATGATTATGAAAGCAATCTGAGTCTACGTTCGAAAAAGTCTGTTCGGATATTTTATTCCACCGTGGTAAGTAAAGAGTGTAAAGCTGAAGAATTGAGTTTTTCGATTTAATCCCTTTACTTTCGTAATTGTCTATTGACGAAAACGTCAGACGATAAAGTCAGCTTTGTACAATGTACGCCGTGAGCCACGTAGGAGTTAATTACCGGCTTACATTGCGGAGTAAAAAAAAATTATGAAACAACACCGAGTCGAAAGTATTCTCCCGTCTCACGCGGCTCGTCTAACGCGATTATTTTTATCTCAACCCTCCGAACGATCAATTCGTGCGCCACCCCCTCAAGAGTGTTTCACCTTTCCGGCGAGTCGATCGACGTGCAATATTGTCATCCGGGAAGAAAGAGAACCCGGTCCCGTTCGGTAATTACATTTTTCATACCAATTAATGCTCCCGTTCAACCCCTGTCGCGCTTTAGTCAAAGGGAGCTCGAATGTTTTTACGCTCTCAGTCGCCCCTCGCCTTCCACACCCCCCCTGCACCTCCTCAACCCTCTTCAACCCCTCCAGCCCCCCTCGTCCCCCTATTAAAGTTACATCGTGACTGAGTTGAGCTTCTTTAACGAGTTCATTCTGGGAACGAATTAATAGGTGTTATTCCCTTGATAGAATTGAAGTAACGAGATTAAAACTAAAGGGTCGCCGGCTTCTGTGAGGAATTTCGTCTCCTGGCGGCATTAAAATGTCCCGTTGGACGGCCACCTTCAGCTGCGGCCGCTCGATTAATCTGACAATGGACGTGAGACGTACGCTTTCTACCTCGAGTGCATGCGCACTCACTGTCTTCTCGTCGCTCGAAATTTACTCCTACCGATTGTGCAGGCACGTTAAGAACCAGTCACGATCAAATGTTTAAGGGTTGAGTAGTTAAGTATTTCGAGGAGAAGGAATAGAAGGCAATTTTACTTATTTCTATATTTATTCCGCTACTACAATTCTTCCTGTTAAATAATTTTACTCGACGGTATTTTACGATGAAATATTTACAGGCGTGGGACGAAAAGAAAATGAACATAATATTATATTTAATAACATTTGTTGAATTACTCATCCTCGTCGTTATGACAATTATTTCTGAAGAGTTTAATTCCTTCAACACACGGAAGAATTTGTAGCAAACGTGGAGCTGGTTTGCTTTAACAACATCGTTGAACGTTTCCCGGGCGTTAAACGAAACTCTATGCGACAATTAGAATAAGTTGACCCTGGCAAGGGTGAGAGGGTGAGTAAAAAAAAAAAGCAGAGGGAAGATGCCACGTTGGCTTCGTCGACGTGCCCGCCGAGTAACTCGGAATTAGGATTAAAGGTGGCCAAAAATTAAATCCTTATCTCGCCGGTGCCGACAAGTTGAGAGGGGCGGGGGTTCGGGGTGGGGAAGGGTGAAAGGGGTTGTCGGGAGACTTGCGAGGGAGGCGGAGGGGGCGGACTTTCTTAAGGGAGGCCTCCGGTCTTCTACCTCCCGAGTCCAAACCGGCGGGGAGACTCTTAATCTGCCGCTAGCACTGCAATTTCTTCCCATTAGCGGCTGCCTTCGCGATTAAACATTTGCATAATCTCGGGGCGGTTGTTATAATTCGGCTACATAATATATATTTAGGCCGAGCCAACAATGTACGACTGCCGGCGTTCGAGAAGTTTCCCAACTTTTGCCCTAATGAGAGTGTACAAGCTGCATCGATATTGATTTTCAACTTCGATTTAGACACCGAGGTGCTCACGTTGAGAAACGATTAAACTTGACAGATGTATCGTTCGTCTTTTCCGATCGTACGAAATGGCACGAGTTCGCTGAAACACTGAGAAAATTCCCATTACTCGAACCGGCCGTGTCGGTAAAATGATTCGATTCGGCAAAGGACTCGTAAGTGTTTCCACTGGCGATTGGCACTGTTCAACCTTTTCGCCGTTCATGGCTGGACGCAAGGTCGAATTAGCGTGCTGTGCGTTCCGTCGTTTGTAACGGTAATACCGGGAACTCGATACCGGCATAGAGAGAGAGAGAGAGAGTCACGTGGACACATTCGCGGACGTTTGATGTACTCGAATATTGATCCCTGCCCAATGTAACCTAGGACCCGCTCGAGGAGGCATGCGGCCTAAGATACAATGTGTCAATTGATCCAGTTGACGAGCGTATCGATGACACAGAATTGTACTCCTCTGGCAAGAATTTGAGTGCCCACCCTCTATGTATATCAGAGGCCCCCGCTGCCGTGCCAGGAAATTGCCAGATATATTGCAACGCGCAAGTTACACGCTTAGGCTAACGATACAATTTATAGCCGGAGGCTCACTCTGCGCGGACGCTTAAGATTTAGATCGGTTAAAACGGCCCAAAAGCCCGGCATAACCGTAAACTGTATCATTGAAAGTTCATGACCCGTCGTTCGCAATCGCCGTCGTTCCGCCGGCGTAATCAGTATTATCCCGTCCCGTTAACGACGACTAATTAGACTCATCGATAGACGCATTTCTATAATACTACCCGTTGCGCAACGAATCGTGGACAGGATGAGTCCGTCAAACGAGATGGATGGAAAAAGAGGGAGGTTGGCGCAGAAGGGCGACCGATGCGTTACGTAACATCTGAGGGTCGACGCGAAAAAGTGATGTCACCCTCGCCATCGTTTATTCGTTCCAATTATCGGATAATCAATGTATATACCGTCCGTCGTCCGGCGCACGGTTAATTTCCAATATTTCATCGTGCCTACCGTTTCAATTTTCGATCGCGAGGCGATGCCCGCGTTTTAATTTCAACTCTTTGCCGCACGAGTGCAAAGGCTCCGATGCTGTTATGTTAATCAATTTTGGCGCACGCCAGCTCACTCGTTCGTTCGTTCGTTCGTACGTTCGTTCGGTATAAACTGAGCCAGCCGCCGGTGAATGTAACGTTACCGGCGTACGCCCGACATTGTAACGCTTTGCAAACGCTTCAAAACAGCAAACCCCAGCACGCCGAGAGACATTAAAGCGGCCGCTCTCGCTCCCGTCATGCCGATGTAATTATTATCGCCGCCTGCACTCCCGTAAACAACGGAGTTATAACCGTGATGCGTTACTACCCCTCGTCTTTGCCAATTATGCCGAGGAAGACAGGATTCTTTATTAGTGTCACTCGACCTTATTAATTCTATGCTTTGCGACTCTTCCTGCCGTTCCTTCTATCTCATTCGTTTTCGGTTGTTCTTTCCAAGCTTGCAGTCGGGCCGAACGTGAGAGAGGAGGGTGTGCAGGGATAAATATTTCGGAATACGGACGGCGTCCCGTAATTTTCCGCTTATTATTCCCCTGCCGAACGTAGATGCGACCCTTTTTCGGCGACGATAAGGGCCCGAGGAGCCCCTGTTTGCTCACCTCGGTATAAAATTGCTTGGGACTTTGACGGCTCGACGGGTCCCCCATACGTTATGATCCGAACGCTTCTATTATTTGGATAGAACCTTTCCCACCCGTGCGCCGTATCAGTTTTCTATCGATGCAATTATTTTCCCTCTCTTTTACCCTATTCGGTTACAACAATATTCAAATATTAAAGGATAACATTCTATTCAAATTCTCCGAACATTATAAAATTTCCAGTTCATACTCAGCTAGTTCCGTCTTAATTCGTAAGCCGTCTAAAAATGCTCGTAATACAATACACTTATACCTAATTCCCAAATCCACAAATGATTTAAATATGCTGTCAATATGTTTCTGAACAATCTGTGCTCACCTTTAAGCAACCGGTTCGAAAATCTTGCCGCGGCGCGCTTGCATTCAAAACAATTATGTTCAGTTTCGGCCGCTGGATCTACTGCAGGCACTTCCGTTATCCGGAAGCACAATGAGTTCCATGCTCGGAACACCCCGGCAAGCCCCGGGCTCGTGAAGTCGATTCCCGATGCGGGCGTATTTAACGGGCTGGGGCAGATTTTCGTAATTGCTCCGTTCGTTTTAACCGCGCTTTATGGCGCTTAAAGCGTAGCGTCCGTGAACGAAGCGCGGCAAGGGATTAGATTCGAAGTTACAGGCAGCCCTTCGGTGTGTAACTCCGGCACGTCGGTCGTCGTTGTCAATTGCTCGGCCTGATACCGAACTGCGAATTTTAACGGTAGACCGTTGCGGCCGTGGCCGTATATACTGCCTTAAGCTTTCGCCGTGAGCGAGTTTCCCCAGATCTGCCCCCCCCCCCCCCTTTCCGTATCGCGCGAGCCAATTATCTCCGTCGGCGATCACTCCTCGAATGGAGCCGCCATTATGTCGACTTTACGTCCGAGCGAGGACCGTCGGCGTAAATAGTTATGCGCCGAGTATAATGGGGAGAGTACCGAAATTACGCTGCCGAGTTAAAAGAGTACCGAACATATTTGAATCGGCTCGTACTCGGTTCTACCGACTTTTCGAATTCCAACGCTGTGTGAGGCGGGTCTAAATCATATTTTTGACTCGGATTAGTAGTGATTGTTCGTTCGCTTTATTTGTTGATACGCTGTGCACCGGACTACGCTCGAATGGAGGCACCATTATGTCTAGATGTCAAGAGGATAGTAGTAAGATGTGTAGGTAGGGTGGATGAAGAGGGGTTTCAAAAATTACGCAACTACATATAAAAGTATCAATCGTAACATTTAACGGAACTATGCGACGCTAACGGAAATGGCAGGTTTAACTACAATTAATAATTACATCGTCCGTAAAGACGTAATTCATTCCGCGTACAGTACTCATTTTAAATAAACACACGATTAGCTGCAATTTCATCAAGCTTTCACTAAATCGTGTACAGAAACCTTCACTCTAAACTTCAAGATAAGAACAGAACGAAATACACATATCACATTTTGTAATTCACGTCATAAAGTGAACGTCGTATGGAAAAACGGGGCGGCCCAATCCAAGTTTCGCATAATTCCGAAGCTGAACGTAAGTAAATGTGTACAAAGGGCGTCGAATCGCTTTATGCAGGATGAGCCGCGATTAGAGCGATCGTTGCATAAAGACAGAGGGCGGTGCCTACGTCACAAGGGGAGCATGTCCGATCGGTCGCCGGATCACAGGGCTAATCTTCGACTTAAGACAACGGCCTCTGATCTTCGCGTGATATACCCACGTCAGCGGGAACTTCTATCGCGGGGAGGATGGCGAGAGGGGACCGTGGTCGGGGGAAGGGGAAGGGGGAGGGGGAGGGGCTAGTAGAGAATCGTGAAACGCGACAACGGGAGAACCGTTTGTCGGATCATCTTCCATTTACCCTTTGCCCCCTGCCCCTCCGCAATCCTCCGAATAGGCCGGGATAGTGGTTAGTCATCGACTCAATAGAAACGTTTCGCTTTGGTGTCTCTTCTCGCACACGTTTGTCCGCCGCCACCAATACAGGCGGCCAGGCATCGCGTGCGTGTATATATCGTTGTACGGAATTAATTATCCGGGATTATTTTGCGGCGACCATTAGTGGCGCACGATCGGACGAGGAAAGGGGTTGTTGGCCAGGGGGGGTGTGGAACAGGGGGTAGGGGCCGGGAGGGGGGGTGGAAAAGGCGAGGCCCGCGCTCTCTCATGGTCCCTGGTCCCTGGCTTTGTGAGATCATTTCTGCTGCCAGTGCTATGGTCCGGTCCCCTTTACTGGTCGAGGGATTGCCTCGGCTGACGAACAATATTACCGGTTCGGTTCCCAGGAATTAATTTGGTTCGATCGAAACCCTGGAAGTGTCGGCGGTGCCCAGATATCGCTCTCGCGTTCTCTTTCTCTCTCTCTCTCTCTCTCTCTCTCTCTCTCGTCCTCTCTCACACACTGCCGATTCACTGTGTTTCCTCTGCGCTTGTACACCCTGATTTCTTAGTGCGACTTGGAGTCGCATCTAATGTCTAACGAAACTCAAAGAAAGTACTTGCCACGGTACACGTTACATAATGCTGAACGTTGAAGAATTGATAAATTTTCTGCCTTGAATAAATTCAGAGGCAGAAGAGGAAAGCGGGAAGGGTACGCGCAGATGGATAAAGTCGCGGACTTCGAAAGGGAGGCTAAGAGAGCGTATCCTCCCGCTGACCAGCGGGATCGGTTCATAAATCGCCTTTCGGCCGGCAGTTCGAACGGACTGTCGGCGATAAGGAAGGATTGGCCCAGGACACGGCCCGGAGTCTGACTCCCCGGGCGCAGGTTAGCCAACCGAGGAGTAGGAAAATCGGAGAGTGGGAAGGAAACACGCAGCGTACATACGCGCCGCCGGTGGGGAGCGATGCCCAGGAAGCATAAAATCCGAAAATCCGTAAAATCCTCGCGATTTCCCTCCTTTCGCCTCTCTTTCTTTCGCTAGCGCGCCTCCTTCGTCGGGTCCCTCTTTCGTCAGTCTAACGCGGCCAACTTCCATCTCCGCACTATCCGTTCTCTCTCCTCTCCCCTCCATACCCCTCCGGCCCGAAATCCGGCGCATTTAACACCGACTGGCTTCCTGAACGTTCGCGCGAAATCTCTGTTAAGCCAGAAGCAAGCCCTGGGCTCACCGACGACATCCGGCATCTCTCGCGCGTGCCATATTTCCGCGACTAAACTCGGACGATCGTCCCTCCCGCTGCTCTTTTCTTACATTTTACCGTGGGGCGTTATGAGTCACGGCCACCCTGCCCCGCCGCGCCTTCCTCATACTCGTGGCTTCCCCGCTTCCTCAAGGGCGAGCGAGAGCTAAACTTCCTGATGAAACGCTGCTCATTGCACGCCGCTGCCTTCTCTCGGCCCTGCCCGCCGAGGCTACCAGTCGTAAAGCGAACTTTTCCTTCAAGTATAATGATAAATTTCAACATTTTTATGGCCGCCGAGCCGCTGTTCACGGACGCGCTGGGTATCGGGAAGGGAGAGATTAATCAGATGTTTTGCGTTTATCGCTGCGAGTCAGCCTGAATCGGTTTAGTTTCCATTTTAGCGTCCCTTGGCTCGCGATAAAGTTGCACGAATGTCACTTTCATTGACAGTTGACCGCTATCCTTATATGACGACGTACGGAACAAGTGCATGAACGAATTAACTGACTGAGAGGGCTGCAAAAATGTGCAGTCGATGAAGCGATCGAGACGTCCAAATATTTATTGTCATCCGCGACCCCAATCACGAAAGGTTCGCACGCCTCCCCCTCCGGGCTCGAAAATCCCATTGGCCCACGCGACCTTCGTCGCGAAATCTCTATTAAGTCGGGAGGAATCTGAGATACGCCGAGGATAGCTATAGCTACGAAGTTGAGGCCAGATCGATCTGGTTCGGTTGCGCGCGCTAGGCATCCTTTCATCTCGGCGTATTTTCTTCTCATCAAGAATATTTGACGAGGGCAACGCTCGGAGTTTCATCCGGGGGCAATTATTTCTGAACTTTGAGCCCCCCTCCGCCCCCTCCTCGCTGTTCTCCTACTCGCTTACTCTCTCGCTCTTGCCCGAAACACGTCCGCGCATCAAGAAGCACGGACGTGAACGTAATCGAGAAACGAGTTTTCGGGGCGGAAAAAGGGAGAAGGGAGGCCACCCTTACTTTCCCGTATAATCTTTCGTTTCTTCATCCCTCTGCCTTTCGGCGAGGTACTTTTCATATTTTTCTTTTTTTTTCTTATTTTCGTGGCTAATCTTTTCCGTTGTCTCTGCCGAGTCTCGTGGCGAACAATTTTATTGGGCTTTCCCGCTCCTCCGTTCGATGCTCGTACATCCTTACGCTCGACGCTGGGCGGTGGGGTGTTTTTTTCAGGTTTTTAAAAGGTAATTTTTTTCCGGATAGTCAAAGTGCCTCTCGGTTGTAGAAGTTTATTGTGGCTCCCGGTATGGTTTATGCGTCTTTGTACCTTAAGCCGTACTGTGTTTCCGCCCGCGCAACCCTTTCAGCACGCCCCCCCCTCCCCCCTCTCGTCCTTTGATTCGACGACCCTTCCGAGACCCAGGAAGAGTTTCGCAGCGGTTGGTAAGACCGAAACGGTGCCCGGGTTCGAAAGCCAAGTAAATCTGTTCCAATTCTCTTAATTCCGTGGCCAAGTTCGCGCTACCCCTTCGTTCTGCCCATCGTCGGCCGGCTGTTTCTTTTCGCAGGGTGCCGAGGAAGGGGGGTGTGCCCTGCGACCGGGCTGATTAACGACTTTCATTAACCCTTCCGCAGTCCCTGCTTTCCTGCGTCAGTTCCTTCACGCGATATCATCCCTCATCTCGTACAGCTCAAATAGTCTTCGGAGCTGGACAATTCTATTACTGTACTCCCACAACATTCAGTTTACACATTTTTACTGGTACTTTTCATATTCTATTTTTAATTTGAGAAACTTTCGTTATTGTTACGCTTCTAGATCTTCCGCCTTAATTTCTCGTATCTATTCTAGTCTGTTCGAGATAAAGTTTTCTACCAAATGGGTCGTGCATACTTTACTTGTTCGTAGCCCACTTTTCGCAATGGATATTATGATAGTTGAGGACTAAAATCCTAAGATTGTGAGACCTAGCCTCGCGTATCGATCAAGCCGCCCAGCTGGTCCCCCGATAAGATATAATCGTAGAGGCTGATAGTGCAATCTACACCGGAGATTAACGCCGCGCAACGTCCGGCTGTAAATTATTTTCCGCCATTCAGCGGCAGTCTTAAGCTCCCACGGCAGTTTGGAATAGTTAGCCGTGGCCCATGCTCGTGTGCCAGCCTCCCTCTATCCACCCCCTTCCCCCGCCGCGTCCGTACGCGAGATTGAGTTTTATACGGTCTAAGTTTCGGGGGAACGCACGCGGCAAAGCCGATGAGGCCGGGGAGCGTAAAGGAAAGTAATAACGTAAAAACCGCGATGATGCCGGAACGAGACAATAAGCGAAATTATACTTTTTCCCTAAATTTACGACCGTCAGGTATGAGGTGTAAATATTAGCGTGTACGCGAGTTTCCTCCTCCTCCCTTCATCGCGTAACAATCTTCCGCGCGAGGTATAAAAAGTCCGCGCTAAGAAGTTTTTTAGCGTTGCCCACTTTGTGGAGAACGATTGTTACATGTACAGTGGATAGAATTTAGTTCGCGCGTAATGTCTCGTTACGTTTCGGCAGATGGTTCGACTCTCGATCGCAGGACACCGCGTAAATAAGGACAACGCTTTTAAGCGACTCTCCACTCTTCCATCTCTACCAACTTCTTTCCTGTCGACAGTCGACTCATTAATCGTCGCGCGGCCCTTCCAATCGTCGACGACTTCTTTCCGTTTCTCTCTCATTTCACTCCCCATTTCCCCCCTTTCGAGCCCATCTTCCGTTCGAGATACGCGTCGATCGTTAGCAGTTCGCGAATCGAGATGGTCAAACGAAAGAAGAGGGCTGACGGGATTATCAGTAATTAGGAAAGTTTCCGAGGGAAACGAGTCGTGCGCGAGTTTAGGAAGTCGGTTAATAATCGACTCGGGACACTTAAAAGGTGTCGATCCGCTCGAAGGAGGAGGACCTCCTCTCTTTATACCGTTCGCGCGCCGATATCATCGAGGCCGAACGAACGTCCAGCCTCGCCGACGTTTCCCGGAGTTCGGGAAAACTTAAATTCCCGAGAAACGACGGCCGTCCCCCCCCGCCAGTAATTACCCGGCTAAAATGGATTGCGCCGGTCGCGAAATGAGTTATTACCGAAGCGGAGACTCTTGCCCGCCTCGGGAAGTTCGACTCTCTGTCGGATGGCGACGATTGGCGAGAAAAATCGATCGTCTTCGACGTTGGAATAGGTACATCGATTGCCATGTAAATGTTGCAAAACTTAGAAACATAGGAAATTGATTGAGAAATAATTTTTCCACATTTTTGTAACGGAGAGTAGATCGTGTTTAACGCATTTGAGTTGTTAACTCATTACATGCGGGGTGTCGCGAACCCGTAAAATAATTCAGGATATTATTTCAGAAAGACAATGCGAATGTAATCATTATCAGTTGTAGAATTCCCCATACCAAAACGGCCTCGAGCGCAAAGGGTTAATACTTTACAGACAATAACTATTACACTATGTAAACCGTAAAAATACCTTTCCTGCAGATAACGATCAGTCGCCATAAAAGGTATTAATACCCTTTCCGGCATGTAATGTGTTACCACAACGAATGTCAGTGATATATGAAATAATATGAGATAAAAAAGTTTACTTGTACAGAAAAATTAAATGTTAGAAGTCATGAATAAGTCAGGTCATTTTTGACTGCTTCACCGAATTTAGCGTTGAGGTGTCTCTTTCGTTTCGAAATAAAATGTTCGCTTCGGCCATAGACGCTGGCCAGGTATGTGTTTATTAAATTCAGGATTAGGCGAGGTCCGACGTTCCGAATTCCAACGTTTTCTCGCCGGGCAGGGATCAACATTGCCCGTCCGTAGTCTCTCCCCTGCATATTCCGTCTCTACGTGAACTTATGCTTACGAGGGTCAACAGAGGCGCCCCGTAATAAAGACGGGACATTGCCTAGGCCATTCACTCGCTCCTATTCTCGTTCGCGGAAGTCTAATCTGTTTCCCGCGTAATTACATAAGCGGACCGTAATTGTAATCGCCCGCTCGCTTACCGCAGACAGTAACGAGAGTAAGAAAGCAAGCGAAAAATGACAGATGTCAGAACATAGGACTCGATAACTACTCATTCGAAGTATACTCCCCTAAAAGTGAACCTGCAGAAGAGCTAAAGAAATCGAATTATATCTTTAAAGTCTCGAACAAAACGTGCAACGGAAAAAGATTCGGCAGTACTCCGGAGTACTTTTGAACGCCGGACGCGTGATTCTTTGCGTGACAGTTCCAGCGGCGGATAATTAGAATGTAATTTTAATTAAAGACGTCCGGGAGGGCGACGAGCGACCGGTTTTTCGACGATTCTCGCTCCCGTCGTCGGTCCGGATTAACTTAACCCTTAAACCCTCGCCCGTTATCTTCCACCACCGTCAGCGCAGTCCTCTCTTTTTTCCAACCCCCTCTACCGTCTCCCCCCTCGCCGGTCCTCCCCTCCGCCTTCCCCACCCCCCTTGTTATATAATCCGCGAAGCGAACCTCTTTCATCTCCGGTCTGCTAGCGTCGTCTTCGGCTTCCTTTGCTTTCTGCCGCTTGCCGCCGGGATAAAGTTCCGCGGTTGCTTATTTTCCCGCGGCTTCTCAAATTATATGTCCAACTTATTTTCCCGCTCGGCTCGCCCCGGGGATTTCCGCGGGTCTCGAAGATTCCACTCTCCGGCGCAAGCGGCAGAAAAAAATGGAGGATCGCAAAGGCCGTGGGAGGGGGGGGGGAGACGCGAGAGGTAGGGTAGAGGGGGAGGGGGGAGGGCGATAGAGAAGGTGGTGAAGAGATCTCGAGGCAAAGGGTGCGCCTGGGCTTTCCCCCCTTCAAAGGGATGAGGACTTTATTAAACTCCAAAAGAAGCGCGTGATTTGCGATTCGATTCGATATCCACCGAACGAAGCAATCTGCCGCGACGTCGGCCGTGGAGCGTTGCGTTTCGACGGATACCTCTAATCATAGATTCGTGTAATCGAGACTTCGGCCTGCCGGGAATCTCACGCTCCGCTTGATGCCGATTTCCCGCCTTCTCTCATCCGTTCCGACGTATTGTGTCATCTGCCGCTCGTCGAGATTCGGCAGACCGGGGGTAGCAATTTGTCTTCGAAGATCAAAATAAAAATTTGTCTTGGAATCAGATATGCGCTTTATCGCAAGACGGCAAAAATTGTAAAAGCGGCAGTCAAGATAATTTTGAGACTACAGATTTGTAGTTGCGTCCTGCTTATTGCCGGACGTGCTTCACGGTAAATGTCTTGGACGCATTTAATTCAGCCACCCACGTCGAAATCTACGGCTTCCTTTCGTCGTTTCCCCCGCATCGGAATTTCACTCTTTCCTTTAACGAGCACTCTTCGCCGCGCTCGTATAACATTAAAACCGTCCATTCCGTCGAACGTATGCGCGCGGCTTCGCGATATGCGAACGCATGTGACTCTTCGAAATTGCTTCGTCCGGATTCTATTTATGGCAATGCGATAGGCAACTTTGCTCAGGCTGCCTTCAAACGATCAACCGTAACCATACAATTCCCAGGCTTTACAAATAATTATCCACACATGTACTGTCGCAACATTATAATTTTTAATTCATAAAAAAAATTATCTCGAAATTACATTTGTTCTGAGTTTGTCCAATTATGTAGTTCGCCCATCTGCTCGCATACTGAATTTGTTACTCGTGTGTGAGAACGGAGTGGATTGCCGGGGGAAAAATGGATGGAATCGGCATGGGGGAGGGCGGGGGTGTAAGAATAGCGAGCAGGGTAAAAGTGGGAGAGTTAAAGTCTTCCTTAACAGTGGTACTAAAGGCGCAACGTGGCTTTGCGGCATCCTTAACGCGGACATTGCGTTGCGCTTAAATTTTACGGCGCGCAGCCCAGACTGACGGATATTTTATATTTTATAATGCCACCCACTAAACCCGCCGCCGGGTTATACCCCGTGCCCCCCCTCTCGCTCTCTCTCTCCCCACCCACTTGTTCCTCTCCTCCTCTTTATTTCCTTCTCAAGCGACCTGAGAGACGAAAGACGCTTTACTTCCCACGACGATGCCATCAAACTAGTCGCCGGCGAAAGGAATTTTAACCGTGACATCGCGGATAGACCGTCCCTGCATTTCTCTCAAACCCCAGTGAATAACTAGCACTATTTCCACCCTTACCTCTCTTTACGTCCCGCAAATGATTTCCGCTGACCTCACCCTCAACCGAACTGCGAACGTATCGCTTATTTCAAAACTTCAACTCTCCTATCACATTAATCACGATTTAATTTAACTTTATGTGTATTTAATTTCAACCTTGTGTTTAATATTTAGTAAAAATTTTATAAGCCCTTGTTTCGGTTGAAAGTTCTGTTATACATTTGAATACTTCTTTTAACTCTACACTAAATGTTAAACTATTAATTTTTAATTATTTCATATCATCAAACTTTTTATAATTTTTTACTAAATATTAATTACGATCGTTCTGAAACAAGTAACTCCGCTTATATAACGAAAGGCCCACATGAACGAAACTTTGCTTCAGCCACTTCGAACGAATCTTTTCTCTTGGCGCCGACCACCGAAAAATAATACTGATAAGACAGCCGGGACTCAATCAGCCGCCAAGCGCCGCAGCGTCGGCGCCGAAATTCGGCCGATCGTGCAGGCGCATTTTGCAGGTATATTTCCGCGCGTCGCCATTATCGCTCGGCGGTCGCGATTTCAAAGCACCTTTGGACACGTTTGCGCGAGCCGACCAATGAATATATCCGCGACGAGCCGCGCCAGAAGGATTGAATTGCGCGGCGGTTTTGCCACATTGCCGCGTCCCGAAAGGTTGCAAGGGACGTCGGCAGGGAGCCGAGCCGAACCGTGGAGGGACGCGGAGGGATGCAGAGGGTGGATGCGGTGAAAAGAGGGGGAAAATCGGCAGCGTCCGTCGAATTATCATCGCGCGTCTGGAATGGTCGATTTCCACGCCGACACACAGGCTGCACGCGCCAGTATTCGTGCCGAGGGCTGGAGTGAGTGAGTGGGATGCGGGAAGGGCGGTCGAGAGTTGGCCGAGGGGGGAGGGGGTCACAAAGGCGATTTAATTAATGGAATTAACCTGATAATGGCCGATGCTCTCTCTCAGGGGTTTGCAATTTCAATTTCTCCGCTGGCTAGAGCCACCCAACCCCCCATCCTACCTCCTGCGCCTCCGCTGCCACCCCTTTCCTCGGCCGCGGAATGCCCCCTGGCCGAGGGGGTTGAAAAGGTGACGCGGCCCGTTACCGCTGACGTCTCGCCGGCAGCGGTGCGGATTAAGTGCATTTCCGAAATTCCGAAACTCGCCAGCGAGTCGTCACCCCCCCCCCCCCCTCTTTCTCTCCCTCTCTCTGTCTTCGAAACTTCGAGCGGGCAACTACTTACGGTGGCCGTCTTCTTCGTGGATCCCTTGCCGCGATCCGATGATGGGGTTAGCTCGTTGGGAGGGGTGGAAAGTGGTAGTGGGGTGGTGGGGGTTGGAAGAGAGTCGATCTTTTTGCTCGCGCATTATCAAATGAAACTGCCGTCTCGTATAAGCTCTCCGTAGTTTTTTGCCCGTTTTAATGAGATTCGCTCCGTTAGTCTCCGTCCCGCTCCGTCTCGGACTCACTCCGTTCCGATCCGTTCCCGCCTGATGGCTTTTTCCTTCCCGAATGTACATCTCACCCCCGTCGGTCGGCCTCAAAGAAATTGCATCCGGTCGAACGATCGGCGATCGTCGCTTTCCGCCGCCGCCGCCCGGCTAATTAATTCGCGACGAAACGATTATCGTTTGATTGCGGCCAGACTTGACTGGCGAATCGGAGCTCGCGCTGGCTCGGGGTGATATTGCCACATCGATTCGTCTGTCTTGCCTCGGAGTTAATAGGTCAAAGGGATACTGCCTCCGAGTCCCGTTCGCGAGGGCCACCGATGCTCATCGACCTTTCCAACGGCGAACGGTGGTAACGATTCAGGATGCGATGGGAGTCGGACATTATTATTGGCGAGAGTGCCAATAGCGAATGAGATAATCGAATTTCGTGCAGAACTTATTTTCTCTTGCTGCTGCAGCGTTAGATTTTCATTTATAATATGTATGATATCACTTATAATATGTACCCTTACTTGCCACGCATCTATTCAAATTACTAACTTAGATAAATTAATACTACCTCGTCCTTGTAATAATCAATTCATAATATGATTCCAATTATTATTGGCGAGAGTGCCAATAGCGAATGAGATGATCAAATTTCGTGTCGAACTTATTTTCTCTTCCTGCTACAGCGTTAGATTTGAATTTACTTATAATATATACCCTTACTTGCTACGTATCTATACAAATTACTAACTTAGAAAAATCTATAGTACTTCGTCCTTGTAATAATCAATCCGTAATATGATTCCAATTCAGTGATGCTACACATATCTGTTTCTGTATACCGAATATTTGTTGAGGCTCTAAACACAGATTTACACTTAATCGGTAACAAACGACCGTGTTACTGACGTACGTCAATAGAACGAGACGTGAATTTGTGGCCAGAAGTTACTTTGGAAAAAATCGATATATCAGTGCGCGGTACCGGAGTCAGAGAAGGTTAGAGCGCCGATATTTATTCGTAATACGAGCGTGGAACGTATCAGCGTTTGGTTTGTCGGTCGACCGAAGGCTGGCGAAGGAACGAAAATTTATGGTCGTTACACGAAGGATGCGCGTTCGATCGAATTCCCGACAGGACAGTCCCTCTTCCTCGCATTGCTGCGAGGACTCAACCCGAATTTTCCAGCGCGGCGAACGTTACACGGCCCGTGCATTTCCGGCGTTCCCTGGGCAGCGCTGACAATATTTACAGCTGGCGCGGCAGGCGGCGGACGCGCAAATACGACATAAATTTCGTCAAATAGAAACAAGTAGTTTGTCCGGGCCGGCATTGCGGTGCTACGCCCTTGCATTGTTACGGACATTCGGCCATGTACCGTCAGCTATATAACGCTTCCAGTCAGCCGACAAGACGAAAACTCTGATGTCTACTTACCTACATCCTGATTAATTCTACCACCCATCGTTTCAAATTCGAAACGCCAGTCAAGATATGCTCGAGCATTCAAATTTTAATTACTCGTTTAAAATTACGTTGCGCAAATATATTCATATTTTCGTATTTGAAACGATGCAGTCTGTTTGCAGTCATTTAATTAATCGTATGCAAAAGTGTTTAAAACTCAGTGATATCGAAACGCGTTGATGTTTTCACACTCGAAATTATGCAAAGTTTGCCGTGAAATCAGCGACCCGGGAAGTATTCGATTCTCGATTTCGACGACGGCTCGTTCGTCAATAACGTAAAAACGAGTAGCGCGGATACAGATCGGAACGGTCGATTGCGTACGGTCGAACGAGAGGACAAAGACATGACGGGAGAGATCACGGTACATGGAGCAGGGGGAGAGGGGGGAGGGGGGGGGTCAGTACAGTTTTGTCTACTTGCCGTAACACGCTGGGACACAGTTCGCGCAACGCGGCGCATCTCTGTGCAGACAATTATGACTGTGATTTGCGCAATGTGCCGCGCGCCAATATTGGCTAATAACAGTAGCTTTGTCACGAGCTACAAGCGGCGGCGGACGTTTCTCTCTGTTGGCCAACGCTCGCCCAACTAATAGAACGCTTCCTATCATACGTCGTACTACATTGCCACCTGTTTCGCGCGATGCGTTCGACGCACCCTGCGTTTCGTCCGGAATGCGCCAAATTGAACGGACGCAGACTTGATCGACCTTCGAACCGAGTGCACGGCTAATTCTAAACAACTTTCGTTTCACGAGAGACGCGTACGCGCGAAATCCGCACTAGGCCCTTATTTATTCGAATATACGTTGCATTGTACCAACTGTAAGGTGGAAATCTTCCTTTGGTTAGTATTCAATGGTTTGGATAGTATTTTCAACATAGGTGCCCGCCATGTATTCTGTGATTCCCCCATTTAAGTAACTCGTTCGACAAAGTTCGTATTACGAATAATAGTTCCGCTTTTGCCCCATACTTAATATAAGGATATAAGATTCAATAATTTTTAAACAGGTTGGGCGGTTTTGCCCCAGTTCCGGGGCAAGTCCGCCTTAGCAGCACTGTTTTTAATTGATTAAGAAAATCATAAGTTTCGGAAGATATTCTTAATCCAAATTAATGCTATTAAAGAATAAACCATGCGCTAAATAAAAACACTAACATTATTAGGTTTCAGTGGAATTGATAGAAAATACATCAGTTTAAAGTAAAGTTTACAATTTCTGGGTCCGGTTTACCCCACTTCACCTTATCTGTCTACGCTCGTCACGTTCTGCGCAGGCACAATAGATCGCGAAATTGTGTCATCAAATCGCAACCTGTAACTCGCCTCTGTCGTCGACAAGACACGAACGTCTCCTTCATCAATCGGCGCGCTGGCCGACAAGCGCAAAAAGGGTGTCCCGAGCGGATTGGAAGCGATAAGCGCTGTTACGAGTGCGATTCGAAGTCAATGGCGCGATGGGGTGTATTTTGAAATTCACAAACCGTGCACGACCGGGGCGGTAATTAAACCTGTCAGGGCGCCCGAGACGTAGGGAGGCATAATCGACAGGTGTACGTGTCGTTTTACGTAAACCGGCTAAATAAAAAGCAATGGAGGTGCCAGCGGGGCGGCCGACATTTTTGTCCCGGGAACACGAGGTCTTTTTACACCTTCCGCCCTAATAATTGGTACATGTCAGCGCCAGAAACAAAACGCGCCCCCCCCCCCCCCCCCCCCCCCCCACCATCTCCTCTCTACCGAGCCTGATTTTTCTGCCGGCGGACACGCTGTCGGCGAGTGCATTATCTCAGCGCCGATCGGATCGATTTAATCGAGGCAGGAACAATATCGTCACGGCCCTCGACATTATCATTACGAAACGAACGCGAAGTCAATCATTCCCCGCTGAATGGGGACCGTCGGCCAAATTTGTTGCCGGCAATTTCCCGAATCACCCCTTTCATCCGCCGACTCCCCCGAACATCGTCGACGATTATCACGCGAGACATAATATTCCCTGCGCGGGTCAAGCTTTTTCCGCGACAGCCGGGAAAGAGGAAGCGGCGCGCGCAGAGCAAACGAAATGATCGGTTTACGCATTACCGGATCGGGCAAGCCCCGATCCTCAAGCATTTCAATCTCTTACCCCCGGAGTTCCCTCCTCTTACCGGCACGCAATCTCTCCGACTCTCTCTCGAAACAAAGTGGAAACATTTTGTCGACTTGAGGCGGGGGTGGGGCGGCCGACGCGGGAGGACAGATTGGCCGGAGCGTGGACGGGGCATATAATATACCCTCGTGAATGTTTTCGATATATCCTTGACTACGGCAAGCCCGGACATCTCTCTTTTATTATTTCGTTTCCTCCTCCGAGGCGGAATCCTATTGTATTCCACCTGTTCCTTCCTTCCTCTCTCTCTCTCTCTCTCCCCTTCTCTCTCTCTCTCTCCTTTCACTTCCACCCCTTACCTATACGTGCCTCTTTCGTGTCTGACGGTCCACGAGAAATGAGCCGTGACAAAGTCGCTAAATTGAATAGTAGCGTCTGGGTACGTTTCGAGGACGCGTATATGTGCATCAATAAATAAACCGTGGCCCCGGCGCGGAACGAGTGCCCGGAACGAATACGCGGGGACAAACACAGGTGCGCGGCCGTATGTAAGCAGGAAGCAGCGGAGGCAGACGGGGCTTCGTGGCCAGTGCGTTTTCCAATATTGTCCAATACCGTATGACGTATATACGGTGCCGCAGTCGTTTCTGCCACGATCGTTTCCGAGCCCTCTGCCCGAACGACGACGATGACGACCGCTACCCCTGCCGCCACTAACACCATCTACCCTGTTGTCTTTCTACCCCCTGCTACCCCCTTCCTGCCGCTGCATCGATGCACGCTGAGAAGTTCGGTCACTCCTGACTCGGGCGAAAGCTCGCGCTCACACCTTTTCCTATTGGCTCTCTCGATAGGCTTGTAAATCTTTTTCGCATAGAAAATTTAGAGCAGTACACCTCGTGTATCGATGAGAAGAACATAAAATATTTATGTGACATTTTGGTTGAAAGCTTGAATATACATGCACAAAACGTTGTGAACAATTAGTTAGTGTTATTTTCATTTCATAAAATAAGTGCCTCGGCGGTAAGAAATTGCCCGAATTCAAATGTTAGTGGTTGGCCGGTACCTTAAGGACGGAAGTATATATCGATAAGGTTCTCATTTGCAGATGTTGAGAGTACCGCCGAATACAGGCAAAAATTAACTATATTATGTTATTCTTGCATACGACGGCTGCTTAAATGACGAACAAATCGTGGCTCGATAAAATGAAACTTTTAACCAGCAACGTTCGCCGTTAAATCATCGCAGTTATTACAGGAAACGAATTACACGTCGAGCGGATACCGGCGAGTGCGATAACGGGCGAAAGTCGTAGCTCGTTTGGGCATAAGTACATCGGCGCGAGAGTGCCTTTATTTTCAATTTTCATAATAGCCGTATCGACCGGTCTGCCTCGAACGGGCGCGGAGCCTGGGACGAGCACGTAGTGGGTTGGCGGGACGATATAATCGAAAGGGAGGTGTGCAGGGGGAAGGGTAGGGTTGGGATTCGAGAGACACGGGCGAATGCGTGGAAGACGAAAAGAGGAACTGAGAGAGAAGCGGCGGATGGTTCGGGGGGTTGAAGGGGGTTCAGCGCAATAGTACGGGGGTAGATATCAATCATAGGGGCTCAAGCCTGTCAAACCCTCGCCACAGTGACTGCGGCTGACGATAAAGACGCCCGAAATCGAGTGAGACAATGGTACGTCGATGTTCTACGTCTTTAACGAGAAATAAATTGTCGCGACACTCGTTAACCTTTCCTTTGACAATCTCGAACCTTCGATTTGTCGCTCCGATTTCTCGCCAATGACGTACAGCGATCGTCTCCCTTGTCAATATCCCTTTGTAACACTGTTAAACACACGTTTACCTGTGTTAGATTTGGGTTATCAACGGCTTATCCGGCTGAATAAAATGAAAGAGGAAATCATCGTCGCCGATTATTATTACACCACCTCCACCGAACAACTGTACAATTCCATAACGCGGTGAAAATGGAAAAAGCGGAAAAAATGAAAAAAAAAATAATAATTCGTATCGTCGCTTTATGAACGTCGTTAAATGTTGCCCCCTCTAATAATATCCCATCCGCACAGGCGATTGCGCTGGGAAACATCAATTCTCGCGCGCGATTCGGCACGTGCGGTTTCCCAGTCAATAAAAAAAAATAAAAACAGACACAAAACCGTATACAGGTCGCGACCGGGACGCTTGGCGCTGGATTTTTACAGGAAACGAGCTTTTGCCGTTGCCGCGGAAGGTCGTGCTCACCACCCCTCGCAACCTACCCCCTGTACATCGACGGCTAACGAACTCTCACGACACGAGGGCCGGTACGCAGAGCGAGGGGTGTGGAATGAGAATGGAAAACAATAACTTTTCCATTTGCCGCGCGAGATATTACAGTGATATAAACGCTGGCTTCGCGATAAAACTAAAACGAAGACATCTCACAGGTTACATATCTGTGTATCTCAGGCTGAAGACTTCGAACCTAAAATCGTCCATTTTCAGATCTGAATCAAAATTTTCTAGCCAATGTTCAAACAGTCAAACTCACAGATTAATCTTAGGGTATTCGTAACAGAGATTGTCAGATCGAATGTGTTCGACGTGCGAGCGTATTAACATTTTTGTTCGCTTCCTGTTGCAGATGGCAGAGGAAACCTTGGCGGACGGAAACGGGAAACTGCGGAAATGTGGGATGCTGCCCTTCTGCAAACGTTGACTGAGCCCTCCCGCCTTCCTCGAGCTCCGCAGGGCCGCGTCTTTTTCGGTGAGTGACTTTTCTTGCTACCTTTCGCCGGACGCGGATTTAACAAGCCGGAACGACTGAAGGACGGCCGGTACTCGCCGAAATGAGAATTTCGGGACAGGCAATCGTGCCTGCGCCGGCTTACTAATGACTACACTTGACTCTCCATCTTTCGCGCTGCTATCCCGACATTCTCTTTTTTTTTTACGCGGTATTGCGGGCCACTGCTTTTTATCCGAGTGCCCGGCGTTGTTTGAATACGCCAGCGCGGATGGAAGGATCAATTACCATCTAAATACAGTCGGATAGACAGATTGCCGTTAAAAAGTTGAACGCGTAGCTTCAAATTGGGCTCGAACTCGTAGCCACGTAATCATGCTATTGTACCGCTCGCGGTCGTACTTTGTTCGTGCCGGAGTTTGAGTTTTACCTGTCGAAAATTGAAGGGTGGAACTGTTACGAAGTCAAACGACTCGTGACAATACACACTGCCGAAAAGTCATAGCGCGCGGTGGATGGCCAACAAAAGCTATCTTTATCCGGCAGGGCAAATGTTTGCCTACGAATTTCGGTCATCTATTATTGATCAAGGTCCGATAGCTAATTTGCACGGCATCAAACAACGCGAACATGTTCCAATTCGGTGTTTATCGAGCGGACCGGTATTGATCGCGGCCGCGAATCATGTCGAATTAGAAAGCTTCGCGTCGGTCAACTTTTGTGGAACGATAGACGTGATCTCTCATTTGCCGTTTTTTTAACGAGTCATACGCTGAGCTGAACGGATTGCGGAATACGGCACTCGACTCGTTAAAATCATTTGATCCGCCATTTTGCCCTCGAATTAACATAACTCTTCGAAACGATCGGTCGGCTTGCCGAGCTCGATGACCTTTGCCCTCTGAATTTTCTTTCTTCTGGCTCGCATAAAGTTCGCAGAAGGCCGAGAGCGTGCCGTTTCGTCGCGGCAGAAATGCTTTTAGCCGTTCGATTGTTCCTGACTCACCCCGTGCGGCCGTATAGGGTGGGTGTAAATGCGCAATATCCAAGCCAGCTGTCCGCCATCAACGTCTTCGTACGATTTATCGTGACGTAGCACGCGAGCCGGAAACGTCGCTCGCCCGCTCGTTCGTTCGCCTTTCCGCCGGAAAAACTTTTTCAATTCGTTGCGCCAATCTCACTTATTAGCGGCCGCGAATTCTTTCGGCTATTCATTATCGTCCGAGCACCGCTTCTTGACTTCGGGGATATCAATCTCGTTCATTTCCGCTGTTTTCGTGAAGCAGCCAGAATACTGTAAAAATTCGGTTCTCGCGACGATGGACGTAAATTGATTTGTAGGAATTTAAAGTACGTCCCATATCACTGTGAGTCGCTTATTTTGAAGGTTGTATTTGTCACATCATTTTTAAGTCAAGTCTTATCTAATTTCATCTTTCTAAAATACTGAATTACGTGACCTGCAGAGAGCCACTCTATTTATTATATACGTAGGTATCAGGCTGAAAAATAATAAGTAATATTAATAAAATGTCCTCGTTGAAATGCCATATGCTGCCTTTTATGAAACCACGACGGGCTCCGGCTGGATGGAGGAAAAACAGGCTCAGACAAGAAAAGCGTGGCCAGCGGGCGTGAATATTTTATAAAGAAAACGATAATCGGGCGCCCGGCTACAAGGCCATTACCTGTAATTAATAGTAGCATTGTGCCCGAGGAATGACCTTTTTATCGGCGATGCACGCCCGCGGTAATCATCCTCGCCCGGCGACATTAATATTCTTTTTTATCGTCGTCGCCCTGCCCACCGCCAGTGTCGTGTCGGACGCGAAACTTCAACGACATGATTGAATTTCGGCGAATGAGAGAGGACGACGAGGCGGATAAGTGCGAAACGTGTCCTTCCCGTTCGACCCATCAACCTTTTCAGCGACGTTAATTCGTAACGCCAGCTGCTTGCTCTTTTTTTGTCCGCTTCCGGCAAATTTAATTGTATGCCATTCTCCGTCTGGCGAGTGTTCAAGAATTACTGGCATTGAAACGATAGGCGGTTAAATTAATGAAAGTTGGCTTGGGACAATACCTACATTAACGTTACTATATAATATTGCGTTTCCGGTAATTCGGTCAGTGTTATACTTGTAACTACTAAAATTCAGTGATTTGGAACTGAGAGACATTGACTTTACGTAATCAAGCTAAAAATAATATAATTTAACATACTAGAGTTGAAATAGCTGAAAAATTAACGTTACCAGAAGTATTTACGCTTCCTTCAGCAAAAGACACGAGAGAAATGTGTCGATAATATGCGTTTATGCGATTTCGCTATATATGCTAAGCAAAGTAACTCTGATTTCATCACTTAACATCACTTCATTGAGTTACGAGTATGAACGTAACAAGGCACAAATCACGCGCACGTCACTCGGCACATCGCAATCGTCCCGCAATAAGCTGCAGATATAATTACGGCACTGGCCAATAATTCATTCTAACTAGTCTCCAAATAGAATTCCATCTATTGAATAATATCAAGCATTTATTACTCGAAGCCTGCGTGTATCGCTTCACCTCCGCGTAATATCGTATTACTGCAACCCTCAACAAACTTCCGAAACAGATATTTTTTTCGCTCGCCACTCGGGCAGAGAAAAAAAACGCATTTCGTCAATCGAAGCGCAATGAAAGGGGGAGGGGGGGGGTGAGGGTAGCGGGCCGCAAAAATTGCGCTCGCTGATGCCGATCGAGCGTTCCGGGAAATAATTCGGCGCGAGGTCAAAATTTTGCGGCCCGCTTTAAAGCTCGGCCACGGTTGCCAACGTTAATGCTATTCCGGCACAGTGGCGAGCGAAATCTCGACGCGTAATGGCGCGCGATGCTCGCTTGGCATAAAGAGGGAGCCCTGCGACTCGATCGAGAGATATTAATGTAGCCGATTAATGGTCTAAACATTACGTTGATCGTCATTAGCCGCTCGCCGTCCGCAATATTCTCACAAACGGCCCGGCGGACGATATCGACCGACGCCTCGCGCTCCCGAACGGATGAAATCCGAGTCGTTGTAATGCCGTGTAACGAGCCTGTACTACATGCCAACGCGCGATCGCGTACCTCGCGATTACGTTAATGCGCCCCTAAAATGGTCGCGCGCGAGTTTGTTACGCCGGAAATTATGGTCGCGGTATGCGCCCTGAATTTTGAAAGCGGGCCACTTTTTCGAACAGAGGATAGGTAATAAGTGATATAACGGTATTTCCATGAGGTGTGCTCGTTTGAAAACAATTTGGGAACGTTAGGAGTTCTTTGATTTCGTTGATCATTTTGGAGATACCTTGAAAAAAGATTTCTTTTAGATATATAAGAATCGTGAGAGCAATTTCGTTTAGAGGATAAAATGTAAACGCGGAAAAATGTCGACGTTAAAATGGAGTCTCGCGCGTTTCAAAGTGAAGTGCTCATATGACCGCGGAGAATTTTCGGCTTGGAGGCAAAGGGCGGGTTATTTATTTTGATTTTTTCCCCACTTTTTGGACGCTCCGGCTAAAAGAGTATGCGCGCAGCGACGGTTAAGTATGCGTGGCATGCTCGCAGTCCGCAATTTAGTATACTCGTCCGCAGGCCGCTGTATTGAATTGATATTCGACGAATCGATGTAGGCGCGTTTGAAATTTGCCAGATTCAGCTTGCGCTTGAAAGAGCGCGTTTCGGAATTTTTTTCTCCGCGTCGGGTGACATTGTCGGGCGTCGAGCCGTTGTGATTATTAAACGATTAGCGTTCCGCGGCAGTATATTTCCCGCTCGTCGTCTTGAATAATATGTCCTTGTTGGCTGGCGTTGGCGAACGATTCACGGATTGATTAATGAGAGGGACGCTTGCGGTTTTTACGCGCACCTGCGATCTGCCCCTCCCCACTCTTCCCCTCCCTCTCTTCCCCTCCCTCTCTTCCCCTCCTTTTCTTCCCCAAAGCCCGCTGTAATTAATGAACTGCGCGTTCCGGAATCGCTGTATTGAGATTATGATAAATGCTCGCAAATCGCACCCAACAGAATTGAGAATGCGACGATCGAACACAAGAAGTCTTCGCGACACAAGAAGTAACGTAACAAAGCGAGACTTTGCACGTTCGAAGAAACATCTCGATCGCCGACGTATTTTTCGCGAATCATCCTGCTCGCCCAGGTACAGTCATAATTTTCCGTATAGTCAGCATTTATACACTTTCATAATAACAGTATTCTCCACATTCAGTTACCAGGAAAAATTATTTCCATCTCATTAGAAGATAATTCAGTATAAGCTGAACGTGAGAATCTATTTGAATTCTACGTTTATTTCGTTCGCATGTAAAGGACGAGAAGAACTTGAGCGCGAAAGGATAGATTATCAAGATAAAAATTTGCGGAGAGAAAAGGAGAAAGGGTGTCCGAGTCAAAAATAGCGTGGCCGGTGAAACGGCATTGCGCAGGGATCGACTGCCGTTTAAGCTTCTTAAGCGTTCCGTTCGCCCGACCTCGGGCCATGGGACACCATTGAAACGGCGATTGATGAGTTACGTGCCGGTTGCATGGGCAATTTCGGGAAATGGCTCGGATCACGTGGCCTTTCAGCTCGCGACTGTCCGCTTTTCGCGTGCATTCCGGGCCACGGAAAGCCTGCATAAAGAACGACCACTATCCACCCTCTGCAAGGATTTATTCCCTCTCTTCCCTCCCCTCCCTCTCCTCTCCTCTCCGCTCTTTTTTTATTTTCATCCAACGTCGCTCCTTTTAACACTCGTTCCTGCCACTCTCTTGATTCACGTCCCAGTGCGTTTCATCTATAATCATCGTTGTCATTCTTCTTTCTTTCCCGCCCAATAGCGAGTTACAGTACTTTCATTGTCTCTTTCACAGTTTAGATTAAACATTCTCACTCCCGAGCTTTGTCATACTTTCTTCCCCCCCCCCCCTCTCGCTCTCTCTCTCTGTCTCTCTCTATATTCGTGTGTTCTCTCGCGGCAATACTCTTTCAACCCTTCTCCCACTTGGCGCACCCCGCCCCCCCACCCACCCACACTCCTCTTCCTCGTCTCGTCCACTTTCGCTCTTCGATTCTTTTTGCGACCCCTCGCCGGCTCAATCGCTGAATACATACCCCTCTTCTGCACTTTTGATTTCATACGTTCTCCCGGCCATTGACACCCATTCTGTTTTGCCCCCCGACTTTATCTCTTTCATCCGCTGTCCCACTCAGCTGCGCCGAGCGGAGCGGCGGGCAGAGTTGACATACATTTCGAATACATTTCGAACGACACGTCCCGCGCCTCTCGCGCGACCACTCTTTTTTTTTATCTCCCTCCCAACACCTTCCCCGTTACACCTGGACATCGTCGACTCTCGTTATCGTCGCTTCCACTCTCCGTGCCCCGTTAACGCACCCCAACCTCTCCAACCTTCGACCTCCCCACCCCCCCAACTCTTGGCCGAGGGCCGGGGCACAAATTATTTTCGCGCCATTCGTACGTCGCAATTTTTACTTTCGCGCCGCTCGTAATTACGCGCTCGTAATGACGTAGTTAGGCAGGGGGGGGGGGGTGGAAATTCGCATTGTCATTCCTCGACAGTCGTCAGCCAACTCTCAACGGTCCCGCTGAACGGGGAGGGAAGGGGGGTGAAAATAAAATTCCTCCCTATTTTCGTCGCGTGCAATGGCATCTGATTAAGCTCCCCTTTGACGCGTTAAGCGGACTCGAGGCCTTCTATCGAGATGAAAAAATTGAAAGGTAAGGTGGCTGCCGCGAAGGTTCCGTTCGTTCCGCTGCGCGGCGATTTTTCTTGAAAAGTGCGGACGTAACGGAATTTTCATGCGCGACGGATATCGACGCGCGTAACTCCGGCTCGTATAAGCGCCGAGCCTCTCCTCTGGTCGCGTATCCTTGCCGACGGAAGAACACGCGGAATGGTTCGCGAATGCGGATTGCCGGAGAGCCGTGCGTCATTGACGTGGCCATACCGCAATAGGCGACCGCCCTATATGCATCTCACAATGTATGCCTCCGTGTATGCATCGATGTTCAGCCCGGTACCATTGAACAGCATCGGTTCGTTGACCTCACCCTCTCTCTCTCTCTCTCTCTCTCTCTCTCTCTCTCTCTCTCTCTCTATTCACTATCGGGTCAATCGACGCTTTCCTCCGAAAAGGCCAAAAAGGCCAGGGCCTGAAAGTTCCAAAAACTTGCGACCCCAAAAGCCTCCCGAACGGGTTTTCAACCTTTTCCCCACCGTTTTGCCAGCCGCGTGCGCGCCGACGAGCGACGTGACATTATTTTGACAGTGAGCCACATGGTGGGATCTGCAAAAAGAGCCGGCTTCGCAGGAGTGCCCGATAGAAATCAACAGCGGTAACAATGTTATTCACGCTGCGCAACAGTAGGTACGCGCTCGACGCGTTCTGCATGAAACACTTTGCGCCGAGCGTCGACGCGTACATTGATACGTACGGATGTTAATTATGTCAATCTTCCTCACATCGACTGTCCTCACCGAGAGCGTCGTTCATCGATCGACATCGCTTCGCAAACTATTTTCCCAGCCGGCGCACACTCGCCCATCGCGCGGAAAATAAATGCCATCCGATTCCCGATCAATAGAGTCCCTCGTTTGTACGAATGTATGAATATCAATTCTGCGCGCGCGATGCGTACGTCGATTCCCGAAACCGAGCTCTTATTTTTTTTGCCCCCCCCCCCCCCCCAAACATTTTATTTTATATTCTCCGGTTTATTTTTTCATCCGCCATCCCCTTCCGGGGTCTACCACTATGTTTAGCTCGCCCCGTACGAGGAAGTGACACACGATCGTGCGCGTGCCCGCGCGCGCGCGCATTTGCACGCGCGCAACGCCGGTCGACCTCTTCGCGTGTCAAAAATTGGTCCGTTGAAAATGATAACTACGCGCCCTCGCGCACACCGTATAGGCAAACGTGGCGCGCTCATATGCGTTCGTATGTGTTGCATACGAGTGTGTGCGCGCGTCAGCGTTCGTCTGCCATGACGTTGAATCTCCGCATCACGATTCGTTTCGCCGAATTTTTCCCCTCGGCGAGCCGGGCCGCCGTCCTCCTCCCCCCCGAACCGACCCTCCCGTTCCAACATACGTTGATCGAACGATATCTGTTTCATTGTTTTTCACGCATTGCCTGCGAGCGAAATTGAAGGCAATAAAGGTATTAGGGAAATTCGCGCGCGCGAGCTCCCCGTTGTAAGACTCGAAGACAACAGGTTATTTTTTTTTTTTCGGCGTTTTCCAGTTTGCGAGCGCCCACTCGCGCGCTCCGCAGGGGTTGCGGATTAAACGAAAAAAAAAGGTGAGCGAGAAATATGATAAAAAAAAAGTATGCGCGTGTGTTTTCATACGCGCTAGGCGATAGCAATTACTTGGTAATACATCAAATGCCGAGCATTGGATATGTCAAACATTTTTTTTTATTTTCGCGTCGATCAAGCCTCGATATTGAAAATGAAGAAAAGAGGGTTGGGGCCGAGGGGTGTCGGGGCTGAGGGGGTGGAGGAACGGATTAATCCGGACTTTCCGACCGCGGATCGCCGTAACGAGACACGGTTAAACCGCGTTAAGTGAACGAATTTAATCTCGCGATAACCCACCCGCCCCGATCACTTTTATTTCTCGGACTCGCCATAGCGATTTATTCGCTCGCTTCAGTTTCTATATATTTATAAATTAATTTCAATTCCCATGTCACTCAACCGGCCCCGTTTCATTCTCAAAGCACACATTGGCGCGCTGATTTTCACGCATCCCCCCCCCCCCCCCCCCTCGTCCCCGTCTCTCACCCTCCAGCAGCCTCAAGCCAATTATTATACGCATCCGTTTTTGTTTCTCTTGCTCAGAGACAACTCGTTTCATAAATTTCTCCCCGAGTGGCCAGCGGCCGAAGAAACGAGCGCAACCACCCCCGTGCGTCCGTGGCTGGGGGTGGGTCCGGTGTCTGTTGTTGAATAAAAAAAAGGGGCGAAAAAAACGAGCGGGTAAACAGGTTGCTGGGACAAAATGAATTTTCACACATCGTCAAGCGCATTTCGTTTCGCGAGCTCTCGTCTCTGAACGATTAAACCGCGCGATGTACGGTGGCGCGAAAATTTTATAAATATCGCACTGTTTTGCCTCCGTCTGCCACCCTGCCGCTCACCCCTCTCATCCATCCCCGTTTCGCTCCCGGGATCCCCGATATGGAGCCTCGACGTTCGGATGCGCGGCGTGATTTTTACCTCGATATTTGTTGCTCAATTTCGCTTCTTTCTTGCTGCAAGAGAGTCCGGCGGAATGAACTTAGAGATATAGGTTCTAAATCGTGTAATTCAGTTCAGTATTTTTTTACAATGTCCTGCAATGGAAGTTATCGAAAGCCACGACTCTCAACCAAATTTAAAATTAAATATCACGTAAATATACCGTTTACTCCACGTTAATCATAAATTATATGATACCTCATTTTCGTTTTAAATATGGACTTACACCACTTTCAAAATAAACGGTCCAAAGTCCGAATTGCCAATTTAATTCGAGCAAAAGAAAATTCACATCTCCGAGTTTTCGATTTCTTCATTGATTTCTTTACGCCATTGATTCGTTCGAAATTCAGCTTTCGCCGAGTGCGTCTGTTCATACTTAGTTTCTGCCTGCGGGGGTGGGGAGAGGGGACAGAGGTCGTGGTAGGTCGCACGTACGCAGCGGAGGCGACTGAATTCTTGCAGGAGGGTTGTCGCAGGTCGGCCGTGCGTCGCGCACAGTTATTTCGTCTTAAATATCGTGGGCGAAGTTTCCCGAGTAAACCGAGCCGGTCTGCGGGGTCGCTTGGGACTCATCTAGGGCCTCGTAACGCCGTACGGCGGATAAATTCATTATCGCGACGCCAAACAACGATCGTGTCCCACTTGAGAGCGAGAGCGCTAATTAAAGTACCGACGTTTGCGGCGAGTAAACGCTCTGCCTTCTTTCCTCGCCTCGACCAACCCCCCACCCTCTCCCATTACTATAGCTCACCCCCTAAAGCCTCATCGTCTCATCTAAAACCGTGCTCCGGCGTTTTGTCATGCGATATTTTCTCGGGGAAAATATTGAGGCCGCGCGCAAAGCGGAGAGTAGTGCAGGGGTGCCAACGGCGTAATGATTAACGTGCTAGGCCTGAAGAAGAACAATATAGTAAAATGAAAACAAATGCAATCCATACATAGCAGGAATAGAACACCCGTTATTGTACTTGCATCTCCTTCACCTTCTTGTATCTGCAAGTTGCGATATTATCGGGCAGAGAATCGTAGCAGAAATCAATTCAGAATTAACATCCAGAAAATCGATGTCGACTGATGTTGCATTTATCACAGATTTGAAAACAACCCCAAAGCAAGTGACTCTGTCAGTATTGAACTCTCACTTCTGTGCACAGAAGCACACGATTCAAATGAACGACATCTCGATTTTGGAAACCCGCCGGGAGTCATTTACGGCCGTCATTTGTGACGCAGCGAGTAGGACGGACTGATTCGATTAAGGCGTCGTTCAAAGTGTCGCCGGAGATTTCCGCTGATATTACACACGGGACGGTGGGGCTCGCTAATATTTTACAAACTTCGTCGGCCCCTGACACCGCGGCTAATCCGCCCGGCCAACGGCGTGAAACAATTATCAGGCTTGTTTGTTGAACGTCGTCGTCGCGCGCGCGCGCGCGCGCGCCGTCCCCAGCCCAGCCGCCTCTTACCTCGTTAATATTTAGCGAGCAAACTTTTAACTAATTCGTCGAGTACACTCGCCGAAAGACTCCGGACGATTTTCATATCCGCCATTGCATATTCAGGGCGAGGAAGCAGGGTGCCGAGATGAAAGGGGAGCTTCGAGGCTGGCAAAGTGTTTTGCGTGACGCGAGCGGCTCGACGCGGAAAATACTCGAAATTTTCCCTGATTTTCGCCCGATCGACGCGGCAAATCGAACAATTTTTCTATACCCCCTCTTCTCTATTTTTTTTTCGTGAAAAATATCCCGCCTCAATTGGCGGATATTGATATTTCGCTTCGGGGCATTGTTATTTTTCTGCTGGAATAGATTTGAGGCTTTATGATGTGTGTAAAAAAAGAGAGAATCGCTCGCCGCCGATGAAAACATCCGGTCGGACAATGCGCCGGGCAACTATTGCCAATCGTTATACCTCGAAAATGTTGAATGTTGTCACCTATTCTTGAAGGATGCCGCTCGCTGATAGGGGATGGAAATAAAGCGGGGGAGGTGTAGGAAGTGAAGCCCGCCTAAACCCTTTTCAGCCCGCGTCCAACGTCCGGAAGTGAGAAATAACGCGCCGCGCCGCCGCTTGCCAGCCCCTCTGGCAGGCGAAGGCCAATAAGAAGTTTCGGTAAAACGAGACTTTACGATTTGAAAACTCGGCGTGGCTTTTATTGCCGGCCGACGGCGATCTTCCGGGCGCGAAGAGGAACGTGCGTCGGCAAAAGTCGAGCAAGAGGGATGGATCCTGGCGAATACGTGCAAAAGTGAGAGGGTCGGCAGTGTGAGTAAGGGGAGGGGGGAGGGAGTGGGATTCATGGGGGTTAGAATACGTGAGCCCCAAGGCGCTCGATTATCAAGCTAGCACGCGCCAGAACACTGGATGTGGATAATTGGGGGCTGCCTCGAATCGAGCTTCCGGTTTGTCGTTAATGAGCATCGGCGTCGGGAGATTAACCTTTGAACTCGCCGACTCTTCGTCCGACGCCCGCTCGTACACTCAATCGTCGTCCTTGCTTCGGTAAATATTCGAATTTCGACGATTGTCCAGCATATCCGACAGGTTACGTTCATTCGTACTTTAACGGCCGGCGCACAGCATGTGTGCGATGCGAGTGCCGAAGGTTGTCGGCTGCCAGCACACTCTCTGTGCGGTGATCGATAAATGTAAACAAGTGCGGATATTTCTATTGGCTTCCCATTTCATCGCTATGTCTTTGATTTTCGATAATTATTGTTTTATTGCCCGTTTTTAACTTTGACTCTCAGTAACAGTCGGCGCTCCCATCGCACACATGCTGTGCGCCGGCCGTTAAAGTATTCAGAGTCCTGTCCGACTTTTGGCTATGAACACTATCCTCGATTCACAATCATTTACTCGCACCTATCTCCATTATTCATCCCACTTCCCTTCGTCGACGATCCTGTACCATCACGCTCGTCGATCATCCGACGAAAAGCTGAAGGGACCAGGGCCGCAACCCGTTAACAGTTCGCCACGGAAAGAAAGTAAGAAGTAATCCATCCGCTCGTCTTCGAGTAATTAAAACTTATAATTCGCGGCAACCTCCCGGCAGGAGTTGGCACCCCTCGTCGTCCGCTGTCAGTCCTGCCGCGGAACCCCACGCCGACGCAACCCTCTGCTCCGACCCCCCCCCCCGGCAACCCACCCCTCACCCCTCCGTTCGCAGGACTCGTTCCCCATGGCCTGCTGCATATTTCATACTTTGTACCGCAATTACTTTATCGCGCTTCCGTGGATTTGGTGTTGAGCGGAATAAGGGTACGCGGAATATAAGGCGACGTCGAGGGATGAGAGGGGTGAAAGAGATTGGGAGCGGAGGGGGTGCAGGGGGGAGAGGCTACGTTCGGGTCACGAATACTTATCTTCCTGTCAGCGTCGCTAGTCGGCTACATTCGGAATACACCCTATCCGCTTATTCTTCGTCTCGTCGGCGAGCTCTCGGAAAAGATTCCGCCGAGGGCTGTTCCTGCTGGGAAAAGGCCGGGGTAGGACTGGCAGGCCAGAAGGAGGACTTACGGAAGGGTTCGCTGAATTCTTCTGGACTTACGCAAAGCGTGCATTCCCTGCGCCGTGTTTTCGGAAGATCTTCTCGCGGTCGGCTGGCGACGAATAAATTTTCGACGTTTTGAGGTATAAACGAGCTGATCGCTGTTTCGGGGAAGGACGAGTTTGACGGGGTGGGCCAATCAATTTATATTCTCCGACAATTTCCAGGGAACTTCGATCATTCGAGTCAGAAATATTTCAATATTTCAGCTCGATCAATTACAAACTCAACAAAGTCTTACGTATCACCGAATTCGCTAAAGGTAAAATATTTCATATATTTAAAATTCTTCGTCCCAGCCAGATTGTACTGGTCAGAATTGAAGATTTTCGTAACGACAGGCAACCGCTCGGACGATTCTCACGCGTGCAACATTCACAGACACCATCCCACCCAAAGCACGCACACAGCAGCCTACTTCCACGCTCTCAGCGTAAAAACGTCTCGTCCCGCTTCGCGTCTGCGAGCGGAGGCAAAGAATTGCCCCGGAGTAAGAAAGGACGTCAAGTTCACAGTTACTCCGCTCCTTCGCGGGGGCAAGGCCGACGACCGGCAAAGCTGACGAAATTATCCTCAAAGAGGAGTCGCGACGCCGACCTTTTCTTCCGGGCGAAGTGCTTCGGCGCAATATTTCGTCTCGCAACGCCGTCTACGGCGTCCTCGGCGTCCTTCGCCGCCCCCGGCGTCCTCGATCCTTAAGACCGAGCCTGCAAATAAGAAAGAGAAAGTTCGCGGGGAGGATGAGAGCGTGAAAGCGAACGGCGGAACGCTGGAAGTCGGTATAATTCGAGCTGAGAATCTGAGAGGGGGGGAGAGACCAGACGAATGAGATTGAAAATGGGACGGTCAGAGTACTGATATATATGTGCATGGGAAGCAGGGTTGCGTAACCGTAAACAAAGTACCTACAATCCAAAACTATGTGCCTCTTTAGCAACGGCGTCCAGTGAAAGTATATTATCCCATTAACTGTCAAATTGTTATTTTGACATTTTTCACCGGATAAGTTATATATATGCACAGAAAATTGACTAACAGTATAATTATATAAATTCCAAAATTCCCAAATGGGGTTCGTGGCAGCTAATGGATTAACATGCGTTTGAACTCTGATAGTGACAGACTTTCATATAAGGTACTTGGCATACATTATTGAAAGATTCGTTTGTCACTCTTAACCGACAGAACCCCTAACGACATCTCCAAGAACAATTTCGTACGTGTACAAAAGCACAGAATGCGCGTTTAAGGAATCGAAGCTGATATACGAATAAAAGGAACGACGTGGAAATGGAAGCCAGGGGAGAAACGGTCGACGCGCGCGTGAACGACGCCGGAGCCGAGAGAAATAAGGAAAGTCGAAAGTGCGAGAGGACGGTCGGCGAAGGGAGTGGCGAGGGGGGAGGGTCCTGCACTGCCGGAAAAGTCAACGATATTAAAGGAAGACACGGGGACAGGGCAAGCGGTAACCGGAGAAATGAGGCGACAATGTCCGAAGCACCTGTTTTCCATTGTGTCTCCCCGCGCTACAATCTTGCGTCCCGGCGCCTGTTTCGCGTTTCTTCCAGGACGGTGCGCTCCGCTTATCGCGACAAACGCCTCGGAACACCTCCGAGCTTCCTCTCTATTGCGCGCCCCAGACCCTACCTACGGGGCGGGCGGACTTTTAACTTTCAGCGCTTGGGAAAATGCCGAGCTTTTTGAAGCTTCCCTGGAACGATCTTTCGGCGGCTCGCGGAACGACGCCGGCGACGATAACGGAATGCGAACACGTCGGATGCATTTTATTTCCTTGAGGAAGCCGAAAGATGACTCGGCGGCTGTAACTCAGGGTGACAATTAAACGTTTGGTAGAGATCTAAACGTTATGTAAATGCTGTTGAAGTCGAATTTTTAGAACGTTGACTTTGATACGTCGATGTCTTATTTCGAGTTTCAATGGAATATTTCCCGGTAGATCTCAGTTTTACATGTCTTTCAACATGAATGCAAGGAATGTTATCTATAGCATATCGATATGAAGATACGTCTTAAGATGTCTGTTATGTTAATACGTTAAAGTACGGACCGTTTATTTTGAAAGTGATGTAAGTCCATATGTAAAATAAATGCGATATCATGTAATTAACGTGGTGTAAACGGTTTATTTACATGACAATTATTTTTTTTTAAAATCGACTTACACCACTTACAAATTTAAATGTCCATATCTTAAAGTATTACGGTGTAAGTCTATATTCAAAAAAAATGAGGTATGTAATTAACGTGGTGTAAACGGTTTATTTATACGGCAATTAATTTATGTTTGAAATCGACTTACACCACTTTCAAAATAAACGGTCCATATGCCTTAACAAATCGTTAGTCACAACTCCGTGAATAGATGCCCCATAATGCGAGTTAGAAAAAGGTGTTCACAGGTGGAAAAGGACATTCAACGTTAAATCGTCATGAATCTCCGTAAGATTCGCCGGAGCATGTGGCCCGACATTCTCGTCGACGCGCTCGTCTTGACGAACGTAACCCGACTGAGTACCGTAAACGTGAGGCAAGGTTTAATGGCCGCGACAGTCGCAAAGCGTACTCCTCCTTTCCCCGTGGCAACCTCCGGCGGTGAACACCTGTTACCCGGAGCCATCAAATTTCAACCGCATTGCCGTAGAACACTCTCGAAACCGGCCCCCGGCGTTAACGGCCCGAAACGCGCAAAATTCACTTTTCTTCCGGGCACGGATTGTTCGCCGGGTCATTTTCGCCCAACAATTTCCATCGGCGCGCCAAAATTCGCGGCTCTTTGTCGATATTCAATCTGCGCCGCCGACGAATTTACACGGAAAGCGTTAAAACGTTATGCCGTAATTATGTATTACGCATCATTATCTGCGTTACAAGGTACGGATTTCGAGAGGTCGGATGTGTGACGGAGTGTTACATCGGGTTACATCGACGATCACGCGCGATCGAACATTTAAATCGACATTATCGAGGTTCCGTTAAATAAATAATCGAAATGTGTCGACATAATCGTTGCTTTCGATAGAAAACTGCCGCGTCTTTCAGAACCAGGGAAACTACAAAAAATGAACAGCGTCCTCCAAGTTACTGTCGTTCCGTGGACTCCATAATGGATTACATAATTCATACATTTTTCATTAGCGAGCGGTCCGCGAGAAGGGATGGAAACGAAGAAAGAGGGGTTGGAAAGCAAATAGGATCGAACCGCTAGCGCGAGCGAGACAGACGAAACGGGACAAAGGTAAGGAGACTGGAAGGAAGAAGGAGAGTAAAATAGAACTCAATGAAAGAAAGGGAAGAGGGGCGAAAGAGAGAGCCAATCGGCGCGCGTTTCGTTAGCGGAGAGAAAATTTTACCCGGCGTCCCATCCGAACAGCGGCAGGACCGTGCGACGGATCCCTTTTTCAATTGGTTTACATCGTCGCCCAGTGTCTTTCCCTTAACACGCGTCAGGGCTCACACGGTGGATAAAAACTGGTCGGGAGGTGAAGTCGGACGAGCGCGAGTACGAGAACGCGGCGTGAGACCAGGATTCTGTCCATGTGTGCGAGATTCCTCGCACATGTGTGCCAGTCCGCTCCTCTTTCTCCTCTTTCTCCTCTTTCTCCTCCTCCTCCTCCTCCTCCTCCTCCTCCTCCTCCCACTCGTACACGTACTACACATTCCGAGATATATCCGGTAAGAGCAAGCAGTGGCGCAGATGGTTGATCCACTCAATTTCAGATTCATGGATGCCAGACTGAAAAATGTTACTCTCTCAGTCTCCGCTGTTCTCGCCCCTCCGATCATCCCGAATCCATCCCCTTTGCACCCCGCCTCGCCCGTTAGTCTGACCTCGTTCGGCTTTCGTCGAATATTTTGAGTCCTCAGCGACGCCCGGATGATCCATCTGGAAGCATCCGAAGCGTCCTGGCCGCCATCGAGGAAGGAATCATTACCGAAAAAAATCCCTCTATATCAGGGCGCGCTTGACATCTCCATTATATTCTCAGTATGTGCTTTCTGTCTCAAGCCATTTCCCATCCCTCCCCTTCCTTGCAAGCCTGCCCGCGCCCGGCTCCATACGCTTCCGTTCGATCCAAGGGGTGGCCACCCTCGCGGTGGGGTGAGATCGAGACACGTCTAAAATATAATAAACCTCACCGACGTTAGGACGAATGGGCTCAGCCGCCCGTGTAAATACCCAGATATAGATTTCGAATATTTTACAGGATATTCGGAGGATACAGATGCGCGTATATCTGCCACACCTACGCCCGGCGCATGCAGATGCGTGCGTGTGAGGGGTGGCCTGGGTAGCGGGGGACTGAAGCGGGGTCGTCTAGTCCACTTCGAATATTTTTCCGGCTCGAGACGAAGGCAGAAGCGTCCTGATGCAATTTTCGTTGCGTTCGACGCTCATCCCCCTTTCAACCCCCTCCCCTCTCCGGCCCCCCTCGGAATCTCGTTCCGCCCTCGTGTCCTGAGAGGATGACGGCGACGGGAGTGGGATGGGGTGGGGGAGGGGGGGTCGGATAATTTCGTAGAACTTCGGGCTCTGGATCCAGGAGGATTCCGCGGGAAATAGGCAGTTACCCTTAAGATCGATATTATTCTTTTTGCGCCCGACGATCCGGTTATTGATTATCTCGAATTTCGACTCCGCCGCCTTCGGCCGAGCCAGGCTTACGCTCTGGGTGTTTAGGCTTCCTAGATTTTACGGGAAATTGAAAGTATTTCGTATACTGCCATGTTCGAATTGTCAATATCCTGACGAGAAAAATTGAAAGATTTTACCATCTCCATATTTATATGTTTGGGGCAATACTGAGTGGCACTATTTCGGATGGTAATATCTTGTTAAGTGGTTACGAATTTAATGTTATAGTCGGAATAGTACTATGATCACGTAATTTGGCGTTCATGGCAAGTTCGTCTTTATTAACACAACTCGCGATTAGAAACGACGCTTTAAGCGTCTGGGGAAGCCTCTCTGCATACCGTCGAGCATCATATTGAAGTAACTCGGAAGACAAACTGCCGCGAAAGTTTTGGATGTCGTGCGTCGTCGATGGACGTATCGAATGACGGGCGGCGAGGCGGCCAATTAGAATAATGACGAAGTTTCGGTTTAATCTGTCGCTAAGTGCCGGCAACGAATTTGTCAAACCTGCGGAATCCAGTCTGGCGCGTCTCATTTTTAAGTCGTTAATCTTTCGCTCAACGACTCCGGAATGATAATCTGACGCGTCCGCTAATATAATACATTAAACTTACCACTTATACCTTTACACTACTTAAAGTCGAACACTAGTTGACACTAGGACTACTGATGATTTCTATTCATACTTTCAAAACATACAAAACTCACTGTGATTAAATTCAATGATACCTATAGACCATTTCCAAACATAAAATCCGTCGTGAAAGAATAGCCATCATTAAAGTATAATTTTCAACGGCTGGAAGTTGCAATAGTAAACATGATCATTTATTACTCCGCTCGCGATTAATAAACGGTTGTCAAACTGATAATAGCATCCTTTTAATCCGTCACGTCGTTGTTGTACGAGACAATGTAAACTCCAGCGATCATTAAATTTTTGCTGTAAACAACCGTCGTAATTGCTAGAACAATTACGCAGCACCTTTGACTATCTAAAAGCAGCTAACCCATAAACTATCTCGGAACAAGGCTCGCTGGCGGGCGGAAAACGAGTTAAAAGGAGTCCGACGCAGAAGACCGCGATGAAGCAGTTCGAGGAGAGGACTGTGCGCGAAACTCGGGAGGGTGGCCTTCTAAAACTGGCGTCCCGATACCGTGACTCTGTCCCGACTGCTCGGCTGAGGTCCTCCCCGTCGTCTAAATTATAAATTACTCGCGTGTAATTTCGACGAAGTGGAGAGGGCGTCAGGGCCAGGAGAGAACGAACGAAGTCGGCTAAAACGAAGACGACTAATGCGGGAGGGAGCGGTCCGGAATGGAAGTGACGGAAGAACGTTGGGGTTGGAGGAATAGGAGAGAGGCGAGGGTGGGAGAGGGAGGCGGCAGAGAGGCGGTAGAGACGGATGGGAGAGGAAGGAAGACAGGGTGGGAGGCGGTCGGAACTCTGTTTAGGAACTAGCGTTGATTCCGAAGAAACGTAGTCGTGGGAGGGGAGAGAAGTGAATGAGGACGGGCAAGGAGAGGACTGAAATTCAAACCGGGTGGGACAGACGGGGTGCGGAGGGTAGAAGCGAGATTATAAGTGACGGAGAGGGTCAGCGAAGGGAAAGAGAAAGCCGGGATGTGGAGGACGATGGAACTCGATGCGAAGGAAACCGAAGAATCCTCGAGCGTTGAAAAAAAATTGCCCTGCGGCGAAGGTACGAGGGACGATGAAGATTCGCAGCTAACGAAACGATGCGACGGAACAGTGACGCGAATGAGCGTGGAAGAGAGAGAGAGAGAGGCGGAAGACGGATAACTCCGCTGGAATCTTTCTTAGATTGCTTAATTAACGGCAGAAGTCTGATATAAATTCGTCCATGTGCTAAATCAGGATCCAGCCCGACCTTCCTACCTCCTCTTCCTGCCTCCCTCCCTCCCTCCATCTTTCTCCTCAGGACCTAACCAGGGACCGAACGCACTTGGAGCGAGTACAAAAGCCGCGCAGGTTGTCCCGAACCTTAATTATCTTGGGGCTCGTATATACCGTTAGAGAGCCCCCTCGAGCCATATTACAGGCCGTGGAGGCCGCCGAAACAACGCCCCAGTTTGCCCAAGCCGCCCCGTACCGTGTCGTGCAAAGGTCTTCGTCGATACACCCGTGATTTTACTCTTCCGCCTGCCTCCTTCGTCGTTCGGATAACTCGCTCATTTGCTTACCGTGCTTCCCGCCGCTTCCCGCCGCTTCCCGCTTCCTCCCTCTTCCTCCTGTTGCCTCCCGTCGCCTCCCGTTACCTCCCGCTACTTCCCGTCTACCTTTCTCTCCAGACGAATCCCGGAACGAAACCGGCTCCTTTTCAAACTTCCCTGCCATTCCGACGCTTGGCAAGTGTAGCGGAGATGATTCGGAACCGACGTTGTCACTGTTAGTTATCCTCGTCTGCAGAGAACGAAACGATCGATGATTCCAGTAATTCGTTATGCGAAGGCATTTATACCGATACACGAAAAATGATTGATTCATCAACTTTGATACAATCAAGCGTGTCCCGCTTCTGTCGGACGGCGTATAATTGAATTCTATGACAAAAATCAAATTTGTCGATCGGTTTATTTAATAACGCTATCTCTCCCGTAAGCGCATAATTACTTGCGCATTGTCGCCGCGATATCAATTACCCATGCGGAAGTATCGTTCATCGGTATACGAACGAATCGAATGATCATCCGTCAGCGGCTCGTACGTGAGCAGCCTCCTCTCACCAAACGATCTTACCTCCGTCATCCCTCCCCCGAAAAGCACATAACACGCGTCTCGCAGACGGGCCAAGGAAAAAAAAAAGCAGAATCTATCTCTCGGCCGAGCACGTGCGGGAAATCGTAGGAAAGTTCGTAAGTTCTCGTTCGCGCGACGGATCTCGCGCTCGTTCCTGGCCGGATGCGGACATTTTCGTCGGTCGGCGGGGGGGCAAGTTCGCCGAAATTATTTGCCGGAATTTCCAGAATTGCTGCCCCGAGGGCCAGGGGCCGGCGCGTATATAACCGTTGACCTCACGGCGTACCGCAGGCGCGCGCCTAATTTCGGGCGGCGGGCCGGGGCTCTCGTCAAATTGGATTTTATTAAATGCGTCTGCGGGGTGGGACACGCGCGGCCATACGAGCTCCGCGTCGAGTATATCACTCCTCGGCACGCCGGTGTGCGGATACACACACGCCGGGATACGCGTGCGACCTCGGGTGCGGAATGTACATGGCTGGCCTAATGCCAGCGCTTTAGGATGAAGTGCGTTATCCGGAAATTGGGCAAAAAATGGGCTGTGCGTGGACGATACTCGCGTGGATTAACACATTCAAATGTGTGTGAGTAAAAGGATGTAATCGTGATAGGTGCGAGTACGGGAATAGGGAAATACAAAAGTTGTCGAAGGTCGTACGTAGTACCGCGTACGAGTTCGTTCGGCCGATAAGGAAGTAAATACGTCGGCGCGAATTGTGGACGGTGAATAATTCATGCGTAATGACAATCGTTACGGGCGACCGTCGGCTTCCGTCGGCCTCCGTCGTTCGGCGCGGACAGATAGCGAGCCGTAGCGTTCGCGAGCACGGAAAAGGTCAGTCCGGGGTAGGTAACGAGGGTTTAAGCAAGTCGAGCCTCGGTCATCAGCCAGTCGTTAGATAAGCCTTAAAACCGTCGGGTGTCTTGCAAGTAACGGCCGTATCGTGAGCATTGCGGAACGGCGATGGTTACTGCGGCCGCGGACAACCTTTACAGCGTTACACCTGGAAAACGGTCTCCCGGACGAGATGCCCTGCATATAACACGCTACGCGCAGTGTGCCGCGAATGCCTGGGGGAGGGGAAATAAACAGCTCCGGCGAAAGAGCCGGCCGAAGCGCAAAATAGAGAAACGAGTCGGGCGAACGTGGACAAAGAACGATGCGCAACCGTTAAAAGGAGGAAAAGGCAGGGTAATCGCTTGTAATCGCAGGACTCCGGGGTAGGAAGAGGGAAAAGGGTAACGGGAGGAATTCTGGAAACTGAATCAGAAAGAAAGGGATAATTGAGGGCGCAAGAACAAGGCGTAATATAGCGCAAGGAAAACAATGATAGATATGAACAATTATAAGGACAATGGGGAAGGGGTGAAAGAAGGCTGGAAAGAACGGTGATAAGCGAATGGCGATAGAGGAAACGACGTTGCGGAGGAAAAACAGGGTAGACGAAGTGGGATAGAAACAAGAAGAGAGAGAGAAAGAGAGAAGGAGGTAGAGAGGGAAAGAGAGAGAGAGAGAGAGAAGATAGACGTTACTAACAGGCAGGTAAGCCGCATGGTCGAATGCACTAACATAAAAGCTAATGTAGCAAAGTGCGGTTACTGTCTGCAATGGAAACTGGCCTTCGCTCGTGTACATCCACCGGCAACGGCCCCTCTCTCAAGTCGTTTAATATCCTTCTCGATGCCACCCTTGTGTCCTCTCTACCACCACTGACCCACCCCTTCATCCTTTTCCTCTCTCTCTCTCTCTCTCTCTCTCTCTCTCTCTCTCTCTCTCTCTCTCTCTTTCTCTCTCTTTCACCCTGGTCGCTTTACCCCTACTGCGACGAGGCCACGTTTCCTTCTGAAAGTCTTCTGCCAGATGGAGATAGCCTTCCTTATCCTCCTCAATGAGACCCTCGTCCCGTCGTTTCTTTTCTGTCCGCCGCCGTCTTAATTTCTGCTTCATTGACTCGATTCGCTCGATTTCGTTCGACTCGCCTTTCGCCTATCGGCTGTCCGACGGAAACAATGACCTGGACAACAGGTGTTTTTCGGGTGCTTTGAGCCCCCGCGACCCTCGGTTCAAAAAAGGCTTAAGTTTTTTTGGGGGTGTTTCTTGCAGGGCTCTTGAATTCCGCTGAGACGGAACATTGACCGCTGGGAGATAATCTGGTTGGGTCGCAAAAGTGATTGTGGCTCTCAGTATTGGTAACAGACAGTTTATGATAAATGGATTTTGTAATAGCATTTATTTACGTAAAGAAAGTTTTAGAAAATGAGTTACTGCGTTGTATACTCTCGGAATATGTTTCTCTTTAAGAGCAGGATATGGCAACAATGTGAGCTAAATTCGTTCCTATCCGGCACACCTCCGCTACTCGCTTTTGCGCGCTAAAATTACAGAATTCGCGGATAATAACGCGAGCGTTTCGGCCGTCAGATCGGCGTACCATTAATTCGCGCCTGCATCCGCCCCAGCGGCGGGCGGTTGTCAGGGGGTAAGAAAAGTAAGAACAACGGGGGTGAAGGGGAAGGAGGCACGAGCGAACGAGAGAGAAGGCAGGGGGCGGCCGGTGTTAATGAGAATGTCAAAACTCGACAGTGAGAGACTTCTAATTAGTCATCGGTAACCGATACTAAGATTGGGGGTGAGTTCGAGGCCGAACGGTGAGAAAACGAGCTGCGAAGGAAGTCGGGAGAATCGAACGATGCCCTAACTGACAACCGTCAATTTTTCGTATTCTTTCATTATCGCACCTGTCACTATTAAATATGCGCACTGTGACGTCAAATTTCAGAGACACGTACAAAACTTGCATACGAACTTCTCTTTAGGTTCACAGAGCTTGACAAATCTGAAAATGTACAATATTGACGCGTTGACAGATTGTTTTATATAACTATCGACAGACAGACTATCGTTTTCCGAATCGGCGGTTGACGATGAAGAAAGGCGACGGGCAGAAAATTTGAGCAGTCTCCCGAGCGTCAAGATGGCGGCACAGGAGACGATATTGGGGGTAGGTGGGGTGTCGAAGGGGCGGAATGGAACTGGGGGAGGGGGGGTAGAAAATACCGAGCTCGAGCGTCGCCCTTCCGAGCTCGCGACATTATTAAGTCGCCGAATGGCAAATTGAAACGACGAACGGCAGCCAATTACCGCTCGCCGTGATTAGCAGAGGCTTCGCGATCGGTGTTGATGAAAAATTTGACGGAGGCTCGATCGATCCAATTGCAATGCGGCACCTTAGCGCCGAAAGTAATTTCAACCGTCAGTTTCCACCGTATGTCCGAAAAATATTCGAATGCCTCCAATCGTTTTCTTTTCATCCGCATCGACGGCCACGGAATCCAACGATCCACCGAAAGAACCTCCTAAGTGGCGACGATGACTAATGTCCTCGCACGTCGCTTGTTAGGGTATTAAATTGACACGTGACAGCCGGAAAAAAGCATTCGCTCGCGTGCACACGCGGAAGGAGGAATTCTTTGATGAAAACGACAAAGTGCGATGTAGCCAGGCGACGTCTCGATCTCGGTCGTCGGAATATTGGAAGGGACACGGCTGGAAGGGGGGAGGATGAAGGGTGGGGAAGGGCGGAGTGAGCTAGGGTGTAAGAGGGTGTCGAAGGGTGGTAGTGCGACGTGGGTGGGTTCCATTAATATTCTCGGGAAGCGAGAGGATCGAACTTCAATTATTCAGAGGAACGCCGTTATATGTTCGTCACCCTCTGTAATGGTGCTGAGCGTCTTTTTGGCGTTTCGTCTGTCGATCCTGCACGCTCCTTATACGCATTCGGTACATGCATTCATATACCAACGCCTCTACTCTCGTTCACATTACCCGCGCAATATTCCATAAGCAAAAATTCGTCGTTCATCAACGTTAGGCCCCGAGAGTCGAGGCTTTAATTTTCAATCTCTTAAACTTTAACCCCCGATTCTCCCCTCCATTATGTAATACAGCTTACAGGTACGTCGCCTTAAATCGTTAACGTCCGAAAGCGTCGTACGAATTTTGCGGAAGAAAGATATACGGAGACGAAATTTTTATTTCTCCGCAACTCTAAACCGCACACTCTTACGCTTCTCTGTCCGAGGAGGCTCTGAATTTCTCGGTAAGAGAGAAGGCGAGGAAAAAGCGAGGAAAAAGGGAGGATAGGTTTCCCCCGGGACGGAAGGGTGGGTGGGTTTGATGGAGGGTTGGAGGCCGCAGGGGCTCACCGTACTGATTATACCCACACCACCGACCGGCAACCACTCACGAGCCGTGTTTCCCAATACGAATTAAAACATATCAAAAGGGACGCACATACGGACCCGGAACGGCGCGCATCCCGTATATATGTAATACTTACCTTACGTACACGCGCATACCTGTATATACGTACGTATACGTAACCGTGCGCGAAGCCGATAGCTTCGAACACTTTGCCCCGCCCTCTAACCCATCGGAATGGCAAAATGTGTCGGCGTGGTATCGTCGTCCTCGGTAAGAAGGTAACAAGTGGTAATAACGAATCGTGTCTCTCACTTCCTTCCTCCCCCCCACTACCCTCTGCCACTCCCTCTATTTTTTCTTCCTGTCATCCTCTCGCCCCGCCGATCGGATCGTTTGATCATATTTTCGATCGGCGAACACTCGACTTTTTCTGCCTCTGCCCGGCAAAAAACGATCGCCCCCCCCCCCCCCCCCCACCAACGTCACTTTACGAAGACCACCCTCATGTTTTGCGCAAACACGATTCGAAGATGACTAACAGGCGGAAGCTTTGGCGTCACGTGACTATCGTTTGTTTTAAATTACGGGAGGGCCGGGTGGCGGCGGCGCTTAATGGAAATTGTGGTTCGAGGGCGCGGGAAGAAAAGGAGGCCGGGCTGGGAGGAGGGAGAGGGAAGGGCTGGGAAAGGGGAGGCCTCGAGCAAAGTGGAAGAGGGAGCGAGAGGGTAGGGCGACGCGGTGTAAAAATTTGAATATACAACGCTCGCTTTTTCTATCGGACGCCGCCTCGTAAGCATTACGATCTGATGACGTTCCGGGTTCGATAACCGTCTGGCCGAAGAAACGGCTGTAAATTTTCGAGTGGCGAGCACTCAATTTACCTACACCGGCAACAAAGATCGCGGCTGCTACGGTAATTCAACCTGATGATCCGTTAGTCTTTCGCATATTCCTCTGCAAGCTCCCATGATCTTACCTGCTTCTCTCGAAGGTCATTGCAGATCGTAGTTCTTGCCACGCTGTATGCAGCGTTACAATCCGAAAATGCGAGTATCGGAATACGATCTGACTTCGATAACCATCTGGCCGAAGAAACGGCTGTAAATTTTCGAGTGACGTGCACTCAATTTACCTGACACCGGTAGAAAAGATCGCGACTGCTAATTCGGCCTGATGAATCCGTTAGTCTTTCGCATATTCCTCTGCAAGCTCGCATGATCTTACCTGCTTCTCTCGAAGGTCATTGCAGAACGTAGTTCTTGCCACGCTGTATTCAGCGTTACAATTCGAAAAAGCGAGTCTCGAAATACGTTCGGGACACAAAACGCGACCGATCGTGCCGCCAGGCCGGCGGGTAGAGATTTCGGGATGCGGAAAGGGAAGTAAGAGGATCGGAGCGTCGGCGAGGTTGCATGTCGGATCGATAAGTTCCCGTCGCATCCGTAAGAGACACACCGCGAGCGACAATGTCGGTACAGAATCCGTGGAATTTTCCTGACGGCAAAGGGACGCCGCGCTGCATAAAGAAGCTTCTGCTCGCCCGCCGCTCCGAAAAAGAAGGACGCCGGACGCCGAGCGAGCGGAAAGGATGGCCAGGCTCGAAGGAAGGCGAGGGGTCAGGGAAGGGGGAAGGGTTGGTTTTTCGTGCTTTTTGGGTCGCGCGAGTTCGCACGCTCAGGAGGCACGGGCTGGAATATGCTGAAGTATTTTAATATCGAGCCCAGGACTCGCGAGCCTGAGCATTGTCCAGACGACCCCGGCCGCTGCATGTGTGAATGGACAGGAATGCCACTGGGCTTTGTACGAAAGCCTTTATTGTTTGGCTGTCCGAGCGATCAGTGGTTGTCACCGTCGCCGGCCCCCGACGATCCTCCACGTCGGCGACGTCCTTTAATCCGACGAATTCTACCTCCCCCGTACGACCTAAGACCGATTCAGGGGACGATCGATTCTTTCGGACGCTTCGAATCCTTCAGGAGTGGTCGTCGGCGCAGTTCCATTATCCGTCGAGATAACTGTCTGGATCTAAGTCAACTCGAGTCCGCTGTAATTCTTGCTGGCCAGCTGTGAAGTTACGCACTGTTCGGTGTCTAGGCGGAAATCACGGGCTGTCGACAATCGGGAAATTGGATTCGTCATTCGCTCGTCGGACGTCATCCGCGGGGCGCGATACGCAAAAATGCGATTTTTTCATGAATTTCTCCGCGCTCACCCCATAAAAATTCCCACGGCGCCCCGTGTCAAAGCTCATCATTGTCCCCGCCGACGATTGAGAAACTCTGTTGAAAACTAACGCCCCCAGTTTTTCCATACACATGCGCCGATCCGGATATCATGTGCATGCATACGCGGCAAACGTATGTAGGTCCCAGCCAGTCAGTCCCGCATTCTGATTCAGGCACCATAAAAACCCGATACCGTTATGCCACGCGTTGCGTATAACTTCCTTTGTTTGATCCGGGCGTCGCGACGCCCGCGCGACGCTCTCTTGTTCTCCCCAGGCATGGCCTTTTTGCTTGCCCGACGCCGCGAGACGAGTGTCTCTTGCCAGCGAAATTCTTCCCGCATTTTCACCACCGAATCATCCCCCTGACTCTAGCTACCCTTCTCTCAATATGCACTTCTTTTCGAATACGATGTAAATGACGTCCTAATTAGCGATTTACGTCTCTTAGACACGCCAATCTCTGAGAAAAATAGTTAAAGTCCTTATGGGACACTGAGTTGCAGTACTGAAAAATAAAAAAAAAATACATTCGCTCTATTTATAGAATTTAAAAAAATGACACTCTTAACAGGTATAACATACAAAGTGTAAAGTATTTACCTACCGTCCCACATGAACATTTTAAGAATCGACACCCTCATAACAGAAGACTCCCATCCCAAATATTCAAGAAACAATAATCCGTTAACCTGTCTTCAGCCCTCGATCCTACCCCATCATTTTCCAGAACGTCCCGTCTTCATCGATTCCGTCCGGCCACGTCCGGCTGAGAAATTCCGACATGCTTCCGCCGAGTTTTTCTCCCCCCTCACCCCCCTTCTGGCTCTACCCCATTGAAATGCACCGACCAGACCAGGCATATATCACGGCGGTGGGCTCAGCAAACGTGCGACTCCGAGCCTCGCGCTCTCTCGCGTTCGCTTCCAGCTTCGCCGCCTTGCATTCTGATTCAGACGCCTTCAAAAACTTGATACCGTTATGCCATACGTTTGCCTAAAGCTTCCTGCGTCTCATCTCGACGCGGCGCGATGCAGCTGCTTCGACGAACCGATCCTTCCTTTCCTCAGGATCCCTCTTCGTTCCTGCACTCGATTTCATTTTCTTCACTCTTTCGGTATCAAACAATTTTTTCCTTCAAATTTTCCCTCGGCACTTGATCCCACTTTGAGTCCTATGTCGAAGATTTTAAAGGTGACTCGTTTTTGAGCTTTTTCAAGTAGATTTTTTTATGAACCTTTTTCCGTTTTTTCTCGTCTTTTCTGCCGATTTCTTCGGTTCTGGCTCGGGGCGTTGTTCTATTTGCGGATTGTACGTTGTTTGGAGGGAGGGTGAATGGGCAACGATGCGAGAAGGAGAGGACAGAGAGCAAGGATCGTCGAGTATTCCGCGTTACTGCCGTGCGATTGCTTTCGGCGATGGTGCGGACCGGATGGATCGAGCGCGTGGATCGCACTCCGGATCTTTGGCCGTGGATAAAGGGCGTCGACCCTGCGATCTGCGAGACCGATGACGAGGCCGCATTACGCACGTTTCATGTACCACGGGCGGCGTACCGACGCCGCGGTGCGTCTCTGTGATATTTCATCTTCGGTCATGGAAAAATTCGAACGTAATTTTCGAGCTTAACGCGCCGTCGCGAAAACGGATATCCGAATATGCAGTTTCATTTGGCGCGCGAAAGTTTTTATACAAATTCAGATCCCTATGTGTCACCGCGCCGGAGTCGGAGTTTACATTAGAACCGTAACTCTATACGCGTCCTTTATCGTCTGGTGTGGAAAAATGTGCGACTGAACAAAGGTCTATTTGCCGTCAGAAAAAATCGTTTAATTTCTGCCGAAAATATTCCTCCGTAAAAGCGGAGGATTGAAACCCGTGGAACTTGATTTATATGTTATTTTATGGTACGTCATTCGCTGCGATGGATCAATTGATCGGAACAAGGTTCTGTATCGTTGGGTAAACGAAATGTGAGCGATATTCGAGCGCAAGGCGGATACTCTAACGGATTCGAAGGATCGGAATGAATGCAATCATTACAGTCGGCCATTGCAGGGGTTCGGTGCGGTTACGTTCTCTGCCGGGCGAATATTAACTGCGAGTGCCGTGAGCGTTAACGCCAATGCAAGCTCCAGGCCCGCCGATCTTTTTCCTCCCGAATTGGCGAGATGCAGCGAGCGAACCTGCGCCACGCGTGGCGTTTAGCTCGGATATCGGGTTAACGACGGTAATGCGCATTAAATATCGATTATCGATAAGCGCGCAATTATCGCCGCGATAATTATTGTTCGACGGAAATTCGCGACTGGCCCGAAAGAAATTACGGGGCCGAAAGCGATCGATGCGTCGAGGGTGGCACGAAGTTTTCCCTCCCTTATTCATCCCTCGCGAAGGCTTTAAAATATGTAATCAGATCAAACGCGCGAGTGGGGAAGAAGTGATTTTTCAAATTACTGCCAAAGTTTCTCCGGTACGAGCACGCTTCGATGTGCCACACTTTACGGATCCGTATAAACGCTCGTCTCGTATTCAGGGTGTAAAATCAATCCGACTCCTGCAGGACCTTGTCAATGTAAAAATTGCTTCAATTTCCACGTAGCCATGTCATTGAACGACTTTCAGTGTGATATTCGTTTCGTTAATCGTTCGTGCGGGAACTCGCGCTCGACGTCGAGCGAGAAAACGTTTAAGTTCGTATGAATAATCAGGACACCCGTGGGAAAAGGACGCGAGCGGGAGACGAGGAAGGAGCGGGATAAGGACGAGGAAGGAGAAGGGAGAAGGGAGAAGGAGTGGGTCGAATGTCAACTGCGACAGTTTGCAGTTCGCATATTTTACGCTTTTCTCTCGTTCGCGGTCGTTATTCCGAAACTTTTTCGTAAATCACCGCTAACTCCCGCCACGCTCGCCGTTTATTCGTCCCAAGACCGCTTTATGATCCCTTTCACGCCCGACTTGCGATCCCGAATTATTCCCAGCTCGCCGCGATTCTTTCCGAAATCGTCGATTTCCGTCGAGTTCGCCACTTTCGCTCGGAATCGTCGAACTGACGAGTCGCGCACTTAAACGTCATTAACTCCGATAGATGGATGTGATGAGCAAAGGTTCAGATTGGTACTAAATAACAGTGGCGATGTACAGCACCGTCCATAAGTCACCATGCACTCATGGAAAGATGTCTTTCATGTTTCGATAAAAAGAAAATACAATATTTACGTTACATATTTGTTGAAAAATTGATTATGTATACTCAAAATATTGTGAACAATTAGCAATTGTTATTTTCATTTCATAGAATAAGTGCCGCAGTAACAAGAAGTTTGCACGAATTTTAGTACGTGCCCGGTGACTTACAGGCGGAATTGTAATTTCTTCCACTCGCGTTGTATTACCTCAGAAAACCAGGGCAGAATTTCCATACAGATCAAATATAGATGAAATACAGAACTTCTCCTCTCTGAATTACTGATATAATGCCTTAATTTATCAAAAATTAATCTTTCACCCTCGAAAACGTCGATTTGATGCCGATTGAATGTATAGAACGCATGAAGACATAGGTGGACCACCTACAATAAGCATTTGTCAAACTCGACACCTTCAACCTGTGGCTAAGAAATATACAAGCGAACAATGAGAACCGGAAGATTAATGTTACCGAGGGGCGGTGAGAGGGTAGTCAGGGGGTGGGTTGAAAAAAAATTTCGAAATGGGCATGCAATATCCATGGCTATGCGAGATTATAAGGGCGCCGTCGGCGGCCATGAGCGCCGAGTCATGTCTATAAAAGGATGGCAGGGCGAACGGTAGGTAAAAGGTCCCGCGCGTGGTCCTTCCCTAATGAAACCTTTTCGAGGCGAAGAACCACCGGCGAGGAAACGAAAGTCTCTTGCCAGCGAGGCGAGTTCGATAACGAGGCGAAAGCGTCGGGACGCCTCTTCCTCCGATCTCTGCTTCCCTCTCCTCTCTCCTGTCCATGCACCTATTCTTTCCTCACCTCCCTTAGCTCACCTTTCGTCCAAGTTTTCCGCTCCTTCTTCCTCCGGCCTACCTCTCGATGATCGAGGCCAGAATTTCGTTGACCTTGGCAACCGTTCCGCGATCTTCAATTTCAACCATTCTCATGTCTGGTGTCAGTTAAATTCCGTACTTTTCCCTCGAGCGATATCGTAATTGATATCTCTCTGATTACACCTACGCTATTATCATCATGGCACATATCCGCAAGTTTCGACCTTCGTTCTCGTCTTCCTTCCTTGGCCACCACCTCTCCGAGGTCTGTCGATTCGATATCTCTATCGCGAGACACGCACGTTTTTCGAGCTTTCCTTTCGGGGCCGTTAGTCCTCGAAGGAGCGGCGAAGTAGGGAAAAAACTGTCTAAATGCACGCAAAAATGCCATAAGCCGGTATGGCGTAATAACCGTAGTGCCGTGCGGCTGGTACACGGCATCAGAGGAGAGAAGAACGAAGGAGGGGTGGAGGGTGCGAGGGTTCGGGCGCGGAAGGGGGTGGAAAGGTGAAACGGGGATAGTCTTGGAAAGCCAGTTGGGGTTTCGTGGCGCGTTATATTCAATAAAACCCAAATGTACCGCAAGAGACCCTTTTTCCGCCCTCCTACTCGCCCATTTTACCCCGTGACTTTCCTTACTCCCCCCTCCTCCATCTCTCGCGCTCTCTCGCTCTCTCTCTCTCTCTCTCTCTCTCTCTCAATCACACTTCGTCCCTTTCTTATTCCCCGTGTCACATTTTTCCCTCGTACGCACGACACACATACGGCCCCGGCCGTTTTTCGGGCCGCGCGTCGAAGTTTATTTTGCGTAAGCGACGAAACTCCTAAGGCGGACCAGGATTTATTCCATTTTTATCCCTCTCTCTCTCTTTCACGCACACACACACTCTTTCTCTCTTTCTCTTCTCGACCCCTCTTTCCGCCCCTTCGTTCTGTGTCAAGGCCACGGTACGTCAACCCTCCGGGCAAGTTGCTCCCCCGCATATTCGCTTTCAGAATCCAGCTTCATCCCCTCCCCCTGCTCTTGGTCACGGACGGCTCCCCGCTTTTTTTTTATGAAAAATTAATTTGGCAACGCGCGCCGACGTAGAAATCTCGGCAGCTTCCGCGGATGAGAGTTTCGGGGGTCGTAGGGATTCGTTCGCTTCTTTTTCGGCAGATAATTCTCGTCACTGAAGGAGCGTGATTTGTCGTTACTCTTTGTTTTCTTTTAGATGAGCAAATTGAATGAAAATAATTTTTTGACGTATTTTTGTCAGGGAAGATCACGCGTGCAAGTAGTAAAACCGATATATAGTCAGACATTCTGTAAGAAAAGATCATTGGTCGACCTCCGCGCTTCCGAGTGATCTTTTTCACCGAATGCACATGAATTGAGTGAGAAAATAAACAGAAAAATTAGAGTGGAACGTCGCGAGCGCGATTAAAAGTAAAGGAATCAAACGGTGAAATAAATACAAAGTTGAGACTCGCGCAAAATGGCTACGATCCGAACGAATCTTTTCTCGCCGCGCTTCTGGGTTAGGTTCGACAACTTTTCATTACAACCGCTTGCTTTCTCAACAAGCAAAGCGTTTCAGCGACGGAACGGGAGTAAAAACGTTCAAACAGTTGCTTGGCCCCAGTTTTTGCGGAATCACGTACTAATGACACCGACGACTTCATTGGCCCCTAAGAACTCACACTTTTGACACACACTTACTTCTCAGTCAATTACACCCTTGTTCCCGCAGTAAGCAACGGATCGATATACCCAGTGTTCAACCCCTCTTTATAAACCGCACAACGTTGTTTCGTGCTCTCAGTATCAATTGAAGCAGCTTCGCGTCCGCAACCTAACGTTTTGCCTCCCGCCGCTCTTTACGCCAAAACCAAAGCGGTGGCTGAACCGAATGATTAAAAACAACCGGCAACTAGCCGACCGACATTAACAGGCCATCAAAGAGCGCACTCTCCACAAATACAAATAAAAACCTTTCCGCTTCGCCGTACTCAGCGTGTTATCCGAAAGACTTATAAAACACTACGCAATGTAAACTAATCGAGCGATGCTGACGCTTAATACGAGACAGACGACACTTGCAGGGGCGGCGGGGAGGGAGGAGGAAGTAATAGGGAGGAAGAGGGATGAGAGAGGGGTTGGGAGAGAGATAGAGGGATGGGAATAGAGGCAGAGACGGCGGTCGCAGCTCATGAAACTCGACGAAGCATCAGCGTGAACCGAAAGGGGGGGTGTGAGGGGGCGGCGGGCGATAGGGATGGCAGAGGGTATGGGGGTGTTATTGGGTCGCGGCCACTTAATATGCAAATGCGCCGTAGAGGCGGGCTGGGCGACGAGCCCCGACCCAGACGGCAGCCAACCGGGCCAATACTTTAATTTACATTTAAAATTGCTCAAGGGTTGACAGCCGCCACCTTGTTTGCCTCACCCCCTGCCCGGCGAAGCCCTCGCCCATTGCAACCGACGCCCAACCCCATTCACACCCCCCCCCCCCTCCCCTACCTACCTCTTCTTTCGACCTGTCACCCGAATATCTCCGCCCGAAACAAATCTACCCCTATATATACATATATATATATACGTCGTACTTCAACTTTCATTTAGAAAGTACGCTGCACAATTCTTAGGATTGTCCCACCGATAAAAATGTCGGTATCCTCTCCAAATTTTCATCGGCCCACGCTTGTACAAGGTGGCGCACTTACAGCGACGCAATCCCCAAAAATTCTCCAACCACCCCTGTTTATCCCGCCTCCCCTCCGCGGCCGCGGCTCCGACCACACGTCGGCTAAAAAAACACGCGGCGATCCTGTTTTTTTCCAGCGTCCGGAGAAAGCGCATTTTGATTAAGCGCGTCGAGCGAACGGTGGCTACGGTGGGGGAGTTGGTTGGCGGTGGCTGAGGGGTGACGAGGTGGCAGTGGGGGGGGGGGGGGGGGGGGGGGGTGGAGAAGCTGAAGGGGACACGTGACTGAGGGTTGGAAGCCGCGCGTGCCCTCAGCGTGATACGCGATACGTGCTCACGCTTGTATCTATTCACGCGTGTGTGTGCGCGCGCCACCGGTGCGCACGCACGCACCGGCAGCGTATTTATATTCCGTGCGTGTGTACTCTTCGATCTATCGATAACACTCCCCTCCCCTTTGCCTGCCCCCGTCGGCACCGTTCGTCCACCCCGATGTCGTCATCCTAAAAGCGACAGCGTCATTAAACGATAGAAAATTTCTCGACTCGCCAGTATTCGCTCTCTCACCTGACATCTTGAACAGTTTACGTTCCGCAGCTTTCGTTCGCTTTACGTCCCTGGAATCGTTGTTTCAGGCTCTCGCTTCTTTCTCCCCTTTTTGCCCCGGCTATTCTTGTTCCTTAGCCCTTGTTCGCCTTTTTTCCGTACATATCCGCGCTCCTCCTTTCTGTTGCATTCTTTCTTTGTCGGCCGCGCTCGTTTTATTTCTCCGTCTCTCTCTCCCGTTCTTTGCGACTCCGCTCTTTTTGCGCCGTCTCTTTCCCACCGCGGTCGCTCTGTCGAGTTCCAGCATCCAGAGCCGTTCCCTTTTACTACCCTTCGAACTCTCCTCCCCCCCCCCCCCTTCTCCTCTTCCCCCTCCTCCTCCTCCTCTTCCTCCTCCTCCACCCCACGCGCTCGCTCTCTGTTTAGTACAAACAGAGAAGAGCATCCGATGGCTTTGCCAGTCGTGCTTTTTGTTCAACGGCGAGGATTTGCTCGCATCACGCGTTACGGGCTCTATCATTCTCTCTTTTTCTCCTTCTCCCACCTCCCCCCTCTGCCCCGTGCACACCCATGGGCGCACGCACACAGCGGCCGTACGTCCCGGTAATATCGGAAAACATACGAGATTAATAATACTTTTCTCCCGAAATTTCATCCGCGGCACATCTCCGGCGCACGTTTCAATCCGCGGCAAACAGGATTCGAAAAATCACACGCCCCCGAGCTATCTCGTACAGGGCAGCAGAGCTTCGCCGAGCCGCCAGGATCGATCCTCATCAGCGGCAGCCAACCCCTTCAATCAGCCCCTCCCCCCACTACCGAAATTCCGAAATCGGCAAACAACGGGATCATCGTAATCCGTCCGCCTCAAAACGGCATAAAATAATCGCCGACCGACTCGGCGCCCTTTATTACGCGCGGCCCGGCTCCCCAATTACATACACCCTTCTCCTCGCCATCCCCCCCCCCCTCACACCCCACCCTCCGTCCACAGGGCCGAAATTCAATTCGGAAGATCGACGCGAATCTCGACGTGCCGACATGATACATCGGGAAGAATTTCTGGCAGTTCCCTTAATTCTCGCGTGGCATCCTTTGTGCCGAAGGGGTGCGAGGGTGGGTTGAGGGGCGTTAAGGGCTGCCGCGATTAACCCTTCCGCGATTTGTCGCTGAGCCCGACGAGGCGTGGCACGGAAAAAGTATTGCTTCACGCTCGGTTATTAATAATGCCGAGGCCGGCAGCGCTTAAGCTCCCTGATAAGCGTCGCGTGGGAGGGCGCGTCGGCGGGGGGTGGATAAGTGTTTCAAGGAGAATCCCTGAGCGCCCGTTGTCGGAGGGTTTGTGTGGGGGAGGGGGGGGGGCGGTCGGCGTTAATAAAACAGTGAGGACTCGCCGCGAAGGCATGGATCACCGCCCGCTTCGATCCTCGACTTTCGCCTTTGCGAACGAAAATGAGAGACGGCGAGAAGGGCTCGCGGTGGGCTGCGGGGCGAGAGGGGTGGTTGTTGAGGGTGAGAACGCCAGTCGCGTTAATATTCAATTAAATCCCGTTGTTTAATTTGCCATTCCGTGTGCGCGCGAACGGAATAAACGAGGAGACTGGATTCTGTTCCGCGAGGGTAGTTAAGGGCTGTAAGTGGGTGCCGCTCTCGATAGAGATACTGTTCTTCGTTATAAGTTACGCCTCTTATGCTTAACACCGTAAACATATTTCGAAAGCGGTACGTATGGAAGAAAAATTATAAAATAATGTAGTGGGCTTTCATAATTCTTCTTTATATTGTAACTTCTTTTTTTTTTTAATCGTCAAGGAAATCTTTGGAAGACTTCTGACCTTCTTGAGGGGAGGTCAGCGTATGACAGATTCCTACTGACAAAAACTATATTTTACGCCCTTGTACTACTTGAGGACTGTAGGCTCTAGGTCTTAATATTTTTATATCGATTTCTTACTGTGTTTGAAAAGCTTCGTTCTAACACGGCCGTCATTTTTATCATTCCTCCACATGGTATCCGTGCGACAAGGAGGTTCAAAAAGCCCCGACCAAAAGCCACTTACCCGTCCATTTGTTTTAAAGCAATTTTGCCGAACGACGTCCCGTGCGCGCGCAAAATCGAGACGGATAGAGAGATCGAGTTTCCATCAAGTAAATATTATTACCTCGAATCGTATTTATCGATGCTCGGACGTGAGGGTGCACGGGCAAGGGGGAGGGAGGGATCGCGGGGGGCAGGATGGAGAGGTGGAAAAGAGTCGTTCCGATTGGGTGGAGGTCGGAGTTCGGCGCAATAAGTCGACAAACAAAAATATTCTCACGCACGATTCCCACCGGGAGTTTCGCGTTTACGGTCATCGAACGATACGACTCTCATCGTTCCGAGCTTCCCATTTTAATCGATCCCCGGAAACGTCGAAACAATCGGCAGTACCGAAAACTCGGATGAAAGTCGTAGAAATTCTAGTCTTGACATCAGCTACATTTTCTCTCTCTCATCATCTAATCTCGGAAAATGCCCTCGACTCTCTCTACACATCTTCTCTGGATTTCTTTTCGTTCCTCCAGCGTTACTCGTTACTCTATTTTACGTCCGCTTTCCTCCCTTTCCATTTAATTGTCCGCGACCCTTTTCCTCTCTCCCTCGCATCCTCCTTGTCTTACCTTCAACTCGTTTTTGCACCGAGCCTTCGCGAAACTATCCGCTCTTCCCTCTCCCTCTCTCCCTCTCTTTCTCTTTCGTTTCCTTCTGTTCCATCCGGTCGTCAAGCCTTCCTCGCCACTCTTCCTCGCTCGTCCTCGCCTTCGGGAAGCATCCCTCTTGCCGGGCGTTTGAAGCCGCGGACAAGGGAAGAGGGTGTGTACGACATGACCGAGGGTTCGTAGGATTGCGAACACACCGCAACAGCGACTCGAAGCTCCTACGGGTCGTCGATCGCTTCAAAGCGACCGTAATTTACTGCCCTCTCTGTCCTCGGCGTCCTTCGATTCAGCGCCGGAAGCTCGGCGAAACAACAAAAATGCCCCGGCGAACCTCGTTACATGTATTTCGCTCCCGACCGTTCCTGCGGCGTCCCGAAAAAAATGAAACGCCAGAGTCAGCGACAGTGTGCGCGTCGATTTCCGAATAAAAGTTCCACTACGCTCGATCGGCTACGCTCACTCTACGTACTCTCCGTCGCTGGAAATATGGCGAAAAATCTTCTGCCATCACTGCGAATTTATTTTCAGAGGGCTGGGGGTCTAATTATGTAAAAATCCGTTCGCGAAAGGTAATTCGCTTAAAAATCAGTCGCCGACTCGCTCGATTCGTCTCTCGGATTCGCAGCAATAATGTCTCGAGTTGACAATATTAACCGCTCGCAGCGCGCTCATTACTCGTATTAAATTACACTTTATTAGACTGGTAATTGTATTATTCGCGCAATTGCGTTCCATAAAAATGACCGTGAGCCAGAGCGCGTGCGCGTGCGCATTGAGAGTCAATTTATTACAGTGCCAATTGGCGACTGAGCGGCCAAGTACAATAAAATAACTGAATTAAATATCAGTCTCCTGTCCAGCGGTATCCGCGCTTTCCCCGAAAATATCATCCCCGACGTTCCACCAATATATTTCCATCCCCCAATTAAATCCGCATTAGGCTCGAACAATCGAGCCGGGCCGAACTGCCGGGCTGCCACGGCAAGCGTCGTCTAATACAATAAAACCGTCAGCGGCAACGAAGACTACCTGAACGTCAGTCCGGTCTCTTAGTCGACGACACAAAGGATCCATCGATCAACGCCGAAATCCCGAAGCACCGTTAATCTTCCTCCTCCCCCCCCCCTCCCTCCCATTGCGAGAGAGCGAGCAATCTCTGGCCCGACACTCTCAACACCCGGGCGTCCCTCATTACCGTCCAATTTGCGTCGCGTCGCTCACTTCATTTGACCTACGCACGCCTCTTGCCGATCCGCCAGCCTCTCCCATGCATTCTACCCCTATCCACCCCCATCCCACCCCCTCTCACCTCCTTCCCCTCCTCTCTCTCGAGCTTTGCCGAGAACGCGGAAAATCCTTCCCTCGGCTCCTTACGCTCTCTCCGACATTTTTTCCCACGTCCTGCCCCCTCCTCGGGCCGCTCAAGGCTAAAAGCCTTCCTTTTATTTTGCCGAGCCGTCCGTGCGTGTACGTGACAGTTGGCATGCGCGGAGAAATGCAGCGGGCCGGCGAGACCGCACCGGTGCTCGCTTCGTAAATACGTTTTTGCACGCGTCCGAGTCTCCGCTACGTGCCGCGTGCGGATAAGCGCGCACGCCGCCGCCGCCGCCGCCGCCGCCGCTCGCACGCGAAAGGTACGCGCGCCACGCACGGCGGGACCGTACGTCCCGCGCCGCGTCCTTCCATTTCCGTTTTGTCGCTCACCGCGACGGAATAAAACGCGCCGATGCAGTCCGACTGTATAATTAAATTTATTTCGTACCCGCTCGCCTTCCTCCGCCTCCCGCCTCTCCATTGTTGTTGTTCCCGCTTTCCCGACCCGTTGTTTCGTCCTCTACGGTACCCTTCCCCGTTCTCCCAGCCTCCCTCTCCGACTCTCGTTGCCGCGTACAGGCCGTTTATACTGGAGCGCGTGCGGGCCAACTGCGCGAAATAATTCGCTGATTACGATGCGAGCCGCGGCCGCCTGCAGCGGACCATTGTTTAACCGTACGCGAGAGATTGTTTATACTTCCGGGCGTGCGGCGAGCGGCGCGATCATGATTATTAAGCCAGGGTAAATAGGAGGGATCGATGGGTGTCGATCGATTACGCTCCAGCTGCCGATTGGAGGGTTCGGTCAAGATCTTTCTTGCCGCTGTTGGCAGCTGACATTGGCTGATGGTGAGCTTTTGGTTGGGAGGAAAGGGCGTTGAAAGGGAAATGGTGCGAGGGTGTAGTAAATTGTTCGATAGATTCGAGGTGACCAAATTAGTTCGAATAAGATCAATGTAAGTTCGAATAAAATGAATTTATAAGAATTTTTAACTAACAATATCTTCTGTATCAGGGATAAACAAATAAAGATTATATATCGTAAATTTTGAGAAATTTAGGGAGCTAAATTAGAATATCATGTAGCACCATTATTATAAATCCTATTTTAGTGTTGTCTATAAATTCGTTACACAGTAAATTCGGTGTGACAAAATTAGAGCGGTCACAGACGAAGAATTATTGAAAAGATTCGTCTGTTGTTGAATTCATAAGGTACCTCTAGTAGACTGATCTTCTTTTCATTTGTGATATATCAATGTTAGCTTTTAATTCGATGTAATAGAGAAGACCGATTGATACGAGTAAAAATATTAACTGATCGATGATTTGAGTATAATATTCTCTGGACTACGCGTAGAAACGCATTTATTTCTTTATCGACCCATTCGGTCAACATCGATGAAAACGTAGAAACCGCCGGCAGAGTGAGCGGCGATAGGAGATTTATTTTCACTTTTGATCGAGCGTCGGGCGGGCAACGTGAGCGAATAAAAATTCGATCTGGCAGCGATTTTTCCCCGCAGGCCGGCTAATAAACATGCGAAACGCAAACGTTACAAAGTTTGTTTGGAGAGCGCTGGACGGAGGGCAGACCAGGCGCGTTATCGCATTTGGTGGCTTCCAATTACTTCGTCGTGCCGGTGCGTAATTCGCAAATTAAGTTGTCACGCGTTATCGGGCACGAGGCTGGAAATTCCCGGTCCCGGAACGGGGTACGCTCCCGTTTCCGGTTCCCGCCAATTTCGCGTAAATCTTTGCGAACCGCCATTCGCACCGGGGGCAAAAACCGGGGAAAAAAAGAGCAGCGAGGGAAAAATGTATATTCGTCCCGCGGACCGATACGGCTGTTTTGGCTCAATTTTTAATTAACGCTCGCGCGATTAACGTTTGCGCAAATTAATTCTTAAACTCGCACCACGAAATCCGTCGCGTTCTAGCGCGCGTACAAATGTAAATTCATCGGGCCGTCGCTGACTGATGGAGTAGTTTCGCCGTAATTATTCCGAATTAACATTGGCGGGGTTAATTTTATCAGCGGTGACTCTTGAATGGATTCTATGAGAACTGCTGTATTATAATACGCGCGTAAATGTAGCCTGATACGCTGCGGTAACTGGGCCAGGAATGCAAATACTGCTTTTCAAATCGATTATGCATAAACTCTGACGTACCGCAATATAGAAATCTGAATCCTAAACAGTGAACAATACTAAAACAATTACTTCAATTATTTCCAGTTATCAGTCATAGCCTTACTTTTGCAAATATTATTACTTACATTCGTAATTCCATACGCAATTTACATTAAAACGTTACGCACTGTTACCGCGTCGAGAGAATTTCTCATTGTCAGTCAAATGTAATTAAGTGTAAATTTCGAATTACAATCCTTCGGCAAATGTACCCAGCTATCACGTAACAAGGACTCGCACCTTTCCCACCGTCGATCTGACGAAAGAACGGTAGAGAGAGACTCTCCCGGGGGTGGGAAAAATTCTCCCCTGAAAGGGTTAAATGACCTGGTCGCCGCTAAATTTAGCCCCGGCCGATTAAGCCTCAAAAATTCAAGCGCACGTACCCCCGCTCTTTTTTGCCGAAGATGGGGATCGCGCCTGAATATTTATAAGGCGAAGGAGGCCTCGGCGAAATTTCCCAAGTAGGTTTGCGGATATTCGACGCAAGCTTCACGGGGTACATTAACGGAACTCGTTTCACGGCTCGAATCTCTTCCTCGTACTTCAATGAGGAGAATTTGAATTGGCCTGTATCGGGGGGGTGGAATTCTTAATTCTCCCTCAGTTCGGCCGACAACGAGTCTCAGGCCCGCGCGACACTAAACGCCTATTGAACAAGCTGTTACCAATACAATTTCATCAGTGAATAACTCCAGGCCCACCAATACTTATTCAATTGGAAGCACAACAAATACCGTGCGTAATCAATAATCATTCTATCAATCAACTTATATATAGATTTAATACTTCGGAGCATTCATTCGCGCCGATGAAAGAATTGCGAAACGTTCGTCCTGAAAATTCGAAACAATTCGGTGGGATGGTCGGTTTTCATTCGATTAAGTGCGTATTCGATAACGTCGAATAAAAGATTATCCACCCTTGCTCCTCACTGTCGCACGATCGGGGTTGAACTCTGCTCGGCGAGGGTAACTCTTCAACCCTTCGCACCGATTCTGCGACACGTTGCGTCGAAAAGAGAGGAGAGATCTCGGCTGGGAGCCGCGCTTTTAAACGTTTCCAATTAACGGGCAGCTCTCGACGCGTTCCACGTCACCAGCTCGGTATGCATAATGCCTATTATCGTCTACCGTCCGTCACAGTAGACGAGTGCGTGCGCGCGCGCGCGAAAGTGAGAAGAGGCGAGTCGAAAAAAAGAGAGAACAAGTCGAAAGTGGGAAGGGGAGGGAAAGGGGGAGAGAAAGGGGGTGAGAATGGGAATGAGAAGGGGGGGAGAGAAGAAGCGAAACAGCGTGTGGAGAAGCATAAACATGGCTTTTTTCCGGTCGTTTACCTAACGGCCGAGCGAATCGCGGATTGATATCGGAGTTGCGTTAATTGCGCGTATTTGGCCGAAAATAAATCATGAATCGACCCCTCGACGCGCTGCGGGACAAATGGAGACAGCGCGAGTATCGGCCGAATCGACCTCGCTAATTATTCCCCGAAATTCGTGAAACCCCTCTTTTCGAGCGACCCCCGCAAATTTCTCTCTCCGCCTCCGCGCACCTCCTCCCCATCCTCCGTCCTTTTCGAGCGAACGCTTTTTTCGCTCTCTCGTTCGCGAGCAGATTATTTCCGATTTTTTCCCCCGACTTCGACACGCCTCGCCGGGCTTTACGTTGAAATTATTTTTGCGCCCGACGCCATCGTTCGATTCGAGAGTCGAACGGTCTTTGCCGCGCTCGCCCCGCCGGAATAATTGGGCGGAAAGTGTGATCTTTTTTTTCCGGAGCTGATAATCGACGGTCGGGAGAGGATCCGCATACATTGACGTTCGCTCTTTTCGGCATAAAAAAAATATCGTTATAACGTAACGGCGGAATCGGAGTGTGGGAGTCGAGCGGACGAGCGAGACGGCGAGAACTGCGGGCAACGAAATATTCGCAACAAAGGGGCGCACTCGACAGTTGCGGAACTTGTTCAAATTCAAAGGGGCACCCAGCCGCAAACAGTTCCTCGGCGCTTCGGGATTGTCTGTGTTTGACTCCCGACATCCGGCCCGCTCTGATCCGCCATCAAAAGCCGAGTATCGGAGTCTGCTCCCGAAAAAGTGCCGGCAAACTTCCTCCTTCCGGCCCTTCGGTTCCTGTCGCTGGGCGTTCACCTTAAATTACGTCGACCTCTCCCCTGCAGCGCCGCCCCCCCACCATCGCCGCCGCCAACCCACTCTCTTTCTCTCTCTCCTCTTCCATCGGATTAGGCATTGGGTAACCGATTGTAAATACGGGGGAGCCAAGACGCGGAAAAGGGGAATTGAAGTTTACCAAGGTTGTAAGAGGAGACGCTGGTAAATATCTTCCTTCCTTCCTTCCTTCCTACCTCCCGCCCGTCCTTTCGTCCCACCTCACCTCTGCTTCCTCCGAGCTCAGACATTCGCGCTAGTTGTCGTCGCACAAACCGATCTACTCGGGTCACGCATCCCTTCCTCGTATTTGGCGAACGACAAACCAGACGAAATCTAGTCGCCCCGCTGATTCCTGTCTGATCCGTCTTCTCGGGGTTGCGCGCCTTCAAGGTCCCCGCCCGTAGGGTGCTATCGCCTGCCAGCCGGAAGTGCTGGGATGAAATTAGTCGAGCCGAGCCGGTCCAATGAAATCGATAGCTCTCTTCCTTCACGCCGCGACGTACGACTGTATCTTCGACATTTTGAGAGGTGACCAAGAATTTTTACTAATCCGCAAGAATCTTCCATCAACGAGAAGATATAAAGTTCTCACAATTTTCGATACCTCACCCCTTAACGCACAGATATTTTGAATAAATAAGTATTACTTATAGCTTACAATCCTATGTAAATGATAACTATCAATAAAACAATTTTTCTTCTTAGCTTTCACATTGTTATTTTCAATTCTCGACTATATTCGAGTGTGAAAAATTATGGCAGCATCAACTACAACGCCGCTCGAATTATCTCGAGTGCGCACAGTTTGACCTGTTTAGCGCGCTCAAATAAACTCAACGGTGCACGTTAAGGGATTAATGTTATTGTGACGCGTTATTAATTTCTCGATAAAACCATAAAGTGTTCTCTGTAACGGCGGGGTTAAAAATCGCTTGCCTTCGAGAACGTCACCAAAAGACGGTGCAAGGACGACGAGTGAAAGCAGGAAGTCGATCTGGCGTGCCTCGATGGCAGCAGGCGTCCTCGCCGAAGACGGACGCCAGTCAGAAGAGGCCGGAATGTGATCCGGAGGACTTCGAGCCCTCCTCGGCTGCCTCCCACCCCCTAAGACGATTACGTCAAAAAGAAGAATTAAAAATGTCAAGTTGAAAAGTGGAGCTTTGGAGGGGTGAGTCTTGCCAGGGGGTGGGGGGGGGGGTGGTGGATGGATTCGCCCGGTTGCGGAGTACGCTTTGGGAAGGAGAAGAGCATATTGAAAGACGCATAAAGGACAACGAGGCGAAGGATCCATCCGTGGGGAGTCTTTCTCCTTTTTCACCCCCCACCCCCTGTTCAGTCCCCGTTCGTCTTTCATTTTTCCCTCCGCCACGCTGCGCCGTTCGCGACCTCTCTCTTACCTACCCCTCCCTCGCCATTTGCCGGCTTCCGAGGACAGGGAAGACTGTTTGGGCGAGGTGGAAAATGGCGGGCGGGAGCTGGCGGAGAGGGTGGGCCGGGAGGGGGTGGCTTGGAGGAGCCCAGCCAGTTTGCCTTTTACATTACATTTATTTTACTTCATTTTTCGCGGAATAAATGTCTTCGGGGCTTTGCCGGTCGGTTAGGAAAATACTCTCATAATGCTCCGGCCATCTCCTTCGACTCTTTTTTTCCGCCCGGCTCTCACACGGTCTCAACCGGCGCTCTTTCCTCTTGTAACCAACCACCCCCCTCCGCCTCCTTCCGCCTTCTATCGTCCTCCTCGTCATCCCCCGCTCACCCCTCGCTCACCCCCTGGTCTATGCCTCTTGCCGGTTTCCGCTCTTCTTTTCTTTGCGATACCTTTCGGTTTAAGCGACCGTCCCGTGTTCTCGATTCTTCGCAGACGCGCGTTTGCGGAGGAATGGAATAATAGAGGGAAACGATGGGTCGCGCGTGTGTGTCTGCGTCGCTTACAAATACTCCGGTTATCACTTTTAACGTAGGGAATTGCAAATATTAATCGTTTACTTTCTCAGATCATAATATCATGTACGTATTATGAAGAAATTAGTTATTGAGTTATGAGGCATAACATATGGCTCACTTGATTAATGATTTGTAATGATTAGAACAGTCAGTGGGCGAATCCAGTTTTTACGTGACTGGTAAGATTGGTTGAGGGTTAATTGTATCGGGGGTTCGTAAGAGTTCAGAATTTCGGTCGGAGAAATGGCAGGATTGACTTTGAGCGGTCCTCCTTCGGAGCCGCGCGGACGATAATTCGAGAGGAAGATTTGGACAGGCGGGAGGGGAGCTACTGATTGCGAGGCACGGAGTAGAATGGACCGTCCTTCCCTCAAAGTTTAACGAGGCTACCCTGGCGAATCGTCGAAACGGACCCTCGACACGCCGCGCCACCTTTGCTCGCCACGTTTTTCATTCTTCGCGTCCTTTATTCCTGCGGCCGACTCTCTGTCAATGAATCTGCCCTTCGAGCACCTAATCTCGTCGCTCACAATTAAGCATTGCCTCTAGAAAGTGAAAACAATACAAACTTAACTCACATTTAACATTATTGCGCGACACTGTAAATTAAATACTCTTTTTCCTCTTCATACAACTTTCAATGTATGAACGTACCTTTTCGGCAAATTTGGTCAATTGATACATAAAAAGAGGAAAAATAAAAGATTAAAAATTCCAAAAATCATATCGAATTATCCTGGATCCACTGACGCACTCATCGCAATGCCAAAATAATAAATCCTAAATACAGGAATCGTTTTGCGTTCTAACGCTTACAGTACACAATTAATATACTGATATAAATGGTAAATACTTCACAATACAAAATTATAATGACATTACAGTACCCGCTGACAGCTTATACAATTTCTATATCTACTACAAGTACGTACGTAATCAGCCTCGCGGAAAGTATGACGATTAACGTCGATCAGACGTTCGAACGAATTTCGGGTAAGCATTCGCGATGACGTTTTAGCGAAACGACTGGCTAAGCTTGTTTTGAACGGCGATCGAGGAGATTGAGGGAAGACGTTCCCATCCCCACCGCGCCATGGGAATATTCCAAATCCCAATGGAATAGGATACGTTATCCTGCACGTACGATTTTCCTTCCCCAATTGAGCCCCTCGAATCGAGGACTACCGACGACACGTGTTTCGATACATCGACGCGACACTAGGCACGATCGCGGCATGAAGCTGAGTGCATACGTGTTCGACAAGACTGCAATCTGCAAATCGCATCGCATCCGACGCCAATGCATCGCCAATGTAACTGTTCAAGATTGCCCGAAACGCAGCTGCTAATTACATAGTCATTCAAGAATCTGCTAAGTTCTATCCTGCGATACGAAACACTTGATGCGAAATCGTTACAAAAATTAAACCTTCCAAGAGTATAATTCTGAAAAGAGGGCTGAGAAAGTAAACTAATTTCGGCCCGAAGGTTCCGTCAAGTTTCGTTAATTACACTCATACAAGAATCTGATGAGTTCAAACCTGTCATGCGAAACACTTGATGGGAAATTGTTATAAAAGTTGAACCATTCAAAAGTATAATTCTGAAAAATGGACAACTCCTAGGTGAAATCGTGGAAGAAGATGACGAAGGGGGTTGAAACGGGGGGTGGGAAAGTAAACTAATTTCGGGCCGGAGGTTCCGTCAAGTTTCGTTAATTAAGCCGTGGCGGAGGTTACAATGACGTATCGGAGATATGCAGCGTTTGAACTTTGATGAGGACGACGTCCGTATAGGGGTGGTTAATGCGGTGACACGCACTGGGACACCCCAGAAGGGAGTGGCCGGGACCGGCCACCCTGGTCACTACTCAGTCGATAATTACTTACCCCCGGCTTAATGTGGGAAGCTCATCAAACTGTGTGTGAAATATCGTTTTCGCACGTATAGGCTGTGCGAACGAGCCAGACGAGTTCTAACGATCGAATGCGCAGCGGTGAGGAGGGCGGAGGGGGGTGGTAAATCGCAATTTCTCCCTAACTCCTACGTTTTGCGTCAGTTCTGCTCGACAACCTTATCATTCACCGAGTCAGACGAAAATCGAACCTGAACGTAAAGCACATTTTCTTCTTGGTCGACTTATTGAACTTACACGCTAATTGCTCCTTTAATGCGATTCTTTGACGGTGTTATACAAGAAACTGTCGATGTTAATCTCAAACATAACGCTCATTGCCAATCTCTTTCCTTTGTTACAGACGCCAGCTGTGAGCGGAGGAAAAGGTTCGCCGACGCAGCGAGTGAGTGAATTGAATTATTCTCCGTAATCAAGGTATTAACCGGCCGCGTAAATAAGGTACAACTGTAGCGAGCGTAAATTTCACGATCGATCCACGTTATTAAAGTCACTAGTTTTACGCTCGATAAGAGCCTCGACTGTAAACTCGAGCTCGCCCAGTAAAATTTGTGTCACGCCGACGAGCGGGTGTCGAAGTCGAGCGTAGAGAAATTCCGAAAAATAGGTAGAATTCCGAAATTGCTATGCGCCGCGGCAGCCATTGTATTCGCCGAACAGACGCGCTCAAAGATCCGCGAACATCCGTCACTGGGTTGTTTGCCTCCAGGTTTCGCCTTCTGAGACGTCGCGAGGCGGAACGCCCCGATAATTCCACGATGCAAATCTGAGGTAAGCCGCGAATTGCACGGGAAAGCCCGGTATCGAAATTCTCCGGGGGGTAATCGGAACGGATCCCGTGGGTTTCGGCCAAATATACCGTACGTTCGTTTAATCCGTGCACCAGCCGTTGTGCCATTTCCAACTGTGTAGGGAAAAAAAGGAGTGTAGAGAGAGAGAGAGAGAGAGAGAGAGAGGAGAAGAAAACCGAGGCAGTAGACGGGGGTGGCTTGCGAGTACGAAGAACGGGATGGAAGAGGGCCGGGGATGAAAAAAGGGAGAGGAGGGCACGAGAGGGGTAGGGATGCGGAAAGAATAGACAGTGGTAGAATTTTATTTACGGAGAACGATTCGTGGAAACGGGCTGTTCCCTGTATTTTCGTTTCCTTCCTTTTCCACCCCCCCTCTCTCTCTCTCCCTCTCTCTCTCTCTATCTATCTACCTTTTACCTTCCTCTCTCCCTCCCTCTCTGCCCCACTCTTCCGGCTCACTCCGAGAAAGACGAGTTTCAGCCCTTTCCAATTACAGGCACGAGATTGTGTTGCGCGCCTCTGGTATCAGTTGAACGAAGACGAGTTCGGCTTTAAAACTAGCCGCGGAAATAATTAAGAATTCGTAAAATTAAATATCTATCTTTCCCCGGCAATCCTCTCAGCGGTCCTTCGACCCTTCCCCTCTCCCTCCCTCCCAACCTCCTACCCTTTCGCCTCCTCTCCCTCCCAGCAGACGTTCGGGTATTAAAGCCCGATGAAAGAATTCCTTCGCTTTTGCCCGCTTTCTTACCTTCCCCTCCTCCCCTCCCGCCACTCTGTCCTCGTCGGCTTATAGCCTTAATTAATAACCCAATTGCATCCGCGGTACGTAGTCCATTGACCACGTTTGCTCTTTCGCCGGAGGAGCTTTGAGCCGACGATCAAATTCCGAGACCTTTCTTCGGGAGGCCTCGCACATTCCTTTGCTTCGAGGGGAGTCTGATTCGTGCGTCGAACAAAGACGTTCCTAGTTTCGGAAATACGCTGAAGGGTCGGGTGGCTGGAGGGGCAGTCGTTGCTCAAAGACACGTACAAAGAGTATGGTACATATTTTGACAAAGTTGAAAATTGCGAGCATTCTGAGCAATACACACATTTGTCAGCTGAAGACTTAAGATTAATCTAAGAGATAAAGATTATGGGAGTAGTCAAAGCCAAAACAAAAATAATCAGAATTTGATACACGTTCCGTTAATGTTACGTGGTATGAACGTACTATTTATTTCGTTACTGTGACAATTGGAAGTTATTTCAGCGCTGAGAGTTTCTTCGCTCGAATCTCGGCGTGGCATGCGACCTTCGGTCCGGCCATAATTTGTCCTTTGATTTTCGTTCGGGGATTGAAACATCGTACGCGGAACGATTTCCGTGCCGTTCCAAACGAATAGAATAAAGTTTGTTAATATGAGAGTAGTCAAAATCAAAATGAACAAAATGACAATGTATTTTTTAATACACCTTCCGTTAGTGTTACGTGGTATGGACTTACTATTTGTTTAGTTACCCTGACAGTCGATAGTAATTTCAGCGCTGAGAGTTTCTTCGCTCGGATCTCGGCGACCATGCGACCTTCGGTCCGGCCATAATTTGTCCTTTGATTTTCGTTCGGGGATTGAAACATCGTACGCGGAACGATTTCCGTGCGGGGCCCGATCGTTCCAGCCCGCTCGTCGCGGAGTCCATTTCCATTCAAGGGTTCCTTATTCGCCTCTCCTCAAGGAACGTGGAATCGTCTGCGCCGTTCGCCGCAGAAGTCGGGAAAGTTTTATTGCCCGAGGCCCCTGTACGTGATCGGAATAGGGATCGTTGCACTCCGATCGACCGTCTCTTCCGGTCACTTTGCGGGCATGCAGACGGACGGTGACACAATGTAACTCTCTGTGTACGGACAAAGTGGCCGTGGGCGGACTCGATATTTTCGAAGGTTCGAGGTTCGCTCGCCTCTCCCTGTTGAACTTCGACCGTCTGATACCGTCGCTCCGAATCCATCCCCCCCATGCGACCCCTTTGTGCCACCGTAATCCGCGCTTTTACCCTGACCCTGGCAGACGATCAAAGATTTTTATGAATTTCACCGCTCGGAGGCACGCGACTATCAAGTAGCATAAATTATCGGCCCGACATCCGATTGAAATTCTAATCTTTTATTTTGCGTATCGTTATCGAAACTCTATAAACTGTTAGACGCGTCGTCTGAAAAATGGGGGGAATGTCTGCGAAGCAAGTGAAATTTAGCTTCCGCCTATCTCGGTAGCGAGGCCTTAACGCAATTAGGCGACTTTTAACAATTTTCCATTGTCCGCAACGCGTCTCCTCGTAACTCTCGGGACAAAAAAAGGGCGAGACTCGCGAGCGTGGGGGCTGGAAAAAAGGGGTCCGCTTAACGAAGTCATTACCTTTTACGAGGACCGAGATCGACGCTCGTTCGGCGTTTTTCACGTCCTGCGAAACGTCGAGGTCGGCGTCCGCGTCGGCGTCGGCGAAAAAGCCGAACGATCGCTCGCTAATCACGACCGGCCGCGCGTACTCGAGTTACGCACCGGGTCGGGGCGGTGTACGTCGTAATTTCAATTAGCAGGGACAATTACCGGGCAATTACCGTCGAGCCGTCTGGTGCGTCGGCATCGCGACGCTCCCTGCGCCTCTCCTCCGATTAGTCCTTCGACTCTTCCGTCCATTACGATGGGCAGAGCGCGCGCGCGCGCGCGCGCGCCTGTTCGCCGAGCGACAAAAGCGTGCGAGGCTGCTTTTTGCGCGCCAAAGGGACGCCCTAAAGGACTCCGGCAGCCACCCTTCGCGCTCCTGTCTTCCCATTAGGGGCGGGGAGTGACTTGAAAGCGGCTTCTAACGATTTGTCGCGGCCCGAGGTGCGCGGTGTTTCCTACTACTTTGCTGGCTTTCCAAATTTTAACGTTGGTGAAGTGTCTGCTTCCGGCGAGTGTTAAGTTGGGTACATGGAATTTGGAAGGTTCAAGTATTTTTAGGGGTTGTAGTATATAAGGGGCAAGGGTTTCCTACTTGGAATTTTATTTTTCGAAAAAGAGGACTACGTGTAATTATACCCGATTTGTTTGATTTTGTCACTATTGTCCCGTAAGAATTGGTAAGGCTTGATATACAAAGACAAATATATATATCTCAACGATATTCTCCGTGCTTTTCCTTTAAAATTAGATTCTCTGTTTCCTCGGCGCTTACATCCGTACCTGCCCAAGGAATGAATCCGAGCTTCTCGCGAAGTCGCCGCGTTACAAAGTGTTTCGCTCCCGTTACGTAACAGTCCTCGTGCCGGCTCGGAAGGATTGTCCGGCGGATGAAAACCTGCAGCGGCGTCGGTGCCCGACGATCTTCCGGGCAGAGTCCCGGTGCCTGGAAGGTTCCTTGTTATAAAGGATACAGCGGCTGCCGTTGCGTAAGCAGCTTGATCTCGCGGACCCCCCTTGAAATCGAAGACTGCAGTTGCCTCGGGGGCGTGCTTCCCTGCAGGACGCTTTATTACACTGCCAGCTTCCTCTTCCCGTTTTCGCCCCGACGCAGTGACACTCTTCTTCGCTTTCACGCCCCCATGGCCCCCCTAACGTCTCTTTCCATCACTCCTATCTTCGCTCTCGCCTCTTGCAATCGGCTCGCGCACTTTTTCCACGGAATCGGAACGCTTCTCTTCGGGTCTTCCTCTACTCTCATTCGCCGGGACAGATTTTCGTTCTTCCTCGCTCTTCTTCTTTCTCTCTCTCCGTTTGGACGCTCTTTGAAATTTGTACCTTCTCTTCGTTTTTCTTTTTCGACCCCTACTACCTTCCCTGTTCGACTCCCTCTTCCGTTCATCGCGTCTTACCTTGACGCGGGCTCTCTTTGAGAATTGGCATGTTCCGCGCTCCACTTCTTCACTTTGCCACTCTCTCTCTCTCTCTTTCTCTAGCGCTGTTCTTCCTTGCTTTACCCTTTTCCGTCTCACCCTCAGAATTTTCGTCCGGTTTCCTCAGTCTGCTCGGCTCTTTCTTCCCAGCTGCTGCCATTCTTTTCGCAGCTCGACTGTTTCAGTCGTTTGACTTCTCTCATCCAACCCTCTCTCTTCATACGATGCTCGTTGGCCCGGCCGCCTTGTATTTCAAACCCCGATGGATACTTTCAGGCTTCTATCCCGCAACCCAGCCCTCCCCCCGACCCGTCCGACCCTCCGCCGCGTCTCACTTCTCCTCAACTATCGACGACGCCCTCCGAATCATTTCCTACTCCTGTTCCGCCGTCTCGATTGGTCCCGCCTCGTCTCCCGTTTCCATCGACGCGAGAAACTTGGCGACGCTCTTTCTTCGGCCGGGCGAGAATTCCGAAATAGGGGAAATGGCCCGTTCGTATTACCGCCTGACAGTCACGTATTCCGGCCACCCCACGGCCCGACCGTGGGGACCCTTCGGGCTATCAAATTCGAAATCCGCCCCGGCCCACCCCTCTCCCACACTCCCCCCGCCATCTTTTTAATGGCGCCAATGTCCCGGGATCTTCGTCCGACGAAGACGTCGGGACGTCGTCACTCCCGAATTCCGAGCGAACTATATCGAGTTGTCCGTTCGATTCGCAGCTAACTTCCTTCCATTTACATGTCCCGCATGGCAAGAAGTCGCGATATCGAGTGGCTGGGGTGGCTGGGGTGCCTTGAGGGCGGCGTAGGGCGAATTAGGGCGAGAGTCTATCCGCGCTCGACAGTCGGAAAACGTTTTCCATTCCAGGTTCGAACTTCCGATCGATTGCACGCGCGCGCGCGCGCGCTGGGCAATCTATTTTAATATTGCCCCGGCACGCACGCGGCCGTTCGGAAGCGAGCGCGCACTCGGCCCGACAGGCTCGCTTTCCGCTCGGGGTGAGTCCGAGGGCCGGAAATTAAGCAGACCGTAACGTCCGGTCATTGTGCGCTCTATTTATATATCGTGAGCCATCATTTTTTCGGCCACCGCGTAGGTTTGGGGAGGGAGAGTGGGACGCTCGGTACGCCTCGGCGACGCGCGTCGGCGAAGGTGGATAGACGTGGCCCTGCTCGGGGGATGAAGGGGGTTGAAAGGGGCAGGGAGGATGAAGAAGGGGGGGGGGGGGGTTGAGCGGCTCGTGGCAATTAATTTTCGCACCGTTGGAGTTTACACGCGACCCCTCCCACGTGAGTTACCCTTCCTACCACCCCCCCTCTCACTCTCTCTCTCCTTCTTCACCCCCCCCCCCCCCCAAGGTCTCCCATGATGGAAACACAAATATACCGCGACGCTTTTCACCCACGTTCGGTTCGGTCTCGTGCTCGGTTCAAGTGTTAATTCCATGATTAATATGCGACGCTTCGCTTGCCCCGTGAAGGGGACACCTTTCCACACCCTCCGACCACCCCCCACCAACCCTCCTGCGACACCGCGCGAGTCCTTGCCGCGTCTCACGAATCCGCACGGTCGCTTTGTTGCTGATGGCGTTACTCACTGTTCCGACGTCGCACCGAATTCCGGGTCATATATTAATTAAACGTGTATTTAGGCGGCTGGCGGTTGTCGCAGAGACTCGCGCGATACTTCCCATCTTTACGCGAGGTCGACCATTGTGACAGTGTGAAAGTTTGCGTGGCCCGAATCGACGACACGTTCAAGTAGTTCGAGCGTAGCGCGTGTCGGACGTCAGCTGTCTCACTCGCACTTCAGTCAACCTTCCTACGTCATGCCTCCCACTTCGTAACATATAGAATTGAACGTAATCTAAAAAGTTCGCTCCAGTCATACCGAAGCGTACGGGCACTTAAATTAAGTGGTACGACCGTGCGATTTCTCGGACATCGGACGCACGAGTAAATTGCAACAATTCTAATTTGGGCCTCGACCTGCCGATAAGCTCGAAATACCGCCTTCCACTTTTCATCCTCGCCAAGCTGGCGCGTTAATAACCGCTGTTTAATAACAATTATCATCGCGATAATCCGCCGGCAGGAAGAAAGAGCGGGAATTTGCGCGAGGCAGGGAGTGGCACCGGAGGGGGGATGAAAAGGGGTTGCGCGCGGGGGCGGTTAGGCGTTACAAGGATTTACGAGCGGTCCTATTTCACGTGCCTAACCAACCGTGGGGACGCTCTGCCGGGGTCAACGTTAGGTTGCCCCGCTCGTGGAAGGGATGCGCGAGGCGTACCAGTGGGATGAGGAGGGGGTGAAGGGAGGGGGGCAGGGAATAAGGGTCAGAGAGCAGGGTGAAGAATCGCGCTGCGGGGGCAGGGAGCGGATGCCAGGGAGCGCGCAGGCGTGCGCGCGGATCGTCTGTTGCTATACCGGGTGATCGAAAAAGTCCGGTATCGGAAAAGCTTTCTCTTTCGGATCGGTTCACATTGACGCGGACAAAGAGTGGCCCAGTTCAATAAAGCAAATAGGAACCGAAAATCGAATACAATGCAGAGGTCCAGATTTTTAATCCGTTTAAACTCACGTTTGTCAGAACGATTGAAAAACTGAACGACACTACATCCATATACATAGTATCCGAAGTAAGAGAACTCTGGCTAATTCGGTTGTGAAATGTTTGGGCGGTGGAAGAAGCGGCTGCTCCTGAACTACGGTGTCACGGCGTACATGGGAGCCAGGCGGGCAATAGTTTTCAGCTACCAGTAGTCATTTGTAACTGGAGGCCGGCGGAGGTTGGCTTTATTGCCGCCATAAAGATCTCGGCTTCCGCGCGGCGCGGGTAAGCGTAGTTAGCGAAGTATAGAATGCCGCTGCGTCGGCGCGATTTATGCAAATTAGCCGGCCCGTCGCGTTCCCCCGCCAACCTACCCTCTTCCCACCCACCCCCCCTACGACGCCTCTCGACGATCCAGCCGGCGCGGTATCAAGATCCGAGACTTTTAATTGCGCGGCGTCGCTTCTTACCAGTTACGGATAGACGCTTTGTCGCCTCCTCGGAAGGACGACGCCTGATTTTCGCACGAGCCACCCTCCCTTCCAACCCCCTCCCACCCTAGGAGTGCTTTCCGTAAATTGCGACCGGCGCCGGGAAGTAATGCGGCGCCTTTCGAGTCGTAGCTATTGTTTCGACGATTTATCTCAACTCTTTTCGCCAGGGACTGCATCTGGGGTGGGTTATTTATTTTTCGTCGTCCGGTCGTGTTCGAGGAAGAGGTTGATGAAAGTAGCTCAACGAAACGCGGAATCGTACGGAATCTAGAATGGCAGCTTCATCATGAACGATTGATACTGTTCGGCAATTTTATTGTTTGACGAAGAGAACTTTCGACTCCTCGGCCCTCGGCCGCCGTTCCGGCCTCTCGTCCGGGGGTATATTAAATGAAAGCCGGGCAAATTCGCGGAGCGACTGTACGCCGGTTCGTAAAAATATCGGGTGGGGGTGCAGATTTGAGTTCCTCATTCAGCGTCCGGCAGTTCCGATATTAATCGGCCGCGGCGCGCTCCGCCCGTCCATTCTTTCCCGATATCCTCTTGATTAATTACCGCTTTCGAATCCGGAGCCCGAATCCCCGGGCCGCATCCCCTTCGGGAGAGGGTTGGGGGAAAGGGTCGGAGAGTCGAGTCCGTCTAGTTAGATTTTTATGCGAATTTCATACTCGCCGAAGAAGCGCGCCCGCGATATTGCTTATTAACAAAGTTAAATTGAGCAAAGTTCCCGGCCTCTGATTACCCATGCCACCGGCACCCCCCCTCAAACCCCTTCAACCCCACGCCTCCGCCCCTCCGACAGCCCCAGTTTTAGTTTTCCCCGAGCCGCGACACAACTTTCCATCGCGAGCGTCCCGTTTCGAGCGACTTCGAGCCGAGGGAAGCAGTCGGCGTCCACTCTTTATTTCTCCGGGGTCACTTTTTAACGCACCTTTGCCGACCCACACTCGGCCAGTGTGCAAATTTCCTTATTGCCCCTGCGACCGTCTAATGACTTCCGTTCCCTAAACCCCGAAGTAATCGAATTACTTTCGAATCCCGTATCTCCTCGGGACGGATAAAGACGATTTCGATAAGTTCTGTACGTGCTCATAATTATGAAAGTACAAATACAGAATGAGATATGTCCTTATTATGAATTGAAGAATAAACACTTATTTTATTAATCACGTACACATAGTGTAAAACAATATTGCAAACGCATTATATAGTCTAAGTCAGAAATATCCTTTGATGATTATTCACATTCTTGAACATTTTCCTTCAGCATACGGATTTTAATTCGCTAACCACGCACTTGCGTGTGTCAAGCATGTAGTAGAGCATGAAAGCTCCAGCCGTAGATTTCCACTCGTAACATACTCCATTGACCTTGTCGACCACCTTCGCGGCGTCCCCGGCCGAAAAAGGTCCGATCTCTCCATCCGTCTCCGTCGCCCGAAACGTTTTCCGGCGGCTGGCAACAGGTTGCACTCGTCTGCTCTCCGAGGTCAGAAAGTCGGTCGAAGGTTCTGGCCGCGTTCCCGTCCTCATTTTACTGCCGGGCAAAAGCCAGTTGAGAGGCGAGAGGCTGAAGAGTGCCGAGGAAGAGAGTGCCGGCCGTGTATATCCTCCGAGAATACGCTCGGCGAGCCGAACTTCCACTCTAATCCGTTACAAAGTGCACGGGCCCAGGACGAAGGACGAAGGGCGCGGGACGAGGGACGAAGGACGAAGGACGATATTCGAGGGCATGGAGCCCGACGAAAGCGCACCTCTTAACCTTCCCAAGGGTCGCCGCGATCTCGCTTAAACGGCCGTCCTTAAACTTTGAGCTTAAGAAGCGACGACCTTTGAGCCGGCACTTTTTAACACGGACTTCCTTTAAGCGAGTTCGAGAGAGAGTCTTCCGCGAGAATGTCGACGCCTTACGGTGAGCGGGGAATTTCCTGCGGCCGCCCGAAGGTGCAGGCTGCAGGTTAAGTGGAAACAAGAGGTGTAAATTGGAGAATGGAGGTGGTTATCAAGGTAACGCTTTCTGGGAGTAGACGTTTTTTCGAGGAAGGTCTGTCGAGATAACGAAGGACTTTACTTAGTTTTCGAAAGTGAAGGTGAATGGTTTTTGATGTATTGGGTTGGGAAAGAATGGTGTAAATGTAATTGTAAAGTAGGCCATATATTAGTTTATTAATATATGTACTGATGATTTTCAGTATTTTGCAATCTAATTATCATAGTAGTTAATCAGAATTGTTTGTGATCTATCACTATTTATTTACTTCATAGTTCTCACTTTATTATGTCATGCGTAGTGCAATATCTGTTGCTGCCAACATATCTGCTAAGAATAGATTACGTCAAGTGTTGTCATCCCGTTAAAAAGTAATATCTGCGAATCCGGCTAGAAAACACTCGATCGCACAGACCCGACTTAGAAGAGAGCAGCCGCATGTAACGCGCAATTCATTTGCTTCCGACGCAAAAACTTTTATCCGATAACTCGCGATAACTGCGCTGAATAACGTGACAAAAATGTGCTGATACCCCAGCGACAAACATTAGTCGCAAAGAAATACAAAGTAAAAAGAACTACATGCGCACTTTTCTACTATTTATCTTCCCCAGTTCATTAGTCTAGCTTCAACGCTTTTGCGTAATGGTTGTATTTTCACATCGTTGTGTAAGTCTTACATATTGACACAACGCGAGGTATCTTTCGGAACAGATCGCGAAGATTACATTTTCTTATCGGGAGAAGACATTTCTGTGTAAACATCGACGGCGAGTTCTATTTTCTACTTCGACCGTATCACGTATCGTACATGTCTGCGCCTCTACTCGCTTTGTACTATTGCGCATAACTCGCGCGCTTCATTGTCCGTATCGACACGATATCGGGGCCCCGATGACAGTGCGCAACCTGTTAAAAAACAAATCACAATGTCAAAGAGGTTGCACTCGGCCGATACGAGGCCCGATAAGACAACGAGCGGCGCGTGGCAGCGTTCCCTTGAGCTTGGTCGAACTGAACTTGATAACAGGCCTCTTATCGGTCAACTTTTTCTGACGACTCACGCTAACGACCGGCAGCGCATCTTCATTCATCTGCATAGTGACGGCATCGTCGTCGAAAGCAACCGAACTCGATCGCTGAATGGACGAATGATGAATGACCCGTTTTTAATGGACACTACCGACAACGGACAATTAATCATTTAATCGTAAAAAGGAAGAAGGCACGTACAATGCTTCAGGCATTAATATCCAATCTTAGATACGATTCATTTTCCGACTCGACTGATTGATGATCGTTCACCTCAATCGGAATGTTTAATTCTCAGAATTGGAAATTTCAAGCATGACTTCCGAGATTAGTCAGTTTCGACTGCATGATCCCAGAGTGCGCTGAAGAATTAATCTAGAAATCGTTGGCCTAGCCAAAAAGTGCGACTAGTGTTCAGGGGCGGGACGGGGGGAGGGGGGGCGGGGTCGCGGAACGGCATTTAGAATGAGAATTATGCGACACGTACAATGTTTCAGGCATTAATATCCGATCTTAGATACGATTCATTTTTCGACTCGACTGATTGATGATCGTTCACCTCAGTTGGAATGTTTAATTCTGAAAATTTGGAATTTTCAAAGATGACTTCCGAGATCAGTTTCGACTGCACGATCCCAGAGTGCGCTGAAGAATTAATGTAGGAATTTTCGGCCTGGCCAAAAAGTGCGACTAGAGTTCAGGGGCGGGACGGGGGCGGGGGGGGGGGGGGCGGAACGGAATTCAGAATGAGAATTATGAGGAGGGTAGCAGGTGACAGCGCGTGCCCGCCAGCACTTTCGACGGTGCGATCATTTTTCAGGGAAGCAGCCAGACTAGACGCGGGCGTCTAACGCGGACGACGAATCGGCCAGAACGACGTCGGCATGCGTCTCGGAATGATCCGGCATTCTTCACCGGCGACAATGCAGAATCGCCTATAAATATGTAATGTACAATGCATCGCCTTCTTACGCTTTCATGTTTCGCCCGCGCGACGCGACTAGATTGCGAACGCGCCCGAGAAGAATGGCGGGGGGCTGCGCTCGAAAATTGGAGTGCCGCAATTCCTGGCTAAGGCCAGGTGATCCACTGCCACTGTCAGCTTTAATCCGTGCCGCCGAATAGTTATCGCAATGTCAAACAATTCGCCATATTTTGCGGAACAACCACCATATTTAAGAAAATTGATAATGCTGTTTCAAAATCGATGTAATCAATGCATCAGTACGATACAATGTCAGCGTTCGTATTGGTGTCGAACGGACGCAATGTGAAATAATGCCTAACTTTCCAAGTAGCCTTATTGGCTGGTAGCACACTCACTGTGCGATTATTGATGCACGTAAACATGTGTGAATATTGGTATTGACTTCGTATTTTATCTCTACGTCTTTAATTTTAAGTAGTTTTTGTTTTATTGCCTGTTTTTATTTGTAGATATTTTAAATTATTCTTCAAAAATAATGCCGGCGTCTGACATTTGACTGCGTATGCTTGCAGCCGTTAAAGTACAGCACAGATCATAACTCAGCACCTAGAAACTTCCAAAAATCAGCCTGCAACGCATCTCCCAAACTGCTCGCCGTCCATCGGAAACATTTTCCTGCCCCCGCGCACCGACACTTCCCACCTCAACACCTACCGCATTAACGACCTTCACAAATCAGCCGCTCGATGCAAGGCAGAATCAGGTGACCTGTTTTTAATTTCAGACATTTTTAATTATTTCTTCAAAAATAATACTGTCCCCTGACATTTGACTACGTAGACTTGCAGTCGTTAAAGTCCAGCACAGATTGAAACTCCGCACTTAGAAACTTCCAAAAATCAGTCTCCAACGCATCTCCCAAACTGCTCGCCATCCACCGGAAACATTTTCCTGCCCCCGCGCACCTACACTTCCCACCTCAACACCTACCGCATTAACGACCTTCACAAATCAGCCGCCCGGTGCAAGGCAGAGTCAGAAGCCGACAGCCGGCAGAGACAAGAACAATATCGCTCGCCCGCCGATCGCGAGGGCCTCCGCACGGAACCTTATTACCGGCGAGCAAGTACATCGTTAGTGCCGGACACGGCGTGCGGCAACTTATAATTGTATTCCGGCGAACCGACGCCGCCGCGGCAACAATGAGAATTTACACGGAAGTTGAACACGGAATTCGCGACGCGGGCTTCCCGCCCCGCGACGCCGAAGCCGACGCCGACGACGTCGTCGACGATGGCTTCGCCTGGCTAGGCACATCTATGGGGCTGCTCGGGGGTGGAAGGGGGGGGGGGATGGGGCTCGGAAGTCAGGAAGCGGACGGTGCCACTGTTATTCCAGCCTCGCCCACCGAACTGTACTCGCGCCCGGCCCGCTTCGACATGCCGCCCGGCGCATTACGACACACACGGCGACGTGTACGTCGTGCCGACGACAAGCTTCCCGACGTACGACTCGGATACAGTCCCTGATACGGGAGCGGATACGCGGGTACGCTCGGCCACGGTGGGGTCGTGTGCTGAAAGGCGCTCAATGTGCGAGTCTGCCCGTACGATGAGTTCGTAAGATACACAATGGATATTCATGCTGTCGTCCTTGGATGTCTGCTGAACGCTGCTTTTCGATCTCCCTCTTTCGGATATTCTTGCCGTTTCTCTTTCCAATCGTGTCCCTCGTAGATCGTCGATTATAATTTCGGGAAGATTTTAACCCTTTCGTCGCCCCACTCTCGAAAAGTGGGCGCTCGGGTACGAAGAGCGTACACATACGTTCATACCATGTATGGACAGTCTATTTTGTGGTGCAAGTAGCGCACTTCCATAAAAAAATTAAATATCACATAAATAAACGGATTACACCACGTTAATCATAAATTATATATCTCATTTTCTTTTAAATATGGACTTACACCACTTTCAAAATAAACAGTACATATACTTTGTAGCACGACGTACCTCATTGTCAACTAATCAGTAATGCACTGCGTTCACAGCGACCATATTTTGTTACAAGCGCGCCATAGTTAAAAGGTTAATTACTGTCACCACAAAATCGACCGCGTTTCCATGCGGAAAGATAGGCGTCTCCCTTCGACTATCAGTCGATTTTAGCCGTCGTTGTAAAGTACTGCGAGTGAATGACGATCAGTCCGGATATGATTAATCTCGATTCGGACCGAAATCGTTTGTTACGGTCATCGGTACGCTAGTGGCGCTGCATTAGGATAAACTCCACTCGGGATTATTTACGGATCGACACGGTATTACGCTTTGCGAATTGGTACTCGGCGCGTATCGCGCTTGTCGGCGAGCGAGAGAATTACACTGGGTGCATTGTCAAATGTTTAGAGACCTTTCTCCGAGGCCATGACGCTGGCTTTCGAATACCGCGAGTCAACGTGTCAACTCGGAACACAGTGCCGCACTCCGACGCGATCCGAGTTTGCCCGCGGAGTGTGTTTATCGAGACCTTGTCAGGCTTGTTTCCCTTCAGTTTGCGTTCTTACGTTCCGCGGATCCCCACCCATCCGCCGGCCATTAACAATGCAAATGACACCGGGCCGCTGCAACGAAATAATACACATGCCCGGGCGGGCAAACATAATACGGAAAAATTGCTCAATTTCGTCCTCCAGAATTACTCGCCCCCCCTCCGTTACTGCCTCCCAACCGCGACTACGCTCTTTCGACCCTCAATAATGCACGTCTTATTCAGAGCCACACGAGCAGAGACAATATTAAGTTTAATGTTTACCGAACCCAGTATATCCTTCACTGCGGTCCATTCCTCGTTACCTCGATCCCGACAAAGACTTCCGTCAAACCGATCGAGGCATCGAGTTACGAGTTCAACGACCTTTATCCCAGAATCAAATTTTCATCCGATCCCATCCTTTGATTTCTATCCCGCTTCTGTCCGGATTCCGTCTGGGACAAAAAAGTTTGCGCCACCCCCGCGGAATGCAATTTCATACACTTTCCTCATTTCTTCATTGGCTGCCAATATGAGGCCCGAGCGCCGTCAAGATGCCGGAGGCATGCATGATGCATTCGCCTCTTTGGCTCGCGGCCTGCGTCCGTGTGCGCCGGAGTCACTACAAGCGTCCGTTTCCGCTCTGCGAACGGGACTCGTACGCTGGCCGCAGGCCACCCACACACGCTCAGCTCCCACACATCGACGCCGTGGCTCAACTCGAAAGCTGACAGGAGGGTGTGATCGATCGGGTCATCAAACATCTTGCCATATTGTTGGCTGAATCCCGTGCGAAGGGTACACGAGGCTGCAGGGGTTTGAAGGGAGTATGCGTGAAACGGAGAGAGATCGTTGAGCCAGAGGAGGGGGGTGAAGGAGGGGAGGGGGGTGGGGGGGGGGGGAGCGGAAAGTTGAGAGACTCGCCATTTTTATTACGTGGTTTAACCTGACGGCGATTGCACGAACCGGAGACTGATGACGTTTTTATACTCGCCTCGGATAAAAAAGAAGCGGTCCTGGAAGGCTGCGAGGGGCAAGTGAGGGATGAAAAAGAGTGAGAGAGAGAGAGAGAGAGGGAGAGAAAGAGGGTGGAAAGGGGTGGGAGGTCGAGGCTCGTTTTTTCAGCGCACGACACTCAGCGACCGGATATTGCCCCGACTTCCGGAACATTTTTTTCGCCGTGACTATTCGAAACTCGAGCCTCGCGGAGACCACCTCGGATGATGAAGAATGAGCTCTGCGGACGGCTCGTCGATCGACGCTCGTCAGGGCGGAAAATGGGCTCGCGGGGCCGGATGGGAATCCGTTGGCGCGGGCTGTTTCGTCCATTTTTCGAGTACGGCGCAAAATCGGATATAACGATAATTAAGGATCCGACCGAATTCTCTCTTCGCCGGCGTTACGTTCTAATAACTAATTTTATTGCGCGTACGTTGAACCGGACGCGAGGAAATATTCAATCAAATTCAACATGAGATTTGGTAAACAATATATCCACTATTAACATCGAACTTGAAAATCTCGCAGTTTATTGGATCGAATTTTATTCATTGCCGACAACCCAGGACATTTGTCAGAACTACGATGGCAATGACAAGAACAATAGTGCAACAGATTCAACGAAAAAGTCATATGAAAGCATGTCTGATGACAATGAACGTCATCCATCTAGTTCTCGCAATTTATCGGATCCGATTTTAGCTTCATTGTTAAAGACGGGACATTTGTCAGAATTGCGATGACAGTGACAAGAATCGTAGTGCAGCAAATTGAACAAAAACGTCGTGAAAGCCTGTCTGATGAGAATGAACGTCATCCACCTAATTCTTGGGAAGCCCGAAGAATGGCATTCCGTGCATAGCTCATCGCATGCCTCAGACGAGCGGGACACGTCGGCGGCGGGTCTCTTCAAAATCGAAAGCCGTCGCCGGGTGGAAATTGTAACGGGTGAGACAGCGATGTAACCGAATCAAGGGCGGACGAATATCGCGTCCCACCGTGTCTCTCGCCGCGGAGTAAGAGTCACGCGCCGCGACATAAGTATGCATGAAGTTAACTTCGGGTTGTCTGAAATATTAAGCAGCCAGACTCTTCGTGCCGCGGTCTGAAAACTGTTTACCCTCGAGGGCGCGGACGTAGATGGCGGATGTGGGAGAGAGACGTGGGGAAATAAGAGTGGATAGACGTATAGGGAGACGTAGAAAGATAGAGAGAGAGAGAGTGTGTGGTGGGGAGGGGATGAGAGGGGGGTGGGTTAAAGCCCGAGCCAACTACCTACTCCGTTTGATAAATAATGCGACTCGCATTTTGCGCGGGAAAACTTTCGGATTGCGCCCCACCCGGAAGTGTGGTCGTGTACTTTGGCGAAAGTCGGGACCGTCGGTGTCTGTCTAAAGTGGGTAAGATCGTGCGGAAGGACTGCTCTTATGAGATACAGCGATGCGCGCAGACGGCGGGAATTAATTCAGAAGACGAGCGACAATGAGATCGTCGAATTAAAGGAGCGAATTAAATGGGTTGGCTCCGGCGTGTGAGATCGTCGTGACTTATACTCAGTCCATAGACCTAGTATGACCAGGTAGTGAAAAACGCTACATAAGCAACAAAGTTAGAATCTGTCGAAGCTTCATTGCCTATTGTTCACCGTCTGTGCAGAGAAAGATTATCAAACGATGTTTCGATCTGACCGACGAAACGCAAGTATGGGCCAGAAGCTTCATTCTGCTGTTCAATAATCCTGACGGAATCCGAAGTTCGAACAACGCGAAGTGTCTGACAATATAATCCTGTTGCGATTAACTCGATTAAACTTCTCTTTCGTGCGCGATTAGTTTCGCATCGTTCCTCGCGTCACGATGAAATTCAATTCTTTCCACCCGGAACGTTGAAGCTAATGCCTGATCACCGGTACGTCATTGAACTCTTCATCGCATCAGTATTCATGCAGATGAAGTGCGCACTTCGCCGAAAGCTCGCCAAATCGAACGTTGGGCCGCATTCAACCTTCGCTCGGAGAGCATAAAGGCAGGCAGTATCCCGCGATACGTCGTAAAAATCAATTCTTCGCCGCATCAATATTCAAGCGCGTCAGCGTGCGTGCATAAAGTATGTATTACATCGTCCGAAACTTGGCCAAATTGAATCGTAAACCGGTCTTTATCGTCATTCGCATACCTTCATCGCCGCCCCGGACGAGCTGAAGGGCTCTCATCCGTGTTCAATCTCTTTGCCCTCCCCCCCCCCCCCCCCCCCCCCCCCACTCATTTCGATAACTCCGTGCGAGTCGAAAATAAAAGGACGACCCGCGTGAAATTTTCAGAACTCTCCTCTCCGGACTCTGTCTCTGTCCTGTCGGCGACCCTCGAAAAAAATTTCGGCCAGCGACGAAAGATGCAAGGAGGGATCTCACGAAGTGTGAGTCCGGAACGCGAGGGCGAGGGTGGGTGAGTCTAAAAAGGAAAGGGCGGGCGATGAAAAAGGAGGAAAGCGAATCCACTAAAATATTAAAAGTACGCAGTTGCCTCGAAGGGAGCCGGTGGGGGAAAAGGTTGACTGCGAGGCAGCGCGGATGGTTGCCGGCACGATTGGTGGGGGTTGGTTGTGGATCGGGTGGGGGAGGGTGGCGAAGAGTGCTTTCGCGGCCAGGGGATGGTGGGAAGAAGGGGGCTGCAGTTTTGTAGCGTGTGCGCGCGTGGCAAAGATTGCCAAGTTTTGCCAGAGATTCCTTACAAAGCTTGACTTATTTAGCCTCGGGTATAGCCAGTCTGCCTTCTACTGTTACTCTCTCTCTCTCTCTCTCTCTCGCACTCAGAAACCTGAACATTCTCCAGCTCACTCTCCCTTTACAGTTTCTCTTTCCGCCGTTCTCCGGCTCCAATCTTTTCCTCCACTCCAGCTCCAGTTTGGCGGTGCCCATGGGTGGAAAACAGGAACACAAGGGGCGGCAGGGGGGTTGGGCGGAGGGGGTGCGCGGAGAGGCGGAAGGTTGCAGGCGAAGGCTGAAAGGACGAAATGCTCTTTTGTCGGTGCCCTCCACACCGCAGAACTTTATTAATTGCCCGTTTTGTTATGCAGATTCCTGCAGACCCCGCCTGACTTCTCGAACGGGGTGAGGCTCGCGCTTTCCTTCTTCTGCCACCTTCCACCTACCCCTACAGCCAGCCCTCCCCCGCACCCTCGCTATCCCCCTATCCACCCCCTCTCGTTCATCCCCGCCGAGAATGTTGCCCCGGAGTCCGCCTTTAAAAGATTACTCTCGAATTCATTGCCTTCAATTGAGAAAACTTTGAGCTTTCTCCGCTCGGCTTCCCGTCCTCTCCCTCGCTCGCTTTCTTTTCCGCCTCTCGGTATACCGTTCCGCTCCCACTCGCCGACCGAGATCAGAGACTACCGGCATAGCCTATGTCCGAGGCAAGGCTGAAGCATTACAGCGAGACGAGCCTTTGTCAGAGAGTCGCGATACTTGCGAAATTTCCCTCGTTTCCGTCATTCTTTCCATTCGTCTGGCAGTCTTCGGCGCAAAAGTAGGATCGCAAATTTTAACCGCCTCGACTCGAAGTCGTACTCGTTACTTTTCAACTATGACGAGCCGCGGTTACGTTAGTCATCGCAAATTAATCTTCAGAACTGTGTCTCACCGATTGAAGATTATTGTAGAAATTAGTAGATAAGTCGAAATCTGACAATGCACAGTAGGAATATAAAATACCTCCCCCCAAGGAGGCTAGAAGTCTTCCGAAGATTTTCTTGACGTAAAGAAAAAACAGATCTGGCAACGCATATCCAGTCGGCCTTTCACTATCCGAGCCGCTTTCGTCAGCTTCCGAGAAAACGAATTAGCATTCCGCCGGCCGTATTTTACGACTGCCATTAAGCGGTCATTCCTTCTAGGCTGACGGCCATCGTCGGAGCGAACCGTTTTCATCGTTCGCGTGTGTTCCCGGCGCCCGGCCTTCGGGCGTCGGGTTAGTGCATCTGAAAAATGAAGAAGAGCCCGGGGGCCGGGAAAAGTGGGCGAAACAGGAAACGGTCGGTTACTCCCCCGGGACCCCCGCCGACTGTCGGAATGCACGGCAGTTATTAATACTTAATGAAGGGGCGATTTAAACTTCGAGTCAAAGCTAATGCTTATTGAGGCCGGAACGATGGGGGCAAATGGAAACAGCAGAGGGGGCGAAATTGAAAAGAGACGACTGCAAATGAATTTTTACCGTTCGCGCCGATGCGCTTTAAGCGAGGAATTTCATTGTAAGGACGCACGACATTGTAATTATGCGACAGTCGCTTCCACGAATTCTTCCGCTGCAGAAGGACTACGCATCGACGTTGGTATGCCAGAAACGATTACGATATCGATTCTCTGATCAAGATACAGACGATATCGCACGCTGACTCACGCAGATAAGCGACAGCTTACAATCGGTAATCTTCGTCGATCCTCAGCTTCGACACTTTTTCCGCGCTGATAAGCGAGAAGTTACCGTCTCGATAAAGACTAGCAGCGGTAGTGGAATAAAGCAGGGACAATTAAGCAGGGGCGAGGGGAGGGAAATTCGGAATGCGGCGGCAGCGGAAAAATATGCGGAGTCCTGAAGGGAAAAAGGCGCAGACGGGCGGAGAAGCGAAGCTGATGACACCGCCGTTTCCCCCGAAACGTGTTTCAACGCCGCTCAGTCATTAGTCGGACAGGCCGAAACGAAATATCCCTCCGGGAAATACCGCATAATAACGGCTTAAAAGCATCGGCCTCTCTGTGTCTCTCTATCCGTCTCTTTCCGTCTCTTTCCGTCTCTTTCCGTCTCTTTCTGTCTCTTTCTGTCTCCTTCTATCTCTTTCCGTCTCTCTTCATCGCTTTCTCTCTTTCACCCCTCCATCCGTCCCACCCTCCTTCTCCCTCCCACACACGCGCACACAATGTTTCCCTCCGCCAACCAATTCCCATTCCGCAGAACTCGCCTCGATTTTCATCGAATTAGCAACGATAATGACGCGACTGATTAGCCGTACGCGTTCGACGTTTTTTCATGCGCAATTTTCGCGTGGGTGTGTCGCAGGGTACGGTAGGTGAATGTGAAATGGCGAGAATGAAAAAGGAAGGTGCAACATGGCTCGATCGAGAAATGAGGGACGAGTCGCTCGCTCCGGCGAGCCAATTGAATTTGCGAGCCGATTTTAAGATTCCTGACTTGCGGACCGGTCAGAGAAATTAGGCGGTCCCGACCGGCGATTAATAACGGGGCGGTGGCTCGAGCATAAAGAAGAACGGTGGGAAAAATGGAATTGCCGGCGCACATTTCACGACAATTTGCATATCGACATCGCATAATTATAAATCGAGATATTACGGCGCAAAGTACGTTCCGCTCGGTTGCTTATGAAAAACTGAGCCGATAACGCGGAACAAATTTTTGTACGCCTCGCTTTATCGAAATAATGCGAAGCTTACTTGGAACCCGACTGATCGTACACAGCGCGGTAATGTTAAAACATTTCGATATAATTTTATTTATGCCGGTAACGAGGCGCGGTACGAAAAATATTCCTTCCGCGCTTTTGCCGCTTTTTTTGCGGAGACGAAAATGATTCGTGCACGAGAATCAACGTGTGCATAAATTTGCCAGAAATTGTGCGGCCGAACGACCTGGGACTCCGTCCGAGCTTTCTCAATTAGCTAATATGAATCGACGTAACCATCCAAAATAATACTCGATACGCCCTAATAGAAATAAAACAGCGAGAAAAGCACAATCCAGAGCCACGATCGGTTTTCGGAGCCGCAATTCTGTAATAGAGCCCTCCTCATTTATCGACCGTAAAACTATCCAAACTATCAGCCGCCTCGCTGTACCGAAACAACAGCCACCGATAAAATCTTGCCACACTCGCCCCGCGAAACGTCCGAACTTCGCCCCAATCTCGCATTATTCCGAAGCGGCGGATTATATTCGACGACTTCCGTCGGAACTGCCGAAGTGGAAAGGCCGTCGGCCAAGAAAGGGGGAGATGAGGGATTGCGAGAAAGAAAGGAACCGTCAGCAGGGGAAGTCGAAGAAGGATGTTCGCGGATCGGCAAACGAAGACGAGGGTTGAGGCGGGAATTAAAAGTTCGCCAAGTACGTGTGATCCTCGAAATCGCGACGGAACTAAGTTGCCGAGAGGGTCGCCGGGAAGCGTGAGAGGGACAGGGCATAGAAAAGTCTGCCTTAACTCGACTAATATCGAATAACTCGAAAGTATCGCCACCCCCATCCCCCCGCCTGGGCGCCAACCCCCTCCGCAGTCACCCCATCGCCGAACTCCCTTTTCCTATTCACTCCGCTCGTGTTCCGGGGGTGAGCTGGAGGGGGGGTTGCCCGGATCGTTTCAGGGTTTCCCTCCGATCGTCGTTCTGTCGCACCTGAGGCTCGCGACAGGTATGTATATATTAAACGGTGTTCATGGTTCGCCAGTCAAATTGAATCTCGAGCTATTGGCAGATTCTCAATAAGTTCCGACAATGGACTCCGTTACACGAGCCCTCCTACACACCGCCAACCTTTCACCCCCCCTCACCCCCCTTTCCCGACCGCCCCTTTCAGCTCTGTTCCTTCCACCCCCTCGCAAGCCTCAGAACCTTCCTCCTCCTCCTCCTCCTCCTCCCCCTCCTCCTCCTCTTCCGCCATTTTCGCTCCAGCATTTTCTTCAACGTCACGCTTCCTCTCATTCTGTTTCTCGCCGCCGCCGAGTTTGTCCTCCTCTTTGCCGGCCTCTCTCGTGCGTGTGGCCTTTCAAATTTACGTGTTCTCCCTTTCGCGACACCCTCCCCCCCCCCTCCTTGCCGAGTCTCCCTCCGCCCTCCGTCAAACCCGTACACGTGCGTTTCGCAAATAAAACGTCGATATAAAGTACAAAAGATCGTCGATGGACGCGAAAGGAGCGGGAAGTCTTTTGAGAGCGGATCGAATATTAATTATATTCGTCGAGAGCTTCTCGCTCGAGCGGGAGAGGATTTCCCTCATTCAATCGAGGCAAACCTTTGGCAGATTTTTGCGCAAAATGATGTCACTCCCGATGATGAGCACCCGATCGAATCTCACCGCGTCGAGTACGTCCGGTCCAAAGAGTGCCGAATTTGCGAGACGCGCCTATTATCGCACAAGAATTCTTACGTAATTCCCGATAAGGTCCGCGTCTAATTACCGAAGCGTCGAGAGGGTGAGATATATCGAAGATCGGCCGGAAACGAACAGACTGAGCCGAACAAACTCGAGATGTACTCGAAGCAACGATAGGTGAAGATAGCGAAGGAAAGACGTAGAAAGACAGTAAGAGAAAGCAAGATGCAACGCGGAATGAGACGAAATGAGATAGAAGGTCGTAACGGCGCGACTAGGAGCGAGAGCCAAAGAGAAAGAGGAAGCGAGAGGCGGGGGACAGGGAGGGAGGGGGGGTGCATTCAATTGCGGCCGTAGTACCGCGGGTTATTTGGCTTTCTCTCTTAAGCACCGGGTTGGAACGTCGCCTCGGATCCAGGATATTGCAAACGATGGGATCAGCGTACGGAAACAAAGCCGGGCACTTAGCGGCAAATTAGCGATAGCCGGGGGCGCCACTGTCGCTCTTCATTACACCGACACCCACCCCGGAGTCACCCTCTTTGGCCGACCAACCCCCTTCGACTGCCCTCCCCCCTCGGCTACCCTTCCCACGGTCTCCCGAGTTCGGTCTAACCCCCCTAACCCGAGCCATTCCGCACAACACTTCCTCAACTCTGCCCTCGCCGATCTCGTTTTTTTTTCTTTCCTCCACCTCCCTCCCCCTACTCTCCTCCGCCCCTCTCTGTCTCTGTTAATCTCTATCTCCATTTTTCTCTCTTTTTCTCTCAATCATTTTCTACGGTGTTCTCTCCTTCGTTCGCTCCGCCGGCCAGTACATTTCATCCGATTCGGTGGACGTAGAAGAAAAAAAATTCATCCCTAATGAAGTCTCTTTAACGGACGGAGTCGGACTTTCCGCGAAAATCTGTCCGTTCGAGTGTAATCGAGGCAGGACAAATTCTTCGCTCGTATCCCCGTTTGGACATCGTTCGGCTCATTGGCCGTAAATCGAGCGCCGCACATACGCAGGACAGCTATCGTTGAATATTACGAGATTGGCCGGTGGAAAGTAGGAGAGACAGCGGTTTAATTTCGTCGAAGTTTGTCTTCGGCGTATAAACAGGGCCCCCCCCACTCGCGTCGCGGGGCAATTTGCTTAAGTGAACGTACGCATCGGCCAATTCGATTAACGTAGCCGAAGGACTCGCCGACCGGTAGCCGGACGTGTTCAATCAGCTCGCACGCCTGATTTTTCGTCCGTAACGCTTGTCGCCGCACTTTCCCCACCCGCCCACCTACCCCCCGCCACCGAACTCAAACATTTTACGCGGCCGGCGATCAAATGAAACGCAAGTCGCGCGAGAATAATCTCCATCCCTCCCCCTTACCCTTCCCCTCACCCCGCATCCGCGTTTCTTCAATCATAACCCTCACCCCCTCTCCCCACCAATCCCCCAGCCGTCCGGTCGGTTTTTCCGCCGGTCCGAATTGGATGTGATAATTTCCCGAAGTATATTTGCCTTCTGCAATGTTTCGACGATATATTCGTGCGCGCACGTTCCTCGGCCCGCTTCGGCTGATATCGAAAAACCGATGGCGAATCGTACGCCCGGAAAGGCATAATCCCGACCAGAGGGATACTTTCAATTATCGCGGACACGCGAGCGGACGTGGCACGCGGCGCGTGTCGCGTGCAATTTCTCGCTCGCTACCGCATTCCGTTTGGATGTTCCGATGCAATTCGGAGTCGAAGAATCGATGGACTGTGTCTGATGATCGTTTTGCAAAAAGTTTTTAAGGTGCAGTGGGGTAAATCTGTACACGGGGCAAATCCGCACTATAAATTCCTTATTTATTCGAATATACGTTGCATTGTACCAACTGTAAGGTAGAGATCTTCCTTTGGTTAGTATTCGATGGTTTGGATAATATTCAACATGGGTGGCCGCCATGTTTTCTGTGATTCCCACGCTTAACTCGTTCGACAAAGTTCATATTACTAATAATAATTCCGCTTTTGCCCCTTATATAAGGATACAAGATTCAATCATTTTTAAACAGGTTCGCTAGCAGCATTGTTTTTAATTTAATAAGAAAATCATAAGTTTCAGAAGATGTTTTTAATTCAAATTAATGCAACTTAAACAATGCACCGTGCGCTAAATAAAAACACTAAGATTATTAGGTCTTAGTGGAATCGATAGAAAACACATCAGTTTAAAGTAAAGTTTACAATTTCTGGGTCGGTTTACCCCCACTCCACCTTATATATGGAGTCGAAGGTTCAAGTTTAGGAACGATAAAGCTAGTCCAAGGGCCGAGCCAGAGAAATCTGTCAATAGATCGCAGATGCTGTGGAGAGATAAATACGATAATGTTTGACGAATCCGTCTGTTTAGTCGGCGCGTGCTATTTTCGTTCCAGCGCAAAGTTTTAGCATATATGAATGCGTGCTTAAGCCGACGTGTGGGATGTACTAACCATGCTTCTCGATGCGCGCGAGAGCATGCGTAATGACTCGGCGAGAAAAATAGCACAGCGCAAGGTTGCGCGAGAATGCGTAACGAATCCGCGGTAGGAATTATCGGAAGGCTCGCTTGTTATTTCATCAGGCGTCGATAATGCATATCGCTTGATAACGAACAAGTTCGACGGGCAAAACAGCCTTGCCCAATTTTCAAATTTGTCCGTATTAGGGGGAATCTTAACGGAGAGCGAAGGCTGTTTCTATCGGCCGAGAGAGAATACGTCACTTCCTTTCACCCGTACGGTATATGAGAGCAGCGGACGATCGAATTCTTCAGTCCGGCGCCAAGCGTCGACAGTAAAATTTGCTCGCAAATTCAAATTGTTTTCACTGACAGTGTCAGGCAGATTTTTCCGGCGCATCTTGACATTCAAGATTCTGTCTGCGTTACTCTTGGTTTATCTCTAACTGTCAGTCATCATGGACGTCTATCTGACGATTCTCCTGGCCATCGTAGCCATATTACTGGCACTCTATTATGGCTACCATCGACAGGTGCACTCGTTCCGAAAAGCTGGCATCATTTACAAAACACCGATCCCACTTCTGGGCGACATGTGGGGCATCATTCTCAGACAAAGGTCTGTCACGGATGTCATCCACGAGAACTACAATCTTCATCCGACCGCGAAGTACGTCGGCTTCATCGACCTACTCACTCCGGTCATCGTCGTCCGCGACCTTGAACTGGCCAAGTCCGTCGCAGTGAAGCACTTCGATCACTTCGTGAACCATCGAACCGTCTTCAACGCTGATCAAGACAAGCTCTTCGGCAACAATTTGTTTGCCCTTCGCGACGAACGATGGCGAGAAGTGAGGACCCTGCTGAGTCCTGCCTTCACATCGAGCAAGATGAAGCAGATGTTCAAGCTGATGAACGAATGCGCGATAAACTTCGCCGAATACATAGCCAAATTACCGGAAAAGGAGAGTGTAATGGATATGAAGGACGTCTTCACGAGATACACGAATGACGTAATAGCTACCTGTGCCTTTGGGGTCAGCATCGACTCGATGCGAGATCGGAACAACGATTTTTACCTTATGGGAAAGGACGCAACGAACTTCGATGGCTACAAGACTATGAAGGTGTTCCTGATAAGAATCTTCCCGAGACTCACCACGTGGCTGGGCATAACTGTGGTAGACAAGAGTACCGTCGACTTCTTCACTAGAGTGATCGACGAGACGATTCGTACCAGAGACGAGAAAGGAATCCATCGGCCGGACATGATCCAGCTGATGATGGACACCAGAGGCAAGTTGGGCGAGGGCAAGGAACTCACTCTGGTGGAAATGGTCTCGCAAGCGTTCGTGTTCTTCTTCGCTGGTTTCGATACAACGTCCACGCTCATGTGCTTCACTGCTTACGAGTTGGCTGTCAATCCGGACGTTCAGCAAAAATTGCGAGAGGAGGTAGACACCATCCTAGAAGAGTCTGACGGGGATCTAACGTACGACAGACTCAACAAATATGAATATCTTGACGCGATTTTATACGAGTCCCTCAGGAAGTGGCCGGTCATCTCGGCCTTGAACAGAGTCTGTTCCAAGAGGTTCGAACTTCCACCTGCCTTGCCAGGCAAAAAACCGTATGTTGTGGAGAAGGACTCGAACGTTTGGCTACCTTGCTACGGTTTTCAATGTGATCCGCAGTATTTCGAAGAGCCGGAGAAGTTCATGCCGGAACGATTTTTGAATTCGGAGAACAAGCTGATCAATCATCCGGCACACTTTCCTTTCGGAATGGGCCCGAGAATGTGTATTGGTAATAGATTTGCATTGTTGGAGGTAAAGGTGATGCTCGTACACATGATGCATCGTTGTGAGCTGGTGCCATCGGCAGAGACGCAAATCCCGTTAAGACTGAGCAAGGCCACGTTGATGACACATGCCGAAAAAGGCATTTGGCTGAAAGTCAGGCCCAGGAGTGATAAAACCACAGGACCAGTGCCGAACGGAGTTTAGCAATAGGTCCTGCCTAGCAATAAGAGTATTTTGTTCGATGACGACTGTATTAAAGTCGTCAAGACTTTATAATGTAAATAGGAACGAACCTTGTGATCTCATATGTAAAATATTGCGCGGATGTCAATTTGAGCCGCAGTTGACCTATTTCACTGCGGCCCGTGACAATTTAATGTATAAAATAAATTTTTGCTGTAAAGATAATGTTCATACAGATAAGCATCGTGGCGTATATTGCGACTGATAATAAAGTGTTTTTTTATATAATACTTACGCTATCTTTTACGATTACTGATTCATCTCTCGGGAACCCCAATTCCCACCCCTTTCTTTATTGAACATTTTTCGGATGTCAAACGGCAACTGCATGCATACTCGAAACGTGAGTACATATCGATAAAAATATCGGGCAAAGTATCTTTACCCGCATAATTGAATTGACCAATGGGGAGAGGCCGATAAATTCCGTTTAGATAGTATAAAGCGGTGACTCAACGCTCGCGGGGATTGCCTGTAGCAAACTGTGTAGATGGAAACACAGCCGGTTGGTTTCGGCTCAGTTAGTCAGTGAACGCTGACGAAGCGGCATCTCGTGTTGTTAACCAGTGAACAGGATTGTCAGTTATCTTCGACACTTTTAAGGTACTTTGCATCTTATAATTACAACCATTTTTTCACACTTATTTGCATAGTAATTACACTGCTACATCCTTAAACATCCGACACCACTATATGTGTGCGTGAAAGATACTCATCCTACTATTATTTATAGTACATACTAATTACACTGCAACATCCTTAAAAATCCGCCACTACTATATGTGTGCGTGTAAGATACTCATCCTGTAACTACTGCAAAAATTACGGTCCCTTCATTATGTTGAGTATTGCATTAATTAAACCTGCAACCTACATGTGTTACGATCGTAACATGTCATTCGCCGAAATGCACTACTCGCCAATAAACACATGTAAAATTTTACAAAAATTATTTTTCTAATCTATGAATTCATCCAGTTTCACCTACTGTACTTTATTCAATTTTATGGTTATCAAGCACACTACACTATTATCTAAATTGCTCATGTCATAAATTGGTCACCTCCCTCACTCAAACGTGACTATAAATAGACTCACATCTGCTATTATACTCTCACTGCTCTCTCATAACCGTAGACGTAGCACACACGAAACTTGTCTAACCGGTTTTGACTGATCCTCAATCACCTACAGTTTTTACCACCATCCAGCCATGTGGACACTGATATTATTGCTGTCCACGGCCGCCCTTGCCTTCTACTACTACTGCGTCCGCTACCTGAACACGTTCAAGGATGCAGGCATCCCATATCTACCTGGAATGCCCATCATGGGAAACATGTGGCCAGCCTTCTTCCGGTTGAAGTCAATCGCGGACCTCATCGAACAGGCGTATAGATTCAATCCGAAGGCGAAGTACGTCGGATTCTTCGACCTCTTGACACCGATAGTCATAATCCGTGACCCTGAGCTGATAAAGTCCATCGCTGTGAAGCATTTCGAGAGCTTCCCGAACCATCGAGGTTTCGTTGACGATAGCGACGAGCTTTTTGGCCAAAGTTTGGTGTCCTTGAAAGATGACAAGTGGCGAGACGCTCGTAACGTTCTGAGCCCGGCCTTCACATCCAGCAAGATGAAGGGCATGTTCAAGCTGATGATGAACTGCGGCGACGAATTCGGTCAATATCTGGCCGACTTGCCGAAAGACAAGAACGTATTAGAGATGAAGGACGCTTTCGTGAAGTATACCGTTGACGTTATCGCCAGCTGCGCCTTCGGAATTACAGTAAACTCGATGAAGGATCCGAACAATGAGTTCTATCGCTCCGGGAAGAACTTGGCGAAACTTTCGACCGCTCGGTTGATCAAATTCTTCATTGCGAGAGGATTCCCGAAACTCTGCAAGGCGATAGGCCTGAAGCCGTTCGACGACAAGATCGGTCGCTTCTTCAAGAACATCGTTCAGGAAACGATCCAGGCCAGAGACGAGAAGGGCATACACAGACCTGACATGATTCAGCTGATGATGGAGACGAGAGGAAAGGGTGACGGAAAGGAACTGTCTATCAGTCAAATGACGGCACAGGCTTTCATCTTCTTCTTCGGCGGCTTCGATACCACATCCAGCGCAATGTCCTTCATAGCCTACGAACTCGCCGTCAATCCCGATGTTCAGGAACGTCTTCAGCGCGAGATCGACGCTGTTTTCGAAGAGTCGAACGGAGAGGTGACTTATGAAGCGGTCAACAACATGAAGCTGTTAGACGCAGTTATAAACGAGTCGCTGAGATTGTGGCCACTGGGTGTCTTCCTGGACAGAATGTGTTCGAAGAGACACGAACTTCCCCCAAGCTTGCCAGGCCTGAAGCCCTTCGTCCTTGAGAAGGGAGACAACGTCTGGTTCCCAGCTTACGGACTTCATCGGGATCCGCAGTATTTCGAGAATCCAACTGTCTTCAATCCCGACCGCTTCATGGGAGAGAATACCGACAATATGAACGCTTACCTGCCCTTCGGCATTGGCCCCAGAATGTGCATCGGTAACAGATTCGCACTCCTGGAGATCAAGGCTCTGTTCATCCATCTGCTCTTGAAGTGCGATCTAAAAACTTGCCCCAAAACGCCGATTCCTATGGTACTCGACAAAAAGATGTTCAACATGTTGGCTGAAAATGGCTTCTGGCTGAAGATCGAGCCCAGGAGCAAATAGAAAAAAGTCACCATTGCACAATTTTCTCGAATCATTACATTTTCATCATCCGCGTTCATCTAGGCGCAATGTTACATCGTTCATAGCAAACTTTCTGTCGAATCTACAGCAACGTGAAGCGTCAATGTGAAACTGACGAATAATCGGCCGATCTGGCTGAAGATCGAACCCAGAAGCAAATAGAAAAAAGTCACAATTCAATAATTCTCTCGATGCATCACGTTTCATCATCCGCGTTCGTCTAGGCGCAATGTTACGTCGTCAGCGGCAAACTTTCTGTCGAATCTAAAGCAACGTGAAGCGTGAATGTGAAATCGACGAATAACGGCGGAGCGACGTAAACACAACGCTAGTTACGACACACGTACGTAACGCACACTTATCTCCCGCAAGATCGGCCGATCTGGCTAAAAATCGAACCCAGGAGCAAATAGAAAAAAGTTACAATTCAACAATTCTCTCGATGCATCACGTTTCATCATTCGCGTTCATCTAGGCGCAATGTTACGTCGTCAGCGGCAAACTTTCTATCGAATCTACAGCAACGTGAAACGTGATCGTGAAATCGACGAATAACGGCGGAGCGACGTAAACACAACGCTAGTTACGACACACGTACGTGACGCACACTTATCTCCCGCAAGATCGGCCGTATCCGTATATGAGAGGAATGCATGGTACTGATCGTTAGTCGCTCGTCGAACGTCGAGCACACAACTTGTCCGCAGGACAGTGCACCAGTGTTACGAAACGCACTGTCATCCGGTGCAATCAAGATCGAACCTTCTTTGGGATCAGAGTACTTGGCGTTCTCGCCATCTTCGCAAAACATGAACCTGTACCTGACAATCTTCCTGGGCATCGTCGCGGGCCTGCTGACGCTCTACTACACCTTCATCCGGCAGATACTGGCATTCCGGAGGGATGGCATTATTTTCAAAACACCGATGCCGATTTTGGGCAACATGTGGGGTCTGCTGTTAAGACGAAAATCGCTGGCCGACATTGTTCACGAAGTTTACAACATTCATCCGACGGCCAAGTACGTCGGCTTCATGGACCTACTCACTCCGATCATAGTCGTCCGCGACCTGGACCTGATCAAGTCCATCACGGTGAAGCACTTCGACCAGTTCGTGAACCATCGGTCGTTCATCAATGAAGATCAGGACGAGCTCTTCGGGAAGAATCTGTTCGCCCTTCGCGACGAACGCTGGCGAGAGGTGAGGAACATGCTGAGCCCGGCCTTCACGTCCAGCAAGATGAAGCAGATGTTCGTGCTGATGTCGAACTGCGCGAGGGACTTCGCTGACTTCATGGCCAAGCTGCCGGACGACAAGAAGAGCATGGATGTTAAAGACGCCCTGACCAGATACACGAACGACGTGATAGCCACGTGCGCCTTCGGCATCAGCATCGACTCCATGAAGAATCCCAACAACGATTTTTACGTGCTAGGAAAGGACGCCACGAACTTCGACTCGGTCAAGACCCTGAAGACGTTGATCATTCGAAGCTTCCCGAACCTGACCGCGTTCTTCGGCATGACAGTGTTGAACAAGCGGACCGTCAAGTTCTTCACGGAAATAATCGGCGAGACGATTCGCACCAGGGACGAGAAAGGGATTCATCGGCCGGACATGATTCAGCTGATGATGGATGCCAGGGGGAAGTTCGGCGAAGGTAAAGAGCTGACTCTCATGGAAATGACCTCGCAAGCCTTCGTCTTCTTCTTCGGCGGCTTCGACACGACATCGACCCTCATGTGCTTCGTCGCTCACGAGTTGGCTATTAATCCGGACATTCAGAAGAGGCTGAGGGAGGAAGTGGACGAGGTCATGGAAGCCTGCAACGGCCAGCTATCGTACGACAAGCTGAACGAAATGGAATATCTCGACGCACTCATCTACGAGACTCTCAGAATGTGGCCGATCGTTCCGTCCTTGGACAGGGTCTGTTCCAAGAGGTTCGAACTTCCACCTGCCCTGCCTGGCAAAAAGCCCTACGTCCTTGAAAAAGGATCCTACGTTTGGATACCTTGCTACGGCTTCCAGCGAGATCCGGAGTACTTCGAAGAGCCTGATAAATTCTGGCCAGACCGATTTTTGGACAAGGAGAAGAAGTTGGCCAATAATCCGTCATTCTTTCCTTTCGGTCTCGGGCCGAGAATGTGTATTGGCAATAGATTTGCATTATTGGAAGTGAAGGTGATGCTGTTTCATTTGGTGCACCGTTGCGAGTTGAGTCCGTCTGCGAAGACGCAGATTCCGTTAAAAATGAGCAAGAGTACCTTCACGACGCAGGCCGAGAAAGGTTTTTGGCTGCGGATCACGCCGAGGAGTGATAGACCTAAGACGACGATGACGAACGGTACTGCTCATTAGCAGCTCATTAGGCACGAGTGTAATTGCTTGTCGTGGATTGCGTACGAACGATAACGGCGATACGATTTAACGATGTTTAAACGAGCGGCTGTTACGATGTAAATATGAGATCTTGCGTATGTTTCGATTGCGAGCGTTGTTCAACAACTATCCCGTAACGTTTAATTGTGCGCCGTGTATATTCCGTAAACCGTACGATGAAAACTAGCATTGTGTATTATAACATCTGTTGTACTTGTTACGCTTATTTCCATTAAGTTACTGACAATAAATTGTGTACATATTCACTGCCTTTATGTATATTCCACACCGCACAGTGTCCATAAGATGTATGTATACTATAAATTCTCTTCATTTCATAATAAAAGATAATTGAAATAATAATAATAATCGCAGTTGCACACGTATACAAAAATCGAGTATATTGCCGTAAACAGTATTGAACCGATCATCTCGATCTCGAAGGTTAGACGTACCATCGCGAGAAATAGATAAGAGTCTGACAGATTATATAAGGCAATGATGACTCAGTCCCCCCCAGAAGTTTCAAAAGGGGAACTGTGGAGATGGGAATGCACCAGCGAGCTTTTTCATTCAGTCATCCAGCGAGCGACGACGAGGTAAGACGTGTTACGCTCATTTCGTAAACAAACGGGCCCATTAACCAATCTCTCTGACACGCATGTAACAATTCTGACGTACACACGCTCGTGCGTTCCATCGTCAAGCTATTGTCCTCAATTTTCTAAGAAAAAATTGCTTACGTATTCATTAAATCGTAAAAATGTGTTACGTACTCATTAATGTCGTTGTTAATCCAAAATGATAGCATTTTACCGCCGAAGTGATCGCGATAGTGAAATAGAGATATCGCGCGTTTATTACATCTTTAGAGACTTGTTTATTGACTTTTACACCGACGTTCGGTATATATACCGCAAGTCAGCTTCCGAATGCCATTAACTGTCGAGTTCGAGAAAAAGCGATCTTCCAGTGTGCAAATTTCCAGTCTCTTGATCAGGAAGTAATAACAACGTAATTATGAAACGCTTCACGTTCGTCTAATTGCTGGGGACGACATGTAGTCACTTTTCCGACGCGAACGTGGGACACGATTAATTTGTACGGCGTATCAAGCCGCACCCTGATCGAACCAATCGTAATTAATTTTCGATCGTCAACAGCTTCGTCCGGCAAGCAGCCATGTCGTGGACAGTGATATTGCTGCTATCAATCGGCGCCCTCGCCTTCTACTACTACTGCGTCCGTCACTTGAGCAAATTCAAGGATGCCGGCATTCCCTATGTACCGGGTCTGCCGATAGTGGGCAACATAGGTCCGGCCCTCCTCTGGCTCAAGTCGTTCACCTACGTCATCGAGGACTTGTACAACTACAATCGGAAGGCGAAGTACGTCGGGATGTTCGACCTCACGACCCCGGCTGTCCTGGTCCGCGACCCTGACCTGATAAAGTCCATCACCGTCAAGAATTTTGACAGCTTTCCGAATCATCGGGCGTTCGTCGACGAGAACGACGAGTTCTTCGGCAAGAATCTGATATCCTTGAAGGACGACAAGTGGCGGGACGCGCGGAACATCCTGAGTCCGGCGTTCACGTCCAGCAAGATGAAGGGCATGTTCAAGCTGATGATGTCCTGCGCCGAGGATTTCGCCCAATTTATAGCCGACTTGCCGGAGGATAAGAGCATTATGGAAATGAAGGACGTCTGTTCCAAGTATACGGTGGACATTATCGCCAGCTGCGCGTTCGGGATTCAGGTTAATTCGATGAAGGATCCCAACAATGAGTTCTACGTGTACGGACGGGACATGACGAACTTCACGGGAGTTCGGATGATGAAGTTCTTCATAGCGAGAGCGTTCCCGAAGCTTTCCAAAGCGTTGGGCATAAAGCTGTTTGACGACAAGCTCGGCACCTTCTTCAGGAACGTTGTCCAGGACACGATACGTACCAGGGACGAGCAGGGCATACAGAGGCCTGATATGATGCAGCTCATGATGGAGACGAGGGGGAAGGGGGAAGGAAAGGAACTGTCCATCGGCGAAATGACGTCACAGGCCTTCATCTTCTTCTTCGGCGGCTTTGACAGCACGTCGAACGCGATGTCGTTTATGGCCTACGAAATTGGCGTGAACCCTGACATTCAGGAACGTCTGCAGCGAGAAATCGATGCTGTCTTGGAAGAGTCCAATGGCGAGGTGACATACGAGATGGTCAACAACATGAAGCTGCTCGACGCTGTCATAAACGAGTCGATGAGACTGTGGCCACTGGCCGTGATTTTGGACAGAGTGTGTTCGAAAAGATACGAACTGCCTCCGAGCATGCCGGGACTCAAGCCATACGTAATCGAGGAGGGTGACAACGTTTGGTTCTGTGTTTATGGCTTTCATCGGGATCCGGAATATTTCGAGAATCCTACTGTCTTCAATCCCGATCGTTTCCTGCAGAAGAATAACGACAACATGAACGTTTTCCTCCCTTTCGGCATTGGCCCCAGAATGTGTATTGGAAACAGATTCGCACTGCTGGAAATCAAGGTCCTGTTTTTCCAACTGTTGGCCAAGTGCGATCTGAAAGTATGTCCGAAAACGCCGATTCCGTTGGTACTTGACAAATCAGGATTCACCGTCAAACCCGAAGGTGGCTGCTGGCTGCAAATTGTGCCAAGAAAGAAACAGTGATTTATGAACTGTATTCGCTTCTCTTTTGTACAAATTCGTTATTGTTTTGTAACATCTCGTACCCTTTTTGTGATAAGCTTGCGCCTTGATTATTCACCTTTATTATCACCTTATTACCTTATCACCTTGTTAGGTGAACATATACGCCAACGTTTGTAACGCTTTCGAAATTATAGTATTTCTGGTTGAGAATCACTTGGTGTCGAATTGTACGTTGAAAGACACTGCATGACCTCATTCTGTATCCTATGATCACTGCACAAATTGGGCTTAACTTGAGACGTTTACCGAGAGTGACGCGGCCAGTGTCAATGTCAAGCCGTACTTGAAGGAATTATCAGGTTTTTTTTTAAAACACTGACCACCGTGGGAATGCTCGAAGATCTCCGTCGGAAATGTACGGTCGATTTGTTATTAACTTTGCCGTTGACAGGTAAGACAGAAAGACAATGAAACTTAGTATAGAATGTTTCTGTGACAAATGGCATTGTCAGGATTCATTGCATAACAAATCCCGTGCAAATGTATACACAGTCGACTTCGTTCGACGATAGATAACGTATCCCGGACTGGTCGGAATTGCTTCTGATTATCTTTGTCGGAACGGATTATGGGGCATCAAGCGTATGGATTGAATCTTTTCAATATTATACTGAAACTGCGCATGTACAAACTGGCGACGCATATTTCGCGTCAGAATAATAACCATGTTTGCTTATGCATTCGGAGAAGTAACAGCAGCATTGACTTGTAACTTGATATATGCGTACAAAATATTCATGAACCTGTTTAGGTCAACCGCACAGAGGGTATATAGATCTTGAACAGTCGCCGATTTTCAGTTTTAGTTGGTACTAACGCTTCACTTCAAAGTACACGATCGTTGATTGAGCGGAAAAAAAAACTGTTACTGTGACGCAAAATTTAATATTATCGGAATTATAATATTCGATTCTCGAAGATAAAAGTTCTTGTCGACTCTGTCTAAAATTCACACCATGGATCTAACATCTGGCATCGTAGTATTGGTGATCACCTATATTATTTACCGGGTGTACCTTTGCGATTTGATTCGCTTCAGGAGAGCCGGAGTCATACACAAAACGCCGTTCCCGATATTCGGTAACCTAGCCTACAACATTCTGCGAAAAGTGCCGTTACACGACATAATGAACGAATTATTCAACTTGAACCCAAAGGCCAAATATTTTGGTTTCTTCGAACTGACAACGCCGATCATCATAATTCGCGATACCGAGCTAATAAACGACATCACCGTGCGAAACTTCAATAACTTTTCGAATCATTTCCCCTTCATCGACCCTCAAAACGATCCCATATACGGTCATAATATATTCTCCGTCGACGACGAGAAATGGCATAAAGTTCGACTACTTTTAACGCCGGCATTCTCGAAAACGAAGCTAAAGGCAGCCTTCGAACTGATGTCGGACTATGCCAAAAATTTTGCCGACTATCTCGCCGAACGATCGCTCGAAGATCCTCTGGTCGAGATGAGGGACGCGTGTGCCAGGTACTCTAATGACGTCATAGCTACCTGCGCCTTCGGAATCCACGTCGACTCCATGAGAGATCCCAACAACGCATTCTGGAGGTTCGGTCAAAGGATCATGATCTTCGACATTTTACGATCTATCAGATTCATCCTGACCCGAAGTTATCCTTCGTTCACCGGCCGGTGTGGCATACATTTGCTGAACGAAGAAGATCGCGCATTTTTCAAGGACCTCATCGAGTCGACCATTCGCACGCGGGACGAGAACAACATTCATCGGCCGGACTTCATTCAGCTGTTGATGGAAAGCAGGAAAGGGGAACCTGAGGACACTCTCTCGATGGACGAAATATTGGCGCAAGCCTTGGTTATTTACATCGCCGGTTTCGATTCGGTAGCTACGACGCTGACATTCTTGGCCTACGAACTCGCGTCCAACAAGAGTGTCTACGAGAAGCTACAAGCTGAAATAAATTCCGTAATTAAAAAGTGTGGAGGCCAGCCTACCTACGATGCCGTGCTGAAGATGACTTACTTGGACGCGGTCGTACGTGAAAGTTTGCGTTTGCATCCGCCAGCGCGGGTACTTGACAGGGTCTGCTCGAAGGATTACCTGCTTCCGCCTGCCATACCCGGAGGGAAGCCGTTCCTTCTACGGAAAGGAGACGTTATCTGGTGCTCGCTGCCCGCAGTTCTGCAAGATCCGAATAATTTTGAAAATCCGAACGTTTTTAATCCCGATCGATTCATCGGACATCGGGAATTGATCAAGATCCTGCCGTTCATTCCTTTTGGAAATGGGCCGAGGATATGCCTGGGGAAGAAATTTAGCATGTTGGAGGCAAAATTGTTCCTCTTCCATCTTTTGGCGAAATGTCAACTGAGCTTGTGTCCGAAGACGCCGGATCCGATTGTCATCACCGGTATCTTCTTCTCGCCGACGATAGAAGGTGGCATGTGGCTCGATGTGAGATCGAAAGAAAAAAAATTGGATAACGGCGACGAGAACTTGCACGCGTGCAGGTTCGATGATCATGTTCAAGTCATCAACTCCTAAACGTTATAATCATGTATTGCAAAACAAACGTCTAGTCGTAACATGCGACCTTCTGAAGACATTCTGATACATTGTTACTCGCTGGCGTTATCATTTTTCTTGACATTGTTGCGATATGCGCCTGGGACTAAAATTTTACTTGCAAAGCGACTGTGCTAATTTCCACTGATAATAAATGATTTTACCGGGAATATTCTGCGCTTTAAGTGTACACTTTGATAACGGCAATTACTTATCCATTATTTGCGGTCTATTAAATTTTACACTGTTGCGGGTGTATATGTTTGAACTTTTGTTTTTATGCCCCTTATAAAAGGGAATAAAGCGGTTTTTGCATGTCATTGTACATGGGCTCGTTTAGAAACCATACAAGAGAAATGAGCGGTGTATTAGCATTCTGTTCGTTGTTCAGATTAAATGTCATACATTGAAGGGGACGCGACTGACTTTAAACAACTACAATGTATCTTGACTAATCACCGCACTGTGAGCATACCTGATTTATTTTTTCATACAGTAAGCACCGTTGGAATTATACTCTACGACTCGTAATGGATTATCGTGCCAGCCAATGCGCATGCAAATGTAACATTTACTGTTGTATAAAAGGCGAAGCAGTCTTCGGCGAGCTCTTTAGTAATAACCATCGCATAGTCCCAAATTCTTGTACCACCGGCTAACTTACCAATTTTCCGTGGTCGTAGGCTATAATGCTTTATATTTAACGCGAAACCTCACGATCCGACTCAACTTCCAGAATGGTGCTCTCTCTCGGTCTCGCCGTCGTCGCGGCCATCCTAATATTTTACTACTTTCACTACCTCAAAGTGAAACGCTTCAGGGACGCCGGCATCATCTTCAAGAAGCCTAATCCCATCCTGGGCAACACCACTCGCGCCTTCTTCGAACACGTTACCATGTCCGAGCTGCTGTACGAGGCATGCAATTGGAACCCCGAAGCGAAGTACGTCGGCTTCTTCGACAAGAAGACGCCGGCCATCCTCATTTCGGATGCTGACCTTGTAACCACTCTCACCGTGAAGAACTTCGATCACTTCCGCAACCGCGTAGGACTCTCCAACGACGAGCACGATCGAATCGTGGCACTGACCCTGCTATCCCTGAAGGACGGTGCTTGGAAGAAGACGCGACAGACGATGAACCCTCTGTTCACCTCCAGCAAGATGAGGAGCATGTTTCACCTGATGGCGGACTGTGCCAAGAACATCGCGAACTTCCTTGCCGAGCAGCCGCCCGAGACGAGCGTGAGAGAGATGAAGGACGTCGCATCGGCGTATACGAACGACGTCATAGCCAGCTTCGCGTTCGGCATTAACATCAATTCGATAAAGAACCCCGACAACGAGTTCCATACAGCGGGAAAGTTCATAACGAGGTTCGATCTTCTCCAATCACTGAAGTATTTTCTCACCCAACAATATCCGCTGGTCTCTCGATATCTGGGCGTCACGGTGCTGGACAGCAAGAGTAGAGCTCTGATCGTGGACACCATCCGAACGACGATCCGCGAGAGAGAGCAGAAAGGCATCAAGAGGCCGGACATCATTCAGATGATGATGGAGATTCAGGACGGCACCAGCAGCAAGGCCCTGTCTAACGATGAAATGATCTCGCAGTCGTTCATGTTCTACATCGCTGGCTTCGAAACGGTATCCACCCTCTTGATGTTCCTGTGCTATCAGCTGGTGATGCATCCGCACGTCTACGAGAAGCTGCAGCAAGAGGTGGACAGCATGCACGAGAAGTGTCAGGGTGAACTCTCCTACGACGATCTGAACGACTTGGTCTACTTAGAGGCGGTCATTAATGAGACCCTGCGCTTCAATTCGCCCGCACAATTTTTTGACAGGGTCTGCACGAAGGCGTTTGAACTACCGCCTGCCTTGCCCGGGGGCAAACCTTATCAGTTGCGCAAGGGTGACGTCATTTTCATCTCACCGCACGCGTTTCATCGAAATCCGAAGTACTTCGATGATCCGGATACCTACAACCCTGAACGATTTATGGAGAAAGGGAGGAAACTTTCGAGCAGTCCAGCTTTCATGCCGTTCGGAGTTGGACCCAGGATCTGTATCGGGCAACGATTCACCATGCTGGAGGTGAAATTGTTCATGTTTTATCTTCTGTCAAAGTGTCAGCTGAGAAAATGTTCGAAAACGCCCAAGCAGCTTGTCGCCAGCGGGTTGTCATTTTCGATCATCATTGACGGAGGCATATGGCTTGATATCAGAGCAAGGGATCAAAATAAAATAACAGCCTAGGCTTCAAGTAATAAGGATAAACCATGAGTGCCTGTTAAATTGGGGTCCATTGAAATAATAATGGCCTCGACAGGAAGACGTATGATGGATAGGTTCAATTTTTGCTAATTTAATGCAAAGAAATTCCTAACAAAAATTGTAACAGTTCCCAGAATTCGTTATTAAAGAAAGAATATTTCTCCGATTCCTATAATCATGTTATGCGTACGAGTACGCGCACGTGTACTTGTTATGAACGCTGTATATCATACGAAATAAAAACTCTCTTAGCGTTGTGTACGACTTCGATAGTTTATCGTACGTTTGATAGAAAGGCGCCGCCTGCCAAAATACGATGAACTGTGAACAGACGTCCCTCGTCAAATCATCGCGCCCGTTTCAACCGATTTCATCATATGCGGCAACTCGACACGAAGCCACTTAGACGCCATGTCATTTATCGTACCGTCTAATCATCAATGCCGGAGCTGCTAATCCGTTATCAGCGAAACATTCGTCGCACTTATTCAGATTTACTAATTGAGAACGATAAAGCTATCTTTACCCCTTTCGAGTGGTTCGCTCTTCATAAATTTCTTTCTTAATCCGAACAATAATAATTACTAACTACAGCTATGCGCCCACTCGCGAGACAAGCATCCGGTGTTTATCGGCTTTTCCAAGTTTCCTCCGCTTTCCGCGCTGACGCGCCATTGAAATATTCCCGTTGCCAATAGCTGAAATTCCGTGCAAGTATTATAGGTACAGATGCAACCGCTCGGCGAGTAGCGCGAAATTAACTACGAGCGGAGCGACTAGTGAACGCGCCGGAGATAAGATTACGTCAGAGGACGGGTGATATAAGTATATAAGTGGGAGACTGTGTCGACAAAAGCAGTTACACGTCTCGTTCGCGCCGAGCAGCGCAATAGATTTAGCTGCTCGCGTTTAATATCCCGCGATCGCGGCTGACAGAGCTGTCAATTGCACGCGAGAGTCAGAGTTGTTGACGCGCAGGAGGAAGACAGTTCGGGACGGAAAATAAAGACGTCCTGATAAATTTCGTTCGACGTCTTGCCGGCTTGACTTTCCAAAATCGTTCATCTGCCAATTTGACATTCGCTACAATGGAGCTGTGGACGATCGTACTGGCGATCCTCGTTGGGATTCTTCTCATCTATTACCACACGTTCAGAGGCCTGGACTTGTTCGAGAGGCTAAACATACCGCACGTGAAGCCGCTGCCATTGTTTGGCAACATGGCACCGGCCATCTTCCGTCAGATGTCAGTGGCGGACCTTGTCCAGAAAGTTTACAAAATTAATCGTGACGCGAAGTACGTCGGCTTCTTCGACTTCATGAACCCAGTCTACATGATCCGCGACCTTGATCTCGTCAAATCTTTATCAGTGAAGAACTTCGAGCACTTCCCGAATCACAGAAGCTTCGTCGATGAGGAGCGTGATCCGTTCTTCGGCAAGAATCTCTTCTCCTTGCGCGATGAAAAGTGGAAAGATGCGAGGAACATTCTGACACCAGCGTTCACATCCAGCAAGATGAAGAGCATGTTCAAGCTGATGGTGAACTGCGCGAAAGGCTTCGTCAGCTTTTTGTCCGAAGTGCCGGACAGTAAGAAGGATATGGAGCTGAAAGACTTGTTCACCAGGTATACCAGTGACGTCATCGGCACCTGTGCATTCGGTGTCAGTGTTGATTCCATGAGATATCCGAAGAACGAGTTCTACGTTCTCGGTAGAGAGTCAACAACCTTCGACAGCATTCGTTCCTTGAAGTTCTTCATCATCCGCAGCCTGCCAAAGCTCTCTGGCCTCGCAGGAATAAAGTTGATCGACGATCATGTAGCGAACTTCTTCAAGAATCTTGTGGCGACCACTATCAAGACCCGGGACGAGCAGCACATCTATCGGCCTGACATGATCCAGCTGATGATGGACACGAGAGGCAAACGAGGCGAAGGCCGCGAATTGACAATTACGGACATGACGTCCCAGGCGTTCATCTTCTTCCTGGGCGGATTCGACACGACCTCGACCATAATGTGCTTCGTCGCACACGAGATTGGGAACAATCCCGAGGTTCAGGAGAAGCTGCAGGCCGAGATAGACGACGTCATTCGAGACAACGACGGAGTTCTCAGTTACGAAACGATGGCCAAGATGGAATATCTGGACAGCGTCATAAACGAGGCTCTGAGAATGTTCCCGGTGGTCCCGTTTTTGGACAGAGTATGCTCGAAGAGCTTCGAACTTCCGCCGACCTTGCCCGGCGGCAAGCCAGTCGTCATTCCGGAAGGAGCTAGCGTCTGGTTCCCACCCTATGCCGTTCAACGTGATCCGCAGTACTTCGACGACCCTGACACCTTCAATCCCGATCGATTCATGGACAAAGAGAAGAAGCTGGCCAATTCTCCCGCCTACTTCCCCTTCGGCCTGGGACCCAGGATGTGCATCGGCAACAGATTCGCCCTCCTGGAGACGAAAGTGTTGCTCTTCCATCTGTTGGCCAAGTGTGACCTTCGTCCCTGCTCCAAAACGGTACATCCTATCAAGCTGACCGCCAAGAACTTGGCCATGCTGCCCGAGGACGGATTCTGGCTAAAGATTCAACCGAGGAAGGTGTCGCCCGAACACGAAGAACTGCTGAAAAAGTGTTTCAGCGTGCAAACCGTTGAAGAGCAACTTGCCAATGCGCAGGCAGCTGACTGTAAAAGTTGAGCCGCGAATTATCATGCATCGGAAGAGACTCAAACTATCTACGAGACTTCTCGTGACTGAAGGATTCATCGTATTTATCCGTACCTGATACGACCGTGCAAGAAAGAACATTCTCACAAAATGCAGGCCAATACCGTTCGGCGCGCAGTCGATCGAACTTTTCTGACAACGACGAACTCTCTCTTTAGTCCACTTTTTTAATAAACGTACGATTTTATATCTTCCACGCCTTCATTCCTTCCCTGAACGCCATCGCTACTGCGTACGACTCATCGAACGTTTCGATAGGCGCCGGCCGGTCAATGACGAGGCTGTCCACTCATCGAGACTTCATTATGACATCAAGGTCACGGTCAATGTCAGTTAGAAAACCGCCGGCCTTCCTAGCGGCACGCAGGACATGCAAATCGACGATCGCGGCGCAAAAACTGCGAACGATCGTAATTGCCAACGACGTAAAAACGCGACCGTCAGCTATTCGCTACCGATTACACCCGATTACGTAATCCGAGGATGCTCGCTGCCATTTAAAGTGTGGGCGTGCCCGCTTCTTCTTCCATCTCGCTCTCGGAAGTTATCGTTTCATACGCTACCGGCGTTCGTAATTGCTCGTGGGGAAAACTCAATTGGTTGGGTGAAGAGGGGCGGGGATGGGGGGGGGGGGGGGGAAGTGACACGTGCACTCTTGCCGGACAGAATCGGATGAATGGCGTGCGTGGACATGAACGCAATTAACGCTGAGCGAACGGCGTGCCCGGAATTGGAAAAAAGTGTATTTGCAATCGGTTGCCGCTGCGCGTACACATCGTTCGCGCATTTAATTTTATTCATCGGGTGACCTAATTGACGCGGATCATCGCCGCTAACCGAATTTCGACCGCGATCTATGGGGATGACGAACGATGCCGCGATACTTTGACGGGTTAGATGTGATTTGTACTTGGCGCGATTTATTATGCATGTCAACGGCCGATAAGAGACGGTTCGTGGGTCACATCGTAACGCTCCACCCGTTAGACCTTTTACGGTAACACGATAGCGCGACTGTACTGTTCGCTTGTTTCTTTTGGTCAGAGATTTTTGCGCATTCGTTAGCTTAGAATGTTTTCTAAGCTGTCGTTGTCAGCTCTTATCATCCACTTCCGGCGTGGCGCTTTGATTTACCGCACTCTGGCAGCGTGGTGAGTTCTCTTTTGACTTGCGGTTTTTCTTTTATCCGTTTGGTTTAGGATTGCAGGCTGAACGCTCTCTCTTTTAATTGCTTACTCGCTACGCAGTTGCGGTCGAAGGATTCCTGTAACGTGCCGCATTAGACACGCTAAATGTCATTAGTGAGGGACTTCACCGAAGACAGGTAATTTACATATTCAAACGTCACGGTAATAACGATGATGACTTATGAGCGCGATAAAGTGACATAGGCAATTAAGAGTAAAGAGAGATTTTTTATAATTACGTAGGATGCACACCCTCTTGTTGATCCGGTGCCACATACAAAACAAGAGCGTATCTCTCGCAGATATCGTCGAGTTAATGCCGCCCGAGATTTGATAATATGTTTACACCGAATCACGTGTAACACTTCAAACGCTTCTTATCGCGTCTGTCGCTACATCGAAAGAATATGCCAAGTCACCGACTGACTGATTATTTTTGGAATCTTTGTTTTTGTCTCCTTATCATCAGTCGGCCCGGAGTGGCATCGTTTGACCGTAATCGAAATTATAGAGGAGAAAGAGTACTCGATATACGCGGTCATTAACGACCGTCTACGTGACGCGGCAAGACATCAAAACGATGCAATTGTCTCACTGGCCGCACAGAATGTCAATTTGTAGGTTGAACGCTGCGACTTTGTAAGCACCTTGCCTGTGCGTGACACAAAGTGTGATTGCACGTTTCCGACTTCGTAATCTTAGCTCGCGTGCTTCTTTAATGCGCACCGTGTACAAAAGACGTATTTTGCGGAACATAGTACGAAGAGGAAACAAATAATATCCTCTCAAATTGTGCAAAATTCTTGACCACATTTAGCGTGAATTCTCATACTATTTACTTTGGTGCCCGAATGGTACACCAATTGGTACACCTGTTTGCCCGTCATGTATCGAGCTTGCAATCAATGTCAACGAACGGGTAAATTGTTAATACGCACTGACGTCACGTGGCGCTCGAAACAACGAGGCAACGATACTTCCCTTTCGTTCAGTCTGACCAATAATAAAGGTACGTACTCGAAACAAACAATGTCAAAATTCAACCTACTGAACTATTTGTCACTGTCACTCAATCGTTCCCTTCCGAAAATGTTCGAATTAATCGGTCCTGCTTTGTGTTCATTGTAACAGGGCCGCCAATAGTAACCAGAAACAACGAGACCCCAAGATCGACCGACGAAAGTCCATGATTCGAACAGTTCTCGCTTTCACCCTTGCTTTCATTTTACATCCTTCTGTCCCTTTTGTTATTGTTTCTCGTTGCTTTCCTCTCTCTCTCGCTCTCTCTCTCTCGATCGCTCTCTCTATCTCTCTCTCTCTCTCGCTCTCTCTCTCTCGATCGCTCTCTCTATCTCTCTCTCTCTCACGCTCACTCTCTCTCTCTCTCTCTCTCTCTCTCTCTATCTCTCTCTCTCTCTCTTACGTACACCTGCAAGTACATATACACACACAATCTCTCCAAGCCACTTGCTTCGGACTCTTCGTCCTGGCAAGACAATGCACTGCCCTCCTCTCAGCCCCGTGATCCCGACTTCATCAATTCCGAGGAAAACCACCCCCTCGTCCCCCGCCCGCCGCCACCTCTGAGCCTCTGCCTCTTGGCAAGCTCCAACCCTTAACTCGCCCAACCACGGCGTCGCTCCTTCCATTCCTTGCCCTCCATTCGACCCTCCTCACGTGCTACCAACATGGCAGCGGAGAGTGAATTACATTAGAAGGGGTAGTTTTATCGAGTCAACCTGCCAGATATTTCCTTCGGGCTGCCTAAGGGTTGCGTCGGTACGGAGGATAGGTACGACGAAAATTTCCAGCCACCGACGCTCGGCGTCGGCTTCTTTCCTTGGGAGACAACGATTTTCGCCGTAGGAGTGGAAACATTTTTAGGAGGTGGAGGGGGTAGTTCGAGTGGGCGCGGGGCTAAAAATAGCGTGAGTAGTTTACATGTTCGGTGGGTGAAGAGTGAAAGAAAATTGCTGTTCCGACATTGACTCTGACGACTTCTGATGAAGATTACGGTTTCATGAATGTTTTTCACAATGTTAGCGCGATGAGAGTGTGATAGAAAAATTGGTACCGTGATTTCGAAATAGAGCAGCGTCCTATTGTCAGGCAGAAGGTACAATTGCCGAATGACAGGAGGAATGATCGTTATTTTACGAGGTAATAGGCCAATTGCCCCTCGTTGTTCTCATCCACGGTGCCATTTCTTCCGAAAGAGAGTTCTATTCTGTAAGGTTTCTTACATGGTTCCATTTCATTACGTCCCATTTTTACGGCTTCCAGCGGCGGGTGGTAGATGGCAAAGAGCGCTCAATTAAAATCAAGCCCAATCAAGACATCCCTCAACTTTCCATCCCACCGACATCTCCCAGAACCACCTAAGACATCCTCCCAGACGCTTATTCAAAGCCTCGCATCCCGAACATCCTTACCTACCGCTGACCTCCGATCCTAGCAAATTGCGAGCGATCCGCGGCAATTGGCGGCAACAAGGTGGAAGGTCGTCAGCGTACCAGCAAGAAGTGCGCCAATTACCGGCAAATCGTTTTGTTTGCTCCATCGTGTCCAGCGTGATGTCACTCCCGACGAAGACGCGCACTCACGCACACACACACACCCACACAAGACCATTCATCAAGCCTCCCGCCACACGCGTGCGCAAACCAGAGGCGCTAGAAAACGAGAGTAAGGAACATTGACGCGGGCGAGAGTCATAAATATGCAAAGGAGACCGTATCCGCGGAAAAACAAGGAAGAGGAGGAAGATGGCGAGGGTGAAGGGTGAGGTGGGGGGAGGCAGAGGTGACGGAAAGAGGAAAGTGGAACTCGGATACGACGACGGGGGCTGAAAGGGAGGGCGCTGGCATGGGCCGCCGTGGAAGTCGCTCATTAAAGGGGCATTCACAAGGTCGTATCGCGTCTCTGGCATCGCCCGATCACGCGTCGGAATACATTATACGGCTGTTATCCACTGTGCCGAGTGCAGGAGTACGTGCCGGCAATACGGATCCGGGTCCATTCAATGGCTGACAATCACGCGCCGGCCACGCTCGCATTTAAACGTGTCCCGGCGGCACGTTCGCGCCTCGTGTCCGAATCCGGCCGCACGTGTGCGCGACACCGTCGGCCGGCCATCGTGAATATTCCGACTTCTTCGTCCGCCAAGAAGGACGAATCAGCGCATTCGCATTCGGACAGGTAGCCGAGAGGCTGTTAAGAGTTTGCGCTCCGATTGTTTGCGTTAGAGAGTGGCCGCTGCAAATGAACATCTTGGAAAAGTGAAGGGGACAGAGTTAGCAAATATGAAAAATGTGTTTAGTAAAATAGGTGTTGCCGGAATGGAAGGCTATACGTAACTGAGTCTGTTGTACGATTCGCAGTCGGGAAAATGAACGGAATACGTGCATACTCGCCAGCAACCGATGCGTTCCTCAGATTGTTATCGAGCGCCTAATTCAAATAATGATAAATATATATCTAACGCAACATGCGTTTCTTCGAACGAGAGTCCAGGTTCGAGAATCAATTGCGACTCGAAGTCAAGCGGGACGGCAACAGCGCCGATGACGTCTTCGGCCGACAGAGACGGTTTTACATATTTCAGTGGCATCAAAGGCCGGGGGTCTGTACTACAACCGGATAATATTATATCGCGGCATTGAGCTCGGCATTAGAGGGGGGTGGTTGGTATCCCGGGGACCGATATCAGCGGGCGCAAATATCGACAATAATCGCGTCTCTCCGCCCTTTGAAACGGCCGCGTGCGCCAACACGTGAATGCGTCCGCCTCCGCATCCGGACGCGGCGAGGATCAAATCCCAAATTCCATGCACTGCGTGCCCGGGCGGAATGATTAACCATTTCGCTGGGAGCGGCATGGATGTCGCATAGACGGTGCTGCGACGATGTCTGTTCACTTAGCTCGGCATTTCGCGAATAGTTGGCGAAGGTCGATTACGTCCCACTTGGGTGTATTGTGGAAAAATTGAGAGTCGACTCGATATTTGGACGGTTTATTTTGAAAGTGGTGTAAGTCCATTTCTTTTAAATGAGATAACACATAATTTGTGATTAATGAAGGAGTACTTAAACTTTTAACTTATGTGATCTTATTTTTACAAAATTAACTTACACCATTCTTAAAATAAACGGTTCGTTTTATACTTGAAATAATTTACATAAAAATTGAGTTACTTTACGATTATTTTCAAATTATCAAAGACCCAAAAACATTAATAACATCAAAATTGATCGAGATCAGAATGGAATGTCAATTGTTAAATAATTAATTAGGGTATTCTCGAAAGATTTATGAACATCCTTCTCTTTCCGTTCAATTACGCTCGATTTTGCCGAAGTAGAATTACGCGAGAGGCGTTCCCAAAATGATGCATCGCTAACGCAGCGTATTACGGGAATGCCGGAAATCACCGGCAGGATAAAGCTCGTCCCGCGCAGATTGTGGATTTTTAATGTAAGTAAGGGCTCCCGTGGAAGTAGTTAAACGCTTTAACTACGTCGACCACAACGCGTTACGCGGTCTCGCGGCTTTAGAGTTTTCTCGTGCCGTCAGAGAAGGTGTAATTCGATTTACCACAGTGCGGGGCGTCTGTGCGCGTCGGCGGGCGCCACCGATGTGTTAGTGAATAAGTCGGATGGGATACAAACATTATTACGGGCGGAAGCGCTTTATTTCGCCTACCAGGCAACGGTGCTTTCCGGCGCATTTTGCCGAAAGGTTTCCGCGAAGAACTTCCGCTCGCCCAGGTACGCGCCATTATTACGCGATCTCAATAGACGTTTGCGTAAAACTCGTAGTTCCAACCAGGGGTCGGCTCGACTTCCGATGAAAATTGACACTCGCCTTGCCGGTGATTCCGTGTCGATGCTCGGAACATTTTTATCTCAAACATTGCCCTGCGGCAATACGTCAGAACGCGGTCTACCCTTGACATGGTACAGTAAGACGCTCGAATACGGAAATAACGACGAAGACGAACGAAGACGCACCGACTCCAACCGCCAGAGATACGATTTCCAAAATAGCGAAAAATAAGAACGGCATCTCAAGATGTCGAGAGCGAGCCCGAGTAACTCGAATCCACCGACGAAAATCGGGAGAAACAGGACAAAAACAACTGGACTCGGAAGAAGAGGAATAGGCGAACTGTGAGAGAAAGAGGGAGGAAAACCGGAGGGGTGGGCAGGGGGGGGGGAGAGCGAAGGGAAAGAGAGCGTCAGTGAGAGGTCTGGCGGAACAAAATTCATTTGGCCAAATTAAACAGAGTTTAGCAATTTGCGCTTAATCCATTTGTCGGGGATCCGCCGTCCGTCACTCCGTCCGTTCGTCTGTCTGCTTCGAGCATCCCCCCTCCCTCCACCTCACCCCCTCACCGGAGCCCTCGACCACCCCCCCTTCGTCCCGGCCGTCACGTTCCTGCGACCCCTATGCAGGCGGAAAACCCCTTTTCGTCCCCTTCTTGCGCCCTCGCGCGTTCCTTACGACCGCCACCCTTGCCGCATTTTTTCATTTACGCCCGCCATTCTTCCCGATGTCTTCTCAAAAGAGAAATGCTATTCGGCCGGACTCTGGCCTAGGCAGCGATTGTTTGCGCCGATGTTCGACGAGCACGGCTCGATAGACAAATTATTGTCGATATTACGTATTAGGATGAATTATGACCGAAGTGGTCCGACTAGAAGGAAATATTCGATGTTTTATGGCATGCTTGTCCGCACTTTAGGCGTTGTGGTATGTTTTTAGTTCGTTAACGATGACCGAATCTTCGGTACGACGATAAAATATAACAATCGAGAGCGGTAAGCGGGAAGAAACTGAGGATGTTTGTGGAATTCAGGTTTTTCTGTATTGCGCTAGTATGTGTTGGGTTACGGTGGAAGTTTGGTTCGGGGAATGATATTTTAGTGGAGCGAAACAATTTCAGTTTTATCAACGGCGAGAGACTCGAGTTTACACATCGTCTAACATCGATATCCTCCGGTACTATTCGGAGCTTCGGGACGAGAGCAACAAGCGTTTTCAGCGACTTCCACCGGACCCGCTCGTAAAGTCAAGGACCATATGCTCGCTTTTACTTTTCCTCCCCCCTATCGACACCCCACCATGCTGCAGCCCCACATTCGTACTGTACCTCCTCGTCGTATCGACTCTGTCTTCCTATCCTTTCCAGTCTCTCACTCTCTCTCTCTCTCTCTCTCTCTCTCTCTCTCTCTCTCTCACTCTCTCAACTCCCTCGACTAGGCTCTCACTATCTTATTATCACGGAATTGTTTCCGTTCCCCTTCCTTCCAGCGGCCCTCGCCCTCCACCCTCTGGCACCACCCCTACCACCTTCCTCCCTCTCAGTCCAGAAGCACTTCCCCGGAGAAGCCCCAGACAAGAATGGCGAATCCTTCCTTAAGTGTATTGGCAGTTGTGTCCACGTTTTATTTTCATCCAATCGGTTGAGGGCCGAAGCTTTAAGATCACTTCGCCGGAAACCAAAGAGTGCACGACTCGCCAGCTCGTACTCGCGCCCACCCCTTCGAACTCACCCCTACGCCCCGTGCTCACCCTCTTTCAGGTCCTTCCCTTCTCGTCCGCCCTGAGATTCGATTTAGCGCTGAATTTTTCAGTGTCGATCGGCTCATATGGGACTTTACATGCCGACCACTCGCGGACGATTTCGGGTAAAAATTATTTATGAATTTAATTGATAGGGTGGAAAGCAGAATACGATCAACAGGCGGCATTTATTGGATTGTTTATAGTATCGTATTTGCGGTGCGCAAATTGTAAGTGGAAAGAGCCGAGTTTGTAACGTGGACATTTTATGAGAGGTTCGTCGATGTTTTTAATCGTGATAATTGGCCTCTTTGTACTTGAATGGCGTGACAAATGAAGCGGGAGGAAGATATCATAAGGACCCTGCAGCCGATGGAAATCTCTCGACTTCCCGCCGTTAATCGCATTTGACGAAGATTGAAAAGAATGAGGTTGACCTTCGGGCAGAACGGCGGAGTTCTTAACGAGGTTAGATTGAAAAACTTTCCCACCTCGCCCTTACGCTTTTCGCGTCGCGCGAGACTTTGAGAGGACGATAAGCCGATCGCTCGTCGAGTATCGATTGTTAAAACTGAGAATCTCCTCTCGCAGTACGCCCACGCGACGGACATTAACATAATCCCAACACACCGCAAACTTCACGTCCAGAGCTTTGCCCACATCAATGCCATAACTCAGACGAAAGCATGAAAGCGCTCAGAATTATTCAAATATAATAAACTAACGTCCTCTTGAAACTATACGATAGCAAGAAAATAAAAAAAAAAAAATATCGGACTGAACCAGCAAAATATCGAAATTCTAAATTTTGACTCGAGTGAAGGAGTAGCGAAAATTCAAAAAATTGACGATAAAGCAGATCGCGGAAGAAAGATCGATAGGTTATGGAAAGTGGTAGGACAAAAAGGTCGGATCGTGGGACGCAATACGCGCTCTAATGGCATTACGCGTAACACCTAATAATTTCCGGGCGGGCGCCCCGCTGGAAAACGAAGACCAGTAGGTAGGCAAAGGTTAATAGAGCTCACGAGCCAAATGCAGTAATCATATTTGCCTTTATACGAGCTGCTAGTAGACATTCATAGCTGGCGGTTACCCTCCAGACCACCCTCCGACCGAGCCGCCGCCCTCAAACGCCGTCAAACATCGTGAAACACCCTCAAACATCCCCCAACCCCTCACAGCTAGCGCCGACCTCCCCTCCACCTAACCTTACCCCCGCAGCTCTCGCCTTCTATTTTCATCCTTCGTCTACGCCGCCGCACTCTACTTCGTAGTTTCCGCGTTGAAGAGGCGAAAGGTGAAGCACACGCGCGTGGACTCGAGCGTGACGTGCGAGTCTCCGACCGAGGCGTGTGCGAGGGTGTAAGTAGTTGAACAAATGCGCGAAAGTGCGTGTAAACGCCTGGCTAAGAGGTGGAATATGTGTAAATGAGCGGAAAGGCGCGGAAACCCTGAGAGAGTGTGCGAACGCTGACGTTTATGGGCGCATGAAAACGTGTGAACATTTTAGAAGTGTGAATGGACCTGTGTAAACGTGCGAATACGATGTGCTGGAACGTGTACGAAGGTGTGTACAAGTAAACGCCAGTCCGTGTTTGAAAACGTGTACGAAGGTACGTGCGATGTTACGTTCAAGCATAATTGTTGTGAAGCGGACAGGTAGCTTTAACTTTAAATACCGCGAGAAGTGCGCGATTACGTATTCTTGAATTACGAATATTCGTACGTGTTGTCTTACCGGAGTTACGGGGTTGAATATGATTTACGAGGGTCGGAATATTTTAGAAAATCTTGACTGCTGCGCAGCGTAGATTAAGAAGCGAAGTGCGAGGGAAAGAGTGAAAGCCGTTCGGCAAAAGGGCTGAAAAAGAATTATGGCGGTATACTTTATTGCACATCAGGCCACTGACGCCGGAGACTGTTTTGCCACTAATATTTTCTTCTCTTTTTTTTTTGCCGCTGCGTATAAACCGCTATGGCGCGGGCATAAAACTAATGGAATATGGGTGTACCCCCGGCGCGGAGTCGTATTGAATGAACGAACACGCTCACAAGCGTGCACGTGCACGCGCATACGTGTGCGCGCGGCCGGCGCCCGTTGATACAGGGTGAACCGAAAATGATGGTATAACCGCGAGCACAATAATCGTGCCCGTTAATAGAGGCATAAAATGTTCAATCTCTTTCCGCTTTCCATACGCGCTTTCGAGGATCCATCAATTTCATATAAAACCGCGCAAAGTTGACAGTTCACGCAGCGGTGAATATTGAACAATTTCAATGATTTTGCTATACCGCCCGACGTACGTTTCATCACATTGTTGATTCTATCAATTTGCCGCTTTGTAGATTTCCGTTGCGCCAGGCGGCCGAAAAATTGGATGACCGCTTTAGGTGCGACGAGGAGCGAAGGTGTGCGGAAGAGAACGAGAGAAGATTCAAGATCGCCTTTTCTCCGTAGGCCAGGTTGGCGACGCGTATTCTTGGGGAATTAACACACATTTGCGATGTTATTGCTTGAGAATACACGTAGTTTGCCTGGCCGGTCACGTCTAAGGATACCTCAGCCGTCATCGATATCTAGAAAACTTCGAAGAGGCTCAACGTTCATACATAATGTAAGAGTCTAATAAATATACACAAACTTTCCATTTTAATACGCCCACTATCCAGTACTCCTATTTTACATTAATTATACAATAAACCTCCTACAAGTATATCGAAACATTTTTAAGAATAAAATTCAATAAAAATTAAATGTCATTAAATGCCATCAAATCTAAGTATTGAAATCAGCAGTCATATCGATACATGCACATCAATAGCATTACATTAGTACTTCGACCATTGTTTGCGATAATACGTTGCATATTACATTAGCTCCCGGCACATATTATACAAACTGAGTACCAGCCACGAACCCATACGTTCGTATACATCACGCCTTAAATATGCCGCGTCTCAGAAAATCGCAACAAGCTCCGCGCCTCATTACACGCATTCCCCCCATCCACCCCACCCCTCAACCCTCAGCACAGCTCATAAAAAGCGTCAAGCACCCGGCAACTTCTCGGCAACGAGTGCGAGCATTCCGCGGCCCCGCAAAACATTCAGCCGACTTGATTCATTACGCTCGCCATTACTCGGTCACAAAGAACAAAGCCCACATCCGCACAACTTCCGCCATACTTCCCCGCCTCCTGCCGGGACACGCGACTGTTTCGCGGGCGTCGAGAGGGGAGAATAAAAAGAGGGAGGACGCGAATTGAAGAGAGAGAGAGAGAGAGAGAGAGAGAGAGAGAGAGAGAGAGAGAACCGTCGAGAGATACGGTCAAAGTTTGCCGAGGTGTAAATCACTTCGACGATACGCGGCCAGAACGAAAGGTAGAGGGGGTGGGCTGGAAGGTTAAGACTGACACGGGGAGTCGGGAAATGGAGAGGACGGCAGGGGAGGGTAGGGCGAGGGGAGGGGTTAGGGGGATGAGAGTGAAAGAGGAGAGGCAGGGCTTTCGAGGTGGCGCGCTTCGTTGAAAACTTAACAGGCCGAGTAATGAGGAGGCCGTTTTCACGGGAGGCGAGAGAAAGAAGGAGAAGGAGAGAGCCGCTTTTACTTAATGCTTTCGAGTTCTTCTCGAGAGGCGTTAAGTAACCGTCTCCCGGGTTTATACGTGGCGGAGCGGAATGAAGGGAGGCGAGGGGGAAGGTATGAGACGCTTTTTCTCGGGAAAGGGACGCTTGTTTCCCGACGATTTCGATGAGACCGGCGAGAGCTTTCTTTTTCTGTTGTTCCCGGGTTAGATCTTTGCATGGCTAATTTCGGATGTGCTAAAGGCTGAGCCCTGTATTCGATTGTGCAATAATGTCCAGCTATGATTTAACAAAGAAGCTGTCGCATGAACGAAATTCTAAACAGTACGAATTTTACGTCAAAGAACATTGTATTATACTTAAAGTACATTCGGCTGTGTACTAATGCCCAGCTATGATATAAGAAGATTTTAAAAGTTGTCGTAAGAACAGAATTTAAAATAGTACGAATTTTACGTAATAGAGTCAACATTTCGCGTAATAATCTTCAGCTAAGATTTAACGAAATTTAAAAAACGCTGCTGCAGTATGAATGACATTCTAAACGGTGCGAATTTTACGTGAACGAACATTGCGCTTAAACTACATTCGATCGTGTAATATTGTCCAACGATGATGCAACGAAATCTAAAAAACGGTCCTGTAATATAAATGGATTTCTAAACAGTACGAATTTGACGAGATAGAACGTTGAACCTTAGGTACAACGTTGTACGAGGAGTAGGGAACATAAAGATGTAAGGATGAAAGACGGCGTAACTATGAGGTCGTACACCGATACTTAAACAGCCCGTAGGCAAGAGAACTCCGCGCCGGGAAGATACACTTGTCGTAAAGCGACGTCTCAAAGAAACATCTCTTGGCGACAGCCGACATTACCTGGACAATTGCGAGCGTAAAGAATCGCTCGGTACTTTCCCCGGGCCGCCGTCCTCTCGTCACGTTTGCGCGATTACTCGCGACAACGTGTCATTCCCTTGTCTGACATCCTACTGCCTGCCCTTTGTGGTCGCCGAACGTACTTTGTTTCAACTTTCTACGACTTCCAGCGACTCCTGTAACCGCCCCTAAGATGACCGCGACACATTCTCGGCCCCGTACATTAATCATAAAGGATAAAGGTAAAGCGCGTAGCGGTCAATTTAACTCATCCTTAGGTACGCTTTCGGCGTCGCGTGTCTACGATACTGTATAAATACCGTTAACCGAAATGAAAGGTAAAAAGAGTTACGATAACACCGCACTGCGAACACGCGAGAATATTCGACAAAGTAAATTCGGAGATACGAGCGCACAGCTTCTTCTTGTTACCTGACCTCGGAATGTTTTACATTCCCATTGTCTCGGTCTTGCGAGATTTTTAAAACCCAGCCTGCCTTTCGCGAAAAATTGTTCCGGCCAAACCGGCGAGCGTTGGAATCGCGTACGAGCAAATCCGGAAGCGGAAGTCTGACCGTATACGAATCTTCTTCGCGAAGAGTATCGCGATCGACGTAACGAACGCCGTCGAAAGACAAGATAGCGCGGAATATGAAAGCGACCTGAAAGCAGGTGCCCGCCAACGTTCCATTACGTCTGCTTGTAATTCAGTGCGTACGGTGTGTTTCGCGAGGCAACGATCCGAGGCAGATTTCGTCCCGAGCCTTCGATTTACATTTTTCCCACATCCCGACCGCCTGCCGACCGTGTCGCGAATTTACGGAACACGTCGTGAGCGCTTGTGCACGGACCAAGAGGGATTTCTTTCTCCCCCCCCCCCCCCCCCCCCCCCCCCTCGGGCTGAACGATTCGACCTCAAAGTATTCGGGATCCGATGAATTCCGGAGTAAAGCGGAACAGCCGGAATCCCGGGTAAGAGTAGCGATTTATGTCGTCGGTGGAATTTCGAAGCTCCTTCGCGGTCGAATTCAATGCGGACGAGCGTTTTTCGTATACGTCCTTAAAGTATCCTTTCAGCGGATCGGATGCCTGCCCTCCGTGCGGCGCCTGCGCGCCGAACGTCGATCCGCGTTTCGCCTCCGGGAGAGAAGGATGACGTCGTTCCGTCCCATCTGCCGACGCTGGTCAGACTCAGTTTTTTATTGGATAAACGCAGCGTCGGGGAAAGTGTCGATCGGCGCGCTGTCGATAAGATTTTCGATCGGACAGTGACACGCGACTCGTTGTATGCGTACATAACGTACAAACCAAGTAAAATGTCCGAGAATATCAAATCATTGTCTGCATCATCCCTCTGTATTACAGTTGTATCGTCTTTGTACGATAAATATATGTAAACAAAAGTAGTTTAGGTAACAGACGCGCACTGTGGCGAAGAGAGGAGGAAAGCATATACAGAACGGACGAAAGAGGAAAATAACAGAAACTAGAAAAAGAACCGAAGCCAAGAATTATTTCGAAAGATGGAAAACCTAAGAGAGTCGGCACCGAAAGAAGAGACATTAAACGTCGTTTCGTTTATTACAGGTATGATCCTTCGGATTATAAACAAAACGATACGTAGATATATGACAAAAATATAATAATTTATTAGAGAAACAATTGTGTCTAATGGTGTCAAGGTCTCCCCGAATTATAACGACATATATATAAATATATCAACTTATATAATAATATAACCTTCACTCATTCCCCCGTACGTCCTCGAAACAAGACGATATCAACATTGCGGCAAATACGTCGTTTGGCTTGTACCTTACGCAAACAGGTCCTAAGTACCTGCCTTCAGCATTGACAGCCTCGGTCAAGCCACGCGTTTTGGCCAACGGCGGAAAGAGGCTTGATAAGCGAAGCGCAAGCGGGCAACACGGCCACTGGAGAGCAAGAAGTAGGAGCTAATCCGCATTGCTATGCCGACATAGCTCGCGTCTGTACTGCGAAGCGAGAGGACAGGTGTAGGGAATGTGCGGCCTCTAAGGCCGTGGTTCTACACACAAAAGCCACGATGCGCGTAGACACGCGCAAACACTGCTCGTCTCCGTTCGTCTCCGTTCGTCTCCGTGCGGGCAGCCTACCCTCCGCACCGTATGTATACATACGCGGGACACGGCGTATAACATGTACATAGCTCGAAGAGAGACATATGCATATGCATATAGACGTCGATAGGATGAATCTTATTAGACACCCTCCAGTCCAAATCGTCAAAGGGATCTGGGAGTAAGGCCCGATTAGCTTTGGCATCCTGCAGAGGAGCGAGCAGGAGATCGAGTTGATGTAGATGTTGTCGAGATGGCAAATTGAGGGTGGATAACGCTGTATGCCGCCACGAGCTCGGGACTAACTAGCTACAGCTAAATGGGTACGACGATAAGGACGGTGCGCGCGCATATTCCGCGCGCTTCTCACATTCTTTCGCTTGTCGGCGGATTAGGTGGGCAGGGGGTGGGTACGATAGGGTAAGTAAGGGAAAGTCGCGAGTTAGAGGGGGGGTGTCGTTTGATTTCATCGTTTCGAACGGACTGTGGTACGCTACGTGACGTCACAGAATTAAATATGCAGCTGAAACTGTGTTCAGAATTGACGAAGATTCGTTCGCGTATATAGTACTTGTCTTATATGGGTTTTGAACGTGTACTTGTGTATATGTACTTTCTGTATATAGTCTGTTCAGTGATACTACGCCGAATATTTTGCTCGGCAACAAATGGAGAGTGCGAAACATAGTCGTTTTGCTCGCTGGCAATGAAGTAGCGAAATCCTTTCTCATCCGAGCGCACGACAGAAATAAACGTCTGGCTGTAAGTAATAAGGAAAAAATAATTATTCCGTTCGCGAGCGCGCTTCAACGTCCGAAAATGTGCCGGCGTATTTAACCGGGCTTAATTAAAATTCTAGTACTAATGAATGTTTCGAAAATTACGCTTTTTGCTCCGCGTGCGGAGTCGGGCGCCAGTGGAAAAACCTGGCTATGATCCGACAATCTGTTTGTGCCCAGTTGTAATATTGCCTCGGCACTCTACATCGCATAATGATCGTTTTTTAATAACCCGCTTTAAAATAACATCCTTTACAAATCGCTAACCACACACAGGCCTGCAATCCTATAGACAATAAATAATGAATTCATTCGCGAAAATATTGCCCCCAACAAATTATTCCTACGTACAGAAAAATTCAAGTTGAAAGACGTCTATTTGTGGAACATAGTGTGTCGTGAAAAATACAAAAGTGGCAATTGTAACTTGAACTGTGTCACTGTCGAGAATTTTATTCCATATTCGAAATGAATCGCGAAATCCGCATTCGTGTCCCAGCGTTCAAGTTTCGATCCGAAAATGACACTCGTGTAATCTTTTACATAGACCGCTATCGCCTGGGTAAAATCAGGGATAGGTGGGCGTAGCGTTTTGGTACCGGGTGGACGCCTCGAAAATTGCAGACGCCATTAGCCATTGAAGCGCATCAGGCCGCGACGGTGAGATATTGAACTGCGCCTCTACCCCATTTAAATATTCATGAACGTCTTTGTAATCGATGTAATACGGGTCTAGCGTAATCTCACGTGTCAGAAAGTAAATAGGCCTTCCATTTTCCTAGCCCGGCAATTCTGATGGACCCGAAAATTTCCTTGACGAACGATAACTTCCATCCTTTATTCGCGCTCATCGAACTTGACCGCATTAATTATCGTCTGTTTATCGAACATCGTGCCTTTGGATTAAGCTACTTTCCTACATATTCGTGCACGACAAATTCCATCGATTCTACCAGGCCGATTGATCGGATTAACCGAACTTCGGGGTTAAAGGATAATTTTCCCGAAAATTCTGACTTGCCGCATTGTCGTGCTTTCTGCTAATCTCTGACCTCGTCCTTCCGCCGACTCGTGCGTCTAACGAACAGATTTCATGATACACGACAATCTCCGGCCTATTAGGCACCGTCGTAGAGCGTTCAGTCCGAAATCCGACGAAGGGTGTCGACAAAGTACCCCGGACAGCATCAGCAAAGGATTAACCATTGTTGCGAGGCAGTCCGATCGTTTTAATTCGTCGCGCGAGGCGGAGCAAGCCCGGTAGAGAAAGACGGGGAGAATAAGGATAGAGAAGAAGAGAGACAGAGAGGGAGAGAATGTGAGAGAAAGAGAAAGAGCTAGAGTGCCGAGGCGAGATTGAAGAAATGCGAGAGAGTACAGAAAGCAGAGAAATTATCCGGCAAAAAGCAAATGACGCGCCTGGCTCATTTCTGAAAAAAGGAGGTCCACACACACACACACGCTCTCCCTCCTCTTTCCACCCCCGGCAGCGAGCCCCCACCATCCGGCTCCCTCTCATCCTTATTTCATTTTTCGGCGAATGGGAATTAATTCCCGGTACGCTCGACTACTATATGCATGGCTCGTCTCGTCGTCTCTCGTTTTGCTGGCGGGTGTTTAGCAGCTCGCACTGAAATAATTCCGAGGGAAATTTGATTTGCTAATTTGACATCGGCTTTCATCGTACCGGCCCTCTCCCCCCCGCCCCTCTCTCTCTCTCTCTTCAGCGTACGGGCCCGTCCTTCTCTTTCGCTCCGGCACGCTACCTTCTCCGACTCGATCCATCCCCACCAGAAGGTCTCAGCCATTGCCTCCCCCCCCCCGCCCACCACCCCTTCTCCCAGCCCTACCTCTCCTTTCGTCCTCCGGCAACCCCTTACCGACCCTTCGCCGTCCCCTTCAACCCCTATAGCGATACAACGACAATGGCATTATAATTATAATTGCGCCACGGCGCCAACGTAAACAGCCGGCTTTGTACCGCGGCATAGAGAGACTTCTTGCTCTTATTAAATGAGGCGGAGCCGGCAACCGGCAGCGACGCCGGTTCATATGCACCGACATTATTACTAGACGTAATATGCAAGTAACGCGACCTTCGCCACGGACACCCTCCAGAACGGCGGGCAGAATCTCGACTTGGCGCGAGCCTGACGTACACTCTTCTAGCTGGATTTCCCGTGACGATGAGAGAATGGATAACGGACTCTTCGATGCTGTACTTTATTCTGAATTTTCTATATTTAACGGCTGACTGGCGTGTATACGAAACGCGTGTAATTAGCGGGATAAAATGTGGATTTTTGGACGCTTTAAGACTTCGCGTAAAAGTGTGAGAAGATTAGAATTATTCGCTTCCGGATGGTCGTAGCTTCTATTTTTTGAAACGTTACAATTTGCATTATCAGGGCAGGACTGCTTTTATACTGTGCGTAAATTAGTAGATAGACGTTTTGAGAGTCCGGTCTGTTTAGAAAGGCCTACCAAGACTGTATAAGCAGAAATGTATTATCATACTTATTAGTTTTCGATCGCTGAATGACAGCTGACTCTGGAGACTTTCATGCTGTCCAACGTCCCAATATTTGTCTTGCTTCAACGGAAGAATTACTCGCGCGTCGGACGGCCGACTATTTTTGTCCTATCCAGGTTTGCATCTTTCGCCCGGCAAATAATTGCCTAAGGTTATCGTCGGGCGCGTCTCATCTTTATCAGTCCATCGCGTCCCTCTCGCGCTTCGGCAAATACTGTCGGCGGGAGCAGCCGTTTAAAGCGGAATGCGTCCCGCGGGACCCGCGACCGTCCTACCGCCGGTAATAAATATGTAAAGTACGGTTTATCAACGACATCGAGCATCTTGCCGCGGAGTCCTCTCGCCAGCCTCGCGCGCGACGCATCACTGCGAAAAGTGCATCGGGAGTAATCGAGTGCAGTCAATCGGCTCAAATAAACCCGAATTGAGAAAATCGGCTGCTCCCGAAGATTTGACCCGTTCACTTTGAACAAATTCAGTTAGTTATCACAATTTCAAATGTATAATCACACCATAGCGGCCGGTTTGGTCATATAAGACATTAGAGAAGAAAAATTGAAAATTATAAAAATAATCCATCAATTTAAACGGATGGTCAGAAAAACAGTTTTTAAACCTATATTATACACTTTTCAAAGTGCAAAAGTGGCACCGCGTCAGAAATAACTGAAATATTTACTCTTTATCAACTATTGACACCACAAGATCCAGTATATCAAGAAAAATGTATCAAGAACGTATTACAAAAATGTTGACGCCCTCCTTAAGAGTATCTCGAAAAATGGCAATTAGAGTCGATCTGTCCGCCTCGATTCTACCCCTAAGCGCACTTCTCGAACATACTCCGCGAGTCCGGACACCGCAGAAACCGGAAGTCGGTTGATGCTCGAAGTCACGAGAGGCCTCGATAGCCGATGCCTCCCTCTCGGGCAGGCCAGAAAGGGATACAACGGCGGGCCGAATCGGCATCGGCCGGTCAGTCGGCAAGTTTTAAGCGACGTTACGTGACTCCGTTATACCTACGAGAGTTAAATTTGCCCTGAGGGAAGCCGAGGTCCGTCCCGCTCCCGTCCTCTCTTTCCACCCTGCGAGCGGACTCTTTCACCCCCGTTCTCGATCTCCTCCGCTTTCCCGAAGGAGGAAGGAGGGGCGGAGGGAGAGTGACGGGGGGAGAAGAAGGAGGGAGGGAGGGGGAGACGAAGAAAGGAGGAGGATTGGTTCCCATAGGCGGCCATCCCAGGGGCACCGGGCTATTCCTGATGAAAAAGCGCTGGGCGACGGTTGCCGTTTTAATAAGAATAGCGGACGATTGCCCTCCCCCACCTTGAGCAGAATTCGTCGGGGAGGGCCTGAGAGGGGGAGTAAAGCGGTCGCGAGATTGAAAGTGTGCCGTATTGTTTCGTCGCCAATTGCGGCTTCATAGATCCTCCGAGGGATCGGAATGTTTCATTTTTTTTTACCCTCGGCTCTGTGCTCGCGCTGAACTCTCCTGAAAGAAGCCTAATCTCGAAGTAAGAGCCTCGAATTTTCACCTTTTGTCATGCTCGACGCTTCGTCTCATCGATTATCGGAGTAGTTGTAAAAAAAGACCGATTGTCAATCAGTGATGTATGCAACTTATCGTTCGTTTAAATGAACGATATCTTCATGACGAACGTGAGAATAGGAAAGAGTCCGGTTTGCAGATGGAGTGGCCTACGTCTATGGTGTATTAATCGCGTCCGTGCTCACCCCGTAGAAATTCATAGATCGCCGCCTATGGTGGTTCCCCTCCGCTTTATACGACAGGGAGGAAACGCGGAACAACCGCCGATGCGAGATCGATGAACGTGACAGAACCGCCTTCTGGCCTCCTCGCTGATCGTTAAAGAAACTGGCGAGGCTGTACGGCGCGACTTCGGGATTACGGGACCACTTGCTAGCAGATAAGTCGCATATTTTTTCACCCTACCGTTCCCGAATCCCGTTCTAACCGTCGTCGATCGCTGGTCATTAGAAAAAAAAAAGTCGGCGGACTCTCCCTTATAGAGACTTAACTCCCTTAGAATTGCAAGACAAATATCGTGTTAAAAGACTACCGCTGAGTAACGAACTGACGTAATGTATTAACGTGAGAAGCGTAAAACTGAAATTAATGCAGTCTCTTTCGGTAACGAAGTACTTTATTGTGCGTCGCGACGTTTCATTCTTACCGTACGTTTCATACCCGGCACGGCTGTAATTAAAACCAACGATGTGGCTACTCCGGTGAATGGGGAAAGGAGGGGGGGTGCAAAAATTGGTAAAAGCATGTCCGCAATGCGCGGATCGTGATAAAGCTCATTTAGAGGTCCCTGGAAACCTATAACGCTGCGAATCGAAAAACACAATGCAGTAATGCGTGTCGAGCCGCATATTTATACGTAATACCGATGCATTATCGGATGTACGTCCATTAAGTTTTACTCGGCGGCCGCGTCCGAGCATGATCAGTTTTTGCCGAACGTATCCTCGCCGACTATTCGACTCGCATATTTTGCGTCTCCCAGTTTAAGTCGTGGGAAGACATTTCGGATTATGACAAAAATGATTTAACACGCTTAATTGATCAGCCCCCATCCCGAAGAAACATTTTTTGCGAGCGACTGATCATTTAAAGGCTAGCGCCAACTATTGCGACTTAAAAACGAGCAAAGCATAAACAGATCGAAGAAATTGAACAAATCGAATAATTCGCGCAGTATAAAAACTTCAATCGTAGCAGAGAAGCATTCTTCCGAGAAGCTGAAGTCTGATAAGACGACGTGACCCGGAATCTTGGAGAAATCAATTTGGAGAGGAGAGGGCGTCATGAGAGGAGTGGAGGGGTAGAGAAAGGGACCGGGAGAAATAGGAGTGAGAGAGAGAGAGAGAAAGAGAGAGAAGAAAGCGCGTGAAATCATCGTCCCTGAGGGGCCGACCAATCGTCGCTATACCGGGTTCCAAGATAAACTCTTGGCACGTCTTCATTAGAGTTTTCTAGTCTATTTGCCGGAGAAACGAGACTTCTTATTGCCGGACCAGAAACAACACGGTCGACGGTCATTGCGGACCCCTCCGTTTCGCATAGCTTTTGCACGACATTTCGGACGTTGTTTTTCCGCGACCAGGTCCATCGGTTCTTATCAATGCACTTTTTCGACTCGACGTACTGGTGCATCCTAACGTACAGAGTAGATGTGAGAACGACGATTTTTGACCAATACTTCAATATTATGAACAGGATCAGACAGTAATATTTTTGCTTTTAATTAATGATATTGACACTTTTTTTCGGTAATCAAGCATATGGAAAGACATCCGAATTATTTGACAGCTCATTCCCAAAAGTATCTTTTTTCCAATCGACGACTGGATCGTCATCGATAATTTTCATCCCTTTTTCCCAATTTCGATCGCAACCGTCGAAATATTACATTAGGGGCAAAAACTCCGAGATCGGAAATATCCACGTCGGGCGGCCAGCATAAACGATATAAGAAAAAGGAACGAGAGCGCGGAGCCGCGCTGGCCGCCGAAAACAGGAGGAAGCCGACCGAAAAAGGAACACGCGAGCCTGAAGTACGGCGGAGGAACTTGAACGAGACAACGAGCGGGTAAGGAGGAGGGCGGAGAATTGAGCAAGAAAAATACTTCCTCGAAGGGAAATTTCAATATCCTGTCCCGCTTTGCTTGCCTGCCTATCGTGCGACCGCCCCCCCCCCCCCTCCACCACCCCTCCTCGTCCCCAGTCGAAAAGAGAGTTGAATCATGTTCTGTAGCCTCTCTTGGCACTCTCGAGAGCTTCGTCCTCGTCCGTGACTCCGCTAGACACCGAGGGATCACTTCTCCGCCCCATCCCACCCCTCACCTACCCCTCTCCCACCCCACTCCCCTCTGGCCAGAGCCAGCAAACTATGGCGACCCCCTTCTGCCGCCGACTCTCGTCGTAACGGCTAATTTAATTCTTAAACCGGGGAATAAGAGCGGCTAGTATCGACGAAGGATGTCGAAGGATGTTCGAGGATGTTCAAGGATGTCGGGGGATGCGCGAGGGGGTGAAAAGGGGCCATTGTTGTGCGAAACGTTGTCCTTACCGGCTTTTGGAACCGAACGATGGCTAATAAGTGCTTATTTTTTTGGCTGACTGATCGCAGGTGCGGCATAAAATCGTGCCCTGCATTAGGAAGGTCGTATACGTTTAAATAAAGCAAGAGTTGTTTTAGTCCTGTACTTTATTGAGGTTTATTTTAATCACTCACATAATTCACCAGTTAATGGAAATGACAGTGGAGTGAGTTTCAGTGTATAAGCTTGGTATTTGCATTTTTCGATTTGGTCTAAATCAAGTAGCTAAGGTCCAGTGTTAGTGAGCATTAAAAAAATTGGAATTCGGTTGCACGAAAAATCTCTTTCCCTTTTCTCCATTCTTGACATTTTCCTGCTGCCGCTGCTCGCCTCGATACCTCTCATTCATTATATATATTCTTTGGCCAGGTCGCTCCTCCCTTTCTTTTCACTCAGACGCTCTCCGCTCCTTTTTCTCATGCCCATCCTGTAACCGTTGTCCTCCTTACCGCTACTCGGCTTTGGGGAGTAAGAATTTCATCACAGGCTGAATTTCCGGCGCGGAATATGCCCTGCAGGAAAAATACGGTCTAGGCACTGGCTGATCATTCTTTCCTCGCTGCTGAGAGAGAGAGAGAGAGAGAGAGAGGACTGTGGTTGGCCGGCGTTGAAAATATCGCGGCCAACCTGGATCCTCCGGATTTTGGCGTTTAGGTCAAAGTGCCGCGAACATCTTCCTGGAGGCCAAATTTGTAGAAGCGTGAACAAGGATGAATGACGAATCGCGGACAAACGAGGCTTTACTTTAAAGGCGATGAGCCCTAGCACGACCTTCCCTGAGCCTAAACCTCGCCAACCATCCTTTCTCACTTCGTACACTCCGAATTCCTCGCGACCTTGCCTTCCCCAGCCCTGACATTTTAATCAGCAAGGTATCGCGACTGTTCGGGCATCCTGAAAGTCGTTTGAAGGACGCAGGCCGAAAGCAGATTTTTTTTTTTAATCACCCAGCCCCACCCTTAACGAACTTGACGCGAAATGGACGATAATTGCGCGGGTCCCGACATTTTTCGGTACTTTCGGCGTAAACGGATTAGGCGTGAAAGGAGGCAACGAAACCACACGTCCTGTAAACGGGTTAGACTGAAAAAACGAATTATTTACCCGCCTTTTAAGCTGCCTCCTGAGGAGGCAGCCGCCGCCGGAGAGAAGCCGAAGACACTTTTTAATTGAGTTATGTACACACCGATCGACCGTCGCCTTCCTTCCTTCCTTCCTTCCTTCCTTCCTTCCTTCTCGAAGGACCACGACCCACGAACGTAGCATCAGCAAGGACCGCCATCCTGCCAGAGGCCCTTCGCGGAATACACGACATTAAACGCACGGTAATGATCTCCAGGAGCTCGAAAACATGCAATGTCAAGCAGAACCTCGAAATTAGTCAACAATTTTTTAATACTGTAGTGTAAACTGTGCTCCAGATTATAGAAAACTATCTACGAGGTGAAATGATCATATTAGTCAAGAAGTTTTTATTTTAAAGTAAGAAACAAGTACGCAGATATTTTGACATTGAAATGATAATGACGCCAAAGAATCTTAGTATCCCCTAATAAATTTGTGGAACACTACCTGTACTGCATAATAGTATCCAAAGACGTATCAATACAATCAACGCAGGGACTTTTTAACGAAAGTTGGTAAAAGCAAACAGACAAATGTCTGAGTTAGCTTTAAACAAGGACGATTCGCAGGATCAGAACTCTGATGCACCTCCGCAGGACAGGACAGGTTTGTTAATGCTAAAACTGTTCGCGCATGCCGGGCACACCCCTTTAAGTCGATCCCGTAGCAGGTCGAATCTCGTAAAACCTTCGGGCGTAAGTCCATGGCGGGCTGGGACGGGACAACGACGGCGAGGTCAGCGGGAACGAGGAGAAGGATGACGACGTCGACGGGCGCCGGGAGGAACTGGGAGGAACTGGGAGGAACCGGGAGGAACCGGGAGGAACCGGCCGTTGGAATGAGCTACCAGCTTCTAACAAAGGCGACATAAGTTACGTAAAGTGGCCCACCGCGCGCCCGGCTATTCTTTACCCGGCACACGTCTCCCTCCGTGCACGTACGTGTGCGTGTACGCGTGTGTACGTGGACGGGGGTAGAGGGCAAGATACAGAAACGATTGATACGACGACAGACGGAGAACGAGGCAGGCTGAACAATGACGCGTCCTGGGTAACGAAGAGGAAATAATAGGATATACAAATTTTCAAGGACGCTGACTAGGCGAAATAAGTCAAAATTGTCTTCAGGCTAAGCTGAAGTGGTAAATGAAGGAAAGAGAACGAAATGAAAATGATTATGACTGCTGTGAAGATTGTTCTTACGCCTTGAAGAAAAGAGGATGGTTTTGAAGGACAGTGGAGAGAGAAGATAAGGGCTGAAAAGGGGCTGATAAAGAAGGGTAGATTCGAGAAGGACGCGAGCGTCTAGAGAAAAGTTCGAAGCGAACCTGTGTCGGGGAAGAGTGTGACTTCGAATGTGTCCGTGTTATGCGCCGGGGGCGCTAGACCGTGTGAGTACGTGGGTGTACGTGCATACTGGGTGTAACGCGGGTAACGAATGTTATTGATGTCCGCCACGGTACTACGACGACGGGGATGGCACGCCCTTATTGTCATTTTATACGATACCTACCTCTATTTTCGGCCACAAATATCCTATAACGGCGCAGCCGGCAGCGACCTTTTCCTGCCTCTCGTTTCTCCTCCTTCCACCTCCCTCTCACTCTCCTTGTCCCTTTCCACCCTTCTCGCTCTCCGTACCTTCGTCCACTTATTTCACGTCCGCGCACGTTAATACGGAGTTAACTCCTTCGACAACGTCGATATTGTGCGACAAACCCTTTCCAGCGGAGTTAACTAGAATATACGACGGATTCATTGTTACAAATTCGGGGAAAAATACGACTACGTGAAAAATTTTAACGATTCGTATTTACATGTTTCTTCCTTCCTAGTTCCCATAAATGGAATAGGTGCAGGCGTTCGCTTTGGCGCGTATCGAAATAAGCGAATCCTAGCGATCTATTGACTAGGAATGAATAACGAAACGCTAGCGGGTACAACAATGCGATGCGGGAGCGGAAATAGCGCTCGTGCGTGTGGCTGTGTGCGCGCGTGTGTGCAAGCGGGGAGAAGGTGTGGATGGCCGGAAGAAAAAGGGAATGAAACCGGCGGAGAGACATGAAATCGAAGCTATCGGCTATTGGTTATTGGACGATCATTAATGTTTTACGCTGATTGATTTTACGTACCCGGCTTGTACGCCTTCTAACGCTATGTACTTTCCTTCCCTTCCGCGTACTGGGCGTATCTTGAAGAATATCGGGTTAAGATCTTGTTTTCTTTCTCGTCATTATTTGTCGAGAGGACAAAACGACAAAGTAAATGACAATGAACTTTCTCGCTCGCCCACTTTCATTCTTCATCCTCCACATTCTGTGTTTATAATGAAAGTAACAGAAGTATAACAACGGAATGGTCAAATCAGCCCCAGCATCTTGTTCCAATCTATCCGGCAAAGAGAAGGAATCGTCTCTCCAACTCACCTACCAGCGACATGTGCCTCGCACAATTAATAAATGATCAAAGACATGATCAACACTTACAAGAATAAGGAAAACTCAAATCCCCAAAACACAGCTCATTCGTCTTGCTCTATTCCCCCTACAGACGAGAAGGTAAAGGACAATTAATTAAATTAAATTAAATTAATTTGAATTATTATAATTCTCGATAGTTCTATGTACACTCTCGTCCCTAAGTCACCGGGCACGTACTAAAATTTTAATTCGGGCAATTTCTTATTGCTGAGGCACTTATTTTATGAAATGAAAACAACACTAACTAATTATTCACAATGTTTTGAGTATGTTTTAATTTTTCAACAAAAATATTAGATAAATATTATATTTTCTTTTCATCGAAACACGAAAGACATTTTTATGAGTGCCCGGTGACTTATGGACGGGGCTGTACATAGAAAATGATATCCAGAAATAATTGTATCGCAGGTACGAAACGTTAATTTCTTCCACTCCGACCATCCCGCGGCAGTAGCTCTCCTATTTGCAAGCAAAAACCTGCTACTCTGCCATTCTCAACCGCGAGCGCGTCGGCTCGCTGCCGGTCGGACGCAAACGCATGCGGCAGCACGCCAGACGAGCGCCGGACGAAATTTGCACACGAAAAAGGCCCTCGCGAGCGTCGAAAGTTTACGCCCTCCGTCGTCGCCAGACGATAATCCGCAAACGTCCGAGTTCGTTAACCGGAAACAACTCCGGGGCTTTAAAGAGTGACCCGCTCGTCGGGGATGCCGACTCGATATCACGTGCTCGACCTCGTGTTTTTCCACCATCCCCGTTGCCCCACCCCCCTCTCCCCGTGCCGATCCACCCGGTTGCCATTCCGGTTTCCCGCCTGTTTTTCGCATCGGCGGCCGCCGCTGAAAAACATTCCGATTAGAGCCGGATGGATAACGATGCGCGCGAATTGTTCTGCGGCTTGCTGTTTTATCCTTGGAGGACTGTTCGACGTTCCCGGTGTCCTGTGGGAAAGCGTCGGGGCCGGAGAGGGTGGGAGCGTTGACGGCGGGATGATGCAAAACAGAAGATATGGAAGTGTAACTGGAAATGGATGATGAATATAATATGCTGGATGTTGTTTGAAGAGTAAAGGCGGTTTTAACTCTTCAGTAATTTATTATATTACAATGTTATTATGTTTGTGAGGGTGTAAAACTCGATCGGGAATTGTTAAAATAAAGGACTCTCTACTACTACTATACTTTTATTACCGTACTACTGCTATATTATACTATATGTATTATACTGCTACTAAACTTGTATTTACCATTAATAAATCTTGAAATTAGACAAAAATTGTCACAATTCGCTTTATAAAAGCAAAACCTACATTTGTAATGTAAATCAAGCACCCATAACGTTTATAGTTGCCTGAAAATTTCTCCTCTGTGCCACTGAATATTCCGACTATCAATCAGAAAAGAAACGTCTTCGCGCCGACGTGGACTTTTCAGTACGCTTCTCGCGGTGTAAATTTAGTATTTACCGGGCAATATCGATGGTGCACCCATTTGTTATCGCGAAGCTTAACGGGCCGATGTCGGCCCGATCCCGTTATCAACTTACACTTTTACGAGCGTCGTTCGTCCCGGCCGCTGAGTACTGGCCGTAATTAGTAGCCAGCGTTCGTTCTACGTCACACCCGCGGCACGACGATGAGCCGGTATCGAATTCGCGGCATTCAATGGACAGGCCATTGTCCGGCCATACTTCCTAGAACGAAAACTTCCTTCTCCCCGGAAGCCTCTCTTCGCCGCTAATAGGCTCGAAAGACTCTGACATCGAACTGACTGACGCGCTATCATTAACGGACGACGGCGAAGAAAGCGTCGGCTAAGTTTCCGCGATTTACCATGATATTATACCGGCCGCACAACATTCTCTTATGCCTACTTCTCGACAAACAGACTACCACCCGTATGGTGGTTGAATAATGGACTTTATCCAGTCTACTTTATTGATCATCATACCCACTGTCCCATTCCAACTTCCTTTCCATAAGCGGTATGTGGACGATATCATTACAGCAATACCTGAAAATAGTATAGATACAGTATTGGAAAAGTTCAATAGCTTCCATGAAAGATTGCAATTTACGCAAGAAGTAGGATAAGAGGGGAAATTTTCCATCCATTTTCCGGATGTGTCCGTCATTAGGCAGGAAGACTCTCTAATTACAGATTGGTACCACAAGGACACATGATCTGGAAGGTATATTAACTTCAACTCTGTCCACGCCATAGGGCATAAGAAAGGTTTGGTGGTTGGTTTGTTTGACAGGGCGTTAAAAGAAAATAAAGTAGACTGGATAAAGCCCACTATTGAGCCACCATACAACCGACCAGTCAACGATACCACACATCAAGACTACCATCCATTCAACAGCTTACGAATATGATCCATGCTATTGGAATCAACCGTATACCTCTGAATCCTCACTTTTCGTCATTGTCCGCTAACATTCTACTTTTTTTCAAGACGGTTTGTCCTTGCTCCATAGTGATTCATAATGATGGGATGGTTTTTAGCGGCGAGTGGGGACCATGTAGAGAAAAGGACCTAAAATAAACGGTCGAAACGTTGAGGAAAGATCAGTACCAATTTCTTTCTTAACTCGCCGCTAAAAACCATCCCATCATACTACTTTTTTTATTTTACTCTTTATTGTTTCTGTGATTCGCGAGAAACTGAACGCGAAGGCTGCATTGCGGTTGATTTGTTTGAATTTTCCGAACCGATTCCCAGAATTCGATGCCGGAAAACGGATACTCCGACGATCGGTTTTTTGCAGCAAGGTCGGTCGGCGAAATAATCCTGGGAACAACGTGGAAACGGTCGAACACGATCGGGATCGAGCGTTACAGGGAAAATGTGGTACGGACCGCGGGCGGTCGGGGCATGTTGATATTAAGTCTACATTGACTTAAATCATAAAGGTTATCCCCGGTGCCGGTAGCCGACTGAGTGGATGGCAAATACTACACGTACGGCGTCCACTTCCCGGCCTTCGTCCTCCTTTCCTTTCTTAACCCTCGGCCGTCTTCGCTTTCGCCGACGAAGAGACAAAGGATGTTGAGCTGGTCCTTCCCTCCTATCCCCCCTCTTTCCTCCTCTCTTCGAGCGATCCCCGGAAATGTCGCAAGTAACGTGATCCGACGCGAGGATAATTGAGCGACGAAAGGAATAAGATATTGAGAAGGATCGACATAGCGTACGTTTGTATTTATTTGGTAGAAAATTGTAATTTCATATTTTCTAATATCACTGTCGGTCAATTTCTGAATATTGATATTAAATGTAATGGCAAGATGCGCGGCGATGTAGTGTTTGTCTTAATACTGAAAATTTAGTTTTGTACTGATATTTTTTTTTTTTTAATTACGTTTATTTTACGTCGCATCAACTGCTATTGGTTATTAGCGACGACCAGTAACTATTGGAACCTTTTACAAAATTTCGTTGATTAGACCAGTATCTTTAAGGAAAAGTATTATTCGCTCGGTTGCTAAATTGTCTGCAAAGTTATCACCCAGGATCGGCTTCAACTTATGTTGACGACGGGAACCGCTATATACTGATATTATTGGCATAAGTAACAGTAGTAAGCAGAAAGAGAACGTTGTTCGGTAAAAGTAATAGTCGCAGTTTGATGTTAAGTTTTGTGATTCTTGCGTGATGTGTGTAACGCGTGACCGCTTATCGAATCATTTCGATGCCATTAGGTGTTATTTCGTCCTGTCGATTGAATGACACTTCGACAAATGACGACTCCTTCAATCACCGTACGTCAGGACACTCGTTCGGCGCTTATGCAGATAATACGAGGACATAAAAAGAAATTAGGCAATCAGACATAGTCGGCAGGCAGCTGCGCGATGAAATTGACTGGTTTTAAATCCTTGTAAATTACCGCGACGTTTATGCGTCTTAAACAGGACGCGTTACGGTCAATAAATGTTTATTGTTTGAGGCTTAAGTGTTCGTTATAAAGCGGATATAAAGTGTGCGCCTGTGCTGCGTGCGTTTCAGCGCGAGCACTATGCAGCTTGCCATCTTTTGTTCGGCCACTGCCGGACTAATTTTGTTTCTAATTTATTAATTTTACCCGTACATAAAAACTTTAGTTAAAAAGAAAACATTTTTCAATATAGCACACACGATACCATGTGGAATATTATTGTTCCCCAAATTGTACTCTTCTAATGTTCTGGAAATAAATGGAATTTTTAGCAGCAAACAATTGACTCACTCGTAAATAATACTCGCCAAAAAGGCCGTCGACGAAACAAAAGGATGTATCGCTTGCAGCGAAAGTGAGACTGTGAATGAGCCGAGGTCGTTCCAAAGAAAAAATGTCCTCCGTCCTAAATGGCCAGGGGAACGTATAGCTCGGACGAAATGGTTTTAACGCGCCATACCTGGTCAACAAGGGGAAGCACTGCAGCTTTATCCGTGAGTGCGTCGTAAAAGTTTAACGCAAAAACGAGAGTAGTTCCGTGTACTCACCGTCGACCTTTAATTCCTTCGTTAAGAAGCCGCGTCCGTTCGTCAATCTCGAAATTGTTCTCGGTACGTGAACATTTCCCAATCGAAAATCTGTCTGCATTATGATACACGCTAGATCAATTTTCGAAATAATCATAGAAATGTCCGTGAAATAATATATGAATCTTTTAAACTTGACAAGAAATCCTACGTTGAACTTGCTGCAATATAATTTTTCTGTGCTCAAGGAAAAAAGTGGAAAGACCTTACAATCGTATTTCCTTCATTTCGTACGTTTAATGTTTTTATTGCAACATGTTCGTTCTTCGGTACGTACCGTCTATTATTCCATCGAACAACCGCAGTACTTCAAACGCTTCTATCTCTACTTCCGCCCGTCATTGGCATACGTTAATTGGCCGAATATCGTATAATGAAGGTAAATTCTGCAAACTTTCTAACGGCTTTCGAAAATCATAACGTTTCGCGGAGATCCTTTCTACTGCGCGGCTCGTGAAAAGCAGTTTGAAAGGCAAACACGCCCCGGCCTCGGCACACAAATCGTCCTGCGCGACGGAGTTGGATGGAGCCAGAGACGGATCCTGCCGTCCGAGCAGGCAGGGAAGATAATCCGAAAAAAGGAGCGCAATAGAAAAAGGACCACGGCTCGGATCTGTAATGGGCCACGCTTCCCATACCATCAGACACTCCACTCCTGTACACGACTACATACAGGATGCCTTCTGCTTTGAAAAATTATATCTGAACAGACGAAACCGAAAATTAGTAACGACAACAGTAAACATCTACTGATCTATTAAACTTGATTAGCGTTCCTATATTATTAGATACAGAATATACCTACAATAGCGATTAATATGAAAATCAAGTCAATAATAACCGAAATCAGAAGAGAGAGGTTCTCAGACTCAATAACGGGCGCTTTAATTTGACAGGACATGCGGTGGCTATTATTATACTCACCCTGTATACCTTCCGTCTACCTACAGGCAATCCATTGTTCCATCCCCCACACACGTTCGTAAATACACAACAGCGCAGCAGTCGTCTCTCTCTCTCTCTCTCTCTCTCTCTCTCTCTCTCTCTCTCTCTCTCTGTCTCTCTCGTTCTCTTTCTCCCCCCACGCTTTTCCTCATGATCCTTCGGCATCCGGTTTTCGCCAGACGAAGGAGAATCCTCTTTCTGGGCTGCCTCGTGTTACGGCGTTACGTCATTAAATCTCCACGTATGACGCCATATAATGTGCGCCTGGCATAACGCTGTTACCGTCTTACTTTCTTCGCTTTGGATCGTGGACCTTACTCCGGGCGTCTAATTTCGTGGCAGCACTCGGGGTAATGCTTCGGATAATGTACAGTCCACGCCCGAAGGGTGACCGTTGAATTTTCTTAAAGCCCCGTAATCAAACAGTGATAAGCCGAAGAAAGTACGTCAACTGTACAAGGTATCGTATTAAACCTCTTAGTAGCGGACAATGACATGTGATTGTAGGTTTCATCATTTTAGACGGTCTGAGATATTAACAACTCCATATATTCTTTTCGCTTTTATCACGTATCAACTTTTACTATTAAATTTATATTTTAAATCTTAGTAAACTTGTACTCGTACAACTTTTCAACAGCAATGATCTATGTACGCATTTTTAATATAAGTCTAATAGAAAAGTATCTAATAAGAAATAAAAATAATATAAATCTATATATAAGGTTGGGGAAAAAGAAATCCATTATTTTTGCGCGAAGTTCAAGACTTTATTTAACATGCTTTGGATTGTCCGATTTGGGTCAAATATGGACCATTTTGTTGGGTAATTTGTGGCCATTTTAAAGGTAATTTCATAATGCCTCTCTCATAGAAGTTTTGGTCCTTATTGGCGAAAAACTCTAATAAGCGATTTTCACAATCTTCTCTTGATTCCAATTTCTTATCACACAGGATGTTTTGCAATGCGAGAAAAAGGTGGTAATCGCTTGGTGCCAGGTCCGGACTATATGGCGGATGCATTAAAATTTCCCAACCAAGCTTCAAGAGTTTCTGGCGAGTCACTACAGACGTGTGTGGCCTGGCGTTGTCCTGATGGAACACAACACCTCTTCCGTTGGCCAATTCTGGCCGTTTCTGGTCAATCGCTAGCTTCAAACAGTCGAGTTGTTGACAGTAGAGATCTGAATTTAGTGTTTGGCCATACGGAAGCAACTCATAACAAATTATTCCTTTCCAGTCCCACCAAATACACAGTAGAACCTTCCTGGCCGTTAGTCCTCGTTTGGCCACCGTTTGAGCTGCTTCACCGCGCTTTGACGACGATCGTTTTCGCACAATATTGTCGTATGTGACCCATTTCTCATCCCCAGTCACCATCCGTTTAAGAAATGGGTCGATTTCATTGCGTTTGGCCAAGGCTTCGCACATGGAAATTCGATCCAACATGTTTTTCGGTGTTAATTAGTGTGGCACCCAAACATCGAGCTTCTTTTTGAATCCAACTTTGCGCAAATGGTTTAAAACTGTTTTATGGTCGATCTTTAGCTCCTGAGCGATGCTACGGCTACTAACATGCCGGTCAATATTGATTATTTCTGTGATTTGGTTGACATTTTCGACGATGGGCCTGCCTGTGCGAGGTGCATCTTTAACATCAAAAATGCCTGAACGGAATCGACGAAACCAAAATTGCACGTAATTAGCTGTTACAGTATCGGCACCATAAACACCATTTACAATTTCAGCCGCCTGGCTTGCATTTTCGCCTTTATCGAAGAAAAACTGTAAAATGTACCGAATGTTCGCTTTGTTGACTTCCATTTTTAATACCCTGTAACTCACAACTGAATGGACGAAACAAAAAACAACAAAAGATTTTTTTTTAGTGTGAAATGTCATCTTTACAACGAGCATAAATTTCAAATTTTTTGATCGATACTTTACGAGATATCGTTCACTACAGCCATGTACCGAAAAAATAATGGATTTCTTTTTCCCCAACCTTATAGATTAAATACCGAAGAATCGTTCTAGGTGCCAAAAAGTGTTTTATGAAATAAAATATTTGACCAACGAAAAATCACTACTTAAGACAGATGATCCTTTCGCCAAGTTGAGCAACTCGTCGCAAGCGCGCCAGACTAAATAGAGACGAAGCTCCGCCGGTGTCGAAATGAAAAGCATAAGAAATATCTGAAAGAGATTACGGGGAAGAGGCGGGGAGGAAATGGAAGACGTTACGGAATCCAGCCGACGGATGCAGTAACAACATTTGACGCGTCCTCGATGCGAAGGGATTAAAGGGAAGCCCGCCCACGCGCGCCAGAGTTACATGCAGGCCTTCCGCCTAGCAGTTTCTTAGCGGAAAGTGGTAACAGATTGGCGGACGCGTTTTCCGAATAGATTGTCCGATCGATCACGCAAGTTCTCGCCCCGATCGACTCGGCGAGATATTTGTTCGGATGACAAAATACATTGCACCGCCCGGTACTTCGCGTCTAACCGGCTGATCGATCATCAACTGGCACATGATCGATTCGCCGTACGCGTCTGTCGACCGCCGTTGGGAAAGGACGAGCGAACGACGGTTCATTGCACCGGACTAGACGTCGAGTCCTTCGATTAGTCGCGAATTTGTACCGAACTGCGTCGGCCGAGTCGCGGAATCGGGAGGTGCGATAAGAGAGAGAGACGAACGACTTCATATCCAAGTCTACCCTGACGAGCCTTTGTTTTACTTCATCGATGTAGGTATAGAGTCCGAGTCCTTCGATTACTCGCGAATTTGTACCGAACTGCGTCGGTCGAGTCGCAGAGTCAAAGGTGCGATAAGAGGGAGACGAACGACTTCATATCCAAGTCTACCCTGACGAGCCTTATGTTTTACTACATCGATGTATAGAGTCCGAGTCCTTCGATTAGTCGCCAATTTGTACCGAACTCCGTCGGCCGAGTCGCGGAATCGGAAGGTGCGATAAGAGAAATATTAACGACTTCATATCCAAGCCTACTTTTCGAGTCTACCCTGAGGAGTCTTTTGTTCCACTTGATCGATGTAAAAAGTACGAGTCCTTCGATTAGTCACGAATTTGTACCGAACTGCGTCGGTCGAGTCGCAGAATCGAAAGGTGCGATAAGAGAGAGACGAACGACTTCATATCCAAGTCTACCCTGACGACCCTTTTGTTTCACTTCATCGATGTATAGAGTCCGAGTCCTTCGATTAGTCGCGAATTTGTACCGAACTGCGTCGGTCGAGTCGCAGAATCGAAAGGTGCGATAAGAGAGAGATGAAAGACTTCATATCCAAATCTACCCTGACGAGCCTTATGTTTTACTACATCGATGTATAGAGTCCGAGTCCTTCGATTAGTCGCCAATTTGTACCGAACTGCGTCGGCCGAGTCGCGGAATCGGACGGCGCGATAAGAGAGAGATGAAAGACTTCATATCCAAATCTACCCTGACGAGCCTTATGTTTCACTTCATCGATGTATAGAGTCCGAGTCCTTCGATTAGTCGCCAATTTGTACCGAACTCTGTCGGCCGAGTCGCGGAATCGGAAGGTGCGATAAGAGAAATATTAACGACTTCATATCCAAGCCTACTTTTCGAGTCTACCCTGAGGAGTCTTTTGTTCCACTTGATCGATGTAAAAAGTACGAGTCCTTCGATTAGTCGCCAATTTGTACCGAACTCTGTCGGCCGAGTCGCGGAATCGAAAGGTGCGATAAGAGAGAGATGAACGGCTTTATATCCAAGTCTACTCTTCGAGTCTACCCTGACGAGCCTTTTGTTCCACTTCATCGATGTAATGAGTCATGTACCTACGTGCAAATCCTCGAAAATTGTTTGGTACGAATATATTTGGAAGTGGACTGAGGAAGATGTTCGCGTGGGTTTCTTTAACCCATTACCCGCCGCAATACAGAAATACAAAAATAAAAAATGAAACTAACTGTAGCTACGTTTAGAAATTGCAGTCATTAAAAGAAAACTATTTGCAAATGTGTTCCAAAAATGGGACATTAGCGAATAATGGGTTAAAGACGGGAGTATTTATTTCTTTATAATTGTTGTCAAGAAGAAGGGCAATATTCAAGTAACTGATATGATAAGCTGTGCTGATTGATAAAAGTGTCGATGTTTTGGCTTTTATCTGACACGTGGCTTACTGCTCCCGTTATTCCTCTTTTTATTTTTCTGTTTTTATCGCTGATGGACACATTCGCGAGATTTTGCGATGTCGCTCAATAATTTTTGCGATCTTTATGTCCGGTACAGGAATCATTATCGTTCGATTTGCTTATTGTTAGTCGCCCTGTATTCTTTTACCTGTACCTTGTTCTTTTTTGCCTGATTTCTAGCTTCTATTTGTTATTGCTTGTTCGTCATTGTTATTCGTGTCTTCTCTGTAAATCAAAACATTTCCAAACTTTTTCGTCGCCTCCAAAATCGATTCAAACAACATAGATATAAAACTGAACTCGCGACAGCCAATCAGAATACAATCATTAGCCCATATCATCCCGATTGCTTCTTAATCCCAACTTTTGTCTTACCACAATGAACAACACATTCTCCAACCGGATATTCACCTCGGAATCAATTACTGAACATAGCGCCTTCACACGTTCTCCCACCCCTCAGCTCCCTAAAGCCATAAATAACCGTGGCCCCATTCGTCCGAAACCACCCCTCGAGCGACGAATTGTCATCCAAGACCGTGCAAAGCACCTTTTCTCGTCCGAACTCAAGTTAGTCCTCGAATCCGAGCGCGAGTCCCAATTCGAGTGGGCCACTCTCTCCGAAGAAGAATCGCCCTCCACACTCGGAATTCGAGCGCATTACGCTAATTATCGGACAGCTTCCCACATAGAGCCGGACCATGAAAGTGGAGCGAGTTAAAGATTTCGAGAGGCAGACGTTAATTTAATGACCGCGCTCAGTCGTTGACGTTCACGCGCGAGATTCCACTCGAGAATTCGCTGGCACAGACATTCGAGTCGCCGGGTTGGCTTCCTGCGACGATCGTCGGACTCGCTGCCGCGGTGCTAATTATAATTATCGTCGCTCAGCAGGGTAGGATGCTCTCGCAGCTTTCTTCGCCGAGGACGATTCTCGCCCACGAGCTTCGCAAACTTTGCTCTCGCTCGACGCGACCTTTTTGCCACCCGTTACCGACGACGGCGAGAACGTGGGACGGATCGCCGGACGGGGTGGGGGTTTCGATGATTCGTGGGTGGAAATTAGTATCTTAACGAGAGAGGATTTCGCGAGGGCAGTATAATATTTTTGAGCGACTTGTGCTCTAAGCGACGCTTGAACGGAAGATTACTTACTTTTATAGTATTGTTACCGATGTCGGGAAGCGTTAAGGTAATCTCTCAGGTCGGCAAGAAAGTGATTTCGGTTTTGTAGGGTCAAATAAAAACCATACTTTTATTACCTATTATACTTATATAGGTAATTGTACTTTTAGTTAAATTTACTTTATAATTATACTTATTATTACACAATATTTGTATTATGATACAATTATTTTTTCTCTATAATTTAAATGTGGGTAACATAAAATGCCGAAAAGAAAATATTTTGTCAGACTGACAGATCTTCAACAAAATTACAACGCTAAATGATGTTTTGAAAATGGCGTGAAAACGAAGTGTTTGCTTGACCGTTACAAGGCCGTAACACTCAACCTCATAAATATTTACCTCGGTCGTTAAGTATAAATATTTTTCTTTTTTTAATACAACGCTATGTTTGATAACCGAAACCACTTTCTTGCCAAGGCAACGGATGATTAGGACAATGATTTTCGCGAAGCGGCGTTGGGTGTATTTCGGGAATTATCGCTCGAATTAGTCCTAAAACGTGTTCTGGGCGGGCAGCGATGATTGCGTTAATTGCGGTCGCCATCGTCCGCCGACTCGATAATGCGCATCGCAGGACAAAGGATGCTGAACTTAAAATGGAAATGCCGCCGACAGGACCGTTAACCCCGGCGTCACGTTAATCCCGTCCTCGTTCCCCGAAGACTAAATGCCGCGATCGCACTTTAAACTTCCCGCCCGGCGCGGGCGTTAGGCAAATGTGCGGGCTTTAATTGCTTCGCCGGACACCGCGATGTGTCGTAAGGAACATTCCGTTTAGTCCGTCGCTCCCGCGTTACGTTAAACAGCAACCTAACTTCCCGCCGCTTCGAGCCCCCGCTATGAAAATATCCTCGCGCGCATTAATACACCCGCAAATATTGTAGTTCGAAATCGTCAGTTCCTAGCGGCGCAAACCATTTTAAGTACCGTATTATATAATGTACCGGTTAGTTCATGTAAATGAAAGATAATGTATCTGTCTTTGCTTGGAAACTAAATAATTTCAATTTTACTGACAGCAGGTCGACCTAGCGACAGAAAGTGTATGGAACATTAAATATATTTGTACCGTAAATATAATCGTTGAACATTCTGCATCATCAACAAAGTTCAATAAATCTATTCTGTGCAACGTATTAAATTTCCAACGAGAAAGTAAAATAGAGTCGTCTAACAATTAGACTCCATTAACTCGCCGGAAACATAGAAAAAAAAGATCTTAAGAAAAGCCACCCCTTCCCGAATCAGGGAGAGTTAAAACTTGAGCCGGTCGGAAGAAATCACCGCAGCCTCCCGTTCGGCGGCCTCGGCCGTAGACGAGTCCGACTCGCCTTATAAAGTCCAGATCCGGGCGGGAATGGGAAGTGCCGATAATTGGGCGAAACAAAGTGCCGGTAAAAGTAATTTTAAGAATGTCGGGATCGGCTGGCCGTCGGCCCGGATGAAGGCGCGAAGGACGCGGATAATGTATTGGAGGCGAATTGCAATGGACAGAATCAGCCCTTCGTAATTTGCTTCGAGGCATCCCGCTCCTCGGACCCCGTGCCTGCACCCCGCCCACCCCCGACTACCCTCTGACAACCAATTACATCGAGGACGGGGGCCGGAAGGAAGGCATTCAGCTCAATGAAACACGTAAGACGTCCGGTACATTTACGTATTAAAGCCGGACAAGGAGTCGGAGCTGATAATGCCGGGGGGTCTAGGTCCGGAAGCGAACTTCCTTTTTTCGAAAAAGACTCGCGAGATGGTAAATGGGATTATTGAGAGAGATGAAGGTGGGATTCGGGGGTGGCAGTGGCTGCCTGCCGCTTCTCGCCGCTTTGTACCGCGGCAGAGAATGATTGATGACGCGAGGTCTGCTCGTAGGCGCGAGAGAGTCTGTGACGTAATGATAAAGGAAAGATCAGACGGTAAGCGATCTTTTTACGGAGCGCGCGGTAATTGCCCTGATAAGGGGTGGATCTGACTTCCGAGAATCCTCGAGGCTCACGCGTCCATTCTTTGCGTCACGTAAAGAAGATTCGAAGATATCGCACTTGGCTGTGCTTGGATCCGAGATCCGTGGCGGCAGAGGGTGGAAATGGGGATGGGGGTTAAAAATCGGGGCGCTACCGCAAACGTTCGGGCCAATCGGGACAATTAGCGTCGTGCCTCGATTCCCAAATCTGTCCCGGCATCGTTCGCCGTAGTCGTGGGGACAATGTCCTTCCGGCGCCGACGTCAAAGGGACATCGAAGAGGGCTGCAAAGATGAAATTCTTAGAGCAGAAGGAGGCGAGAGCGGGAGAGCGACGCTCGTCGAGAATGGCGGAATTAAATTTATTCAGGCAGTGCCAATAAGTCGGAAAAGTCGCACCCTAAAAGCCGGAATCCGCTCGACTCGCCCCCTTTACACCCCCTTTACACCGCCGGCCCACCCCTTCCCTATACGGACTCGCTCCCTCGCCGAACTCCACCCCCTGTCGCCGTGCTTTCTTTCCCTGCCTTCGACTGTGTTTTATTGTGCGCCCGAGCCGGGACACGCTTCCGCTTGCCAGCTATGAATGTCTCGCGATGCTGCTGATCGGAAAGCGTGCGATGCCAGAAAAGAAGGCAGCTTGCCACGGATGGCCGAACAGTCTGGCCGATCGGCCGCGAAATTGTTATGGCTTTCGCCAGGACAAAGGTCAAATGCTTCGCATTGCCCTATCGTTCGCTCATTGGTCAGACAGAGGGTTTTTCTGACTTTTGAGTTCGTTCAAATTTCATCACCGTATACATTTCAAAGCTTCTGTAAAATTCTCAAGAAATACATGCTTCTAAATACTTTTTAGATTTTTAGAATACAAAAGCGAGGTTTATGTTTAATCGTCGATAAGAATACTGTGAATTGTATATAATATGAATTAATTACAGAAAGAATGCTTGCAAATTTTTTCCAGATTCTTCGGACGTAAAAGCAGGAATTATTCTTAACCGCGTAGAATGTATGCGTTATGAATGAAATTAGAAAAAGAGTGCTTGGGAACTTTTTCAGATTTTTTCATTATAAAACCAGGAGTTATTCTTAATCGTCGATAAGAAGCGGTCAGAATATATATGTTTTTCGAATTAAATTAGACAGAGAAAAGTGATTGTCGGTTGGAAGTAATGAAAATTACGAGGGAGAGTAGGATCGATACCGGAAGCTGCAAAGTGGGAAATTGATCGCTGGCGGCTCGAGTCGCGAGAAAATATTACAAGTGCGGTTGAAACAAGAAGCGTAGCGTCGTCGTCTTTAAGCCGTGCAAAAGTTCGTTCACACCCCATTAGACGGGCTTGTGGCCGTACGTCCGCATGTGCGTAAGTGCACGATATCCAGAGGGGCGGTGAGAATGCGGGGTGAGAGGAAGTAAGAAGAGGCCGAGAGGGTGAGCGAGGCAGAAAGGACGAAGAAGGAAGTCGAGTCCGCGCATTTTCACGCACACGTCGACAGATTTGTCTGCAATCTTACCCGCCGTGCGTAGTGGATGTTTTTTGCACATGCTAAGAGAATACTGATTCGGTAGATTCATACAGGACGCGCGGGCGTGAGTGCGTCCTTGGACAAGCCTGAGGGACGTAAGTAGAAGCGAGCGAATATTCGTAGACATGACGGCCATTGTGTGGGAAGGAGTAGCGTCGGTGAGGTAATACTTAAGGTCAGTTCACATCTGTGTCAAAGACGCGCAACTCGTCGGACGTTGCCAACTGGAATCATCCGGAGAACCCGAGGCAAATTTGCAAAGTAAACACTGCTAAACAAGCTGAAAATTTCTACGTAACACTACGGAGGTTAACGAAGTTAAGCGATCTTCCTGAGAAATACATGTTTTGTATTATTCGATTTCCCTTTCCTCTTTAATCTCACCGAGCAATGAATCTACACTCAATACACCCAAAACAATACACTGTCCTCGAAACCACCCCATCCTACTACCCAATCTCTACATTAATCTTAAAAATCAATCTTCCCCCACCACTTCCGAATTTTCTCAACCTCCGCCGATCCCATCTTTCACCCCAACCACCCCCATCATCTCATCCGCCCGAAAAACTGCAAGCGTCCCTCCCACTCTCGGCCTCCGACAAATGTGAACTGACCTTTACACGCATGAAACGCGTCCGCACGTAACGAAAGGGTGATCACACACGAACACACTCGCCCACACACCCACACCTCCCTCTCCACATCCATCAGCTCACCTACGCCCCATGCATTACATACTCGCTCGCACGCATACACACACATACAGACACACGTGCACACCCACTTTACGCACTCACACGGCTTAACGCGGTCGGCCACGGCAGTTTTGCGAAAGAAAAGGAAGGAAGGGATGCCGCGTTATAAATAAAGCGCCACCACCTGGTACACACTGATAAACTCGAAAGGCTAGCCATGCGCGAAACAAAGGTTAACTTTGACGGGCACTAGACCCCCCTTTAGTGACGGCATTGCGGAGGGCGGCGAACGGGGGAGGATGAGGCGGTGGGGTGGGGCAGGGAGGGGAAGGGGGGGGGGGTAAAGGGGGCGTCGACAGGGGCAGGACTGTTCTCGCGTACCGCTGGATGTATCTTTCGATACGTATTATAGACGCTTCCGCTCTGCGCCATTAAAGCACTTCCTGACGTCGCGCGCTATCGCGTCCACTCTGTCGTGAAGCCATTCGTTGCGGACGCCGGCGGAGGGATGAGACGCGAGAGGGGTGGTACGCGGGGAAGAGGAGAGGGGCGGAAGAGTACCGTAATTCCTATGAAGTGGGTCGGAAGAGGCTTGCTGACCGGTTCCGATCGGAGGCGGAAAGTGAATTTTAAGCGTTCTCGATGGGGCTTGCTTCAGAGGGAGGGGAAGGGGGAGTGTAGGAGGGTGGAAGATGTTGGGAGGGGCTTCCGCGGGGGGTTGACGGCGAATAGGTTTAGGAATAGAGAGTTAGAAGTGGAAAAAGGTTGAGGTTACTGAAGGATGTTGATGGGGAGTGACGAAACGTCTGCCTGTAAAACTGATGCCGACCAGAAGAGAATATATACAGCCTTGTCCATAAGTCACCGAGCAATTGTGAAAAGATGTCTTTCATGTTTCGATGAAAAGCAAAAATATGATATTTATGTAACATTTTTGGCGAAAAATTGTATACACATACTCAAAACATTGTGAACAATTAGCAAGTGCTATTTTTACTTCATAAAATAAGTGCATCGGCAATAAGAAACTGCACGGTAACTTACGGACGGAAGTGTATGTCCATGAAAGGTTGTTAGTGAGATTGCGCAGTTTGCGTGCGCGGATATCGTTGATAATTTGAGGAAACGAGCGTGAAAGTGGTGTTGGTAATGAACGGCTCGCTTCACGGGACGTCGTCACTCTTTGACAGTTGGTATCAAGCCGGCCGGCAGCGAATCGAGATAACGTCTGACTTTTTTTTCGTCATCGGGAGAGGAGATCAAAGAAAAATGAGAGCCGCGCCCGATTGATTGACCGATCGCCTAACTAACGCCATTTTCCGCGCCGCGGGTCTGACAGTGAGCATCGCCGATGCACGTGACCGCTCGATTATCCAACAAATACGCGCCCGACGCTTTAAGCGGCGGCTTTACATGCGATCCGTCATAGATCGAAGATTCGGCATTAAGTGCCTGTCGATTTCCTTCATATACCGAGTTCAAAAACAAACCAACATATATGTTGCAGCTTTACAGCGATACAACCGAAAGTTCGATAGCACCGAAAGTTGAAATTTTCGGTCGATACGTGGAATTAAAAAATAAATCTACGAAAGATGCCAAGGTATATCACTTCAGCGTCGTCTGAACATCAGCTTGTAGTGAGCATCATCGCCACGCCCTGAACAACGTAAGCCATGCCAGGACTAAGACTGACCAACGATGCATTACACAAAATGTGGATAAATTGTTAAGACAACAATGTAGCCACCGCTGCCATCTGCAACGTTTTCTTGGTTCTCTCTTGCGAGGCATTGAAGAGTAGGACGATAGGTGAGACTCGTGGATCGTGGTTTGGATGCAGCATGGCACACATAATCATATTGGCATCCTAAAGGGTGTCCCAAAATTTACGGAAGAAGTAATTGTGATACAGAGCGCCGGTTTATAATTGAAAATTGTAAATTTTTGGTTGATTCATAAAGTATACAGTATAGGATTATGTATGGAATAACATATGGGGTGAATGGCCTCTACAGCTTTGCTGGCACATACGCGCTCTTTTGTCGACATTTTCCATGACCGTTTGGCAAATGCCCGGCGAAAAATCGTACAGTAACCGCAGCAGCACCCTGTGCTTTTATTGCCGATAGAATTAGGAGCGAGGATCGTCGTAAGGAACACAAAATCAAATTGAAATTAAGAAAGCGAACTGCAGCAGCCAAATCCGTAATATTTTGCGAAAACATTACCCAACAATAAAACCATGTCGCTCTCTCGTGTACCGCTCCATTTTTATGAGCATGACCTGTTAGCCTTCACGCTATCTTTAATTTGTCCTTGGCAACATTTAACGCAGAAATGTCACAAAATTCAAAATTTGCTTGAATTTTGGGACACCCTTTATTAGGGGACGTCTTCTCCCTGCCAGCCCTTCTCCCTAGGACCCCGTCCTCCGCAGCCTCTCCTCTCACCCCCCCGCCGTCCTTCCTTCCTTCCTTCCATCCGGCACCCTCTCTGCCACTAGGCGTACGACTCCCGTGCAACCCTCTGGCACACGTCAATCGATAGTACAACGTGATTATAATATCACGCTCATCCAACGAAATACGCAGCCACCCTGCTCCACGGAGGCACCCCCCGCTGCGCGGATGCCTGGCCGCTTTCTTATGGCAGGGTAAGTGCGTTATGGGGGATGAAAGGGGTTCGAGTCGAAGAAGCGGAGAGTTCCAGGTAAGAGTCTTCCTGTGAGAGGAGGGTGAAAAACGGGACGCCGGACTAGTATTTGTTTCGAGGAAATGGACTCTGATGAGGGAGGATGGGGGTTGTTAGAGGACTGCTTCCTTGAAGGCAGGAGCTTGCGCGGTTAAGAGTAGTGATTGTCATTATTTTTATAAGATTGTGCGTATTCATATCTACGTAATAATAATTGTGTAGAAGAGTGGGATTGTTTCCTCCGAGGTGGCAGCTTGCGCGGTTAAGAGTAGTGATTGTCATTATTTTGATAAGATTGTGCGTATTCATATCTACGTAATAATAATTGTATAGAAGAGTAGGATTGTTGCATCTGAGGTGGCAGCTTGCGCGGTTAAAAGTATTGATTGTCATTATTTTTATAAGATTGCACATACTGATGTGTACGTCATAATTGTATGGAAGAGTGGGATTGTTTCCTCGAAGGTGGCAGCTTGCACACTTCAGAGTAGTAATTGTCATTATTTTCGTAAGATTGCGCATATTGACATGTACGTAATAATTGTATGGAAGAGTGGCATTACGGAATGAATATTAAAAAGTGTGTACGGCAAGTCGACAAAGCTTCACGGACGCGCTGTACAAATGCGAAATTAACACACGTATCCCAGCAAACATTCGTCCCGGAACAATCGCCGAGAGCCTCGGCGCCGCGCTTTATCTTGCGCAGAATGAAAATTAATTTGAAAAACGCACGACAGATCCCGACTGTGCTGCTCTATTCATTAGATTTTCAATTAACTGCATCATCAGTCGGCTATCCATTGAAATCAAGGCAAGACGCGCATTGAGAAAGTTCCGAGGCTTTCAATTGGTCGGCCAATTTTTGCACTTTTTTCCATCCCCCTCTCACCCCCTCTGTTCGATATTATTCGCACGCCCGGCAAACTAGTGTAATAAAGGCGAGCAAGGATTTTGCCCCGATTATAATATCCATGCGAAGCCCGCAGAAACCTGGCACTCAAAGCCTGTCGCAAATTAATCAATATTTTACACACTGTCATAACACAAAATAAAAAAAGTAAGTCCGACACAATTCATCCACCCTTCATTAGAAATGGTAAAAATCATAACTAATTATGTAGACATTGAAAAAAATGAAATAATAAATGCATGAAGTATGACGCGTACTTTGAATTCGACACACTCAACGTAATAATGTAACGAAGTTCGTGTCTGTCATTAACTCAGACGAGGAAGTATCTTCCAGCTCTTACTACCATCTGGTCAATAAATCTGAACAGACCGACCGGAATTCGGACCGATCTCCGAACAATTTGCCCAATTAGCACATCACAGCTAATATCGCAGCGTAAAGAATTTTCGAACGTCCGAACTTTATCGTCGGCCAGCGAACGTTTTAGGGGATGCTCCGGGGCCGGCGTATTAAATTCGCATCAGACCTTTGACCGGCGGTAGCGTGCGAGTCTTCTCTTTGAGCCTGCGCAAACAATCGGCCAGCCGCGGAAAAGAGGGAAATATTCCGCGCAAAGAGTCGCGCGCTGATGAGAAATCCGGCAAGTTACATACGCCGTGAGGCGCCTGTGTATTAACTCGCTGGCAAACAGACGTCCCGTAAACGATAGATCAAAAGTGCGATGCCGCGAAGCCGTGAGAGAATGATTTCGGCCAAATTTTCGAGAGCCACCCTGTGGCCCCGCGGGAGGAGGGGCCACCGAGTAATTCGGCTTTTGTGATACCGTCAATATTAATTTTGCCTCTCTTTCCTCGATGCGCTCAGCCGCGGAAGTTTTGATATTGGAAATTATACACACCGAATTTTTTCATTCTTCTCATGTCTACGGCATTGTTGTACTAAATGTATGCTAATGGCGAAAATTATGTTCACCGTTTCTTGCACTGATAAGCTAGATCACAGACGGCAATCATGTTCAAGTTGGGTAACACTTATTACGAAAGTACAATACATCCACTTATTGTTAGATGGAGGTAGTACAAGAGATAGGTTAAACTATGAAAAAATGGAAAAGGTAAAACTGAAGGAGTATACTACTGTATACCTACTTCCTTTTCTATCCCTAAGGTGTACTAATAGTGGACGTAATATCCTCATATACTTGGGATTAATAAATAAGGGTTGAAACCAAAGAACATAGAAATAAAATTAGTTTCAACATTGTGAAACAACGACCGATTTTGTACTGCAACAATATTCGAACATTTATCCGAAGCAAGAACAAAAACCGTGAACCCACACGGTCGAACGGTCGTTCGCACGTTGTAAATAAAAGTTGCCCTCGCCTAATTGGGAACTAAGCGTAATCGAACTGTAATCGGAGCGACATGAGGGAAAGTGGACAGCGGAGGTCGCTGCCGGCAGGGGGAAATACCGTGAAAACTTTCTGTTTTCAGAGCGCGTATTAATTTTCATACCCGGTCACGTTGCCATGGTCACGGCCATAGCCAGCAGGAATAATAAGTTTTCCGAATAATTTTACGCACAGCCGATCACATGAATTCCCCCCCCCCCCTTCCGCCCCGCTCCACGCCCACCACCGCCGAACAGCTCCCTTTCCCACCTCCACCACCTTTTCTCCGTCAGCGTGCCATTCTCTACTACCCTCCGACCCCTCTTCCTCTTATGTCAATTAGCCAACTCGCTCACCTTTGCCATTCGACACCCTTCATGCCGTTTTTCATTGTCGAATTATTTCGAATTTTAGTCCGTTCGTCCACGACACGATACGAGCTCGAAAACAATATGGAGTAAACTTTACTTGCTTAAATAATTCTGACCTTAAAAACAATGTATAATCTGAAGAAAACGTGGCATCTCTGATGTGCGATTCGTTCAGTATTAAATCAATTTTCAGATTGTTTCTTCCGTTTTTGATGTTGTACTACTTGAATTTTATATTTAAAAATCTGAAAAAAATCTGAAATGTCGGCAGCATTGCCAGGTCTGGCTAAAATTTTCTCGATATTTTTGTATCCACTACGTTCTGAGAAAATGGTGGGATCAGTCGATGTCTAAACTTACCCTTACCACCGCACAGTAGAAGTACAGAATTGAAATTTTCCACAAATAGTTCCTTTTCGCACAAGCTACCGAATGGCTCATTAGAAATTTAATTCTGCCTAAGGACACTTTTGACCATCTTATCCGACTGTATTCTTTGAGACGGCCAAGCACCATGATCCACCAAAAATCACACCTACATCAAACTATAATAGATCTCACCGTTGACGCTCGCGTCTGATGCGTCTCGAAGCGTCGGGCGAGGCCGGCGTTAAAAAGGGCGGCAGGGGGAGGTAAAAAAAACCTAGGAAAGAGAAAGGTGATGGAAAGAAGAGCGTGGCGAAGCACCGTGACACTCGACACACGGCGGGCGGTCTTGGGGTCCCATTATTACTAAATATTTCATCGTAAGCAGAGTCGGGCGAGGGTGAATTTTAGCCGGGTCATAAATATGGAAAGTGGGACATCCCCCTTGGCACCCCCCTTTTCCTCAACCCACCCCCCTCCCCACCGCGTCCAGAAGAGTCTCTCCTCGTTCCTTTCGTCCGGCAGAACACCCCCCACCCCTCGACTCGTTCGAAAATATAAAAATTTGTCGCATAATTTCGCGGAGCTCGACGGTGAGAGAGAAGGGGGGAGGGGGTGAAGAGAGAGGAGGGGGGGCGAGGCGAGCGAAAGTGACGTGAATCGATAATCGAAGGGACGTGCACGGGGTGGGCCCGGGGAGCGCGGGAAAAAAAATTGTATTATCGCTTTTCCTTGACGTGCGCCCGCGTCGAATCCAATAAGCCGAGCACAGACGATACGAATTTCTAATACGCGAAGATTCCTAATGCCTGTCGTGTGGGTGCCTTTCTGTCACGGGGTGACGGTTTTCGGGGGGTTGATCGTGGACGACGATCGGGGCAGAGCTTAAATTATGAGGATGATTTCAAGCTTTGACTTTTGTTCTGTGTGTTCTTATTCGAATTTTTTCGAATCATATGTATCGAGAAAAAGATCTGATTTATACCATCTTACAATTTACATTCGATAAAGGTATTCCTTCTAAAACAATAAGGCATAAAATAATATGGACCGCTTCTTTTTAAAAGTGGTGTACGTCCATATTTAAAAAAAAAACATGTATCATATAATTTATGATTAATGTGGTGTGAACGGTTTATTTATGTGACATTTCGTCTTAAATGGAAACACCGCTTCAAAAATAAACGGTCCATATGTATATGCGCCTTTGTCTGCAAATAGCATGAAACTTATTGACGTCCGAAAGACCAAAAATTCAGTTCATTGCTAAAGATCGAAAATAACCAAGTTCGAAAATGTAACGATTCTCTTCCACTCGCTTCAGAAGATCGAGGAAAACTTCCGGTCGAGTATATGGCCGTCTAACCGCGTAGCCCACATACGCGAGCATTGAAGAAACGTCGGAAGTGCGGCTGGAAGTATCGCGAGGGTGGGGGGGGGGGGGGGGGGGTGAGCGTTTAGCATGCAAGGGAGGCCGACGCCTCTCATAAAGGAGAGGAGGAATCCACAATGAACCGATAAGCGAATAATCCGGCAAGTGCGAACGGGGCTGGCGTGCGTCGAGGGGCTGGAGGGGGTGAGTCGGCAAGAGGCGAGGTGGGGTAGCGCGAGGGGGTGGCAAGGGGGTGCCGGAGACAGCCACGAAAGGGGGTTGGCCGCCACTTCGCACCACCTACGCCTCATTCTTCATTCAATTAGGACCTCTTTCGAAGCCGAGCATGTCATGATTATTTCGTCGCCGCCGTTTAATGCGCTCGAGGATTTCGAAAGGACTCTTCGCTGCTTTTCGATCCCATTCCATCGAACGTCAACAGGGAGATCCATAGCAGAGAATCAGTGATTACAGAGACGTTACGGATGTCAGGCATCAAAACGAAATGTTTGTTCATTATTTGCTTACAGCAACGCGACACAGTTTATTCGAGTTACTGCAATTTTTTACCGCGAACATTTTCATAATTACCCGCGCGCATACGAGAGCTTACGCGATAATTAGGTAGAGGATGGTATCCACTGAGCGTAACAAGCATATTAAAAAATACTAAAAAAAATTACCAGCTCCGAGTCGAGATCAGTCGGAATCAGGAGCTGAGACTCCATCGGTTCGATGTAAAACAGTCCAGAGATTACTTCGGAAATGGAGATATACGGCAGCTGACGATCTCATCCGAATTAAAGGCGGAGTGCGAGCACGGAGCGACACTCGCGGCAAAAAGGGTCAATTTAAATTCTGAAGTGCGAATCGCGGATCGAGTCGACGTCGGATGACGAGGAGTCGGTTTGCCTCTCCGACTGCGGAGCGGCCCGACGCGGGTAAGGTAAGTTCGTAGCGAGGCGGTCCGAAAAAGCGAGATTACAAACATGAAAGACGGAAGCCTCATTCCGATCCGTCGTCGCGCTCTCCTTTGTAGGGGCGAAACTGTTCAGTGCCGCGTGTTAACCGGTTTGATGTCACCCCGGGAAGTTAATTACGAGCCGAGACGCTGATCCGGCCGCTGCCGCGGGTGCTAAATTCGTGTTAATCGACCATTTGATCTTGTAATTACAATATCGTCCCGCTCGCCACCCCCGCAAGCAAGCTTGCAGCCCGGCTACCCGCTCTTATTATGCCCCGTCTTTGTCGGCCTCGGAGTTTCGAAACGCGCCGGCCACTGTTCCAATTCTGAAAGGAGAGCGTCGCGGGGTTATAGTTTGCCCAACTTAAGCTTCGGCGTTGTTGCCCGGGCGAGTGGGGAAACTTTTATGCGTGTACTTGAAATGTTAGGGTGGGACGTGTAGCGGGACGTGGGAGGGGTGGCGACTGTAGGGACGTTTGGGCTTCGTCGTTGGATCGTTAACTCTGTTTTTTGCAGTCAAAGTTCGGATTCAAGGAGTAACGCTAAGATCTTTCTAATAATATGTGTTGTAATCACGAGACGGGAGAGAATATGTTATTTTTGGTGTCGAAGTAAAGCTATGTAAAATATTCTGCTAAACGATACAATTTTCTAATTTTTTGATCTTTAATTTTATCCTTTTCAAGTTTCAAGTGACTAAACTGGCCGAAAAGGTATGATTATAGAATAAAATATTCTATTTAAAGGTTACGCTTAAAATCAATGGCTACTATTCCATTAATTTTGTCTACTTTTCGATTTGTAATTGTTTTTGAAGGCTGAAATATTTGGTTCCACGAAAGAGTGATTGGACGTTTACAAGGTTGTAACGCGGATGAACAATGCAAGCTGAAAATGCTTACCAACAAGTCGAATCGTTTGCAAAATAATCGCGACTATTTTTCATAACGCGCGACGCGCTCGTTCCGGAAATTCCAGCGTCACGGGTATGCGCGGGAGTGTGTAAAATTTGAAAACAAAAACATTTTTCCAACGCGCCGCGACCGGATCCAATTACGCATCCGAACGGCACGATATAAATACGCCGACGCTCGATTAATATTCATCCCTAAAAGACCGTCCGAAAAACTGATAACAACGGTACGTCGCGCCGAGGGAGCTGGCGCGCAATAGAGGGTTAATTTGATTACAGAGAGAGGGGTAATGTTAATTATAAAACCGTCGCTCGCCGTTAAATTACATGCGCGCGCCTCGCTCTAATTGCGTATAAAATATGTTACCGTCTTATAATTAAAAAGCGTCCCGCGTCACGAACTATCGCGCCACGCTCGAATTTGCAGCACGCCGCATCATTTACAATTATCACCACCTACCCTCCTTGCAATTATCGTTCGCGTACACTACAAACCCCTAAGACCCAAAGACTCCCGAGTCCCAAAAAAGATTCCTAAATCCCAAGAAAGGTCAATACTCTCTACCTTTCTTCCAATTCCGTTTCTTTCCCATCAGCGAAAAATTCGAATCGTCCGAAAGGGACTAAAAATCTGACGACCAGAACGTATCGCCGAATTCTAGGAACGAAAGGGGTGGCAGAGGGATGGCCGAAAACGTCTCGTGTGTGAAATTAGACATTCACGCGATTTGATTAGATTGGGAATGGATTAATTCGATCAAGCGGAACAGAGAGGGGCCACGGACGGTGATATGGAAGTGCGAAGTTGGCAACCTCGAGTGGAGAGTCAAGGGGAGGGGGGGAGAAGCTGCGCACATAGGCGTAACCCCCTTAACTTAACCAGGCCGAGCCGGCGAGCGGGGCGAGTCGTAAAGAGGGATGGGCGCGTGTCGTTGAATTTTTAATTCAATCATAATTATATCCCGACGCGGCCCAACGAGCGGGACGGTAATTATTGTTATCGCGTTCTCCTCGCTTTTTTTTCAACCTTTATTCACGGTATTCCGCGGCGGCGATAAGTGAAATTGCGAGGCTTAACCCTTTCACTTTTTTTACGATCGTGTGTCGACCGGGCACGATATTTTGTTGAATTGCAATCAGCATTAAGCGTTTCGGCGCGGCCGTAAACACATCGCGATAAAAGTATCGTGCTGCCGGGGATTAATTCGTTATCGTCCTATCTCTTTTGATACTGACTCACTTTTTTCCCTTCCCCCGCTCGCATTACACGTTCAGGTACACGCTTCACTCTCGCGACGTGTTCACAAACAAACAATGGCGTAAAGTCCTCATTTGATTATGAGAATACGCTTTCAGAAAGAGCAATCTTTTAAATGTCAACTTTGCGATTATAAGACACGATGCAATCTCTGATTTACGATTGGCTGAAGTAATTTCAATAAAATACAATGCCATAAAACGCTAAAAAATTCTAAAGGAAATCAGTTTACTCACGATTAACATCTTTTCGATGCTTCAAGATCCAAATTAAATGTGCAATTAAAACGTTTCGTCAGAGTGAAACTTGTGTCGGGTAAAGCAGAGTGCTTGAACGTAGAACGAAAGGGAGTGACTACGCCTATGGGGATCGACCCACCCTTCATCGTATGGGATTTAAGCCGGGCCGTATTTCTACTTAGTTTCGAATAAAGATGGATCGCGGAAAACAGTATTGCCTCGATTGAGCGCGGCCCCCGGACGCCTCTTCTTTCCGCGATTACCCGCTAACTATCGGAGTAAAGTCACGCTCCTCTGGCACAATTAAACTGCCAAGGGATCGATATCGACTGGGCCAACCCCCCGCCCTCCCCTCCCCTCCCCTCCCCTCCTGCGGACGCAATCCTTTACCTGTTGCGGTGGAATTTTAATCCTACCGGCCGCGAGCTCTTAAAATTCACGACCGCGGTCACGCGATTTTTCATCCCCCCCTCTGCCTGGTTCACATCTTAAAAAAAAGTCACCGTTCAACGTATCGAAAGCTTCGTTTTCGAAACAGGCGAGATCGAGGTAATTTCGAAGAAATGAATCCGAAGTCGCAAGGCAGGAAGTCGAAATCTTTTTCCCGGACGTTACTATACGAAGCTCGAGAGTTTTCTCGCAATCTTAGAAAAGGACTTGTCCATAGACGGCTTACGCGGGAAGCAGAGATTTGCACTGAGACTGGAAAGAATAAGGCGATTTACGGATTCAATGGTTTAGAGTGTCTCTTTGCGTCTTGGGCTAATTACTCGAGAAGCGGCTTCAAAATGGAAAGGTCGATGTTAAAAGGTCGCTCGTAGGTGGAAATAGGGTTGCAGCAAGGGCACTTCATTCTCGATCGGCGTGTATGCCTCGGCTGGCCTGATTTCATTTGGCGGATCTCTTATTAATTGTGACGCATTCGAAACATTTTCGTTAACGAAGGAACGGCGAGTCGACGCGCGACTTTTCGCTTTTACGCGACCGGTTTCGGTGTGCGCGCGTGTGCGTGAGAGTATTGCCCCGGGAAACTGGAGTAATTAGCTAACGAGCCATTACGCTGCCGTACACGCGTGTTCCTTTCAAAAATTCGGTAACCCTCTTTAGCTTATTTCCGTCTCCCCTTTCATTCGCGCGGGCAGCGATGCGAGTCGAAAAATGACTCTACACCGAGTCCTTTTTCGAGCAATATGTTTCGAGTAACCCACTTTAAATTACCTGCCCCGCGGTTAATTGGGGTCCAATTATCAGCCTCGCCAATTTCGACTTTCGGTAATTCCTGTCTATTCCGGCGCGTAATTCGAATCAGCCGTTAAAAGTGATAATAGTCATAATATTATCGTGTAATATCGTGATATTACCCTAATTTTCACCGATCGCACGAGATTGAACGGTTCGGCAGGGTAATATAATTTTTCACCTGCCGCGAACGCTAGTCGAGAATAATCGAAATAAAATTTGTCCACCGAGCGAAAGAGAAATCTTGTAAATGGCAGCGAAAGAAGCGGACGTTCGCTTTTAAGGGCTCTCTTACGATGGACTCTGTTAAATTGCACGTTATGGCCGTCATTAGCGCACGGCTTTATGGATGTACGGCAATTCGGCCAAAACCCATTCGACATACGGTGCAGCCAGGACGCGCGATCGTAATCGCGAGGACCTCGGCCCTTCGTCCTTCGATCGTGATTTTCCCCAACACCAGCTTGCCAATCAACTAAATGCGTTCATCCTCATACTTACCCAGCCGAAATATTATCAATGTCCGGGTCAAGAACTTTACTCAGCATAACATTACGAGACATTACACTCGGACGGATTTATCTGTACGTGAGTACCTTGAACATGATGGGGTCTGTAAATAGGCCGCACAATGCGTTGTTTTTTTCCTGGGAAGCATCGGACAAACCTACAAGACTTTACACTCTAAAAACCCAACGATATAACTATTAAAACTGTCATAGCGAAACATGAAAGTATGACAAAAATTAATATTACAATGCAAGTCTCGTGTCATACAGACTTGAAATATAATTACAGTATAACTGTTGCATTGAAAATACGGAACGTCCCAGAAGAGACGTCTTAAGTTCCGACTAAAGACTCGCCAATGTAACAATGGCATTCGAGAGGGCGTAGATGTTATCGCAGGAGCCCATCCGCAGATTCTCCGAAACAGTAGCCCGCAGCTTAAAGTTTCGCCAAGTTCGGGGACGTTCGCGGCAGAAACCGAGCAGGATCAAACAGCGGCCGGCAAATTACATGCGAGGCACAGCGCGTAAAGATGCTATCTCGAGCACGCGTGCCAGATCGAAATTCCATTGAAACGTTTTAAGGCGCACGAGAAGAGGTCCTGCTAGCGAGAGAGAGAGGGAGAGAGGGGTGGGATGTGAGAGAGAACGGAAGCGAGAATGAAACGAGAGCGGAGCGAGAGTGGAACGAGAGATAAGGAGAGCGGAAAATAAGAGTGAAGAAGGGCAAGAGAAGGTGGAAGAGACCGCTTCTGTGTTATCGAGCGACGCGCCGGGGCGTCGAAACGAAACAGCGCCGCGACGTTCGCAGGCTCAACTAAGATTTACGGCGAAAGCCACCCCCTCGACGAACGGCCAACCCCTTTTCCGCGCCCGCCCTTTCCCCTTTGAAGACGGACCGCGCGATCTCGCTCCTTACGGAATGAGGATTGATACGCGCCGACAGTAATTTGCGTGGAATCTGAACACGGCCTGCGAAAAACGAGTGGGATCTTAATATTGGCCAAATTGTCGGCGAGTGATTTCTTGAAATAATTCTCATTCGCCTAATAATTTATTACCACAACCTTACTCTTCAACGCTTCCCATATTAGCATTGGACCCTTTATTTTGAAACTGGTGTTAGTCCATTAAAAGAAAAATTCAATATCACGTAAATAAACCGTTTACACCCCGTTAATCATAAATTACATATCTAATTTTTTAATAAATATGGACCTACACTACTTTCAAAATAAAAGGTCCGTTTAATATTGAAAACCGTCACGAACGCGTTCGTCAACTTTTAACCCTTCGGATACCGGGCCGGAGTCACTTTTGACTCGCATTTTCAGACCGGTAACGCACACACTCTCATGGTTGGCGGCACCTCCGAACGGCGTGAGAGTGTGCGTTATCGCTTTCGAGCGGCGGCACATCCGGCTTAGCGTTGCCCCACCACATTCTCAAACATTCGGTGCAATACGGAAAAGAAATTTAGTTTGCCACAGATCTGTGAACAGTGCGCACCTTTGGGCTATAGGGCCAACAGGAAGAATAATTCTAAAAAATTCCATTATACAAGAGTAACAACGTACGCGATATTCATTTTGTCGTGGGAGTAACAACCGTTACTCAACAAAGTGTCATAAATGTGCAAGATATGTGTGTGGCAACCATTCTACACAAACTCGTACAAATTCGTGAACGTTTGCACGAATGAAGATAAAAATGAATTGTAAAAAATCAAATATAATAAAATTATATTTTATGCACATACGCTTATTATTGAATATGTATATATGTAGACCGAAGCCCGAACTCAGCGACAGACTGCGATTCCAACTCCTTTGAATTATCCGACAATGTAGATTACCCAGTAGTAGTGTGTCCGTGAGACCTTCGAGCTCGAGCAAGCGACCGATGAGTAACATATCGGTGAGGAGCTCGAGCGACTGAAGATTGTATTAGTGAATGTCGGTGTGACGAGTCAGAACTGACTCCGGCCCGGTGCTTTTCGTGCAGTACTCGGAGGGTTAACCGACCCGACAAACGTGTCTTAGCGATACTTGTCGGGACCGGCTCGTCCAATTTGTCACTATCAATTCGTTATTCATAGCGCATAATTGTGAGCGTAAATGAGTCAAGGCACGCACACTTGCCACGGGCAAGTAGGGTAAGTCGGCGGAGACTGAAGGCAGATAGAAAGTCGTTTAATGCGGCGGAAGACTAGCAGCAGGTTTATCGGGTACATTGAACGAAGGGGTGGGGTGAGGGGGGGGGGGGGGCAGAGGGGGTAGAACGAGGAGAAGTACAGAGAGAGAGGGTAGGGTAAAATAGAAGGGCGAAAGAAGAAAGAGAGTCTCTGTGACGCCCCGTCGGAGAGCTGAACGGCCGTTCTGCAAGCGACAATCCATTGTCTCACGGATAAGCCGTTTTTAATAAACCGGATGATTATTCTGACGTCGAGCATCGCGCGCTGAACGGAGGACGAAAATCGATTATTCGCTACTCTCCTCTCGCCGATATCATCGCGCCCCTCCTCTCAAATTGCCCCCGCGCCACCGGTACCTGTGCTTAGAACTAGCTCTCCGCGCACATTATCTTGATGCCGGTCCGGTAGCTTTGTCTTACGTAACGTGTCAATTTTCGGATTACATCGTCGCCGAACAATGCGTTAAAATTGTAAAGATTTTTTTTGCCGATAAAGTTTACGCTCTCGATATTCAGGGAGAATTTTAAGGGTTTCGGATCGACTGAGTGGCCTGATTTAATCGAATTCGCTTGAAGTCAGTAGAACGAGTCAATGAGTCCGACGGGGAGACCGTACGGTAATATGGACCGTTTATTTTGAAAGAGGTTAAGTCCATTTAAAAAAAAATTAAATATCACATAAATAAACCGTTTGCACCGCGTTAATCATAAATTATGTGAAATCCTTTTTTTTTTTAAGTATGGACTTAGACCACTTTCAAAATATACGGTCCGTATAAACGAAGTGATACTCCTTATAATTATATGGACTGTTTATTTAGAAAGTGGTGTACATCCATTTGAAAAAAAATAAATATCACATAAATAAACCTTTTACACGACGTTAATCATAAATTATATGATATCACTTTTTTTTGAGTATGGACTTAGACCACTTTCAAAATAAACAGTCCATATAATTATAAAGCGTATCACTTCGTTTAGGGAGTAGTTGATTAAAGCATTGCCACTGATTATTTGCGGAGATTTGCGCGAGTCCTGGAATAATTTCATTCTCCTGACCAAAGGAATTTCACTCTCCCGTCGGCGCCGCCGATCGAGAAAGGATTAAGAAGATTGGAAAACTCCGTCCTTTTTCCTGGACAGGGCCGATCCGATTCGAGATGCAGAAGAAAGCAGCGAACGTTCGCGCGGTCGTCCGATCGACACAGAATACGTTTCTCGGGGATCCGTTCCCGATAGAAGACACGGAAACGGGGAGACTGAAGAACGAAACCGATGGAGAGACGAAAAAAGCTGAACAAAACAATCTCGCAAGGATATTTACGCAAATAGAATGAGGAGAGCTAAGGAGGAGGAATATGAAAAGTGAAGAGGACAGTCGAAGAAATGGACGAGACGGACGAGGATAGGGTGGGAAGAGTCGAGGAAGAGAACGGGCAGGAAGAAAGAGCGAGGCGATCGGCGATGAAGAATAGAGTCCGACCGACGGTGGGAGTGAGAAAATCTAGCGGCCGATGTCCGAGTGTGTGGGTGCGTGCGTGCGCACGGACAGAGGCAGCCCTGCGGGTAGGCAATCAAATAAAGTAGTCCGAGGTTGCTTTGCTGGATGCAAATTCGGCCCCGCGGGCTTTCCGTTCGCCTGTGCAACTCACCCCCCCCCCCCCCCATTCTCCCTCCGCGACCCTTCCCATTCCTTCGTCCACCCCTTCAACCCCCCCAGCCGCCCCTCTTCGGGCCCCTTTCCACCCTTGACAGAGTCGACTCACCGCCGGCTTCTAGGACACACGAAACCCCTACGGCTGGCCACTAATACCGGTAGCGTAGGTTATTCCACCCCTGGCAAGCCCCGACCAGCCGCCCACCTACCCCCCCCCCCCCCTCTCGTAGCTGGAGCATTGTTCACTTGAGGCCTTTCCAATCTCGATCGAGAGGAAAAAACTGACATCGCGCTCGACGGATAAACGTCGCCCGTGAAACGGCCAAATTGGCGGTTTCGGCGTTTTAACGCGCCATGGAGAGGGACGATTTTTTTAACTCCCTCTTTTGAGATGGACTCGAGTGGCGCGAGACGGTGAAAATAATTTCGGCGAACATTTCCTGTCACTTTGGTAGCTGTCCGCGACCCACGCGAGTGGGCAATTGATTTTCGTCAAAGTAAACGGTTTGGTCAATCGTATGAGCTTGCTTGTAATAATCGGTGTAAGGGGAATAAATCGTTACATTTGTAGAAATGTCCTGAATCTTTCAAGAGCATCACTATCTGTTCTTATCGTGTACCGGTGTAACATTGGGGTATATACGCGCTCTTACAAACTTGCCAGAGCTTTGTCCTTTTTCTTACCTCCAAGACGACGTTGTCCTCCGGCTGTGCGCCACCTGTTTGATTCTCTAGACATTGTAGCAATGTCTATTTGTCCGTTTCGGCGCCCGTGTCCTTGGACAGGACGCCAGGAAATTCCAAAGTACTGTTTCGAGAACGGTCAATCTCGATTTTGTACCGAATTTAATCCTCGCACGTCAACTTATCGACTAGGACATGTTTCCATTTTGTGTGCCTCTTGCTCACTGTCATTCGTCTATTCGACGTTAGATGTTAAAATAGATTTATTATTTTTACTATATTTAAGTATAGTAAGTGTAATGAGTATTCTCTTATAATAAGTGTTCTACTCCGTTTAAGTTGATATGAAATTGTCCTTTCAATTCCGTTCCTGAAGTATTATATATTAAAGAACTTACCATTGAATTGACAAAAGAAGCTACAGATGAATTATGCAGGCAGAAACCTGAAAGGACTGGAAGAGCAGAGAACAAAAAGAGACTGAACACCCACATAAGATCTTTGCATTTATTATATAATCTAGTGATAAGAGCAGCAATTGGTAATAGCAATAGTATAAGGATCGAAATGTGGAATCGAGGTCAGGAACTGATAGCGTACAAAGACGAATTGTTGCAAGAAACCAGACATATTCGATCACCAGCCAAGTAAGTGATTACTTAGAAAACCGTTTGAGGCACGGAACTGTCGACAAGGTAAGTCACCGTAGGGCACAGATTAAACTTAAAATGCAAATGCCCTCAGCGACTTTCTAACAAATTGTGAAGACAATGAAGCTCATCAATTTTCCTTATGGCCCGACATATTTGCAGATTTAAGTGAACTAGGTAAGATATCACCGTTAAATCTGACTATCCCAATCATATTTTCAAAGTAATGAGAAAACTTGCATTGGTCCTTGCAAAGCTTTCGATCACGAATTTATGTGTTCGGTGAAAGAAAAATAGGGGCCCCTCAAGCGGGAAAATGGGAAAATTGATTCGCCGAACCGAAATATTTAAAAAATGCTTTAAAAAATTATATAGAGTCTCGAGGCATTCCATGATTTAGCATCTTCTAAGTTCTCTGCAATATTCTGGTCAAATCATCGATTTATCAACAACCAAATTCGTCGTTAACCGTAGACAAACAGTATTACTAAATGCTCCAGCAAGACGACGCAACATATGACGATGACTACAAGATAGAATCTGACGCAAACGACCAGAAAATTCATGAACAAGTGAAAGAACACAGTACCGTTATAGTAACAGAGACCGGACCATGCCTGCAGTTCCGGCCAAAATTAGTGCCGTGATTCGTGATCTACCACACTGAAACAGTATAGTGTCGATACTGTTCTTACTCATTAATTTTACTACCATCGTCTAACTTCGAATCGTTCCATTTCCGCGAAATCTTAACGCTCAACGATCCACACTTCCATCCTTACGACAGTAATAGTAATAATAATAACGCGATATAGTAATAGTATTATGTACAACCGAAGGGACTTATTACATAAGTGGTAGAGAAAATATTTTACAGAGGCAAATATCTAAAAAGGTGTGACTCGAGGGCAATAAAATGGCGACCAACACAATCTACCCCTCCCGTTGTTCCGGATCATTAACGCACAAGTACGTCCCCAGTTACGAACATCGTTCATCATCTCTTAACGAAAATTATCACGAGCACTCGGTTCCCACCTCGTTACGTCAGAAACGAAAGAGACGAAAAAAAAAAAAAGAATAGAAAAAAAACATCACCGATCGACGTCTCCACATGTACACCTCATTATCGACAGTAAAGAATAAATATATGTGCAATAAGTACCTCTTAATAAATCGTCTGTCACCAATGAAATTTTATCCTATTACATGATTCCGACATCCGTTAAAACTATCCGCTTTCTCGCTTACATACTCTCACCACACCCCTCCTCTCTCGACCTTCCGTTTCCTGCTACGATGATCGCATGTGTGAAAAGTGCGGATCTCGATCGATCCTTCACGATCATCGGACACAGTTTCGCTCAACCCCTTACACTTAATCGTGGATACCTCTTATCAATGTACCAACCACGGCGCTAGCAATTATTTAAAATTACGCGGACGTGACGCCGCGAGACATGTTACAAGACTATATTACAACGTTTACCAGTGTAGTGTTTCCTTATTAAAACTCTATAGCAGCAGAGCGTCAGCGCGGACGCTGATTCAAGTGTCGAATTTAAAACAGGTCGCTCCCGCCGACGGAGTCGAAACTTTACAAGTCGCGTCATTTACATATTTCGTCATCGAGGTGTCGATCGTTGCTAAAGAATGATCAGTGACAGAGGATGATTGGAACAAGTTGCTTTTCGTTTCGTCCCGACGAAGGTGTCCTCGATTCTCGTTCGTACCGCATTTTGCCGGAGGGTGTCGCAGAAATGCACGTAAATTGTTAGGCTCGATCGCTCGAGCGAAACCTGATGGCCTCCCGGTACCTGCCCCCCCCCCCTCCCGCCGCGCCCCCCACTCTCCACTTTCAGGACCTTCCCAGCGCTCGTTTTTTTCTGAATTGTCGTGCATTTTTCAAATACCACGTACTTATCGGCCGCCGACGCTCAGTTATGAGAAATGTAAATTCGGACGTGCTCAGATCGGACGAGGAACGTGTCGCCGCGTAAGAATGCCGTCGACGGGTACATTTTGCCGAGGAGGTAAATAACAGTGCGCTCGTTCGTTGCAAATGTACGCTTCCGGCATGCTCGGCGGCGAAGAGTCGAATTTTGTTCGGTTCCGAAGAAACAGTCGGCAACCGCTCGTCCGATCTGAACAGTTTACGTTCCGCGGAATAAAGTACGCTTCGGTCTTACATTCGACGAATCTTTCAACGGTTTATTCGAATTTCTAGAGATGTCCATGGACACTGTACTAGTTCACGTCGAACATGCAGCAGAATTTCATTCTGACGAGAGCGGAAACGTAGTTAATTGTTCACTTCCGTCATAACGTTAAACCATACAGTTTCATCGATGAGCGAAGGCACTCCATGCGCTTATTGTTCGACAGAAAGTAAAATACATGCGAAAAGAATAAACCTACGCCTTCAGTACCGCGCGTCTTCGCTCAATTCGAGTAGGCCTTGCCAAACGAAAATCATTCTCCGGCGAGAAGCAGCCCCCTTCCCTCCGCATTCCCTGCGTCTGACCCATCACTGACCTCGCTACTGAATTTTCCTCGCGAAGCATCGCCCGTCCTCAGCTTAAGACCCAAGCCCTCCGCCGATTCGCGAATCAGCGCACCTCACCCCTCGACGCCGCCATCCTCGCCGAAGGAATCCCACCCCCGCGCCATACTACGATAGTCAAAAGACAATCTCTACGCTCGTCTACCGCGATAAGAAACCTAAGCCTCCCCTAACCTCTACCTCCGTCACTCCTCGCGCTAAAACGTCCTGGTCCCATGCCTGCCCGCACGTCGCCCGACCGAGAACACCCTCCTGACGAGAGCCGATGGGGGAGGAAGCGGAAGGAGGGAGGGTAAAAACGAACGACCAGGAAAGGCAACACCGAAACATTCTCATTTTCCCAATTTCGGCCGCAACCGAATCCACGTCCGAGAACACTTTCCAACGCTCTGCAAACAACGACCGCCGCCTGCCGACGACTCACGATCAATGAACCACCCCCTCCCCCCCAACCTTCCACCCTCTTTCTCTTTCTGTGTCTAAACCTGTGCACCTGGCACGGGATTCGCTTAATGTTGCTCCTCGGTAGGCGGACAGGGCGCGGACTCCTTGCTCGTGGCTTCCGTCGCCTCGATGACCTCGAAGCCCTCGGACACCGAGGTGTCCGTCGACGAGCTGTTGTCCGTCGCCTCCATCGTCGACGAGCTGACCTGCGCTGACGGGCTCGGCTTCGACTCCGTCTTCGCCGCCGACGACGCTGGACTCTCACTTCCGGCGTGCGACGGACTCGACGTCGACTCCGCAGGAGCGCTCGCTGGTGGAAGAGTCCAAAATTACCTCCGCTACTTTGCCCAGGTCTGTTTATAGTCTAAATGGTATTTGTGTGGGGAATGGCAGGTGAGGTTATGAAGGGTTGGCGTCTGTCGGTCAGTAAGTAGCGAAGGTGACTTAGGTTGAAATGTGGGTCAATGCGAGAATATTTGCGAAGAGAGGAATGGTTCTGAAGAGTTTGGGAGCGGAGGATTGATGTGGGGATGCAGGGTTAACTTAATTTTTAATGATGCGTTTGACGTTGAACTGCTGTGCAATTAAGCTGAATTTTTGATTAATTATAGATTATTCTAGATTAATTCTAGATTTGAGTTCAAGGTTAACACTAGAACTATAGACCAGTCGAAATGATAGGTGCGACCATACCTTAATATTATACTCACTTCTCTCTTATGAAACATTTGGTTTTTTCAAATGTAACTAGTAAATTGTTTTCCATTTTGTGAGTTTAAGCACATGACTTCATTCCGGCAAGTTAAATGAACATATGAGGAGAAATCATTGGTAGTTCTAGCGTTAACATCGTCGTTATTTAAGTGTTACTGAACAGAGGTTAATACGGAGTATACGTGTGCATTAGCCACCTTATGAAGTAATCCTACCGGAAATTATCGAACGGGACCGCGAGGGACAATTTTTCACGTTCTGCGGCATTGAAATTACGAGTCCAATTACGCGTCCCTTAAAGATCGTACGTTCTGGCGCGTTCTCAACCGCAATTCCGCAGGCAAGAAATCTTCGACGCCATGTGCCAGCCCCTTTTTTCAGCTCGTTACCGATCGTTTCCACTTTTGTCCCTTAGGCCGGCCGCGAAATTAAAAGATCAGAGAAGCAATCCGCTGAACCTCCGATTGTTTCGAGAACGACGGCGAACGCGACACGGATATCGCGTGGCAAAACGTTTAGGCTTTCGACGAGTGTCGGTGATACAGGATCTACAAAGTGCTCGTTCAAAAGTGCGCGCGCGAAACAGCGGCCCGAGCCGGTGTGAGGTTCGATCGCGGACAGTCGACGATTACAAAGTGATCGGGATCGATGACAAGTCGACCCACAGCCGCGATGACCGCCTGCCAACAGCTTTCGGCCTTCAAGATCGAACAGTGCGAATAAACAGAGCAAACATTCTATCCTACCGAGAGTCAACGAAACAATTATCCAAAATCGAATTCGAACGATAATTATACTAAAAATCTCAAAAACAGAAGTTCCTTAAAGTCCATCACAAACTATAGCGTAGCAATTCGAAAAATACGAGTTGAATTGTATTTTTGAAAATAAATCGTTACGAATGTAAATCTATACATTATAAAAATGACAAATTTCTCCGAGGAATCAGCTATATGACTGCACAGGATCATTTGCAGTGTGCTGTTCTGTAAATATTGAAAATTGAACAGACTCACCGGTCGCTGTATCAGTCCGTCGTTCGTTCGACGACGAGGAGGCCTGTTCAGCATTGGCGTCGGTCCGTTCCTCAGGATTGTTCGGGTCGGGATCGAGCTGGGACAGTTCGCTGATGTAGTTCTGTTGCGTCTGCTCCGTCGTGGGCGTGGAAGGACTCGGACTCGGCGATGGACTGCCGGTGGGTGATGGTCCAGGTGTCGTCGGAGCAGTGCTGGGCGTCCGTGGATGGACTTGGCCTGCGTTGCGGAACAGAAGCTGCTGCAGCTCAGCCTGCTGCAGGATCATCGGCAGCTCGTAATGGTGGAAGAAGTAGACCATCGAGTGCTGCGAACAGAAAAATGCAACCGGCTCCAATCATTCGAACATAGAATAAGTTAGATAAGTTAAGCTATATTGGGTTAAGTAGTTTAAGTAGAATAAAGAAATGGAATACAGAAAGAAGAGAGAAAGATGTAATAAGAGTCTGGGAGCAGAAAATAAAACCAACCAATCAATCATCCGAACATCATCGAATTCAATCCCTTACGCCAGAACAATCATGAAACGTAAACCTACTCCCCATCTTAACCAACATCGCCCGCAACAACCTGAACGTTTAAAACAACTTTCTTCATCCTTCAGACGTGCCCGGTATGCGATATATGTCAAGAAACTATGTTCACATCCCGCACTACGATTACGCTGTACGTACGGCGCGTCTCCTGTTAATCACCGCCCAACTTCCGTCTAGCGCTAGAACCATAACCTCGCAGATCGCGCATGGAAGCTAAAACCTCAAGTTCCACGCGAAAAGCATCCGTAATCCGGCGAATCGCGGCCATTTCAGCTGTCCGCGAAACATCAGCCACCCCGGTAGAATTTCAGCCGACAAAGGGTCCGTCCGCCGTTTACGGGTGCCGTTAGCTTCGAGGCGGCGAAGTCGAGGCCACGCTTGATTATAGAGAAAAAGGTGTCAGGCCCGAATGGCACGGTGGGCTCGGTTGATTGCAAGTTCTGGCTACGGTTAGTGGGCCTCTCCAAACAGTGGGGTGCGTTAACCCAGAGCGGCTGCGACCCGAGATTCAACCCTATATACGGTTTCCCGGACTCTCTCGTGCGATGGAGCGCGCGCGCGCGCGCGCGGACGCGTGTGTCGCTCGCGGTCAGCAAATTTATATGGAAATTCGCCAAATTCGTTCTACGCCAGCGCGCTCTCTTTCGTCCCTTTAAGGTCGTGCCCTCTCTGTCGGCAGGCCGTTACAGGCCATCGGACTGTCTCGCATCGCATCTCGCTCTCTCCACTGTCGGCTCGTATCTTCTCTCTCTCTCTCTCTCTCTCTCTCTCTCTCTCTCTCTCTCTCTCTCTCTGCCTTCGTTGTATGAGATAGGCACTCCCGATCGCTGTCGATCGTGATAGGTTTGCGTTCCGCACGTCACTGTGGCGACTCACTTCTCGCGGACGAGTGTTCTGCCGAGGGGTCACTCGTGACCCGCCAGAGGTGAGTAGCACGGTATACCATCGCGCGGCCGATGAATATTGTCCAGGGTGACTCCCAGAAACATTCGGGCCAATGAAACTTTTCGTCGGGATTCTGTGGTACGTCTTTCACTGGAATTGTGTGCGGTAAATTTGCTTTCTCGTATATCATACTTTTCTTTACAATGAATTTTCTTTCGTAACTCTTTTGCGGACTTCATCAGCTTCATTCTGCTTCGTTAATGTAGGGGCTTGTTCCTAGTAACTCTACTAATATTCTTGCGAAGTTCGTTGAATTGTTTCTGACAACATTCTTTTAGTCTTTTCTAAAACTTGGCTAGCTAATCTTGGTGCAACTACAGGATTTTTCTTAATCTGTTCTTTCTTCCCTCACGTTTAGAACAGGTGAGAGGTGAGTTCATGGAAGAATTGAATGCGATGATCTTTGGAAAATTGTCGAACAATATTCGTGACAGAAGTTTTACTTACAGCGAGCATGAAACTTATTTCCCGGTATGACGACTTTCTTTCGTTGAAACGTTACAAGTAAGAATATCAAACGACGTTCTCTTACTTTTACGACCGTCCCGATGAATGTCACGTTCGCTTCTGAGGCATATTTAAATCGTGTCGAGAACAAATGTCGTGCTTGTAAACAAAATACTTGCGGTCGCGTGAAAAGTGAAACGTGACAAAACATGTTAAGCGTACACATATTTTCGTTTACTCTCACTATATACAGGAGCATTAATATACATTCGTAATTATTATACAGGATTCAACTGCTCTGATTATCGATTTATTGTAAAGTTTTTACTTTTCGTCCCGAGCCATAGAAAAGTCACGTGAATTCGTCAGTACGACGTAGTTTGTACGATATTTCCCCTCGCAAGAATAAAAGTAGTCTAAGTCAATAATTCCACTTATCATCCGTTCACAGCCACGGAACAAAGCAATTCTTGTACTACTTCGACTTAGACCATTACCATAATCACCGACGCATTAGACGCTTAAAAGCTTAAAATTTCACCCCCGAACAGATCGGAATTTCATTTAAAACTCTCCGGTTCCACAACCCCGCTGGTTATCGCATTAACGCAAATAGGGACGTAAATACGAATTACTTCTGTCCCCCGGCAAAAAACACATCTGACCTCTTATTCCCTTTCATCCCCGGACACGTCATATCCGAAAATCGATCTGACGCCGTATGAACCCCGGCTGGAAAGTAAAATTCGTTGCATTTAATTCCCTCGCACCTCTTTGCGCCCTCTGCCCCACTTCTCGCCCCATCCCTTCCCACCCCCCGGCCTCATCCCTCTCAATCACCCCCTCGCCAGGCGTAATATCGTTGTGCATTGTACGCGCAACGGTATCGGACCAGTCTGCACACGCGTGCGTGTCTGCACAGGCGTGTACGTGCACGCCCGCCGACGTCGGCGTGTGCGTGTACACGATCGGCACACTTTTTCGCCCCCTCGACTTTCCAATCTCCTGTCACACCTGTCGCTGATTGACAGAATGAGGACAGCGTGCTTTTTCATTAGACGCGGCTGCCCGGCTCCAGATGCACTTCTCCATCGGCTTAAAAAATGTCCTCACGCCTCGGCGAACAAGTGTAACGCTGTTTTCGATATCTTAGCCATTTACCTTCCGAGTAGTAGTTGATAAATAAAAAATCATTCGTTTCATTCTGTCAGAGTTGGCGAGAAAGTAACCTCGGTATGCGGAGTGAAATAAAGAGAAAAGAATAAACTTTAATGAACAGTGTATTCTTTTATTTTCTTTGTTAACTTAAATACGATTAATATAAAATGCCAGACGGAAAATAATTGAACACTGACAGAAAAATTACGATGATATGTTCTGAAATCGAAAATACTTTTTTGCCCATCCAATAAAACTCAGGTACGTCAAGTTTCCAATTATACGTTCGAAAAGTTCTTTGGAGGACTGGGATGAAATATAGCTGAATGTGTAAATGATTTTTCATTCTATGTTTTCGAAGTCAGTTTCAGTCCTGCACGCGATATATCGCAATGTAGTCGATCGGCGGACGAAGAAAATAGGAGAGTAGACGTATGCAGACAGGGACACAGTGACGGAGGAGAGAGGATAAAAACGGATTGATCTAGGCGACGGTGGGGGTGAGACGGCGGAGGGGGGAGGACATGAAATGCAGATCTTGAATATGGAATATAGATATCTCGGGGTCCGGGCATCTGTCGGCGACGTGAAGGAAATGGTATCCCCGGTGATTCGTCGGTCGAGAGCGGGACGATTCAGAATCGTTTTCTGAAAAAGAACCTCGACGACGGTATAAAGACAGGATGAGAGGAACAAACAAGCGCGCGCGCTCTCTCGGGCGAAGCGACCGATCGAAGAAATCTAAACGCGAGCGAGGTATGACCTGCGAGAGTCCAAAAAGTTCGAAGACGAGGAAATGTCCCTTGTCGAATCACGGGAGAAAATTGCACGAATTATGTTCGAGGTCGCTTACAACCGAATCCACACCTCTATAAACATCTTTACATCAATCTCTAACAAAGAAAATAAAAAACCACCATACACACATTATCACTATGATATAATCAACTGTTAATTTTGAAAGTGGTGTAAGACGACTTTTTTTTAAATGGAATGTAATTCATAATTAATTTAGTATAAACTCTTTACCTATGTGATATCTTTCAAAATAATCGGTCCTATATTGCCTGACAAAACACTGAATAAAGAGACACAAAATTTGACCCCGTTACTTCTTATCTCATAAGAGCAGAATAAAAGAAAGATAATTAGCCCGCTTTAGACTTATCAAGAAGCCGAGGCAACTGATAATCAATGTGACTCCCGCATATCCCTCAAGTCATCACTAAATAAAAAGAGCACAAGACATCCGTTCAACGAAACAATCAGAAGGAAGAAAAGCAACAATTATACCGCCGTTCGTATCGGGCGGCAGCCGGAACGTTTGTTTAACGTCAACGAAAGGTCGAACGGTGAAAGGCGGGGGCTGTGGGCGGAAGAGGGGTGAAGGGAGGATACGTTGGAAATCGGATTTTCGTTCGGCGGATAATCGTCGCCGATGACACCGATATCGGTCAGCATATAATCGGGCCGCGGGGCTAATCGAGTGAACTCTGACCTGCCGCAACGACGCTCGCCTGTCCTTACCGACGGACGTCGCGACGCCCTCCGGGGCCCATTCGTGTTTTCCCTCCCCGTTACACTCTCGTTATAAACCGCCCTCGTCTAGCGGCGAGATAAAATTGCTGGCCGTTATGAGCCCGTTCGGCGGGAGAGGCCGGTTAACGACGGAAGTGGAAATTTCGTAGGCTAGATGGGTAGCCCTCAGCGATCGCGGGACACTTTTCAGCCCGAAGGAATGCCACCGCGCTTCCGAGTCTAACGCGCAAATCTGGAAATCGGTGATACGGGATGGCTTTGCACCGTTTCGGTCGAACACCTAAGCAGTTGACATATTGCAAATTGAGATATAACGGATTTTTTTACGCAGCAAATGTTACTCCAAATGCTTAACACTGCAACTACTGACCAATCAAAATTGTACATGTTTTATTATAATATATGCTAATGTCGAAAATGTCTAACATATTAATGTTATCTACTTAAATAATGAGTTTCCTCTCATGAAACATTTTATTTATTTTTTTTTTTTTTACTTTTCAGTTCTGAGATAGATAAGTGAGTCTTCCGCTTTTTAAGTTCGAACCGGCAAGTACAAAAATACGAATAGAAATCGTTCGTACCTCCACTGTTAAACACTTGAAACTACCTCTCCATTAGTAAAACTATAGCAAGTCTCCTAAGCAAAGCAATTAATTACGTTCCCATTCGCACAGCAGTGATCGACTCGAGCCACGTCGCCGAGGCAAAATAATTACGGTGAAAAAAATGGCTCGCCATTCAGGTGCCGGGATAACGAAATTGGGGAACAGTGAAAGAGTGAAGTTGATCAGACTGACTAGCGAGAGGCTCGTTTGAGATTCGAGGACGGCGAGGGGAAGGTACGTGAAGGAGACGGTTAGCAGAAGGTAGAGGAAGGTAGAGAAAGTTCGAGAAGGACAGAGAGAGAGATAGAGGAAGGCAGAGGAAGGAAGCGCAAAGGAAGCAGCCCGATGCCTGGCGGAGTAAGAGGATAAGAGGGCAAAGAGACGAGGCAGGTAGGTGGGTAAGGTGGGTAGGTAGGGCGAGGTAGGTAGAAGAAAAGCGATCGTCGGTAGTCGCTGCGATTGACAGCGACGAGAGCCGGCGGCCTTCGCCTCGCGAAGAAGGATGCGAGATGGCAGGACGAGAGGCGGCCGAAGGTTGAAAGAGAAGGACGAGGAGCGGCGAGGACGAACGAACCGACCGGGACTTCCATGCCGTGCGAGAGACTTCGCCATCGCTCAAACGTAAGTTACGTAAACGCAGCCAACCCCCAACCCCCTCCCCTCACCTCCCCTCCTCCCTCTACGGACAATGCTGCCGACAGCTCGATCGATGGAAATAATTTAATGCGTAGAGGGGGCGAGTCCTGGTTTTCCAACCGATATCGGATACAAAATCGCGTCTGCTTCGAAGGAGCGCACTTTGCCAGGATCACTTTCCACTTCTCGGCCTTTCAACCTGGCCGACTGAGCTGTTGGAGGCACGTGGACATTGTTAACTACGATTTTTCGTGGTATTGGTTCGATTAAATGTGATATAGAGCGCGTTGGTGAGAATGGCAAGCTTGAAGATAATGCTGCTGTATATATGTTCTTGAAATGAGAACAGCAATTTGATCGGGACAAGTGCAAGTTTCGAAACAAAATTTCGTGCACAATGAGAAACGTGTGCTTAGCACTGTAAGACATTCAGCAAGTTTGAAAAATGTTCAGAGTACATGTATTCTTTACGAAAGAATTTAGGATAAGCTGATCAAGTGTAAAGTAGGTTGACGTTGTATGGTTGACTGGTTTATCCTAGATGAGATTCGTATTAGTGGGCTTCGAATAAAATATACTGGAAAGCAGCCCACCAATACGAATCTCAGGTAAAGTAGGTGTTTGCAGTCAAGTTCGGCAGATCCTTCCGCACTTGGCGCAATTTGCGACCAAATTCGATGGAGTTCGAACAGTGGATTCTTGTCACGGCCAATTATTTCTGCGAAACAGCGCGCAGAGCAGCGCTTACGATCGGGCAAAACGATCATAATTGCAAGGTCCTCAAGCCCTCGTCGGGCGCAATCGGCTAATCGACATTTCAGATGTAAAAATGAACACGTCGGCCCGCTAATAACTCGCTAGATAATCCGTTTCGAGCGTGTACTCGGCAAACCCAATAATTCGCAATTAGATCAGCCCGCGATACGCGATTACGAGGGGCATTATTATTATTATTATAATAGCGATACAATAGGCAGCCATTGGGTTAATAACCCCGCCCGGTACATGCCGCGTACATATTCGACGGGAAAAATTGAATACCATTAAAGTAATGGAACGGCTAATTAATCGATGAAAGATGTAAATTAGTAACACCGCCGCGCGGCCGCGCCGAGTGCAATTTCGAAATTCCGTTTTATATCAACGTCGAAAAACGACCGGATCGAGATTTATGGCCGGCCACGAAACCGTATCCCGGAATGCGTAATCCCTGACTACCGACTTCGCGATCGTCGAATTAATGCTAGCACCGCTAAACATTTGTATATGTCGATAATCCGTGTTCCCGTGCCAAGTCAATTATCTACTTATTCTTCGCGCGCGCCTGTTAATCCAGATCGACGTAAACCTCCTACGTCATCCCATCAGGACGAGTGTCGAATGTCGCGCCTTTATTGAACCGGCCATCTAATTCCTAATACCGCCATCAAACGATTGAAACTCGGCGGTCGATCCTGTGTCAGGGCATGATCGATTAGCACATATTGGACCGGTCGAAAGGTAGGGTCAGGGGTGGGGGATGTGGAAAAGTGCCTGTGACACAATTTTCATGCCGCCCACTGTTTGAGAACAGTTTCTTCATAATTGCCGCCGTCTAGCAACTTCGAGAGCGGGCACCGTAATTGCCGTTGCCGGCGGAGTGCCTGGCCCCGGCAAGTAGGTCGCAAAGTGTTCCCGCGATCAATGTCTTTAACGTCCTGCGTCGCGTGTGCATCGTATCGTCCCTTGTCGAGCGAGGCGGCCTCAAAGGGCGCCGCGAGTGTCACTGCGAAATTTTCTTACCTGTATGAAGAGCCACGACGTCACCAATGCCAGATTGCTGTACTGCCCGTTGAATCGATAGTGATACGCGTAGAATGAGAAGTGGTAGAGGTAGAAGAACCTGGAACAGACAGAATATTCGAACATGAATTTAACAAAAAAAAAAATAATCGTTACACACGAGTAATACGAAGTTAAACTACTGACGATGATCGTGGAACTGAATTTTGGAAGTTATGTTTATTGGTGATATGGACCGTTTATGTTGAAAGCGGTGTAAGTCCATTTAAAAAAAAAATTAAATATCACATAGATAAACCGTTTACATCACGTTAATCATAAATTATATATCTAATTTTTTTTTACATATGAACTTACACCACTTTCAAAATAAACGGTCCATATGATCGTTTAGCGTTGAGGTCAAAGAATCTTAGACAAAAGGAAGGTAAAAGATCGAATTGGTTTTGGTTCGTGAGAAAGGTCACGTCGTTCGGCAAAAAAAAAACGATACTGGCCAAAAGTCATTTTGCAGAACGAAACCTTCTACTTCGCGTAGGGCCTCTAATGCGATAAGGGTGGGATTATAGTCAAGTGATTTTTACGAGGAGTCGTTATGGGGTCGCCAATATTTGCGCATCGGGGTAGATACCGAGGGGTAGGGAGTGGCAACCCTCGAACGAAACGAAAAGGAAAGTTCGGACAAGCGTGTATCCCCTTCAATGACTGTGACGAGTAATTTTCTGGAGCACGTGATAGGTCCTATCACTCTCGTGGCAAATGATCCCTTCTTTCCTCCATCGAGATTCACTTCACTTTCCTAATTCGAAAATGCTGTACGCAGCCAACCCCTTTAAAGAAAAATCTGACAAAAACACGCAGCAACGTGTTTAATGTTTAGACTTCGGAAAAAATCGAAAGCTCAAAAGTTTCTCCAGAAATTCGTGAATTCAGAAGTGCGCAGACTCGGAAGTTCGGAGCGTCCGGCAATTTCTTAAGATTAAGTCTTAACTCTCCAAATTGAGCAGCATTCGACTATCCGGGCAAAACGTAATCCCGATCGAACATTCTCTAAAAGGAATCGCCGGTCTCGTTCGACTACTAAATCGCGGAAAGTGAAATTCCGCGACAAACTTCGCTGCACGGATAATTCGCATTCCCGCAGGATTGTCTTGAAACTTTCCGTATTCCCGGGGCGAACAATTCGGGGGACTCTCTCGCATCCCGCCAAGATTTAATCCTTGATCTCGCACCCCCGTCGAATAGTCTCCCCCTCTGTGCGCCTGTGTAGGGACGAACTTTAAAAAAAAATACGACCGACAGCGGCTACCAACCTGAACTCCAACGAAATTCTATAAAAATGTCCGAGAGCGGAATGTAAAATCGGCTCGAGGACCGGATTAACCCGGAAGGATAAAACTGTCCTTGACTCCGTTTATCAGGCAATAATCTAATACGGCTGCGTACCGAGAATAAAATACACCCAATACAATCTCGCAGAGTCCAGCTCGCGGAGCGACAAAAGGCAAACGGTAGGGACCTAATTCAATCGGCAGTAAATTTCAATGACAATACGCTCGCCTACTTTACAACCCCCCCCCCCCTCCTCCTCCTCCTCCTCCTCCTCCTCCGTCAGTCGCGAGGCATGTAAACTCTCATCCGTCCGACCCGGCCGAAAGGGCCGCCATTGGCCGTGAACGCGAACACGTAACAGCCATCGACACGCATTTTCGCGTGTCCGAAAATCTTACGACAGGAATTTTACGCCGGAGTCGGCGCGAACGCTTTGCATTACGTTTTACGAGGGCGTCCGGTAGTAAAGCGCAGTTTAAGCAAGCGTTCCGTCCAACCTATATCGATCTGGCTCGTTCGATAGTCCGCTCGTAGAATGGGAAAGCCTGCTACAGTCAGCCTCGGCCAATAAACTTGGACGAAATCCGGCCGGGAGCCGATAAAATCCAATAAAATAATCGTTCGCGCTCGTTCTTATTCCGGCGATATGAGCGTTCCCGAAAATTGTGGACGTCGGCCGACCGGGCGAAGGGGGTGAGTCAGGGTATAGGGAGGGGGGGTGGAGGAGGGATGAGAAAGAATGCGCCCTCGAAATCCGACGTTACGTATTCCGCGGGCATAGCCTCTAAAGTGTCCCACGCTCAGAGAACCGCAACCATCCGACGACGATTCATACGTCTCTTCCGTCGGTGGAGCTGGAAGGGAGAGGAGGATGAAGGCGAAGGTCGGAGGCGGGGCTGGAGAGAGAAGGAGTTAAAGAGAAGAGGCTGGAGACTCTCGAAACGCATTCTGAATTCATTGAATAGTGCTACGGCCGGCGGGGAAGAAAGGTTTCCCGTTGTCGGAGAGAGAGATTTTTGGCTGGAAGAGAGAGTGAATGGCAGGCATGATTTTGTTAATATGAAGATTGTTTCTCGATTAACCTGGATATCGTAAGAAATTGTTTTTCTAACGATTTTACAGAAAATTATAGTAAGAGTAAGAATAAGACAGTAAGAGAATATGAAAGTGAAAGTGGCTAATTTGACTATAGTCTTTTAAAAAGACATTGTTGAGCACAGTGTGAAATATGTATGATTTCGATTAGGAAGGTTGTACTGTCATAAAGTACTTAAAAGTAGAGCGGAAGGACGACAATGGACCTGCTTAAATTCCTCTCGCATTTTTGGCATTCCGGGCACTTTAGATCGGTCTGAAATAAGAGTTATACGGCCGTATTCGTCACACTGTAAATCTGTCGTCTGGACGTGAGTGTGTCGGGAATGGCTCCGGCTATTATGAATTGTGCCCTCTCGAAGACGGAAGTAAGACAAAGTATACCCCGATGAATCCATTCGGTGCAATCCGGGCGTAGAATTTAGTATTCGATCGTAAATTCCTCCCTGCCTATCCAACAGGACGAGCACGAATTTTCGAAACAGGGAAGGTATTCAAAAGATCACCTCAACGAAACAGAAACCTGTATTTACATCTTGTCATAACGAAACATTTCTAAAATAAATGTATTTTTACGCCTAACAAGTGTCAACTTAACCAATTAAACGTCAAAATATAATTAACTGAAATGGGCTACTTTCATTACGTAAAATGCACGGCATATAAGTACGTTCAAAATTGATAAAATAAATACCTAAATAGACATTTTGATCTCTGTTTAGCAATAATTAATTGACGATTTCAGAATTCCGGGAGTCTGTAACTAAGTTACGTCAGTTTGATTACTTACAGTGCACAACACATGAGTAGGTGCAAAGTTCTTACATGGACTGACAAGGGAGACCGTCAACGTAACAGATTCCAACGCATCGGATCGAATTTCCACTTCGAGATCTCGTTAAGCAGTTCCCGCAGCGACAAAACAAAATCATTGGGCACCCCCATTTTCTCGACGCCGCACATTATTCGGCGATTCGCGCACATCGTCACTTCCGGGAAAATATCGAATATCCCTTCCCTGCCTCGTCCTCCCCAAGAAATCGGATATTACTTAGTTCAGCTAGTTTAACGAGCGCATCTCGACTACAGCTTGCAAAAAACTTTTCGTCCCAACATATTTTTGACCGTCAACCACTTAAACGAATCAGACACAGATTTTCAACCCTAACTTTTCCACTTATTTTCCCCGAACATGTGACCCATCGACAAGATTACCGATTTGCTCAGTTTCAGCGAATTTTGTTTCGCCAAACATTTTATTATCCGAAATTTATTGAACACCTATAAATAAATGATTCATCGCTTTCCGTCTGATACGTCACACGCTGAGTTTCGTAATTCCGACCACTTAAACCTGAACGTAAATCTTCAATCTTCCAAAACCACGCGTGCAGCAGCTATAAAAAAATTACTCTTGACAAGAGATAAAGCTTCATCCGAAATTGTCCGCTATTTAAAGATAATTGAAACCTAGCTGAAGCGAGTCCAAAACAAAAATCGGTCCCGCGCTCGCCGGACTGAGAGCCGGAAAGAGAGTGAGAAGACTACGAGGGAGGATGACGAGCAGGGGAGAGGGCTGAGGGGGAGAAGGTCGGGGGGGTGGGCAGAGCCGTCTCCATAACTGTACGGTCCACTCACCTAACGTAAGTATATTGTCAATCAATCCACGGTATAAAAGCAATCTGAGCTTCGATCGACGGGATGGCGGGGTCCCGCGGGGCACGGACAGAATGACGGAGCCAACGAAAGGGAGAAGGAGAGGCAGCGGGGGTGGCAGAGGGGCTGATAGAGGAGGGGGTGGGTGGAAGAGGACTAGCGGGAGAGAGGGTGGCGGAGAGGGGAGAAGGAAAGAGGAACCGCAGAGCGAGGGTGGAGAGAATAGTGTGCAAACAATTCCCTCTCGCTTCGATGGCGGCCAGGGGTGGAAAGGGGTGGCGGGAGTGTTACTCTCCTCTGGCCGATATATAGCCAATGCTAGCCTGGAAAAACGAAACCCCGCCACTGCGGAACTTGCGGTAAGTAAAAATAATGCGCGGTTAATGTCGCTTCACCACCGAAGGCGGTCCGCGTCTGTTTAGTCGTCGAATACCGAAGCGAGTGGCTTTCGGCTGTTGGGACGGCGGCTAATTCCGGTAATGATATTTAATGGGGGGGGACCGAGTAGAAGTTAATGTTGTCGGTCGGCTCGCGCGTTCGGCTTTAAGCAGCTCCGCCATTCCCGAAATCGATATATGAAAGTAATTATTGCCCGACCGCGTGAAAAGCAGCGTGCGGACGTTGATATTGTCAACCTGATAAGGATCGAGCGAGAAACGGTAATTGTACAACGTGTTGGAACGTGTACTACTTTTCATTCCAAATGAAGATTTGGACCGACTATTTTGAAAGATGTATAAGCCCATGTTTAAAAAAACATTAGGTATCGTATAATTTATGAATAACGTGGTGTAAACGGTCTATTTATATATTTAGTTATTTTTTTAAATGGACTTATACCACTTTCAAAATAAACAGTCAATTTATGAATCACGTTAACATGTAAGAGACGTAGAAATTGTAACGGATATTTTCTGTCCATTTGGATTAATTCCTGACATCCCAGGCACATGACACGCGTGTGTCTGTGGTCAAGGCATCGTGCTCCAATGAATATGGCCGACGGAAGGATATTTCCGAGGATGTTGAAGTAGAAGCCCGGTATCCACTCGAGGAAGTGGCGTGTTCCGTTCACGGGGAAGCCCGGAGTGCTGAGAAAATATATCATTTTGCCGAACGAAAGAGACCAGTGGACGACGATAGTCTTACGATCAGATTGATGTGTCTCTCCTACCTATCCCTTGTTTAAAGACCGCTCTTCCACTTGCCGGGCCGGACAAATGCTCCCGAGAGCACGATATTCCCGAAATATTTGCCGGACTTTTCTATCTTGAGCTTTCGCCTCGAAGGATCTTACCCCCGCAAATCCTCGAGCCGTACGAACGGCAGCAATATGAGATTTGCGGTTGTCCGTTCAAACAAAGCGACGAGGTTGCCGGAGGATGGCTGAAAATTTTTCAAACGAACGTACGTCCGGACTTCGACTTAAAATATTTACAGAATCAAATATCCGGGAGCCTCTGCTCGGAACGCAACGTTCCTGTTGTCCGCTAAAAAGTCAAATTCCATCCCGATCTCATCGGTAAATGCATTTTTACAATTAATTCCAAATATTTTTACCCCCTTAAACCGAAACATCCAAGCTTAATATCCTTTTAAAATTGAGCAGCTAAGCTTCTTTCCATTAAGAGCTCTGCGTAAAAAATGTTCTGCCATTTACGGCGGAGGGTACATATGCATTCTTGGCAATGTTTTAGGTGAGGGTTAGGTACGGCAGATCCCACCCTCCCGCGCTCGGTCGCGATCCCTTAAATCGTCATTTTGCACCGCATAGTCGTCCTCAATCGTCCATAGACGAAATAACGGCGTACAATCGGGGTCAGTCGTCCTTTCGGCAGCTCGCATGAAAACCCTTCTCGTCAAATCGCTTCAAAGTGATCCCCGGGCTGAAGGTCCGAGGCAACAATGCCAAATCCGAGCGCTCGTCGCAAGGGGTGGAATGGACCGAGCGTGGGATCCTGTAAATACATTATCCAGATTTGCCATTCGGCTCTCTGGCGAGCAATCTGCGGTACCTCGGCAAGATCCGGCACGTGCTGGGATCCCACGACGTTTTCCTTTCCTCCATCCTTCCCGGCCTTCCCTTCTTTCGAGCATCGCTTTCCCCGTTTCTTACCTCCCCCTCTTCCGGTCGATCCGCGAACGACGAATCATTGATCTAATTTTCGTCCGATCACTGAATGCATTCAATTGGACGCATACGATATGGTATGCCCAGCGCAAATAATATCTTTGCCCTACTTTTAATTTCATTCGTATATTTAAAATTGAACTGTATTAACAGCTACAAAGTAACAGAACCAAGTACATATATGGACTGTTTATTTGAAAAATAAATGAGATACATCATTTATTATTAACGTGGTGTAAAGGGTTTATTTAAATAATATTTAATTTTTTTAAATACCGATTTACACCACCTTTCAAAATAAACGGTTCATATAAGTTCAATTATTCAGTTCAGATATGTATGCATGTATGATTATTTACAGTTCCCGTACCGGTTTCCATCCTTTCAACGTACATCCTCCACAATCCTCCTTACCTATAATTCATCGAGTTCAAATGTGATACCACGCAAACTCTATGTACATTATTTTGCGTTCGACTTAAGATATCCGATTATGAGAAGAGAAGATCGGGCAAAGGTAAAAGTGAGAAATTAGCGGCGAGAATGTAAGCGTTGCGGAAGAATGTCTTCGTCGATAGGCCCTTCCACCCTCCGCCACCCTTTCGCATTGCGCCCGTAAACTCTCTCACGTATTTATCCACTGCCTCTTTGGCGTTCGGCTCGTGGGGGGGGGGGGGGGGGGGGGGGGGGGCACCGCCCGTGTTTGCGCCGATATTATTTCATTTTCCGCCAGTCCAAGCCACCCGAGACGCCGCGACGGGGTTGGTCACCGACTCTCCCATTGGGCCACAATGGGCGCGTAACCTTATTTGCCGGTGCACGACTGGCTATCCAACCCTCCCGAGTTTCCTTCCTTCCTTCGCCGCGCCGTACCCATACAATGATCCCTATACTCCGACATTGTCCGTCCGAAAGAGGACGGAAAGAGCGAAATTCGCTCGGCTCGCCTGACGTTCGCGCGCTGGGAATTGATTGGCCGCTGACGGATTCCTTCGATGGGGTATGTTGATGACCGTAGCTGACCCGGATGGTTCCTTCGCTGAATAGATCTTACGAGGTTTCGTCAAAATTAATCGGGCGAAATGAAATTTGGAAATTTAGTAACGAAATAATTATCGGATAGGATATCGTGTACATGGTAATGTATAGAACGGTAAGTGTTACACATGTACCATTTAATGCACTAAAAGTGGTTAAAATTAGTTTTTTCCGATATGGGCCCTTTGAAGTAAATAGAAACGATATAATAGTACACGATAGCGAATAATAAAACTCATTAGTTAAAAAATAGAGGACAGAATATTTTTAATTTTCCTCACAATTTTCCATTCATTTCTTTTAGAAGAACAGCACGCAAGCAGTTGATAAGTTGGTTAAATCTGCTTCATTAATATGTCCTCAATTTTGACATACTGCATGATGCTTTAATTGGTACAGTTTATACGAAAAAAAAATGTTCGGCGAGCAAGAATTTATATCTAAGTTTTCCCAGCGTTCGCAAAGATTTTGCGTGCATTTCTCTCAGCAGCATACTAGATTCATATCACGCGCGAGACAGAGGAGTGACGCATTAGAATTGGCATTCCGCGTATGAGAACGTATCCCAGGCCACAGCACGGACCGAGTGAATCGCCCGACTCTGTCCCCGAGATTATCGCGACCATGCATTTCGTCGTCTTTTGAAAAACTCTGCGTCTCAAAAGGGGAACGAACCTCAGGTCAAAAATCTCAACTTCTCCGGCAAAGAGCAACTTCATAATTTTACCGACGTCGCTTAACACTAAAGCTATCAAGACATCAAGGATAATCATGGTAGTTTCAGTGTTAAGCCTCAGAAAATTGCATCACAATTCATACAGTTAGCTATCTCAAAAAAGAATCTGTTAAACCGTAAAAAAAGGAGACCAAGCACGTAAGCATGAAATTGAAACGACAGTTAAGATGACCAGAAATTTCACCGCCTCTATTCAAGTACGCTCTTCCCTCTCATTCTTCCTGGCAAATCACAGCATCCAAAGAAGCTCATCGCCCAAGCAGCCGACCACGCATCCTCAAATTATTCCCAACGACAATTCCGTTCGCGGGAAGCTACGATTCTATAGAAGCGGACGCGAGAAGTGGCCTGCGCGTGGCCATAATCCGGGACACTCGGCCGGAATAAGCAACGAATTTCGAGTTCTATTCTATATTATTACGTCGGATCCGTGTATATAACCGGCGGTAATGCAGTGGGCCGCATTAAAGCGCGGATAAAGCTGCCAGGCGTACAATAACCGGCGCGAGCTTTCGAGAGGACAGCCATCCCCCCCCCCTCACCCCAACCCCCACCGTGTCTCATCTTTGACCCTCTTTCTCTCCCTCCGAGTCCACCCCCCGCGGGCGGCACTCTTTCGATCCTCTCGAGCGTGCCGAGGTGGCCCGCAGGTGGAATCGCATGATTAATGATCCTTCCGGCCGGCCGGCCTTAACCGCCCAGCGCCGACACACTGGAAAGAGATCATTTTATCACGCTCAACGGATTTCGAGGGCCCGACAACGGGGACGCGGCCATTTTTGCGATTCTCGCGCCGGGATGTACTTTTAGACCGGCCACATTCGCCGGCAAGCCGCTTTCTTCCTCTGGATTTCGGCCGGAAGTTTCGTGACTCCGAGGGGTCTGGGATGAAGGCAGGAGAATGGACGCTTCTTTGGTCGTGAGATTAGTATTGCGGATTCGGTCCGAATTCCTCGCTTCTCGCTCGACGAGGGTCAACGAGATGTCTGGGATCGACGAGCGAGTTTGCGGCGGTTTTAAATTCTGATCCGAAATCGTATACCGGAGTCTCGAAGTGGTGGACGCGTGTCCGAGACGCTGATCGTTCGTCCCACGAGAAATTAGAAACGCATCGACCAGAGGTGGACATTTCCAAACTCGCCGGCAGAGTATTCGAGAAGTTCGTACGATGTAATCATGCGGATGTCATTAATATTTCATCGAACGGCGTCGAGAAACTCGCGATCATTCCGATGCGATTACCAACATGCTATCGATGTAACTGAACTTTCGGAACGACTCGAGACTCGGAATAGGTCCATCGCGAAAAATTATATTGCAACTACGTTGTTCCAAGTTGCAGGATTCTATTAGAGTAACGCTTAATTCGGAAAATAGACTCGGGTCGGTGAAAAATATCGTCGAAGCGTTATCGTTTACGTGCAAATCGGCCTCTTCCCGCGGTCGGCCGAAAGAAAGTAAAGCTGGAATTGATTGGGTTCAGTCTTTGGCGAGGCTCCCTCAACACATTTCCCTTTTCCCTTTTCCCCTTTCGGCCTCGCCCGGGCCCCGAGACGGTAAAAGCGGCGTTTGTAAGTGCCGTAGTGGCCACTTTGCGGCTCTCGGCTGCGGGCTGAATTAGAGTTTAAGAGATCGCCCGGCATTGGCAGCCCGATCGTAGAACCAGCGGAATGGTCTCGTTCACGACCGCGGCGGCTCGGCCCTTTCGATACACTTCGAAATCGAATCGGCGTCGATCCCGGGCGTAGGCAAATCAACGATTCCTAGCTCCGAACATCTTTCAATAACACGCAAATAAGGCCTCTCAAATAAAACCAGTCGTAGACTGTACCTAACGCGTACGCACGACATAAGACAAGAAGAAGAAGAATAAGACAAGTAAAACACGTATACAGCAACATTAAAAATGTTACAGAAAAATCTTCAGGACATTTCTTAGATATACAATATCGAATATTAGTTAAAAAATCGAAAAAAATTCCGTTTCGTCGCTGAGAGCTTAAGAAATGCTATGCTTACGGCGAAGTTTATTAAGTCGGTCGTAGCTTAATCGTAGCGCACCCTCCGGCATGGCGTGCCCCATGAAAATAATACCGTTCGAGCCCGAACACTCGCGGCCGGAGTGTTTTCCCGATCGTCCGATTCTGCATTTGCGTTTTATCGCGGCCCGCTACGTGATACTCGGACGTCATGAGGTGTTACGGGCGAAACGAAAAGCGTCGATCGACGGGAGGCCAACGGAGCAACACGAACGACGCATTACTTCGCACCCCCACCGTACACCACCCTCCTCCCCCGACCCACCCCAGAAGTCCTTTTTTCGAATGAGCCGTGGCTGTCGCACGATACACAAAATCAATATATGCCGACCCTGCACAGGCCCGGCATAGATAGCTTGCCATTTTTTTTTGTTCCCCCCTACCAAAAATATATCGGACAATTTTTGTGCATCGCTCAATTTTACTTCGGTTCCGACTGCGACAAGTCGCGAGGCTTAAGCGGTAATATTGTTCGCCGACTGACGCTCTCGAGGCGAGTGCAAAATGTTCATATTTCATATTTCTACACCTGCCCTGCCCGCAAATAAAACCTCGGCAAGCTCGGGCACCTCGTTCTCTGCCGCATATTTATCCAGCTGGGTATTTTCGCCGGCAAAAGAAAGAACGAGAAACGGCGAGATGCGCTGGGAAGAGAGCTTGCGCGCGAGAGAGAGAGAGAGAGAGAGAGAGAGGGAGAGAGAGAGAGACTTGACGACGACTTTCGTCGCGACGCGATATCACTCCGCTAATTAGACATTAGCGCAACAAACAACCTCTAGGTACAGTGTACCATCCTCCTCTCGTCTCCCATCGTCCCTCTTCAACTTTCTCTCCCATCCTCCCTCCCTCTCTCCCTCTCTCTCTCTCGCTCCTTTCATCCGGCCACTTCTACCCTCCAGAAACCACCCCGATTCCCCTGACGAAATGCTCAAGTTACAAATTAACTTGCAGAGGATCATCCGTTTCCACCTCAGCGCGCACCAACGCCCGTTTCGTTGGAGTTCTCTGGTTGGTAGTCGTCATCGTCGTCGTCGTCGGCAGCTTCGTCGTCGTAGTCGTTGGCAAATCAAACGACACGCCGGGAGAGGTTCGAGAAAAAGTCGTTGTTATTGGTCTGTGCCGTTCGCGAGGAAATGGCGATCGGACGGGAGGCCGTGGAAAAACAAATGTTCACTGATGCTCTAGATCGGCTGACGATCTGCTTCCATAATGCGACTAATGTCGGATAGGTGTGACAGATATAGAGCACATAAGATTTAAGGTAGATCGATCATATCTAAAAGCCCATTTAGATACGAAGAATAATATATTATAGCTTTATAATCGGTTAACTATGCACTAATGTGCCTTACGAATTTTTCTATTTTTTATTTGAACATTGCGGATAAGTGAATGCAAAAGTCGGATGTTTCAAGTATTGATACAGGGCTCTTAAAAGACTTTGGTATATAAATGTTCAGTTGAGCTTCATTTAGGAATGTTCCTTTAATTATGTAACCCCCTAAGATCCCATTCTTAATAATTGTACAACATCCGGCGCGAAATAGGGCGCGTGCGCGACTTTCCACACATAATCAACTACTCGCATCCAGAGACTTTGGTACATAGATGCTCAGTTGAGCTTCATTTAGGAACGTTTCTTTAATTATGTAATCGCCTAAGATCCCATTCTTAATAACTGTACGACATCCAGCGCGAAAAGGGACGCGCAGCCGAGATTCCACGCATAATCGACAGACTTTCGTATATAGAAGTTCAGTTGACCTTCATTTAACAACGTTTCTTTAATTATGTAGCCGCCTAACATCCCATTCTTAATAACTATACGACATCCGGCGCGAAATATAACGCGCAGCCGAGATTCCACGCATAATCGACTGCGCAACGAACCGACACAATACGCACAATACAGATGTTCGGGAACAGAAAGTGCATAGGGCAAATTCCAGGAAACGACAATCGGACCCGGCAGAGAGCTCTCTCCCCCGGGGATCGTTCGAATCATCGACGAAATCATATTCCTGTAATGCCTGGCATCGATTATTTTCCGCTCGGCGAGCACGCGTCTACGCGAAATAACTCTGTCAAGGAGGAGAAAGAATTTTCAGAACTCGACGAAGGTGGGCCTCCTCCGACGCCGCCTCCTCCTTTCTATTGAATGATATCGCGGTACTACAGGTATTAAATTCTTCGCAACGAGAACGGTGACGTAAAAGAATATTGCATACTTCATCGTGCCGTCCCGCGCGGGCCCGACGCGGGAAAGATTGAATTTTATTATTGTCGCGATCCACCTGCGCCCCGCGCTTTTCGTCAAACCGATCATAAACATCGGCCCCAACGTTAATACAGAGTGCATCCATTGTCGGCAGCTAGGTATCGCGTCGGCCGATCGAGAGTTGCGTCACGCCATTAGGAAGCTGCGCGAACGAAAATTGGTATTCGATATCGATGCGAGATCTTAGCAACAATGTGAATTTTTTTGCAACATGTATTAACTACTGAAGATTTCTGTTATATTTCTCGTTTCGATGCTTACGACACTGGTTGCCGTTTGTAAGCACATCGGACGGAGTACACTGGTACCTTCATCGAGTTAACGCTGAACAAAATTTTCGTAAATGAAATAGTTGTCGAATAAAAGGTTATTACGGAAAAAGGTGAGACGAGCAATTTCGAGCGGGCCGGGTAAATACGCTGTTAAATCGGTAATATGAAAATTGCGTTATTTATTCATTTCGTTACGGGAAGGTGAATAAAAGTAAAAATACCGTCGATTTCCCGGAACCTTTGACTCCGGCCACCTTTATAATCAGCGACGCGCGTCATAAGCAAGATCCGACCGAGTTCCCGCCGAGACGCGGGAATTTCGTTACTCGTTACTCGCTATTATCGCGCGCGATAAAATCGCGAAATTTCCCTCTTCCCCGACTTAGCTGCCACCCCCATCCCCTGACCCCGGCAGCGTCGGTAGCTCAGTTTATTTTCGCGTTGAAACGATTTATCGTCTCTGAATTATCGTTACCCAAGGGGGCAGCGAGCGATTTTTCCCGCCGAACTATTAAACGCCGGGTATACGCTCGCCTATTATGCTTAGCGTAGCCAGCCAGCATAATTTTCTGCCGTCTCAGTGCTCGCCGGGGGCGCTCCGCGGATTTCATAACGAGTAAACAACATATTACAGACGAGATGTCGACGATTTTCTCGCTTCGAGGCTGGCCGAGCTTCATCTCTCCTCGAACGAAGGTCTACGCAGCCTCGCATTTCCTCGTTCAACGATCGCGACCTGCCCGGGTCAACGCTTCCTTCATTCTCGATGCGAGGCAGAAGCCGAGGCCTAACGACGCGGCGTTCGTTAGAGGAAGGAATTACGCAAGAAATCGGAAAGTAATGAGCTCTCCCGGCAATACATGACACTCGCCTGCCGATCCCATGGTAACGTCATCCAAGAGGACATTCTTTCTCTCCCGCGGGACAGGGGCCTGAGTTCTAAACGCTGCCACGAGACAGCCTGGAGGGGCTGAATTAAGTAGAGCGGAAAAATAAAGAGGCGGCGACAAAAGAAATAAGGTAATTAGAGGAAACAAAACGTCGGATGGTCAGACGCTCGCGTCACTTCGAGATCCGAAACATTGAACGGAGTTGACATAACAAATAGGCAAATCGGCTGTGAGAATACGACGAAGAATGATATGAGAGTGAACGTGTAAGAGTCGGGAACGCACAAGTTCTGGAATGGTCAGATGCTCGCGTCGTTTCGAAATTTGAAACATTGAACGGAGTTGACACAACAAATAGGCAAATCGGCCGTGAGAATGTGAAGAACAAAAATGATATGAGAATGAACGTGTAAGAGTCGAAAACGTACAAGTTCTAGAAAGGGTCAAGAAATCGACCGCCCAAAATCCTCTATCCCAAGATACGCTTTACACGCCCGGCTTATCCAGGAGGAACGGTAGCGCGTATGGCGCCAGAATTAAAAGGCGACCGGATTCTTATAATTAGAGGAAACAAAACATCGAATAGTGAAATACTCACGTCATTTCAAGATCTGAAACATTGAACGGAGTTGACATAACGAATAGACAAATCGGCCGTGAGAATGTGAAGAACAAAAATGATATGAGAATAAACGTGTAAGAGTCGGGAACGTACAAGTTCTAGAAAGGGTCAAGAAATCGACCGCCCAAAATCCTTTACCCCAAGATACGCTTTACACGGCTTATCCAGGAGGAACGGTAGCGCGTATGGCGCCAGAATTAAAGGGCGACCGGGTTCTTATAATTGGAGGAAGCCTCGGCCCTCGGGGTGTGACGGTGTCCTGGCAACAGAGCCTTCGGCCGTAGACACGAGGAATAGAACGCAGAACACGCTCCGAGCGCGACGAGGACGGAAAACGAGCGCTGACTTATTCGTGAGAGACAAGGCGAGGAGTGCCGAAGCGAGGTCGGGTCGAGCATCGGGAGGACAGACTCTGGGAATAAGCCAAGAACGTAATAGGACAATACACGCCGAAAGAGAGCGACGAATGACAAAAGGAGACAGTGAGGGGGGGTGGACGTGGCGGCAAGATAAAAAGGGACGCAGAAATCGAATGTTCCATCTACTTCTAACCTTTCCTCCCTGCAATCGCCCCTTCGTAATTAACCCCCATTACGGTTGTTTTCTGTTGCTTACTCCTCCGCACTGATCCCCCCGCCCGCCCCAACAATTTCTACCTTCCACCCCTCGACCATCCGCCATCCTCTTACCACCCCCTCCTCCCTCCCACCCTCGGCTCGAGGCCAGGAAAGGATGGCAGCCGCTCGTTTGCCGAGAAGGTATCGGCGCGCAGCTAGTTTATTATTCTTCTAATGGAAGGCAGCAGCGAACGTCGTCGTTTTAGTCATCGTTCTCACGCCTCCGCTACCTCTCAAACTCCTAATTATCGCCGAGTTCGTCTCCGCTCTCGGCCCGAGAGAGGGAGAGTGACGAAGAGAGAGAGAGAGAGAGAGAGAGAGAGAGGGAGAGAAAGAGAGAGAAGTCTCTCGCGAATATCCAGGAAACGGACCCTTGCGGGAGGAATCTCGGAGTCGGGGATCAGAACTGAACGGGATAATTAGGATTATGACGAGTGGCGCGAGTTACGGCTGAGGACGCGGATCGCGAGTTTGCTTCGCGGAGCCTGAACGTTTTCGCACCCTTCGCCGGAGAGGCCTTCGGAAGAAGATCGGGAGACGATGGAAATAACTTGGCAGATACTCTAATTACCTGCGGTAGTCGGCTGAGCGAGACGATACGGGGAGGGCAGCGTTTAGAACAAATTTTGCACCCTTCCAATGTCAGGTTCGCTTATCGAACATACCAAAGTGCGACACTTAACATCTTCGAGTCGACCCGTACGATACGGTTTGTTGCAGCGAGTGGGTTGAAAGCGTAATTACTTCGGTTTCGACAGCGATGACGCTTAGCGGGACAGTCTTAAGAGTGGCGAGTGTAACGGATGCCGCGAGGCGGAGGACAATTAAATTTTCGCCAAATTCCCGCGCGAGCGGCGCTGCCTCCGCGACGGGACGCAACGAGTAATTCGATTGCAGCACGAAACCCGTCTCAATCGCGAAATCATTTTCCAGCCGCCGACGCACGTCTCGAGAATCCTGCAGGAACGATTGATGAGTTCCCGGAAACCGATACGGTTCGCCAAGTCTTGCGAACAATTAAGGTCGCCGCCGGGATGTATCGGAAGCTGCGCTAGAAGCGCGCGTTTCTACTCGTGCAGGAACCCGAACACAGGTTACACACCCTGTATACATACCTACCCTACATAGGCTTCTATAGATGTGTATACAGATGCCTACATAGGTATGTATCTACGCGTATATATAGATGGAAATATACGTGGTCGGAGAAATATATGTAGACGCGCCCAGAAACGACGCTGATAGCGATGTGTAGGTGAGACGTATATACACGGAGAAACGGCGATGCAATTAGCAATAATCGAGTGACTTCGACTTATCAGCGCTCGCGGCACATCAAATCACCCTCGACGTATTCACCGGAATCGGGGGCGCATTATTAGCGGACTCTCGTCGTTATTAATACGGCCCGTTTGAGCTTCCAGCGATCCGGAGCGGCGAGGAACTATCGTCCTCCGCCTTGTAGGACTGAGGGGGGAGGGGGGAGGGAGGGGGCCTCGTGCGGGCTACGCAAATCCGACGACGCACCAGTTAGCGTTGTCCTTAGCGGCGACAATCCGATTACAGGTAGACACGATGCAATTAGTTGCCGAGCCAGCTACGGCGGCAGGCATATAATTTTCGTCGTTTCCCGGATCGCAGCCGTTTCCGGAAATACGGATGTTGACGCCGTCGCGAACGGGAAAAATAGCCTACGGCGGACGAAGCGCGCTGTAGAGTCAGAGAATCTTGTAATATTTCACCGTGAAGTGATTTTCGGCAGAAAATGTTTACTTCGGTGCACAGCGATGTGAACTGAGTTCGGAAGTTCAGTGAGGGATACGGGGAGTTTTGAAGAGAATCGTTTAATATACTTCCGCAGGAATATGGAACTGTGGATGTAGAACAGAGGAGCGTAAAACTTTGACCATAAGCGGGCAGAGTGGCGGAACCGTGGAAGGACGCGAAGTTGAAGAAGACGACCTTCTCGAAGTCCGGCCGAGAGCGTTTCCGGGCGGCGGGTATTTAAACATGACGGGCGCCATGGACAGAAGGAGGCGGCCGAGGGATGGGGTGGGAGGTGGAGGAGGATGAGGGCAGCGAGAGGGTGGCAAAGGGAGGCAAAGGGAGGTGACCGTGCCGGTGGAGCGACGCGAAGCGCCATTACTATGCAAATAGATTCGGAGTGACACGACGAGAATGGGCTATACACCTCCAACCCCGTCCACCCCCATTCACCCCCCCCACCCAACCGCCCCCTGCCAGCCTGCAGCACCTAACTGTCGCCCGCGAGGACACCATTTAATAGTGTAGTTTCGCACGCCCCTTCCACCCCCTCTCCCAACTCCCTCTTCATCCCATTCATCCCTCTCGGCCTCGCTCCTTCTTTCTCACTCTATCCACTACCCCAATACGGGTAATGAAATTGTCCATGCGCGAACCGGTGTGCGGCTCGTTGCGGGGGGCCGAGCGGGGGGTGTTCGGCGAGGGTAGGGTAGGTAGAGGGTGGAAGAGGGTGGATGAGGGTGGAAGAGGGCGAAAGAGGGTTAGCGGGAGGCCGCCTGATGGCAGGGAGGGGGTGGCGAACGTTTGTTCTGCGATCGAGCGAATACGTCGTTGCGTGCCTTTTGCGCGCTGAGCCAGATTCACGAGGATTTAGCTGGAATTTCAGGTACACGAATGGTACAGCGTATAGCGAGCCGTGTGTGTCCATCCGTGTTTGTATATACGGAACGCGGCGGGCATGCGCGTGTGCGTCGGCGTATGATGGCTAGTGGAAATATTAGGTGGCTGAAAAGTCCCCCCCCCCCACTCCTCCCCCTCCCTCTTGTGGCAGGATCACCCTCGATTGGCCGAGGATGGAGATAAAGTTGATTCACGCACGACGAATGTTAATAGAGCGACTGGGTTTAAGGAGCAACGAGACGAAAGATAACGTGCGTGACGCGTGAGGATCGAGGGGGGTGGGATGAAAAATTTGAGAGACAGGAAACCTGGGAGAGAAGGGGTTGAAAGGATCACGGGCGATGAAACAAATATCACGGGAGTGAGCGATTCGCAAGCCCCGCGCTTGTTTACGCCTGTCTATTTTTCGCCTCTCGTATTTTTTCAAAGCTCGAGTGTGTTCTTTCTATGAAACTGTGTTGATCCCCGAGCCTTCCTCTTTCCCTCTCTCTCTCTCCCTCTCTCTCGTATTTATCTGGACACCTTGCGTTGCTTCACTGCGCAAGCGAGAAAAGCTCAACGCTGAGAGATGAAGTTTATGACGATTTAAGGATGATGACAATAGGACGATTAGAGCCGCATCAATGGCACTCGACTTATAACCATCCGATCTGCTGTACAAGAATCGAAAGCAGCTTTGAAAGCACTTGAGGGCCGGAGTGAGGGAAAAAATCTGCGAAGGGCACTTGGAAGCGCTTGAAAAACTGGAAACGATAAACGATCATAATACACTCAAATTTTCATAATTTCATCTTCGCTTTTTTAATGCTACAGATTTGTTCATTTATTTGATTAAGGTGTAAGTATGTCTTGGCGGGCGAAGATTGCCGCGCGTTCCATAAATGAAAATCGTTTGCCGGAAAGCCGTCTAATTCAGAAAAAGACGGTGGGGGCGCAAAGGGTTTAATGAACGATCATCCCCCCGCCGTTAAGAATTCCCGTGGCGGCCGCCTCGCGAGAGGAGAATCTCGCGTATAGCTTCTCATTTTCAGCCCTCGTCGGCAGTTAAAGTCGCGCAGATCTGTATTCATTTCACTCGTACCGTTTAACGGCCCGATACCGTCGGCGGATTGCTGTCATCATCCTTAATTCTCGTTACCCGCTAATTTTATAAGCGTGTCTCCCAAGATGCAGAATTCGCCGTGAGCGAAGGAAGTAAAAGATCACATTTTCCTCTCAACTGTCTGACTCGGTCTGACCGAGTTAGCCTCGATTTTTCCGTCCGCACAAAATTGATCGATAAGAGAGCTAAGATTGGAAGGGTCCGTTGGACAAAAATAACAAGCTCCGTCGCAGACTCACCCTGTTCATCCCCCCCCCCCCCAGAGCATCCTTGCGCGAATATTAGGCATGTTAATAACACGGACCATGCAAAGGCGCAGGGTCGCTCGCGCATAATATAGAACGACGGTCGATTTATTACAGTCGAAGCTGTAGACAGCCTACTAAGTGCTGAACACGTCCCGTCGGAAGATTGATGTTTCTTCGGTTTGCGGTTCCGAGCCGAGGTCGAAACACAAGCGCAAGCCACAACCGCGGAACACCCCATCGGTTAACCCTATCGTCATATCAAAATACGATTAGCCCTCCTCCGACCCTTGCGGGGGTGAAAAAGGGGTGAAGAAGATAGCGCCGCGGATAAACACGGCGGAGAACTTGAGGGTTGAGGAGGGGGTAGAAGGGTGGGTAGGGAGAGGGAAGAGAAGTGGAAATAAAGCGAAACAGAGAGTCGAGAGTGTGAAAAGACGAGAAGGGAAAGACGAAACGGCAACTTTTTTCCACCCCCTCACCCTCCCAAACCCCCCTCTCCGCCTCGTTATCGATCAATGTAGGTCGGGGCGCGGGAGAGGAAAAAGCCCGTGGATGGAAAAGCCTCAAAGGCTCCGACGCCTCGTAATTGGGGATTTTCTTCCTTTCGAGGGAGGAGGAATTCTGAAAAGTCCGAGGAAGAATGTTCGAATATCAAAGGAGGGCGCGCCTCCTCGCAGCCCCCGGGACGAGAAATTACGAATTGCTATCGGAGACGGAGTAGCGTCGCAAGAGTAGCCCGTTCAAACGCCAAAGAGACCCAACCTCCGACCTCCGCCATCCCCCGACGGCCGGAAGGACAATAATGTAAAATATTACGGCGCCTCAATCGCGATTTTTCGACCATTACGTCGAGCTCAGTGTCAAAAGAAGGATCCTGGCACAATTAAGCCTGAAAACCTCCGAAGAACGAATAGGTAGAAACTATGAATGATTCGATCATGAAATATTATCATATAGTTATTGGACTTTAATTGTTATCATAAAATACGACGAGATAAACGCTGAATAAAGAGGTAGTTTTGAGTCTTGTCGATTCAAGACCCAAAAGGGATGTAGCCATAAAAATGATCGAAAAATGTCGAAAGGTATATATATATAATACCGAATAAGCAGAGGTAGAATATAGTCAACCTAACTGAGACTGTAAAAAGGCGGTAAGCGCAGTTACCTCCCGAACGATTTCAATTCCCGCTAATTATCCGTCTTCGGAAGTGAATCGATAACGGGCGACAGCGATCTCGGCCGTTTCCTTTTTAAGCGGCCGACGTCGAAGGGGGTGACTCGCCCCCGCCGCCACCCTTTAACCACTTAGACGGGAGGCATTTTTTCCGCGACTGACAGTTCCGCTTAGTATTCCAGACCGCGTGCCCGGCAGTCAAGACGATTAATTATGCCGGTTAATTATCTCACGGCGACTAATTTTGTATCCGCTGTTTACGATTAATCATGCGCCTTGTCATGCGGCAAATAGCGCGCGGATGGACCGGATGGCGCGGAGAGGGGCTCGGCTGTTTGGGCGTGAACCGCTTTCGGGATACCTTTTTGACGTAGAAGCGCGCTTACCGTCGTCGAATGACATTAATCACGATTCTACGAGCGCGAGACGCCTCTCAGGCCCAAACTCGATTTCGTCCGCTTCCGACGAAAATATCGGCGGACGTTAACATCTGCTACGGGGGAAAAAGGAATACGACCTTCATAACCTTATAAACAGCAATCGTACTGTACCTAAAAAGCTCCTACACTGGTATATGACTACTGCTACAGAATATACAGGTTAAATAATTATGCATCGAAGACTACAATAAGCTTTTCACTTTGAATGTTTTCCTGCCAGTCTATTAATTCGTTCAGTGTTCATTTTTATAATATAGAATTGTATCAATATATGGGCCGTATATTTTGAAAGTGATGAAAGTATAACTTAGAGAAAAATTAAATATCACATAAATAAAAAGTTTACACTACATTAATCATAAATTACATGATATCTCAATTTTGTTTAAATATCGACCTACACCACTTTCAAAATAAACGGTTCACATATGTTTGCTGGTATGCTAAGTGGTAGCAACTAAGTGAATAATAGAGACAAAGAATCAATTCCATTTATCCTTCCAATGTACAACATATGCTAATAATGACCAATTTCAGAACATATCCTTGTCGACTTACAGCCCCCATCATTTGCAGCCGAGCCCATTACCCTCACTCCCCCAACCCCATCGCAACCCCCCGACATCCCGGAATGACCCGCGATCACATTTTCGAGCGACCCTATAAGAAGTCGAGCGTCCGGCACAATGCTCCACCCTCCCGCCGTTCGTCAAAAGCTCCCGGCGCATATCTCCACCCCCCCCCCCCCCGACACCCCGATCGAATATCGATCACCCGCAATGTAAGACGTCGCTTCAAAGCGGAACTTTGCGAAGTGCTTCGCACCCCGCGGAGATACGTTTCGGCACCTCGCAGCGAGGACAAAAGCGTTGACCGATCGTGCATAGACCGGATTCCGAGAAGCGGACTCCTGAGTGACCGGAGGAGAAGGAGAAAGAGGCAAGTTCAGTGTAGAGTGTACTGAAGAGAGAGAGAGAGAGAGAGAGAGAGAGAGAGAGAGAGAGAGAGAGGGAGGCAGAAAGAGGGAGGGTGAGTCAGGGGAGGATTATAGGGAGGAAGGCTGGCGAAAGAGAAGGTGAGAGACGCGGAAAATGAAGTCGACTCCTCCGGCTCCAGACCGGAGGCTGGCGCCAGTCTGACGCCGAGCACCCCCTTGCGTCCACCCCCTCTGACCCCCGCCAACCCCCTGCCACCCCCGCGCAGCACCTCAGTCACCCAATCCGCCCCCTACCGTCGCCCAATGTCCAAGATATCCGAGACGAGCGCGACACCCTGATTAAAACGGCAACTCCGGGATATCGAGCTCTCATGGCGCCTTTTCGACGCTTTTTTTGTCCTCTGCCGAGAACTTGCGGATCGTCCACCGGGATGGGCTGGAAAGTTTGGAGGAATTTTACGGGCGGAACGAGGGCCGAAGGAGGTTGGCAGGTTTGAAAGAGAATAGTTTGGGGCGGTTAGAAATTACGTGTGAAGAGTGGATGAGTTCAATTTACTGGCTGCTAATTGTGACGATTGAGGGAAGTGGTAATTCCTCGGTGCGTTAGCCACCAGCACCCAGACTGCCACTGGCTCAGGATTGATTCAATTCAATACAAACTTCACCTATCTGCTATCTTCGTAAAATAGGAAACAGTCGAAGAATCCGATGAATAAACATATACGGTCCATAACGCCAACGAAAAGTATAAAGTAAAGGAATAAACCTTCCGTATATGCAACATAGATACACTGTACCGTAACTCTATGTCTTTCGACAAACTTTAATCGTCCTTGTCCACTATACGTTGGACAAACATCGTAAGTGCAATATCGCCATGTTGGACGAATAAAGCGTACGCGACGCTCGCGTAATTGGTCGCGCAAATTCGGTACTGATATCGGAATTCGGCGCCGGCCTAAGTGAATGATAAAACGAAACAACGGAGGAAGGTAAGCATGCCGGGGAACTGCATTATGCCGACTGCCGGCCCGTATAATTCGTGCGAACGTGACGCGAGAGGCACGAAAACAACGTACGCCATTCATACGGAGCGGAACCGCAGGCAATTCGCAAACCGAGGCCGGTGGACAATAGTAATTGTTTATCGGCATCATACGCGAGAGGATCCGCGCGTCGGCCGCGATAATGAAATTTGGAATGCCCGGCATTTTCCAATAACAATCGGATATCGTCCGCTCCCTTTGACGAAAAATCGTCATAAGCCATCGGCGTAATAAGGTCGCCCGTCCGTGTAACTTCATTGAACAACGAATGAATGTACAATTACCGCCGACGGGCTAACGGCGACAAATTCAACCCCCTTCCTTAATCAAACATACTCATAGGCTACCCGTAAGCTTCTTAAACCAGCTTACAAATAATATATTTAACCCTATCTGCATATATTGTGAAAAATTGGTGCTAAGAAATCATCGCCTTTGACTTTCTATATCGATCAGCAAAAAAACGACCGCAAATCGAGGACCATTGCCTAAAAAGACCCTCTGTCGAGAGGAAAGGGCTGCAAAGGGGTAAGTACAAGGGTGGTGGGAGGCAATTCGAGATCATCGGCCCCGCCTAACGCGCGGCACACGCACACGCGCGCACACACGAGGTTCCCAACACTGGCGCACGGAGTGCCAGGTACGTGGGTATACGTTATGTTTGCACTGTAATTTTCCACCCAACTCGCCGGCGCTCCCGGTCGACGGCCACCCCGTAGACCACCCCGTAGACCACCCCGTAGACCACCCCATAGAGCGGACTCCTCTCGTCCAGGCCTCACCCCACCGCGAGCCCAACCCCCGTCCTCGTCCAACGACCATAACGCTGAAATAACACCCCAGGCGACCGCCCGCCGTGCACTCGTGGGATGTGAACGCCTCTCCGCACACACGTACGTCCGACGCACACGCACACCCTCCCGCCGAAGCGCAGGGACGTATCGCGTGAGAACGTGTCAGGCAGTGTAGGAGAATGTATCAGGCCGAGAATGTGATCGCGCCGTGCGTGAAACCCTACACCGACGCGGAACGCTTCCGTGTGCAGGCAGAGGGGTGTACGCGCGTGTACGTGCGCGTACGTGAGTGGATTGTTTGCGTGTGCCAGTGGAACGAACTGTGTCCCGAAGTGTTTGGCTGGCGCGCGTCGAGGTCCGACGCGTGTTATTTATATAATTGCTCAATAGCCTCAATTACGGGCCTTATTCAATCATAATCATCCTCCGGTGTTATTTGCGGACAAGCCCAGCTGATTGTAAGCACTCGATGCTCGCCACTTGCCGACGTCGACGACGCGTGGCGTCGGCCTCGACGTCGAGCACCCCCCGGCGATGAACTCCGTCTACGTCTCTCTCTCTCTCTCTCCTCTCTCTCTCTCTCTCTATGCTGTCTATCTCAGTCCATCACCATCTCCATTCCATTCTCACGGCAACCCACTTCATTTGACCCGATGCACCTAGACACTGTCGGCAACTCGGCAGACCGACGCTGAACGATCGACTTTGAACACTGTTTCGATGATAATGTCGGACTGATCTTGCCTGGACTCCAATCTCCAGCTTCGAGTCTTTCGGAATTATGACTGGGAGCGAGGTGTGTCACGATTAATGTTTAAACAGGTTTACGGATGTATATACAGGGCATATGGTTCGTAAAGGGAATGTACTTGAATTTCCGTTCCGTTGTATCAAATATATCATAGCTGCTGTAGAATAGCACAACGATGTCAAGTTCGAAATAAAAAGCAGTTTTTACAGTTCAATTCAACCGAGTCCGAATTTTTTCCGTTTTTCCGCTCTGCTGTAACTTCAGAAGTGGTATCGTTCCTTAAAAAATGTACTCTAACATCACATTTGGATAGAAGTAAGCTCTCAAAATTAACTTTCGAAAACTACAAATCCCAATTAAGATTTAGTGATATTATTACAAAAACATTAAAGGTTGTAATGCTTAATGTAATATTATTGAAAAAATGTTAATTATGATTGTAGAAAATTCTTCATAAGGACATAAAATAAATGTCGAAACGTGGAAGACACACCGATCTTTCCTTGGTCTTACACACGCCGAAAATATCGTACTTTTCATACAAGGACAGACCAATCTTACGAATACCATATATATATATATATATTTACAGTTCAATGTTAGTTGTACGATATTAACGTATCGACATTGAGCGCAATACAGAGAGTGGAAGTCGACGGAGGCGGAGAGATCATAATAAAAGTTGCCGGAACCGCATTACTTTTTCCTCCCGCATCCGCCGAACACCTTCAGCAAATTACATACACGATCGGCCGCACTTTCGTACGCTTCCCAGAAGCGAGTAAGTCAGCGAAGCGGAACGGCGAGAGGTAGACAACCCCGTCGCGCTAAAATGGAAGCGAACGTGCGCTATCTGAGGAGTCAAGAGAGAGAGGGAGAGAGAGAGAGAGAGTGAGGAGCGCGTTACGGATCCAAAGTAAAGTGCACGTCACCCACTTTCCGCCCCCGGGCCACCCCCCGCCGCCACCCCCGGCGAGCTCATTCGCGTCGGCAGCCTGGCGCAAAACTGGCAGCCTGAGAGTCACCGAGTCGTTATCGTCAGGCTAAGATCTGAGCAGGCACTTTTCGCCGCCACATCCTAATTCCGCGAAGAGGATGAAACGGGCGCGATTGGCCGAAAAAAAAAAGCTCGCCGACAACGTGCCCGCGCAATTTTTGCTCAGACGCCAGCGCAATTTTTGGCCGCGACGCGTTACGCACGATAGCGGCGGGCTTTTCAAACAAACCGTTGGAATATTGCGGACAGCACTTGGCGGGAGGGAAAAACGTTAAGGGAAAAAGTGACGCGAGTCATTGGCGTGGACTTGCGTAAAATTTACGTCATGAGTGGATCTAAGCGAGGCAGAGGCGTTAGGTGGGTAGTCTACATTACGTTACGTTAAATAACAAAACTCTTAGTCTTTATTTCGTTACGGTGGCAAGCGTCAAAGTAAACTCCTGATTCATGATCCTCGAATTTCTTGCTCGGGTCACTTTCTTTATTGCCGGCGCAAACAATGATTAATCGCGGCAAGATTGCAAGATTACCGTTGTCAGCCATTTTCGGGTGACCGAAGGACACGGCTAATCGGCGCGTCCGCGAGATTGAGGGCAATAAAGTCTGCGAGCCCGCGGGGGCGAAAATATTGTCCACCGCGCCTAGGGTCATTCCGTTATTTCGGTAATTTTGTTTAGAGAACGATCCCACCAAATATTTGTGCCGCGCCGCCGAGGGGCAGAATGAAAGGACACTCTGCAAGGCGAGTCTCGACATCCATCATATCCGTCATTTCCTCCCCCTACCGCAGCCCTTGCAACCCTTCCCACGGCCATGCCGTCGTCCGGCCACGGAATCGGTTTTAAAGCGAAGTGGCGAAACTTAGCAGCCGACTTTGATAAAACGAAACCGAACGCGACGGATAAAGATGGCCGGCTACGCCGAAATGAGCGACAAGACTTTCTAATAAACAAGAGACAGCGTGACGAGCAGGGCAACCCCCCCCATGCCGACGACAGACCGTAATATTCGTCCCGCAAAGATTGCGGGGGCTGAACAAAAAAGGAGGCTGGCAACAAAAGGGAAGAATTATTCATCATAAAGTTCGCCACCGAGAGCGGCGGAGAACGTTGCTGCATTTTATTTTATTACCCCGTATATACCGTTCCGACGGCTCGGCTGGTGGGGGAACGGCGGGAGGGTCGAAAGAAGGTGGGGGTGGGGCGGCTCTTATCGTGCAAAAACAGGCAGAAGGTAAAGTAAAGAATTCCCGTGAAACGCACCTTGACGAACGATAATAAGAGAGAAACAGAAAGGGAAGGTCCGGTAGGTGGGCCCCGCTTGTAAGGAGGAAAGCAGAGTTCCTCTTTAGTTAACTTAAAAATACACCTCCCCCACGGCGGTGCGAGACATCTAATACCATTCGCAGACGTCGCGGGACAGGGGTGGCAAACATTCCAGCCCACCCCCGTGCAATTCTCGGACCCCTGTCATTCGGCCAATTACACCTTAACGATACGCGCCTGATCTGTTGTCATGCGAAGTTATCAATCTGACGTGCGTGTCATAATCACCTCCTTTACGCAAACCAAACCATATATAAAAAACAGTCGCTCTTCAAAATGGAATTAGCGTTCATTACGTCCGAAAAAAACATTTAGTTCGATCAAGAATTTTTCTCAATTTAATACGGACTTTTATTGAGTTTTCTCGGTAAACTGAGTTCCGAAATTGCGTACAGTGTCGGATCGCAATTATTAAGTACTGAACTCGCCCTCGAGCCCAGAACTCACTAATCCGAAGAACTCTCCCTTCACCGTGATCAATTACCGTCGGCCAACGACCGTTGACATTGACTCTGACAACGATTAAAAATGATCCCGCTCTAGATTACACGGCGCGCCCCGACGATCGAATCTTACTTTTATTTCGACGCACGGGGCTGGAAAGAGAAGGAAAACGAAAGGCAACGGAAGAGAGGGAGAGAGACAGAGGGCGAGGAAGAGGGCAAAAAAAGGAGAAGCCTTCGACCATTTCAACAAAGCACTTTTCTAATTGTTTTCGACGACGCCCCGATCACACGTACGCACTCGCACCGACGTGCACGCACGCGCACGAGCGTGGAACACGCGTTGGCGGACCGTTGGAGGGGGTGTGGATAGCGACCCTTTTAAATTGTCGAACAAATGGATGAAACTCTTACCGGCCGCCGGATGGGTTGAGGTTTTTAACCTGGCGTGCCTGCCGCGGAACCAATTGCTTGATTGCATTTATCCACGGCTCTTTAAAAGGAATAAAATCGTATCGCGAATTGGCCCGTGACGTACGGGACCGTGTTCACGCGCTTGATCTTTCAGGATTACAGGCCCGCCGACGTGTGCGATCGTGCGTGCGCTCGGAGGAGAGAAGGGAAGGTCGGCGGAAGGGGTGCTGTGGGAGGGGTGGAAAGGGCTGGAAACGGTGGCCGCAAATTAAATGAAGCGCTTCGGGAGACAGTGGCTATATATTAATGGCGAAGCCTTTTAATGCCCTGACTCTCGCACGTTTCTCAGCGCTCAGCGTGTCGACTTCTAATCTTTGAACTCCTCAACAATTATTTCAGTTAAATAATTCTGTCGCTAGTCACGAAAGTGGTCTAAGGACATTGGTCAATTGTCACAAGGATTAATCATTTGCGGTCGATGCCGGTGGCATTCCCAAGTTCTCGTAGAAGTTTATATTTTAGTTTATCATAAATACTATGAAACACAACAAATCAGTTTCAACAAATATCTGGGCGTTTAATATTTATGTATTGACTTTAAATCGCGTACGGAAAAGTAATTGCAAAATCCTAAACTTATTTCGATCCGCTGGCAGTCCCATCAGTGAAATCTACTGACCGCAAAGTGTTAAAGCTATTCTGTATTCGTTCATCATAGACCACTTTCCGGCAGTCTGTAACACGCACAAAGATTGCCATTCTAAAATCACAATTTTTCTTCTGTTCATTCCATACATTTCGTCGAAGCAGCGTCCGAGAGTCACTCTCGACTCAGCCGCGGAAATGAAAGAATGTAAGCAAACCCAGCGTCTTCCGCTTCCCGAGAAACGAGCCGCGCGCACATTCGTACACCGAACGAAAGCAGCCGTAATAATTAATGCCGCCTTTAGCGAGCGCCGGCGTCGGGACGCGCGGACGCGAAGCGCGACGTCGCCGATCGCTAGGTCGAATTCGCAGCGAGATTAAACGCAAATATTTTTCCTGTCGCAATTACCCGCCTAAGGAGCGTCGGGAGTTTTATTGTCCCGCGCTGCGGCTCGCAACAAGGCGAACGCTTCCAGGAACAACCCCTCCCCCCCCCCCCCCCAATCCCGCCACCGTGCGTGCATGTAAATTGACACAGAAATTGAGGACGCGCGTAAACACGCGTTCGGTCAAGCGTCGACCGACGCCGAGTGAGATTCGTCGCGCGTCGAATGATTGGCACCATTGTTTTCCTCTCACTTCCCATCGGTTTACGATCGAACGGAAAAGCAAAAAAATTCGCGCGGTACGAACTGTCAGGAAGACGAACGTTGGACGTTAGTTAGGCTACGAAATAAACGTTGGGGAATAGGGAGCGAGGTCAGTGCGGTTCAACCTTTGGCCTTCGCTCGATTGCGGAGTGGGACTGAATTCGAGAATGCATCCGGAATACAGTGGATCTTTATAGTGCGAGCGGATAATACGGAAAAGTACTCTGGGGACGTGTCTCGGTTGACTTTACACACGAAATGCACTTTGGATATAGGATCAGCCGGCCGTTGTATACAATTCTCGGGCGTATTGCGCACTGGCGCAGTTTATGTCTTTTCGCCGACCGACGCATGCGATTCTCATGTAAATTAGCGTGCTACAATTTTTAATAATTCAGGATTTAGTCGTACTTGTTAGTTGCAAAGGATTCGGTCCTCGCGCCTGTGACGTAATCGAATGCGTATCTGAACATAATGGAAGCGGAAGCAGATGTCGAAAGTTAAGGGAAGGAAAGAGTGCGGAGGTATTGACCGGAAGAGGGACGCGATATGCAAGAATCGCGGGTAACTTTGAGTCTCAGTCGATGTACAGGGTGGGATCGAACAATCATTGAACTTTCAGGCGCCATTCGCCTCCGGCGGAATGTCTGTTCGCCGACGAGCCGGGCGATTTCCTGTCTGACGACTGGGAGGGTAGTTACCACTTACCTCCCGATTTCACTTCTTTCCCAGTTCGATCCCGGCCTATAACGAAACACAAGCCGAACATTCACGAAACACGAGCGTATGGGATCGAAACTCCGGGCGAAAAGTTTCGTTTCGCGCGGACGCGAATAGAGGGTCGACATTTGTTTACGCGTCAGACGGAAATTGTAGGTAAAAGAGAATTGAACCTAATTTCGGTTTATGCTGAAACGCTCTATCTGTCATTTATGGAGGTAGGACTCCTTTGGCGAAGCTTTGGGTTACGGCGAGGAAACTAATGCGGCCAGCCGTAATACGTTGTGTATCGGATAAACCGCCTGTAAACGGAAGTCAGGCTTCTAATTAAAAGCGGATGACCCGTAGAAACAGTCGGTCGACAGGATGTTCGACTGCGGTTGCATACCTACCGTGACGCCGAATTCACGAGGGGGAGAAGCCGAAATCCAAAGAGCCGAAGATAATGACGCGGCGAATTAAACTGCCCCTCGCTTCGGCCAGGAGACCGAACTAAGACGAAACATTCGGCAAGATTCTGTCCTCGATCGATCGACGCAGCCAAAACCTCCAACCTACAACCCGAGACACTCGTCGGATTTCGAAATCGTCCTCAATCGATGAACAAGCCGCACCCGCAAATGGATTACATTTCATCAACCTCGATACCCGCTTTAGCAGCGACGACCTATCCGAAAATTTGCATTAGAAACGTTTCAATATTTAACCCTCCCCCCCGGTACACTCGTTCGCGCCCAGGCAAAATTCTAACGCTCGCCAACCCCGTGTCCGCGGCCGTAAAATTGAACGAATCCATCCCTATTCCATATTTCTCGCGGGTCAAATATTTAACGTTTGCCGCCGCGAGATTCATCGTCAACATCGGGGCGGAGGTTAGTCCAGGCATGGCTTTGAGGCGGGATTAAATTCGGACGGAATGGACGCGAAAATGAGGCCGAAGAAGCGGCGTCGGACTCTTTTAGCTCGATTAGGAGATTCGCCTGGCGTCCACTCGTCGGCGAAATTCAACTAATCTCGCTTCCTCTGCGAGCCTCCGCCCCGAGCTGGATTTCCATCTCGTTCAAATAATTAGAATCGATCCTCTCGGTAACCCAGAGTAAATCCTGTATTAGGCGACTGCTGTTAGGCGCCGATCCGTTTGCCAGGCTCGAAATGCTTCGATGCGAGGGCGGCGCCGAGTTCGTGGGATTATTACCGGCATCGGGTCCGTTTAATTGTCACCTAATGCCGGGCTATAATGCTTCGTTCGCGGGCTCGTCGATCGACCGGAGAACATACCAGGCTACCCCCCTCAGCTCGCGAATCGAATCTTAATCGACTGCAAAATCGCACGCTCGGTGACGAATTAACGCCTGACAGGCTTGTCTCCGGACAGCTTGCATGGAAAATGCGAGTCATCCGTGACGAGCCCGGTCGACTCCGTCGTCGATTCTTAGATGGCTACTAATCTGTTTCTATCCAACGTACTCGGCAAGAGATCGACGTAGATCATAAGCAAAATATCGGAAGCGCTATGCGATCGTTGGGACACGTTCGTAATGACAATGCCATATACGACTTCCGCGACACTTGCGTGCCGGGACTGAAGGTCACGCGAGTGAAGAACGAATTATACTCTTCCCAGAAATATCCACCTACCGCAACTGTGCCATTAGAAGTGATAATGATTCTTTGCGTAATTGGGCGATCTGCGCGAGACAGTCGTTTCCTCGGAATGAACAAAGGTTCCACTTTAATGTAATATTAGGTTGGCAAGAAAGTTGTTTCCGTTTTGCAGTAACAAATAAACCTTACATTTTTATAGAAAGAATAGACTTTTTTTATCTTTAATTTTCCTCTTTTCAAGTCTCAATTGACCAAACTGGCCGAAAGGGAATGTTTGCACAAAAAATAGACCTTAATCAAAATTACATTCTTAACTTTGCTCCCTAACTTAAATTAACCAATATCAACGAAAGGAAAATATCTGAACAGTGACAGAAGTTATTCAAGGAAATCAAAACGCTATCCAGGTTTGAGAACCGAAAATACTTTCTTGCCAACCTAATAGATCACAATGACGCTGGCCATATTTCCGTCTGCGCGCGTTTCGTCGATCTCAAGCGTCGTTCTTCGGACAACATCCGGCCACTGAGCTCGTCGAGACGTTTTAGCCGGCTGTCCGACGAAGGCCACTCCTGGCCAGACACTTTGATCGTTTCGGTTTCAACCCCGAAAGAGGGGGACCCCCCCCATGCGGAGAAAGGGAAAGGTAGAAAGAGGCAGCCAGTGTGCACCGGAGACTCCGCCGGGGCTCACCGCTTACTACGGCTTAATCCTTTTTAATTAAATGCTCTTTCGATCATCCCTGCAGCCGCCTCGAAGCGCGGAACACAGCGACGTCCTGCAGATTTCCGCGAATACGACAACGGCGGCCACCTTTGTCGGCGGGACGATCGTTTGCCAGCGAGGTAAACGACACTTTTTTCGGCTTAAGTCCCTTGTCGGCTTCGGGTTTAACTTTCTCAGCAGAGAGGGGGCTGCACTTTTGGCTTAAGCTCTTTAATACTTTAATTGCGCGGGCAGAACCGAGGGTCTCTCGCCGATTTTTTCGATGTTGAATTTTAGTGCGAGAAAGTGGAATTCTTAGTTACTCACCTCAGCCAGTGCCTCTTCGCAACGGGGGTGTGACAGCAGATTGCGTCGTACTGATCGGCTATCCAGACGATCAGGATGATGTAGAAGCCGCTCGAAGTGTCGTTGAAGAATTCGGACATGACCGCTTCCATTCCTGAAACGAAACAATAAACGAAATGGTAAGCGAAATGGTAAACGAAATGGTAAACGAAATGGTAAAGAGTTTGCTTCCTCGTCGATTGCTTATTCTACCGACGCCTAATGCGTTCGCCTACCGCGTCAGGACAAACCTAATCAAACATTCTCCCTTTTCCGACGATGCTGGAAAAATCGGGAGGCCAGATGTTCCGAGCATCGAGGTGAGTAATGATACAATGCTGTTAAGTTTATTTGATTGAAATCCTGTATTCGGAAGTCCGCCGATGGCGAGCCACTCCTGTCTCTGGCCACTTTTATCTCAAATTCCTCCCTATCGCTCATGCCGAAACGGGACAGACATAATCGGGAATTTATACGCGGAGCCGTTTCTTCGCAGATCGATCTCGTGAGTCAGAAACGAGAGACAGAATTAATCTCATTAGGCTCCCCAGCTATGCGAAGTAAATACGCCAAGTATGCAAATGTGATCGTGCACGTACACGCAATGCACGCAAGTGTATATTAGCAGCGTGGCGTAAGTGACCTTCTATGTATCCGTTCGACACTGGTTTTTACTCCGCTACTTTTTGCACAAAGTCATTTCCAAACGACGGCGGGAGATCGTGAATGATTAATAGGATTCGGATTTGTTTTGCGAAAGGATGATAATTTTTTTATATTGACAACAACACTAATGACACTTAATATTTTCCTATAACTCCTGCGTGTTAGTACCCTCAAGGAACACTACAATTATTTCATTTAAATCAAAATTACAATATATTCTATGTTAATTAAAATAAATGTTTATGCTTAGAGTTAGAGCCTAGAGTATCACCTGATCTCCATGAATATCAAGAATAAAATAATTTCAATGAAATACTCATATAAGAGAAACATTTAACCCCGCACCCTTCGAGTTCGCTCCCGCAGAATGCAGCCAAATTTTTATCAATCACGAATATCCCCAACATTTCATTTTCCATAACGTCACATTCGACCCCAAACCCCGGCGAACAGCAAGTGTTACACAATTTCAATGAAATACGTCTAACAAATTCGACGCTCACTGACAAGGAACGCTTAGCACCGAAACCCTCGATTACGCCAACTCCGACCGAACCATCCGTCACGGCATCCCTCATAATGACAGCGTTAAAAACCGCTCCCCCATCCACCCCATGCCATAAACATAATAATAACGGCATCGAAAATAACGAAGCTGCCCGCTGCCGTCCTCGCACGGCATGTTACCCCTGAAACTCCGTCGACCGGACGAAAATCGCATCTCACCCCCTCCCCCCTCACCACCCACCCTTCACCGAGGCTGCAAAGCCAGCCGATATGACGCGATAGACAGCGAAAACATTTTCGTGCCGAAAAACAGGCCGCCCGGCGGACATCGGCGGCTGTTTACAGAACGGCGGCCGAGCGAATATCATTAGCGTCGGCCAGCGGCCAATCGACGCGCGAGCTGACGGACAAAAATCAAAGCCTGGCCCCGAAATCGATCGGGTCGCAACGCGCGGGTCAAAAATTCGCAGATTTACCGAGGCCCGCCGACGAGCGCCGACTGGCCGCCTGCCGATGCAGATACGCGTGTGCACGCGTGTGCAAGCGTGCACGGGCGTGCACAGGCGTGTGCGGGCGTGCACATATTCCTGGCCGAACGGAAGGCCCGGCGAAACGTTGTGGGGGCCCGACGATCGGCCCCACACTCCTTCGTTAATCGAATAGTTTCCGTGCAATTTGAACGCGCGGACCCGGCGAGACTCTGGGCTCGCGTAAATTTAATACGCGCGACACGGGTCATTATGCCGTTAGAACGATGCGTTTAGGTCGGTCGGACCCGCGAACGCGGACGTCGGACGTTAATATCGCGGCAAATGACGCCAGCGGCGACGGATTCGTTTTGTAGCTCGATGGAAAGGTCGCGGGGGGTGAAGAGACTTCGGGAGGGGTGCTCGAATTTTTTCGGGTGGATTTTGAAGATTCGCCTGTGAGGGAATAATTGGAACAGAGTAAAATACAGGTTATTAAGTATATAGATATGAAGGTACCACCTTGAAAATAAAGAGATCGATTCAAGATTTTTTAGAACTGATCGTATATTTAGACATCGTTGTGAAGTGAAATTGGATTGGGGTGCTTTGAAAGTAAGGAAAGTGAAAAATATAGAATATTAAACGGTCAGTTAGACGCGATTAGTACGTATTCCTTAAAACTCGTACTTTTATACAATACCATACTCTGACCGAATCGGCCCAAAGCCATATTTATATATCTGACATTAAGTATTGACGCGATTAATACGTATTCCTTAACTTTCCCATTTCCCCACTTAAACCCATCGTTTCACCCAAACCTCCGCATTCCACAACAATTGATCGATTCAATCTTCCCATCCCGCGCCGTAACTTAGCCGAACTTATTGTGTCCCGTCCCGCGGCGTCGGGCTTAAATCATCGGTGGCCATAAAAAAAAATCGGACAGCTAAACGTCGCGTCAATTACGATATCAAAAACTCGCGGCCCGCGGATGAAATATCGTGCACCATAAAAGTGTGACAGACGCTTCGAGCTTAACGTTCTCGGTGACGTTCCATTACTTACAAGGATCGAGACGCCTCGTTCACTTATCCTGCATCGAACGATGCATCGCCGGAGAGTCGTATAAATACAGTGGCATACGGGGCCGCATATCCACTCCGCGAAGTGGTGGCGTGCGTTTCTAATGAATTGTTACGATATGAAGGGCCCACGGGAGAGCTAGGAGGAAAATAATAAAAGTATCCCAGGGCGTGTCGCGGCGTCGCTCGGCGTCGCTCGGCGTCGGCTGGCGGGTCACGAATGTCGGGAAACGAGCGGCACGGACGGCGAAGGCGGAAAGAAGGAACGGAGAGGAAAGCGTCGGCCAGAACAGTAATTAATGACCGACCGCGCTGATGAATATAGACCCGGAATCGAGGATACGGCATACATTGTTCGAACGGGTCGATTAGGGGCCGTGACGAATATCAAAATGGCCAACGGGCAATTTTCGAGATGGAAGGGTGGGATAAGGGTGGGAATTTATTTTAGAAGCCGCAAGCACGCTTACGACTTCTCGCTAATCGGGACGGAGTTACAGACTGACGTTACTGCCCCATATAAGGCATTACAATGAATTAACGAAAAGTACATTTCGTATATAAAGATAGAATATCTGATCTAACTTCTCAGAGTCGAATTTGCGTTTCACTAAACGTCAGCTATTTATAAATCTCAGATTAAAACAGAAAAGTAAAAACATTGATTAAATATGTATTCATCGACAAGCGCAGACACCGAAACTCTTAACACTAGAACTATTGCCAATTCCTACTCACTTCTTAATTTAACTTGCCAGAATAATACAAATCAATGTGTTGGAACTTCCGAAATGGCAACAATTAATCATTGACCAACCTCAATGAGTACTAAAGAATATTTAAACAAATTTATCATATTCACCATACGTAGGTACATTGGCATATTAATTTGCCCCACATAACACACCCTTACTCAAAAATATTCAAACTTAACATATTCCTCATCCAACAAAATACCTTCCGTACACAAAAATGCGAAGCTGCGATACTGATTAACCACGAGAGAAAAGTAACACGTTCAGTCCAACTTTCGGAATGGAAGCATTAGATTATTCATTGGCGGCGTATTAGATGCAGGAGGGCAGACGTCGTAGTCAGAATGTATGGCCTGGACGTCGTGCGAAGAGGAATGGCGTCGGTAGGACGGAGGCTCAGAACGCGAGGAGGATGAATGAGGCGAGGAGTGAGGGTTGCAGCGGCGGATAATTAGTTTCTTGATCGGACACACACCGCGACAAAACGGGAAGAAAACAACGGCCGGGGAATGCTAATGAGGCTGCCCCCAATAGCTCCTCTCGCTTCCTCCCGCTTCCTCTCGCTTCCACCCGCTTCCGGGCCGCTAAGCTCGTTTGTATCCGGAGTGCGCGACACCAGAAGTACAAATCGACCGGCGTACAACGTGTGACGCGAACCGCTCTGAAAGGTCTGACAAGCTGAGGAATTGTTGAGTTGTTAAGAATATGCCGTCGGGAACGATACCCTCGCCGGCCTGAGTGATGAACGAAAGCGGGAACTGGGAAGGGCCAGATGGTAATCATACTTTGTTTCGCGGAAGGAAAATTGATACTGGCCGATCGGCAAGACGTTTCGGAGAGCAATTTCTGATCGCGGAACGAAGGAAAATGAGGATGGAGTCGACGGAAGTAACGTCGGAGGAAGTATGAAAACTCCGAAGATCTTCAATGAAGATGGCGAATCTCTCCAATCGATTCGGAGTAAAATTCTGACGCGCGTCTTCGAGGACAGGTTCCGAATTCAGGGGTCGTTATGGAGTTATATAGGACAGTTAAAAAATCGGGCTGATATCCGGCGAACTGCTAGGCTGCGCCGAAATTGGTCTTAACGCCGGATAATGCGGGGGTAATGTACTCGTTTAAATGCATACTAGCCGAGCATTACCTCACAGTAGGTAAGCCGCCCTTCTGCAGGGCCCAAGTGTGCCAGGGCCGACCACTCCTTTCCGCTCGTTTCCAACCCCGCCTCTCGACATCGCCCTCTCCTTCGGGTCGACCCTTATAAAGACGTTAAAATTCCCGGAGCAAGTACGACGGGTCGCCGATAATCTCGTACGGCGCTAAAATTGCGGGGATCGTTCCAATTTATGTCACCAGCATTTTTCCCGCTCGGCAAGGAGGATAAGGTGGCACGAACGCCTGATCGACTTCCGGCTGGCAGGAAAATTCCCCGGCGTAGCAGGGCGACCTCTTTTGTTTCTCGCCGATAAACAATTATGACAAACGTCACTCTACTCGCGATATATCAAATTAAATGTACTGCTTCTGATTCTATTTTCTGAAAATTCGACTATGGTACCACGTAAAATTATCTATGTATCAGAACAGGCATACAAGTTTCAAACCTCAAATAATTTCTAATTACAATCGAAATGTCTAATACTTGAAATTGAACTTCCATGAAATGATGAATTATTGTATATGAAATCCCGTATAACACGATGAAAAATTTAGAACTAGTTCTCATACAGCGCGATAAACAGTATTTTTGTTCAGTTACCTGTATTCTGTTTTGACTCTCCTTTATTAAAAGATTTATTCGAAAAAAGTTAGTTTTAAATAACACTAGTAACATATTCGCAATGAAATAATATTTCAAACTGAATCATATCTAACCAGCAATACGCGGAAACCGTTACAATTCCGAGAAATGTTTGAAATTACCTAAATTAATCCAATAATCTATGTCCCACATAACACGAATATCCTATTGTCCGCTATGTCCTAAAATAATTCCTGACCCACCGACAAGAGCGCAACCCCGAAATCGCTGGCAGTCGCACCCTGAAAAAAACGATCAATTCTCATGCGAACCCGGTGGCAGAGCAATTTAACGTGGAAATCAATTCGAATCGAAGATCGCGCCTCAGCCAGTCAGCGATACCGGGCGACTAACGACGAGTGCCGCGAGTCATAACTAATTCATGGCGCGTAGGTTCGAGTGGGTGATCGGGGGGGGTGTCCCGGGTGGCAAATGCGCGTGCACGCCGGTTTCACACGTCCGTGAGTATCGCGCGCGATATGTCAGTGGCGGATCGATCATGCGTGAAGAGGATCGGGCCGCCTGCCCGGAAGCTCGCCGAGAGTGCCAACTTTGACGCTGCGTTCTCTGCGCCTTCCGCATCATCGCCGCTGCATCATTAGACTCCCGGCCCGTTTGCATTCGCTCTCTCGGCCCTCCGATCCTCTCGGCGGATCCCAGCCTCTCTCCCGGCCTCTCTCCCAGCTTCTCTCACAGCTTCTCTCACAGCCTCTCCCAGCGTGCGACGCGTGTGCGACGCTTATGCGACGCTTATGCGACGCCGAACCCGGCAAATTACGGCCGGAGCACGAACGAAACTCGGCGGGCGTTCGAGTGTAACGCGACCGGAAACGGAAATTTTCACTCAACGCGCGTGTCTTGCGGCAGATCCGCGGTGACTGGGACTGTGTGCCTAATAGAGTTTGTCGATTAATGTAGGGGAAATGTTCGGTCAGCTCTTTGAAAGTTTAAAATGTGGGGTGGAATCTTGACTGATTGTATCGGTCGCCGGATTTGAGTTTGGATGAGTAGAATTGCTTAGGAGTGACAGTGATGTGGGAGATGGGGGGCGCGTTTTATTACAGGGTATCTTTGTGGGGGAATGATCGATAATAATGTAATCAGTAGTCACGTGTACACTGAATCGAAAGTAAACGAATGGTGTAAGTACTGAAGGCTTCGACCCGAAAAAAATAAACATCTTTCAGTCACTGCATAGCCTATCAAACATTTCAGAGTCTTATCCTCACAGACAAAACTCACAATCCATTACTGTTAAATATTAGCGATAATACCAAAATTCTGATAAGTAGAAAGTGCCTAAACAAGCATCCGGAAAAACATACGATGTCCCAATCATCATCATCATTAGTCGCCCGTCTCATAACTCTTCCAATTGTCTATCTCTCTCGCTGCGGGCGAGATAAGTTAACTACGAACTTCAACCCGAAAAGCAGTAAAAATCTATTACTCATCGCACAGCCTACTAAACATTTCAGAATCTTATCGCAGCCTTCTCCCAGGCAAAACTTACAATCCACTACTGCCAAATATTACCGACAAATGTAGGAACTGCCTACACTAGCCCCTGGAAAAATATTCGATGTTCCAATCATCATCAACATTAGTCCTCCGTCTCATAACTCTCCCAACAGCCTATCCGTCTCGCTGCCCAGCAAGATAAGTTAACTTCGGGCTTCAACTCGAAAAACAGTAAAAATCTGTTACTCATTGCACAGCCTTCCGAACACTTCAGAATCTTATTGCAGCCTCATCACAGACAAAACTGACAATCCGTTACTATCAAATATTGGCGACAATCCCAAAACCCTGAAAAGTAGGAACTGCCTAAACAAGCGTCCGGAAAAACATTCAATGTCCCAATCATCATCGTCATTAGTCGACCGTCTCATAAATCTCCCAACAGCCTATCCGTCTCGCTGCCCGGCGAGATAAGTTAACGACGTTTCGACTTTCGTCTGGTACAAAAGCCGAAAACGTCGGCGATAAAAAGTGGAAACGGCAGCGAATGGGAAAGCGTGCGGGCCGCGGGACCGTTCTGGAAAATGTGTTCACGCCGTGTTAGGCGACATATCGTGCGACACTGATGCGCGCCTCCTGTTCCAGCGATTCTTTGACGTTCCATTATGCAAAATCGACTCGGCCGATGTTGCACGAGGCTGACTGCCGAACGACACGTGAGCGATTTGACGTGAATCCGGGAGGCCGGGCGGACGCAGCCGACGGAATCGACGGACCAATGGCCGTGAACGATGGATCAACCGAATGAAAGCCGTTTAACCGACGGTGCGCGTCGGGCTCGATTTCGAATTATTTCCTGGCAAGAGTGCGCGGACGACCAGCAAAATCGTCCTGTTGAACTTGACCCGCTCCCAGAGTCGCAGGTTGTAAGAATTATTTACGACTTAACCGTATTATGATGAAATTTGGTCGCGTAAACTTCTAATTTCAAAATAAATAACATCACTGTTGACTACGTGTCATTGTTGAATATTCGATATTTATGGAATTACGAGGATTAATTTTCTTAGTTTAGGCTAAGTTGTTTACTTGATAGTTATTTTTTTCTTTATTCATGACACGATAATAATACGTGTAACTGTATGACATTCTCCCGTAATACGCAGTGAAACGTTCGCGAAGAGTGATTATAACCGCGGCATGCCGAAACATTTAGCATTATGCAAAGTATATGAAAATAGGAATGGGATACGTTATAAGCAGGAATTGGCAGACGGGCAAAACCGTTGACAAGCGAGCAGCGGAAATCACGTCGGAGATACATTCACCTCCGAAGCTTGTTATCGCAGAGCCGGCATCAGATCCGACGACTGCACCGACATGCACGTCATTATTGACCGACTAACGAAAATACGAAACACTTTCCACGAGCATTACCGGAAACTCGTTAAGGAGCCTTACATCCGCCCATTAATCAATCCCTATTCAATCCCAGACACGATCACAATCACTGCCCCAAGCCAAAAACGATTTAACAACCGTCCAAACATAAAATCACACTCCGTCAAAACTCCACCCACCGGGAAGCATCAACAAACACCAATCAAATCCTATTCAACCCCTTGCATGACACCGACGTTTCTTACCCACGCAACCTCACCCCAAAAACTTAACCACCGCTTCCCATTGAAGACCTCTAATGAAATGGCATTCAAATTACCATTCGGATCCTCAGGATCCATCCTCGGGAACAAATCGGCCATCGGCGTTGGTCTCTGCCGAGGCAACACCGAAAATCACTTCAGCCTCGACCTCCCGAAGCTTATTACGGCGCATGTAACTCGAAAAAGGAGGAATGAGACGGCCACGAGACGAAGAGGACGACGCCGACGTCGACGAGAAGGAAGGAAAAACGAGGATGTGTGTTTAACCGAAGGTAGCGTACCAGCCATGCCGGCGGGTGCAAAAGGGGTGCGGGAGGGGGTGGCACGGGGATGGTCGGGGGTGGTCGGGGGGTTGAAAGATCGTGGAGGTAGTCGCTGGAGAGAGCTGCAGGATGACGGATGGAGGGCAGGAAGCGACACAGGAACCGGAACCCATTACTCCAGATAACAACTTCCCTAAGGCTTCCTTTCCTTCTCCTACTTCCGGCGCGCGCGCGCGCACGGACACATACAGCTACTTGGCACGTCGGCCGTACGCTTCTTCACGTACGGACCGTATTGCGAAGAAGTGTGCGAATACGTGTGCTGCGCGCCACGTCCTGCAATTCGTGCAGCGTCGAGTGCGGGATCCGGAAATTTACCACTTCTCCGGCCATTTTGCTCGGCTAGTGACCGTGCAACTGGTGGCCTCCTGCCGCGCCAGGGGTGCGGGGCTCATGAATGGGGGGGGGGGGGGGGGGGGGGGGAAGGGAAAAAGTAGCCGGTTTCGAGGCAGCAATATGTATGACCCCGGCTCTCTTTCGGCGACAGACTTCAAAGGGCCGCTTCGTTATCGAGTGTCACGCGATATCTTGCCGGCGCGGAGTTCATTCTCGGGGTGAACATCGAACGGGAGATTAAGTTCCATTTTTCGCGTGGGAAGATACGGCGCGATTGAAACGGTGCGATAAGATAGGCGAGCAAATAGGCCAGGTTTAATTTTTACCTACATATGAATTATCAAAGTGGCTAAATCGAAAAAATGGTAAATATGTATCATTCCTGATTTTATCCTTCTACACGACGTAAGCCGTCTCTGCATATTTAAAGATCCTCAAATGATTGATACATTGACACATGGACCGCGTATCAAAGTGGCTGAATCGAAAAAACCTTAAATATGTCGCATCCCTTATTTTATCCTAAACGACCGTAAATCATCTCTGCATATTTGAAGACCCTCAAATGATTGACTTAGATCACTTTCACAATTACTAACCGATGGTATTCTGTAATAAACATTACTGAACCGTAAGCACACTACCAGATAATCTCTGTGAGTAAAAAGAGGTCGTCGGTTGAACTTGCGCGACAATAAATTGAGAGCCGTTTCGCGCAACAGGCCGGTTAAATTCCGCGTTTAAAGGGTCGAAAACGAAAGGCCGACGGTCGCGCGAGCTAAAACACGCGGAGCAGAAGATTTCGGCTGACACGGAAATGCCAATTGCCAGGCAGCGACGCCGTTAAATGGGCTCTGGGAGCGAGTTGCCCAACTGTTGCGCCTTCATCAGAAATTTATGCAGAATCCCGGGTTAACCGTCCCGGCCAATCAGCTTTGTAACCTACCTAACGTACCGCCGGCGAAACGGGACGTGGCGAGGACGAGAGGGAAGGTGAAAGAGAAATAGAGAGAAGAGAAGGGCGGTGCTGATTTAGTAAAAAGATGATTCAATATTTCACGCCGTTGACAGTCGGCGCGAGTCGGTTCTCGCTGAAAGCGATTTTAATCGTGCGCTAATGGTCTCGTCCGGCCGTTACAACGTGGCCGGGAAAAATAATGATGGACGCTTTTTAGAACGATCTCTTCCCACCTCTTTTTCGCCCAGTCACCTAAACCCGTCACGGACTGGGCGAAAATTAACATTGTAACAGGCTGTCCGGAACTTATCTTTGGCGGCGGACGTTGCGTGCGGCGAAGGAAAAATTAGATTGACTCACCGACTAGTGCCAGGATTACGGTGAGCAGCGAGGCCGCCGGAAATGACATCGTCATGTTGAATTCCAACATCTCGAGGAGGTCCACTGAAACAGAAAGGGGATGGACGTTCAAGCGAATGTACAGGTAGAAATGTATACGCTGGAATGAAAATTGGTCAAGTTGAAAATAATAACAACTTAATTCTATAGATTGTTATAGCAGTCGATGTTAAAGTTGACAAATCAAGTGCCCTGAATCTTCTACTTGAACCACTATCATAATTACCAGCGCACTTGATTTTTGTCATGTCCGCAGAAAAATATAGTAAAGCAATCTGGCCAGTTGTTGCGTTGGAAAGAAAGTATTTTCAATGTTCAAATATTGCCTTATAGTTCTTTTAAAGAACTTCTATCAGTGTTAAAATATGCTTTTAACATTTGATATTAATCTGATTTACGAACTAAAATGAAAAATACGTTGTCGATTAATGTTTATTCTTTGTGTAAAAATGTGAGGCTTCCCTTAGAATACAAAAGAGAAATTACTTTCTTGGCAGCCTGATACTTTTGTACATCGCAAGATACACATTCATCCCCGCCATATAATACGATTTCAACCCTACGCCTCGCAACAAGCCACGCGCCACTTCCATCCCGACGAAAAAACCCACGCGTATCCTGAATGTTTGAGGACGAGGCCGCAGTCGGCTGAAAAATTCATCCTGCCGATTAAAAATCCAGGATGCCACTCTCGCCGCTGGGGCGAGGCGGGCGTGTGCAACGGCGCAATTAAGAAGTTAATACCGGCCACTCGTCCGCACGGACAGCGTGCGCGGGCGGTCTAAAGGACTAAAATGGCGACGCAGGAGGACGTACCTCTCCCCGCGTCCTGACACGCTCGTCCCGCTCATTCTGAGCGGCCCACGCGGCCCGTATCGTCATTTACAAAATTCCCGCCCGACGCCCAGGAGCCGAGAGGCTGCGATGGGTAAACGGCAAGACTTTCGATTTAATGAATTTTAGATTTTAACTTGTCGCCCAGTAACTCCAATCCCGCCGGTTATTAAAACTCGGCCGGTCCCCCCGTCCTGCCGTAAAGCCTCATCCCCTTCTACGGGTATCCTTGCGTATCCTTACCGTAGTGCCAGGCGTGTGCTAGGCGTGTGCCACGCGTGTGACGGTATGCGAGCGTATGTGAAGCTTTATTCGACGTTCGCGCACGATCGCGACTCACCTTGTCGGCTAGAGGGTGTACGTTTCACTTTAAGTGTAACAGCGTAAAGCATCCTGCGACCGTGCTTTCCCCGTTTATGGATGATGTCGCGGGACGCGCTCGTACGACGCTCCTGCTGACGCAATGACGCGCGTGCGAGGATATATTGGAGTTCGGAAGTGTTCGTTTGTCTATCGTTACGGCCCAGACTGCTGCGGTCGCGTTTACGCAATCGAGGTTTACGGGATGGGTCGATCGAAAATCGTGAATGCACGAAATATTCTATGCTGTGCCTCGGACAGATTTGATAGGTAACTTTCGGTAAGGTATTGGGTTGGGCCGAATAAGACGGTCGAAAGTGCCTCAAAGCCGATTGAAATCACTTCCATTTATTTAGTGTTCTACACTCTTACCGTTCAATGTACTCAATAACAGTCAATATCCCATAAAATATATGTATGACAAAAATTGCACAAAAGTTTACCTCATACGTTGTTCTAACACACAAAAACTGACTAGAAACTTTTTTTACTAGTGGGATTTTCCATGTAAAACTCTGACAAAAAATCTGAAAAAAATTTAAGATGTGCGCACCATTACCAACATACCTCAGATTTTTTCAAATATTTTTATCCAATATATCTCGAGAAAATGCTGAGAGAAGCAGACAGTATATTTTACCCTTTCCCATCGCATGCGCTCGAGATACAAAGTTGAAAATGCACACAAAAGCTCCTTTTTTTTAGAAGCTACAGAATGGCTCATTCAGAATTTCAAACAAATAAGGAGCACTTCTGACCATCTTATTCGGCTCCGCGCTTCATATGGCCAACACACGAAATTGGTAGGTGTCAGTCCATGCAATTTTTTTCAACATCGATATTACATGAATTACGTGATTAAAATGTTACTTCAGTAAAGAGGTCACAATTGAGGAATATCGTAACAAACAAGTGTACAGATTTTCCGTATTGATTGACTCCGTTAAATAATTCCAACCGCATTGCCTGACGCTTAAATAAATATTTTAACGCGATCCATCGGCGAACAATGCGTTAAACGATTTAATACGTCGCTGCGATCGTCGAAATTCAGAATTTCCCCGGAAGGCAAATCGAGGACGCGGGCTTCGAATAGCGATGGCGGAGGTAAACGAGATTTTGCTTCCGGTAAAACGAAAACAGAGTGCAAGGAGATAAACAAGCGACAGTGGAAAGCGGCCGAAAACGTAACTACTTCTAAACGACGATAGAAGGAACGGCGCCCGGCATTAACGTGTTTCTCCATGCAAATGCATTTTTCGAACGATTAACCGCCGAAAATAGACCGCCTCTCTTGCCTCTGTTTAGACTGTCAGACTTCAACCGTGTCGCCCCTTTATTCATCAGCTCCTCTCTCTCTCTCTCCCTCTCGCATCCTCCCGACCTCCAGAAAAAGCACTTGAAGAATAGACCGTTAAAGACTCCTCTCTTCGACCATCAGAAAATTGTACCACCACTTGAAACAATGCGCGTGACAATTTTTTTCTCAAAGTATCCTTTCCGACCACCAGGACTACAGGATTTATATGTCCTTTTTTCTGACGAAAAATACTTGTTCCCGAAAGTTGATGCCGAACTACAGAAACTTTGCGGAAAGGACGAGTATGTGGGAAGTCTTGAAGGGACGCGGAAGGGTGCGTATCACGAATGCTGCTCGAGCCTTCGGGCTGTTTGGCGAGTATCATGCAGTCAAATCCGCGGCCAGACCTTCGGGCGTAGACGAATTCTCATGTACGGAGACCAACAAACTGGCTGTAGGTAGCCGTTCGCAAAACAGTCCGACCGCCGAGAATTGCCCGAGCGGCACGTTGAAAGCGCAACGTGCATAATCTGAACACGCATCGTGCGTCACATGTCGCGCCAAGAGCAAACCACACTTTGGCACGACTGTAAAAGTTCGTAAAACCTAGGCCACACACCGTCTGACGTTAAAATCTTTATTCAATTACCGTAAACAGTACGGAGGTACATCAATAATTGGACCATTTATTTTGAAAGTGATGTAAGTTCATTTTCTGTTGTTTCGAAAAATTAAAGGTTAGCATATAAGTCAAATAAAAAATGTAGATTAATTATATCAAGTCTAGCAATGTATCTACTAATTTATCAACATGTAATTTGATTATATACATTTGTTCTGGGTGAAGTTTAATTGAAATAATGTATATTCCTCGGCTACAAATGGACTTACACCACTTTTAAAATCAATGTGTATGCAAATTCTTCAATCGGCCAATCTTAAATGAAACAAAGCATTTTTCAAGATATTAAATACTAACTCGTTATAAATAAAAACTTTACCCTAGATTAAGCATACGTGATATCACATTTTTGTTTAAAACTGAACATACACCGCTTTCAAAATAAACGACCCAAACAATCAAAATTTCCCAAATGTTCTTCCATCGCCTTCATAATTACCAGCACCTTTAACCCCTACCAACGCAAGCTGAACGAATCGGGGAGAGAAACAAGCAACGTGCAATTTATCGATAGCGTCCCAGATCACACGAGAGATAAAGCTGACATCTGCGCACGTTCCTCTATCGTCCCAGCCCTCTGACAAGCCCGAACGGCCTTCGTACTTATTCGCAACGGTCTAGACATACGTTTCTGTCCATCGACGGCTCGCACGTCACATTTTACGGTAGGAGAATGTCGCCGACGCCGACGTCGTGGGCGTCGCAGGGACGCTCGGCGAACTGGAGCAGGGTGTCGTGGGCTTTATAAGGCCGCGGTAGTTTATGCACGGATGGCAGATCACCTTTCTGCGGATCGTCGACCGGCATATACGTCACGGCGGCTTAAGGCCAGAGCGTAAAGATGGAGGTGACGAGATAATAATGCTGCGGCGAGAAACGACGATACGCCATTCCGCGGGGTTGACTGGCGCGAAAGGAAGGAAGCGGAAGGACGATCGCGAACTCATCGAAATAGGCCGTCGAGTGCGAAAATCTACGGATAACTACTGTGCGCGATTTGAATGTGACGCACTAGAGATTTAATTTTTAACTTTAACCGGTCGGGCAATAAAAAAAATTAATTAAAGATAAAGTGGACAATAAATCGTTTTTTTTTTAGAAATTTAATTTTTAACTTTGACCGGTCGGGCAATAAACAGAATTAATTAATTAAGAATAAAGTAATTTCATTCTTTCTCAAAGATGTAAATTCCTCTTTAATTAACTTCATAAACTTCAATTATTGTATTAAAAATTGTTTCTAATAAACTGGTTAATGACAATGGTTTCTGTTAAAATTCATTGTAATTTAATAAGTTAAATAACATAGTACAACAGTGACCGAAATCGCGAAGAACCTTTGATTATACATTACATTGACGGTCAGAAACTAATTAATTTTACATTTCTCTTTAATATATTATACATTATACACTTAAGGCGCGAGTAGGAGCTACTTCTGCGTACGTGGCAGTTCGATGCGGTTTGCTTATACTGACCCCGGTTCAAATTAGAGCCAGTATGTTTGAGGGTCACCGATAGGCCGCGAGCTCGCAAAGAGGCAATTTTCAAAACGTCGATACAATCCTTCCACCTTAGCTACGGACAAGAAGGTTGAGGCCCGTCGTGCCATACAGAATTCTGTACACTACTCTGCAGTCGGCGCTTGCGAACTCGAGCCACGAAGAACAATTTTCGTTTACATAATAGTAATAAGTATGTAAGGTCAAGGCAGATTTGGTCCGGTATCTGATGGGAATTTTTTAAATTCGTAGTTTTGATCGTGAAATAAAGCGAGTAAATTATGAGTAAGCGAATGCTATCTGTCTGGAATGTTTGACGTACGGATCATAGAAAAGAGAGATAGAGTGAGAGTGTTGTAGGTTATAAATTGCAGATAGGGAGGAGTAATCAGTGACGCGCGACGGCTTCTGCGTTATTAACTCGTCAACAAGAAACGGAGAGGATATTTACTGTTTTCGGAGTGTGTGTTGCCGAGCGGCGCAGATGCGAGTGCCGAAGGTGGCGGAATAGGAATTGAACGGAATTCGTAATTAATTTGCGTGTCCTTAGCCGGGACGAGAGGAGCTCATAGACATCGACACTGTCGATTAATTCATCGTTCGGGCGGAATTAAGCTGTATCTCTTATCAGCGCCCGCTTTAATACGTTGAAGGTAGTACGGACGTGTGCGTGTAAAGCGATTGTAGAAATGGACGTCGGCAAACTTTCTCAACGTATATTGACAATTTTAAAGCGCTTGAACAAATTCTAATTAACATATTTACCGATATGTCAGTCCTGTTTTATGACCGGTTGTACAACTCCAATAACAAATATGTACACGTTCTATAGCGGGATTAGAATCTAATTTCTGAAATGTGTATGGAGTTGTTTTACTATATTGTACCACATTTTTTAAAACTATTATCTTCTGAAGACTCTAATTGCGATTACTGTTATCCTGTTTTACTTACCCAAATGGCTTATGTGGCCATCGAAATAATTTGCAAATTACAAACGCTTTAAGATACGTTCTAGAGAACGGAGCGTGAAGATACATAAAAATGACGTGATAATCCTAATTCCATGTCAGCATAGTCGAGCAAGTACGTTACAGTGTGCACAAGTGCTAAATAACTCTTAAACGGACAAGTAGTGTGTGTGTGGATTAGCCAGTAGAGCACTTAACTCAAGTAGGGAAGATTCGGGTCTAATTCCCGCCTACGCAACAGAAAATTATCAGACTGTTATGCAGTGCTAGAGTACTGAGCGCGACCAGTATTAACATACAGGCAATACAAAGTATGCAAATGCAAAATGCAAAATATTTGTTAACCTAAGCTGTACATAACATTGCAGGCGCTGAGAATACTGTTAATATTAAAACGTCAGCTCCAATATTCAATCTAAATTATCCTGCCTCGATTAGCTTAAAACACAAAAAAAAACATCACATTTTCCTCATTCCTATCCTCGGCTGCAAAATATGTAAATATGTATCACTTAGAACAACGGCGCCGGTCACATTAATGACAATAACGTTAGACGCCCCAGACATAACATTATTCGCGAAACCTGACCAACGCCATTCAAGGATTCGGTAAACGAACGAAGACTCATCAACAAAAGTCTCATGCGTTCTCCTCTGACGAGAGGACAGACAAGCCACTATTTACGACGCAGTTATCGCACCGCACGTGCAGAGACCCGATAGGCCAACATCGCCGTCGCAATTACATGACTCACGGTCCCGTACATATTCAATTCCTAAACTCAATGGATTCCCGACTGACCCCCGCTAGTGACCTGCCCACGAACGAAACATTGACCCGAGTCATTGAGAAACTGCGTCGAAGTTTTGCCGAGTGCCCCTATTATACAATTCGAGTGCCTACGTAACGCGAGCGCTGTCAGAGCTTACGCGAACATCCGACAATAAGAATCCTTTACGTAATTCTCCGCGCATAATGAATCCGTCGTTGACACGCATGTCGAACCGCATCGATGCAACAGTTTCCCCCGATTCCACCCGCGAAATCTGTTTCCCACTACACTTTGACACATTCGAACGCGTGTACAATTCTCCCCACCTCCCCCCCCCCTTCGCCCTCTCTTCCTCCTCTCCGCTCAACGATCCCTCCACTCCCATCATCTGTACCCCGTCTTTATGCAACGCAGCTTCGACTGGCCTCGGTACAGCGTGCATACTCGTAAATACTCATTAGCCGAGATTACCCTCGTTACGGAGCATTAACCGTTTTGAACTCGAGCATCAGCGCGTTGCTACGTCGGGAATAAAGTTCATTAAAAGAGTAGAGAGACGCGAGGCGCGTAAACAGGAACGACACGATCGGCCGGGTGGCGAAGGAAGAAAGATGATTATTCTAGGATGAAATTCAAAAAGTTCGCGAGGATCGACACCTTTCAGTTGGACGTAGAGGATGATCGGTGGATAAGGTTCACTCTGACATATTTTTGATCTGTGCGCTGGCAGGTGACTGCCGGCCGCATAGAATTTATAATTATGTACATGAAAGTTATATAAACAGGAACGACACGATCGACCGGAAGCGAAGGAAGAAAGATGATTATTCTAGGATGAAATTCAAAAAGTTCGCGAGGATCGACACCTTTCAGTTGGACGTAGAGGATGATCGGTGGATAAGGTTCACTCTGACATATTTTTGATTTGTGCGCTGGCAGGTGACTGCCGGCCGCATAGAATTTATAATTATGTACATGAAATTTATATAAACAGGAACGACAGGATCGACCGGAAGCGAAGGAAGAAAGATGATTATTCTAGGATGAAATTCAGAAAGTTCGCGAGGATCGACACCTTTCACTTGGACGTAGAGGATGATCGGTGGATAAGGTTGACTCTGACATATTTTTGATTTGTGCGCTGGCAGGTGACTGCCGGCCGCATGGAATTAATAATTATGTACATGAAACTGATACAAACAGGAACGACACAATTGGCCGGTGGCGAAGGAAGAAAGATGATTATTCTAGGTTCAAATTCAAAAAGTTCACGAGGATCGACACCTTTCACTTGGACGTAGAGGATGATCGGTGGATAATGTTCACTCTGACATATTTTTGATCTGTGCGCTGGCAGGTGACTGCCGGCCGCACAGAATTTATAATTATGTACATGAAACTGATATAAAAACTTATAAATAAGGTGTAAGCTGTACACGTCAAGGATCGTAGTTTATATTGTTCACGCTCCCAGCGATCACTAGTCCGAGTTCGAGTTTCGATGTTTCGACAAGCACTGATGTCGTATCAGGTACACAGAAGCATCGCGAGAAGAACGGCGGACAATTTATTTCCAGCCGGAAGGAGGATAGTCAATTGCAGATTCTCCTTGACGGCGAACCCTGAAGAGTGCGCGTGAGGAGTTGCCAATTTATGTGCCCGTATAACAATGCACCTGCTTGGCGGACTCACTAGCTGGCTTCCTTCTTCTCCAACCGTATCCAGAATCCGTTTTCAGCCAATGGCGCGAAGGCCTTCTTGCTGAAGACGATGGGATGCACAGTCTTCTCCGTACGCGTGACCTTGAACGTTCGCAGCAGATGAATCATCAACAGCTTCGCCTCCATCAGTACGAACCGATTGCCAATGCACTTCCTGGGGCCAGCACCGAAGGGAAGGTAACTGTAGGGAACGATCTTGTCCTTGTTCTTCTCACTGAACCGCTCAGGGTCAAACTTCTCCGGCTCCGGGAAGTACTTGGGGTCCATGTGAAGCGAGTGGACGGGGAACAAGATGACGGTGTCCTTCTCGATCTTCACGTCAGGTTCGCCAGGATACGGGGCAGGAATCGTCAGATCGTTCACGGACATTCTGTCGATGAAGACCACCGGCGAGTACTTCCTCAAGGCCTCGGACATAACCATCTCCAAGTACTCCATCTTCGACAGGCTCTCGTAAGATAGCTCATTATTATGCTCCTCTAAGACTCTTTCTATCTCTTCGCATACCCTGTCCTGTATATCCTGATTCACGGCCAGCTCGTGAACCATGCAACACATGAACGTCGACGTGGTATCGAAACCGGCCAAGAAGAATCCAAATGCCTGAGCCACGATGTCTTCCGTGGTGATCGGTCTGCCCAACGGCGAGTCCTTGTCGCTGGCTTGCATTAACAAATGAATCATGTCCGGCCGGACAATGCCTTTCTCACGCCGCACTCTGAGCGTCTCCGAGATGACGCCGTTGAAGAACCTCAAGGTCGCCTTCGAGAAGAGGCTTATGTTCGTGACCTTGCAGAACCACGGCACCACTCTTATCAGTATCATCTTAATGAATCCCAGATTCCCGCCGAACGAGGCGACCTCTTTCCCTTTCATGAGGAACTCGTTGTTCCGATCCTCCACCGAATTGATACTGATCCCAAAAGCAGCCGTAGCGACCACATCATTCGTATACCTGGTGAACGCGTCCTTGGTCTCCAGCTCCCCCGTCATCTCCGGATGTTCAGCCAGGTATCCCACGAACCGCTTGGCCGTGGTCGACACCAGCTCGAACAGGAACCTCATCTTGTTGGCCGTGAAGGACGGCGTCAGGGTGTTCCTCATCGCCCTCCAGCGATCACCCTTCAGCATAAAGATATTCTTGCCGAACAGCGGGTCCGTCGTCTCGTCGATGAACGGCCGATGATCCGTGAAGTTGTCGAAACTCTTCACGGTGACGTGCTTTATCATCTCCGGGTCCCGGACGATGATCATCGGCGTCGAGAAGTCCATCGCCCCGATGTACTTCGCACCGGGATGCAGGTTGTACAGGTAATCCGAGTACTCCATCATCGTGATCTGGCGGAGGAACACTTTTCGCGCGATTCCGGTGAACGGCCACGAATGATAGAAAGGTATACGCTTCTTCCGCAGGTACCTCTTCTGGCCCTCGATCTTCACGGACATGTAGAGGATGCCCAGCGCGATCAGCGCGACGACCAGCGCCGCGAAGACCGTGAGTAACTCCATCGCGAGTGACAAACAAAATGCTTTGGTCGAACGAACGCTGAGCACGCTTATAAATGCGGACGCGCTCGGCAGCGGATTTTATCGCTTAGCGAAGTGTCAGTGGTGGGAGAATTGTACTCTGGATAGTGATCCTCGCGACGGTAAGATGCCGGAGGCTGCCACGTGAGCCACTTTGTGGACAGAGTTAGTCAGTCAGGGATTGGAGGGGGCGAGGGGGGGGGGGAGGAGGAGAATCGGAACGGAGAGTTCAATGGCAAGGCAAAAGCGTAAATTAGATTGTTAATAGGAAGCTGGGGACAGGAACAAAGAATTTCGATTACGCGTGAATGGATTGCATCATCGTTGCGGAAGGCTGATGTAAAAAGGTGTTAGAAAGGCAGGTGTGGATGAGGCAAGCGCGAGATGCATTCGTGTAAGAGCGGAATGTTGAGCGAAAAATTGGCAGGTGTTAAGGTATATCGATGATAAGATACAGGTAGCGGTGATAAGATATGGAAATGTATCAATGAGAGAGATCGTATCGGTGATAAGGGATGAAACTGTGTTTGGGGAGAATATCGAAAGTCGAAGAGATAATACGTTGAATCGTCTTTGAAAGAGTAATAAAAGTATTTGGTTTCTTCGATTCAGTGCGTGGCTTGTTGTTCGTCGAGGCTTTTTCGCGAAAAATGATCGTTCCGACCCTACCGGAAAACGTTTGACTGCGAGCAGAGAATGCTGCGCGGACCGGATATTGTTTCCATATCTGCGACCTTTTTTCCGGTAAAACGTCGAAGACAAACCCTTCCCAACGAAACTCGTTCGGGACCGCTGTCAGGCGGGAAAATGGACGGACAGAATGACGTAAAAATGATCCGCAGATCATTGCAACGCCATCGGAACGGAAGTAGGTGATCCAAACGAGTCGTTCGTCAACTTATTCCCACATCCGTTAACCGTGTTGCCTCTGTCTATTATCACATGACACCGGACTGAACCGCCGATTAGTCGATAAGCGAGACTTACTCATTTGTTGTTCTCGATACACGAACGATTACTTACACACTGACCGCGTGAAAATCTTACTGATAATAACTGTCTGACTTACCGATGAAGATGAAGATCTGATGATGAGAGTAGCGTAGTAACATCGATATTGTCATCGTCTGAAAACCGGTTAGAACCATTCAATTAAACTCATATCGTCAAAATCGAATTTCTTTAATCTTATCCAACACTCGTCGCTTGCTTCTGTGTCTTAAGCGTGAATCGAACGTCGCGTGTCGTATCGCCGAAAGTTGGATTACAAAACATATGGGAACGCATTCGCGGAAAACGGAGTTGCAAAATATTTAACGGCTCGCACACGGGCGTAGCGAAGTTTCGCACAAATGACAAGTTCGGTCGCAGTCGGTTACCGGGTTGAGCGAGCGCTGCAATTGAATTGCAATTGGTTCAAATTGAACCGGCACCTGACACCCTCCCGAAGATAATTCACTGTATATAATCGATAACCTCGGTAACGGAGGCGCTTAATTGAGCTTCGCGATCGTCGGTAAGGTTAGCTTCGCGAAAGGCTACGGCGGAGATTTGTTTCCACCCCTCCCTGTAAACTACTTTTCCGCTCGATGAAGAATACCCAAAATGAGATCTTGAATGGATAGAACGCGATACGACGATTCGCGAGCCGCGAGTTGCAAAAATTCCCAAGACTCACTAGGTACCATAAATAATCGGTATATATCTATGTGTATAAAGAAAATTTATTTTGTTAGTGTAATATTGCGTTTTGAATTTGCCGCGCTCCGTGATGAAGGAGAAGGGAGCCAATATTTTAGAGAAAAGTGAATAGAATTTAAATAATATGGACTGGAAAAAGAAATTGACGATTTAAACAAAATCTTAAATACCGTTTCTTTGCTTACATGCCAACGCTATATCGGTTGAGTTAATTCGTCAATCCAACCCAAAACAGGAAGTGGTCTTATATATGGACCGTTTATTTCGAAACTGGTATAAGTCTCATATTAAAAAAACACTGATATATCATATAACTTATGATTAATCTAGTATAAACTTTTTATTTATATAAAATTTAATTTCTTTTAAACATGGACTTACACCACTTTCAAAATAAACGGTCCATACATATACGGTTTATGCAAACTGACCAGATATACACAAGAGAGAGTATGACAGTGTGACAGAGCGCTGTGAATTACATTAATGACGAAATAATAAAGCAGACACGCGAGAATAAGACATATCGAGAATGACGAGTCCTGTAAGCGCAGCGTGAGAGGAAAAATGTGCAACAAGCGTCATCGATTCAGCGCCGAAAAGGGCGGGTGACAGGGCGCTGAGGGCAATCTTGCGAAAGAGAGGCGTACGAAAGTGATAGGAGAAGAAGGCTTCGTAGCCAAGCCAGTGGGACATTGTAACGATGTATCCCAGTCGTCGGCTGCACATGACAGAGGGAAGATGGGCGCCGGATACGTGCGTGGACGACAGTCTCGTACACGTGACTCCGGCGGGGGTGGCTGCCGCGGAGGGTTGCGAGATCGGTGGACAAGGGGTTGCCGGGGGGGTTGTCAGAGGGTTGCCTGGGGGCTGGGGGGGGTGCGGGGGAGGGTTGGCCCCAGATGGCACGACCGGCGTCGAAGTCGCATTCACGTGTCGCGGCACGGGGACGAAAACCTACCCTGCACCGCAACCCCGCTCCCACCCCCTGTCAACCCCTTCGGTCCTCAACTACGGCCTTCGCGCCTTCCGCCGCGGATACGGAATAATTCTAACAGCGCGGAAGCACGATAAATTCTGCCCGAGCTTCCTGTACTTTCGGGACGCGCGTCACTCGCTTAAGTTCATTCTCGGACGACTGGAGAATCGACTTGAGAATCGACCGGTCGTGACATTGTTCTCCGATGAAGTACGATCGATCACTTGTCAGGGCAATTAACGGATACGGAAGCTTTGAATGGGGTGGGGGGAAGTGTTTAGGGCCGAGCGGCGACTCGAATCGTTCGAGTCCGGTCTGAATTTGTTCGCCTAACGAAATATTTAGCGGCGGCCGATGGAATTAATTGCGGACGGTAATTGCTGTTTCGCGATTAGGCGGGAAAGAATCGTTATTCGTCCGTGCCTACGAGACCTGCCGTGAAAGCATTCAAACTATTCCTACTCCGCGTTCCCTCGCACAACGGAATATTTGTTACCGTCGATCGTCGAAATGATTATCTGTTAATGCTAATGGATCGTGCAGCTTAGTGCGCCGCTGGATTCTGCTAGGTGGGATACAATCCGAACCGATAATCCTACGTCAAAATCAGTTTAGCCACGCTCAGACGAACAAAAAGGATTAGCGTTCCTCCCGCGGCACGTTATTACCCGAACGTAAAGTTGTCTCGTAAGAACTTCGCATATCCGGAATTGACACTGTAAATCATGGAACGCGTCAAATCCTGCCTTACGTGCGAACTCTTCTCATAAATCGCGTCGAGTACGAAAAACGGTGGAAGCTCTGATCGCGAGGCGACCAATTTACGCGAACCGTAACGAAATCCGCGGAAAGCGTCAAATTTCGTCGGGGCGCCATCGGTTCCGGCGCGACAACGGCCGTCTAATTAATCGGCATTCCCGCCCGTCGGCATTCGCTCGCTTATTTAAGATCCGCAATAATCCGGCGCCGAAAATGCGTTTGCGCGTCGCTATTTGTATTTGAAATAACGTCGCGACGTATTGCATTTGCATCGCGAACACGCTTTCCGGCACCGTCCATTTGCTAGGCGCAGTGTAAACCCATTAAGCACACGCGGATCTATCCGTTGGTCCGAATATGATCCAATCATTTCCTAACACCCAGGGGAATACCGCGAAATTTCGTGACCCATCTGGCACACGCGTATCAGACAAACTATGCCGAAATACGGCCAGTATTAATTCACCCGACGCTTCGATTATTTATTCCAACCGGGATCTGATAAAAAATGACTCCATGGCGAGTGATTAACGCCTTCGGGAACGGTAACGCGATCGCGCACAGTTAAGCGGTATAAAAAACAAAAGCGTAACGCGATTTTAGCCGAGGTTTTCGAAACGGGCCGGAGGTACCCAAAAATCGTAACAGAGCCGCGCGTTCGCGAATACTTTATCCGAGGTGACGTCGACTGCGCGTTCTAATAAAAACGTCCTGTTGATGTAACGGATTTACATATTTCGCCAAATACACTGCTGACGGCGTTACACTAGAGTGGCCAGCACTTGGGATCGTGGCCTACTATCTCTGACTATACGAAAAAAAATCGAAGTGTATTGAAACAATTTGATTTCAGTGTATTAATTTAATTTCCAGCTTTGAATAGAATGAGAGAGAGAGAGAGAGAGAGAGAGAGAGAGAAGTAATCTCGTCAAATACACTGTTCACGGAGTTACACTAGAGTGGCCAGCATTTGGTATAGTGCTCTACTAGCCCTGACTATACGAAAAAAAGCGGAATGTATTGAAACAATTTTATTTCAGTATATTAATCTCATTTCCAGCTTTAGACAGAATGAGAGACAGAAAGAGAGAGAAGTAAACATTAATCACCTATTTCAAACCCGTCCTATACAACATCTTACAGCACACATGTTGAAAATACATTCGTATCAATCATTCGTTAGTAAGCGAAATTTGAAGAAGGATTCGCTTCGAACTAGACACTGACCGAAAGTTTCTAACGTTTGCCGTGATTCTGCTGCCAGGGATCCGCGGTGTATTTCACTACAATTTGATACAAAATTACCGGCTTGGGGCCGGCACAACGAATATGACGCCCCTAATAACGTTGATTTATATCTGACGGTTCAACTCCAAAGGGATCGCGGCAGGATGAGAGCACAAGGGGGGTTGGAAGGCTATGCGTGGGTTAGCTCACCGTGTGGTTAGTTTGAATTGATTGCCATATCCTTTTACACGCGCTAAACTATCGTGTAGGTAAAGCATAAAACCTCCCTGACGGAGAGGAATAACTTCGCATCGAAAACGTATGGGGATGGGTGGAACTTATGCCGCCGTATCCGTTCTCTGTGTCATCCCTATTTGTCGTTACATACGCTCATCATCCCCTATCAGTAACGTGGTGCTAACGCGAAATGCCTGCACTTTCGTTATGCGAACCGAAAGTGTTTCTTACGAGCGAGAAATGTTTTATGTAAATAAAATCGAGTGGTAAACAAAAAATTTGTTGGTTATGCCATTAAGTAATATGGCTACGATGACAGTATACTTGCAAACATTACATGTTCCTGGTTTGAAGTTCATATCATACTGTGCATAATCGTGTCCATTGAAAATAGTGTCGGTTAACAATTTCACGCAAGTCTACTGTCATTAACGATCAAACGTAGCTACTTATTGCCAACGATCGAAAGAAAATGTTTGAAAACACTTACAAAGACCATCATGATGAAGAAAGCGGCGAGGTAAGAACTCCTTGCCATCCACATGCTGACGAAACGGTAATGCTCTCCAGTCACGACATTTCTGAAAAAAAATTATTACGACGCTCTTTTAAATCCGCTCATGAACGACCGTTAAGCAAAAACGTCATCAGCAAAATATTATTTTTGAGGATAAATGTTTGGAACATACCGTAGAAAACCCTTGTTGTCCTCATGTTCGGCTAACGTCTTAATGCTCGCCATGAGGAGATCGTCGTATCCCAGGAACTCTTCCAAAATAAGTTTCGAAAAAGCATCTCCGAAGCACTTATCGTTCAACGGGTCCAAGGTGACGATCTTCACTGGAATGTTCAACTTTTGCCGCGCTGCCGGAGACAATCGTAGGAAACCATATTCTAACGAATACTCAACGACGTAGCCATCTTCTGAAACAAAGTTCGGTGTAGACAATTATCCAGTTTTTACGACAATAATCTCGGACAATTGTTGCTTGCAAATCGCGAAAATATGACAAATAAACTTACAATATTAATTTCGGGACGCAAATCTGTTCGCGTTGGATTACACACTACTAGAGTCAAGTGGCGATATGTGTTCAATGTGCGAACTAAAAATAACTGACCACCGGATGGTAAGTGTCACTTCCGGTAAACCGCGAAATATTAGTATACTTTAAAATGTATTAATTGTATGACCTAAATACTGTTATAAGTCAAAGTAAGTAACGGAAGTTACATTACTTGCGGGAATTGTTATGTCTAATACTGCGAGCGAATAAACTCGAGCATTACAAACTTGTTTATTATTATCGGAAACAATATGAACGTAAATAAACCAGACGTTTACCTGATCGGGGAGCTTTATCTGCTTCGGATACCGCATCCTTTGCCGGTTGAATAATATTGTCTTTGCCCAACTGGTACGTGTCCGACTCAGGACTTATTGTTTGCGAACTTGCTATATCCGGTGGCTGTAAGAAACCTCCATGTTACAACGCTTTCAAATTACGTCACAGAAATCAACTTTCCTTTCCCAAACATATACACTTGTACCCTGAATCCGTGCAATGCTTCAAATTGCAAGCACACGGTTAACGAGAATATTATATAGCGTTAATACCTCTTTCGAATCCGGGCTCAATCCGCTCGAAAGTTTCGTAGATAAGGCAGGACTTATCGTTGTGTTGCTTGTACTTAAATTCGGATCGTGCCCTACACCAGGAACAGTGGCAGTTCTAATGTCCAAGCCCTTTTCAATAAGCGTAAGATTGAGATGTGTATTTCCGTTTGACATATGAGGCGTTTCTCTTTCTTCGTCCACAGCGGACGATTCGATATTTATAAACCTGTTGCGCGAAGAATAAATGATTGCAGCATACGGATACAACAAATATTACCATATATTAATTGCAAACATCATGCTTGAACGATTTGCTGATATCGTACTTGTTTTATATGTTTGAACAAAAATTAAATAATAATAACTTACCCATCTCTTGTTAATAAACCCAAATCGTTCGTCAAATCGTCGATTTTCTCTTGTCGCAACTTCTCTTCTTTCGTGTAACTTTTGTCTATACTGTAATCGTCACCACTATTTCGTAGTATTTCAACTCTGAGTATGCCGTCTCGTGGCCACTCGTCTCTTATATGGTCTAGACAGTTATTCTGCGCTCTCGAAAATACCAGGTGAATGTAAGCCAGTACGAAAAATGCCATTATTGCCTGAAATTAATATACAATGTGATTATTAACTAGACACTGAAATTATACATACTGGAAGTAATCAATATGAAATATACTCACCTTTAACAAAACTACGAATTCTATGAATCTTCGAACCGGTCTGGGGAACGTTCGCGCATAGGCTAGAGCGACCTTAATGAATACCGCGTGAAACAGTCTGTCTCGCATTCTAATTAACGGATTTGGATTGGTATTGTTCCTAGTTATGTTGATGTTGATGTGATTTAGTAAACCAACCACGCCAGGTATGCTGTGGTTATTGAGTGCCACTGGAGCATTTTGATTATTATTATTGTTAACATTATTGTTATTGTTGTTATTATTATTATTGTTGTTGTTGATGTTATTATTATTATGTGCTGCTGGTGCAGCAGCAACTTCTTCTTGTGGCATGTTGAAAATGTTTTAATTATATATCGTCAAGTAATGGAATTGTTTAAACCATTGACTGCTAATCCCACTGTACACGCCTTATGCAGCTGCTACTTCCTCTTAAATCTGTACATGTATAGACTACCATTTCCAAAAAAAGATAACCAACGTTCTCTGAAACATATAAAGAAAATAAGAATTAGGCATATGAAAAACACAATGCTTTACTTGTGATCTCAGACAATTAACAGGGTATCGACAACCTTTGTGCGATGACACAGCAGATTTATTGCCTACAATCAATTTCAGAGTAACATTGTAACCTCAGATAAGAACCGATTCTATTAAAAATGTAAACAATGCCCATAGATTTAAAATAATAAAGGAGTTACATTCATATGCACTCTACTTTTATAGACCAGGTTAAGAAAGATGAAAGAATTAACTCATATCTGTCTTTATTACGTAAAGAACTTTCAAAATGTAATCATTGTTAGAACCTTATTAACGCAACTATTGAGAAAGTTTTATTAAACCTAAACATGCTCTAATTCACATATCATTTATACAAATCAAAACTGCTGCTTCAATAATATTTAAACATTTCTAGGTTTGTTTTATAACTAACAAACAAAAAATTGTGATGGAAATATAATGTGCATCTACATTACAGACCTACATTCCATGTCAGAAAAAATAAATAGAGTGCATATTAAAAGTATGACATATGTAATACTTCATTCAATATACAATCAAATAGAGATATTAAACTTATGGTTGGTAATATTTGCAGAACACAGAAATTATAAGTATGTCAAAGTAAATCTTGTCTTGCTATTGACCAGATTGTATAGAAAACTGCAAACCTAACCTGCACCATACAAATTATTCTTGATCTAACCTATCAACGTTCTAACCACAAGCTATCTGATTCGCTAGTAAACTTTCAGCAACAAACTCAGTCGCAGAAGTTGTTGAACACTCCCCACCGTAGAATTTGTTCCTGTACAAGAAGAGAAACGGTGAAATGTCTCGCGGACGAAAATATCGTTCATTACCAACGACAGTCCCGAGCATCGTTTGTTACGTAATTAACTAATTCAAAATATTAATTACGAACAACGTCGTGAGCAGGAAAGACACCGTTTGTTCAATCTCCGCCTAGCTAAACTAGTTTGTAGCCTAATAAATCTGCTTCATCCGGACGTGACACATCAAAGCTTATCGGAGGCGCTAACCCGCCGTACCGAAAATTTTTCGGAAATCTGTCATGTCATACCTCGTCCGTGTGCAGGATCGCAATTTCATCAACGCAGACACGGCAATCCAGCGAATTCGCGCACGTTACGTTGTGGCTGATTACGAATTCTCGCCTACGAATTACGCGTAGTCCGTTCGTATTGCCACGATTCCTCGCGAAATTGTCACTTCATCATATGTTTTGATACCCAACAGCTTGTATCTCACTAACCCCCCCGGATGTTTTGCACTGCTACCAACCGTGCTGGCGTACAGCACCCTCGCGATGTAGTCGTCATTTACGAAGGATACTTTCTTTTCCTCAGTTGTGTTTGTTAATATCAACGCAAATGTGACGTTTACTTGACGTGAAAAAGTTTTCGGTGTCAGGAGAACGTTTCGCGTCAGTCGCACTCGTAAGTCTAGGTAATATGCTAATGTCTAATGTTACTAAACCACCGACTATTTCGTGTTTTGAATTGTACAGAGAAACAGTCGTATCAATCGCATGTTTGAAATTGAATAGCGAACTATTATTCTTGCCGCGTTATTTATACATGAACTGTAGAAACACGAATAAATTTGACTGTTTATTGAAATCGCGATAAATTCGGCAGTGTTTTATACGTTTATTGCTATACAGTTATTTGCAGAACCTGCAGAATCTTGAAGCAAAGAAACGAGACATAGTTAATAATTATTTATACATTCCACATATTTAACTACCTCATAATACAGTGTTCATTAAAGATAGTACAACAGTCATGAACTCTCCACTGTCACCACAAAATAATCTTAGCTGTGAGTTGAGAAAAGTTATCACGGATAGAAATGTGCTGAGCATGAGAAGCAGAATGAGAGGTACGATTAATTGTTAAGAGCTCTGATAAAAACTGCACTCCGATCGCTTTCTGATGACCTGTGTTTGTACACAGTTCTTACAGCTATGAATGAAACTAATCAGAAACATACAGCTGAAAAAATGAAGAATCTTAGGTATCAAGCTATACAAGAGATCTTGACTACGGAGATGACATACTTAAAGCAGCTAGAAATTTTAATGGAGGTAAGTTTTCACCGTTTGCAGGGATAGATGTAATTTCGAACAAAGTTTATCTACACACATTTTTTTTTAGTTCTTTCTATTACCTATACATGAGAAGCAATTACTGAAACATTCCACAGTTTCCGCACTGTATGATAATATTAGAACATTGTACAATATAAGTGGGGAATTAATCAAAGAATTAAAGTTGGATTCTGAAAATGTTGCTGGGGCATTTCATAAATTGGCGCCATTTTTTAAATTGTATTCTGTTTATGCATATGACTATGAACAGGCTTTGACAATATTACAGGTAACAATCGTGTAGGCTATACAGTGAAATAATGGTTTTCTTTCATACGTTAAAATAATTTGTATTATTTAGACATCACAAGAATCCAATCAATATTTAAGAAATTTTATTAAGAGACAAGAGACAAGACCTGAGGTTAGCAGAACTTTACAATCATTATTAATTACACCAATACAAAGAGTACCAAGGTACAAACTGTTGTTGAAGGAAGTATTACAACATACACCGCAGAAGCACAAAGAATACAGCTTATTACAGGGTAAATATATACATCTATATTCGAGGCAGTTGCTGTAGTAGAAACATAATTTTGAACCTATGCATAAATATATCAATTACAGTGTCTTTGGTGGAAATTGAAAAAGCGGCTGCTCACATAAATTCTTTAGTTGCACAAAATGAAGATGTGCAGAAATTGCTGAAACTACAGAAATGTATTGTAAATAAAATTAATTTAGTGAAACCTGGTAGAAAACTGATTAAGGAAGGATCGTTGATGCGCGTTTCGCGGCGCGGAAACTGCGCTTATAGACGATATTTCATACTTCTGAACGACACCCTACTGTATTGCAAAGGCGACCCAGAAAATACGTTAACCGTGTGTTGCGTATTACCATTGAATAAATGTAAAGTTGAATGTGTTTTGAGCGGAGGTCTGTTTAGAGTCTCATGCTTGAACGAAACTTTACTACTTTATTCTGAGAAGGATGACAGTAATTCATGGATAGAATGTATGCAGAATGCGATTAAAAAGGTACCCAATAATGATCAATCAAATCAATCAATTTGTATTTACATTTTCTGAAATACTCAGTATTATGTTTTTTTTCTGAAACCTAGTACTCGGAATGTAGACAAACGTTGAGGAAGGACAGCAGTTCAAGAAAACCGTTGAGGCATCACAATGTTTATCTGTTTCCATCTGAAAATATTCCGAATAAATGTGTTAAACGAAAAAGGACGGAGGATGATGACGAGGTGAGTTTTGTTGACGTTGACAATTTACATTCCAATGTATTCGTAACGGCGAAGTGAAACATTTGTTTTGCCACAAACAGGTTTGCTTGAATTCCTCGGGCATAGTATACTTAAAAAAGGACAACGAAGATGAAGCTGATTCGGAGGGAAGAAATAAATACCTGAGAATTCTCAAGAAGCTTAAAGGAGCTAAGCGCGATATTAGTCGAAATGAGGAAAACGTGAATTTACCTGAGGACAAAGTAATGTTAACTCAACCTCGTAATTATATCGAAAAAAATTATGTATTGGCAACTGATAATACATCACCCGTCACAGACTCACGGATAATGGTAAATTTAAGTTGTGTTTAACATCAGACATCGAAGAAAAATGTATGCAAATATTTAAATTTATTACGTCTGTTGTACAGGACACTCACCGTACAGGATATACAAATCCTGCGAACAGCGATCAAGAAGAGCAATTTATAACATCACAGCTGAAGAGTATCAGCAACTTTTTCATGTGCGTGGGTAATTCGATAAAGGAACTTTTTCGATTCAGATAACGTGCAGACTTGTCAGCGAGAATCATCAAGTGCACAGAATTGTACATTACGACCTTATCAGTGTCGTCACAAATAACAACTTTTTTACTTTATTACAAACAGCCCATCCTTGTACTTTTAATCGTGCAATTTCTTCATCCTACTGAAAAATTCTTGAAAATTCGCCGTATTCCATTACGCGCATTCTATATTCATTGGTTTTGACTGCAACATAAAACTGCGACCGTATACTAATATGTTTCATTATATAATTTTTTATTGCGAAGTATAACATCATGTGGTATATTCTGTAAAGTCGTCCATGTGCACACGTTTGGTAGATCGCGGCGATAAGTCGTCCGACGTGCCGTCGGGATTATTGTTCGCAGTTTCTTGTAATACCCTGTTCCTAAGTCGTTTAATGTGACGCAAGCGCTCCAACCAGTTAGAGGCGTACGGATTGTGACTGTTTTGCTTCAGAGACGAAGAAACCATCGAGGCCAGCTGCAATGAGCAATGCAGAATGCAATCAGTCTGAAGGTAACTTCTACTGTCAACAAGACAGGAATTTACATACTGTACCAAGGGCGCATATATTTCAGAACTTACGTTAGCGTGAAGCGCGAGCTGCCGCGATAAGATTGCAAGGTTTTGATCGGAAATGATTTTTGGCTCACTATGGCCAATGTGTTCGGCCAATTCTTCCCTCGCCTGCACCGTAACTTGATTTGTGCCGTGATCCAATGGCTGTATCACTACGCAGGCATAATTAAATTGTCCCTAAAATTAAAATTTGCTGTAAAACGCTGTGCTCTTATTGTCATGTCAATGAAGCTAGCACACGCACTTTAACAGTTTGTATGTTGTACGGTTCCCCGGATTCGTTGTAAACGACCGTTACGTAATTGTTGCCAATGTGTTGCTTTTTTGATGTACACTTTGGGTCGCTGGCCTTCGTCGGCATCAATGTTGCTACGTGAAAGGCAACCTATCGAAATTAAATACGAGAATCATAATATTATCGTTACATAGAGAACATTTATCTGTTCTTATGATGCAAACCTGAGTGACGTCGTCTTGCCAGATGTACGCGAAATTTCCATTTTCACCGTTTCGATCCAATCCGCCCAAAAACACGCTCTCATCGACATCTTTCAATCGAACCAACGTGCCCAGTCGCTGTAAGAACTCTGTATACCGTAGAGAACCATGCTGATTAGCAAAAATTTCAACCTCGTTGGAAGCTTGACCTGGCCCAACGTACAGCACTCCGATCTTGTGAGTTTCGTACGGCTGTATTCTATCGAGATTTGTCACAGCTCTTTGAATGGCGGTCGTTTGTGGAACCAACAACGGCTTTTCAGTAGTTGTCCCAAAGTGTGCGGTGTGATAAAGTTGCAGGAAGACAAAGCTACAATATGATATTCACTTTATATGTCGCAAAAACATCAATTTTTTTGCTAGCTTTCAAAAAGTGGACTTACACGTTATTATTGAAATGTAAATAAATCTTGCTTACCTTGGATTAATACCGGTACGCGGTGGATCCTTAACTCGCGGTGAATTTCCACGACGGATGTTGTCCCACTCCCCGCGAGATTTTTTCACGGGGCTCATTACAGAAATTGTATGACCTCTGTCGCGGAAAGGTATCGATAACGGTGGCAATGTAGAAGGATCAGGTCGTTCCTCTTTCTACTCAAACACAATTCATTAACAACTCAAACGCTTACGAAAAACAGTTTTAACTACAATACCACAGCTAATCATACCTTCTCCCCAAAATGATTCCGTCCAATTGGCGGCTTACTGTCGCTCGGTACCGACATTTGCTTGTGATTACCGTCTATGTTCGGTAACCGTGCGTAGATTTGTGTGGGTGACTGTGGAGGTTTCGCAGTAGGTGCCTGTACTCCTCGAGTTTGAACTGCTAAAAAGTTTCCAGGGGCCTGGAAAAGGAAAATTAGATAAACTTTTGTACGAAGATCATTCTTAAAATTACGCAAGTATCATTCAGCCTATACCTGCGCTGTAGTAGGTGATGGTGGTACGGTCATACTGGTAGTAGTCGACGGAGCACTTTGCGGTACCTGCGTAGCTCCAGGATAAGAACGCTGTGACCTCAACGCTGTAGGATGTTCGCCAGTGTTCTCTGTCGACGGTGGCGTGGTACCCATGCCGAATATTTCCTCAGGTATAGCCTCGCAACTTACTCTGCAACGTAACAACAATCATGCAGTTCCCGTCGACATCAAAAATTTATCATACGCTTGACATTCATGGGCTATACCTCATGTCTTTCGCGTATGCAGTCTTTGCGTGCTTTTTCAGTTCCGCGTCTAGTTTCACATCTAAATCTGTGAGAACGAGATCCCTGTCAGCCTGCTGCGACATACTCGCCTTCTCCTTATTTAAGAACGGATTCTTCCAATTGGCACTCATTTCTGGACTAGAATTTGATCGGCGCACCGGGTTTCGAGATCGACGCATATCCTCCTCACCCTCCTCCAAGCTTTCCAAGCTATCACGCGAACTTTGTCGCGATGGACTCGGTCGAGCAGGCGAGCCAGGTATCGCGATTGGACCGGACGACACCGAAGAAGACGTTACGGACTTCGAAACATTGTTGAGATCATTCTGCGGCTGCTCGATGCTTCGGTCCGGCACATCCTAAAACAACTTTCGTTGTAGGTATGAGCACTCAGGGTCTTGTGCTGATAACCAGGGATGAAGTATCGAATTTTGATTAATTTCATTTTACAACAATCTTAATAACGTAAAGAATATATAACGTTTCTATATTATCCGTACACTGTCATTAGTACAGCCTATTAATGTCTAATTGTAACGAAGTAAAGGTTACATCACCCTTGGCACCCCTGTGTCTAACATTGAAATACCTCAGTCTCGTCGCCGGAAAATTCCAGCGGCTCCGGCTGCTTACTCGTCGTCCCATCGGGATTTGGCATATAGAGGGCCATAATATCATGTACGGGAAAGTCCATCGGAGGCTCGAATTGCATCGAATTCTGTATTCTCATGATCCAGGACATGTCCCCTGTCGGTCTGCGGACGTATATCTCGGCCCAGCCTTGACACCAGCAGGCGCAGAAACAATGTTCCTCCTGCTTCTCACTGTTGAGTATCTGTTCTAACCTGGACGGTTCCACCTGCGGATCCTTCTCAGTCTTTTCCGTCGGAAAGTCACGCTTCGTTCCGTCGAACTCTTCCGACTTCTTCGACTCGTCTGTCGGCGAATTTGCTGCCGTGTTGGCATTCGAACTGCCATGTCCTCCGGAGGATTGCCTGGACAACTTTTCTTCCTTCCCAGTCTGCTGACAACGTATAACTTTCTTACTCAAATATACGTTAATAACGGACCTAAAGGTCAAATGATCAAGTACCTCAATACTCGAAGCTCGTCGTAGATTCGTCTGAGACGCTTTCGCGTGTTCTGGAGACTGTGGGCCTGGCTTGCAGGCGGCCCAGCAATTATCACAAAGACCACCGCGCATTGCTTTATTGCTACAGCCGCTGGTCGTGACGGTGATCAGTTTGTTACCAAGCAGCCACGTCATTGTCTGTCCTTCTTTCAGAAGAAAGTCTGCGGCCGGTAGCCTGCATCAATCAAATGATGTATTGGACAGGGTCAGTCAATCATGTTTCTTGCCAATTGGGGACAAGTGTTAAATATACCTTTTCGGACGAGCGGAATAAGTGGAGAACGTGTAGCGTGCCATGAGATCAATGCATGTCTCTGTGAGTTCGACGTGGAACGTCATGAGTGCCTCGTCGATCGGTGGTTTCAAGTCTAAGGCCCTGCTCTCTCCTATCATGTGATTCGACATCATTGGCCGCGCTCGTCTACCTCGACTGCCCTATATATTCAAAACGTTATTCTCATGCGACATGGTCATCTAACAATGCGGCCTATGAATAGGTGTCTTTGTACCTGCTCAGTTAAGCTCGAACTACGCTTTCGATTGGAGGAGTCCTCGTTGATGAGGCTGAAGTCTGATTTCATTAGATGTCCTTCCTCGAAAGGTACAATGACGTTCGCCTTCAATCCCTGTCGAAGATAAACAGCGTTATTGAATATTTTCATAGATAGGGACAAATTGTAGGATAGTGGGTGTACACACCGTGGTGATAAATTTTACAAAATCTCGACGAAACGGAAGGCGGCATTTCAGAAACCACACGGCAATTACGTGATGAGCCAACGATACTGTGTAATGATTGTATTTGAACGGGTTTGTGTATGGCAGCAGTATAGCGAAGACGGACATGTACTGATCTCCGATGAAACTGGCGAAGACTTTCGGGAGTCTCGTAAGAGCTGTAGAAATAGATTATGTAATATATTTTAAATATAACGAAACTTGTTGATTATTTTACGTACTCGATAAAAACTCCAGTATGGGTATAGCAATGTGCACAGTCGCTGATATTTTCGATAAATTCAAAAGAACTTCGGTAAGAAGTTTATTCATGGCATCGCGCATTTCTAAAATGCAAGTAGTAAGACTAGTAACACACTGACTCGCGCATCTCGCTGTTAATCCAACCTACAATTGATAAATATTTAGTAACGCTTGTATTATTTCACAACACTTGCACCTGAATTATATATGCATACTTCTAAACATTTTATCAAGCGTTGCTGTAAATTCGGCTCCAAATGTGCGTGATACGACGCTAAAGATGCCAATACAGGAAGAATATATATTCGAAACTCCGAAATGGTAAACTTCGGCGGAACATTGTATAAAGATTCAGGTAATCTCAAAGCTCTTTCACTGACCTACAAAAGAATATCGACTTGTTTCAGTGATGTTTATAATTTCTTTTATACACGTAGAAAAAAGCTGAATGCCAACCATCGCACATAATGCAGCTGCGAAGTAATCGATATCGTTGCTGTGCCTTGATAAAACTAAAGCTCTATTTTGCATTACTTGCGGCAATTCCTTTAGTATTAATTGAAGAACCTTCCAATCTAAAATCAAATAAATATCGTTCAATATGTTGTCATGTACGTTATATGCCATTATACCAAACGAATGTATTGGAATACAAACCTTTTTCTTGCTTAATACATGAAATGACAGCTTTACAAGCATGAGCCAATGACATTTGTGTGACATGACATGAGATATGCTGCAAAGGTGCTGGACTAGCTGGAGGTGGACTACTACCGCCACCTCCGCTATTTATCCTTTCAGTCGGTGCATGTTCCAGTACCAAATAGGCACTGAACTTTATTACATTTGAATTCGGGGATTCCGGAAAGCCGAGGTGGTACATGGTGTTGGCCCGAATTTTCAAGAAACACTCGAAGATCTGAATAGTAAACAGAGGGTCATTTGTGACATAGTAACATAGCAAAAAATAATTGTATCGTCTTACCAAATATCGGATGGTAGATACATCATGAAAGACTGACGGATCTTTATAGTGCTGCTCCAAATGATTTACTAACACTTTGTAAGCGCGAATGGCATGACTCGAAGGTAAGCGATAAATCTTTAAGGTGAGAATCTTTATCACACCGACCACTGCAGTCTTGACATCCTTAATGTCAGCGTCCACTGACACTGGTGTATCGGATGCGAAAGGTTTGTTGATAATCTGTATAAGATAGATACACAAGTTGTAATACATAAGTATGAAAGTCATGTACATGATAATGATCGGAAAGCATATTGCAATAGTGACTTACTTTTTCTAATATATCTAAAAGCTCTAAACAGCGCTTAGTATCGCATTCAACGCAAAGATCGACGAGCAAATGTGCCGCAACATTTCGTATAGTAATATCTGGATCCACATCCACATGTTGCAAATATGGTACTACTATACGTTCAATAAGCTCATCCTCGTACCTTGATCTATGGAGAAAAAATACAAAGAATCATTTTTAAAATTTACAATAAATATTATTTAGTATCTTACAGTTATCTTATTACCTATTAACTTGTATGACGTTCGTCAATACATCCAAAACCTTGACCCGTACATTTGTTCGGGTTTCTATCTTATAATATCTTTCCATCAACGAGCCAAGTCTAGACTGCCATTGATGATGTGTCGGCCCAATGGTAGAAGCTCTATACTCAATCAGCTTCAGAACTGATGCTTCCTACACAACAGAAAAATTTGATATAACAAGTTTAATATTTTAGTCTGCTAAAATATATTATAAACTCACAGGCCGATGATCACTGCAACGTTCTACCAAATCGTAAAACCGTTGAATGCAGCCATTGTAATGATTTGCATCGAGCAAACTCTCGATGCTACTAATAGTCTCATGCAAACTCGTCGATACTTGCTTGGTAGCAGGCTGATTACTTGTTTCTGAAATAATCGTTGCTTGAACCCAAGTTGTAAGATGCGCGCTCGTCATTACGACGATAATATTATACTAAACATTTTATTGTTTATTAAGGAACTCAGCACCTGTATGAGCGATTACTTCTTCCGTTATGTCAAGGATGATACTCCATGTAGGCTCCCATAGTTCAGCGCCGTATTTATGCACTAGTCTTTGAATTGATAAAGTAACTTCATACATAACTATTGGATGATTACACTGTAATGCCTGTTCGCACACAGAAATACTTAATGTAAACAAAAAAAAAATCGTCGTGATATGTTTAGTTTGGGAAAGCAGAAAATAATCATACTTGATAGAATGAAGGTAGTACGGACGCTGGAGTACATTCCAACTTTTGAACTCTGTGTGTACCCCATAGACCCATGTTTACGTAAAACACGGCACCTCTGAGCAAACGAACGTCTCGATGAAAATTTAAGTCTTGCAACAGTCGGCACATAGTACATAACGCTGAATGACCCATGTGAGTTCCCAATAAGTTACGCATGATCTGCGGAAAAATTTGTACTGTTAAATAACAATATCCAACAACGCTCGACGAAATTGGCAGATTTACCAGAACACCAGCTTAACCGCTACGTACCTTCCAGCTTATCTGGCAGTATGTTTCAACATTTACACTTCGACATAATGCTATAATGAATGTCTGCAGTGAGTCTGATTGTAAATTACTGTAACAAACGATCGCATCAAGGGTTTCTAAACATCCAGATACGACCTCTGTACTATTACTATAATAGCAGAGGTGACAAATATACCTAAAATACAGAGTACAAGCATGATGTAACATACTCATTTTTATGACTGTAGCCAATAAAGTTAAAACACATACTGAACAAAGCCGGCTATAATATCTTCATCTATGTAAGCTGAGTTGAATTTGATGACATTTACAAGAAGGGAGAGAAATTCTGCCCCTCTCTTTCCATCTCCTCCTGTTACAGTAGGCATCCATTCTAGTAAAAAGGGTCCTATTCTCTCTTCCAAATGTTCAATGCCCTTGCCATTCTCTGTTAAGCTCTGAAGCAATTCTAATCTGTAATAATGTCGAAAAAATTAACAAACATGAAATCTTGTATCCGTGCAATCATTAATAAAAGACTCAATATAAATCTTACCTAGGGCCAATATCTTCAGGAATATCATGGTCCTTAACAACCATAAAAAATTTTACACGCATAAGCGAGGATAGCTTAGAATACTGGCCTTGAACAAGGCATTTTAAAAAATTTAAAGCGATGTGTCTATGTTCTTTCGGAACGTCTTTTCCCAACAAATCCTGCACTAAATCCCATAACCTTTCTGGTGCTCTCTGGAACATTTTGCAAAGTGTAACACACCTTCTAAGTGGTGACTAATCCTTAAATACAGGGAATTGGTCCTACGACTTAAAATGATCCACTACTATTGACATAAATGACTTACATCTTCCCATTGCTGATTGAGAACCGCATCGCAGAGATCTTTAATAGCTTTCGTACGATGATGCACTGGACTGTCAGGGCTGATTTCTCTCTCAATATCATGCGTCACAGTAAAATCTTCACGACTCTTGTAGTTACCTGCAAGGAGATTCAATTTCTTTCTTAGCAAGGCGACAGCTTTCCCAACGTTATATACAACGACTCCGTGTGATAAACGCTAAAGTGTCGATAATTGCCAGTACAACTTTGTACGAGTTCTCGGTCCCTTATTCCGTTACTACGCCCAAAGCCGACATACAGTATAAACTGAAAGAATCGACGGAGAGCCGCGACTTGTCGTTTTTAAATGCAATAAAAATAGCGCAGCGAGCGAAGTGTCACGTATCTTGCGGAACGTTGAGAGAACAGATCTATCAATCACCTTTGTTGATGCGAAAGAATTGCTTCAGCTTGTCGTGCAACGTCTTATTGTCCTTATCCTTCGTGCTCATCTTCGACATCGTATATTTTTGATCCCGAGCCCGAGGAAAGCACTGCGATACGGCCTGAGATCTTGCATCGAGCAGCAGTGGTCATGTCAAAAACAAATCTGAATCTGCGGAATGCCGTGAAATCGAACTCACTGTGAACCTGAGGAACGCGGAATATGGCTTTACTGCAGTCGGTTACGCTTTGACTGTTTTGCCGAAGCCAGGAATAGACTTATCAGCGCATGAGAATTTATTTTTTTCCAAACAGAAATACCGACTCTGTATAGATTAAAATGTGACCTACTGTCCGTATCCAAACAGCGAAAATCGAACGCTTTTTTTCTGTTATTACTATGCGAATTCTGTCCATATACTTACATTATAATTTGTTTCGAACGTGCAATGCATTTTAATCGTTGTCAGTATCTCAGATCATATAATACAAAGTGCGGAAGATATTTGGTCGATCCATGTTCAGTCTATGGTAAAGTAACCTTTACTGACATAAGGTAATTGTAAAGTGCAATGTTATCGGCGGAATATAATCTCATATAGTAACGCTACTTACGGTGAGAATTAACATTAAATTTGCAGATAGTGATATGTTTCTTAAAATGGAGGATTGCGTACGGGTGACAGACGACAGATAGGGACCTATTATTTTGGGGGAGTTTGTGTTCTACAAACTGAAATATCGACGTACAAAATACAGCACGACTAGACGCACTCTACATTTCAGAACATTGAAAATCAGGACTATAACAGTAGTAACTCTATCACCGGCGGTATTATGATTGATCCATTCCCTGATTTATTTACTCAATGAGTATAAGTGTACATTGAAGGGACGTCAAATAACTCGTGTAATTTTGCAAAGCTTGAACGACTTACTCAATAAATGCACAAAATAAAGGCTAATTTCATGATTCAGAGAATTCAGAGAATTATGAGTATCTCTATCAAAAACCCCGAATTCTTTGTGTGTCCAATAATTGTCATGAATGTCGAAACATCAAGAACGAGAGTTATGAATTCATACAAATTCACAGATAAGATAAATGCGATCGATTGTTCATATGCAGCAACTGAAAGCGACACCATTCATACTTAATTCCGAAAATTCGTTTATAACATTGCATTATTGTTAACATTGCCAATCAATTCCGAAACAACATTTACCCACCGACCGCGCAAACCTTTTCTTCGACTACGAATGGAACTTCATATAGCAACCGAAATTGACGACACAAAATTATTTTTTTCCCCAACTTTCCCCCGAGACCCAAAGTTCGTCGATAACCGCAGAGTTACTGCTTGCAAAAGGACGAATTGAACAAACTCGGATATATAGTGCCCGGGCAATCAGAGTTACCGAGTATTACAACTTCACACTTTTTGCCAGGACCGAAACAGCAAAAGCCGCCGGGGGGCGGACACTCATTGAGCCAATTTCCAATAAAACCGGCATCCACTTGATATCGTTCGAGGGGGCTCGTTTCCCATGGACCCGCGATCCGACGAGAAATTGTACATACATACATCATCGCCGAGATTGCCTTCGGCCGCACCGGGAGGAACGTGCCGAATCGTAAACCGTACCGCGTTTCTAATAACGTACCTAATATTCGAACTCGGGAAATTTGTTCTCGATCAAATTCTGCACATAAATAGATCCTGAATAGTTCAGCGTAATGGCACAACTTTTAACGGCTTCGGGAGTCAGTACGGGGGCGAATGGCAGGCGGAGAATGGGCCGAGAACTTGGTGGTGGAGGAGGAGGAGGGGGATGGTGGGATGGCGGGGGTGGGGAAGGAAAGGGGGGTCTACAGCGAGAAAGGAAACTTTCCTAATAACTGTGTACTGTGTGATACAGTCCGTTTAACCTTAATACGGGATTGGAGTCATGAAAGTATCGCGCCGACAATTTTTCCGGCCCGCACGTACGCCTCGAGATTTTGACCGCCATCTTTTTTCGCCCCCCCTTCTCCTTCCTCCTCTTCCTCTTCCGCCGAAAAGGATCTCGTCAATTGAAGATTTATCGCCGCTGCCGGCTCGAGGCCTTTTTTGTCGGCAGACAAATTTTCAGGCTCGAAACAAAGAAATCGAGATTAAGAGGGATCGGCGCGCGCGCGCGCGCGCTCGCTCGCTCGAGGCATCATAAAGACGAGAAGGGGTTCGGGATATTAAAATAATCTGCTATTACTTTAATAAATCTGTCCCCGCGTTTCCCTTCTTTCGACTCGTCTTGTTTCCGTTTCCACTCTCAAGACGGCGGCAGTCGCAGATGTGACTATACCCCTAATGAGAGCGCTATTTTTCACGAGTATTTTTATCCCGTTTATTGGCTGCCCGCTTCACAAACTGTCGGCTGGATATTAATCATACGGCTCTTACAACTCTGGTTTTATTTCTTTCAAGAATGAAGAATGGAAGTAGCAAGAGAAGGGGGAGGAGGAGGGGGAATCTGTGAGGGGGTGGTGGGCGACGGGGGTGGAGAGGGTTGGAGGCGGGGAGCGAGAAGGCCAGAGTTCCTTCATTACTATTATTGAACCGTACACCCATAGAACACATTCTTCTCCGCTCGAGTTCAACAATTATGTCGACTTTTCGCGAGTTTCCTGCGTTTCGTATCATTATCTTCGCTCGTATTTTCCGCCCACCTTTGCGAAAAAACCTCCCCTTTCTTGTAAGGGTCTGCATTTTTTAATATTGATCACGAGCTCGGCATCTGAATAAGTCGGACTGTTCCATTTGATGATTGAGCTGCTGATTATTCTACTGAGTGGAGCAAGGTTTGTTGTTTAGGGAAATTGTATTAAAGAGATTGCCAGATGTAGGGATAACGAATGTGGGTTAATTTTCATTCCTTCTTAGGTGCCATGAACTTTCTAGGCCGCGCTTCAGACGAGCGTCCTTCTTCTGAGTTACACTTTTAGCAATGTCCCAAATTGAATTATTCGGTTCGCAATTAAGTGCTAGCAACGGTGACAGGCAGTTAAATACAGTCCGCCATCTGAATGCTTACGTAATGGCCAGTGGGAGCACCAACTCTCTGACAATGAAATCTCAATCGAGTATCATTATTACATCGACTCACCATTACGTGGCACTCTCTAAATATCTGCGTTTTAGCAAAGATTGAATAACGATTTTCTGTACACTTTTTCGTTCAGAAGAGAACAAAAAAGTTCTCTTCTGAACGAAACACTAATCCCTATAATTTACGTAAAGATACTGAAAATACGTGTATACAAAATCAAACATATTCAGTTAGTCAGTTCCATACGTTCGAAGATAAAGTAGAATCATAATCAAGGAATTTGTTGAGAGCAGTTTAACCCATTTGCATCAACGATCTGAATGTCTAGCGTACGTTATACATCCGTTGGTGATAAGTGAACATCTACGCGAGCGGATTTTTCCGCGTTTGGTGATACGTAACAGTTGACATATGCGGATTATTCCGCTTACGGATGCAAATGGGTTAATGCAGACGTATAAAAAGCTTGATTCATTGCTCCCCGCTATGCAGCGCCTAACAACAATCTTTTCACGCACACACATACACTCCCGTCTACATCTACGTCCGTTGATTATCCGGTATCATTAGTAATCACTCTTAAAACGGGATCGTTTCCTTTATCGTTATTCACAGTAATGAATAATAACTCACGATCGGACGTATCTTTTATAACGTTCCGGCGTATAAATTGCGAAATTCTGGAATTATCAGGCGACGGGAATGAAAGGCTATTTCCGTTGCGCGGAATCGCGGGCAATATTTTACGCGGGATTGGGGTTGAACGCGGACACATCGACGTTTGATATTTTTATGCAGTGGCGCCACCGCGGCGAGATTTACGAGGCAGATATGCGATCACAAAATGTCCGACACTAAATCAAACATGTTGCATCGGAAAACATCTGAAATTATTATTGGGACTTTTATTGGATCGGCTCTGGGCGCGGGATAAACGGATGACGCAACTTTATATTTTTCTACGCTCTCTCCCCCGTATACTCGTCTACGGACCGGGGGAAAGCGCTTTCGCGGAATTGAAAGCTGCCTTTATCATTGGATTACGGTCTCGTACAATTTTCTGTTATCGCATGCGAGTGGCATGCCCGGCAGTCCGCCGCGGCTAGTTGCGCGCCCGCCGTTTCCGGTCCGGCTGGCCCGGCCAAAGGATCGCGGATGTATGATTTATATAAAGACTGATACGGCTGTCAGCCGAGGCCTCTGCCTATGCACGTTTATACGCCCACGTAAAATGGATAATTTCGGGAGCCCACCGGAAAGTCGATACTTTCCGGCGATCGATCCGCACCGTTCGCTTCGAACGAGAAATTCGTCTGTCTCCTTTTTTCTTCGCCCCCCCCCCCCTCAACAAAAAAAAAGCTGCATTCGCCTACCGTCCGACGACGAGACTCGTCGGCAGCAGCTTGGGAGAAAGACAAGGCCAAGAGGTCTCTAGCGATCCGTATGAGGTAATATATCGCGGTTATTGTCCATTAGGAACCTGAGTTGGCCATCCACGCCATCAACTTATTTTACGATATTGCCATCGTCCCGCCACTTTTCTTCCAAGTTTGCTCATGGACACATCGTGGACGTAATCTCAACTATTGTGACCCGGTGCCGGTTTGTTAGCTTTCAATTGACTTCTGCCCGCGCGAGCTCGTTCGCGGCCGTGGCAACGCAATTCACGGCTGTAATGAATATTTGCGATCAAATATGTACGCTGTCGCGCGCGAACGCCGAAGGCGCCAACCGTATTCCACTTAAAGCCCTTCAGGTATCAAAAATGGAATTAAATTATCAACCTCGGGTCCATTATCGTGAGGGAAGGTGCGCTGATACCGCTCGGGCAGGAAATAAACTTTTAATTGTCCGCTCTATCCGCGCGCTAATTACTCGGTGCACATGCACGGCTTTTAAGAATGTGGACGAGCGCGCGCCGGCGTGATATACTCTTTGGTTCGGAGCAACGTTAATTACGGCCAGTCAGATCTTGCAAATAAAGCGAATTAGTTAATGTACTGGGTACGCGCGATTGGCCATTTTCCAAGCATCGCCAAAGCGCAAGTGCGACCCTGTATAGGATAAACTACACGGTTGTGTCTATTGGTTTGCGTCGCGATGCAGGATATACGATGATGACGAACATTTTACGCTCAGTCACCCCGTAGATTCTGATCGGCGAGTCGAAAGAATACTTGTTTAGGAAAAAGCGCGTTCCTTCGCTTCGACTTCGTATACGTCGCTCGAAAATGAAATACGCGGTAGTTCGATGCCGGTCGCATCCCGATTATTAAACATACCTAATTGATAAGTGACACTGTCGCGCGCGATTCGCGCCGGAGTTGCCTACTGTTTAGTAAGCGGCGCATTCATAAATATTCTTACTTGAATCGGTTTCGGTGGCGAATTTATACGTCTCGTTATGGCGATATTTTACTGTTTAACCACTTCGAAAGTATCGTTATCGTGAAAAATGTATCATCCTGAAAGGTTACATAAATCTGGCCTCCTACGCTGTCGCGCTTCTTTGAGTGTGGAAGTTCGTAAGAGTCATTGGCAGCGGGAGAGGCAAAGGGCGATTAGTTAATTGGTACAGCGTGTAAGGGGGTGGTATGAAAAAGGGGTACTTGCCCAAGAACGCTGCGCTATCTATTACCATACTCGGCGTGAAAACATAATCTGCCGGGCAATTTGCTATTTATCAATCCGGCGAGCGTCAAAAATAACGTTGCACGTTATTTCAAACATTGAAGCACGATTGGCGTCATTATTTGTGTTTGCAATCTACGCACGTTGCGTTCACTATATTATTAAATCCCATTAACAAACTAGCCGACGATACACCGGCGAATTAATGGAATCGCAAGAGAACGCATAAATCGCAGCTTTTATGTAAGGTGGAGTGGGCTAAAACCAACCCAGAAATTGTAAAGTTTACTTTAAACTGATGTATTTTCTATGTATTCCACTGAAACCTAATAATCTTAGTGTTTTTATTTAGCGCATGGTTTATTCTTTAAGTTGCATTAATTTGGATTAAAAAAGTATCTTCTGAAACTTATGATTTTCTTAATAAATTAAAAACAGTGCTCCTAGGGCGGACTTGCACCGAGAGTGGGTCAAAACCGCCCAACCTATTTAAAAGTGATTAAGTCTTATATCCTCATATTATGGAGCACAAGCGGAATTATTATTAGTAATACGAACTTTGTCGAACGAGTTAAACGGGGAAATCACAGAATACACGGCGGTCACCTATGTTGAATACTATCCAAACCATCGAATACTAACCAAAGAAGATTTCTACCTTACAGTTGATACAATGCAACGTAAATTCGAATAAATAAGGTCCTAGTGCGGATTTGCCCCGTGTACGGATTTACCCCACTGTACCTTAACACACGTCTCGAGTATCGCATCGCTACCACCCTCAACTTCATTTCCCAGTTCAGCGACGGACGTTCGAGGTTTATAATAATGTCGAATTATCGGAATCGTTTGAGCTCGCGCGAACAGCGCCAGAAGAGACTTTATATCTACGAACGTCTCGTTCCGCTATTGTTCCATCCCTCCCTCCTCCATACATCATCCGACGACTCATCTGCTGACTTGTTATTAAATTAATCCTTCGTTTAGTCAAATTGATGCATCGATATCACAGAGCACTCATAACTCACGACACCCTCTTCTGCCGCTTTGTACACATACACAGGGCTCTCTCACGCGCAACCCCCTGATTCAGTGAAGTGAGGGGTTGTGCCCTACAATCCCCATTTGTGCCGATGTTCTACTCAACTATTTATTAATATCATTACTTAACGTTTTAACCGGTCTCCTAGGTCTACGCGCAGCGCCCGATGACGTCATTGAGATAAATGCATTTGCACTTTTGTCGCATCCCTCTTGCTCGCGGAATCGAGTTCGCGCCCGTAATTAGTAGAGTCTGTTGCGAAAGTTGTTTCGAGGGGGGTGGGGGGGAAACGATACTAGTATCTGTCGCTCGGATTTCCGAGGCCACGTACGAACGTGGGAACGTGAACGTTTCCAACTGATAAAGTCGTCTATGCGTACATGTATATTAATGTTGAATAAAAGTAGCGCCGGCGTTTGCCTATTTGTATCGCGAAATAATTCCATAAATTTTGCGGGACAATGGGTATACCTTTAAATCGAAGATTGAACGCGTTAGGGGACTGTATTCTGTAAAACCCGACACGTGAACTCGATTGGCCGTTAATTTCAAATGCGAACTGCCCCGTCCTGAAAAGAAAGATTACGCTATCTACGACAGACGGTCCGCAGTTGTATAAGATACGTATGTATAAGACTGTATCCCGGTCGGCGCAGCTAAAAATGGGAATCCCATAAAAGGGATCAGTAACAGGCTCGCCATGAAAACGACTATCGTCGAAAGCCTGCAACGTCATAAAGGGGGGGTTTGTAGGAATTGTAGGTGAAATAAGATACCGCGTTTAATGGAGGAGTCGGCATGAAATCGACGGATACGACTGTAAATTGCGAGAACGCTCGTTCGGCTAATTGAAAAATTCCCCGGACGTCCCGAGCGAAGTCCGCGTAGTCAAATTGTTACGCCGAACTTTCATTTGTTTAACCGCCCCGATATCGCATAATTAAATCTCCGCGCGCAACTAAATCGCGACGATCGTGCCACACGCGTACAGCTCCCCCCCCCCCCCCCCCCCCCCCCGCCCCCCATCCACAATTTTATCGAGCCCTCAGTGGCCGTCAGATGTTCGGCAAGGAAAATTCGCGAGCCATCCTCCAATCGTTACGAGTCACCGCTATCAATTATCGTTAGCCGTGCTCCCCCTCACTTATTACAGTAAACCGGTCGATAATGTAACGTCAGTGATGCGGCCGTAACAAATGGCGCATTCTATTACGTAACTTCGCTTAGCGCGAAACGAAGAGGCCGCCAGCCCGGAATATGGCCTCACTAATACTCGAATAGCGTAATGTTTTAATGTTTAACGTGATCCCGGCCGACTAGAGCAAAAAGGTTGGCTGCCGCAAGGGGTGGCGCGGGGGTGTGGGTGGGGGGTTGACTAAGGGGGTCCGTTGGAACGGTGGTGGGAGGTTGGTAGGAGGATGGGCGAGCGGAAGTTAGGGAAACGGAAGATAGCGTCTATATGCAACGCTTTTCCGGGGCGGAAATCGAGTAGAGAGTACAGAATAGAGAGTGAAGCGGCGGGCACAGGGTAGGCCATAAACAAGTGCTTACCACAATCTAATGCGTCTGTAATTGCTCGAGCACCAGTATCTCCCCCAACGGTCCTACTCGCTCCCGCGATTTAATTACTATGTAAATGTCGCATTCCCTAACCTGTCCGTTTTCCCGCCCCCGGCACCCTCCCTGTTGCCCTTCTCGGCGCTGTCGCCCGATGTCCTTAATTACTTTATACGTTATTATAGCCCACCAACTACCGCCGCCACCCCCTCCCCAACCGCTCACTCCATTTCGGTATCCAGACATTCCACTCCATTTCGTTCGGCCATATTGCTGATAGCGCGTACGTCGAACATCGCACGCGGGGGGATGGAGTACTTTCGTCCTGTTGCGACGTTTTGTTTGGGATAATGACGCTGCGACAGGATGCTCGGTGAGGGGGTGGATGAAAATTGTTCGGGTTTTGTCAGAGAAATTTTCAAACGACGCTGTCGCATTCGCGTTACGACAGAATGTGTAGGAATCTGTCAATGATCGTACTAAATCGAATAGTAATAAAAGATTGGCAAGAAAGTAATATCAGTTTTGTAATGTGAAATAGTAATAATATTCTTGTACAAAGAATACACTTTAACAGCGTATTTTCCAGTTCCTTATACGTGACTAATATTGAGCTTAAAATATTTTGGCACTGAATTCTTCAAAACTATTACAACGCTACGTTCGAAAACCGAAAATTCTCTCTTGCCAACCCAATACTCTATCGGACCAACACATTTGCATGCTATTCGCTACGTCCAGAACCATTGAAACCTCTACTTTCTTACGACTCGAGCGTGCGCACAGCAGAACAAAACAATTGCCTCGTTTATTGTCGACCGGCATGCGTCAAGTTCACTTTGTCCACAGCCATCCATAATGAAAGTCGTAATCTCTCCTATTGTCTCATACTCTACTCGATCTCTCAACACTATAAATGGCCTTGCTTCCCACAGCGGCGCGATAATGTGGCTACCGTGAGGGTCGCAGAAGGACTTTGGTCATTTTGTCAACCGCCGTCGTGCGCTGAAGGGTCACCGCATCCACCTACGTCAATTTGTTTTCTAGAATAACGGATGTACTTTGTAAAACATTTTATCACGACGTCCGTTCCGTTCCGAGAACCGTTAACGCGTCGCAGGTATTCCGCTGTCACTGCATTGTTTATCATACAACCTAGGTATATAGCATACAAGGTACCTATACACTAGTACATACCAGTACAGTGTGCGTGGAACGCTGAAGAAAAAGTTTAATGGAAACGTTTCGTCTCATTGCAATTCGCTTTCGCAGGAATATGCATAAAGTCTGAAGAGCGCCGGAAGATGAGAAATAGTAAGGCGGATACCGACTTTGCCTCCCGCCGTCCGTACAAGTAAACGTGTAACGTACGTAGATGGTAACGAGTAAAAATCGATGGACAAGGAGAGTTTATGGCTGCGTTCGCAAGAAATCGAATTAATCTGCCGGAGAATACGGTTGGCTGTTTGCCCCGTCCTCGTGTATTCCTCCTTTTAGTCGCCGGCTACTGTCTACTAAAAGCTTTCAAAGTTTCCTGAAGAGGGACGGGAATTGTACGAGCGGAGGGTTACGGGGAAGAGTAACCATCCCTCGTTGGTATATTGCCAATTATGATTGGTTTACTGCGAGCGCGGAGACATTCGTTTCATTCCGGTCATGTCCGGTCTTTAATTCGGGAACGTCGCGCATACTTCGCATCCGATTATTCGCCGCATACCTCTCACGGTTGCCAATTGAAAGGCGTCTATGGACATCGCGTTCCAACGAGTCCCCGACTCTCGGCGCTATCAATAACGATTCTCTCCTCGGGCATGTTTATCGCTTCAAATTCCGCCGGTTCCCGAAAATGTCCCATCACCGTTTGCGGAAAAGTCATTATGCTAAACCCAGTCGAGATAATGCTCTCATTGAAGATTCTCAAATGCACAAATACATTCTGTTCCCGGGGCACCCTCCATTAATATCATCCGCTCGCCGAAGCGGCGGAGCACAAAAAAGACATTTGTCTCCCATTCCGCCCTGAAAAGAAGGGATAAAGTTGGTTCAACCGGTCCTATTTAGTTTCTTGGACAAATCCTCGACGAAGTGTGCTTAAAATACCATTCGTTTCGCCCGGCTGGGGTAGATTCCACCCCGCAGATTCCGATCGCTTACGCTGACGCGATCATCGTACGAAATAATGCATGACACCGAGCACGCACGCTATCCCGCGACTACTTGATATGCGAAGAAGCCAAAAATTTATCGCCCCCAACCCCACCCCTCTCTAAAGCGTTCCCTTTTTTCAAGCCTAGTGCCGCCTCTCCGCGACACGCTCGGATATTGGGCGATCACGTCCTTTCGACCGCCGATACCTTACCCCACTAGCCCTCAGTCAACAGCAAAATCCTAGGTTTTACTTTGAATACCGCATTGATTAACTTATCTAATTTAAATGCGAACGAGGGGACCCGCCGTTTCCCTCTTTTCTCCCTCTTCCCTCTCGCATCGTCCTTCGCCGCGCGTAATACTTTTCCTGTTACACTTATATCTCCGCGCTTACGAGCGTTGTCAGTCGGCGGCCGTGGGAGGAGGCGGGGGAAATGGCAGTTGGGCGGAGGGTGGAGGATGTAGGAGGAGCGGAAAACATACGATTAAGCTCGAGGGGTAGGAAATGAGGAAGTGAAGGAAGGACGGACGAGGATCCGCGCCTGAATCTATAGGCTGCGAATGTAAAGAGAAATATATTTGGATTAGCAGTGAGCGCGGCAGGGGTGAGAGGGAGAGACGGGTTCGATGTGGAAGCGACGACAACAATGGGGCATGATAAAGATCCCTCGCGGAACGGCCGTGATGTCGTTGTAAAACAGGACTCTCCATTATAAAAATGAAAATACGAGTGAGGAACGGCAGAGACTCGGGAAAGGTTGGGCGACAATAAGGTACGGGCGGAGGGAAATGATCGCGAAAGGGGTGTACTTTTCGAAAATGGAAATGGAAATGGAGGTGGTTGAGAGGCAGAGGGTTGAAGCGGGATGTTGAAGCGGGCGGTTGAAGCGGAGAGTTGAAGAGGGCGGTTGAAAGGAGGAGGGGAGCGGAAGAAAAGATAAGGAAAGACGATTGCGAGCGGAGGACGAGAGAAACGATGGCAGGACTAGATGAAGCGATCTCGTATAAGCGGGTGTAGTAGGAGCCATAATGCGAGGAGGGCGTATACCGTGCTAAGTAAGGCGAGCTGGGGCATACAAACCGCTGTGTAACGCACCAAATTGAGTGCTGAATCCGGGATTAAATCGGTGAGAGGCGAAACAAGGGTATAGAGAGGGGTAAGTGTCATGGATATGTGTGAACCTAGCGACGATGCGGGGGTGGATACGGGGGAAAGAGAGGCGGAAAAAAAGGGCCCTGGGACGAGGGGTGAGTTTAGCATTAAATATCGCGCCGCTCATTAACGAAGAAATTTTCCTCATTTCGGCATTGCGCACCTTTTTTCTCATCCGCGAATGGTAGACGAACGCCCCCGGTATAATTTTCCCGTTTCAGCCCGAGGCTTTGAGAGGAGGTGCAGTTATGCTCGAAAAGAAGATTACACCGATCCATACTTACCTAGGTACATCCTGTAATGCCGAAAAATGTTTCGCTCTCGCGAAACAATAATCACGACCGCTAAGCAGCGTTTGAGATTTTTCTACCGACGCAATTTTTAGATAGCCTCACGCTAAACACATATAATCACAGTTTTGCAGTATATCGAACACTAACGGGCGGTGCGGTTGATGGGGAAAAAAATGGCCCCGTCTGTCGACGAGAGAAATAGATAGAAAGTGTTATCGCTCTCCCTCCCCCCCCCCCCTTCCCCCCTTTGAACGATACGGGGCAACAAGCGTCGAGGGCCGAAAGGGAAGATGGCTATCGCGAATTAAATGGGAGCCGAAGAGATCCGTGGAAACAGGCCGGATCCCGGGGCTCGAAAATTTCCGTCAAAAATCCGTGGACAAAAAGGACTGAACTCAGGAGCCAGGGCTATCGCTACTGTACGGCATTCGTCCGGACAGCCTCCCGCTGCCTTTGTCGCCCGGTAATGGAGTAGAAGGGAAGTAACACGCGCTCCGCGGCATAGGTCGCTCGCCGCGGTGCGATGGTAGCGACTGGTTGACCGACTGACTGACTGACTGACTGCTTATTTGTATTATGGCATTATACCGGCGGTCTCTAAATCTGAGCCTCGCCAGCACAATGGTGGCCTCTACGCTTTTGGAACGTCTCTCCGGGGCCCCCCTGACAATCGAAAGTCACGATGCGCGTTGGGGCGCCCATACTGTTGACCTGTATCGCCTAATTTGACGTCTCGGCCCATTGTCGGCGAGGTTTGGCTCCCGGTGCGTAGAGGGAGAGCGGCCGATCGGGTGGAGAGAGACGAGTGTGTCGGGGGTTGAAAGGGGAGGGCCGAGTGGGGAGCAGGTAAAAGGTCGGCGTCGTTTGGTCGCCGCGCCGAAGGACGAGCGGAGATGTACAGGATGTAGTATATGACTCTCAGGATTGCAACGTCATTTCCTCCATCGCTACTCGGTCGGAGTACTGAATCGTTTCATAATTTATTCGCGCCTTCGGGGCCGGCCTGCGGCTGAAAATAGAAGGGTTCCTACTGTCGGATGCGGCGTTTTGTCACAGTGCTAGATTATTCCTCCCCCTTTTTTTCTTACCCTCCGATTTGATGCGGTTGTGTGTATTCAATTAAAACCGTTTCTTCGCCGGAGTCGGAGATAATAATATATATATATATATATATGGGTATATTATATATACCTATACCTATGTACGATTATAAATGTTTCGTCTAGACTGACGTTCCGATATAAAGTTGTTCTTTTTATCGGAGCAACAGTAACAATGGGGTATGACGATGTGGGGCTCACGGATGCGGTCTGTATATCGATCAAAATCTTCCAGCGGGGCTTAGGAGGCGCATATGTAAAAGACAGACGAGGAGACCTCGTGAACGATTCGAATTGGCAGAATTGCGCTACGCCGTTAATACGCGGAGATTAGGCACATCTGTTAGCGGGACTCGAGTTATACCGACCTATCGCGTGATCGAGAAAAATACGTCACAGAACTTATAGAATACCGACCACAATAATGATGTCCGTTTTCTGCGCGGCGTACCCTAACCATCCATCATCAACCGGTTATTATTTAAGCCACAACGTGACGTCATAAATATCTCGTCAGGGACAAGTCTTTGTACGCCGTACAATGTTCCGCGCTTGATGACATTGATGTATTGGCCGCTCTTCGTCTTTTCCTTACTGCAGTTGTGTGTTACGCGCTGTTCCTCGCTCATTATTCGCCGTGCGACACTCTGACTGCTTCTCGTTGTTTTTTCAAAAAAAAAAAAATTGGAAGCAGCCGTAACCGTAAGTATCAGTTACGCTAATTTGATAATGCGGTTATTCAAAAATTCTCAAAGTCACGGCCGTCATTTGTCGTTCCGCGCTTCTGTAACTCGACTCGAAATACATGGTCCGCCATAATTAAAGTCGAACAAAAGAGTCTGATAAAATATAGACGCGTCAGTTTTTACGCTCGGGAAATGGCTGCAATTTTCGGTTGTTCAACGCTCACCGGTTACATTTAATTACGCATATTTCACAGATAAAGGAGTGACCGCGAGGAAACCATAAATTTCTCTAGTCAGGTACGTGTCACGGTCGCCATGGTATCAACCCCGTTACACGGCATCCATAAAAATCACCGAGCACTTCCGATCCTTGGGATTCCTGGGGCCCGGGGCGAAGATCAGAAAGGATTATCCACTGACCCGGGACGTAAAACATCAACAGGCGAGGAAGAGGTAGGCCGTAATTTATTGCCATTAATGATCACTATGCCCTTTGATTGCCCTCTCATTACGTCCTCGCGCCGGGGGGGGGGGGTTGGTCGACTTTTCGATTCCGGATAGAGAAATTGTGCGACAAACGTGTCAAAAGACACTCGGTGCTAACTGTAAAGGTGGGGTGGGGAAGAAGGTGTGCGTGTCACTACCGGTCAGCAGAGGCGGACACATTCTACTCAATAGACCGGCGTATATAACGCTTTTACCTCCCTCGCTCTCTTCATCCGTGTATGCGTGATGACTGATAGACGAAAAAAGGACATAGCGCGTTAAGCCTGTTTGTCAGGCTTACAAATCGGAGCAGCTGTTCCCTCTGTTCGGATCTTGGGCCTTGGGTGAGGGCCGGAGATCTTTTCAGGGCTCCCAACAAAAGCGGGCTGCCTTATTTGGACAGTATTAGCGTTAAATTCGGTCAATGAAACGATTTAACAGGACTCTGCCTCGACTGTGAACTGCATCGTCGAGCGGAAATCCACCACTTTTCCATTTTTATCATTTTCATTTCGGTGCTCACCGTCTGACACCGGATACGCACTTCTCGTTTTTGTCGATCCGGCGGACGAGAGCCCGTCTCTTTGGGCCCCTTGACAAATGTGGATGAGATGACCGCGGACGACGTGAATGCGCGATTTAGGATAAACATTAATAACGCGACCCTCTTTAATGAGAGTGCTTGGATCCTGAGAGTCGCTGATAGAATGGTCATAATGAAAATGATGCAGGTCATTAATTTACGGCCCTATGAAGAGAGCGCTCGAAACGAAAAAGAATTCGTAGCAAATGAACGAACAATATAAGCTCGCTAAATCCGGAAAATATTATTTTTCATTGAAAATCACCTTATTGCCCTCTTCTCAATCCTCGGCCACCAACAATTATCACCAACCCGTCCCAACAGAATTCTCTAATACGGTCATTACTTTAAATAGTCCACAAACATTCAATATGCAACTCCCATCCCGCGTGCCTGTTGACTTAACAGCAGGTAATATCCGAAGCCTTATTGATAGATAAGATAATGATATTGAACCAAGTTCATTTTTATATCACGCCGCTTCATAATCTTCCCGTTTATCAACGCGCGCGCTAACCGTCCGGCGAAAAATTCTTTCACTACCTAATATCCCATCCACGAATTGGTCGAACGAGACTGGCCGTCGTCCGCATGAGCTCAGGAACGCTCACCAAAGGCCCAATACACTCTCGCCGAACGTATTGCCACATAATTAAGCCGACACTAAACTCCCGAAACATCCGGAACGGCTGCCGAAGGAGAACGGGAATCGCTATTGTCACATTCGCGCACGGTTCATGAAGTGCTCAGTCGCCGTCATTAGAAAGGCAATTGCTTCTCGCATTCAATCTCACGAACACAATCGTACGGGTTATTCGCAACGGCCGGCGAATTGGCCGTACATTCAATATTACGCGATCATCGGAGTGTGACAATGTAACCGATGCGTCCGACCCTGCGTTCGTGCGAAACGTCTTCTTTCGCAACAATCGATTCGTCTCTCTCTCTCTCTCTCTCTCTCTCTCTCTCTCTCTCTCACTCACTCACTCACTCACTCTCTCTCTCTTTCACTCTCCCTTTCCCGCCGCTCGCCCTACCTAGCCATCTCTCTCTCCCGCCCTTTGTCGGCCGTCGCACGGTAGTTATTAACGAAACCCGATGTTCCGTAAAATTAGGTGACACTTAGCACCCTCCGTTCCGTTGCTCACCCCTCGTTACGCGCTTGTGCCGTAGGAACGAGCGAGGAATCTGTCCCGATGCAAAAGATCGGGGCTTCTGGCGTCGAGAATGCCCGAGCCGGACAAACCGTGCCCTTGCACGTGCCCGATGATCGTCCGCCCGGTTTTTGTTCCGTTCTTTACGTTTTTCCTCGGCCCCCCCGAGGCCGAGGGAAACCGATTATTGAGCGGAATCGGAATCGAGTTCCGGGCAAAAGTTTTCTGCCTCCACGGCGAAAAGTTAAACGATTCCGCGGGCCTCTACCACCCCCCCCCCCCCCCTCCTCCGGTCGCCGAAAACTTTCGATATTCCTCGGCCTCGAGGAAATCCGGATGATGTGTTTATGGAAAGCGTAATCATGCTCGGAATAACAATGACGACGCGGTGCGCGCCGCTCTCGAAATTCGAATGTTTTTGGAACCGTCTACCGGCGTAATACGTACCCATTATTCTCGCGTGCGGCTTTAACGGCGATGGGAGGGATGATTTTTTTGCGCTCTCAAATTTTCGTTCAACGCGCACGGAAGGAATTGCAAGGGATATCTCGATGCCAGGTTTGTTTCGTTAAGAACGAGAGCGTGACATGACAATACGTTTGTATTGTCTTTCGTGCGCTGATAGTACCTACGTTTAAAGAGATACGCTCGAAAACGTGGAAATTCGTACGAGTGACGTACGTCCGAGCACGTACGGGAGTACCTATATTGCAGTCAACGAGAGTGTACAGAAGCAGGAAGTGCATCAGGAACGGTGGGATAAAGTAACTAAAGGACCCCAAAAGAGTGCCGAGAGAATGGCAGATAGAGAAGGGTGTCGAGGGGGGAGAGGGTGCCGGAGGGGGCAGAGGACAGGAGAAGAAAGCTTGACTTTTGACGTTTCCAAAATTCTATAGAATGCCAATGAGATAATCCGGCGTAGGCTCTTTCGGCCACGGCACCCGTAAAACTCTCTCACAAGCGGAACATCTGATCGCCGACTTATTCCACGGCATTGTCCGCCCAGTACGGCCGCGTAACGTCAACCTGACCGTCCGTCCGTTAATCCCGGCGACCGGAAATTCCATGGAACGTAGAAGAAGCATCCTTTATGCGTCATCGAGGCCTCGACTGTTCTCGAAACACGCCGAAGTACCGACAATATAATGTACAACCCATAATGCCCATCGTCCGTCCATAATCTCCGCATTCGGAATTTCAGAAGCTGAGCGTCCCCCCCGACGACCATAAAAGAAGCATAAAAATCCTCATTAGAAACTGACACTTCGGCCCGCAACCACTTTTCTCTCCGGAACGAGATTGGGGTACGAGGAGGTAAACAGGCGTGTGCATCCTGACACCGAGATGCGTGTTATCGATTAGATCGACGTCAGTGAAGGTCTAGGAGCGATTGCATTAGTCGCATCATCGAAGACGCTGGGGCGGACGTCAAGCTTAACAGCGTCGGACGCAAGCGTCCACACACGCTCGCCGATCGAATTCGACAAACGAAGTATCACGAGTAAGTGAGCTGACTTCCTCTCCACCCCCCCCCCCCCGCCTCTCCCTCCTGCATGCGAGCTTTCCCGAGCCATTCCCTCATTTATTCACTCGCTCACTGACTATGTCTCTCTATCTCTTTATCCACATGCTTGACTAGCTGCGAGGATGATACCATGATGGGACGGTAGAAAGGAAGTAAGGAAGGAAGTTATCGAGGCGGTAATGTCACCCTAGTCGTACAGAGGTGCCCAGTCGTCGAGAAAACTATTGAGCCAGTCAGCCAGCCAGCCAGCCAGCAAGCCAGCAAGCCAGCAAGCCAGCCAGCCAACCAGCCAACCAGCCAGCTCGCGAAGCCAGCCAGCCAGCCAGCCAGCCAGCCAGCGAGCGTGGAAGCGAACTAGCAAGTTCTTGTTTTATTCAGTCGGGATCATAAATTACGAATTTAAACACACAATGAAAGACGCTTAACAAGAAGCTAACGCGAGATTGAGAGGCCCCGCCCGAAACACGTCTTCTTCCAGTGGAACGGCGCGCGCCGACCAATCGGCATCGAGTACCGCCCTCGGGCATTGAGCCGACCCACGAGCGGCACGCCAATCCACTCGCCCCTAGCTGAGCCACTCGCTCCTGGGGCCGACCTATCCGTGCTTTACCGTCGCACGAGGTGCCCGTAGGCGAGGACTCGATCTCCGCGGGCGAGAGCGACTCGACTATTCTCCTTCCTCGATGCACCGGAGAGTCACGTATCGCCACTTCCCAGTGAGTTACGCTCCCGGCACGGGCGCCCGTATTGTCGCCGTCGCGCACCGATCGTACGTCCGAGCGTGCATCTCGCCGACCTGGCGAGCGTCGTCCTCGTCGTCGCCGTCGTCGTCGTCGTCGTCGTCGTCGTCGTCGTCGTCGGCCACCGGCGCGTCAAGGTGCCACCGACGACCGTCGGTCCCGTCGCTGTCAGCCTAGATCGAACCTACCTGAACGCCGTCGGCCACCTCTGCCGACTCGACTTCCTCGTTTGCGTCATCTGCATCTGCGTCAACTTGGACGTTTGCGTCATCTACATCTGCGTCAGCTACCTGATTCACATCATTCGCGACGAACGTCTCACCTGTGCGAGATCGTTAACTTCCAGCTCGCCGATCGCTGTCGAAAACTGACTGGTCCTCGCACCCGGTACGTTGACATTAAACTCGGTCACGTGTCCAACGCTTCCGCACGATACAGGATCGATCGCGCTGCGGTGGGGAGAGCGGGGTGTACAGCAGGTCGGAAGATTTAATTTCGCCGACGGGCAACCATGGAAATCGACGAGGAGGATCCGCAAGTGATCGTTCCGTCTAGAAAGTGACAAACGCGAACGGAGTTCACGACCGATCGTTTGTGGACAAACAGAGGCTTCGAACGGCAAGCGTGTACATGCGTGCCTGGATGCATGAATGCGCGCGCGCGCGCGCGCGCGTCTCTCTGCTCGTCCGTGTGTTTGTGCGCGCGCGCGCGTGATAGACGGAGAGAGTGGCAGAGGGAGAGAGAGGAGAGAAAGTGAGAGAGAGAGAGAGAGAGAGCGCGCGTGGGAGAGGGAGAGAGAGGAAGGGAGGAGGGGTGGGAGGGAGGGAGGAAACGAGAGTGAACGAGAGTGAACCGAAAAAAAGAATTTGAATAGGTACCATAGGTACTTACCGTTATTGCCACGAGTACCATGACTTGAAGCGCAGCGCGCGTTAAAGAGTGCACGAGAGACGATTCTGATCGCGAAGCAGTGAATCGCGGACTTGGAAGCGTGTTGCATCTAAGCAATAAGGTGCTGATTCAGTGCGCGGCCGAGAGACGATCGTCGAGGCTCGTATCAGTGACCGGATAAAGGACTCGTAGCGGTGCTCTCGAACGTCGGCAACCGGAAGAGCATGCCGTGAGAGGATCGCGGGAGGTTCGCGAGAGGATCGTGAGAGGATCGTGAGAGGATCGCGAGAGGATCCTGAGAGGATCCTGAGAGGATCCTGAGAGGACCCTGAAAGGATCCTGCCAGCGTCTTGCCAAGAGCGCGGGAAGGACATCAGATATTTCCCGCTCCATCACCGAACTATGTACGCTGCGAGATGGTGTGTTCTCTGACCAGCACCAAGTCCTGCGGCGAAAGCAACAACAGCAGCAACAGCAACAGCAGCACCAGCAGCGGGAACAGCAACGTGGAGAACAGCAGCAGCAACAGCAGTCACAGCAGTGCCAGCAGTGCTAGCAGCACTAACAGCGGAACCGGCAGCGTCAGCATCATCAGCGGCATCGCCGAGATCGGCGAGCGTTCCTGCCTGGACTCGCAGCTACCGAGGCTGAGCACGGAAGTGAACATGTCGTCCTTGAGCGACGCTCATCAGCGGCACAACAACAACCTGGACGGCGAGCGGAGCTCGTCGGCAGGATCGCCCTTGGGATCCTGCTCGCCACCTCCGCCGACCTCGAGTCACTCGCCGCCGCCGTCGCCGAGGCCACCCTGGTTCCACGACTTCCACGCCGCCGCGCCCCACGTCCTGCAGTTCTTCAACCTGAGTGCCGCCGGCGGTGGCATGCTCGGCAATCAGCCCCTTGCCGCTCTACACTCCATGGCCGAGAGGAGTCATCAGCAGCAGCAACAGCATCAGCAGCATCAGCAGCAGCAGCAACAGCAGCAACAGCAGCAGCAGCATCAGCAGCAGCAACAGCAGCATCAGCAGCAGCAGGCTGTTCAGCAACAGCAATCCGGCGGCGTTCAGTTGACAAGACTCTCGGTACCGACTCTGTCCCAACTGACGCCGGGTCAGTCGTCGCCGACCGGAAGTGGTAAGCACAGTCCGGTGACCTCGATCACCTCGATCACGTCCGTCGGCAGTAATCCACATGGCATCGACACGATTCTTTCTCGACCACCGGTGGTGGCAGCGGCTGCGGCGGCGGCGGCGGCAGTGGCTGCAGCGGCGGTCCATCCTCAGGCACCGCTGCCGGCTTCCTATGCGACGCTGCAGCCGACCACGCCGCATCCTCAGCATATGCCGACCACGCCGAGATACACCATACATACCGGATTCACAACGGCCTCAGGTTTGTACCCGCCGATCGCTTTTCCGACCGCCGGCAATCATCACACCTTCGCATCGGTCTTCTTCTTTCTTGACCTTGAGCTCTTCAAGGCCCCTTCGGGGGCCCGGGTGCATCGCGATGTGACTTTCTCCGCTTCGTATTTCATGATTCTCGTGGTGTCCTCAGATTGGGTAGATTGTACCGAGAGAAGAGGTGGAAGATGGTAGGGTCCCTAACGTCGGAACTCTAACTTTGTATTCAGAGCCGTTAGCCGCCGGGAGGGTCGAACTTTGACAACTTCGAGTTTCCACCGCTTTCACGTTCTTCCCTCCCGATTTGCAGACACTCCTGCACCTCGTTTCGTCTTCGTCATCTGCGTCAGTACCTGACTAGTGTTTCGCCTCACTCGTCCACAGGCTCGTTCGCTTCCCGTCGCTCTCTTCAAGTCTCCTCCGCGTCAACCCATTCACCCTAAAAACATGGAAGTCAATCCTGTCCACGATCCCACACCGCCGCGAGGATTGCAATTTTACACCGTCATCGCGCGACTATAAACAAGAGGCGTCTAACGAACGCAAATCCCCCAATCGATCCCCCTCCAATCTAACCGAGACGCTTATCGCACGCTGTTACATCGAGCCTCGCCCGATTTCATCGGATCACCGATCCCGAAGAATAGCAATCTCCAAGGTTAACCTCGTTATTCCCCGGGCACGTGCCGCGCGCGAGGGTGCGCTAAACGCGTGCACGCCCGACATTAGTCGCGGATGAATCCGAGATGATCTGCCTCTACCAGGGCGACGAACGCGGCCGAATTACATTGCAAGATAAATCTTCGCATCTCCTGCCGCGTCCCTCTCGTCTTTCTGCGAATGAAAATCCGACGAAGAGGGGGCGGAGAGCGCGGGCGTGAACGCGTGCGTTCGGGATAAGTCAAAATATTGAGAGAGTCCTGCCAAAAGGGGTAACGGGCTACCGACGACTCATGAAAGCGTCGCGGAGAGGGTAGGTTCTTGCCTCGTTGAGAATGTTAATGGCCTTTTTATTTCCCGCCCCCCTCCCCTCTCGGGCCCGACGGCCTCGGACAACTGCCATTGGCCGACGCCGCGTTTTGCCCAATTACGCCGCAACCGACGGCTGTATTAGTCGCCGCCGAGATGTGACGTGCCTGCGCAATTGTTGGCGGGGGAGGGGGGGTGGTTTCTTGTTCCGAGTTGATAATAAATGTAGTGCGGCCTGTCGGTAATGGGCAACGAGTCGGCTGACGGGTACTTATTGAACCGACCGACCGACCGAAGCGGACGACGAGGTCGGGAACTGATTACTTCGATCCAGATGCTTGGTACTGATTCGTATTTCGTCTGAGACGTCTAGGTGCGGGAGGGGGAGGGGGTGATGACGGTATTTATGAGTTTTAGGCGGTGGGCGAGCGTGCACGTGCGTGACTCGCGCGTAGGTGGTTGATCGCACGAATGTGCGGAGGAAGTCGGGGAAGGTATTTCTAGTTTTACTCTTTTCTACGGGACGGTTCGTTGGAGTTCAATCGGAAAATCACTTTGATATACACCGGATATGAGGATTAATAATTTGGGTATGCGTTTGGTAGGTTTAGGCTGACTTTCTGTTTGTATTTCGAGTATTGCATAAAGTAGGTATTACGCATATACGGTTGTTTCAAAGATTTTTAGGTGAAAGGTAAATGACTCGCGAGTAGGTGGTTGATCGCACGAATATGCGGAGGAAGTCGGGGAAGGTATTTCTAGTTTTACTTTTTCTATGGGGCGTGTTGCGGTCGTTGGAGTTCAATCGGGAAATCACTTCGATTTTTCATACACCGGGTATGAGGATTAATAACTTGGGTATGTGTTTTGTACGTTTAGGCTGAAATTCTGTTTGTATTTCGAGTATTCCATAAAGTATTACGGACATACGGTTGTTTCGAAGATTTTTAGGTGAAAGGTAAATGACTCTCGAGTAGGTGGTTGATCACACGAATGTGCGGAGGGGGTCGGAGGGGAAGCTATTTCTAGTTTTACTCTTTTCTATGGAGCGGTTCGTTGGAGTTCAATCGGGAAATGACTTCGATTTTTCATACGCCGCGTATGAGAATTAATAACTTGCATACGTGCTTGGTAGGTTTAGGCTGATATTCTGTTTGTATTTCGAGTATTCCATAAAGTATTACGGACATACGGTTGTTTCGAAGATTTTTAGGTGAAAGGTAAATGAAATAATCAACGCTGACAATTCTTATTTCCTTGTAATTCGAATATTTGGATGTTCGACAACTATCCCGCATCGAATTGTTTGCTTCCAGTTAATCGTTTCGACCTCGTGTGCCACGATCATTCCGCTCGCGTTACGTACACAACACACAGGCACAATTTGCATTATTAAATATACGACTTTGGCATGAAATGCAAGCTCGCAAGCCAATCGCAGAGAATAATCGCACGCGTTGCACCCAAATCTGCATGAAGATCATCTTCCAAGTGGCCCTCCTCATTGACCACCCTCCGCACACATCCAGCACCATCCCCCAATCACCCTCAAAACGAACGCAACAATCTAACGTTTCATCCTCTCATCGCATACCTACCCCGTGGCCAATTTCGACGCTACCGCCATCCGCATGCGTCACGCTGCACGCTCGCAGAGTTGCAGGCTCGATCATTAAGCCTCAGAGTATTCCAACGCATTTCCAACAAAAATCCTTAAACACATTCATCGCCGTCGTGAAAGGAAGACACCCACCTACCCGCCCGGGCCCGTCGATTGACTCGGGACCGGTTATTTCATCCGAACGCAAATAGCCGGGTGAAATAAAAAAAGTCACACACACTCTCTCACACCTGTCCCGTTCCGAATGCCTCGAGCCGGCGAGCCACACGGACTGCAACTCGAAGGAATGACTTAACGCCGCCGCCGCCGCCGCCGCATCGCACGTTTCGCCTCTCTCACGACGGAAGATGAATCGTCTCTTAAGTTGACGCTGGCGAGAGGCACAAAGAGATATACGTCATTAACCGTGCCGGCACCTATGCCGCCGCTCGCCGCTCATCGTCCGCGGGACTATTTTTCAATTGATCCGCATTCAGTTTCGAATATGTCCATTGGCCGCATAAAGGGACGGGAGGCCATCCGCATAAATCGCCGCGCTAAGGCCATTCGTTATGTTCGCCGCGACTGCGAATCGTTTAGGGTAGCTCTAAAACAATAACGTAACGGTCCCGATTACCGGCCCTGGCTTAGTACGACGAACGCTGTTACAGCGTAAACCGGACTCTCTCTCTCTCTCTCTCGCCGGCAGAATGATTCCTGGCTTCTGATTCCCGGCCTCGTAAGAACCGCTCGTGTTCGCGCGCGTCTGTCTCGGAATTGAATGGCCCGGCGTTCGATTAATGGCCCTGTAGAGGATGGTTTTCGAAACGGCGACGGAGTAAATACGAGCGCAAACATTCGGTCGAGCTCGTCTGTTCGCGCCGGGCCGTGTTTTTTAATCGCTCTCTTTGCCGAAGGAGGCCGGACCATGTTTTCGTTTCGGAGTATCTCTTTTTTCGGTCCGCTGCCGAGAGCGAGTTTTTGTCACTGCCCCCCGATGATATAGCGACGTAACGGGCTAAATATGAAGAAAGGGGGGAGCAGCGAAGTGAGGTAGCTTCGTCCGCACGGTCCGAACTTCCGGTAAACGGAGACCTTCGCGCGATTCGCTTCGCTGCGAATCGATTAGCTGTCGCGGGACAGGTCGAAAAAAATGTAAAGTCAACAATTCGCTCGGTCGGCACGGACCATACTGTCGTAAAAAGCAGGCAGCGCGCCGGTGGCAGTCCGTTTTTTCCTCCACGCCCATCCCATTACCTCGCTTTTCCGGCCGACGGGCCGTGAAAAGGAAAGCGATTTATTTGATTGTGCCCGGGGTTCCTCCTACCGTCGATCGTTGTTCCCAGTTCACCTTACGTTGTCAGCGGCCGACGGCCATGGTACTAACGCACTTGTTTTCACAATCTTACCGCAGGTATCGGACGGTTTCAACAGAGAGCCGAGCCACGACATCCGGCCGTCTATTGGCCCGGTTTTCAGGGACTGGTCAACAACCCACTCGCGTGGCGGGCACGATTAGATACACGTAAGTACGTTTGGCATGAAATTTGCGGCGGACCGGTGCTCGAGCCGAGCGAACGTCGATGGCCGGGCAAACGTCAGAGCGATAGCGGCCGCGTGATGAATGCAACGAACTTTTGCGCTTGGGAAGGATTTTTGAACGGCGGCCGATCGCCGACCCGCGTAATGGCATTGGGAGACGAAAGTAATTGTAACGGGATGGGAGGGCTGCGAGCGGGAATGGATGTTTTGAGCGTTGGGATGGATTTTCGGTGAATAATCGATCGACTCCGCGGTCGAACGCAGGCGTTTCGGTAAATTGGGAAGAATTGGGCGGCGCTGAGGTTGGTTCTTGTCGATAGGGGTGTTTGCGGAAAATGTACTTTCATTTTTGGGATATTCAGTATTATGTTGTGATAGGTTGAGGGCTGCTTTTTTATTGGCGTTCTTGGGGATGTTAAGCTAGCATATGTATTATTTTTGGTGTTAGATAACGTTACCTTTTCTGGTAGGTATATTATTTTAATTTAATGAAAGACGGACGTACTTATATTGCAAAGCTAAAGTTTTCGCACATATTTTGGATGACATCTGGGGAATTATTTTACTTAAAATACATAGTAGAACTTAATAAATAGGTTAGAGATTATTATATGACGCGGAGTCAACAAAATGTCAATTTTTCATGGGTTGTTAATGTATTTTCGGCCATATCTTCGGAACTATTGCACTTAGAAGGGTCGGGTTGCGATTGTTGTCACCCTCTTTTGATCCTCTTTCAGTATGCACACCCGTAAGCCAATCGGAACAGTTTTAATTTTTACCCAATTCACGAACCCCATTTTTTCGATGGTTTTTTGGCTGTATCTTTGAAACTAAAGCGAATTTTGAGGAACGACAAACGGCTCTGAGTTACTTTCGACCCCCTACCAGGTGGAAAAAGGACGACCCGATCCACCGACCTTCGATTTTGCGCAAAAATAAGAAGGTACCCCTTAAAAAATATGCAATTTTTTAAATCGCTTGTAACTTGCAAACCAGCGGTGAAAATCTATGATTATCATACATTTTCTTGAAGCTTTTGACGCGTACTTCCGGATAGGACTATCGGCGAAAGTCGATCTTTAAACAAAATTTTTTTCGACCTCGAAAAATGACTGTATCTCTCAAACTATTGAGAATTCGGAACTTTGCTTGTGACCAAATTTCAAGGCGAGTTTGACTCTATGGGATAAGATACCTACGAATCCAAAATAAGACCAACACCTTTTTCGACGATTTTGAAGGTTTTATCACGTTCTAGTAGGTGCAAGTTATGCCAAAGTACCCTCCATTAGTCGCCCACTGTCATATTATAAGGATAAGCCAGTCACACATATATTAAACGGGGGCTAAAATGGGCTTTTATCCACTAAATACGCCCCAAGAATACAAATTAATAACGTATAACAACGTAGAGTCACCTAAAATATTGTAAATTAACGCAACATGATACAAAATTGTCCAAAAAGCTTCATAGTTGCACCTTGAATGCCATAGAAATCAAGAGACAGGGGTAAGACAGTCTAACAACAATCGCTCATTAACGATAAGTGCACTAAATAATTCAAATAATGTCATAAAAATAAAAGATCCAGATAGCATAGTCTAACAATAGTCGCCCAGTAACGATAAGTACACTAAACGCCTTTTGCAGCGCCGTTCAACACATCGTATAACTACTAGGACATTCCTCGTTTATTACGCAAGCTGTCTTATGCATCACTACGTAATTTCGAACAGCTCTCTTCCGGAAGCTCGTACCTATTAGTGAGGAATGTCCGTGACGTTATTACCTATGTCGTCCGGATGTCGTCTGTCTTTCGGATCAGTGAACGATGCCAAGAGACGACAGACGGCAGCTTTTATAAACAGACTAATGCGAACGATACTGCGGCCGTGAATGTCGAGGAAAGGACACGGATGCCGGCCTCGGGGAAAAAAAACGATAAAGAAAAATATTTCGATACCTCCGCAGTGTCCCCCGTCGTCAGTCTCACTTCGAACGTTCCCTCAGGCCTGAGAGACCGAAATCAGGACTTTCGGCAGGGACGCTCTTTTCGAAGGATATCAATCGTGGAATGACGAATCGGCGGGGCAACGTAACGAAAATATTAATTTGATAGGTGAACGGCTGGCGGGCAAAAACTGTGAGTTATGTAACAGATGATGAATATTGCAGAGTTTCGACAGAAAAAAAAAGAGAACGCTTTATGACTTTACGCCAATACCCGCGCGTGAAATTTATTCGAGTCATGCAAAGCGTCGCTGATACCTCAGTAAATATTGCTGCCGGAGCATAGACAATCGAATAAGTTAGGCGTATGCGTTTTTTCCCTTGATTTCGAACGTACGGAGATACGTTTTCATAGTTTACCCGTAAAACTGTCAAATACCTGCATCATTCTGTAAAATTGTTTACTTATGCTCGTGACTGAGAGTAAAGCATACAGCAACTGATTTTATTTTATATTTCATATAGGGAATAATTAGGTATCTAGGTTGTAGTTGCTGACTTTGTAAATGTTGCAAAATTTGAGCACCCTCTTCCATATAAATGATTCTACGTAAAGATACACGTCTTATGTTTGCTCTGCGACAATTTAGGAGTTTCCGATGTTACGATACACGTTGCATTACCTTCTCCAAACAAGAACGTCACTCTTGTTTCCACCATCCTCACTTTTGACTGCCTGCGGATGTTTATACTACTTTCCCGCTGAGTATCGCATCAATTTGACAGCTGCCCGTATTTACTTTGCGACAAGAAAATCACGTCGTCTAAGTAAAAAGAATACACGTAGACGATCCTCCCACCCTACAGGCGCACACGGAGGAGCGTGCGCGTGCACACGCACACTTCATTTGCTCTTTCCCTGCCTCTGCTTTAATCCGTCTTTCTTCTATTACGTGAAACACTCGGTAATAATTTATACTAACCACGCTCCCCTCTACCCAATTCAAATCCTTATATATCATCGGTTATCCAAGTAACATCCAAAATCATTTTTCTTGCACTGACAGACTCGTCAGTATTGTCAGTGGATCCAGGACGCAACGATAATTTTTTTATTTTTCCGTTTTAATATCTCATTGGACCAAAGTGGCCGAAAAGGTATGATTATACATTTAAACGGTTGATCAATTAGACGATTCTTTTAAACCCACATTATACATAAAAGTTGAAACATAATATTCCACATTCAGCTCTAATAATTTCCTTCGTCACATTAATAGTTTACGGTAATCCAGAAGACTCGAAAAAGAATTGCAATCCGTCCGAGTCATACGTAACAATTTACCTACAACCCGACATGTTAAAGGTCCCCGAAAGAAATCAGTACCCCCCGCGCGCTCGCCACTCAACGCCCCACACTTCGTCACATTGAACCCGACTCTCAACGCCGCCACTCATTTAACCGATCTCCGCTGCCAAAACACTCGACTACGGACACCCAACGCCGCGTCACCTTAAACAACTCCGCCTCCCGCCGATCCCGACGCAAACCGTCGCACACTTGACCGCGAGCGTCGATTTATAAGAGCGATTAAGGCCGCCGCAGAGAAAAAAATCACGGACAAAGTGAAGGAACACGTGACGGGACGCGTCTCCCTCCTCGGATGGCATAGATCACCCCCGCGGTGGCACATCTGCCATAATGTAAGAAGGGTGTGACGGTGTGTTGCGTGTAAGTCCGTTCGGAAGCTGAGCGAGCGTGAGGGAGAGAGACGGAAAGTGAGTGAGTGAGAGAGAGAGAGAGAGAGAGAGGGAGAGAGGGAGAGAGCCAGAGAGAGAGAAAATCATCCTCCTCATCCTCCATTTCTTTCTACCCCCATTCTCCTAACCCGGCACAGCTCGCAACTCGCCGTTTCACTCTTTCTCCCCCGTATCTGTCCGCCTCGTACAATAACACAGTCACACGTGCACACGCCTCGGCGGGGTCCCAGACAGACGTATATTTACATAGTCCCGTAGGCATGTGGAGAATAGAGAGCGCGCGCGCGCGCTCACTCGCGAACACCAGGACGAGCGGCGTGAGGATTCCGTGTTGTTTCACTAGTGTGTACGAGTGTCACTGTGGGATGAATAAGAGGGTGGCGTAGCGGTAGTCCGCTGCGGCATTGGATTCAGAATATCATATTCAATATCAGCCCTCCTATACCGAATCTGCTCCCTTTTTCTTTCCTCCTCCCGACCACCTCACCCCTCGAGAGCTGGTTTCGCAGTATCCTTTATTCCGCATGGGTATTTCTCTCCTCTCCCCACCCGCCACCCTCCCCCCCCCCCCCACCTCCTCATCCCCCTTCCTCAATCCTCTCCCCCGTCCCTTGACCGTTCGTACTCTTTTCACCCCTCTGGTTTCTGCACTCACGTGAATAACTCCGGCAATATTTTAACTGCGGCATCATGGTATCCATTTCAGCCTCCTTCCACGCGATGGCTACCGCCATCACTATCTGTACGTTTCTCGTGTTCGATTTCTCTCTCTCTCTCTCTCTCTCTCTCTCTCTCTCTCTCTTGCTCGCTCTCGCTCGCTCGCTTTCTTTTCCACCCTCAATCCTCGCTCTCCGTCTATTCCTCCGGCACATTCTCACACTCCGCCTCTCATAACCACCGGCTCCTGCCCTGGCAGCGGTGGTGAAGTTGGTGTATGAGACAGCAGCCACCAATTCCGGGCAAAGGAAAGTGTCGACGCACCGGTCGAAGCGTAACTTACACGAGCCACCGTCGTATTTTATATTCCAGGGCGAAACGTTGATCGGTAGACGAGCCTCGCGAGGCAGCGCGAAACGACCGCCACGGGAACCACTGTCTTTCCATTGTATTTATACCCCTATATTATATCTATACGTTACACGAGTGAAACAAAGTGTATCGGGTGCCGAGGCCGCCCCGCTCCCTCTAATTCGCAATTCCCAGCTCTCTCGTCTTAGCAAGACACACGCTCCCTCATAATTTTCACGACCCTCCCGCGTTCGAACGTTTTTCAACTTCGACTTCTTCGCAGGCTGTCTTTCGAAGTTGGCAGCGTAGGATGCGAGCCGCTTCGCTTTGCGGCGTGCTTCGGGTGTCAGCGAAAATATTTTGTCAGTCAGCTACGCTTTGATATTGTAATACTGTTTGAGCGATTGTTGAGAGGACCTTGGCCGGTAAAATCTGTTCTGTATCGTTCTGGGTGGTTAAAGGGCGCGAAGTAAAGATGTGTAATCTGAGCAGAGTTAATTCGGAATAGTCAATTGTTTATGTTCAGAGACTCAAGTGACTCTGAATCTGTTCAGAGAAATACGTTACGATGGACCGTTTATTTTGAAAGTGGTGTAAGTCCATATTTAACGAAATATTATATATCGCACAAATAAAACATTTACACCGCGTTAATAACATATTATATGATATGTATGAGTAATATGAGAAATTATATGATTAATAACGATAGAGAAAGTAGATCTGTTCAGAGGAATACATTATAAACAACTGTTAAATCCATTGCAATTTAACCAGTTGGTAGTTTAGTACAGCAGTGACCAAAATCGCCGAAAAACTTTTGATTATACATTATAAACAACGATAGTAAAATAACAGTCTCTTCCAAAAGCAAGATACTGGCCACCCTTGAAGCCTTCCCCATTACAATAAAGACCTCGAAACAACGACAGTTGCAAACTCCTTAATCGCCGTGCCTGGGATTCGCACGGATCGCTTTGCGCTCCATATCCTCACTTTAATTATATGAGAAAAAGGTCAGGGCGAGGAGAAATTTGGGGAGGTAATTAAGTACATCGCTCCTCTTATGGACGAGGGGGGCACACGCGGTCAGGCGGGCATTTGTGTGCCATGGGGGTGCGTGTACGCGCGTGTATGAGAAAAGGGGGCCATAGGGTCTCGACGTCGGGAGTGTGGGTTGTGGGACTTTAATTTAATAAAGCAATTTGTAACGGAATACGGAACGAGGCAATAATGGCCAGTTGGCGGGGAGGGTTCTAATGAGCTGTTCACCGCACTCCACCCTGCACCCCCCCTCTCGATATGTATCGTACGCGCTCCTTGACTTGCCCCCATCGTCCTCCATCTTCTTCCGCTTCGGCTCGTTTCGTCCGTTTAGCAATAACAACACGCTGCTCCATATTCGGCGGACATTCAAATTCCACCTTCTCCGCTCCGATTCTTCTCGAGAGGCCTTAAGCGGATGGGAGGGATGAACATGAGGGAGGGGTTGTTCGAGGGTTTATTTAAGGGTTTGGATACAATGGAAGTGGTTTGCTGGGGTAATCTACATAGCGACTCGGAGAAAATTTCGAATTTTTCGACTGTTGTTTTTGCACGCGAACTCAACTGTCAGTTAGACTGTCGTGTGATGTTTATCGGATCGTCTAAATCGGTAATGTATAGGAGTTAGAGTTGAAGGGTTTATTTAGTTGCTTGAGGACGGCCGAGGCAGATGCTTCGTTTACGACTCTCTGTATTTCTAGTAGTAGTGATCGAAATTTGGCCCGGCGTCCGTCGTAGCACGTAAGTTACTGTAAAGGAAATTCAATGCGCACAATACAAACTTCTATCGAACGTATTAACAGATTACATGCGGGAAGGGTATTAATAACTTTTATGGCGACTGATCGTTATCTGCGGGAAAGATATTTTTACTGTTTTCATAGTATGATGATTATCGTCTAGTAAAGTATTAACCCTTTGCGCTCAAGGCCGTTTTGGTATGGGGAAACTTATAACTGATAATGATTACATTCGCATTGTCTTTCTGCAATAATATCCTGATATTATTTTATGGGTACACTACGTCCCCCATGTAATGCGTTAATCATCGAAATCCTGACATGCCGAACATACCTATCTCCGACCGAATTACACCGCGGTCAAAGAGAAGATGGGCTAGCAATGAAGACTTACGTCGATGTTTCAGTGCAACAGCTGGGCTGTCAGCAAGCAATGACAGGAAGTGGCGGTAGCAGCGGAGATCACGAGGGCGGCAAAAAGAAGCACACAAGGCCGACGTTCAGTGGACAGCAGATTTTTGCCCTCGAGAAAACTTTCGAGCAAACAAAGTACCTCGCCGGTCCCGAACGTGCCAAATTAGCGTACGCCCTCGGAATGTCGGAATCGCAAGTCAAGGTGAGAAATAATCACACAAGTACCGAACGCGAAAAAGAAAAAAGTCACCCTTTCATTTCCGACGAGTATCATCGCGCGAGCATAGAAAGGGGTGAAAATGTTTCGCGCGAGTTGGCGTCGGACAGGGATGATAGGGCCGGTCGCCCTGACATTGACAAGTGAAGACGTTTTTTCCCAATTTGATCGATTTCAAGCCCCGGCTTTACTATATCAGCGCCGCCCGCGCGTGGGCTTTTTAACGATGTCGCTCCGTAAAAAGTTTGAAAGATAAAGGAAGGTGACAAAACGACCGAAGACGTGTCAAGCTTTGCGCCACCTGCGTCATGCCCGGCAACGTTGCCTGACAAACCTGGCCCTTCTCTCCCAGCGAAGGGTACGGCGACCGCTTTCGCCTTGTACAGAGATATTTATCTACTTTACTCCCACCCTCTCTCGTTCCTTTCCTCCCTCTCTCTCTCTCTCTCTCTCTCTCTCTCTCTCTCTCTCTCTCTCCCTCTCTCCTCGCCCTTTTTCTCTATTCCATCTTTCGCCGTAACAGTCTCATTTTCGTTACTTAAGTTCTCTCTTTCACGCATCTACCTTATCGTCCTCCTCCCGCACACGTTAGCCAACACACACCCACACGCGCATACGCGCAAGTGTAACGCGTACTCCCTCCCACGCAGACGCACATCTCATTCCGTGCTTATAGTTTTCCTCCGTTCCGCACCACTTTCTTGTTCATCTTCTCCCTCCCCCTCCGGCCCTCTCCGCGCTCCACCCCCCCTCCACCCCTCGGCTCTCTTACATTCTATCCGCTGACCGCTCCTCTCGATCTCGGCTTTCTACCCCCACCATCCCCCCTCCCTCATCCTCCTCCTCCTCCTCCTCCTCCTCCTCCTCCTCCTCCTCCTCCTCCCGGCACCGACTTTACTCCCGTCTCCACCTCCATCTCCAGCGGGGAACGTTCAGGCTCGGTCTCCGCCGGCTCTCAAGCCTCCCTTTCGCCGTCCTCTTTCGCCATCTTCGATCCTCAGGCCAGGTTCCCATTCCGAAGCCTCAACCCCTGTCGCAGACAGCGCGCGCATTCATGTTCTCACAGAGTCCGCGTCGATGTAGCGCTGTCATTGGCTCGTTCTGCGCCGCCATATTTACATTTTTATTGAAAGCTACACGTCTCCGTGGCCCGTGAGCGATGGCAGAAAGGGGGATGAGCGAATCCTGGCCGCCTGCGTGTAGGTCAGCGCGACGAGGGTGGGACAGGAGGGAGAGGAGGATTAGCATTCAATTACCTCGGATTTTCTCGAGAAGAGGCGATTCACCTCGGCTCGTATATGCCATCTTCGAGGACGAGATTGCCTTCGAATCCGGAGTGCGCCGGCGTTTACCAAAATATTACGCCCGCCGTACGTGTGTTCGGCGCGTCTGTGTACGCTCGGTAGCGAGGGGGTGTGAGTGGGCATGGATGTTCGTGACGCGCCTATCGTTGGAAAAGCGCACTTTCCCTGCTCGGATTTTGCCGTTCGTCTCTTGTTTATCATCGACTGCGCGCAACCGCTTTTAAGTAGGCTTTCGGGGTTGAAACGGCTGACGGGGGGGGGGGGGGGGATGATATTCGCTTTTTCGGTGGGACGGTTACTTTTTTAAGGATGCGACGGGTGTAGCTGAGGTTGAATGTGTTCGGATGACGGCGCCGAAGAAAACGAGATGTTATTAATGGGGCGTTGCGCTTTCAATTAACGCGGCAGTGTGCGACGGTTGCGATAGGAGGAGGGCAGGCCTATATTCCCCATTGACAGTTCTAACAGATTGCGTGTTCCATTTACTACACGCGTTATCCTTAGCTGGCCCCAGTGTAGCGGCAACAATGGGGCTTTTTAGGAGAATTTATGACGCGGCGCGGCGGTTGTTCGCTTTCGTGTAAATTCTAATTTGATTGAAATACTTGAAACGACCGAGCGTCGTCGGATGTTTATTCGGTAATAGAGATTGGGATTATACGGCGGAGCGTGAACCGTAGGCACTTTGAGTGCGGCGCTGTCGGTGTCGATAAGTCTGACGCTGTCAAGGGCGAGAGGACTGACAGCCGTAGATGAACAGCGCCGCTTCAATAAACACGATCACTTTACGCCATTTACGACCGGCAGCGTGTTAAGATACAGCGGCGGAATACGAGTTATGCTCGTGACACATTACGCTCCCGGCATAATGCGATCTCGGGTGTCGAAGAAAATCCATAAGGCGACGATACGACAAGTTGTCAATACGACATCAAAAGCTGAACATTTCATTTAAACAATGTCTATACGCGCAACATAATATTATCCTTTTTCGTTTTTTTCTGAATTATAATGTTAGAGTACGACGATGAAGGATTTTCGTATTGCGCGCTTCAGTATAATTAAGGACAAGAACTTTTCAGACGTGGCTTATTTTAAAACAATTGAAAGTCCAGAGCGAGTCGTCACACGTGCAGAGCAAGCAGTTGCAGAGTATTCATCATTGTTCACGGTCACGCATAGAAATTTGTATAGCGTATATGTATTATAAAAGCCACTGAAATAAAGAATAAATAACATATAAATTACTTTGTTAGATCTCAGACGAGCTGCCGTGGCAAATTATTTTTCTCCAAGCGACATTTGTTCGATTGGTCGGGATATCAATCGCGTTCATGCTTATTTCAATCTATAACTCCCGAATGCCCCGAAAGACTCGCTTATTACGTCCCGAGCGAAAGTCAAAGCGCAATGTGTCAAAGTATAATGGGGAGGCGTCGGATGCTGAGAGATACCCGGCCCTATCCCCATCTCCCCCTATTAGAATCTAATACGGCAAAGTGAACGCAAAGTATTTGCGAGTTAAAGACCGTGACGCCCCTCGGCCAACAGAGAATGCGAATGTATCATCTCGTATAGCTGTGTGCACCCGAAGAAGAAATTGGGGAGAGAACCGCGATTCCATGATAGAATGCACGCACTGTAACTGCGAGGAGGCCGATAAGGGGTTGGCTACCCTGGCTGTGCGAGCGAAACAGACAAGCCAGCAATCGGGAATAAAATCATTAGACTCCACTCTATCCCGATGGCCATTAACTCCTGCCTATTCCCCGGTACGAAGAGTTAATCATGACCGGCCGAAAGCGCACATTTAATCAAGAATTCCGCGCATCCACTACATCGAATACATTCTCTCTCCATCGATACATCCGCCAGCGGCCGCCGGCACCTATTTCCACCTCGCGCCTTCCCACCTCCTAAAACGAAGCCTTGAACCGAGACCGCCACCTCCCTCCCCCTCCCCCTCCCCTCCCTCGCCTACCCCATAAACAAGGCTAAATCTACAACAAAGCATTCTATCCAACCTCAACCGCCACCTCACTACTTTCTCATCCCCGACTCGCGCCCACCCATAAAAGCTGCGCAACCGAGGCCGAAACAAAAGCCGAATCATCCGCTCCGCCCAAATATCCGACTACTCTCTCACCCGGATTAACAAAAACATAACCCACCCCCCTCCCTTCGGGCTACCGTCCCCGCTCCTCCTCTCCTCCTCTCCTCCTCGGAATATTTCAATTAAAGCCAGTCCCGGCTCTTCCGCGCGCGCGCGCGCGCGCTCTCCCGGCCTAGCCGGGCTCACGCTCCACGAGAATTGAATAAGACGAGGAATTACGAGGCGGCACTTGAGTCAAATCCATCGCCACTCGCGAACCGGCAGAAATCCCCCCATTTACGGAGTAACAGCGGTAGCGGTGTGCGGCATTTTCGTTTTCTCTCCCCTAACAGGCGAGAGAGAGCGACGACTGGCATACAACCCTCCGCATCCCCGACGGTGGCCGCTGTTACTGCTACCCTCCCCCTCCCCGTCCTCTCTCGCTCGATCTCTCTCCCCCTACCCTCCCAGCCACCCTCTCCCATCCCCCCTGTCAGCCATTGACGTCGGCACCGTCGACGCCGCTCGCCGCGACGCCGACCCTCCTACCGACGCCCGATGGCCCACCGCCGACGTCTCTGTTCACCCCCGCGTCGCCCGACGCCATTGTAGAGGGGGCGGAGTTGTTTACGGCGGAGTAATCTGCTCGTCGACGGATACCAATATCGATGACGTCAATTAGTATGAACGAAGGCCTCCTACCCGCTTTTCCTCCACCATGTATCATCATGGTGGTATATGTACGGCCCGGCGCGGCACGGTACGGCCCGTGATAAATCACGGCAGCGCAGGCGGTGTGTTCCCTACATTCGCCACCCATCTCTACCATCACTGTTCACCGCCGCTACCGACGCTCCTGCTAACGCCTCTAACGTTCCACCCTGCCACCCCCGTCCCTTCGGCTCGCATCCGCGTCCCGCACCGGCACCCCACTCGCCCCCCACCGAAATTGGCACACATGTACTTGACTTCATGATGTTCGATTTCCGCGACAGTGCTGACCACTTTTACCCGACATCGTTTCTTATTTCGCGGTGGCCGATCGGCCGTGGGGTGGATAGGCCGCGAGCGGGGGTGCGAATTTTTAAGGGCTGCTGCACGGCATTTCGGATAGGGTTGCGCCGACAGAGGGAGGGAAAACGGATATCGCGGATACTTGCGGCCGATGTTACGGATTGTTCAGGTACAGGGGTGGCCTTTTTGCGCGGGAGGAGAGGCGTACTCGTACGAAATTGTCTTCTTGTCCGATCGATTATCCCCGCGAAGGGGGAGGGGTAGCGATTGTACGGAATAAACGTCAGCCACGCCGAAGGTCGCTATTACCGGCAGTTTATTCGCTCCGTGACATAGGCGTTAGTGCGGCGGGAAGCGGCTAACGGCGAAGCCACATTGGCGGTGCCACGTGCGGTTGACGTGACATTAGTGATTGATTCGTACGTTGCGCAACACTGCGAAAAGTCCTTTGCCAAGACAGTACGCGCGCGAACGACAACGATGAAAATATATCGAATCGATCCCGCTTCGAATCGGCCGAAACTCACCATGACGATCGTACGGCAAAAATTAACATCCGAACCCTCTAGACGAAAACTGTTTCATCGCCAAGCGGGAAGCAAAAAAATGCCATGTAACAATCGCACAATATTTGCCCGCGGTCTACCGTAGAAAGCGCCGAGTTACATAACGCCATCGCCGAAAGCACCGCGCCGATAAAGCTTCGAAAGAGACGGTTCTAGAAAAATATTTGACAGGGCAAACAGCGATGCGAAGGTAAGCGAGCCGAAGGACGGTGTGCGTTTCCAAACAGAGAGTGGGGGAGAAAAAACAGTTATTACGCGTTCGGTTTTCATGTGACACTCGTCAAAGTCTCGATAAAGAGCCCTCCTCAGTGCAAAAGCCGACAGTGTTCGTACAAAAGGCGTTCGTGAGTTATCTCGAGCGTAGGTATCTGTTTTGTAGCTTGACCTCTCTCTCTCTCTCTCTCGCTCTCTTTCTTTCTCTTTCTCTCTCTCTCTCTGTCTTTCTCCCTATCTCTCTCTTTCTCTTTCTATATATATATCTCTCTCGCTTTATCCTCCCCTTCTGTCTTTCACTCTCTCCTTTCCTTCTCTCTCTCTCTCTCTCTCTCTCTCGCTCTCTCCTCTCCTTCTCTCTCACTCTCGCTCTCTCGCAGACGACAGATATGAAAATCAAGGCGGGCGATTTTAGAGTGAACACACAGTGCCGAAGGAGAAGATCCTTGGCCGTTGTATGAGAGAGCCGTAAAATTTGCCCCCCGCGAAATTTGATTCCGAAATAAAAATAGAATATTGGAGATAACGCGAATCGGTGAAGCCATTTGATCTTCGAGTGAGGCCAAATGGGTGGTGGTCGGAGGGTATTGAGGGAGGAAACATATCGATATGGGGAAGCTGCACCGGAACGGAATACAAAGGAGCGCATTATCGCCAACAACCAAGTACCCTCTGCCAGTTTCATGGATCGCATTACTTATTAAACGAAAATACATTCTATTTCCGGGGACATTGTAACGTCAAGGGCTTGAGATTTTCACAATTACCCGAACGGTCCGCGTCTTCCTAATATTATTTATCGACGCGCGGAACGTACGTGATCGTTGTGTCGATTCGTGGCAGTGAGATTTTTTGCTTGCCAATATTCGATAACAAGCGCAGTCTGGTCAGAGGTTGAAAGTCTAATTTGAACTGTTCGCTGAATTTCGTCTACCATGCCGTAAAGTAATAACATTCTGTCGTATTCCTAATAAAGTTATCCTATAGAAGGTAGAAACTATGAAGAAACTCAAAAATCTGGAGAAAAGATAGTGTTCATAAGTTGTCAATTGTAATACTTTATTAGATCGCGTAGAAAACCGTTAGTTTACTTGGTTCGTTTAAAGTTTGCTGTTCGTTAAATTTAGCAATTGCCCTTAATAGCGAATTAATAATATCGAAATTTTCATTGATTCTTGAAAAGCGATTTCTGCTGAATGTGAGACAATATAATGTTGGAAATGAAAGGGTAGACGTAGGGAAATAGGTAGAGCGAGCACGTACTGAATAGCACTTACGTATGGTTTGTGCGCTTAATGACGCGTACGAGCCCATGTGCGACATTCGCTTCGAACCCTTCTGCATCATTGAATCCTGGATTTATTCAAAAGGCACGGTTTCAGGGATCTGTCAACGAATTCTGATCCTTGAGACGCATTGCGAGCTGACGCGGAAACGACAACATCGGTGAAATGAAACGAAATTAATGCAAAAGTTATTGACCAACGTTTCCCGAATGACAGAAACGGTTTTAATCGAAAGATGCAGAAAAATATTTAAAGAGAATTAATCTTTTCCTCACCTCAATTGCAAGTTCTGATCGCAACAGTATAATGTTACTGATACAATAATATTAATTTCTAATTAAGTTCATACACGAAGGGTAGTTTGCAAAATTCTTTGATTCGACTCGACATGCTTCAGCAAGCTGATTTTATTCAGCTATAAATCTTTGTCTAATTGACGATAACCAGATAATTGTACGCATGCTACAATGATTAATAATTTCACGGAGAATTAAAATAGCTACTTGATGCAAATGAGCTTGCTTGTTTGCGGCAAAATTATATTCGCATCTATCCGACGCTGTTAACTCAAATGATTCCATTGAAAACATTCTACGCAACAGAAATATACTTAATCAATTCTACTTTCAATATTTTATCCATGCTCGCGATAATGTTCGACATTTGCGATGCAGAGAGACGTCTACTTAACAATTAGCTAATTGTAAGAACCTTCTCGCAGGTTAATGACGATTTATCGCGGGAGAAATGAGAAATGGATAGTTCAGTAATGGAAATGAGTTCCATTTTTCACGGGATGAAATGGGAAATATTGTATACCGCGATAGGTAATCCTCCAATCCCGAGAAATATGGGAAACATTTGCTAATGCAAAACCCGGGGGGGGGAAAAACGTTCGGAAAAACATTTTTTTCCACCGTCCACCTTATCGAGCGCATTCTTTCCAAATTTTTTCGCGCACCCACCGAAAAACTGATACATTTACACGATTCCACTCGTTCGCTGCCACACAGAGCGCCGTTGCAATTCACTTATCGTACAATGATCTATACGCCTATATAATACGCCAATCTTACGCCTCAGTCGCAGATTGTACAAAAATCGCACCGACGTTAAAAAAATCCGCTCTGTCAATTGCACTCTCGCAACATCCGTCACTTGTCGCTCGACATGCATTATTGATGCGCAAATATAAGGATCGTTCCCGAAATTAATAATGCACTTTATTCCGGGGCAAATTAGTCATGCGCGTATTGCGAAGGGGTAGTGGTCGGATGTACCCCCGGCGATCGTCTCACAACTGTTCGATTTATTAAACCTGGATTATCTAAGCTTATTAGCTTGTCCCGCAAAACTAGATGCAGAATCGCTTTATAACTTCGAATAGGGGACGGCCTGCGGGGTTTGTGAGACAGTCATTTTTGCGCCTCCCTATCCTTCGACGGACAATGCACGATAGCATCTGATCTCGTTGATACCGGCGAACAATTTATTACGTGAAAGATTAAGCAAATGACGTTTATAGTACATACCTTATTAATGCCGGGGGTTGGAGATGGGGTGATACGAGTGAAGGGAGGGACGAAGAGAGAGAGAGAGAGAGAGAGAGAGAGAGAGAGGGAAAGAGATGGACAAAAAGAAGGGAAGAGGATGATAAAATACTTTTTGTTACCTATCAGGTACAGTTGCTAACAGATTCGAAAAAGGGATGGAATCCGCCGGAATTATAAATGTGAGATGAACATGGAGGGTGAGCGAAGGCACCGTCGAACGTGTAGACACGTTTCCCACCTTAACATGCTATCTTTTTGTCGATACTCAATCTTAGCACTGCGACACTTACCAGTTTTAATCGTATAATATTATAAATAATTACGTAATTTTCTGGCAGATTTAATTGTGATTCTCGTTAGCATTCCTCGTCTGCAGGAATTTATCGCTAACCGTCACATTCGTAAAGACACAAATGTACAGTGCAAAGATTTTCCGTCTAACTATCGGCGAAACAACCCCCGTACAAGAAGCGAGCAGAATTTTCCCCCCGATCACCTCTAAATTGATTCCGCCCAACCAAAGACCAACTAACCCGTGTCTATAGGTACCCCACAGTTAATTACAACAAGCTACACTTTTCCGCATCTTATCCCTGACGCTTTATTTTCAGCCCTCCCCACCCGCCACCACTCTCTCTCTCTCTCTCTCTCTCTCTCTCCCTCTCTCTCTCCGTCTCTTTCTCTCCCTCTCGCTTCTTCTTCGCCTCTCTCTTATCTTAATTCCTCAAGTGCTTTAATTTTCATCCGAAGAGCCATTAACTTTTACGATGGGCCGTTTACTTTTTAATTCGTTTACCGCTTCACGGCAGAACGTTTATATCTTTAATTTAAGCTCTCGACTTGGCGGCCATTGAACAAGCGTGCGGATTGGTGAGAAAGGGAGGTGGCAGAGTGGAGTTACCAAGGGGGTAGCAGGGAGTCAGGGAGGACTGGGAGGGAGACTCGGAGGGGAGGGGGGTCGGCGGCAGTGAGGGATGAAGGGAAAGGTGAAGGGAGAAAAGAGAGTGGGCGCGAGTGAGATAGAGAGAGAGAGAGAGAGAGAGAGGGAGAGAGAGAGAGAGAGAGAGAGAAAGAGAGAGAGAGTTGGCAAGCCGAAGAGAGAGGCTACGACACGGCGGATAGTGGAGCGTGGGGAGGGAGAATGGAAGGCCGGGCGAGGGGCTGGAGGGGAGGGAGAGATGGAAGAAGGAGAGGCAGGGGCTCTGTTGAGCAACGCCGCCGCGGCGGAGGCGGTAGTAGCGGCGGGTCTGGCATGGACCCGGGGTGGTTTGTGGGTGCAATCGCTACGATAGAGCCTCGTGCTCCCCTGACACCCGTTACGTTAATTAAATACATTGTTGCGGGGACACAGAGACTCCTGCAATGTATTCGGAGCTTTATAGGTGCAGAGGGGCACCTTAAGTTAGAGCACTGTTTCCGGGAAGCAAGTGCGATGAACTTTCCGAAGGGTAGGAGGAGAATGTAGCTCGGCGGTGATGGGGAGTAAGAGGGGGGTGTATAGAGGGTGGAGGAGGGTAGGGTAGGATAGCCTAGGGGTGGACCGATCTCCGACGTCCTCCGATGCCCGCTCTTTAACGGGAATTAACGTCGGAGATTAATTCCCGCGACTGCGAATCATTTGCCCGGTGGGCCCTCCGACGCCCACCCTCGTGACGTCGCCGGACGAACGTAACATAGGAACAGAATCTAGCGAAAAAGCGAGGCCAGGTGAATCGAAACGTTTGCACGCTTCTCGTCGTTCCAGGTATGGTTCCAGAATCGGCGAACGAAGTGGCGCAAGAAGCACGCCGCCGAGATGGCAACGGCCAAGAGGCGACGGGAGGAGCTCGAGGGCGAGGACGGCTGCAGCGACGTCGAGCAGAACGGCAACAACGAGCCGGAGGCGAAGAGGCTCAAGCGGGAGCTGGAGCAGCAGTACAGGCATTAAAAAAGAACCTGGTGGCGGGGGGTGGGGGGGCCCGGTGCGGCACGCACGGCCGGATTCTCCATGCCGATCAAGGACCCTGGACGGGGGCGCCTGTACGACGTGTACTCACCGACGGCGACCCCCCCTCCCCTCCTCGTACCTCCTCACGCTCTCCCCTGGAAAAAGGATGGGACGCGTGCTAAAGGCGTGGCCTCCATCCGCGTCCGCGCCCGAGCGCATGGCCGAATGAGTAAATGGGCGGCGCGGAGTCTTCAAGATACGGCCCGACGGTGGGAAGGCCGCCGGAGTGCCCAGGGCGCCAAGGACGATGCGAGGGGCGGAAGGAAGAGGGGTGGGGAGAGAGGGAGAGTGTCCTTTTCGGGCTTCGGGAGAATAATTGAGATGTAGGTATCCGGTACAGTCGCGATAGGTGGCACATAGGCGTACCTCGCCGCGTCTTCCGGCTTCGTTCGCCGGGTTGCGGGCACCTTCCTCGAGGTGGAGTCGGCCAAGGACGAGGGTGGACGAGGGTGGACCGGAGGGTGGACGGGCAAGACGAGAATCCGCGAGACTCGCAACACGCCCCGGGGCCGATATAACGCAATCGGACGCGTACGCGGTAAGTATCTCTGTCCCAGGAGCCGGAAGGATACTGTAATAAAGATTGTAAATGGGATTCGGGAGGACGAGCGCGCAGGCGCATCGACGATTACTGTAAATATATACATATATAGATATAAATATATATATTTTCGTGCGTGCACGCGTGCACGCGGGTAGTGTGTATGCGTGCGCGTGCATGGCACGCGAGCTCGCGCACACACACGCAGGCATACATGACGCGGTCGCGATATGAGCGTAACACGTATTAAGGTAAAGGAATGAATCGACGAATCGGCGATCAAAGCTTTTTTTCTCCTCTTTCTTCGATTCTCTTCGGCGTTACTCGATGTGCAATAATTATCATCGGCGGACAGGTATTAAATTCGCAGAATTCGGCTTTTGGACTCTGATTGCTCGATCGAGGGAAGGATCCTTGTTCAAAGTAAATCTTCATTTAGCGCGAAGCTGGAGCGGAATCGTGTCATTTTTACAATTTTTGCACTCTCGGATTTTATTTGTTTGCCTTCGTATTTTACCCTTTTATTTCGCTCAGCTTTCTAATCGCAGTTGACAGTGCACGCGGGACCGGACATAAACCACGCAGCGTTATATTTGCGTCCTCGAACATATCCGATTAGGTACGTTTAATAACGAAAAATAAAAAGAGGAACTCGTCCGCAATGAAAATTACACGGCTACGTATTCAATGTCGCATTACTGCCGACGAATCGCATAATTTGCACTGTAATTTAGAATCCGTGAGAAACGATCGTGATACGGGTCACGACGAATAATTGTTTGTTCCAATAGAGCGGTCACTGTAAACAATTTGATTTTATCGCGCTGCACGCTATACCGTTTTCAAAAATAAAGCACGTGACATAAGTCATCGAAGTACGTGTTCGTGTAATTACCTACTCATAGGTAGGTACATTATTGCAATAAGATAGTCTAGGGTCGAATGATTGAACAAGGACGAGATTTCTTCCTTATCCGCTCATATGTTTGCCGTTACATACGTTTGTATTTGTTCGGCTTCATCCTTCGTTCAGGCAAAACTTCCCGAAGTCACGGACTCCGGTCAAAATTGTAACGCTGTGACGTTACCGTAAAGTTGAGTAAATTTACATTTCGGCGCGATAATTTCATAGAATATGTTTCCCTCGGCAATTCGGCGTCAGCATTTTAGCGCACACACACACACGTACGTGAGTACGGGGTGCGAAGAGAAGCGTTTGCGCGAAAAAGTGTGCAGCACAGAAGGAGGATAAATTGCATTGCTGGCGGATGTCTGTGCAAGAGATCAACTTCAGCGTATGAGCGACTTTTTATTCGACTAATTTGACAAGTCCACTGTTTCTGCCCCGACATTTTTCGTAACCACTGCTTGCAAATATCTGTACTTAATAAGTTCATTTCACGAAGTAGTCCAGTACCAACATTTTGTTTCAACGCAAATATTAATATAAAAAAAATTGATTAGCACTGCTGAGATGCTTTTTAGGGTTGTTGGTTTAAAAATAGCAAAGATTTTTAATTATGCTACGTGACTGACGAATGATTATGTATATATGACGAACAGCTGAGCAAACGTCGATGCTAATCGAATATGTTGTCGCAAAAACGTTGACCTACCGAATTACTCAAACAGAAAATGATATGTACATTCGGTGATGTCCGTTCATAGACACGCGTTAACTGCATATTTTGTACTTATTGTTAGCGTTGCGCACTCTACGGCTCCTACAAACACGTTAAATTAAATATTTAGTTTTATTCCGATTTTCTAACACACTGTATACGCTTATGTATATAAGTATGCGTAGATATACGTTTGTGTACACGTTTACATATACATATATATATATATATAAATATAACAAGAATTACGTGTATATACAGGGTAGTTTTCCTGATGTTGGAACCTATAATACATGTCCGTCACGTTTGATGATACGGGAGAATGTTGAAAGGAACAAATGTTTGGTATACATTAACAGTCTAACTTTCAGCATGTTTCCGTATAACCGAACGAAACGGAGGAATCAGATTTAATATTAGCTGAATCACCCTGTGTATATATTTATATGTATTTCTATGGGACTGTATTTAACATACGAAATAGAACAACTGACTACCTGAGCAGTCTCTATCGTCTTACAGCAGAAGTACGTTCAAAGGCATCAATCGTTTTTATTCAAGCTGTATATACTAGCGTAATCGATTTAACGATTCGAGTAAATATATGTAGGAATTTTTCTCTAGAGTAGGTAGGGCTCGAAGGGAAACTCGGTAAACTGCTGACAGGAAACGGTCAGCGGGTGAGTTACAAATGTAAATTTGCAAATTCGGAGAAGCCTAGCATAACTCACTAATTTCAAATTAATGCCGACTCTCGTTCATTTTCGATCTTTCGTTGGTGTTACACATCGCCAGTCTACTCGCGAACAATTCCCTACATATATTGTCGAAGGACGAATAAAAGGATGTAACGAGGCAGCACGCCAAGCGCCTACTTTACTTTGAGGAGTGAGAATCAATGGTTAACCGTGGCTCAGCAAACACAGTCTTACAGTGTAATATATATATATATTCCAGGTAAGACTTTACATTGACATTTCGTTTTTGTACATTGCATCAACGTGAATTTAGCGGACATTAGACTTAATTCTTACGCAGGCCGTTGCACTTACGCTTCTTTTTTGACACGAACGACATCGATGCGTTGACTGCCATACAAAGGTTCTGCAGCTGTGATATTTTGTGTTTGCTGGGTGAGTGTATCATAGGTATATATAAAATTCACAAGCATAAGTACACATAGGATATATATGCGTATACGTATGTAATATGGATAGTTACGAAGGCATCGTGCGCTTCATCGGTGACGATTGCCTTTAAAATTACGTTCTAGTCCCATAAAATGAAGAAAAATCGTCGCTATCCCCGCGAACGTTATAACGAAGAGACCTTCGTTCGCGTAGCCTAATAAAAGGATGTAAAAGTCATTTCGCGTCAATGGTTTGAATCGTTCCACAAGTTGCTTTCGTGCGTCGCGATAGGCCAGGCGGTCGAATGAGATTCCTTCGGATGGTCGAAGGGTGCCAACTTTTCGAACTCCATCGACCTTCGCGATCGATCTATCCTCGAAATTGTTGCGCAGCCAGGCAGCAACCGGAAGTTGCCCTCGCGGCTAAATAATATTATTCGCGATCGACAGAGAGGCCACGCAGAAGGCCGCAGCTACTTCCGTAGAGATGAACAACAGACAGGTCAACGTTGCGTGGCACACTTTATTGAAATATACAAATTTTATGACGTAAACGAAAATGCAAACTTAGTTTTTAACCGAAACTCAGCGCACGTGCCCTGTTCGTTCGGACCGTTCGCCGTCGAACGTCGGCCTGTTCATAATTTCTGCAGTTCTGCGTGTAATGAGGCGAGAGGAATGGAGAGAGAGAGTGAGTATTTAATGGCACTATCACTAAATCGAAGCGGTTCGCGATCTTTTTATTGCCTACAGCGGCATTCATTTTCTCGTTCCTTCCTTTCATGCGTTACTTACTTTGTTTTTCGAAGCACGGTGAAAGTTCGCAAATTGCCGAGCGTGTATGTACATATTTACTCGTTTCCTTGAACGGCTAAATTGAATGCGGACGTTACCTTAATGATTTTACCCTCCCCGGTGTCTTTGTCGGTTGTTCGAAGCTTGATTGACTGCGCTAATTGTAAATATACGTTCTCGGCAACGCACAGGACGTTACGATCGTTTGGTTGAATGGCGAGCGGCGCTAGTCGTTGCGATAATTTTGTATACGTCACGTTACTACGGCAAAGTGACCTGGTTTCGTCGCGAAGAATATCTTGCCACGCGTTAGGTATCGATATATTTTACACGGTGGGACGGCAACGTCCAAATGACTCCGTATCCCGACATTTACATCACACCTTCCGCTACCATGTACATACATGAATAAAGTTACGAAAAAGTTGTACGATATATGAAACCTGTAATATTGTACCTTATGCTACAACTATAATGTAGAGATTGCTTGTATTGGACGTTTTTACACAGGTGAGTTTTTGTTCGGCAAGTGAGATACAATCACGCCTTAAATACTCAAATACAATAAATCGATAATTTTTCAATGTTTTGTGTATTGAATATATGCAAATGTGTCATGCGTTGGAGAAGAATTGTCAATGTTTTTGTATTTGATTAAATTTGTCAATGGATCAGTAACGATAAAATCAGCAAATACGAAGTGAGTGTGTATATGTGATAAAGGAGCAGAAGAGGAAAATGACAGTGACATTTACAATATTTCATGTTATTGGAGGGAAAAAATTGGCAGCCTGTCAAAAGTTATACCTGTAAAATAAATTATGAGGAATGTTGGAAAGCCATTGTAGACTTTTATAGCTATACCATATCATAAAATAAACAAATGTATATTATTCTGTTTGCAAGTTTCTTTAATTGCAATGTAGAATTAAGACCTAACCAGAATGAAAAGACGTGACTAGGTAATATTTCATAACTTTTTAAATACTTATATAAAGTAGTTTATTTATCATACCAAAGTCAAAAGACATACAGATTAACTGTAAAAGTCAACGTTGAGAAAGACGATATTCGAATCTTCAATAATCACGTAATCAAAATAACGAGGATTGCATTACCTTTATGCGTGATTACATATTCAGCATACTTATCGCAGATATATAGCGTTTCGCTATCACTCTTTATTTATATCCATATGCATTCAGAAATTGTACGATTTCTGCTTTCTTGCTGCCAGTAGCTGACAACGAACAGAAGAGACAGCAGATTTCAATTTCTTGAACGAAGCGGACACATCACGTGCAATCCACTTTCCATAAAAGCAACTACTCAAATGTTGTCTGATAGTCCTGAGTGATGGCACCATCCTTCATAAACGACGTTTGCTGCGGCCATTGGAAACAAATACGTTCCAATATTTCACGCAATCTGCGTACATAGATTCAAGCTGCAAATGTCTTCCATTTGCAATTTTAATAACATCCTGCATACTCCGTTTCTTCCATCAATACAATTTTATATCCTCTAGGTAACAATTACTTTCAAAAGTTCTATGAACATAGATAATTACACGTCAATTAACCTCCAATTTAAAGAAGCCGGGGTAAAGGTAAAGAAAGACGCGTTCCTCACCGATTCGCATGAAACTTCGTGTAATGGTCAATTTTTGCATAAAAATGAGATCTGTAAAAGCAAAAAAGGTCGCTCGCGTCTAATTAAAAAGTTATTAAGCGTTAAAGTTTGAAGCCGGCTGACTTGCGCGCACTCTACTATTATCGACGGACCCACTCGGTCTGTTTTCGTATCTCAGACCCGCAACAGCGCCGACTGACGTATCTACGACATTATTTACGCCCTGACAGCGTATCCTCTTCTGTCGCGTTACAATATTCATCTCAAGGGAAGATATTTGTTGGTTGTGTGCACTCCGAAGCAAAATTGAAACAGTCGTTACCCAATCACCGCCCATCTGTGAAAGTTACGGATCAGCATGATTGTTATGTCTTATTCGAAGTAAAACTATGCGCGATACTCTGCCGAGACCCAAATAGTGTTAGCATAACACCTATTCAGGCGAAGACTACATGAAGTTTGTTGATCGGTATCAAATATTCGAGGGGACCAATTATATTGATAAAAACTCGCGACAAAGTGGTAATGGCTAACCATTACGAGGTTCCCAATTGGTATGATGTTACTTCCTTGTGCGAATACTTATGAATCGAGTGTTACGCAGTTGTACACTCGGTTCTGTTTATGTTATGATAATACATGAAACAGTAGGTTGCATTTCGTTTTGTTCTTTCAGGGCTGGCAAACCACCAGTTGGATTGCATTTGGATGTATTGAAAAGTGATAAATTGATACAGGTAATATTTATTTTGTAAAATATTGGTATGTTTTCTTTTTGAAATGCCTGACAAGATGTAGTTTACTGTAAGATATCTTACGAGTCAGAGTACTCAGTCAAATATGCAAAAAACCATACAGGTGTATGTATCCCCATATAATAAAATTTGTAGAAATTGTACCACTTTGCCGTTATTGCTCCTCTGTATATTTACTGCTACATTTATGAATAATATTATGTTTTGAGTTGCAAACCTTTGTGTGCATAGAATTACATGTTTTTTATAAGAATTAATCATTCCAGTTTTATTTAACAATATTTAGTTATTCATGCTGCTACTAACATATTACATGATTGTAATTAACTCAAGTTCAAAAGAAAACAACACATTTCATATCTTGTTCTTATTTGGCTCTAATATACACATGTAGAGTCTGCGTAAATTAATTGCATGCACATTGAATGTAGACAACATTTGATGTTTCAATAAAGAATAAATTTATAGATGGCCACTGTATTATTACCATGTATATAACACAAATTTGGACTTTCATAACTAACACTGCTTGTAAATAAGCATTTAAGTGATGAACTGTAAATTTAAAAAACAATTTGTGTTGTGGTTGTAGAAATTAATGGTGGATGAAAAAAAATGTTATCTATTTGGGCGCAATCAACAATTAAATGACTTCTGTATCGATCATGCCTCCTGCTCTCGGGTTCATGCGGCACTTGTATATCATAAGCATTTAAACCGTGCTTTCCTAGTTGATCTAGGTAGCAGTAAGTATCTTTTAACTTTTTTCTTAATTCTTTTAGTTCTAAGTAACATAACAGGATGGTTACAATTTAAGAGAATATCTATTGAACATGAGTGTTCTTCAATGATTAATTTTATATGTTAGATTTCTAAATCATGATCATTTTGATATGTAGCACATGGTACGTTTATTGGAAATCTAAGGCTTGAAGCACACAAACCAACTCAATTACCAATTGACAGTACATTTCATTTTGGAGCTTCTACAAGGTATTATATTATCCGAGAGAGACCTCAAACAGGTACAAGAGCTATTATTGAGGAATTAGAAAAGTTATCAGAAGATGCTGATGCCGGTGGCTTACTGGGTTTACCAGAAACAGAAACTGAATTGGATGTAAGCAGCAAATTTATTGGATTTCTTCTTACTTAAGTATAGAATCTGAATTCACCATGGTTATTTGATTACTTGCAGAATTTGACGGAATTTAACACAGCGCATAATCGGCGGATTTCAATGCTGGGTATAACAGACGACGAAATTCACAAGCCGACTCGCAAAAGAAAGAAAAAAGGTATTACCTTCAACGACGACGAAGAAGTTATTAACCCTGAAGATGTAGATCCCTCGGTAGGCAGGTTCCGCAACCTTGTCCAAACGACGGTTGTACCTAGCAAGGTTTGTGTTACTATCAATAATTTAAAATACTTGAAAGCTCATTACTATCTTCGCTAACGAACCCGTAACATACTCAAGTAGTCAATATGAAGTTCTCATATACTTTAAGAAACTTATCAATTAATTTTAATTAATTACCTGTAGCGAATGCGGATGGAAGGTGGCTTGATATCCCTTTCTGAAGATCACAATCCTCTGAAACACCTTCAACCGACGTCGACGGCGCCACAATTGTACCACGATTTACCGCCCGAACAGTTCACCCCCTCAGCGTTATCGCTAAATCCTTTCTCAACAGCTTTAACATCGCTAACGTCGAGACTGGGTATTGCACTTCCGAATCCAGCTCCCGAAGTAGAAATGACGCCCAATCAAATACAAGCGGAAGAGCAGCCGGTCCAAGAGATTACAGGTCCTCAGGAACCACGGGCACTCGAACCGCGGAAAAAGAAATACGCGAAGGAGGCATGGCCTGGGAAAAAGCCCATGCCGACGCTCCTTGTCTAATCATCTGTATATAATTTTCGTTAACGCCCCTACTCCCTTCTGTCATGTCCGATGTCATCGCATTACCGTATACTGTTGCGCTGTCAAAAGATGTTCTCACGAAATGTTTATGAAAGAACGCGGTCATTCTCATAAAAGTACAGCATAAGTCGGTGGTAGCTACCATTTGAAATCACCTTTTATACATTCATTTTGGAAAAAAAACAATGTCACGATGGAACATACGTTACGCTCGACGGCCATTGTCGAATGGTAATATAAATACCGTTTCTAATGTAATGAAGAATTTTTGGTTTTGATATTTGACGATATTCTCAAAGTGTACTTAAGATATCCGGAAGTGCAGGTAACGTTATACAAGGCATTACTGTTCGACATGTTCCCTTGAACGCAGAACGCTGAACGCTCTCTCTTAAAATCAATAATTAACAAATTATTGGAGGTCGTAACAAATATAGACTCACCTTGTATTGGATTGGTTATTTATGAAAAGGCGACGTAACACGTATGCAGGTTTTATACGAGATACGCACGTGCGCACGCGTCAATATGGGAAGAGAGAAACCAAGCGAAACGTTTTTACAGATGCACGGGCGAGTGCATACTTCTTTTTAAAGGTCCAAGTACGAAAATTGTTTTATTTTATCTATAGGCTATGAGGAAGTGCAAGGTCCAGACAGTTTCCTTAAACATGCAATCTTTTGTTCGTAAACATCATCTACTATTTATTAAAGGCAATTTTTTATAAGAAGCAAACAGACCATTGATACGTCATGTAAACATGTGTTGGATGATGCCTGCGTGTATGTGTGTGCGAATGCACCTTTGTAGAAATATCAACGTACATTGTATATAAGATTAGTAAAGTAGAGAAAACCGAATGAACCGAATTAGTTCTAATCGCTTCAGCCTTATGTGAATTATGTTTTTATGCATTAATCAAATGATTAAGGACGATATTGTTTGTCTTACTTCTTAGTAAAGTGTAAACTTTACAAAAGATTACATTTATACGATCCTACAACTTGTATATTCTTGTCGTTGACCTTCGAGGCCACGAGTTATTCTTTTGCCCGTCATATGACCACGTAATAAATTTGCCTATATCAATTGTTTTCACGTTAAGTATGTTTGTTGAACATATTTTCTTTCTGTCAACCTCATTCAACCGGCTTCTTCTTTTCTCTGGTTACCTTGTACAAGGTCCATTTTACATCGCTTCTCACTGGCATTTATTGTAATGTACTTGCCCGAAAGTGACGTTTATATCACAGACTTCAATTCCAATATTTTTATCCGGAATTATTTTCTCCAGTTAAGCGCGTCACTCACCCGTGTCATATACCTCGATCCAATTCTCGTATATGACCATATGGTTGTTTGTAAAGTACTCATCGCCTTATAATGAATTTCTCATCGGCGTCTATAAATGCATAAACATTATTAGTTCTCTTGATATCAAAGAAATCACACCGAAACGCTCGCAGATTACATGCCGTGTTGTACATGCAAATACTTCAGAATGCATATCACGGTTCACAGATGCGCAGATATTACGATGTCTCAATGATATTGCATCGTTACTAATAATCTCTTATCGGCTCACCCCGCTTATGTTCGTACAAACTGTCAATACGAACTAGAGAAACTCGCGCGGAGTAATCTAGCGCACCGACTGTACCAAAAACCATGTATACATACTTGTAAATATAAATGCACATATATATATATATTTTTATATAAATAAAATACATCGCCGTAGAAGCTATCAGAATAAAGACACATGAATGACTATACAAAAATTCTTTCCAAGCTACTTCTCATCCGGAACATCAGGATCACCGGACGCGTTAAAGATTTTGTCATTTTCCTTATGTTCAACCTCATGTGCCGCGATGTCAGGCGAAACCGAACGCGTCATGTCAGTCTTCCTGGCTCCATCCGTCAACGCCTTCAATAGTCGATAGAGGCATCCGGCGTTGAGGGCGATTCAAGTGCCACCTCCTCGTAATCTCGTTCCAACGCAGCCAGATCCTCCCTTGCCTCCGAGAACTCACCCTCCTCCATACCTTCACCGACGTACCAATGCACGAAGGCACGCTTGTTGTACATGAGGTCAAACTTGTGATTCAACTTGGCCCAGGCGACCTCGATGGCCGTAGTATTCGAGAGCATCGACACGGCCCTCTGAACCTTGGCAAGGTCGCCAAACGGCACGACCGTCGGGGGCTGATAGTTGATGCCGACCTTGAAGCCTGTCGGGCACCAGTCAACGAACCGTATGGAGCTCTTGCCCTTCATAGCGGCAATCGCAGCGTTCACATCCTTTGGAACGACGTCTCCGCGGTAGAGAAGGCAGCAGGCCATGTACTTCCCCTCCCTCGGGTCGCACTTGACCATCTGATTAGCAGCCTCGAAGCACTCTGATGTTATTTCGGCCACAGACATACCCTCGTGGTAGGCCTTGTCCGCGGAGACGACGGGCGCGTAGGTCGTCAGGGGGAAGTGGATCCTCGGGTAAGGGACCAGGTTTGTCTGGAACTCGGTCAGGTCGACGTTCAAGGCGCCGTCGAATCTCAGGGAGGCCGTTATCGAGGAGACGACCTGACTTATCAGCCTGTTCAGGTTCGTGTACGATGGTCGTTCTATTCCCAGCTTGCGCCGGCATATGTCGTAAATTGCCTCGTTGTCAACCATGAATGCGCAGTCCGAGTGGCCGATCGTCGTGTGAGTCGTTAGAATGGCGTTATATGGCTCCACCACCGCTGTCGATACCTACATTTGCAACATATTTGCATATATATATGTCTTGTTTCAACCCTGTGTTTAATTTCTTTACTTTAAATGTACGAAGAGGAAATTGAAAAATGAAGGAAATTTGAACCATAACAAGGGATTCGTAAATTTAAACTACACATTTTCAACATATGTATTGCAGCATTTGCATATCAGACGTTCGCAGTCCTAAGTAACAAACAGATTCAAGGTGACCACCCTGTCCTTATACCTGTGGGGCTGGGTACACTACGAACTCCAGCTTGCTCTTTTTTCCGTAGTATTCGGACAACATTTGCATGAGCAAAGACGTAAAACCTGAACCCGTGCCACCGCCGAAGGAATGGAAGACGAAGAAGCCTTGCAAGCCGGTGCACTGATCGGTCAGCCTACGAAGACGATCCATCACCGACTCGATCACTTCTCGCCCTATGGAGTAATGTCCGCGCGCGTAGTTGTTCGCAGCATCTTCTTTGCCAGTGATTAGCTGCTCCGGATGGTACAATTGTTTGTACGGCCCGGTGCGAACTTCGTCTGTTGGATGAAGTGTCATTTATGCGAGATCTAAGCTAGGTTCAAAGATGAGACTGTCTCTTGTATGCTGCACTAACCGACGACGGTGGGCTCAAGGTCGACCATGACAGCGCGCGGTACCATTTTGCTGGAACTCGTCTCGTTGAAGAAGGTGTTGAAGCAATCGTTCGCTGCGGTCAATTTATCGGACGGTATGGTACCGTCCGGCTGAATTCCATGTTCAAGACAGTAAAGTTCCCAGCAGGCATTTCCCATTTGAACGCCCGCTTGGCCAACGTGTATTGATATACATTCACGCTATAGCACAGGGTACGAGATACGTGAGAGTATTAAAAAGTGTAGTCTCATCTACTTTTGAATATTTTCTTGTCATTCAAAATGCGGATTTGTATGCGTGTAACGTTCATTAGACGCGCATAGATTCTGTCCAGCGTCGGAATAGTAATGTTAAGACTGTAACTTACCATTTTGTTCACGATTAATTTTCTCTCCAACGAAGAAGTAATTACTTGAATATAAAATTTATATAAATTTTATATAAAACTTAAAATAGGAAACTGTAAATTTTGATCACGGCCATGAGGTCCTCTGAAAAGGAAGTGCCTCGAAATGTGGGTTGCAGATGAACTGCGGTCGCCCAGGTAACAGTAAAAAATGACAAAATCACATAATTTTTAAAAGCTATACTTTGTTTGATTGATACATCTCTTTTATGTTCAGTGCCATCGCGTTAGCCACGATTAGGATAGTCATATCGGTATAGCCAATGCTTCTGATGTTGTTGTGAAGAGTATAGTGTTAAATCAAATCTATTGCTAGATTTAAATTTGATTAAATGTTTGTTTCAACAGAAGATGTCGCTGTGAACAACTTTATGCTGAGATGTCAGCAGTGTCGCGACGGGGAACACGTATGATTCCAGTTATGAATGATACACAATAGTATCAGGTCCTTTAAGTGCCGACAAAACGGCATATTCTTTGCATGTGAATAAATTTTTCAACTAAATTTTTAATCATGAGTTCCTCCGACTGGGATGAAGTCAAGAGACTAGCGGCAGATTTTCACAAAGCACAACTCAGCGCAAATCTGCAACGGTATAATTTATTTTGGTTGAATAACTGAATGACAGATTTCTTGATATCGTTACATTCACCTTTAATAAATGATTTCATGTAGTTTTGCATAATGTCAAATAAACTGTATTTCTAATTGTGGTAAAGACAACGTATTATTTTATTGGTACAATGTGTTGTATCATGTAATTCATCATATAATGACACATGATATATATAAATTACCATATGGAATTTGCTCAGCATTTATTAAAAAATATATGCCGTTAATAACATAATATTATTCTTTGTGGTCTTACAAAAATTGCTTTCCTCCTTACATTCTTTATATAACTTAATTTACAAATTATTATTTATTCTTGTAGGTTTACCGAACGTAACTGTGTAGAAATCATAGCAAAGCTAAAGGAGCGTAAGGTTATAGAAATATTACACAGTTCTGATGGCAAAGAGTACATAACACCTGAATACCTTGCAAGACAAATAAAAGATGAAGTATATGACAGTGGCGGTAGACTTGATTGCACTACAGTAGCCGCATGTTTAAATGTTGATCTTGATCCTGTTGTCAACATGATTATGAACATTGAGAAATATGACATGGGCCTTAAAGGAATTGAAATGCAATTCATCAATAAGGATTATGAAGAAAAAATTGCAGAAAGTATCAATGAGAAGTTAGAAGAATGCGGATATATTGATTTAGAAAATTTTGAATCCGTTTATGACCTACGGACAGATACCCTACAACAGATTATTGAGAAAGAATTAGGAAAAAAAGTATTTGGAAAGCAAGATCCACATCAGCGTACAATATTTTATACTGACAATTTTCTTACTTCAAATAGACTAAAGATGAGAGGAGCATTATGTGCAGTTACAAAACCTACATCTTTAAATGATGTTGCTCAGCTATGTGGAGTTCCACATATAGTTTCTAATCGTATGTTACTGAGATTGATTTAAGCTTAATACTGATAAAATATTGCATTATTTTATTACGTTTAAATTTTATCTACAGTGGCTATAGACAGTTTACAAGTTGTAAAACAAATACCTGGCAAGGTGACTGCAAAACAAGCGGGTCATGCTATTTATGTACCAAGCCTATATTCCAATGGTCAAGTCGAATGGATTGACAATTGTTTTAAACGAAATGGATACTTAGGTTTGTATTACACAGAAACATATTTATAATAATTGACAATTATACAGTTTGCTGTATTAATTTTATTTTATTCCACCCTCATTATATAGAGTTCGACACCATACGGAATATTGGAATTCAACGCGTCGACGATTTCATACGCTCTCATTTCAATTCGGATGATATAATATGGTTACGTTCTGTCATTGTAAGATCCGTAATCCTGGATCTTGCAAATTCCAACATCGAGGAAGCAATTGCATCTGCAAGCTTAATTGACTTACGCCCAGTTCTGCCTCCTGTATTAACTGACGAAGATATCAAAATGCTTCTCGATAAATTGCTATCCAAACGAAATGTACCTTGTTTTAAAATATTTGCACAAACTGTTGCTATAACGGATTCATACTTACGCAATCTAAACGATGCACTGGAAGTTATGGCTGAAAAATTGGCGAAAGAAGTAGTGAAAAGCGGGAAGTGGCTAGACTCCGTTATCGAAAGCAAAGTAAAGCCTAAAGTGCAAGAAAAGGGAGTCGATACAAAGGGAGGTAAAAAAGAGGAAAGGAAAAAAAAAGCAGGAGCAGTTACCAAAGCAGGCGGTGGAACTCGTGGGCGTGAAACTAAGATGAAAACTACAAAGAAGAAATATATGCAAGGAAAAGGCGAAGACATAGACTCTGATGAAGAGGTTGCAAAACCGGCGAATAACACATCAGCAATGAAAATAGTATCAGTAGAAGATGTAATAAATGAACTTGAAAAAAATGATAAAATTGCGGCTGTCGATGATTTGGCCGAAATACTAGCTGCACATTTCGAACCACATCTGAACAAGCATGCGTTATCCATTGCAAACAAATTAGCTCAAACGGAAATGAATAAAACAGTTGACTTAAACGAAGCCGGAGAACGTTTAAATATTTTAATAGACAACATCGAGATGTTTGTTGACGGTGTCAAGCATTTGGACAAGGACGATCAAGCTACGCTAATAAAATATTTATTAAGATCTCTAGGTGCAGATCTGTTAATAATGCTTTTCAAATTAACTGCTCAACAAGCTTTATGTCGATGTCCGGATAAATTAAATATAAACAACATAGAAAAGGAGTTAACACAACTACCGGCGGAAGCAAGAACAGCACTGAGTAATTTGTATACAGCTATCACCAACGTGTCTACAAAAGACTTTTTAACATACGTAAAGGATGCAATGGAAGAATGTTGCCTGGTGCGCAAAAAGAGTAACAAAAAGAGAATTAAGTTGTTAATAAGAGAACATGAACAAGATTTGCTGCATGCAATGAGTGGGACCAATGACCCCGCTGTAGTACTGCATTTAGTTTGCAGTATAATGTTTATACGTGTTACCGGAACCGCATTGCACATGTCTGGTAAACATGTTACCACTATCCTCGCTTACCTTCGTCCTCAGATACCAGCTGACGTATCCTCTCTTCTGAGCCGTTATCACGGTAAGTTGTTCGAATTAAAAATAAACATATTTTAGTTTAGACTGTACGGCTAACATTTAATATAAGTCATTCGTATTTACACCAAACAATTTTAATACTGATTAAATGTTTTGTTTCCAGGATTAGTCATTCAATTATTGACTTCTGACGAACATTCAAAAGTACCACTTCAAGAGGAATTACAGTCTATTATGTCAGAAGTAAAAGTCATAGGATCTGAATTTACTTCCTCAAAGACATCTGTTGAAGAGGGTTGAAAACAGACCAAATAAGACAAGTTATGACTTCAAAAGTGGATTATAGAATTCAATTCTATTGACAAGTTCTACGGACATTCCATTCGTCCACATGGATATGTACAGATGAAATGCCAAATCTAATATCATGCATTATTACAGAGGCAATTTATGATACTTTATCCCTTTTTAAGTGTAAGATAATCCTTCGGAAAACATATGAAAAAAATGTAAAATAGTTTATATCACTTGTTAATAAAATGATTATAAAATTTTAACAAAACCGTGCAATACTCGCGTAATATACAAAATAGCATTAAAGATTACAGCTGTTCAACGATGCAGGCAATAAACACACAGACGCGTTGGTTTACTATACATGCCTGTAAAGAATGGGTATCCCGAGTATTGACAAATACATAAAAGTTTGATTTCTTCAAATGATGTACAAGGTCTTGCTATGAAATAACCGGATTGATTTTTTTATAAATTCCCTGTGGCCTCGGGAACAGTGGGCAGGGTAGGGCAATGACCTGCGTTCTCCCCTCCACTTACCCTAAACATTTCAACCACGTGAGCTGAACAGTTCTTCAGGTACTTTCGTTTAAAATAAATCGTATGCCAGCAGCTCGTTAGCATCATATTAATTGCAAAATCCAACATGCAAATTTGAAATTTGCCGTGAAATTAGAAAAATTCAGTAGTAAAATATACGCTCGTTAAGAGAATGTCAGCGAAAAAAATGCTTTACATATTAGTTTGAGAATAATTGAAGAGACTTAAAGGGAGAACCGTTCGGAACGGCCGCATTAAAAAGGCTACTAAGATAAAAGTCAAAAGTAAATGAAAAAATATTATTGCAAAATAAAGTTCTGCGTTGCTTCTTACAATGGAAGGTCTGTATAGAATGGTATATGGATCAGGAAGGGAAATATATTGGTGGAGAGAAATGTCTATTGTATGATGTTAAAGAAAAGCTGAAAGCATGAATTTGATTACTTTATAGACCAGACGAAAATCTTCTAGCGACATATAACTGTGCCAAACAGTCAAATTTAATTGTTGAAGAGTAAAATGTGTTAATATATGCCATTACAATACCGCGTACCATCGATAGATTACTACGCAATAGTTGTATAAATTAGCGTTGATATAATTATTAGTCAGAAAATTCTGGCGCAATAACAGATTAAAAACATATACGTAAAATGTAAATACAATGAGGAATGTCTAACAAATTGTCAAATTTATACATTGCATACGGGAAACAGACTATCTTGATATTTTTGGTCGAGTATTACATAATATTAACACTCCCATATAAATTCATAATAAAAAACCTTTTGAAGTGTCTAACGACGTACAAGTAATCAAGAAACAGTTCTGTCAAACAGTATCACTCTATGAAGAATTTCTATTTTCTACTTTACTGTACAAATAATTTATTATTTGATAATGAAGTAGCTGCATATATAAGGTGTAAAAGCGTTAACATAATCGTTAATATAATCGACAGATACATAAAAGGTGTAGAGTGGTAGTAAATTCTTATAAGGTTGAATGAAAGAAGGAATTGCAATACATTGCAAGTTAAATAAAGAATCGTATGCAATGTTATAGTTACAGTTTTCTTTAGGTGTGATGTTTAACGAAGGCAAATAATAGTATGTCAGCAAATAATTGAAACAAATCATATAATATTTGTACATGGTTTATCTTTTTATCCGTAACGTTACATTAACAATTTAATTCGGTTAAACGTATGCAATAGGTAAAAAAAGCGTATGAATGTGATATTTAAATCGTTATAATTTTGGATTTTCTTAATGACGTTATCGTTTGCGATGTCCATACAATATGGAGTACATTATAAAAATGGTTTATGCAAATTTACAAAAGAGTCGTGCAGGATAATATTTCTCCAAATATTTGGTATTCAATCTAAATTTTCGATTTCTAAAGACTGCAATAACCCAAATACTGCATGAAAGATCGTGGATGCGTCATGTAAATGGTGCATATATATGTATATATATAAGCGGCGTAATACGGAATACGAAATTTTTGATGTTAAAAAAAAACAAAGCTATGTATATATATACACACGTACACACATGTGTATATACGCATATTCGTACATATACTCACGTGTACTAATTAGACACAACATGGTGTCGTTAAACAAAATATTTGTCCCTAAGTATACATTGCATCCAAATAAAAAGCCTGTAATGTCCGATATGTTACGCAAAAGATCGTGAAGGTGGTAATAAACGACGATGCAAATGTTATTACGTATAGTACCATTATTACTTTATAATGATTAATATTAAATTGTTATAAATAACTATAGTCAAGTGCAAGATAACATTTTTTTTATCGACACGTTGATTTTTTTAACACTTCTTAGCTTAATATAAACAAAATGTCACCGCAAAATAAAGAAACGAATGAATTAATCGTTGTATTATAGTAGTCTGAGAGATAGGGACGTTTGTTAATTAATTTAACGTAATGATTGCAAGCAATCATGACCAATCTGGTTTTCATTCATTAATGGCGACTATCATTTTATTAAGAAGCGCTATATCGCAAATCCGACTAATCGGTATAACTTTCGTTTCAATCGAACTTTCTTTCCGTTTCAGCGAGTGAATACCTTATGGAAATTTCGCAGTGTTGTCAAATCGCCAGTATTGAACTCAACCGTGAACACACATTTAATATAAAACAAGGACACAATAAAATTTTGGCATACACAATACATTTTAACATGTAAGGTCGTATGTCATTTTTTCTCAGTGTCTCCCTACTACTCTACATAATTTTCTCATTCTATTTTCACAGTACTTAACGATTAACAATGTCAAGTTTGAAATGTTGATATTTCTTCCTTCACATATACTGGGAGCACACTTTGTTTTAAAAACAAATCTTCCTTGTATATATATGCATTATGTAGTTCCTTTTACAGGTGACATAGTGATTCAGCGTATCGTGTGTATTATGAGTGAAGGAAGGGAAGAAGGAAGAGAAAGGAGTGTAAAGAATAGAAATCAGCTTATCCACTTTTAAAGAGGAGAATCGCTACCTGGCCCAGGTAAAAGTAGATAAAATGCCTCGTTTCGTGTGTGACATAGCTTCCAAAATTGCGTCCTACAATACAATGCCACGTTGGATTATACTTTTTATCAAATTCTTTCTTGATGTAAGCTGCTATATCCTGCAATCACGAAAATTGAAAAAATTCAGCTTAAGATTTATGTGGCAGTATTGTCAAACTACATAAAGATGAGTTATTCAAATTTTCAATTTCTCTAAATATTAAAGTACAAAATCCAAAATATCCTTGACATTAACATGAGTATATTATCGACTAAAATAATACGTACATAAGTGAAATGTACGTACCAATTGAAAATATGATTCCTTATATTTTTAAAATGTGACATACCTTTTCGATATTATATTTTTCAAGAGCTTGGGTGGCACAATCAACAGCATCTTGCTGCATCTCCTCCGTCATGTCCGCATTCTTGATTACAGCCTTTCTGTCCGACATTTTTCTTGTTCTGAAAATAATAACATTATTTAATAGTATTATTTCAAAATTGAATCCACAACTTTCTACCGTATGGCTCACATGTTTTGCTGCGGTTCATTTTCCAAGTCATAAAAAAAGAAAAAGAAGATAGATTGTTCAACTAATTTACATGCAATAAAAAAAAAGTGCTTGGTTATAATTTTACACATTCCTCTAGCATATAACTTATCACATCACTTTTGCATATTAAAACTAAAACCCATATTCATATGAGTAAAAGACCATTGAACTTAATAACATATGTTCAGAACATTCTTCGTATTTATTTTCTTAACGTGCTTGTGCAAAGACAATATGAAATTGAAATATCCCTTATAGTAGCTCATTACTTTTCTTTTCCTCCTCTATGATTTATACACTGTATGAAGAAGAATTTAATGTGTCATTCTGTCATTGGTATCGAATACAAAAAAAAAAATTTTTCTTCATTAATTTTATATTTACTACTCACCTATGTTGAACAAATACTAGTAAAAGCAACAATACCGGTACTATTTATAATTACTGAAATAAAAGGGGAAAGATCGTACTTGAATGAGATAAACGATGATAAGCGGGTGCAATTACACAGACTCGACAAAAATTATGAAATAAACCTGAGCGGAAGAGTGCGCACGATTTTGACAGTAGCGTGTATGTCAAATGCCGGCATGACAATAAAATCTTTGCTGGAATGAGCATTGATAATGTAAATCTAATACGGGACGCATGAACACAGGGAAACTTTAGTAAACGGGGTGAAACGCGGGAGGATGCTGTTTTGTCGATATGAAATAATAAGAACAGCAATTTTCCTACACGCAATCAGTAAGTAGGTCAATCATATTATTGATACAATTACAAACAAACCCGCGTTCCGGATAAAATGATAAGAATAAAGTCAATTTGACGTAAGGTAGGTCTCCGGCAAAAAGCGAGATATTTGACATAATAACATACCTTGTTTTAAAAACACCCACAACAGCAAATTTTACTCAAAAGCGTTCGTGATTTTCTATTTCGACGGTTGTATGTAGTTTTTTTTCGGATGGAATGATTTACTCAACAATTTTGGTTCAATTGAACCGACAACGAAAGTTCTCCGATCGAGTTTAAGACTGAAATGCCCATGCTACGAGTTCCGACTCTGATTGGCTCCCGATTAGGGTCTTCTATCAGGGTCTTCTATCAGTCCAGAATGCCTTGCAACCCGGGTAAAAACAAACTGCACCCAGCCTACGATACTGCATCCAGGGATACGAAACTGCGATTTATCACACAATCGTTGAAATAACAATGCATGACATGACAATATATCAAAATTTAATTAAAATAAACTTTCAATTCCTTAGATTTTCTTCCATGGAAACGTCAATACAGATACAAAACAGCGCACGGTTTGCATCTGTTTAAATTATCACTGTGTACCGTCTCTTGCTTCATCTAAAGGGCATTACACAGATAGTCACATGTATGAGCTTACAGATGCAACAAAATATAATTACGCAATTTGTTGATTAGGAAAATGCGATTTACTTTTTCTAACAAATTGTAAATGTGCGGATACTGAGCAACGAATTTTACTACGTGTTCCATGATAAACGAAGATGTCTGTTTGACCTTATGAGTTCTTACTCTACGCCTATATTCTGCTTTCATAGAGAGAAGGCAAGAGTATACGTGGTTTAGACGTTGTAGCTATAAAAAGGAAAATGTAATCATAGGTGAAATTTTGTCATGTGTTTGTGCACATACATATATGACAACGCTTCGTTGGACCATCTTATATACGATCCCGCATACACAGTAAACCAACTACACCGACATCGCACTGTGCATCTACAATTCGCGTATAATCAAATTTATTTATGTTATGTGCCTTTAACCATTCAATTGTGATACATTTTCGCATGCGTATTGATGAATTTTTCAAAATGGATGAACAGATACGCTGTCAAGGATCATCATTCATAATAGCCCTCTCTGTGTACCAATCGAATTTAACACAGTATCGAACGTTCAGTTTCTCCTGAGGTCAATATAATATTTAGAATGTTGCGCAGTAACAAAGAAGTAATTGCAATATCCGAAATGTTTATATTTTCATTTATTTTGCTTTTTCCATACGCAAAAATTTTTGTCCATATTCTTTTTATGTTTTTTTATTTATATGATATATTGTATACCGTGTGGATTCATATAACAAACCACGAGTAATTCCTTCCAGTTTATTTGACACAGTAACAATCCACGTATAAAGGATTATAATATCAATCTTAAATTATAAAATATGTGGATTGAACAAATAGAGATTAAAAGGGATGCATTGAAATTCTACCACATTGTATATACACTGGACGGTGTTGTCCCATTTAATCTTTCTCACACGTGATCGATTCCGATCACGTCGTTAGAAATGCAATATTTAAGATTGATTTAACATCGTCGTGTCTAAGGTGAAGTCTACCTTGACATGGTAACGGATTCCTCATAAATCCTCAAGGGGGAGGAAATGCTCTGGCGTGCCTTCTTCCATCCCTTTATAGTAGCACACAAAAAATCTATTGTCGTCTAGGCTTCGCGACATATGTCAACTCTATGTTAAAAGACGAAAAATAGAAGAAAACTATACATATAGAGTACATCGTGTAATAATAATTTGAGCCTTACATTACCCGTTTTTTATTAAGCATATAAGAAGAAACCACTTTATTAAATTAATTCTAGAGTTTTCTCTCTACCTGTAATAGTTGCTCCATGTCATGAACTTCTCGAAGATGATTAAACGTGAAGAGATAATGAAGATACACCTTGCAGGTGTTCAAGGCTCTTTACACATTTTGTGTCGTACAGCATGTATTTGCATATGCATTGTAAGATGCTATACGACGCGTGAACGCATGGAGTGGGGAGATGCGACTCCAAGGAAAATCCTGGGACAGTGGCAATGATAGAAGAAAGCTGGAGGGTCAGTTAGTAACAGGAAAGGAAAGCGATGTCATGTTGTAGGAGTACTCATAAGAAAGAACGTTCTCGTGCAAACTGTAATAAACATCAGTCTGCGATAATTAGCTCATCGAAAGCATCTAGACATTCGCCCTCAATCCCACACACACAGCCCTACAGTATATATCTATTTCAGCCTGTGTACTGACGATATACAGAGTATACGACGACATAGCACGAAAATCACAAGCAATAGCAGTCTTTTTGTTCACATAGAAACATATATTCTGTAACTGTATTCTGTTCCAAAAAGGATATGATACGGTAGTTATGCAAATTATTCCGAGGTCATCTCCGAGGATTGAAGGTCACCCTTACTCCCCCCCCTCATAGAGTACTATATCGATACACCTGCAATCTTGCAATATATGAACAGTAAGTTCAGCAATGTTTGCCACAGGACGGGAGGGGGGTGATTACATTCAAGGGTTCTTTTAAAAAGCATGACATAAATTTCTTCCAAATGGTATTCAAAAATACTGCGAAAATAAACCTAATCGTCATATTGTACATATTGTTTGTTATTTTTGTTTTTTATAGGTTCAAAAGTCTTACATACATGTACATGTAGTTATATTTTCTGAACCTTAAGAGGACATCATTATTGAACTGCCTTTGCGACTATTGATTTGCCCCATGCAATGAAACAATTGTTCTAAAACACATTTCCTTGTACCAGCGAAAGTACCATAGTGTCGCAGTAATCGCCTCGTGGATAGGACACCCTCTATACGTACTATGCAACAAACGCATGCGCAGCTGGAGTTATACTGGAGGCGGGCATGCGAGCGGGATGAAATTGGATGAAATTGATGTTACGCTCCCATAGTAAAACATGCCTGTTGATTTCAAACGTATTAATTGTCCAGAGTCGTCTGTTTCGTATGACACGTACGTTCAGGCGCGGGACGAAGCAGTAAAGCTTGATTGCACAAAACAGAGAAGCGATGGCCGGGCAAATGATGAATCCCGTAAAATATGTAAGTACCAAACATGCACATTCTCTAGGTTACATTACTTTACTACCTCTATAGATTTAATTGTGTTGTCAAATCATTTTTGCATGTCTATTTTGATATATTCAACATTTGTGGCTTGCGTACTTACAACTATGTCTACAAGATTCTGCTGATATAGATTACTTATAAAATTATTTTCCCCATAGTTTTAAAGACAGGGATTGTTACGCAGGCGAAGGGTTCTGCGTACATTGAAATGGGAAATACAAAAGTGATTTGTTCTGTGTTTGATCCAAGAGAGGTGCCAAATAAAAATGGTTACTGTGTTAGGGGAGAGCTTTTCTGTGAATTTAAGTTTGCTTCATTTTCATCTGTTAGAAGAAAACTTCATCAGCCTAACGTGGAAGAGAAAGAATATAGTCTTATTTTACAGAGAGCACTAGAACCTGCTGTTTGTTTGGTAAGTATACAACAATAATTTGTAACACAGTGTAACAATCAACCTTATTATTTATTGAACTCCATCCATCATCAAATCAATTCTTTCAGCACGAGTTCCCAAATTTTCAAGTTGACGTGTACGCTATGGTATTAGATAACGACGGCTCATCGCTAGCTGCTGCAATAATGGGTGCAAGTTTGGCACTTGCAAATGCAGGTGTACCTATGTTTGGATTGGTCACTGCAACTACTTTGGTATGAAAAACAATTAAATTAAGGAAGACTGATATTAAATAAATTACCGACTGTATTGTTATAATGACAAAATTTTGTGTGTTTCTTATAGGGCATTTCAGGTGACACAATCCTTTTGGATCCAACCGATGCAGAGGAAGCGTATTGCAACAATTTTACAAAAATATACAAAAAGTCTGATGTGCCAAATCATGGCCTTATAATGCAAGCAGCTCTTCCACAGCATGGTCAAATTTCTGAATTTTTTGTGGTTGGGAGTATGTCGATAGAATCTGTAACTAAAGCAATAGAGATTCTCCAAGAAGCGAATAAGGCTATTTGTCCAGTTTTACAGCAATGTCTTGTCAAATCAGTTGTTAAATCCTTCAGAAGACTGAAATATGAAGATAAAAATGTCAAATGAAATAAAAACAAGAAGATATATTATTTTAAATGCGAACATTTTATTCATTTGCATTCATCAAAAGTCACCAAATATCCAAAAAAGGTTAAGGGAATGCCAGTAAGTTACAAATTTCTTATTCTATGTCAATTTATTGATAATGACAACAACAAATAACATTCTTGTATTCTAACTTGCGTTGCATTTTGAATATATTATATAACATAATCATCTCACCCAAGATGTGGGGGTAGCATTAGTTAATTAGATTATTTGAGTATTTAATGTGCAGCATATGGATAGCAGTGTTTAAAAATGTTTTACTATCGTATTTGTTTTGTACAAAATTGTTTTCAAAGCATCTTTCCTGCAACGTAAAAATGAAACACGCATTTTAGCGCGAATAATATCAAATGTCATATGTACGTATCTCGAACTTCTCCGGAAGTGCCCTTCAAGGTCTGGAAGTTGTCACCAGCGATTGATAAGAAACCGGAAGCAGATAGGGTCCAGCAGAGCGCTAACGGATGCGATCCGGCCCCACTTTTCCTGTCAACAAAGAGTAGCGCTAAGATGAAATATTCTTTTTCCATCCATCCCCATTCGTAGTTGCACATCGTTACCGGACGATTGTTATTTTCAATTCCCGTTACTCCATAAGTGTTTGTGGTCGTGTTAAATACAAAATTTACCCTGTGATCGGATTAATGCACCTAAGTCGGAATCTGTTTATTGTTTACTTGTGCATATAATATTTCTATTATTTTAAGTATTGTGAAAAGCTTTATTGAACCGTTTATGGCATGTGATAGTTTTTAAATATTTTACAATGAACTATTCGTATGCATTATTGTTTCTGACATTTTTTTGCGATATCATCGTTTATTCGTCACATGTGCCGGGTGAGTATGAAAAGTGGATAGTAATTGAAGATGTCGACGCCTTGACAGTTCTTTACGAAAATGTAACACTCTTGCTGTAGTGGTTTTCAATATAAATTTACTTCTTAATTGATATTTTAATTATTTATACAATCGATATCTAAGTGCGTGTAACATTCGCTACATTTAAATATTTTATCATACAAATGAATGCTGCACAAATTTCATCTTTGCGGAACCTATGATGCAAGCCTCTAACAATAAGCAAAACTTTACCAATTGTTTTAGTACGGTGCCCGGTCGTATCACTGCCAAATGGAAGAGTGCGTGCAAGATCACGGGGAAGAATTGTTAGATTCATGTGTTCTGATGGATTCATACTCGTTGGGGATAAATACTCGACTTGCATACGTGGTCGTTGGGACACCCCGACACCGGTATGCGTTAGTAAGTTTGCTTATCAGCTTTATTCTCATACTTGTATAACTCTTGTACAGCTAGCTTCCCTTATGAGACCAGAATAATCGGCATGCTACGCGCCGAAGGCGCATTTGTTCAACGATATGCGTGTGATTCATAAACGGGTGCCGATAACGTGGTAATAATCTCTTCTTAACGAATATGTCCTCGTTATTCTGTATACTGAACTGCAATTAAGCGAGGCTGGATTATTCAAAAAACATTTTCTTCTTCATTTGCCGGACTTACTGATCAGTACAGATTGTTTATAGATTCGGCATGTCCGGCACCGACTACGCCCGATCATGCCTTGATGGCTGCAACATATAATGGAGCTATACTCATGTATTTTTGCGAGCCCGGCTACGCGCTTATAGGACCTAGTGAAATATATTGCAATGGACGTCAGTGGAATGGTACAACTCCATATTGTAGAGGTAAAACACAATTGCTTTTATATAAAATGAACACATGATTTTCGAATTGTATTTATAAAAAATTCGTGAATGATTCTTCATTTGTTTATCATGAAGATACCAATGCGGTCGCACCTACCGAATGTGACTTTGAGACGCCAGATTTATGCTGGTGGGAACAAGATCCTACTCACGATTTCGACTGGCGGCGCCATAATTTTGAGACGCCTACTTCGCATGTTGGAACTGGACCTACACATGATCATACATTGGGCCGTGGTAACGATGGTAAATATTTAAATGTCGTACTAAAATTAAATTCATTTATTTCAAACCTCAATACATGTTGTTTTTCTGTAGGATATTATCTTTACGTCGAAGCTTCCGGACGTTTAGAGAATGACACGGCAAGAATAATATCACCACTATATAATGCTTCATTGACTGACTCAGGGTGCTTTTCGTTCTGGTAATTAAATAAAATGTTTCCACAGAAGATGACACACAAGTGCAAAATCGTATAAAGATCTGCATCCCTATCCGTAGGTATCATATGTATGGGGCGACTATGGGTGGTCTACGAATCTATTTTAAACCAGAGTTTGAAACGAGACCGAAACTGATGTTTAAAAGAGATGGGAACCAAGGTAACGCGTGGATACATGGCCAGTTCGACTTGCCACGGACGAATAAGAGTTTTCAGGTACAAATATCTTTAATACATTACTTTCATAAACTTACACCGAATTAATGTCTTCATTAATTTATTTGTATGTAAACGCATTGTTAGATTGCAATAGAAGGAGTACGGGGTGCCAGTTATGTGAGCGACATTGCTATTGACGACGTAGCAATATTACAAGGTGCTGAGTGCAAGACAAATAAAACTGAAACTGACATGGCTACCGTACCGCCGAACAATGATGGTAATAAGCATGGGTGGCATAAACGAATCATTATGTCTGGCATTCATCAACTCATTTAATCAATTTTTCAGATCAGATTGAGCTGGTTAATGCCATGCAGACTTGCCGAGGACGATGCACTGAGAGCACCACAGAAATTCTATACACAATGACGCCACCTTCTTTACCAGAGACATGTCAATGTACAATTGACTGTGCGGAAACCTCAACGTGTTGTCCAGATTATGCAGAATACTGTGTCCTAAGTAAGTCTGGACGAAACACAATTAGCATTTTATTAACGGTCAATTACGATGTCAAACAAGAATATGGACATATACATAATACCATGAGTACCACCAGTAAAGAAAATATGGACCTCTACAGGTGTGACTGATAGCAGAGTAAATGGAGATGGATTAGACCCGATAACGGCAATAGTTTGGACGACTGCTGATTATGCAGGAACAGGCATTCTGATCAATCAAAAGGATGACATCGATCCGATCACTGCTGTCACCGCGGATACGGAAAATCAGAAGCCCAAGTGCAATGGCACATGCCGAACAACGACAGTTCGACACGACACATTGTCCACGATACGGCCGGACGTAAGAACAAAAGCAGCTACAACGACCCGAAAGCCTGTCACAACAACGACCCGAAGACCTGTCACAACAACGCGCAAATCGACTCCGTCAACTACGCCATATTGGAGATACGTCGTATACACAACAAATGGTACCGTTGCTCAGAGGTCAACTAGCAAAATAACTACCAAAAAAATAGCGCCCAATTCAACGCCCGCAACATTATCAACAACGACAGTTATCCATGAAAATCGCAATACCGGTGAGCCTTTTATTCAATCACGAACGTAGTCAAAATAAAAATACAAAAGCATTTTGTATGCGAATAACGTTTGACATTTTAGATCCGCACATAATGACAGTGGAAGAAACACCAACGATTCAGCGAAACACCGGAAGTACTGGATTATCAGGTATTATTAGTGCAGTGATCGGTATAATAGTCTGTATGGTTATAGTCACGACGGTAGCTTTTGTCTTGATACGAAGACGAAAAACTTATACTAAGAGAGGTGTCAACGGTACGGCTCTGTCCGATGATAGCGAGGTGCGTTTCTTAACGTCAGACGAGATTCTTGATTTTACACTGGCTAGGCCAAATGAAAATGACTAATTATAGACAGTGTGGTAAACGTAACGATCATCATCGTTATGTAACAGCACAAGTTAATACAAATTGACAGCTTGTTTACGTTTTTATAAGCAGGTACTGTTTCCACTAGTTGATTCGACTCCACTGTTTTGTATGCAAGCTTTCATATGGCTATTGTAAGATGTTTCCGTAATTATGTTACATCGACTAAGAGATGGAGAAACGTTTTCCCAATTTCCCAATTGTGACTTTTTGTTCCTTTACTGAATATTTCGTCATACTGTTATCAGTAAGGAATAATAATTTGTCCTATTTGTATGCTATATTTTTTTACTCGAAGTAAACAACCTTACGAAAAGACTGCAAATTAGCAGAAATATGACTATAAGTAACTTCTTTCTCTAACCGAATTAACATCCATTAAGTCCACGGCACTGAATATATAAATTGAAGGTTGCTAATAATGATACAAATTGATATGATCAAATGTATATTGCCAATCATGGCAATAATGTGAACAGTTAACGCTCATGAAGGTTAATTATAGTGATATAGGGTTAATATAATACATTGCAGCCATTAAATTTAAAACAAAGCGTATGCGATCAAGAAGTCTGAAGAAACTGAGTGTGATCTGCAAAAACTGTAGATTCTTTATTGAGATTTGCTAAGCTCTTTCAAACAGTGTTCTCAGAATCACACTGACAAAAGAATTACTCAATTATCCGTATCCAGAACAATGTTCGTAATTGTATATTTATGACAAAATGATTTTGATTAGTTCCTTAATGTAATTATAATGGAAAATAAATCATAACTACATTGCTCATTGGTTTCGTTGTATTTTTTCTTATGTCATACCAGGACTCTTTATAGGTACGCTCTTATATAATGTCAGCATGTTGACAGGTAAGTTATTAATGATTATCGAAGCCAAGAGTTAACTGACTCTTCCTTCTACATATTATTTGAATGTGTTCTTCCAAAGAATTTCTACAATAAGGATCATGTTTGGGCTTGCTTTATTCTCAACACAAATGCATTTTTAATACAGCCGTGAATGACATTTATGAATCTTCGTTTACCTCTAAAAATGCGTTGATTAAAATGATATTAGTACCGGTCCGTAAACCGTAGGTACGGTTAATTGTTTATTTACATGAAATTATTTGTAGAAGTAAGTGAATCTCTACGAAGAAGTAAACAGTCGTACAACGGGAAGAACCATCGTAGGTAGCGGCTGGGAGCGTCTGATGTTGGATGGGCCTCGTTTTCAAGATGACACTTAATGATGTGTACAAAGAATGTATATTTTTACGTATTTATCATGTTCCAGGTGGTTGTATTCGAAAATCCTTGACTGTGGATATTATGACTCGAGTTATTAGGAGATACTTAGTAATATTACACTGACAATAGCGAACGTATTAAATCTAATTATCTGATAAAGGAGGTTTTTGCAGTCACTTTACGTTGCATTAACCCTTCACTCCCTCTGCTTTAGTCTGTCTCTGTAAAGTGGAAGTAATAAGATTAATTACGCGTAACGAATAAGCGTGGTCTATGTCTCTGTGACACAGAGTAATTGATAATCTTCTCGTTAATTCGATACTTACCGCGGGGGATTTCTCTTTGCGCCCTACGATCTTACACTGAGAACGTCCAACAATTCCGTGATACTGCTTGCACGTACAGTCCTCCTCAATTTCAACGCTGGCTAGTCCTTCAGCGATTCTTCTGGCAGCTACTTGAGCAAATTGTTTCTTTTGATTGGGTTTGGCATCCATGAAGTTGTTCGAACTGAATGTGGCACCGCCGGACTGTAAGAAACAACGTTAGGAAACGATGAATAAACATCTCAAAATAATCATCTGCAATCTATCGAATATAACGATAAATTGTACTTACAGCGATAGCAAAATCGGCGCAGACATCCTTCGTGGACACTTGCATATTTTCCCTCATGTCAGCGTTACCGCCGCCAAGAGGCTTCTTCTTATTGTCAGCGAACGTGTATGCGCCGTCATGATCGTATCCTACAATGTTCTTCTGCGGTTTGTCCGACACGAGGATGTCACTTGGGAATGACACGTGATAATATGTGAGTCCAAGGTCACGGTAAATCTTTTGTCCCAAAAGCAGTCTCAATTCTTGCAACTGTGAGGAAAAATATGACATGAATTAAACATCACCCATCGCGTAAGTGTAATAGTTTTATAAACAAGGAAAGAACAAGAGAAGTTGATCACTTACTGAAAGTGGCAGAGGACTCTTTTCACAAGGTGATGCAATGACGCCAACAACGGCCTTTGCCGCTCCAGGTCTGTACCAATACCTAATAGCTTCTTCGTACGCATCTGTCAATTTGAATGTGCCCAATTCGACGTCCAAACGCTGGCCAGCGTATGTAACTTTGTCCTCCAAGCTACCTTCCCTTGCGTCCTGTACAAAAACAATAAATATATTGATATATTATTTGCTAGAACATCACACACAATTACTTATTACTCGATATTGTATTCGAAGCAATACACGAACATCAGAATATGAGCTTACCTTGAAGCTGAGGATTGGATCTTTCGGCTCAAAGTTCATGTTCTTTATCTCGCCATTGATGTTAATATTTCCGCCGGAAGTATAGTGCTGTGGCCACTTCATGTGTTCGCCGAATCCAATCACGCCGATGAAAACGTCACTGTATGGTTTATGGATGGTAAACAAATTACTTGCAACTGTTCTATCTAAATTTTACCGTAGTCATTGAATATTTGAAGCATAATACATACGTCATTCCATAGTGCTTCAATTCCTCTCGCAAATCTGCCATTAATGGCGCGATGAGTTCCTTCATGATCTTTTCATTTTTAACGTCTTGTTCGATTACGAAAATAACATCGGCCTCCTTCTTCGGAATTTTAACGCTGAAAGACTCTCCAACAGCAACGTTTGAATTGCCGACCTTACATTGAGCTAAAATATATTGAAACACGTGTCAATCACATACTCCTAATTCTTGCATAAGCAATGTTAGCAAATTGAACGTTGATTGATATACTTACTGCAAGAAGGTGGCATGCTGATGCCAATGACATGCTTTTCGTGGCACATTCCGTAATATTCGGCAGCGGCCAAGCAGTAAGCTTGTTCATTGCTTTGGCTCATGAAGTCACAAACTTTACGGAAGTTCGTCGGATCAATGAACTTGTAGCACGGGCTGAACAAACAAAAAACATATACATATTGGTGCTGTAATATTAAAAAGTCCTTCCGATAACAAATCCTAATAACGCCAGCAGCTATTGCTATGCTAATTACAGAAGAATAAGGATTAGTTTCTTTAACATACACCGTATGCATACCTCAATGTGGATGAAGAACTGGCTAGGATTTCAGTACATTTTGGTGCACGTTTCTGATCCTGGCTGTGGCCGTGATGTTCAACAGAATCCACTGCAGGGCAGTCTTGCTTCAATCTGTACGCATTGCCGAACACAGTCTCACTTTCGGCGATCTGTAAAATATTGAACGATACAAAGTAAGAATATCTTCGTCTAATAAAGTAATGTACGGTTCATGATTCATTTAACGAGTTATACTAGCCTTTCCAGACGGCAGAGTGAAGTCATCGTAAGGCTCGTTGTTGCCATCTCCAAGAAGACCACGAAGTTTACCGTGATAGAATCCGGACACTCTCATGATGCACATCATACGAGTCTGATCGAAGCAGACGACATGTACTCCGTATTTCGATTTTACGTTCACAACCGGGCCAATCAAAAACGCGTGCATGCTCTTGGTACTCGCCGGATAGTCCGCAGGTTTATTGTTGACAAGAATCTGCAAACGCCGGTTCAGTAAAGTTTCGTAGATACTTCGACACTCTAATACCATCTCGTTCGAAAATTCCTTACGTTTTTGTTAGACTTGATCGTGATGCTTTCCTTGGGTTCCGTAACGGTGATGCTAACGAGACTTCCGGCATTGAAGTTTGCTACGACGGAGAAGTTACCGTCTCTCATGTCCTGCGCAAGGATGTAGCTGCAGGTGCCAGGTACTGTCAGGTGACGGCCATCGAACGTGAGCAAGTGACCACCATCGATGACAGTTCCGACTTTGCTGAACGGCGGCACGATGTCAGTCAGTTGCAACGTGGGTCTAAGTACCAAGGTATAATATACTGTAGCTGTAGTAGCTGAATTTTTAGGAACCAGTTACTGAAAGGTATGAGAACTACCTGTATGCATTGTATACGTCGAAGAGGCCAGGTAATTCTTGGTTGCGCAAAAGGTTGAGTACTGAAAGTTGGAAGGTCGCGATACCAGGTATCTTTGTGAGCATACCAATGTTGAACGGTATACGGGTATCTATGTAGTTGGACAAGTCATCCAGATTGGCGTTGGCTTCCAGGAGCTTGATCAGTGACTTGAGGGCGATGATGGCTCGTTGATAAATTTTTCTCAGTTCCGTTGCGTCATCAACCTACGATACGAGATCGTAATGAGTAAGATCAGATTAAATGAATTGTTACGTTACTTTAGAGAGGTAAAACAATTGCTGGGCGCCCACCTTTTCGCGCTTGACAAGCTTCATGACGTAATCGTAGGTGCAGGTGAACAATTCACGAAGCTCCTCAGTGGGCAACATGCTGTTTACGGCGTTGTACACTTCTTCGATCGTGGATAAAACAAAGTCCGGAACTTCGAAGTTTACCAGCTCTTGGTACTTCTGCTTGAGGATTTCGTAAATTGGCAAAGCTTTAGCCTGGTTGATCAGCAGGACGATGAACTGCTCCACATCTTTTCTGATTCCGCTGATTGCCTTGAACGTGACCTTGGCGATGTCTTGAAGGAATTCGGACACCATGACCAAGACTCCTTCGAGTTCTTTCTGATGCCTATTGATCACGTTCAAGACTCCCTTTACGTATGTCATTGCCAGGTTTGCGAATGCGTCGACCACGTTAATGAAGGAAACGTAGATCGCCTTGAAGGATTCTCTGAACTGAGGGTAAGTTGCTTCTACAGCTTCGAGCATTTTCACCATGATAGCTTGCAGTTGCGTATGCATTTCCGTCAACTTTTCGATAACGTCTCTTATGGTCTTAGATATGATAACGAAGCCAGTTGAAAAGTGCTCGTTCCTGAAACAAAATCGTAATAAATTGATGAAAAATCCGATTACTTATATTCGATAGGTAGCGACATAGTAGTTGTTCTGTTTTCATTCGTATGCAAATATTAATTTTCTACGAGTCTATACTTACAGCGTAGCTTGAATTTCTCTGATTGTTTGATCAGCGTAAAACTCATTCTCGAGTTTCTTCAGTTCCGTGTTGTAGTAATCAAGCAGCGGCTTCAAGTTCGGCTGGGCCTTCTTCAGATGTGCCACCAAGTCCTTGGTTTCAATCTTAACTTCGTCACCTGCCTCGATCAACAGTTCCTTTGATTTCTTGAGGGTGTTGATAGCTTCGCTGCGAAGGAATTCCTAAAAAGCGCAGATTATTTCGTAAATTGTCCCCATTCACAGGAATAGTTCGATGTACTTACAATCAATTCGACAATATTATCCTTATTGTAGCCATAGTCTGGCTTCAGGAATTTGCCCTCGTCAAGGTGGATTAAGATGTGGAACAGATTCTTCTTCTCTCCGTTCTGCACAGCATCAGCGTGCATCTCAGCCAGCTGACCAATGACAAGACGTCCGTTTACATTCCACTTGTCGTTCGGCTTCTCTGCAATAGTCAAAGCAAAATAGAAAATGTACTCCTCGAACATCGAAATTAATCAACGGATTCCAATAAAAAAAAACTAAGTCGACTTACCCTTCGAGTACAAAAGGTACTTGAAGCTGTTCATGTCCTGAGCCTCGAAGCTGGAAATCAGAGGTTTGTAACCGAAAATGGACAGCGAGCCGTCGATCTTCTGCAGGTTCTTCTTCATGTCCAGCTTAACTTCGGAATTGATGATCTCGCGATGCAGCAATTTGAACCACAGAATGACTTTGTCAGGATGAGCCATGAATTCGCCGCCGACCATCAAGGGCTTGTTCTCAGGGTCGGTGTACGAAAGCAAGGTACTGCTGCTCAGTTCATTCGGAGAGGCGGCCAAGTGAGTTCTCAGCTCGACTCCCAAATGTTGGCCACGGCTGTGGATTCCGCTCACGAAGCTAACGTTGTAACCCTTCGGCAACTTCTGATCCATCAGGCGCACCGTGAAGGTGATCTTCTGCGACTTCTTGGCGAAGATGTCCAAGTCGAGGTTGGCGTCCATTAAGTGTTCACCGCCATAGTGCACGCGTCCCTTCACCGTCATGTCCTAAGTGTCAAAATGTTTTTTGCTTTAGACATTCGTAAAAGCTGAATTTTTAATCAACCTGACGGATGTGCTGTTTTCTTTCAAATTAATTTCTAAGTAAAATTTATAAGTTCTTGATCGTCAAAGTGATGTGTAATTATACGGTTTTCGGCGATTTCGGTCACTGTTTGACTACTTTACAAACTGATTAAATAACAATGGATTTCAAAAAACATTGTTAATTTGTAGTTGCAATTGTAATTTAAATTGTAGTTATGTAAAAAAAGTAATGTACCTTTGGCTGCGACGGGAATATGAACTTCGCTTCACCGTGCATGGAGACACTCTTGCTTTCCACGTTGACATCGCCATTGATGACCAAGCTGGTCTTGTCTTGGGGCTTGTTCTTTCTGTCCAAGTAAACTGACGCGTCCAACTTGAACGGGCCGGCCTGCTTGCCGATCGGGAACTCCCAAGTCGACATAGCAGCGAGTTCGCGAGTTGGCAACGTTAGAATGACAGCTGGAAGATGACAAACCTCATGAATGAACTTCTTTCGGAAGAAGAAACTTCTTTCAGAAGCAGAACTTCTTTCGGAAGAAGAAACTTCTTTCAGAAACAGAACTTCTTTCGGAAGAAGAAACTTCTTTCAGAAACAGAACTTCTTTCGGAAGAAGAAACTTCTTTCAGAAACAGAACTTCTTTCGGAAGAAGAAACTTCTTTCGGAAGAAGAAACTTCTTTCAGAAACAGAACTTCTTTCGACAATAACCCTTGTGCGAAAAAGCAAGGTTCATCGTTAATTCTCACCGGATTCTTTAGGATTGCCGTAGATGTGATAGCTGTACTGTGACTTGTCCTTCGAGTAATGCAAGTAGAGGCTAGCCAAATGATCAAAGTAGAAGTCTTTGCATTCGGTGCTCGTTTTCAGTCCAAATTCGGCGGGGACGTTGAACTTCTTCAGGTCGACTTCCACGGTTACTTGATGTTTCAGATGAGTCTTGTCTAATTAGAGGAAACATGTCTCAGTTTAATTTTTATTCTGCTTTTACATGTATTCGCGAAGGTACTGAAGGTACCTACTACCTGAATTGAAGAAATTGAACAATACTTACAATCGGTGTCTAACGTTGACTGAAGCTTAAAGTGTACGCAGTCTTTGCTCTGTTCGCAGTAGCTGTTGAACACGTGAACCTCCTTGTTGGAAAGTTTCAGTTCGCCAACGATGGCAGACGGGCCGAAATTGGCATTGAAGACCATGGCGACGCCTACTTCACCGTCAGTTTCGCGGCTCAGTTGCTGGCGAGTGAACTTGAACGATGAACTTCTCTGATTCTTTCCTATCATTAAAGTGCCGTTCCCTTCAACGGTAACCTTCCCATCGTCGTCGCGCTTTTTGTAATTGGTGCTGGGGATAAAGTGCAGTCTTTAGTACAAAAACGGACTTTTAATTACTATACAAACTGTCCACGCTTATATCTGTTAATATTTCAGATTAACACAGTTATTGTAGCTTGTTACAGAAATAAAGGATGCATAGTAATTGTTTGAATGTCGAGAATCGTGTACAGGTATACAAAAATAAGAAATGGTAAATATTTAATGAGTCTTCCATACCTTCCAGTGACAATATTTTTGCCATCGCTGGTCACGGTGATAACAATCTTCCGTCCTGTCTTGACTGTCGGCCTGTTGGCAATTTCGGCATGGATCTTACGGGGTCCGATCTTGTCGCTGTCGAAGTTGATGTCAATCACGAAGTTGTCCACACTTTCCAAGTTGATTCGTGCGTCGGAAATGACAAATCCTTTTGGCGTTATCACCTTCCATTCTCCTGGAGACAGACAATTCAAACAGTGTGTAATACAACTTACCAAATTCTACCTTAGCAGTCATAGGCTAGCAAGGTCGAAGAATAGATCTTCGTCACCTACCTGTATAATCTCTCTCCCCAAGTTTCTGGAATTTAGCGAGCAATTCAGTCTCTCCATCAGGACATGTCAGGATGATGTGTATCTTCGGCGAGTTTTCGCTCTTGTCAATTTCAGACTTCATGGTGTACTTGTCCTCATTCACGAGAGCAGAAATGTCAGTTTTGCGCAGTCCGTTCTCACCCTCTCTCTGAAACATTAACATCAAATAGTTTCAAATACCTGCAGTCACTTGTACATGCCATCACAGTAACTCAACATAGATCGTTATAGAATTGTCCATCAGGATTTAATTTTTGACCTTTCACATCTTCTATGAAAATGATTACCACTACTTTCTTCTACTTAGCGTTTCACATTTGACAACTCTTCCCTACCTGATGCTTGACTTGAACACTTGCTGTGCGCATCTTTTCGTAGGACGTGGTCATCTTCGCGTTGAGCTCGACGGAAGACAGATCAGGATGGTAAGCGACATCACCAGCGAAGCTCGCTTCCTTCTCTCCGCAGTTGACGGTCAAAACACCGGACTCCTTCTTGATGTCGCCGGTCAAATCATGGTTGTAAGTGGTGCCAATGGTCAGGGTCGGGATCTTCAGGAACGTGATGCTGATCTTTCCGCTCAAGGCAGCCTTCTCCAAGCTGTTCGTGAAGCCTACGTCCTTCAGATGCGTTTCAAGGCTGATGGTCTGGTCATCGTTGTACACCAACGTGCTCGCACCGTTGTATTCCAGCGAATCGGTAGACTTCTCTGGATACAGCAGACTCTCGCTGAAGTCCAACTTGAAGTTGCGAAGCTTGTCGCATGGCAGCTTCATCTCAACGTTGCCTCTGTACTTGTAAGGCTTCGAACTGTCCTCCGGCATGGAAGCACTTCCGCTAGCCTAGAACGGAAATATTACAATCACTTTTATTAAGTCTGAACAGTTAACGAAGTTGTCACTTTGGCCATTGCTAACGAGTAACGATTAATCTGTATATTCATATAATTAGATCTGGATATTCATATACAGGTAACCCTCTTATAACACGGTAAATAAGTTTCTAGAAAACGCCGTGTGGTGTGAAACCCAGAGTTAGTACAAAAAGGGCGGTTACGTTCCGAAATCTTATAAAAAAGAGACTTGTTGTCGTGTCTCCATATAAGCAACTTAATTTTTAATAAAAATATAAATGTATGTATAACACAAATCGAAGAAAAGAACATATCTTTAAGCAAACATAGTTTAGAGCAGAAAGTTGACCTTTGCAAAAATGAGACTTAAAAACGAAATTAAGCCTTAGACATATCGCGGCTCGACGCAGACTTGAAGTACAATATTGTACTAAGGTTTTTGCTATTTTCTTATCGTATTAGAGAAAAACCGTGCTATAGGATGCTGTGTTGTAGGAGGGTTTCCACAATTTAAGACTCGTGTTATAGCGAAACTGTGTTATAGGATATCGTGTTATAGGAGGGTCTACCGGAAAGTTCTGTCCGTTTTTACAATAAGGCGAAAGAATAAATTTTTCATACCGTGAATAGACTTTATCGAATAATATAATTGCCATCATTATTTATGACTTCAGCGTAATGGCAATTTCTATATCCCATTTTTAAAAAATGTCTTATCCCCAGATTCCAAAAATTGTAAAAACGGACAGACCTTTCCGGTAGACCTAATATAATTAGATGCCACAATTACCTTCATTGTCAAGTCCTTGCCTATGGCAGCGTTTCCATTGAAGTCAATACTTTCCCGGTCGTGTTCCGTGGCCACGTGGAAGTTGTACGTCCTGGGGCACATTGAACCGGACACGTCAAGGCCAACGTCCACAGCCTTCTTACCGTTGCCGTTGGCGGGCAAGTTCTTGAAACGGAAGGCGGCCACGATGTCCTTGCCTTCAAAGTCTATGTATTTACCGTTGTACTTGCTCTCCATCGTGTAGGCAAGTCTATCGAAGTTCTTCACTTCGGCGCTGTAGACCAGCTTCCTGTACTTTCCTCCCTTCGTCACGTGGTCTACAATCTCAACCTCACCGGTTCCGTGAAGCTTGCCATCTTGAGTCTTGACAACTCGCTTCAGCTGATAAAGGATGTAGCGGCCGTTCGGCAGGGTAATGTCCATGTTCAAGTTCTGATGACCGTCGGTCAAGGTTCCCTGCATGGTCAGCTTGCCGTTCATCTCGATCCTGTGGGACAGAATCTCGATGACGTTCCTGGACTCGATGGCAGTCTTCGAGATGTCCGATATGGTTGAGATCTTGATGCGCTTGCTGGGATCCTTGTCGGCGTCGTAAAGGAGTTCGACGTTAGCCACGTGTCTGTTGCCAGTGATGGCCAAGTCTCCGCTGCCCTTGATCTTGCGATTCAGCTTGGGCACGTCGATGACGATCTGGCCGTTGCCCTTGCCGCCCTGGAAGTTGAACTGGCCGACGGCCGTCAGGGTGTTGTGAAGGTTGAGTCGAAGGTCACCGCTCGGTTCCGGCATACGCTTGCCCTTGAGACTGAACTCGATGTACTTGGTGGGTCCGACGATGACGATCAGACGGGAGTTCACTGTTTGGGCAGTCGTCTCCAGGGCACTGTCGACCTTGACGCGCTTGCCGTTCAGGTTCAGCTCGCCGTCCAGGAGAAGGTTGATGTCGTGCTTGGCCACGTAATAGGCTACGACGCCGTTGGCCTCGTACTTGCCGCCGTTCGGCTTCAGAACGAGACAGTTCTCGAACTTGCTCTTGTGCAGTTTCGGATCGATGACTGTCCTCTTGGACTCCAGCTTGATGCCGCTGTTCAGTAATTCCGACTCGAACTTGACCTCGTAGTCGCCGGGCTGTGACATGTCCTTCTTCGCGTCCAGCTCGGTGGAGAACTTGAACTTCTCGTACTTGATGTCAATCTCGCCCTTGATCTTGTTCCGGGTCAGCGCACCTTCCACCTCGACCTCCATCTGCACGGCAGGGTACGTGATCTTGTTGGAGCCAGACAGCTCCAAGTGCTTGGGGTCCAGGTTGTACGTAGCCTTCTGGTCCAGAGTCAAGCAATTGACCTTCGAGTTGAAGTCGGGTCCGTGAACGAAGACCAGATGGTTCATCAGTTCCGTCTGCTGCCTGTTGTACTTCCAGTCGATCTTGAAGCCGATGTTCGGGTCCTGGGAAGGAACCGCCGAGAGTGAAACAACATAATTTCGTTCAGCCAGCCTCTTTCCGTCCAGCTTCAATGCCAAGGACTGATCACCGTAGATGATGTTCATGTCCATCAGGGCGACCTGGGTCGTGTAGGAGAGAACTCCGTCCACGCTGACGACCTTCCTGCCGGAGGCTATCAGGGCCAGCTTGTCGAAGACGTACTTCTTGCCGTCGCCCTGGTCAAGGACGTCCACGAAACCTTGAACGTTGTACTGCTTGCCGCCACCTCGTGATGTCTTCTTCGTGCTCAGCTGTTCGATGTGCTCAGGTACCTTGTATTCCAAGACGGGCTTGTACTTGGTGCCGCTCTTCATGAGACCGATGCGGCCAAAGTACTCCACCTGATCGTTGTGTACTGTGATCGTAAGCGTGCGTTCTTCAGGCTGTTCCTTGAGTACGGCCTCGACGGACGCCTTCTTGATGGGCGAGTCGAAGGACACCTTGGCGTACTTGTTCGGCTTGAGGCCAGCTTCGACGAGCAAGGAAACGTGCCTGTTCTTCTTGCTGTTCGGAGTGTCGAGAAGAACCTCGAAGGAGCGCATGTCAGGATCCTTGTCGTTGTAGTAGGCCTTCAGGTGGTAACTGTTGATGTCCGTGTTCTCGACGGTGAAGGCGAACCTGGCCGGTCCGGTGAGAGAGTAGAGACCCTTCTTCTGGACAGCATCCATGCCGTCATAGGGTACGGTCACCTGGCCGCAGATGGTCAGACCTAGGATGCCGGAGAATTGTTCAAAGCAGTCAGCGTACTCCTTGGTCTTGCCGAACTTGGCCGGGATGAATTTGTCCGGAGCGTTGCCCTTGGACGGTGCCGTGAAGAGAACCTCGCTGTTCACGTTGATCACCTCCTGCTTCTTCTTCGGGATGCCGAAATTGATGTCGACACCCTTGCCGTCCAGGACCTTGACGGACAGATCCGAACCCGTGGAGGTGTGAAGAGTGGTGATGAGCCTGACGCCGGATTGGATTCCGCAGAATTCGTGAATGAGATTTCCGGTGACGGAGATGGACGCGCTCGGCTCAAGGCCAACGCGAACGGCTGCGTTCTTCGGGTCGTCCATTATGGCCGCGATGTCGATCTTGCCGGTCGTTCTCAGATGAACTACGCTGGTTCCGTCCACGCCCAAGGCCAATGGAATACCAAGGCCGCTGGGATAGACCAGCTCCATGTCCAGGAATTGCATGTGGTTTCGAAGGTCATAGTCGAAGTTCTTCGCCTTCTCGAGCGCCTTCTTCAGCGCCTTGAAGAGGTTGTCCATCATCTTGTTGTAGCCCACCTCTGAACCATCGCCCTGATAACTCAGATACGCCAGCTCGACGCCGAAGAGCTTCATGGACAAGTCGATGTCCAGATCCTGATCCACCTCAGTACCGCGCAGCTTGACGCCCTTGGCGAACCTGTCCAGCTCGTTCTGCCTAACCTCTCGCCTCTCGCGACCAGTGTGCAACTTATCCATCCGCTCCTTGAACTGGTCCATGGTGTCGTTCACTGCCCGGAGTCCTTCGGCTACGGCATTCTTAGCGTCCAAGGTCGTTATCTTCCCCACGGGGCCGAAGTACTTCTCAATGATTCTGTCCAGGTTCTCAATGCGCGTGTTCAGCTCCAAGAAGTTGACAGTGTGACCAAACACTTCAGCGCTGACGTTCAGGCTGGTAGATCGTGGCACGAAGCTGTTCTGGCTGTAGATGACGTTGCTTTCCGCGGCTGTGCCGAAGCCGTAGGCGTCCAGGTGATAGGAGAGTTCGTTGTTGAAGGAGAACTTGCGGAAGTCTTCCGGGAACTTGGTGCGGGACTTGATGAGACCGAGCTGCTTCTTGGCCTCCTGCTTGTTCGGATCGGCGGACGCGCGCAGGTTGCGAAGATGACTGGTGATGAAGGATCCGACCTGGTTGACGGTCTCCTTGTCGAGGATCTCCTTCAGCTGATTGGCCACGTGCGGGCAGGGGCAGGCTACCAGGGACAGGTAAGCCTTGATCCTGATCTCGCTGTCTTCGTCGCGGTCGGCGAGGACCTTCAGCAACGGATTCTTCCACTTCATGGTACAGCGGGTGGGCAAGGCTTCGATAGCTGCCACTCGCACGCGGTTGCGAACGTTGCGATCGGAAGCGATGCTGGCCAGCTTCTGCAGGGTCGCGTCGTCGAGGTAGTTGGTATTGCCGAGCGCCTTCATGGCCGAGATGATCAGGTTCTCCTGGTCCCTGGTCTTCGTCTTCCCATTGCCGACCTTGCTGCGAATCTTGTTCGTGGCCTCCTTCACCTCCGGCACGTTCTCGCAAGCGTGCTGCTCGCAGTACTTGCCGATCACGTGACCTACGCCAAGGTACCCGATACGGGGCAAGTCGGGCAGATCCAGAAGAGTTACTATAGCCGCCACTGATGGACGATGTACGTGTTGAATCATGGATAGACTCGCGTAGAAGATCAGAGCCTCGACGTCGCCGATCTCTTTGTTCATGATCAGCTCCGTCACCACTTCGGCAGCCTCGCCGCTTCCGGCCCTGAAGAGGGCGTCGAGCAGAATCTTCTTGTCCGTGACCTTGTCGAAGCCAGCGCCGGCACGAACTTTATGGTACACCGACAGCATGTCCTTCTTGTTGCTCAGGCGAAGCACCTTGATGAGGTCCGCAAACTTGTTGGCCGCCTCGGTCTTCACAGTCTGGCCGGATTCACCGCTGACGGCCTTGAGGGCGCTACTGATAGTGTCAATGGACGAATGCAGGGTCGGGTGAGGTACTTCGAAGATCAACGACTTCGGAAGAGACGTTTGCTGCTGATCAATGCCACCCTTGTCGCCCTTCAGGACCAAGGTCATCTCGATGGCGGTCTTCACGCCGGAGTCGTCATTGCCGAACGGCCGGAACTTGTAGACCTCGACGGACTGAGCTCGGTGAAGGACACCGCGGGTGAAGCGCTGCTCAACCTTCTGCTCTGAGGCCAGAAGAGGGAAGGACTTCATGCCCGCGGCTGGGTTGAATGTCGTCGAAATCAGGCCGTGCCTGATGTTCTCGCGGTGAGAACACTGGGACAGATCTCTGTGCTTTTGGACGAACATCGTGTCGCCCTCCTTGTGGAATGAAAAGTCTGTCGGACAGCTGCCAAACACGTCGACCTGGAAGAAGGGGTTCCGAATGTTGTAATGTGTGCGTTTTACGGATCAACTGGTAAGTACAGTAGAATCCCTATGACACAGTAGATACGTTCCGCGTTGTACGAGTCAGATTATACAAATATGTAACAGATTATATAATAACAGATATATACTTCGTCTAGATGAAATCGGTTGTAATTTTGCAAAAATTTATTTTCCAGAAACCCTTTGCACCTCCAATTTTAGTTGAATATGAAATGATAAATCATACGATATAAGTTTTCTCGGACACCTTTAATGTACATCACAACTAGAAACAGAGACTGCCCCTTTGAAAATGAGATTACTCCAAAATTTAAGAAGCACGCATTAGCTTTACCAGCCAAAAGTTATCTTAATTATTACAGCTAAAACGTAATAAAGTCTCAACGTCCGCCCAATTCTTTTACCCTGTTATACGACCCTCTTTTAGCGTGTTACATGATCGCAATTTTTCCTCCATGTTACACGAATCCGTAAATATGAACCCGCGTTATAGGGTGGTCTACTGTAAATCGATTCTGATTGTTGCCGAACAAACCTCGTGATGAGTGGATGAGCCGGATTCCTGCATAACTGCCGATTGGAACATCGATATGATGGCTCTCTTAACGTTGAGCGAAGTCTGCGAATCTTCTGGCATCCCGCAGAGTTCAGTGTCGATGTGACCATCGTGGTAGTTGAATTGCAATGGATACTTCTCGATGTCTTGAAGCGACACGGGCTGAAAACAGAAATTTATTTGCTCATTGTCTTTTTGCAACAGGTGCGTGTACGCACACACAGTGCACAAGTCTGCTAGAATGTATGTACTTACCCCTCCATTGACTTGCACATTTTTCAGTCTTATCTGTCGAACACAGTCAGGCTTGACTGACAGCTCGACCAGACCCTTCAATTTGAGACTCGCGTCTCCTTGTGCATCTCTGACGGATGTTACTGATTTTCCTTCGAACTCGTACGTGTAGGTGTGTCCTTCTTGATACGCTTTGCCTCCGTGCACTGAAACGAATCGTTTGTATCACACCAATTGCATGAAATACTGCATTCTAATTCAAAGTGTCTGCGAGCAAGCAGGCGTTCATTTTTGCGACAAGTTTTCAAAGTCAATTATACAGTCAATTTAATTTTTTTTTGTATCTTTGTGTTGTGGCGGGAAATGGGTTAAGATAGTATATTGTGACTCTATAAGCATTTAAATTTATTAAAACATTTCAAATTCTCATATAATTGATCACAGTGACAAAATTCTAATGCCACGTATTACAATTCGAAACGTTTGATTGACTATAATCCTGAGTACACCAATAAAACGAAGTTGACAGTCATACTTACATCCACGACAGCCGACAGTACATTTATCTGCAACAGAAGACAAAGGGCTTGTAGTAAAGCGTCAATCATTGAACTATTATAACAACAATGTGAACAATCTCTCTTTCCCTCGCAATAAGATTGTACGGAATGTAGCTTTCCTCAAATGCATAGAAAGTCTGTTATTCATTAACCGGCCGGCTCATTACCGTCAATCGCAATTGACAACGATAAGAGGGGATTGCCGCCGGCAGATATAAACTATAAATTGGCCGTTTTAGCGGGAGAGGAGCGAAGTAGAAGCCAGCGAGACAAGAAAGTAATGCGACCGGCTTAATCTTTTTCACCGTACGCGCACGAGATCGTGCGCAGGGTATATATATATATATATATACATATATATATTTATGAATTACGCCGGAGTGATCTGCGTGGACAGGGTCAGCACTGAACAGATAAGGTAGCGAACGATCATCCGTCTTTTTCTTTCTTTCCATTTTATAGATAGTAACGGAATCGTTCCGATACGAGTGGAATAATACCGAACGTGCCGTTCATTATCCTAACGTCCGCCGTATGACAAACAGATGACATTGTTCCGAAATGCAAGCGCGTTGTGTGATCGGCGAGCAGGAAGGAACATTGCAGGGGGCCGAGAGGATTAAACCCCCGTTAAGTGGACTTCAACGAAAAATTTTAATCACCCTGCAATAATTGACCCGCGGACTGCCAGATATCGACGCTCCGCAGGCTGGCGAACGATCAGTCGCAGATAACGCGGGTACTTTATCGAAAGTTCAGTTAAAGACTTTCATGCTCGGTCGAGAATCAACATATCACCGAGAATTGTCCACGCATTATTTCCTCTCAATTTCCCATCTAATTAGCCGCCCTGACGGAAGCGAACGATGCACAACGAACACATGGCTGCACGTTCGCCGCGATAAAGTTTGCAAATCCCGGACTGAATGCGATCACGGATAATGCACAGCTCATTTCTAATATCGATTCCGATTTCAGTAGCGGGCAGATTTGACTAACGCGGCGAATGCAAATGACTAATTGCCGGCTCTGTTTTACGTATTCGCCGTGTACCGTTCCGTATATTCGACTAACGACGCAAAATATTTATATCGTCGGCGAGCGACAGCGGGATCGGACATATATTACGGGGAAGTAGGGACGTCAGATCAATTTATCAATTGTCCAAATGAATACGGGGGACCTGTAATCGTTTCAATGATGCAGACCTCGTTCCGAGCACCGATGGATATGCCGTGGAACTATACCGGAACCCTTCGGCGGGATCCTCGTGAAATGACGAAAATATTCATAACGAGCCCCGGCCAGAAGCCGTCGGGACAACGTTCTTCCCGTTTGAGTGAAAGATTCGACGTCAATTATGGCCAGACTGGCAACAATACGGTTACTCGTACTCGAGGCAGCCGCGGCTGACCGATTCTTGAGTTACTCCACTGGCAATGCACGCCGAAAGGATCGCTATCGATCGAAGACATAACACGTACCGTGAAAATGGCATCGTTACAAAATATTTACCCGGCCATAATCTGAAACAGATGCCGAAATAACCTGAACGATAACCTTTGGGCCTGCGCGAGCCATTAAAGGCACTGTGAATTGAAAATAATTCTAATCCGACGTGCGATCGTTCGAATGAATAGTGCAACGATCCCTTTGTCCGACTCCGCCTACCGCTATTTGACGGCAAATCTGTCGTTTCTGTGCAACAAGTGTCGAGAACAGAAGCTTCGAAGCCAATGAATTCGGTGTAAGAGAGTCTATCCTCGGTGTCAAGTGCTCGAATGTTCCTTCAAGCACGCTATTATAACATTGTTCGCAATATATTTATGCAAGGAATGCATTCGGTTGATTTCGAGAACTGACGACTCATTTTGATAAAGAGAACTACCAAGTAAATCGTAATATTCTACGCTAAGTATCACACGTTCTGACGAAAATAATTACGTCCTGTAATATATTAAATAGAAAAAAAAAATTATTTCACATCCTGCTTATTCAGCACGTTATATTGATGCCGTTATAGCAATTTTCACGCGTAAGTATTCGAGTTCCCGAGCATTCGTTAATCCTCCAACATTATCCGCTAAACTAATCTCTTATTTCGACATCCGTTCGTTGAACTGACCTCTAAACTTTGTACAAGACAAATAACCTTATGACTCTTAAAATTAATCAAGCCAAGCATATTCATCCGCTTTATCGCCGGTTGCGTATTTTTTTAGTCTGACGCAGCACGTTCTAGTGCCAATGTTACTTAACCACCGTCAAAAGATTGAATTTTTTTTTGCAGTGACACTCAGGTTATTCGGAACTGAGATGAAAAAGTATTATCAGTGCAGGTTGCGATAAGCTGCTCAGGATTCCCAAATTCGTACGAGATTATGTGCCTATATAAAGAATATTGGATAATTGCGGTTCTCGAGAATTATACAATATATAATTTACAATGTGTAATTTATTTTCTCGAACATTCAAACTATCAATTATCTAACAACTTTAATTTCCGCTTGTAATTACCGCAAAACCGACTGGAATAAAAGAGAATGTCCCCTACTCGCAAACTACCTTGCAAAGTTTTAATTAGCTTTGCACAAATAACATTCGTGAATAAAATAAGTAATGATTTAAAAAATAAAAATATATAACAAAGAAAAACTCCTTTTTAAATAAACCTGATTCATTATTTCCCAAGTCAACGGTAATAACTTCTAATCCCTTACTTTTCCATGAGCTTCATCTATCCGCCAACATTTGCATAGTAAATTAATACTTTCTGACTCGAAACCGACAATTTGCCGACTCTTTCATTCCCATAATGTTCACCGTTCACTTCCCTACACCGTTACTCGACAAAAGATCATCAAACGCACTGGATGCAAAAAAACTCGTATGAGCCAAGTTTGCCGCAGCAAAAGGTAAAACCATACAAAAAAAAATTAACGTCGCTACCCTGCACGTAGTTTAGTCAAGCCGATCGAGGAATGAACGTTCCAAGATAAGCGACAAATAAAACGAATATCACCCCCGAGCAAGCTGGGACCATTTTGAGAATTTCGGCGTCGGGCAAAAAATTTATGGCAAAATTACGTAATTAAAGGGAAACTTACTCGCAGACGCGGTGAGCACTAACAAGTATATACAGCAGGCGAGAAAGCTCGTCCTCGCTAATTGAGGTGGACGCCCCATGCTGGCGACGTTGAAATTTCGGGGGCCCCTTACTTGCTGCACTTGTCGTACAATCGACCACAATGGAGACACACCACAAAAGCGCCCAAGCTTTTCTTCGTTCTCGCTTTTATGCATTCACGCCCCCACCCCTCGCTCTCGGCATGCTTCTTTATTTAGTGAACGTGGCCATGTAGTCGACGTCGGGGGCTTGCTTGTGTGCATGTCCGCGCATTCATCATGCGTGCGGCTGTCCACGGATAAAGATAAGGCGTAGAAGAAGAGAGATTCTCCAATAGAAAAGAAATAATGAGAAGGGGGAGGGGGCGGGAGGAGGAGAGAGAGAGAGAGAGAGACTACTACTGAGAATGGACACATCGATGATTCGGACGAGTCAGGCATCGATCAACTTTGCACAGGCTTATCTTTCTCAGAATCCTTTTCAAGGAGACTGCTTCTAAGGGCTGACGAAGGAACACCCTGGACGATTGAAGCTGACATTGATTGGCGTGTCAACGACATGGCGTTCGCCACCTCACCTCCAAGTGCGATTATCTGCGTGAAGAAGAGAAAGAGTACGTGAGAGAGGCGTTCTTCGGGCATTGTTGGAGGATGAAGAAGATTGTAGAATAACCCTTAGACGTCTGCCAGGGCTGCCTATCAGGGCGCCGTTGCCAATATCTTACACAAATTTCTGCGATAACGGTTCGGAAATGAGATAAGGGGCGAATCTTTTTTCTATTGACATTCTGAGTAGTCGGTGCTAGTCAACAATCGTGGGTCGCCAGCGCTGTGCTAACCTATGACCTCTGCCTTTTTCGCTCGCTAGGAAAGTGATGATCGGGCACGTGTAAACACAGGCCGGGGCACACGTTTTAAAATTCCGTGTAATTTTCGGTTTTAATCCGTTGTATGAGACTTTGGACGTTGTATTTTCTTCTGTTAAAGTTGCGTTTATCCTTTCTCTGCTTCCTGAATCTTCTTGTTCCGAATCCATCGATCCAGATTTTGCAAAAGGTCGGCTGCTGCGAGTTACTGCCGGTGTCGTTGAGCCACCCTGTATAAGAGAATTTCGCATAGAGCTACATAGTAGTACTCTGCCAGTGTCAACAGGTTTCAATCTTTAGGTGATTTAAATTAAATATTTCTGACAGGTAACCACTAATCGTTCACGTTCGATCATTTCTCATTTCGATAATCTTTTACGGTTCGGTTGGAAAAGTATTTCGAATTTAATAATAAGAGCGGAGAGTAAGAGTGCTCAATCAGTTTATTGGTAACGTAATACCGGCAAAAAATTAACGAAGGCTTATATTCCCGATGAAAATGCACTGTGTGGCCAGGAGTCATCAATCGTGGGCAACAGATTTACGCTAGAAGCGGAAATGAAAGTAACAAAGTTCATGAAACACAGTTCGGTTTATAAATAGAGATAACGTTTGTCTAATCGCCTTTTTACACGCCGTGTTATTTGTATTTTAGATTTATTACAATCATTTGCGCTTCAAAGGTCAGCGTTGAATCCAACCTTGTTCGAAACGTGCTAGAGAAGAACTGAACGAAGGAGCCATGAATCGAACGTTAGATTTCTTGTATTCTTACCAGGTAGCATGATTTCGCTTTCATGCTCCGATTGTCGATTTCTCCGAAATCGGGGGGAGATAAATGCAAATTCGAGTCGAGGGATGTCATCGGGTCGCCAAGTTGAAGCGTGTGCCGAAACGGGCAGTAAGTGACTCCATCTTGTGCAAGTTACAAGAGTCACGCACGATAAATTCGTTTTTTATGGCGGTGGTCAGCGAAAATCTTAATTGCATAAAATATTAATCGTTCTAACGTAATGACAGATTAAAATGGACACGTCATCCGAAAGACCAATTCTTCAAGTGCGAAACTTACTCTTCTTATGCAATCTTATTGGCGGCCAATCGTTTTATTGCTTTCATCGCTGTTACACTTTCCGAATAAACTTGATCGGCAGGCAAACTTCATGTTTTGAAGCCTGGATCTATATCTTTTTAAGAAACCATTTGTTATAGCGCAAAATCGCTTGCTTGTAAAAGCAAATGATGATAAAGTAGTGAAGCGTAAAAACAAGTACGATATATGGCGAAAAAAAACGTTTAATTCATTGTTGCCGCATAAAGCGGATAATGACTGAAATATATTTTTGGATTGATAACAATCTAGTTATTAACATTCGTGCTTATTCAATATATCTTCATAGAAGAAATTAATCATCACTTAATTTCTCCACTAGAGTTTCGAATGTTCCCTAATTGTTGGTTCGCGTATCTTTCTTAAAGATTAATTTTTATTTTCACTTTTACGCGGAACATCCGCCTTCGGTAAAAAAGAATCATTCTGCTTTTCGCAATTCGTACCAAGAATCGTGAAACCTTACATTCGCCTCGAGCGATAATGAATCGCTTACTTTTACAAAACCGTATCATTGTTAGTGAATGCCGCGGGATTAGGATTCGTCCGAGAAACATAAATCACAAATTAAAAACATAAATCGATGCGAATTGAACGCTAATCACATCCGGTCTGTCTACATCTCGCATCACGCAAAAGTCACGAGCATCGATTCGAAGAATGTCATGCATCGAAGGAGTGAATGAAGAGAGTGTGACGCATTGATTCGTCGTCACTTACATCACACATTTTTATCTTATCGAAACGTTAGTTAGGTCAGGCCCTTCGTCCACTGCAGGCGTCTATGCACAGAAAGAGTAAATTATTGTTTCGTTGACCGTGAGACTCTACGAATCCTCAAAAGAAGACGCTGGCCAAAGAACCCAAAGCACATTTAAATACCCCGGAAAAAGGACCCAACATTATCACTTATTCGAAACTTGCTACCGAAATGACGCCCTATTGGTCGCGTAAATGTGAATTTCAGTGGATTCATTATAGTCCGCTATTTTCAGAGTAAGCAAACAGTTTTCGACCGCTTACGTCACTTAATTTCCTCATAATTGAACATCCGTCGATTGTCCGCTTTGCAACAGACTTCTTCTACTTGCAGTACTACAAATCTTGCTACACTAAAAAAACATCCACTTATTAATTTTTTAAGTCCAAGATCCAGATTGAATCTTCCTTTTTAATTGTATTCTGTATTTGCAGTTTATATAATAACGCTTATAATTCCTAATGAAATTACATAGTTAGTTCTTACATGATATTGGCTATAGAAATTTTACTATGACAATATTATATTGTTTGACACTTCAATGTTAACGCTACAGGGGAGGAATTTGTGTGGCACAGATAAAAATGAAGGGAAAAATAATTTACATCGAACGCCAAATGTGTCACTGCCATAGTCGTTTATTTAAAAAAATCATTAAATACTTTGGTAATAACAAGGATAGTTTTAAGATTACTTCTTTTATATATATCAAAATGTTAATGTACGGAAAATACAATATAATTATATTGTATATAACATGGGAATTATGTAATAACGAAATTTGTATTGTAGAAAAGTCAGTCGAAGTACGAAAGAGAGAGAAAGTACTAGGGGAAGACAGAGTGAGAGAGAGAGAGAGAGAGAGAGAGAAAGAGAAGGGATGAAGAAGAAGAACGAAGAGAGAGGATCTTTAGAACGTAAAAATGCGATACAATGTTGATGGTTTTTTATGGAAACGCCATCGCCTTACGAGATTCTGTATGTGCGTTCAGCGTGATAGGTCCCATGTAACGGAAAACAACCATTTTCATTCGATGCGATTAACGATCTTGACTGTCCTCAAAATCAAGCGTCAGTATGCTTAGTTTTTGATTGTTCACTCAGAATCAGATTCCTGCGCAACAAATACAAATTAATTAGACCAAAATTACACGAAGTAAAGGAGTAATGCCCGACTTAGTTAAACGTCGCTTGACTAAGAAACGAATCCCATTAATACAAACGATCAATTATGATGTACTTTCAATAATAGTTCATCATTACTCACCATGTATTGCCCCTCTATGTATCGACCTGAATTTCTGGATGTTCTCCGTAATTCTCTTGGCTCTGAGCTGTCTAAATTCCTGCGTCTGTCGGTGAAAAATAATCTTTTACTTATATGTCTGCATACAAATCAGATACTGCACAGAGATGTGTAGAACAATATAATGAAGAAACTCCAAATGTATGTAACAATGTTTATTCTTGCAAAGGGTAGAAGGTAGGTAAAGGATATTACTCACGGCCTCGACTGAATCTGTAGCGTCTTAAGTTTATTGTCTATGTCTTGGGATGGACTCGTTGACGTGTCCTCTATGATCGGTGCTGGCGATGCTTGCATCGTCGATGGCTCATTAGACTCGTAGAAGCTGCTTGATCTAGGTCCACGCGATATCGACACTTTGCTGACGGCCAATCTAAAAATAAATCATTCGATATAAGCCTCGAATAACGTCAAATGTTATAAGATAAATAAAAAATGATTATCTTTGCAGTTTTACTTTAATATCAACTATACAAAACTGTAATTTTACTAAAATAATATGTGCGAATCCCTAAGATATTGTCTGATGCAATCTACATTTCTCATAATTATGTGTACAATAACAAAGCTACGACCAAAGAAATGAAAAGAAGGTCATGACTCGTTATCAGATAGCGACGGTAAGACGGAAACAATGCTACTCACTGATTCTTCCTCGGACCACGTTTTTTCTTGTGCTTGCTGAAAGAAAAATTCTTCATTGATGCAAACTTATTCGAACTCGGTCATTAAGAAAAAGGGACAAAAATTTGACGCTTTTTCTTTCTGTATCCAAATGTACGGTTTGCACAAATTATTTTTGTTCGGTTATTTTAGAATGCCTCAGCTCTTTATAAATGTGAGACCATTGAATATACATGCTCTGATGATGATATCCCTTGTAATTTGTTACGAAAATAATATACTGGTGAAATATGTCTTACAGAATTAACCCAGATATAACGATGATGAACCCATAACAATATGGTCAAACATCGTTCGGCTATCATAATAGAGTAGCAGTAGAATAGGGCGTGTTTGAAAAATAAAGAATCGATAATGTGTCGGGAAATATGAAGCAATGGGTTAATTCTGCCGCATCTCCTATGTATACGTATGTTCTCGAATGATTATATGTTAAAAACGTGCGATAAACTATTCTCATTAAACAAATTTTGAATTTTGTCAAAAAACAAAATTGGGATTTGGGAACACTGGGAGTAAAGGGTCGTATTTGAATTAATATTTTCACATATTTTCACCAAATTATATTATTGATTATATAAACAGAATACAACGTTTTTTAAATTACGAAATTTCCTTTTATTTCCTTAGAATGAATAGAGCACACACATCGTTCTCTATATTCTATCTTGTCGCGTATTTCTTCCAAAAATATTGTATTATATCATTGTATCGACATTTATCGATCCTAATTTCTCGTAAACTCTCTTATATTAGTGAAAAATGAATTTGTTTGTCGCAATTTGAATCTAAAGCAGGCACCAGAATTAGATAGATTTCGGTCATTTCTTCGTATCATTTTTGCCCCTTACAAGTTATACACACATACATAACATTTGTTTTGCTTATTATTCTAATTTTTAATTCGCAAAACGATCAGGTAGCCTGTAACAAGCCATGTATGAAGGATCACTACCCATGCAGAAGTGCTAAATTAATACTTACTAATACAAAAAAAAAAGAAGATAAAAACAGAAGGTTAAGAATAGAAAAAGAGAAATAAATAACAAAGTATTATAAATTAAGCGGATCAAGCAAGCGGTTGTACATAATATAGGCGGTGATAATTTATCGATGAACAGAGTATAGAAATCTATCGACAGCTACGTGTAGTTTGTACTGTTAATGCAGCAGAAGTGTAGCGAAAGAAAGATAAAATCGAATCAAGTACATTAACTTAATCCAAATAAATTATTCTCGTCTAACGCCGTGTACCACATGTGCAATTATAGCTTCCGTTAAAAACTATAGCACTGTGCAAATATTAGCTAAAATGTTTTAAAAATAATCTGTATGAATCTATAACTATTTATATATCCATTAACACGGATACTTAAATTCTTTTCTTTTTTTTTGTAAATATTGATCAAATTATATAACACATTGTGTTGTCATTAAATATGATTTATACAAAAATGTTATACCGTAGAACACGTGAAATAATTACTCAGATATAGTAGAACAAAGAAGTAAGCAAGATTACTTGATGCAAACAGAAGTGTTGGGGTGTTATGAAATGAGATTTAAGTACAAAAAAAAAGTTAATCGCAATGTTTCCCTTATTTGTCTTAATTACTCAGAATGGAGACTTCACTTGTCTCTATAAGGCGCAAAAAGCATGTGTAATGCGTACGGACGAAGCCTGATACACTTAGTTTTTATTATCTTGTTTATACCTACGATCTACGATATAGTGTGAAAGTAATTCCTCTATGAAAAGAAAAGCGGTTATAAATAAGCGTTTAATAATGTACCTAATATGAATGAAAAACAGAAAGAACTTATTGCTATAACGCGTATTGTTAAATGCGGCAATTACTTGCAACTTTACAATTGGCTCCAAACCAATAATTTGAACGGAAACGAATTAAAAATGTCTCTGCTTTAGACTTTGCGTACACCTAACTCACCCTGCAAATTCATGATCAGAACCCTCATCAGCATCATCTGCTTCTTCCTCTTCTGCAAAGTAAAGCAAATGAGTCGTCAAAATGACGCAAAATAATTTGAGCTTCATTGCACCGGTATAATTTACAGTAGCATCATATCAGTCTTACCAGCTAATTGATCCTTTTTACGTCTCGTGTAAGCACGTTTACTGGTAACTGGCACTTGATCAGTCTCGCCATGCAAAAGACTGTTTCTATATAACAGTAAAGGTTGCCAATCTTCTCCACGAGAGGACGGCATGCCAGCTTGAAGACGTCTATCAAGGAAGTTCAATCTGCAATATTGATAAGAGACCGTTTCAGCAAACGTACAACAATAAGATTCTACTTGAACAGAGTTTTCGTTAATATAATATCCATAAGCAAAGTTGTATATATACAGATACAGTTAATGTATGTAAAGTGTTCCACGATGCAAATTGTTAACATAAAAATTTGTTAACGTTACTCACACGACGCGTTTATCCTGCTTCAGGAGTTTATTCGTGAATTCGGATAAAATTTCCAAGAACGGGAGATTCGGTGGTGGCCCAGTCGGATCTTGTTCAATTCCGTCGGGGGGTGTGATGGCGAATAGAACACCGGCTCTGTGGAGTGCAGTAATCGCTTCGCGATTCTTCACTGCGTCCAGGCCAAATGATAAGGCAAACCGTTTGGCCAATTCCTGCAACAATTCATTTTTCACTCATTTGTGCTGATAACGAATGCATAAATAACACTATTACACAGATAATGTTTCTGGTTATGCAACTAGGAATGCAAATAAAAATGATAGAGACCTTGATAGCTGTGAATTCTTCACTATTTCTGTTAACTTTTCCCTTTTCGGCTACTATCTCGTTGTACAAAATATTCAAACTGTGTTGCATGGTGAGAGCACAGTTCGTCTTATTAATATCTCTGGCTTTACCCAGAGTAGTCTTAATTATATCACCGTAGTCGTTGTAATATTTAACGTAATGTTTAAATACATCGGCGGCAGCTTTTGTTGGAATCATATTATATACGATTAATTTACAGTAGCCAGCCAAGAAATTCCTTCTTTTGTGGAGTTCCTCAATTTTTGAATGCTCGTCGTGTTCATCTAAATAATGAAATCATGCAGTATATAACAATACAGTATTACAAAATAATACCTTCTTCACTTCATTTAAAATCTTCGCTTACCATCTTCTTCTTCGAAAAAGACGTATTCTTGAATAAACCGATTGAGCATATTTTGCATAGCTTGATCAGGTTCGTAAACTAACTGATGCATCAGTGGATTGGAATGAGTTGAGAGTTGTACGCAAAATACCACAAGTAAGTCACATATGGTGTTATATGCTTCTTCTCTTAAAATCGGCGGCGATGGCTGAAGATTATTAAGAAATTATTTTCCATTATTCTAACAAAATATAGTATAACAACGATGCCAAGAACAAGACTAAAATATATTACCGTGCCGGCCCCATCGCCACCAACAAAATGTCGCATTGATCCCATAAAAGCGTTTAATCTCTCACTCAGCTGCCGACACTCATCTTCTCCTCGACTACCGGAATCGACTGCTTCCATTAAATGATGCTGACCCCATAAGATAGCGAAAAAACATGCGCTAATACAATATTTAACAGCCTCGTGCGGTAAACATCTAGAACAATAACAATTCGTATACAAAAATATTAGAATAAATATTGCCTTTTGTCTATAATCACACATGATAATGTTTTTACGTCTATGTATTCTGCAAATAGTCTTAACAATTTCTCTAAGCAATATTGAACAAATGTTTGAAACAATTATCAATCAAATATGAAGTCTAACTTATACCTAGGAACAGTGTCTCAGTGGTATTTCACAGCTGAACATTACGTTCCAATGGAATATTTTGAATTTTCTATGAGACATTCTATAAGATTGCTTATACAGTGATTAAAAGACACAAATTAAGAAAAACGTAATAATACTTTGATGGGTCTTTCGCATCTTCAATGTCCTTATATAGGGAATCCCATATTCCCCATGGGTTCATGTTATGGCACGAATAGAATATCGACACCTTTTTCAAAGATTGTACAACGTTAAATGTCTCATCTTCATCGGGTTCCTCATCTCCTTCTATTAAATTTCTGTACTCATCAATGGCTTCTTTATATTTATTTACGATCGAGTCAATTAACGTCGATCTCGCTACATCACACCTGCGAAATCAATAATGTTGCAAAGTAAGTATTATCAAAAATACTCATATGTAACCCTCTTGTAGATATCTCACCTTGTAAAAATAGCATGACCTTCTATACACATATGTTCCAAAGTCTTGGAGGCAGTATCGAGAACTTCAGTATCATGCATTTTCTCAACAGTCGAATGTATCTTACTTAACAAAGAATCTAAATTTTGTTCTTGGCGCGACTTCGTATAAATGTCTAAGTCGAAATATTGTGGAATTGCTAATAGATTGGCAAGTTTTTCGGGATCCGCTCTGTATTTATCCAACAAAAGTGGCAGAGTTTGAATGAAATGTTCCGTAAGTCGTTGTTTATCGTCGTGAACCTGTTTCAGCTCCTTTACCGACAAAATTTTGCGTGTAGGCCCTCGTCCAACGGGTGCTTCACCTGCATTAAAGTAATTCCCGTTAAATCGTTACATGTCAAATCATTAAATAAACAGATATTATGCCGTAACAACGGAACAATTTATCGCTGTACTTATTTCATAACTAACCAGTCGCGGCCTGTTTTATACAACAGACCATAAGTTCGATAAGAGATGTTTCTTTCTGATTGTCGAGTGCTTCTTCTTCCGGACCAGCTTCCTCTAATAAGAGGTCCGTCATGCACTCCCAATCCTTCATCATTTGATTGGTTTCAATCAAGGAATCCACAAGGTACGCGCCATGCTCGTGTAACTCCGACTCAATGAAGAAAAGCACAAGATCACGAATGAGGGGTGTGTTCGGCAATCGTTTCTTGCCACGTTTTGTTTTTACACCAGCGACAGCCTGATCGTCCGGCCGGAACAAGCGCTCGTTCAGAAATTCACCGGCTGCTTGCGCGACAGCACGATGGGAAGAATAAACGAGTTCGTAGACATGTTCACAATCCTTGTCCGTGAGAATCTCACGGTGATGTTTTAATATGGAAATGACCAATTTAACAGCTTGTACGGCCACATCGTATTCCTTGTCCAATGTCATCGCTACAATTCTGTCTTTAAATTTGCTAGTGAACAGTTCCAATTTTGTCTTCAATTCCTCAGAAGCGTACAATGGCTGTAGAGCTTGCAGGCACTTTAATCTAACTTCCCCTACTTTGTCATGTAATGTCCAACCTGAAATCAATTCAGATTGGTATGATACTTAGAAAATGATATTCAATTAGTGTTTCGATACTGCAATATGATTACAACCTATGTACTTCAAATACGAATCGTCTAAGAAATTTTGATGAAATTTCTTCATCCATACGCCAATTTCCGCCATGCAAATGGCACGAATCTCTGGTAACGTGTCTCTGTATCTGTGGACGAACACTGATTTGAACATGTAAGTGAGCATATTCTTGATTTCGTCCATATTTTCCTCAAGTTCTTTCCGCTTTGCCATTAGAGATTCTAATCTGTCAGCTGCCCTCTTTTCTCTTGCTTTTTGCCTTTCAGCTTCATATTGTCTTTGCGTATTGTCCAAATTAATCGACACAGTTAATGCAACATCTACTAATGCTGTCATCAACTTCATGGCTATGACATAAAATGAACGAGTAGTAATAATCTATTTGTTTTTCCCTTAGTACTTATAGATTTCTTCATTCATTGTAATTTACCAGCGAGTGTAGCGGTGTGCCTAAACGCTCTCACTTGCGAATCGGAAAGCCCCGTCAGTAGCGAAATTACATTGTCCATAAGAAATTGATCGTAAATTATTGAATATTGACATTGTCGAACTAAAATTTGTACGAACTCGCAAAAATTTGCGCGGAACTTTTTCCACTGCTGGCCAGTCATTATTAATGGATATTCACCACTTTCCTAAAAACAATTAATGCTGTTATGAATTTTACAAACAATGACATTGTTAATATTGCAAGCAAATTTAAATGACAATGAACCGTACTTCGTCAAACTCTTCAGTCATTTTACGAATGATAGCAGTGTGTTCCATCGTCGCCTGCATATCAGAGGTAATACGTCCTTTACAACCACTTGCATTTATGAAGAATTGCATTAGCATTAAAAGAGCATTTTCCCGATTGCTTTTATACTTCTCAATCCAGTCATCAACAATTGTCTAAACAAAGTAAATGTGTACATGGAAAACAATGAATACGATTGTTCTTTTCAATGTACAATACAGAACACATAAATGATTGACTTAGGCAACTTACAGTTAGAGAAGAACGATTATTCCTAATAACATAGTATAGACTTGCTTCATCCTCAAGACTATGGGGATGATGCAAACGTTTTGCTCTCCCACGTCCACCTCCGCCCCTACCTCTACTACTTGTCATTGGAATGTAATCTGTATCAATTTCTTTATATTTAGGTTGTTGGACTGTACCACCTACAAATGCAGAATCATTAACGTCTTGAATTTCCCAACGTTTCTGAACATGATAAATTAAATTATATCGTACCACGTAGTCTTGCTCTAGTATTTCTTGTAATTCTCATATTAGCTGGAGTAGCGGGTGTCATTGGTTGCTCAAATTGTGATGGATTATCGAAACTTCCAGAATTTTCTTGATATTGTTGTTGTGACGTACCTGGCGAACTGTAACTCTCTGATGAATAATGTTCAGGCCTACAAGTAATTATGCAAAATTGCTTAGAACATGAACCTTATTTCATTGAAACATACGTAATGGACCGCAAGGACTATTTACGTTGGATTGTGTATCGGTGTTTGAGGTGGTTGATTGTATGAAGCATAGGACGAATAGGACTCATTTGCATCTCCACCAGAGTTATCGTTTGTTGGTGTCATGGGAGTCATTGGAGCTTCATACTCTGGTGGAACGGGATCGTCCATGCGTATACGCTTACCACCGCGTCGATGCATCATTTTGATGTAAACTTAAAAATGTACTTTACAATCTTCGACGACGATTAAACGTTCGCGGATGTAGCCGTTACTGAATAAATATTTTAAAAAGGTGAAACGGATATATTCTATGTCACAAGATAATAACACAAAGAATACATGTTATTGCATGTAGAAACGGTATTCAAACCTAAATGAAGTCCCCGGGCAATCCGGGGACTAACGGAATAAGGACGTTCAATCCTTATCACTTGTTTCAAAACCTCTGCATGCTATCGAATACATTCGGGTAGATATACACGACACTGTTCGAATAAATATGAAACAATAACGTCCTACAAAATGATCGGACAACATTGATATCTCAAATGTCCATATTGAGGTTCAATACAGATTACTATGTACTGTTCACTGCGCATGCGCGGAACACACTAAAGGCGGGAAATCAACTAACGGAATGAAACAGTATGAACGGGGCAATATTTAATATGGCATAAAAGCAAGCACATTGTTTTGATAAACACCAGAGAAAAAACACAAAACAATCTTGGTAGGAAAATTAAAAAACTCACTTTCATGTAATAGACATGTTTATTTTTTTAACACATTTATACATAAAGCCCTTTAAAATAGATTGAAATGTAATATTATATTATAAAACCCTAAACAAAAATTCTCCATCATCATCATAATAACAATCATCAATCCTGTAGGTCATTCCTTTTTTATACAAATTCTTTGGTATTTTTATGCACAATGTGTAATCTACCTCCATAGATACTTTTATCTTTTTTTCTTTAATGAATGTACTTAAACTACTTGACTCACTTGTATTCTCAAAATTGAGATCTGTAGACTCTGGCACTGACAAAGCATCACAAACAGGTGTTTGCGTCAGTTCTGTTGATTTATTATTTACAGAACTACAATGTTCAAGCATATACTTCTCATGAGTCATAGGTTCTTGCACATTCTCTTTAAATGTTTCACACAACTCACTTTTACTTACTGTAGGTTCGCAGCCTAATTGGTCCATTTTCTGTTCTATAAATTCATCAAATTTCATTGGCCTCTTTCCATGTTGATTTGACAGTATCATTCTTTTTATATTTTTACATCTAGCTAATTCAGAAGTTGTTTCTTCTCGTACATTGCTTTCATTTCCCAGCAATTTCGTGTTGGGTACTTTGTATTCACCATCCGCTAAAAATGCTTCACCAAGATCACGAAATGAACGATTGCTTGGTTGTGGCACCTTAAACTTTGGACGAACAAATTCAGCTGCTAATTCTTCTCTACCTACAGAACTAATTTTTCTGTCCATAAATTTTGTTAAGTGCTTCTTAAGTTCATAACTGACTGGTAACTTTCCTTCACGAAATAGTTTCCAGTTTTCATCAACATTTTTATCTGATCTGACAACTCGCCATGCTGACGTTGGCTGCCATTTACATTTAATTAGTTTCTCTACCGCATCAGGCAGAACTGGAAAACTATTACTGAGCTTTTCAACTGTCCATTCATTTGGATCATTCTTATGTAATTCTCTTATTTGAATTTTTTCCACGTGTGTAAGAAAAGATTGGTTGTTTTCCTGTTTCAAGATCTGAGACCTACAAATGCGCCTTTCCAACAATTTTTTCTTATTGTATTCTTCTCTAAAAAGTAGAATTGAAAGTTTATCAGTCATTGAACAGGTGACCTCTGAATATATATAACTATATAACTAATTAAGAAACAGAATAATGTAAATCAAGGAACCATCCATTATACGATTGTTAGTGCATAGTCAACATTATTACACTTTCAACATATTTACTTTTCGTGCATAATGTGAGATTCATCTAAGTTCATAAAATTTCCCTCATATTCATCCAGGTCATCTGCATCATAGTTGGCGTTATCAGGGTTAGCACTGTCAGAGATATCCTTCGATATCGACTGCCGTCCACGTACGCCAACAGCTGATCTTGTTGCAAATGATCTCCATAAAATGGAAATTATAGTTTTGTTCATGTTTACTTGGTCGTGATATTTCTTAATTCTTTACCAGACAATGTTTTCCACACGATTTCTACGTATGTAGGCAAACGCAGCAACGCATGGCGCTGTCAATCGAAACTAAAACTTAATTTCATCGTTTACATGAAATTTTCATTGAATGCGTACGGAGTTTGCATAGATGCTAAGAAATGTGCACAACGTATTAGAACGACTTGTATGAAATTAATTGCAATTGAAGTGGCTTTAAAGCCGAGCATTATGTAAAACTGTAAATAGTAATAGTGGTCTTTATGTAAACAAACAATCGTACACATTTGTTATAAACCGTCAAAATTGTATGAAAATGATATTCGAAATACAGCATTTAAAGTAAATGATTAATAGAAATCTTCCTCAAGGCTGTATTTTCATTAGTATGCACAGACTTTATTTCATGTTATATTTCTGTAGAATTTTTGGTAATTGTTAATGTTATAATGGTAGATGATGTGTATCAAGTGTATTACTCAAGCATTTTCAGTATTTTATTATTATATAATCTCAAAAATAATCGTAGTTTTAAGCCGGTCATCACTGATTGGTCGACTTCAGGAACGAAACAAATGTGAAGGCTCGATCATATGATAGCGACAGATACCTGCCAGGAGTTTGATTCGTTTTGGTTGCAGCGTCACTTGTGCATTCACAGTCTGCGGTATTATTAATTTTTGCACTAAACTCCGAAAAGTAGTTTGTCCGTTAATTCGTGCAGTACCCGTGTTGATCACGTTGTCACGAGGCGAATTTCTCTGTCAACGGAGCGCAGGCCAATTCTCTGAAGAAGCGTATTGATTCTCGCGAGAATCCTATGTTAGATCCCTTCACCAATCGTCAGAATAGTGAGCTTTTTCCCGTAACCAATTATAACCACGTGCTTTTCAAACGCTCACGCTGCAAAAACGAAATTGTAAGTTGTCCCCGCTGCGGCTGATCCGCAATCTAATATTTTAGTATTGAATTCGTAACATTATATCATGCTTTCTAATAACGTGTATTCTTTCATTCAAACAATCGTGATTGGATCGCACACGACGCATCGCCGGTCCCTGTTGAACATATTAGTCATGCGAACAAAGACTCTTGCCCTCTACAGTCGGAGGCATGCTGCAGCAAAATGACGGAATTTGTGGACGGCTGGATTTTTGGACACACTCTCGGCGAAGGGGCTTACGGCGAGTGAGTATATTTTTCATACAATTCTTTGAGTGCCTCATGCGTCATTGATTTATTATTTTCTGTTGTGAAAAACTCTTCGACACATGTAGTCCGTTGTCGTGACGAATACGCTACGTTTTCCTTTTGATCTTCACAATAGAAATGACTGAACAATGTTTTGTGTTCCTTATTAGTTATCTTGAATTTTATCTATGACAATTGTTTTGACTTTATGCATAATTTAATCACATTTGCACGTGCCTTAATCTTGTTCTTAAAATGACTGTGTTTGGGGTGCCCATCTGTAATTACAAGCAATATGAATACAATTGAGGCACATGATCAATATAATGTACAAAGATCTTTTTTTTTTTATTTCTTGCATAAATTGATTCATAAACAATCATAAATCAAAATGTTTTAAACTAATCTTAATAAGTTACAAACACTTATTAAATTGCTTGTAAGTATTCTATATTATACCAAGTACATTGAGTTATATCATTTTGTGTCTTTTAGCAATAATGATACAGATCAAAAGAGAATTATTCTATATAACACTGCTATTTTAATGTGAATGTCACAATATAAACAAAATTCTGATTTTTCAAAATATATTTATATTATCAATTTTGGTTTTTTCTGTTAATTAAAATATAGGGTGAAGCTAGTTATAAACAAATCTACAGGTGAGGCTGTTGCTATGAAAATGATAGATTTACAAAAGCATCCAGATGCAAGACAAACTGTTCGCAAGGAAACTGCCATACACCGTATGTTGTCTAATCCCAATATTATACAATATTTTGGAAAACGGAGTGAACCAAACATGGAATACATATTTCTAGAATATGCTTCTGGTGGCGAACTTTTTGACAGAATCGGTATAAATATACATACATACATATACAAAGATTGAATACATTGTGCTATACATATGTATGATATATACAGAATCTAACATATTTCTACTGTATTTAACAGAACCTGACATTGGAATGTCTGTGTCGGAAGCGCAGAAATATTTTAAACAATTAATTTCTGCTGTGGAATACCTTCATGGTAGAGGTGTCGCTCACAGAGATCTGAAACCCGAGAATTTATTATTAGATGATAATGATAATTTGAAAGTTACCGATTTTGGTTTGGCTACAATATATCGTATGCAAGGAAAAGAACGTTGTTTAGAAAGGAGATGCGGCACACTGCCCTACGTTGCACCAGAAGTTTTGACAAGACCATACAATGCAGAACCAGCAGATGTGTGGTCATGCGGTATCATTCTTGTTGCATTATTAGCTGGAGGTAACTATAATGTTATTAATATCTATTTCGAGTTATCTCATGAACAGAGTAGGATATATAAAATTTATAGAGCAAGACTTGTGCATTGTTCACTTTCTACAAGTTACAAGTAGAATTTTAACTATATACGAAAGAGGAATGTGTCCAGTATGAATTTATGTAGGCATCTAATACACTACTTACATCCTTTAGTTTTTAACCGGTCCATATATGAAATATAGAACTGCCTTGGGATCAGTCCTTGGCAGAGTGTCCTGAGTATGATGCGTGGAAAAGTGGAAAATACATGTCTCTCACACCATGGAAAAAATTGGACAACTTTGCACTATCATTGATCAGGAAAATTCTACAACATGTGCCATCAGAAAGATATACAGTAAAGGACATTAAACAACATAGATGGTTCCAGAAAAAATGTTTGAAAGGTTAGTGCATTGCAAAAATTTAACAACAATCTATATTTTGTTTATGAGTGTCACTAATAAGTGGAAAAGAAAATATGCTTACATTGATATATTATGAGATGAAGTATGAAGATTGCATTATTTAGAGGTGTTTATGGACCTGGATGATTTTATATGCATTGACGTCTTTGTAGTCAGGTACTGAGTGACTCTGAGGATTTATAATTTACTCAGAGATATTTGGTACCTAACTATGTGGATGTCGAAATAATGCTAGTCATATGACATATGCTGTGGGTAAGTATGCTGGCACATACAACATTTATTACTACCACATACTATATATTAATGACAAACAGTTACGATTCATTGATATCATAATTTTTAAAAACCTGTCATGTTTTTGTTATTAATGCATATGTATAGGTTGCTAACCCACTGCAATATTTGTAAGTTCAAGCTTTTGCCTTTTCTTTGGTAATACAGCTCTATGATTTCAATCAAATATCATAAAGCTAGATTACCAAAGCAAAGAGCATTAGTACAAACATCAATACAAGCAACTATAATGAGGAATTCTATTATGGAATAAAAAACCAACTATGTTATTTATCATCCACTTGTGTCTCATTATCATATCATTATTTCGTAAATGACAGTCAGCTTCCATATTCATTTTTACCTAATTTATGAGGACGTAGTTTATGCTACGAATATAAAAAAAAATAGAAAGAACTACAATGCTTTTGTATTACAGTTGGAACTGTAGGAATGCAAACGGCGTATGATGTGACAGATTCAAGGCAAGAGAATGAAGAGTATCGAAAGATTTGCTTATCTCAGCCCGAGTTGCCTGGAATCCAAAATGTGAATGCAATGCACTTCAATCTGGAAGAGCGAACCAATTTTTCATTTTCCCAACCTGCACATATGGAGGATCTGTTGGTGTCCACGCAAATACAAGCGACGCATGCTACACAGATGAGTCAAGTAAATACCACCTCAATACGGATTAGTATATCTTGGATAAGCCGTTTAAAACGAGAGGCTCGTTATTTTCTAATCTATCACTTCGTTTTACAGCAAAGTACTTTCCAACGACTAGTACGACGCATGACAAGATTCTTCGTAAAAACGCCGTGCGAAACAACCATAAAGAGGCTATTGAATTGTTTAAAATATGAAAGTTACTCTTATCGTATTAATGATTTTGGAACAGTAAGTGGAATAAGACCAAACTACCTTTCTATTATTTACCGAATACTCTATAGTAATCGCATGATGTAAAATATTTAACAGGTAACAGTATCTACTGTGGACAGAAGAAAAATGCCTTTGGTATTTAAAGCAAATATAATTGATATGGATGGAAAAATATTATTAGATTTCCGTTTATCGAAAGGTTGTGGCTTAGAATTCAAAAGAAGATTTGTGGCAATAAAGGCCATGCTTGACGATATTGTTTTAAGAGGACCGATTACAACAGCAAACGCTACATCCATGGAAAGTGATTCCTAATAATAAATATCTTCCCACGAATATTTGTTCACACATCAATTAAAAAGATTGCAACATATTTTGTATTTTTATACATTACATTTTTTTTCATGTTAATTTTAATAAATCGATGAGATAGTTACCTACGTTTGTATCTTATATTATTACATTTAAATATCGCCCCAGAAAACAATAAATTGAAATTATCTAAGATATCAATATATAAGTTTTGTATTTGATTTCATGAAATAAATAGTCTCATAGGGTGTGAATAGTATATATTTATACAGGAAAGTAAACAGTATATTTTGATATAAAAAGTACATTAATATTCAACATGAAAGTACAAGTTCGGCCGTGTATGATAATGAAGAATAATAATAAGAATAAAAATGTGCTCGTGGACACTTGATGGGTTAGAATTCTCACAAGACCTGTTTCAATGTAGGCATACCGTAAAGTTCAAACTGCCAAGGTGGTTTCTGACAGATCATACAAAGTACTGATGATAAGTGATAAATAAAATTAATTTTAATGTTTTTATACAACGTTAACAATTAGTTATACTAATTCGTACAATCTACCATAACCTTGAATACCTATCATATACAATGATTTACATTTAAATAAAATGGGTATTTAAAAACGTACTTTGAAATTGTAACAGTTTATATTTTCATATATTAATTTCGTATGTCCGAACCAAGTTTCTTAAACCAATTAAAAAAATTGTATTTACTGTTAATGATCAACTAAGTTTCATATTGGATACTGTCTACTACATATGTTTCTTTCATACATGTGGTATTGTAATATAATTTATGTCTTTTGAAGGATCTGACACACTTAAGGACCGAAAATGATGTTTGTACACATTATATTATTTGCTATTACTAGTGTACTGGTTTTTTTATTCACATTCTATACCAATGTCATATATTTTATGGACAAACACACCCACTGGTTCGGGGCAAATATTCAGGATAAAAAGATGTATGATTACATTGTAGGCAAGTTGATAATAACATTTAAATCAATGAATATATTTTTTCTTATGCAAATAACATTAATTAACAATTAAAATTACAATGTCATAGTTGGTGCAGGGAGTGCTGGATCAATTATTGCAGAAAAACTGGCAGAAGATAAATTTAATACTTTACTAATAGAAGCAGGTGGTACCGCACCACCATTTTTTGATATACCAATCCTTGCACCTTTACTTCAGGGTACACCTTATGATTGGCAGTACATCACTGTCCCTCAACAGAATGCATGCAAGGCTTTAATTAATAATGTATTACTTTTATATAATTCATATTTGTATGAATACTTTAAATATTACATCAGCTTGTTTGCAGCAAAGCAGATGGCCAATGGGCAAAATTGTTGGTGGAACAAGCCGCTTCAACTACATGGCATATGTACTTGGCCACCCTAATGATTATCTTACTTGGTTTCCAGACTTCACTGGTATTAATTTATAAAACCATTCCACAAGAATTCAATCTCTATTTCACAAGTATAATCCATTAACAAATTTTAAACAGAACCTACTGCTGAGAATGGTGGACCAATGGAAGTAAATGAATTAAGGTGGCACACAAAAATTGCTGATGTGGTATTACAGGGTGTAAGAGAACTTGGATTGAAAATTGGTAATATAAACAAAGACATAGATACAGGTGAGTCTATCAAATTCCAGCAAGTCTGTAAATGGAACTCTAAAGCATTTTTTAAATTATATATTTTCAGGCTTTATGAAAGTGCAATTAAGCATGAAAAATGGCAGTCGATGGAGCTCAGATAATATTTTAAACAAAAAATTACATACATTAACTATTGTTACTCATGCTTTTGTTGAAAAGGTATGTATACTTCTATACTATATATATCTCTTCTATCTTTTTACTGAAACATTTTATTAATATTATATATGCAGATTTTGATAAAGTCAAAGAAAGCAGTTGGCATTCGATTTAAGAAATTGGGAAAAGTCATACATGCCTTAGCAAGAAAAGGAGTTATTTTGAGTGCTGGTGCAATTGGTAGTCCCAAATTGCTCATGCTGTCAGGAATTGGGCCTAAAGAACATCTAGAGCAAATGAATGTAAGTCATTCAAAATATTTAAACTGATTATGAGATCTGTATATTGTTAACCTCCCAATATTACATTTGCAATATAGATAAATGTGATAAATGATTTACCAGTGGGTCAGAATTTGGTAGATCATCTACTGACTGGTCTTGATTTGGTAACTCTTAATATTAGTTTGCCACTGAGTGTTACTACCATGCTCAACCCTGCATCAATGTTAAAATATTTCTTTTATGGCGAGGGTAAATATGAATGGTATAAGATTGTAACTATATATGGCATTTATATGCTCACCTGTTTGCATATTAACAATGTCAAATATTGTTTTTACTATTTTAGGACCATGGACCCACTCAGGGATAGAAGTGTTAGGAACATTCCACAGTTATGCAGCGAAAAATGAATCTGTACCAGATTTACAATTTATGATAATTCCAACTGGGGTATCAAAAGATCATGGTACTGTTTTGAAACAAGCCATGGGAATATCGGATAAGGTTTTATTTGCTTTTCTACATACAAAAATTCACACAGTTAGTAAAGTAACATATGCGGATATAGGCAAAATTGAAGTATACTTTTAGGTTTATGATGAGTATTTCAGCTCCTTAGCATCTCAGAGTACTGTTACAATTGCACCGGTTCTATTACATCCAAAAAGTACAGGCAAAGTGTATTTAAACTCTAATGACCCGTATGATTATCCTCAAATAGATCCAAAATATTTATCTAACGAAAGTGATGTTTCTACATTAATCGATGGTAAGAATACATTATTTTTTCTTGTAGTTGTATGTAGAAGTATTTATTTTCGCACACACATGTATGTGTATATACATATTTGACTGATAATAGAACAGAAATTTGTAGGCTTGAATTTTGTAAAAAAGCTTCTACAGACTGATGCCATGAAAACATTAGAAGCAACGCTATATAACAAAAAATTTCCTGGCTGTGAAGATAAGATATTCGATACGAGAGAATATTGGAAATGTTACATCCAGCATGTATCGTTAACATCCTACCATCCTGCGGGCACATGTCGAATGGGTGATGTTGTTGATGACAAATTCAGGTATTTTTGCATTATTGTTTACACTTATTCTCTTGGGACAATTTTAATTGTTTCTTGTCGTCATACATCTGTTCATATACTTCTTTATTTCCTTTCTATTATTCTTTACTGGTATGTGTTTCAGAGTATACAATATGACCAATCTTTATGTTGTTGATGCATCTGTCCTTCCAATTTTACCAAGCGGCAACATTAATGCTGCAGTTATTATGTTGGCAGAAAGAGCCATTCAAATGTTTAGACAAACCAAACGCAGATTACAAAACTCTTATAAATGCTATAAATCCCACCATGTTTGTTACGTGTTTAAGGTTTGTAAAAGTAGTTACAGTAAAATTCTTGTTAACTGATTGTATTAATTTAACTCATCTGCAAGTGACTGTATCTTTTTTCTTTCTACAAATTGCTATCAGCGAATAAAATATAATTATTTTTGCAGCACACTTCTTGCAATGCCTCAACAAACAAAAATAAATATGTATATTTATAACGAAGATTCATTACGGAACATATTGTGAAGTCTATCCATTTTTGGACGCTGATATTCATTTCGATTATTTAAACAACTATACCATGTGCAGTTAAATATTTTGTTATGTATTTGTTTATTTATTTAATGTTAAATGAGAAAGTTTGTAGTATAAATTCCCCTCCGCCAATAGAGCACATTAGTAGAAAAAACCATGTAAACTTATAATAATGTACAGTAGACTAATGTTTATTTAAACAGCTTGCATTTGATTATAACAAATTTATTTCCAAAAAAGCCTATAAAGCAAATTCACTTTTGAATGAACTGTTCGATAGCTTACAAAAAAAAACTATTAATGCCAAGTTTTAAACTTATATTTTAACTGTGGTCCACGTGAAGTTTGAAAATAAAGCATCAGGTTCAAGACCATAGCCATTGACCATTTGCTCTGAATATAGTGGATAATATCAAAGCTACATCTGGTAAATGGGCACACATTTCACACTGTTCAGTTTTTAATTAGAAAATCCATGCAGTATGAAAGCAAAAATAAAGAAAATATAAAAATTGCAACTTTGTTCTGAAACAATAGCAGATTTTGTATGTCATAGTTAACTTCACAAAAAAACATGTCGCTGATTGTTTCTTTGTGTATCAAAAGTTGCAAAGTTTTTTTATTTTTTCTTCACTGACCCTACAGTAGAAATACAAAGTTAAAACTTCATGCAAATTATCCTTTCTTTATAAGCTATCATATAATTAATTGGGAATAAAACTTGGCTTGGCATACTTTTGAAAAAAAAAAGGGCTAAACCCTTTAGAAAAATTTTGTACAATTTCAGATAGTCATAGCTTTGACAAATTTGTGATGCTTCAATTAAATTAATTTTACAAAATTTTATGAAGCATTGTAACATAATAGACTAAAAATAATTTGATCTACTATTCCTAGAATTGTTATGCCTTGAATAATCTCTAGAATGAGATGAACTGTATTTCCTTCTATAGGACCTATGATCATTTTTATAATCCCCATTGTTCCTGTCGTTATGATCACGATTGTAAGGATGGTTCCTCCGTGATCTCCTGTCATCATGAGAAGAATGATAGTCAAGATGATTGGAATAATTGTTACCACCTCGCAGTGCACTTATAGCTGCCATATCGGAAGACATTTCTGGTGATACATTCCCCAGCATCATTTCATGACCAAACTGTAATGCTTGATCCAAATGATGTGGTTGATCTATTTTTTCAATTTGTGATGCATCCAAAACATTTCTTCGTTTCATGTTAAGTGACCGACTAAATAAGATAGTTCCGTCAAACAAACTCTGAGCATAGGCAACTGATGCAGCATGCTTATAGGTAATGAAACCATATGGTTTTTGTTTCCCATCACGACCTTTTGGAATACAAACACGCTGTACTGGTCCGCCCTGGAATATAAATTTCAATGTTTTTATAATATTAATAATCACATTTATCTCCGCAAACCAAACATGAGGCACGAGACAATACGACCATAAGAATGTACTCTAAATATGTTGCAGAAATTAAGTATGTCGAGTGCAATTACTAACCTGTAAAAATAACTCATATAAAATGTCCTCTGTCACTTTTTCACTCAAATTTCCACACCAAAGCGTTCGAGCGTCTTCGTCCATTTTGTTCAATCACACCGATATCATATTATTCGTTTAAATTTATAACCACTCCCAAGAGCAGATTAATATATAAATAAAAAGTAGCATAGATTGTTGGGTTAATGATAATTACATTTAAACTGACCAAAGAACATTTGGCGGAAGAAATTAATTCATATTTTCATATGATTTGATGACAAAAGCAATTTATATTATCGCATTCTCAATGGTAATGGCAGCGTCCTGCATAATCATACTGGGTGCGACTTGGTGCGACTTAACTCTTCAACGTATTCTTACAAGTATTGCATATGAATAAATTTTAATACAGTAAAGTCAGTAGTTGTGTTATATACAAAATAAAAAACCCATATACTCTCATTGGCTATATCAGTCAATGTTAGAAATTCTATAAGCAGCACAGCAAAATGTATAATATAGTAATTAAAGTGAAAACTATATCTGTGCATACGTAAATGTGAAGTTACACATGGTAGCGTAATAAAGAATACAAATAAAAACTAATCTCATTATAGATCAGATATCAAGCGACTTATCGTTGGCCGACACACGCAGCCTCTACGTATTTTTTATTTTACTACCACGTTTGAATGAGAAAACCTAATTTTGAATGTAATTTATTAAATAAAGTAAATTTAGATATATTTCAATGCACATTGACATGGCAGAATCAAGTTGGAATATGAAGATTCAAGACGCATATATTTCGTCTTAGGAAGTAATATCATTAATTTTATTTTTAACGTTATATGTTAAGAGTTATTTGCGTTTCTTTGTTATGAAATGTAAATTCAGTGTACCATAGGCCATGAAAACCCATAGCCGTAGATTTGCTGAAGATCCCTAGTTTCTACTGAAGAGGACGCGACAGCCATAACAATATAGTTTAGAAAACAAACTGTAGATGGGGATGACTGTCATGCTTTGCAGTCCTATCCTTTTCTATATCCAATTTTCTTTGTGGTTGTGTAGTAGAAAAATTGGCGGCAACTAATTCAGCTGTGGAGAGTTGTTTAACAACATTGCTTCCGTCATCATTAGCGCATTTAATATTGACATTCATGTACAACTTAAGAAACAACATCGTTTGCACTAGATAAAGCATTTTCATAAAAGGGAATGTTTAAAAATTCGGAGGTTTTATGTGGTACGAGTATGGTATATACATATGTAGTAGAACCACAGTAGTTACAAAATTGATTCATTATTGCAGTTCCTTCTTCAAATGAGTACGACAACAGCCCAGTTTCCGATATTGAGCAAAATACGCCTCTCCCTGATTCTGTAGATAATATAAATTCTCCAATTACGCGTAAAAGGAAGTGGCATGAAAACAAAGACAACGACGACGTAACAGAAAGCATTACGTCTCCCGAAATTAAATATACCGGTAAACGATAATTATTAATTTTTAGCGTTGTCATATTGCTCATATAATTAATTAATAATATGAAGTATCAAAATTGTCTTCATTCTTTCTTCCACTGTTACATTGTTAAAGGTCCACCTGTACAATTCAAATTGATGAAAGACAGAGGGGAATTTGTAGTTGTCAAAGAAGAAATTTTATCATGGCAAAAAGATTGAAAAATTGTGATTATGAATTAAAAGAGATTTTAAGTTCAAGCTCTGATACAGAAACTGAACTCAGAAAAATTTCTCAAAGAGGGAAGACACGAAATAGGATTAGATCTTCTAAACGTTCAAGTAAAATTCAAAACACAAATGGGCCAGATTTGGAGGTGATAACAATTAGTAATTCATCTTCACCTGTAATAAATGAAGCTGATCTCCAAAAAGAACTAAAATCTTTGGAAACAAGGTTTGATGAAGAATCTGCAAAGGAAAATATCTCTTCGGAATTGGGGTGCAACGATCAGAATACACCACGGAAAACAAACAGGATAAGAAAAATGCCTGCAAGATACATGGACTGTGACATTACAAATTCTCCTAGACGACATGGATCAATAACATTGAGAAACAGGAGAACTATTAATTACAGTGAAAATGAATTATTTGATAAACATGAAAGAGTAAGCCCAAACAAAAAGGTACAAGAGGACAAAGAATGTTTTGATGATAAAACTCTTGATGGTTATGTAAGTGATACGTATAAATCTACCCCTGTCCGACTCAAAATTCAAGTAGACAAAGTATTGACTCCAAAAAGGAAGAAACAAAATGACATTGCAAGCACTGATAATGAAGAAAATAATAACCAATGGGTTTCGAGATTAAGTGAAGGTAAAACTACACTGAGGTTGAGTAGAACTGCGAAAGCTGCGGCTCTTAAGCATTCGAGTATAGAGAGTAAATCAGAATCATCAGCTATAGAAATTTCAAAAAATAGTGCATCATATGATAAGGAAAATGAACAAGTTCGCACGCGAAGAAAGCGCCAAACTGAGGAAATTGATATGTTAAAGGCTCAATTGACTGAAATCACAATAACAAAAATAGAAAAAAAAGAGCCCAAAACACCACACAAAAGAAGTCATTTGCAAGATCATAGTACCCCTAGCACATCAAGAAGTTTTGCATCACCAAAACTTTCAGCTGTTACACCATCTATGAAGCAACGGTCAACACTTCTAGTAAAACCACAAACACCTTTACAACAAGCCAGATCTAGATTACATGTGAGTGTAGTGCCTAAATCAATGCCATGCAGAGAAGAGGAATTTAATAACATTTTCAGTTTTTTGCAAGGAAAATTGAGAGATGGCAGTGGAGGGTACGTGGTGTGCTTTAAGAGTAGTATACAGCAACAAAATGATGCTATGTTATACTTGTAGGTGCATTTATATAAGTGGAGTACCAGGTACAGGCAAAACAGCAACAGTAAACGAAGCAGTACGTTGTTTAGAGAAGCTCCAATCAAAACAAGAAGTACCCTGTTTCAATTTCATTGCAATTAATGGTATGAAATTATCCGAACCACGGCAAGCTTATGTGGAAATTTACAAACAAATGTCTGGAAAATTAGTGACATGGGAAGTTGCATATAAAACACTTGACAAACAATTTAACAGTACCAATAGTAAAAAGGCAATGACATTAATACTTGTTGATGAGGTAATTAGAGAATTCATTTACTTGTAGCATGTTGTACCAACAGTATTTTGATATCTTTGTGTATCAACTCAGTTTCAACGTGTTTGCATTGTATTTTTATTATTTTTAAAGATATTTTGTTTATATAATTTATCTGATTTTTTTATTTATCGCAATAGCTCGATCTTTTATGCACTAAACGGCAAGACGTAGTCTACAATTTGTTAGATTGGCCAACAAAAGCTTCTGCACGATTACTGATAGTTACTATTGCCAACACTATGGATCTACCAGAACGAGTATTAATGGGTCGAGTTACATCGCGATTAGGCTTGACACGTGTAACGTTTCAACCGTACACTCACGTACAATTACAAGAAATAATTCTCTCTAGGCTTAAAAACGTTGACGCATTTAAAGGTCAAACTACACAACTGGTTGCACGGTAGGCACAGCTCAGATCAATGTAATGCATTTAGTAAAGTTTCTTTCATTACGTTGACTTCATTACGTTGACTTTTAATACTTGCCCACAATACCTTATGAGCAACTGTTTATTTACATACACAAAAACAATTCATGATACTAATTTAATTCGTTATGCCTTCTTTCCTTAGGAAAGTGGCTGCTGTTTCTGGCGATGCTCGTCGAGCATTGGATATATGCCGTCGCGCTGCAGAGATAGCTGAAAGTAACGGCAAGGAAGCAGTATCCATGAAGGAAGTCAACGATGCTTTAACGGAGATGGTTGCAGCGCCCAAAGTACAAGCTATCAAGCACTGTTCAGAAATTGAGCAGATATTCCTGCAAGCTGTATGTGCTGAAGTGGCGCGTATCGGTGTTGAAGAAGCAATCTTCAAAAATATCTACAACCAGTTTCAATCTATTTGTTCATTCAATGGTATGCAATCACTAATTAGAGTAAATTGCGATTGTTTATACAAATTATATAATTTTACTTATTTAAATGTTTGCATTTTTATACTTTTTGCAGGTATACCGGTTCCTACAATTACAGGAGCACTTAGCGTTTGTGCGAGACTCGGTGCATCCAGGCTGCTAATATGCGAACATTCGAAAGCTGATATATTTCAAAGGATTTTGCTTAATGTGTCATCAGATGACGTTCACTTTGCATTACAAGAAAAAACGATTGATTAAATTCTTTTCATACTCTCCTTCTATAGGCATTTCAATGTAACAATCGACAATAGCAACATATGTTTTGTTGCTCAAGAACGACTAATTCGTCGAAATAGTAACCAATTAAATATAATATTTGCGTATATAGTCTTCGGCTACAGCTATTTTAATATTTTCCTTAGCGTTATATATCCAATAACAAGTATATACAATATGACGGATTACACAACTGATTGCGTATACATAAGTTCGATTTTTTCTATTAATAAACCGCTGTCAGAATTATTTCTGTTAGTTTAGTAATATATATTTCTATCGACTAGTGTTTCATGTAGAATAAGACACTCGCGCATGAGAGAACTAATGATTAACAAGATCATGGATACTGAAAGCATTGAGGGACAGATTTTATCATTATATAATGCTGGAGAGTGGGAGAAAATTATAAGTTTGGCTAACTGCAATTATAAGTTCACAAACTGCAGAATCTGTTGGGTTTTGCCTACCAGAGAAGAGTTACAGTGGATAAGCAGTATAGTGAGGGAGCATAATCTGTCTGGTATCATAAGTGTAGGTAGTGGTTGCGGATTATTAGAATGGTTGCTTGAAAAATACTCAGGTACGTTATGATATCGTTAAATTGAACAAATCTACAGTATCCATAAGTATGATAAATATTTTATAATTTCATAAAAAAATATTCAAGGTTTAAATGTGACTGGTATTGAACTTGATGGATCTTGGTGGCTGAGTAAGTATGCCCCACCGACATTTTTACAGAACACCATTTACATTAATCCGAATAATATGACCGAAATTGATCTATCCGAGGAGTTCGCTCTTTTATTTTGTTACTTTAACAACGGCGCAGCATTTTGTGATTATGTTAACAATTATCGAGGCAAACTCATTATTGTTATCGGACCCGACGAAGGACAGAACCGTTCCACGGATCCGCTGCCTTTCGACAAGAAATTCGCACAACTTAATTGGAAACTTATCGATAAAAAACCAATTATGCATTCACAAGATTATGTGACTATCTATATTCGAAAGTACACCAGTGTGTTGATGGACAATTAATATTGGCATAACTTATAATTTATGTCCGTGAATAGAGTGTTTTGTGTTGTTACATAAATAAAACATTCCTATTAAATGTTGCAAGAATAATAGTAAATGATAATTATTTATTTATAACAGCTTATCATAAGCATATGATTCAATGCACAGCTAAAAAATAACCAATATGTGTAAAAAAAAAAATAACCACATAAAAAGGATTCAGACTGTGCCACCAAGTATATCATTTTTTTTTACACTGAGGAAAAAATAAGTAGAAAACAGATTTTATTATTACAATTTTATATATTCTTATAGCCTAAACTGATGAAAATGTAAACAAACATTTTTATATATTCAAACAATTTGATATAGCTGCTAAACGTGTCATATATTGACATAGTTGGACATTATGCTGTTTGCCATATTGCAAGGTTAAATATGCATTGTAGCCAAGTATGTACAGTAGATAAGTAACAGCATTATATTTAAGTTTCAAAGATAAGTGCTGACCAGTAAAAGTTCCTCTGTTATACAAAATATTGAGACAATAAAGATAAATTTGTAATAAATATATGCTATATAAGTGTGTGCGCGTTATTGGTAAGATAACTTCTAATTCCTATTAATAAATAATTTTCCATCAACTTTCATTAAAGTATTTTTTTTTTGTATTGGCAACACACGCATTGTGTTTGTTTCTCCTGCCAATAGGTTTCTCACTGTTGATAACTATGCTTCCTGCGGCATTAACCGTTCATAGTCTATTTTCAATACTTGGGACCGTTCTGTTTCATTATTGAGAAGGTTTTTATTTACGACATTATTATTTTGTGTGCTTAGTTTCCTATAATACCGTTGCGAACATAGCAAAATAGGCATAATGAAGGTTGGCTTGATTGTATACGGTGGTTGACACCACTGTCGTTGACTGTCATTGACACGTGGTATCAGGTGGTCGGATATCTTCGACTATTCTCGTCGTGACGACGAAAGACTGAAATTACTAGTTGCATTATCTGAGTAGCATTTTTACACCGAACTCTCTCGAGTTTCTGCGCAAATTACGTATTTTCAAGGGGCTCGGAATTGTGTAAATCCGACCTGCAAATGTAAGAACTCGGCGGGTCTTCGTACGACAGGCACGTACATTACTTTCAGGTTATTAATGTTTTATGTGTTATGTCGAGAGGGGTACTTTTTCGTCACATAACTCGATAGTGCGGAACTTTGTTTCAGTTACGCAAATGAATGTGTCATTGCGAAGGTTATGAGCTATCTTTGTGTCTGCACCGGTGAATAATTCATTCTTCATACCTAGTTAGATTGGAATAGGATATACAAACATTACCATAACAATGGACGTGTACTTATCATAATATCTTACATAAGGTGTCATGACATTTGTGATATCAAAATATGAGGGCAAAAGTCAATGTTACGGATGTAACTCAAATCCGTGCAATACGAAATGCCAATTTGTAGTTGCACGCTACCTAATTCGGACGTTATAGGTTACCAATCGAAAATCGTAATAAGTAATCGTGATATTTTCAAACGAATATAATGTTTATATGTGGAATATGTTCTTATAGAGCTTGATCACAGATAACACTACTAGTGCAAGAAGTGAAAGGTCTTATATCTCTTACTGCTTATTAATTCAATTTAAGTGGGTACAATTTATTCGTGATGCGCATCATAGACAGGTTTTGGTTCATTTTACACATAATTAAATATAATAAGGTGAGAATTTGTATGTTTACAGCTTAAGGCCTGACCAAAATATCAGCAAGCTATGTCACAGTACGAAGATGTCATTGTTGAGGATAAGGAAAATGAAGTTACAGTTGCAGAAGAACTGGGTATACGTCATAGAATACCATGGAGTGATCGGGTACTGTTGAACAGTGAAATTCCTGGACTACATGAGGTTAAAGAACTATTAGAAGATGACGATGCTAGTTGCTTGGCTGAAGAGGAGGATGGCGTCGGATGTCCTTTGCCGTCCACTCCCGAAGATGACCACCTTTTGGATTGTGAGGTATGTTTATCTATATATGTATCTCCCACTTATAAATTTATGCTAGAAATACATATGTGCATAATTTCTGTCAAAAACAGATGACTGAAGTGTTAAAAGCAGGAGTACTAAGCGACGAAATTGATCTTGGTGCCTTGGCCCATAATGCTGCAGAGCAGGCTGAGGAGTTTGTTCGTAAGGTATACAGATAAGTGTAATTTGCATATACAGATGTTTTATAATTTTCTGTTTCCTCTGCAAAAAAATTATAATTCCTTTTCTAATCTTATTTATAAAAACTAATAATAAGCTTTATTCATACAACTCATGGCGGATGTAAATTTACTGAAAATCAATACACTCTGTTTACATCACATATATAGTTAAAACAGCATTTGTGTAAGGATTTCATCTTGAGTCAAAGTTTGAATCAAATAATAATTTTCAAATTTCTCACTTAGATCAAACACAGGATATTTAGTGAGATTTTGTTATGTTGTGTCAATGATAAAATAGAAAAGTTAATAATTAACATGTTGTCTATTGTTCGAAGGTATGGGAAGCATCATGGAAGCAATGTCATTTTAGAAACCTGCCAAGGTGGTTACAGGACAATGATTTTTTGCATGCCGGTCATAGACCTCCGCTACCATCATTTTATGCTTGCTTTAAAAGTATTTTTCGAATTCATACAGAAACTGGAAATATATGGACACATCTACTTGGTAAGTTGTTTTAGTATGTGCTGTATCATATCTATCGAAAAGTCAATGTCATTACATCCATTACATAGAACTGAAAATTCACATATATACGAATATGATTTTCATATTGTTGTTATCATTCTACAATAATATGCGTGCAATCATTCTGTTTCACAGGTTGTGTTGCCTTTATTGGCATAGCTATCTTTTTCCTGACCCAGCCACCAATAGAAATTCAATTGGAAGAGAAGCTGGTCTTTGGTATATTCTTTGCTGGTGCTATAATCTGTCTAGGAATGTCATTCGCCTTTCACACGGTCCACTGCCACAGCGAATGTGTCGGAAAACTATTTTCCAAGTTAGATTATTGTGGAATAGCTATGCTCATAATGGGCAGTTTTGTACCATGGCTTTATTACGGTTTCTATTGCGACTATCAGCCGAAGCTAATTTATTTATCAGTAGTGGTTGTACTCGGAATAACAAGCATAGTCGTTTCGCTCTGGGAAAGATTCGGTGAACCAAATTATAGACCTTTAAGGGCTGGTGTTTTCATGGGATTCGGTCTTAGCGGGGTAAGTTTGTGTTTATACGTCATATAATTGGGTCGTTTGTCATTATTAAAATATAACTCCACCACAGGTTATACCAGCTGTCCACTATGCTATTGCTGAGGGTTGGTTCAAGGCAATTAGTCAGGCGTCCCTCGGTTGGTTAATATTAATGGGATGTTTGTACATCTTAGGTGCAATGTTTTATGCGTTAAGAGTACCTGAAAGATTTTTCCCTGGGAAATTTGACATTTGGGTAAGTCTATTGCATTATTTTCTTTTACTCTTGTTTCTGTTGACAACATTATTGTAAAGTTTATCAAATGTTTGCGTCAGTAGATCAATTTATATTTCTTAAGCTCTGGCATAATTGTTTCATTATTTTCTTTGGGTTTAAACTCCACTCCAATAATTTGCACTTTTTAAATCAGTTTCAGAGTCATCAAATCTTCCACGTATTAGTTATTGCTGCCGCCTTTGTACATTATCACGGAATAACAGAGATGGCTATGCATAGAATGACTGTAGGCGACTGCGCCAATCCGTCGCAGGTGATAGCATTTTAAAAATGCATAAGAGATGTGCATAATGTTGTTGGATATCATCTCATTGCATAATTTCAAAGAGACTTATAGGATTCCTAAATCTTGTATACACGAATAGAAATTAACACGAAACATGAGAAAAAAAGAAAGGGGGAAGAAAAGATAAACTTGCTACAGGAGGTTTCTTTAAAATATCAGAGGCAACCAGTTGAACTATAGATTTAATTGAAACGTAAAGGACAGTAAAATATATAATGATAAATTGTCAACATTTTTACAAGAATATCATTATCATGTAACTAAAGAAATCCGCTTTTTAACGAACCATGAAGGGAATAACATACGTGTTTTTGAAATTACCTGGGAGCTGATCTGAAATGTATTTTTCAGCAAATTTTTTTGTTTGTCTCATGTAAATAAAAAAAGCGAGAAAAAATATTATCACTGTCTTCACGGAATTATTCGGAGAAATAAATGTGCAATGTTTAGAAAAAAAGTCCTGTATCAATATTGTTTGTAAGACTGTATCTCGAATGTTTAAAGGATGTCTTGATTTGGATATACTGCTAAACTTTCAAAGGTGTGTTCGTGGCATATTAACATAACTGTGCAACGTAAATGTCTATTCAATGTAGATAACACCAACTATGTTGATTAAGCCTCAGAAATGAAGTCTCAGAAGCAAGGTGAATACTTGTGATTATTTACTACTTTAACTCATCCACTAGATAAATAATGTTAAGTACGTTATGTTCCCAACACCAAAATTATATTAGTGCTATGAGTAATATTTAATGTCACTAGCTGAATTGTTAAGTTTAAATAGTCCATAGGTTCAACGTCAGGGCGACGGATAATATTTTCAGTGATACATCTTTGCGCATTCAAATATTTTACGAGGCCTTTCGAGGGAATAAAGAGAAAAAAAAACTTAAGAACCAACGTAACCGCATATAGAGCAAACGGCAACGAATGAAAAATGCTTAGTTAATTAAGATTTAGGAACCAATTATAAATTGCAAGTGATTTTATAGCGTAAGCACTATGAAAATTGTAATATATTTTCCTCACGGTCATTGTTAAGGTAACCGGACAAAAAAAAATATTTTTTTCCATAGTTATGAGGAAAAAAGGAAATATAATGTACGTCGTTTAGTTTTCTCGCTGATTTATCTCACTCTCTAATATCACGGTGTGAACGATATTTATTTTGAATTGCATATTTGTCGTAGCTTGAGCACCTTGTTTTAAGGATTTATAATATCGATTGACAGATTCGTATTACTTGCTCTTAGCAAGAACGGGTAATGCGTTAATGTGCAAAGTGTAACCGTCTATCTCTACTTTAAACTACTACCTTCCATAACAGAAAGCTGTACATACATATTATCACCATACGATTCTGTCAGTCTTCAAAAAAGAAAAGTAAAAGAAAAAAAAAATGTTCAAATTTATTTTCCATTACTATTAAAATGTCTAGTACTTAGAAAGAATGTTGTTAAACTTTTTACACAAATCTGAATATTATTGATAAATTAATAAAGAAACGAGTGATACGTTTCCTACGATAACCACGTCTTATTGCATATCACGAGGTAATCACGTTCATATTATATCTTAAAACTAAACCATATCGAATGACTAATCATTTGTTGTCATTGAATCTGTTTAATATGAAGTTGCATACAAGAGTATGAGAGAGACCGTATGGATTTTTGTATTAACTTTTTATGTTTCTTCCTTGAGTACATATACATATATCTATATCGTCTCATATACATATATATAGTGAGAGATACGACGCTTGGTATAAGCTGGCATAAGCGCTCCAAACGTGACTAGGGGAAAACTATAGTAATGTCTCTGTCAAGTGTACACATACACGCAAGGTCATACACAGAGAAGCTCTCCTCTGCGGCGATTTGTTTTAATCAATGAAAGTGGATGTACAGACATATCTGCACACATTCTTTGCATATGTGTGAAAACTGTGTTCAATGAATAACTGCAATTCCTGCGAATGAACAGTATACACAGTGATACACGCCGCGACACTGTACAACGATGTGATCATGCTATAAACCAAGTGTCAAATTGCTGAATTTACGAAATGATAAGTTGCTAATCGGTTGGCGACGTTCAATAACTACTGCTGGGCAATACCGCTGAAACGATCTTTTTATCTGACATTTCATTAGTTATGCCAGTATCGCATTACGATTGCCTACGATGTTGATAATATAACCTTACGGGGATACAGGATTACATCAACGTGTGAAGTCTCTGTTGATGATGCATCGGGCAAATGGATAACGACGATAATTAGAAGTAGAGGAGGCTAAAATCGGGGATAAATTATAAGGAATCTGCACAAAACCAAAATTTATTGGCAGCTTACAGGAAGAATAACTAACTAAAATCAGACTTTACAATCATTTTGTAATCAATTTTTCTCTTGTCTTCATGTACGTCAATAATTGTTGATTACTATTTGCATTAGGCAAGGATGTTTGTCCTGTCAGTATCTATAAATATTCTCATTAAAAGAATTGGGGCTAACGTTTCTTAGTTTGCTACGGTTACTACAAATGTTATTCTGTCAAACACAGTATACTGACTTATAGGCAAAGTAAACATGGCAAGTACTAGTTCAGTTTTAACAACTGTACTGCAGAATGATCTGGAAGGTAGTTCATCTCATATGCCAAACATATTATATAACAATGTGTCTGAAATATATGTAGAACTTTCGGAGCAAAATGAAAACAGCCAACAAGTATGGAACTTGTCAAAGACGACTGTAGCTTCATTGCCAGAAAAGTTGCAAATTCCATTTAATGTATCAAGTACTACTGTATATACAACGACCACGTCTAACTCTTTTGACGAATTTGGTCCGCCAGAAGGAGTAGAATATATTTTTGTACCGCTTGGTGTAGTGGTTTTCGTCATAATACTATCTGCTGTGGTATGGGTAGTGATATCACTTTAACAACTGACAAATCATTTCTTATAAATATTAATTTTCTTTTATCACTTCTATCTTTTGTTTGTCTGACATTTTTGTTTATCATCAGTTTTTTTTTGTTTATGTAGTAATAGTGAAGTAATGTGACTATAAAATAAATTAGCAACATACCTATATTTCTTAATTTCCATTACATACATTATTATTCTTTAGTTTTATTTTTTTGATTATCTATTATTATCATTTACATTCATTTGATGTTCACAATACTAATAGTGGTATTTTTAAAGGTACTGATTGTGTCAAGAAAGCGAAAGTTAGAAAAATTAAGACATAGACTCATGCCCATGTATAATTTTGATCCCGGTGAAGAAGAAGACGATGATTGGGAAACTGAACTATTGGATGAACTAGACCATCAAAGAAGAGTCAGTATATTACTTTAACATATCTAGAGCATAGCAAGAAATAATAAAATTTAACTTTACAGCAAGGTTATCAAACAATGGACATAGAAGAAAATGCAGAGTTATTTAGTACACACTGACAAAAGTATTCATATTAATGCTACACTGGCTATGTTTCTTTGTGCATTCCCTGCAGCTAGCCAAACCATTATTTCTGTTCGTTAAAATGAATCATGACAGTATTATTAATACTATATAGCAGTATTCTTTTTTAAAAGAAATAATTGATGCGTCAAGGAGGCTTGTAAATATTTTTCTGTAGATATACCTCAGAAAATTTGTAGATTTTATAAAAAGACTTAAGAAACTATGTGCATGTATTTTTAAGTATTGTTGAACTACAGTTCAAAACATATAGTATTCTTTTCAACATGAATTATTCTGCTAAAGTTGCCAGAAAATATACAACCTTTTGAACATTGTTACAGTAGTAGAATTTAAACAAGTTATTTGTTAGATGTGCATGACTGATTCAATAGAATGTTCAATTTCGATAATATTAAGAAACCGTCTGATTATTTGGAAGGACGATAAATACAGCGAATTTTATTCCAATTTCTAGATGGAATAACCAACAAAATTTGTATGGAAAAAACGCAGAACGTATGATATACGTATTCTTACTAATAGAGCAAAGACAAAATTAATAAGAGTACTTTGTGTATTTATTTACTTCAATACAAATTTGACATTCACACATATACTTGTCCCAAAAACGACGCTAATACTCACTTGTCCGTATTTAATTATGAAGTAAGAATATTTCCTGCATTTATTGCATACAAGAAGTATTCTACAATTTCTATTTCTTACAATATTAGAACAGTGTGAAGTTTTTGGCTTCCTGAATTGTAATATGAGTAAATAGGAGCACAGGAGGTAGTAAGAACGTGATGCAGCAATATACGATACAGTACGTTTCAAATATAAATATATATAAAAAAAAGTTTGCAGACTATTCTTACAAATTTAAATTTATCATACAAAATGTGAATCTTAAGAACCAGTCTTCGTTTGTGGGAATATTTATAATTTTTCCCCTGAAGCTTAAATGTAATAATCATCCCATAATAAATGCTCAAACAAACTTTTGATTGTAAAGAAACAGAAGACGAAAAAGGGGTCAAAACACCTTCACGCTTATTCATTTTTCTGAAAATGTGTATTCGCAGTTACCAATAATAATTCACAGACATATGTAACTGCTACTGCACTTTTAGTAATCATAAAAAATAATTTCTCATCTTAAGAAATTCACTTCTGCAATGTTGTTGATCACATACATAGTAAAAAAGCAAACTGGAAAATTGTATAGTAAAAAGCAAACTTAAATGACGAGGGGGTTTTGATAATAAGTCTTCGAGTGTCAAAGAATAAGCCAGACAATTCAGTTCATTTTGTTCAATTCTCTTCCTCCTCCTCTTCCTCTTCTTGTTCGTCCTCATCTTCACCAGTGCTTTCTGGTTTCTCTTCTACTTTTTTTGGTCTACCACGTCCCCGACCTGAAGGAGTCGTACCCTTTGGCGGTCCTTGCTATAAAAGAAAAAAATGAAAAGAAATAAAATATATATACATATGTCTAATAACAAGTAACGGCAAAGATTTTTTAATTGCCATCAACGTACCTTTTTCTTGTGAGAGCCTTTAGGTCGACCTCTACCTTTTTTAACAGGCCCCGGAGGTGCATCATCCTCATTATCAGATTTTGCAGCACGCACTGCATTGTTTTTGTCTACTGCTGGCCTTCCTCGTTTTTTGGGTTCTTTAACAGGGGTTTTATCTACTTTTGCTGGTCTACCCCTCTTTTTCTTCTGTTCCTCAACCACAGGCGAATTATCGTCGGACATTTTCGATAACCTCCGTCACTGTGTAAATAAAGCAACAATTCCACTTTTTTTTCTTTCCTCCATAATTTCGAACAGTGTGACAAAAAATATTGAGAGCAGGTGGCATTAGAAAGCGATCGTTTTCATTCAAATTGCGCTTGTTTTTTCTTTGAAACAGGTTCTTCATATGTACAAAGCAATATAAAGCAAAGACATTGAAAGAAAACGTAAGTGCTAATGTAAAGTTAAAAAAAACAAAGGATAGGGTAGCGAATACTCGAAGCTCTCTAAACGCAATCGATCTTCAGAAGCAACGTGCAAGTATCTTATGCCTGTTTTGAAAAGAAAGAAATATAAATGTTACGGTCAAGAGCGTGCGAGAAAAGGCAGCACAAAAAGTAGGAAAACGTACAACTATTTAAGAATAAGAGGAAACTACGCGCCTTCAGCAAGATAAATATTCACTCGATGGGCTTAGACGCAATTACGATACATTCTAACGCGGCTTTCAGCTGTCGTTAATTGACAACTCGGATGAACCGGCGAACACCCGTTCACTTTCCAATACTGTTCCGTATCTGCAGCATAAACAAAATCTCATTACCACGCTCGCAACGTAACGACCAGTATTAAATCCGAAACGCGGCACAACTATTCGCCTGCACGTGCGAAAACAAACCCCGTTTCAGTGCCACGCGAGGGAATTCCTTACGAAATTTCCGCGCCCGCCATTTTCAAAATTCCGAAAAGGACGCTATCCTTTCGCAGCGGCAACGGACAACGAACGTGCCCCCGATAAATGGAGGGAACGCGCAGGAACGAAATGATCGATATCGCTCGTAATTTTTCACGCCGCCAGAAGCGATAGATTTTAGGAAACGAGGGTCCGACATCGTCGAAAATAGACCGAGAGCGAGGGAAAATATACGTATGATCGCAAACATACGTATACTGACGCCGGATCTCCGTATTATCGAAGTATAATGTTATGACGCTATGACGCCATGATTCCATGACGCTAGGTCCACCGAGCGACAGTATCATGGACGAAGTGCGAGCGTCGGTCCCGACGCGTAGCAGGCTTCGCGTCTATCATCGATCATCGTTCGCGCCTCGCAAAGCGTCACGCGAAGGACGGTCAATTGAAAGATAGCCTGGCGATTGAACCCCGGGGGGGTAACTAACCGAGCCGGTGCTGGCGGCACTCGCCGCAACCGACCTCGTCTCGTCTCGTCACCGTCCCGTTTCGCACGGATTCCGGACGAGGCGATTGTTTCGATCCGCCGAATCCCGTCCGTCGCCAACGCGGTGGACCACGCGCCACTCTCCGCCTGCCCATTGCCGCCTCCATGCCGCCTTCATGCCGCCTTTTTGCCGCTTTCGCCGCCCGAACACCGCCGACCGGATTTACCGCCCGATTTATCGCCCGCCACTTCGGCCGGCACCGCTTTGCCGCCCGATTTACCCGTACACTCACCGAGCCACTCGCGCACCAGGGATTAAAAGAATCGCTCTTCGCCGACCGCCTACGAGGGGGACTCTTTTATCGCCTCTGTCGTCCTGACGCGGAATTCGGCCGGTTTCGGCCGCGACGCGATGGAGAAAACACGCGGCGACACACGACCGTTGAAAACGGACAGTCAGCGGCGGCGGCAGACAGGCAGGCTGGCAGCATCCAGCAAGTAGCGACAGCGGTAGGCTATGTCGCGGCGTCCCCTCAGGCTTACCTTGATACACTCGCCTCGCGCCGAATAAAACGAAAGCTATCGCGCGGCGTCCTACCGATAACGCGCTCTGCCAATACCGTATATCGTTGTGGCGTGTGGCCGCCGAGATGATGCTATGTGCGCACTCGGCGTACACAATAGGCGCCTCGTAACGTAAGGATGCACCGGGGGCGTTTTTGCACGTGAAGTTATTGACACACACACACGCGTACACAGGCGCGGGTAAGATGGTCAGAGAGAGAGAGAGAGGCGGTGAAAGAGTATGAGAGAGCGAGAGAGAGAAAGCACAGAGGGATAGAAGAGAAGAACAGCGAGGAAGAGAGACATTTGTTCCCTCCTACTTTCTCTCACCCCGTCGACGTCGCACTGTTAAGGCTTACCTCCGCTTGATCGTATATCACTCGGATTTTTTTTTCCCAGACTTATAAGCTCCGTGAATGAACGAACGACGATGACGAGGACCAGGACGACGACGATGACGGCGACGGAGACAGGCTCAACTCATCCGAATATCACTGCGCGAATAGCGAGACGCGACTGACCGTGGCGATGCACGGTGCTCCGATTCGCTGAGCGCCCTAAGAAACCCTCTGCCGATATGACGCGGTCACGAGTTCCCGCCAAAATGCCTTAAAATCATTGTTAGGCCCGATGCGATCAAGGCAGATCAAGACGAACGTCGAACGATTTGGCAAAAAATCGGAAAAATATTACGCCGCCGATCGATGACAAAGGACGCTTTTCAAGGGGCGCCCTTGTCGTGGAAAAATAATATTCAATTATTCAATGTCATTTACCGCGGACGTAGTCCTTGTAATGGCGGATGCGTTGCATTTATTTTCTGGCGAACCTGCGCGACTATTTCTCCCCGATTAATAGGAAATTCGTTGCAGCTCGCCTTATGGGAATTGTAAAAATGTTCTGGACCGTTCGCTGTATTTTTAGCGTCTAAGGTGTCGGTGTTCGATGAATGAGCGACAGGAAGTTATTGATTTGAATTGCTTGAGCCGTTATCGATTTTCAAATATTGATGGATTCACAGGGACTTGGGTACGGCGGATATACTTCCTTTTCCCTTTGGGAATTAATTGTATGGGCATTATCGGCGAAGGATGTATGGTTGTAATATAGGTGATATGGTGTACAACGTAGTAACCAATTTGCATCATCGTTTGGTTTTATATAATGACGTAAATACATGTGCGTACCATATGACAGGAAAGCTATAACACGTTACGTGTGTAGGTGTTTAGTAAACTGCAATTTATTATCATATTGCCAGTGTGTGCGTTTTTTTCAGTTTCATTTTTTTTGTACATGTATCACTTGGCATAATTTAAACGTCAACGCTCAATACGTACAAATCGATTTTTCTATAACTTGGAATACTCTTGGCTCTTATTTCAAACTAAGTACTTTAATTAGATTTATTTACAAAACAAACCGCAGTCTTTATTCATTAGCTAAATTTTGTTGCAACGTAGAAAAAAATATTCTATGTTCATTGTTCATTTCTATGTTCGTAAATTAAACCGGTTAATGACATCTGGACAAATAGTTAAATTAATATTTAAAAAATTAGTAGATGGCGGTATATGTAATGAAGTCACGCATGAAGTTATCTACGGTTTTTGAACCTACAATTAGCTACAGTTATCTATCAGTGCGTGTTTTCTGAATGTGTAAATGGAATATGCAAAAAAGCTGACAGAAACTATCGCGTTTCCTTGGCGATTTTATGGTGCAATGGAACATTGGTTTATTTAAGAATGTAATACTACAATGGCAACTTATAAACAGAATGATACAGGACGAAGATCAAAAATAGGGTTAGGCCTTGTAGCTGCGACAGGTTCGTTCTAAATAGTTATTCACTGTAATTAATGTTTTTTATCATATGTTGAAAACATTATTAGTTTTTACACCTCTCAATATTAGGTGGCATTGGAATAGCAATTAGCATAGTGTGTATCCCTTTTGTCAGTCCGGCGTTTCGTAAGATATGCTTGCCTTATGTGCCAGCCACAAATCAGCAAGTTTCGAATATTTTACAAGCCTTGAAAGGATGTTCCGGATCGTTAATAGATCTTGGTAGTGGAGATGGACGTGTAGTAAGTCACAAATAGGATTGCCTCTTCTGCAGATAGTGTACTGCTACTGAACTTTGCAATTTTTTATTATAGAAATTTGAGTAATATTCAATTTCACAGAGTGTGTTTATAGCCATGTAGTAAAAAGATTATTTGAACTTTTTTATTATTTAGTTAATTGTTTTGTATATAATCATAATTAGTTAAGATAATTATATTTCTATACAGGTTCTTGCAGCAGCAAAGGTCGGATTCAAAGCACACGGTATAGAATTAAACCCATGGTTGGTTTGGTACTCCAAATTTAAAGCTGCATTTAGTGGCTATTCGAGAAACACAGCATTTCTAAGACAAGATTTATGGAAATGTAATCTGAAAAACTATGATTACGTTGTAATATTTGGGGTAGAACAAATGGTATATTTTTTATTGCATTCAACAGTTTTTAATTCATAAAGTTTCCTGTTTTTGGTAATATGTTTTATTGTCCACATGTTTTACAGATGGAGGACTTAGAAAAGAAGTTTGCTACAGAGCTCAGCCAAGATTCCACAATTATTGCCTGTAGATTCCCACTTCCAAATGCACATGTGCACTCGTCTGTTGGGAATGGTGTTGATACAGTGTGGATTTATAAAAATGTACATAATCTTAGGTAGAGTAAAATAACTTAAGAATGTATAAAATATTGATTCTTGCGAATCAACTTAATAGAGTAACAATAGAGAGTTTTGAGCAAACATGAACAAGTTTAACACTTTTTGTATATACAAGGTGAATTACGTGTTAGGTATTTATAAAAAGTTATTTTCGTAGCAAATGATTTCTTACAAGTATGTGATACATATGTATAGTGCACACAAATGTCTGCTTGTACAAAGATTAGATAATATTTCGAAATATAGTCTGTACAGAAAAACTGCCAGGTAATGTTACCATTTGTGGATACAATAAATATGTACAAGTTCTTAAAACGTCAAATTAATGTATAGATCATTGTAATGAAACAATTTGGCACTTTTGTATAAACATAAATGTAAGACAAACGCATATAATTCTATGATACAACACTATGACCTTATATCAAATTTAGTCTTTTAGAAGGTCTTGCTGTTATGAGCAAATACCATTATTGTTTACAAAAGAATTCTTGTTCACGGTGACCACTGAAAAAGTATGACGCTTATCAAATTCACCGCTCTGATGAGTATCATGTAGAAATATTTACCTAAAATGGTAATAGTTAACCAGTTCTGTTTGTTTCAAAACGGTCAATAAAAATTAGTCTCTTTGCACGTTTGTTTGTAGAGCAAGCAAACTGTGTAATATCGTGGCATCTGTTTTCAATGATCACTGATTAAGAATTGGGCTATGAGATTCAGGCATCCGATCAATGGTATACACAAGTGCAAAACTAAAGAAACGATTGTCAGTCGATTTTGTTTCTTTAAAACTGCCAGATGCAATAAGCTCGGCAGTGTAAAAACGTAAACTAACCCACTGAGTGCACCAGTGTAACGTATAATCGTTCCGATACGCGGTACAAACGCAGCAAATAAAATACATATCGATACCACAGCCAAATTGATAATGAGCGTCCAGCTTCTTGTGGACACTACTTTACATATCGATGACAGTAATTGAATACGCAGCATGTACGCGAGTAATGGATACACTGTGAATAACTGGAATAACAGAACTATCCTGGCACCAACTGTTAGTGCATCCCATTTTTGGAAATTATTCAGCAAATTCTGTAAAAAAGAAATGTACTTTGAAAACTAAAAACCTTCGACTTACACACACTGTAAGAACTTAGTAGTAAAGTACATTTTAAATTAAATGATTAGAGTATAAAATATAATATTTTAGTATGCAATAATACTTACATCTTCAATGCATGACTTAGGAAGAGGAAAACATATGTAGAAAACTGCGCCTACAAGCACATACGTAATTGTAACGAGGATATATGCTATTGTCAGATCTCTACCCTGCAAACACAAATCCGTAAGCAAAACGAAATTTACTACAGTAAATGAGAAGAACAACCAATTGAAATTGCACACTTACGTTTTTACTTTGATCGCGATTGCTTTGCATTATGGTGATTATGATATTGTGAATGAAAAATGATAAGGCTAGCATGCCAGAAAGTGCAGGAAATGTTGGTCTTAGAACCCAACTCACTTCCCATTCTGTCTTGTCCATATTAATACCCCAAGATGCCGATTTAACAATTACAAAAATTATTAAATAAATGATTGATGCAGTTCCTACAAAGTGTAAAGAATTTGAATTTACATTTTGCATATGAAACGCAATGCACTGGTTAAGTGCTTCTACAGAGTATAAAGTACTTACCTAATGAATTGAACTTTGTAAAAAATGTTGTACTATTAAAGTTTAAGAGAGGAAATATTAAAAGGGCAAGAAAGACAGGCACTGTTCTATTTATATCCCAGCTAGGTCCTAGTACATCATATGTTCGTTCAAACGAAGCAATTGTGTTATTATTACTGTCAAATTCCTGTTTTGGGCATAACACTGTGAACATGAAAATATTATGTTAGAGAAAGAGAGAAGTATTAAAGTGTTCGATAATACTGTGCTGAAAAAGTGATTTGTATACCTTCTGCAGTATTTGAATCATTTGTAGAAACAGTTCTTGGAACATTTGCTATATTGTCTAGTGAGAAGGAAAAATAATTTTTTACTTCCATTACTCTATGACATATAACAGGTAAAATCAAAGTTCATACCATAGAAAAAATTGACGGAATTATATAGAAAATTCGACATTAAAACCCAGTATGCTATAGTTGCTCCCAATAACACAGTGATACTAAAAATTCTCGCACTGGTCTCAGCCAATTTGTTAAGGTATATTCTACTCAATTGTATCACTTCTACCTTTTCGCATCCACCTTAAAAAACATATATTTTTTTTTATTATGTTTTTGTAAAATGTAATTCTGTAGTAACAAAATTGTCAGTCGGCTTACTACATATGCACGTGTTATACATTTCGGTGTGCAATGAAGACCGATGTATGAACTAAGTATATATTCAAGTTTTTCATAACAGCTTACCGTAATATCGATGGACGAATAGCAAACGATAAGCCGTATATAAACATAAACCGCTCATTGCTAATATGAGGATCATGCCAGGAATAAACCCTGCCATTGCAATACCCCATGGCATCGTCAACAACGATGATCCTAGTATCGTGTTCCATACCGAAAATCTGAGAAGCAAGGAGCAAATAAAAAAGCCAATTAAATACTTTGTCTTATCGTCCACGGCACTGTTTTGGTCTTATTGCTCGTTTAAGCATTATTTATTGGCCTCAGACCGGCTGATATTATAGGCCGATCGTTTTATCTCGGCACCAGCTGCATTAAAGAAGACAAATTTGTTTCAAAATATCGTATGACTTCGATTTGTTGTACTGCCAAAACAATAATGCTAACGAGCTTCATTTTGTCATTAATTAAAGTGCCGAACATTGATGTAACTCGATGGCTTTGCGCATGTAATCACAATGAGTTGCATTGTGTGTAACAAGTTTTAAAAATACGTATAATCTTCGCGGTGTTTTCTAAAATATATGCAATCTGTAATTACGATGAGGCGACACGCATAACAAATTATTGCCTCCTTTCGTTGAGACTAAATATGCATTGTTCGCAAACAGCATAGGACGTTTCTCGTTGTATCAGCTCGATTTATATAAGCATTGTCGTCCCGTACCATTGATACTGTTCTAGATCCGTGACTAAATATAGTTATTACGACGAGATAATCCGTCGCCAATGTCGTCCCTTCCTGTATCACTGCTGAACTGATGACATAATTCATTAATTATCGCAAACGTGTAATTATTAATTACCATACCCATTACATCCTACCCCGTACTTCGCTTATCCCCGATGATAAGGTCGATTACATTAAAGCGGGCCAGAATAAGGATACATCTATCCCTATCTATTTTGCGTGAGTCAGACGTATTGTCTTTTACGACTCGTATTACGATAAACACGAGAATCGAGTAACTCAACACCCCGCGCATTCTTCATGACTCGAAGCGACGAAAATTATTCCGCAATGACGCGGATCCGCCTCTCGCGTTAATCGTAAAGTCAGGTAACGGAGTCAAGGTATACAGGATTATTTTGCGCCCCAATACGAATTCTCCCTTTGTTCAACTGTGAGGAATCAGGCTGCGATCGGGACGATTGCTGAACCGGCGCAGAAGCGTCGAGAAAAAGTGTGCAAAAATGGATAAATAAGAGTACAACCCGGCCGAAAGGCATCGGGATGCAGTGTAGAGCTACGGGCATCGACCTTTCGGATGGCAGTAGTCTGTTGCCTGGGCAACAGACGGAGCACTAACCCCTTCGATATGGTCATAGGACGGCGGGTGCAGACACCATTGCCCCGATGGTGATCAAAGGACGTGTGTCACACACCGGCCGTAGACGGTTGTTGTCGGCTCGCCGCATTCGCGATCCTACCGCGGTCGCGACCTAAGAAGTGGCACGCTCGGTGTCGAGGATCGTTTGCCGAAAGTCCAAATTCGTGAATTTCGGCATCTTCGCCCAAGGAATCGACCGGGATTACGCGCTGGCTTCGCGGAGGCCCGAAGCGTGTGCTCCCGTGCGAACGGAAGCCCGATCATGGACAGAAGCCAGCGGAGCTCGCCTGCTCTCTCGCCGTGGGAACGAAAATTCGCGACCACGTTCAACGAACGTTCGCGTCTAAACTCGGCGTGCCGACCGCCGACGCAATTATTTCGACAGCGATGATTGTCGGGCGAGCGGAGGCCGATCGTTGACCGTTCGACTGACTAATTAACGGCCTGCCTCATTTTTTTTCTCTCTCTCCATCTCTCTCACTCTGTTCACGTCTCTCCTTTCTTTTCATTTCTTTTACGTTCGGGTACATTTTTTTTTTTCCTGTACTTCGGTGGTGCGACGAAACGGAACAATTCAAAATGTTGCAACGGTAAGCTTCACTTTGTTTTCTTTTTGTGAGTGTATCGAGACGCACGTTGCGCCGTGCATTGTTTGCACTCTCCTTGTTTGCATGCCAGGTTTAATCAGTCAATGCAATTTAAGTTAAAGGGCATATCAGCATAAACAAGTAGACCTCTGATAATTGTGCTAATCGATATCATTGATTTATGAGAGAAAAACACGCTGAAATGTTATAACTACTTAAGTGACACATCAACATTGTGCATGAAGTGGAAATAAAAAAATAGTTTCTGATGCAAGTTACATTCCCTATTGCCATCATTCGTATGCTGATGATAAGACTGTCTCATGATAGATAAAAAAGAGGAAAATGGAAACACTGGCACGTTCTGAGTTCTACTTAGGTTCAAATCAGTTCAATATTGTAATTATATATAACTTTGTAAGACAAGTTATATTTATCGCTGGTTCTCAATTAGTGCTTTCATTGATAATGATATAATTTATTCTCATTTCGGTAAAGAAAAAATATTTGATATGTCTTTCACACAGATCTACTCATAATGTAATTAATCTGAGTATACAACATTTGTTATATATTAGATTACTTACATTAATACAAATTGCTACTTACATAGTTACTAAGGAACTTTGTTTTGACTTGGTACTGATGAGTGGACTCTGCTCAGAATTTTGTTCTAATGGAAATGATCCTGGTAAAAATGGTGTGGTAAATTCTTTTACTGTAGGTTGCATGGTATTAGTATCATATTTTTCATTTACCAACATCTAAATAGAACACAAAAAAGTAAAATTACATACAGAAATCGACAACATTATACACATTTGTTTAACAGTTAGATATTTCTGATACAAAACATGTATAAGTCTCATCCGTTAATTGCTCGTACTCTATATTATTCTATGTAATACCTCTATGATTGAAAACTTGGTTCTTACCATGTCTATGTTACGGACTTCATAACATTTATCACTCATTGTTGTTAAAGTACAAGACCGATTTGACGATGGAGATATAATCAAATCATTATCTTGTATCAAAGGTGGTAATCTCTTTGGAATTACAGTTACAGTAGAATTATAACTACCAGTGCTGGCACTGCCATATCTGAAACACGCACATTATAGCAGATAATAATATATTTTATTACAACATTTTTAAGCCTTTTGTTGCTATTTTATTTTACCTGGAACAATTTTCTCCAGGATTTGAATCCATATCACTAGTCTCAGAGTCATGAAACATAACAGGTTCATTACTGGCATGAGACCCGGAGGATAGTACAGGTCCTCCTTCGGATTCACTGTCTTGATGAGTCGCACTACTGTTCCAACCATTCTGTGTCTTATACATGTTTACTCAAAAATTTTGAACTTCAATAAGATGTATCACAATCTCATATTAAATTATACAACACTTTTGTATGTTACGCTCCTTTTGCATGATCTGGTTTTCTTTGATACAAATCCTGCTTGACATTTGTTAATGAAAATCACTCTATCACAGCAATGCACATGACTTGTCCAACTGTTTCACTTGTTCTTCCTGATTCTCCTATCTTTAATTACTTTCACTGAGAGTCATTCTCTTTAATACATTACTATTAACAAATGTATTAAGCGTGATTGTGTCATTCCACTGCATGTCAATTGCTAAATGCTCCAATGATAAAGTCTTATGGAAAACTGGATTCTGGTCAACTTCGTATCTGCTTGTAAGCCCGCGAACTTATATCGGGCATCCTTGACATAACACGCTCCCCTCTCCGACTCATCTTGGGACCAATGTAGTGCTGACAATTACTAATCATTGGTCGTGCACATATCCGTATTTTTTTTCCATTTCTACAGAGCACACTATATACGGGGTTCGCCTATCTCTACCGGCATTTCTATGATACCAAAAATTCGAACCCTTTCTCGTGACGCTATATAGAATTAACGTCAGCCAGATATTCCTTATCGCGCGCAGTTGCAACAGAATCTACGTCCTTTTGTAATTTCTATATTATCCGACTTTCAATCACTTTCCAAGTGTTATATTTGACAAGCATTCATATATCTGACTAACTATTTGTGCAAATAATGTTATTCCATTTGAAAAATGTACTCTATGTCATTATACTTTGAGTCTATTTTTTCTGAACCGTTTTTACTAATTTCGTTTAGTGTAAAGCACATAAATACTTGCGAAATAATTGCGTACGTGACAAAGTGTACTTTGTTTTATCCTCTGTGAAATAAGAAAAAAAAATTGTATTAGGGAATGTTTAAACTGAATTTCATTTTGTCTGTATGTATTCGTTTATATTTTCTTCATTAATTACTTCATATTCATATAAAAATGTAAGATCTAGTTTGTATTAAAAGTTGTTAGGCTTCCATTATTTTCGCAAAAGCCATTATACTACTGTCGCTAAATTTATCTTTCATCAACGATGCATGAGTATCCGTGCATATTTTAAAATGTTTCTTCGAATTCATGGTGAAACAAGGTAGCGTCTCTTACGTGAGTACAAAGTACGCTTTGTTCTAATTACCTCTTACGAGCATTATTTTGCTCGTCATTCAATGAGATAAGGATTTTTTTATCTAACATTCGCAAATCTTGTGCTGCCTCTTCGTATGAACATCAAGCGAAAAGTGTAACAGTTGGCATGCCAATTTTATGACTCTTGCTTCACTCTTACTGTTGGAATGAAATCGCACAGTATGGTTTTCGTGTCAGATCGCATTGAAGGATTCACTGACATTAAAAATAATCATCATGCAGATGACTGCTTCTTGGCTGGTCTATCTTGTCCCGGGGCTCGAGCGAACTAGAAAAGTTTATGTTTAGCAAAAATGACAATCAAGATTAATAGGCTCCTTGCCATAACAAAAAATAATTAGATCTATTCCAATGAAATAATATACGTTCCGTTTCCGCAAATCCTACCACGGCATGAACGTTATACTGCAATTAGTTTCAACTTAGAATATTGCAGCGCGCGCGTCTATTTTTCAAATGCATGATTAGTGTCAGCGCGTCCGATGTTTTTCGCTTTGTTGATATATATATCACGCGCGAGTTTTCAAGATGGTTGACCCGTGCCCTTGAATGTCATTGGCAGGCAAAGATCAGTCTGCTAGTAGACGGCAGCAAAGTGTTGTAAGAGAGTCGTTCCCGTTCTAATTTTCGGCAGTGTCCGCGGCTCAAACAAACATCTTTATCTCGTTTTCAGTTGCATTGACGTAGATTGAAGCAGACGAAGCATGTCCGCTGTTGTAATAAGCTCGATAGTGGAAACAAAAGTTTACGAGGGGCAAAAGCCGGGTACATCCGGCCTTCGAAAAGCGGTCCGGGTATTTCAGCAGGAACATTATACAGAAAACTTTATTCAAGCTATTCTCGAGGCTCTCGGAGAAAAGGTTGTAGGATGCACATTGGTAACCGGCGGCGATGGACGATATTACGGCAAAGATGTCATTCGAAAAATTATTAGAATTGCCGCCGCCAACGGGGTATGTTCATATATCAATATCAAGATCGATTTCAATCGATAACGTTGTGCTCCGTTGCATCTTTTTATCATTTCCATATTTCAAAAAGGTGAATTCACCAAAGCGATGGAAATTTTAAACATTTCTTTAAACAGACGTATATTATGTAATAATAAGAGATAGTGTGTTGAGCAATAATTATCTTGCTTATGATTTTGCTTATGCTAATAATTTTTTAATTTTTTATGCACAGAATTTTTATTTTTGGTATTGCATTAAAATTTGACACTGTTCTCTTATACAGAATGTGTAATAATCAGAAATTTACTATTATTAAAATACAAAAAATTCTTTGAAGGTGAGAAGATTAATTGTTGGGCAAAATGGCATACTTTCAACGCCTGCTGTATCCACCATAATCCGGAAGTATCAGACCCTAGGAGGAATTGTTTTAACAGCGTCCCACAATCCTGGTGGACCCGACGCTGACTTTGGTATTAAATTCAACTGTGAGAATGGTGGGCCTGCTCCAGATGCAGTAACCAATAAAATATATGAAATTACAAAATTGCTCAAGAATTATAAAATTACATCTGAGGTACAGATAGATATTGATAAAATACAAAGCACAACTATTGAAGTAGATGGGAAACCATTTACGGTTGACATTATAGATTCTGTGAATGATTACGTCGACTTTATGAAAGAAATATTTGATTTTGAAAGTATTAAGAAGTTACTTCAAGGAAGTTCTGATAAACCAGCATTTAAAATCCTTATAAACGGAATGAATGGAGGTAAATATCATTATTGTGCGCAAACATCTAAAGACAAGTATTCAATATACATTGAAAAATCTTGTGGTCTTTATATTAGAAACAAATCGTATAAAATCAACTTTCTGATTTTCAGTTACTGGCCCATATATAAGGCGTATATTTAGACAAGAATTGGGTGTTGATGAGTCAAATACTGTAAACACGATACCGTTGGAAGATTTTGGCGGTCTCCATCCCGATCCAAACTTAACGTATGCCGCCGATTTGGTTAATGACATGAAGAATGGGCCGTTCGATTTTGGTGCCGCGTTTGACGGTGATGGTGATAGAAATATGGTATACAAAAGTTCAAATAAATGTTTTGTGCATGTAAATTCTTTTCTATTGTTGCAATGGATTTCTAATTGTTTTCAAATCTAACTGTTACAGATACTGGGGAAAAAAGCATTTTTTGTAACACCATCTGATTCATTGGCTGTATTAGCTGCTAACTTGTCAGTAATACCCTACTTTCAAAAGAATGGTGTTAAAGGATATGCCAGATCCATGCCAACAGCTGCAGCCGTAGATAGAGTGGCAGCCAAGAAAGGAGTCGAATTTTTTGAAGTGCCTACAGGGTGGAAGTATTTTGGTGTGTTTCATTTAATATCACTCTTTTTGTCAAATACACATATTTGTTTGAGGATAAGTATTATTGTTCATTTATTGTAGGTAACTTAATGGATGCTGGACGTCTGTCACTCTGTGGAGAAGAAAGTTTTGGCACTGGGTCTAATCATATTCGCGAGAAAGATGGAATTTGGGCATGTCTGGCATGGCTCAATGTTATAGCTGCACTTGGCAAATCTGTTGAAGACATTCTGACGGAGCACTGGAAAGTTTATGGAAGGAATTTCTTTACAAGGTATGTCTATATACGCATTTAATTATTGTCCCCAGTCACATTTTATTTCTGACATAACACAAAACCTCTTTAAGATACGACTACGAAAACTGTGATTCTGAGAGTGCTACCAAAATGATGCAGCACGTCGAGACAACGATTCAAGGAGCTGGATTCGTTGGAACAAAATTACGCCATGAGAACAAAGAGTACGTTGTTAAACTTGCAGATAACTATGCGTATGTCGATCCTGTCGATGGAAGTCAAGCTACAAAACAGGTAAATCATCGGAGTACAATATTTATCGCGAATAGATATGACACTCTTATATTCATTTTTGTTCTTTACTGTGATAGGGATTAAGGATTTTGTTTGAAGATGGATCACGTATAATATATCGCCTATCCGGCACAGGAAGTTCTGGAGCTACCATTCGTTTGTACATTGATAGTTACGAGGATGATCCATCCGTTTTTAACAGAGACGCACAGGAGGTTTTAAAACCATTAGTTAATATTGCATTAGAGTTAAGTAAACTTCGTGAGCATACCGGTCGCGATGCGCCGACCGTGATAACGTAGATGGAAAACAATTTCAATCATATTGAGGGGTTCCATTGTGGCCAGAATAGTTCCACTTATCACAAAAGATGCTGTTATACCATGAAACTGATAAAGACATAATATTTAATTGTCATCACAAATATATTCATGTCCGCTGCTGTTGTCTTATAAAACGGAGTATTAACTGTTGGTAACTGTCTCTTCCAGTTGATAGGCAACTGACATTGTTTGAAAATCAATAATACAAACGTTATTCGATACACATTTTCCATTTTTACAATGTTTTATACACGTATTCGCACCGGCGATAGATTCGAGTTTTTACTTTATACATATTTTGGTAAAAATAAGATTGTTACTTACAGAATGAAAAATTTTGGAAATCCGATAGCCAATCAGTTCTTACAAAAAAGTATACAATATAACTTGGTACTTTTCATTTCTGTGATATTGCTTCTATGAAATATAATGTAGTTGACCATTAGCATACCTGGTATAACTCAAATATCTAAATTTTTGAGATTCATACTTTGGTGTGACAAAAGTGGAAATAACGAACGTATAAACTCTTTGAAATATTCTACCTATATTAAGGTGTGTCGTTTAGAATAATATCAGATTGTGATGCATTGATCAATGACAAGACACAATGCATTCACTAGTTACATTTGTTCGCCAATTGCTTAGCGTGAAACCGACATAGGGTTAACTTATTTTTACGGAACAAAGATTGTTCGATCTAAAAACGACACTAAGGTTCGGTTCATCAAAAAAAGCTGGACTTGAAATTTGAATTCCATGCGCTATAAACTGAAACAGATTGATTAAATTGAGACTCATACGACGCTATTCCTCACGTTTTTATTATTCGCAGTAAGTATGCGATTTCAAGTCCGTGAAAACGATGAATTGCAGTTATTGAATTATTAATATGTGATACACAATTATGAAGGACAAATGTGGTGTTACGGTTGTTGCTCGTTCTGTTATTTTACAAAAGATGTATAGTCTTAAAGGAAAAGTAGAGGCAGGAACATAGTACAACTAGATGTCAAGAATCTTATCACGTGCATATTCGTATGTGAAGGTATGGTTTGAAAAAGTAATAATTTTATGAATAACTGTGGAAAATATCAAAACATTTAATCCTCTAACACCGATGAAGCCAAACATTTTTAAATTCTGTGGACTGAATCACATATGTAGTACGTTTCTTCGATATAAGATCGTATTAACAATTGCTGAAAAATATATTACAAAAAGAATTTGCAGATACAATCATACGGCGATTTACAGTTTTAATGAGAACTGATAAAATCGTACGCATGCTTTTCTTTATTTTATGATAAAGATACCCACAAACGTTGGAGGATTAAATCAATATGCATGCGCATATTTAATTATTTATCGGGTGTAATGCATTCGCTGTATTTATCCACACGTTTTTATTTCTCCTTTGAATTATGCGCTATTAAGTTTTTACTTTACGTTTTCTGTAATATTACTGTAATTACGTTTCGACAAACTAACATAAAATGTTTCTTTCTCGTCTATTGTGCGTTCGATGGGGATTGTCTCGTTATAATGTTGTAGATTACAAAAGCATAAGGGAGAAATACGGATATATAAGGTTGTGTAAGTAATTCAATAAGAAGCACGTGTAGGATGGGACGTGAAACAGAATTTGATTTTCGCCATGATCAAACGAATCTCGGAGGAATCATAAATATAATAACGTAGGTCGGAAATGTGTATAATGAAAGTACTTAGCTTATAACGTTATCTAGTGGTGAAGCACATTCGCGTTGTTTAGATGCGTAATGTGTCGTCTTGGGAATCGGAAAAATGTATAAAGTAGGGAGTGTATGCCTCGATAGAATATTCAAGGCAATTATGCGCGATATAAACTGCAACGTTTGTAGACGATATATTTGCACGACTAACGTATTTAAAAGCTTATTACATCTATTCGATATCAGTTTAAAGTGTGTTATATTCGAGGAAAAAATTGTTTATTTCGTACCGAGTACGTTTTGACGGGAACGCGTTTGCTATGTATGCCTGCCAATTTAATTCATAATGTAGAATATATTGAAAAAAAGCGTGTACAGACGGAGGTAGAAAAGTGGACGAAATTTGTTGATGCTTGGGACACTGAATGTATCGAATGTATTACATGAAAATGATCGCAAGATTGGCACTGCAACGTATACATAGAGAAACATATGCATTTACTGGAGATAAACAGAAACAATTAATTTCAGGTCCACTCACATTACGTATCAAAACAGTTTCAGATTGCCGCAACGAATGCAATCGGTTATTCCAGTTACGCGGTTATTATTCGTTTGACATTACATCATACCGGGTATAAGACTTGCTTATATCCTTGTCACGATTTTTGAATCAAGCAGGTTGAATCCACCTTTACTGATCCAATTGGTATCTAGAAAATATTAGTATGCGCAACATACTAAGGGGATGTCTCTGCATACTGAGATATGCTAAAAAAAATATCTATAAATTCAGTCATTGACAACGCAGGAATGTATTTGCCTGCTGTGTCTAAACTGTGTATTATGTTTCAAGTGTAAGGTCGATGCTATGATATTCTTTTGCCACATGTCTGAGCGATTCCGCAAGGAAGTATTGTATATAGTCGAAGATGACGTTGATGAAGGAGAAGAGGGTACTTAGGGACCTGAGCCGACACGTGCTCCCATTCGATTCTCTTCGCGTCATAAACAACTGTCCATGACAAAGTTAAAATAAACATGGAAACTGTTTGTGACGTTGAGCAATTTGTAATGCGGTAGCAGTGTCATAGTGACCAGCCATGACTGCCGATTTTACTATAAAGAAAAAAACATTAACATATATAACATTTGTATCATAATAAATACTATTTATCGTTGTAAGCATGAGTGAATAGTTATATATGAAGCATGTGATTTTAGATTCATTGGCATCTTCAGGGAATATTGTGTTTTTTATGTAACGCAAATTATTTACATGTTTGGAACATTCTTGAATGTTCATGGTATTGTGTATGAAACAGAATTAATCAGTTTTTTCTCTGATTTCCAGCGAATTTCTTCCATACACATTTATATTTGATTATAAGATGAAATTATATTCTAGAAAACATTGATAAGTTTGTGAGCAACAACCGTATCAAACGACGTCACAGAATCAAACTATTCCGTTGATGGAACATTAGTTTTATCAGAGGACATAACAAAAATACTGTTACAATTCTTTACATTAAATTTATAATATCACTTTCAATGTATCTTTCAAACAATTTGTTTGTACAAGTTCGAAATCTTATATACTTCTACGGGGTGGACGATGTATGACCGAACTTTAGCCTTAGGTTTTGTTTCCTGCGCTCAAGGATATTAATAAGTAAATTGTCCAACACCTTTCCAACCCAAAAGGTGTAAGTGAGTCCACTATTGAAATAAATATATACATTATTATATTCGCTATGGAACCATTGTAAAAAAACTTTGTTTGCATAATGCAGAAAATAAACTCCATCCTTAACACTAATAGGGTTTTGCAATGAAAAGTTTTCTATATTCTTAAGTAATATGTTTTATTGATCTATTTTTAGATCATGTCAAAATCATCTCTCTGCAACAGAAAAGCAATACAAAGAATCAAGGCAATATACTTAAAACAGTAATCTAATGATAAAATAATGAAAAGTATAATAAATATTACTTACAGCATCATTATACTCTAGTACATGTTTCTTGATCGCAGATGCATCTACCCATGTAATAAAGTCTTCCAAATTCCTGGAACGATTAGGTGATGTAACATCAAAATATCAATAAATGTTGATTCCTTCAAAATATTTGTCATACAAGTAATTAACTACTGCATACCTTGTAACTAAGAATGCTGGATCTTTTACAACTTCAGCTCCAACTCTAACATGTCCCTGTTCTATGAATTTTGTAGCTATTTTAATGGATGGGCTCATTTTGTTACGCATCATAACAACTGGTAATCTTCTTCTGCAGAATGAACTCGCAGTTACACTCTGTGACAATTGCAGATCTGATTTGTTTGGTATAAGACCCATTATATACAACTTCTCTAACAAAAGTGCACTTTGTTCTATCCTAAATGGGTGATTTGCATCCATTTCTGTTATCTTCTTAGCCACTTCACGAATAAATTTGGCTAATTTATTATACCTGTAAAAGGACTTGCTTATTAATATACAAAAGCTTTTAAAAGAGTATTCTTGATTGAAGGACTATCAAATACTTGGTAAACAATCAATATTTTTATTTTGTGTCAACATGGATTTGCCACCATTATTTTTTCCAATAAGCATATAAATCAATCTTACTTATTATAATCATCTCTCTTCTGTATTCTGAATTTTTGTAAGATTTTCACCACATGCAAATTATTATCGGCTGGCCAGCATATAAAGTCAACTTTCTTAAGCAACTTTTGCTCATGATATTTTAGCTTCCGAACCATATTTGTAATGAGTTGATTAAACCAGGGTTATATTAATATCTACAATGTTTTATAATGTCAATTGCAAAGAAAATGTAAACTGATATCAGTTCGGCATCGAGCATGTAGCAATACACAATGTTATTGTGACTTAAAGGTTATTGAAGAACATGCAGACAATCATGTGTCAGCTAACTTTGGCTGTTGAAATTAGAGGTCGCTAGTGTTACTGTGATAACTATATCGATGTGTGACAGTTAATTCGGTATAAAGCAGTATAAAGTCAAACTATGTTAATCATCAAAGAATCTATCGGTCTGTTGTTTGGGACAAGCTAAATTGTTACAAAAAAATGTCCCACCAGAATGTGGAGTAAGGACTAGTCAATTTTCAAAATCCCTTCATAAACAATATAGAGGGCGTTTTTAAATAAGAAATTCTTCAACTAGAAAAGTAAACATCAGCTGTTCTGTAAAATGTGTATATGCATATAAAAATATATTTGGAAAGGCGATATTAAGAGACATTTAAAAATACTTAATGCGCTTTATTAAATATGTTACACTCTGTTCACAGTATAAAAGTATTTAGTCAATCAATCAATGAAATAAAATTTTAAACTTAGCATTCCTGTACATGTGAACAATGACAGACGAAAGGAATTTTCGTTCTTCATATTATGAGAAGGTAATTTATAAGTAAATGTTATCTGAGATAGTCTCATTGTTAGATCTAAATATTAGTGTTGCACATGTAATGTAATAAAATGTACATATAGCGAGTTGATAATATTTTAATTACTCTATGAATATGAATATACTAATGCCATGTTTATAATACAAATAGGTGGGATTTCGTAGTGTTGAAGAAAAAAAATCATTGGAGATATTACTAAAAGAACAGCCATTTGACAAAGTTAAACTGAAGCAATTTTGTCTTCGGTTCACAGTGCCTGCTATGTACAGAAATTTATTATGGAAAATTTTGCTCAATGTTATACCTGTTCATGTAGAAAGTCATAAGTTTATAATGATGCAGCGTAAAGCAGAATTTGAAGATTTGCAAAAAGCTCTGAAAGTGACAAAAATTATGGATGACTACACCAAACCACATCAAGTTTTTCTCACAATGTGGCTATTACGTACTAGAAGAGCAAAACTTGATATCAGCACACAACTAGAGTTGCCATTGCATAGGTTCATACATTCTTTAATAAAGTATTATACACAATTAGTTCCCTTGTCATGCATATAAACAGTATATTCTTTTTTATTTTCTTATGTCAAATATAGGTAAACAGGAAAAAGTTCTTCTGTTTAATGTCTTGTTTACATCTCTATAGGTCTATGAGTAAAATGTCTGAAAGCTTGTGGCACATTGTAGACACAGATAGTGAACAAGATAAATTTGTTCATACATATTGGATATTATGCGGCTTTCTAGATCAAGTTCAAAAATTCCAAAAAGATGTGGGCAGGTTGCAGGAGTGTACATGCACATTATTGGAGAGAGAAGATCCTGATTTATATAAACATCTTGTTAAAATAGAAGCACTGCACAGTCTTCCATTTGACTTATGGTTTTACTCTTGCTTTGCAGGAACAATATGCAATGGATCTATACCTAAGTATGATGCTGTACTGTCCTCATATTGAAGTTTTAACATAAAACAGTACAAATAAATTATATATCTATATGTATTATAGGATATGGGATAAAATAGCTGTTGGAGCATACAAAATATTAGTATTTGTGGCAGTAGTGACACTAACTACGTTAAGGCGTATTTTGTTAAGATGTGAGACCATCGACAATGCATTAGATGCCATTAGCCATGTAAGAGTATATATGGTTTTGGATATCATTGATTTCTCTTTTTTTGATCAAAAAGTGTATGTTTTGTAAATCAAAATTCCTTTTAGATAACCGAGGAAACATCGGAGGTAATTGTTAATAAAGCAATAGAGTCGTGGCAGCAAAGTGGTTCGACGTTGACATCTATTTCTCAAAATACATTGGTGCAAAATATATAACAAGGAAGATAATGTTATATAACGATCGCACTGTGCAGAGTGAAAATTTTATAAATATAACAATAACGAAAAATTCCAGTGCCGTCATTCTTATGAAACGCAGCATTGTTTATCTTAAAAATAATCATTTTTTTATTAGCGTATCCTTCATACATTTTACATATACAAGTACTTAACTTATTTAAAAGTTAAGTCTTAATCTAAGCTTTATTTATACTTAATACTATGTTCTTTTTCCTTTGCTTTATAATGTGTGTATAATACAGTAGTGTAATATATATATACGGTGGTGGAGGAGAGTATATATTGCTACACAGTTTTTTAGAAGATAACAGAACAAAGATAAATCATTTGAAACTGGGCTGTTTGGATATAGCATTCTCCAAGAAATCCACTGCGATTTACTGATTACACACTAATCGTTAGAATTTTTCGTTATCGTGACAAAATATTTAATATCTATGCTATTATCTCATGAACATCAGCTTGATTTCGAGACTGAGCCCTAAATTCATATAGCAGTATGTGCTTAAAGCGTGGCAAGTAGGGAATTACTCTGACATGAAAGCACCAACTCGTTGAAACTGAAATTAAATATTCACAAAGCTGATGCTCCAACTAGTTCAATTTACTGCAATTCTTTCGAATTAGTTTGCAGGTTTCGATTGACATAGGAAGTGCATTGCAGGCAATAAAACTAACATTCGAAATACAAAATTTCTGGCAAAAAAGCAGATTTTTGGAGAAAGTTGAGATCATAAAAGAAATGTTCTATATAATATCATCTCCCTTATACGAAATGATGAATGTGCGATCCAATATATTAGGGAAATTTACACCAGAATGATATCAAAATCTCATAACGGAGCGATAATTCACGTTCATTTATAAAGTGTGAAATGTAAGTCTTCTTGTATAATGTATGCATTGAGTATTTCCATCGTAAAACTGAAAGTTGAAAAGGTACTTAAGATAGATTTGCACATCCATTAGTTTTTGCTATAAGGGAACGATATGTGCACATGTTTATGTTTTTAAATGAAATCTATTGTTCTCTTATCTGCACTTGTTACAGATTTCAATTAAATTTGTTGTTTCCCTATTCGATCTTTGGTTTTAATGGAAACTGAGCGTCCTATGCACTGTTCTGTCGCTCTTTCTCTCACTCACTCTCACTCGATTAATATCGAATATCAACAACTCAGTAGACGACTTGGCAAGATGAAATGATTATTTCAACAATGTTATGATTCCGAAATGAGGTGGACAAGTGTTAAGCTACGTTTATCCTGTTGTAAATATAACTTTGGGAATGATTGTATGTACAGAATCTTTAACTTAATGTTCAATTATATTAGCCTGACTTAGCTAATCTTACATTGAGCGAATGTGTAAAATTTAACAATTTAACGTACGTATGACGCAACTGTATATAGCCAGTGAAAACATTAAGATTTTGTCATGTGACGGAAGGCGAATGAATTTGCAGCATCGTAGAATAGGAATGCACAGATAGTCTACCCTACCATTGTATCTCGTTTAAACGTCAATGACACGAATTATAACGTGCACAATATAACATCATGAAAAACATCTCTGTCCCAAGATCAATGATCACGACACATACATCCTTCTCTTCGTTGAAATTTTCTTTGCACGTAGCACACTGCCGTACGATAATGAAATTGCATATAATACAAGTAATTCTGTTCTACATTAAGAGGCCGTCCTGTTCACGCTGTCTTTCTCCATATCTTAATTCTTCGGAACAAACATTTTGTGCAAAGAAACGATCTCGCATCCCTTTTATTAGCTTGCTAAGTTGTCGGAGGTGGTACGTACTTCTAACAATCAGAAAAAGTAATTAAAAATTCATTGCTACACAGAACTATCTAATTCACAGAACTTCAACAGTTTCTACATTCATGCCACTCACTTCTTATTTATTCCAAACATACGGTTAACACAAAAATCATGTGTACGTTTTAAGGCAGAAAAAAATGTATGAAAAAATGTTTCTTGTCATCTATTACGGTACTCAGTTGCCGTTTTAAAAGAATACTATTGGGGACTTTATGGCATAATACATTAGACTATAAACTTAAAATACGTTGCTAATGCGGAAATAAATTCATTCCTAGTTAACGTTCGCGTAACGCGTTTATGATTAAGAGCGCGATAGGAAAAAGAAAATGCTAGGTGAAAGAAGTTCATCGAGCTATAAGATTTTCTTTCTAGTAAAAATACTGACTGCAACATATCCTCAGCAAGTTGTTGTGCTGTCGGCTAGCAGCTTAGTGCAGTAGGCGTTGTCAGTTTTAAGATTGCAATTGCCTAATACGGTATGGCTTGATGCATCATTAAAAGAAAAATATCACTCTAATTGCATTTGCCGTTCTGTTTTTTTTCTCCCTGCATTTTAAATATAACAAAAACACTGTTCCAACTATGGTATTTTCTCGACTTGGAGATCAACCCACATGTCACTGTACAAGCACTGCTTGTGAAAATCTTGTCACAACCTAAATATCAAGTTGATTTGTAGTCCTACAATCAAGCTTAGTCTCTCATTTTATATGATATAATACAATATAGACAACTTCTATGATAGTTTTGTTTTAAATAGATGCACTTCTCACCGGTGACCACATCACTGGTTAAAGATAGAGTTTCATTGTATTACAATGGTATGCATCTTCCACCTGTGTCCTGGTTCCTCGAAAAATTTCATGCTGGCTATAGAGCAGCGGAATTGCAATTATCAACTAACGGTGATAACGGGCCGACTTTTCCTCTGCCACTACCCAGTCTGTCAGGTTCATAGTGTACATCTAGCGACAGACCTGAAATGTATGTAATGTTTAGCTCATGCTTTTCAAATTCTCTTCATGCAACATTGAACTCTGAATTACGCTAAAGCATTGCCTTAATGTGATCCTAAATATGCACATTGAATTTATGTAAGATTATTTGCGACTTCTAAAATGTAGTTGACCCAATGTTTCGACGTTAATTATGAACAGAAGCATCGATACAAATTATCTCAAGGGCAATAGTTTCAACTTAAGTACTGCATGTAAATTATCGACGCTTCAATAATGCGACTACATACTACGTACAGCAATTTGAATGAAAACATTTGGGCGATCTGATACCGTGAAAGACACATGTATGTGTAAAAGCACATCAATAACATTTTTTAGCAATGTGTTAAGCCTGACGCACGGCAGCCTGCAAATAACCGTGACTTAAAGTATATGGATCATAATTAAGATTTTCCTTCAATGCAGGTCTTTCGTTGAACAATGTTTTGTTCCGACATTTACAAATACTGTACAAAACCCACCACCAAAAACGTGTCTTGGACTGTATTTGGTAACCTGTAACGTACATTTCTGATATGCGTATTTACCGGAGGGCCTCCGGGAGGTGGATGGATGATGTAATGGGCCAGCTGTCATTGTGTTTGATTCAGGAATAAATGCAGCCACTAGCAGAGCGCAAATCACCAACAATGCACCAAATACGAATGGTGGCCCTGGCACAAGCTGAAAATATGTTTTTTGTTTGAGTAAAATGCGTACTTTGAAAGTTCCTTAATCCTTAATTGATTTGTTTGCTAGAAACGATAATAATAAAACGTCGAGTGTAAAATTATCACCAAATTGCTTTCGCGTCGAATTATCACGTGCCAACGAATACTGATTCAAAAGGATTGTTAGGAAATTTGCTATGTCAGTAGATATCTATTTACTTATCTGTATAATTTACATACAATGAAATATCTACCATCTCTCTGTACATAGCTACCTGTGGCATAATATCAAGATGTTGTGTGGCAGTTCCCGTTTTATTATTTTCATCCAAAAGTGATGGTTTCAGTGGTAGGGATGGCGTGTCATCATTGAGATCAACATGAAAAAGATAGAAGATGACTCCAAACATCGCAGGCCCAAGTCCATTGCAAAGACCCCGCATTCCAGTTACCATGCCCTGTACCAGGCCCTGTTTATCGGCATCAGAATGCATGGAGACAAATGCAGAAATTGCAGGATATGTGATACTTGACACAGAGGCAAGAACTCCAGCTGCCCACATCATCCTTGAAATATCAACGTATAACCAACATTAATAGTTTTAGTAAATGGTAACCATATACATAACTTATCTAATTTGTAATATGTGCAATATGAAAGTATGCTGATTATTAGATCGGAAACAGTAGACTTTGTAATTATTCCGTTCCCTCGTTAATATTACTCTAAGATAATAAAAAGTACCTTACCATGTTTGTGAGCCAAACCCATACCACATGAGTTGTAACATCTCAAATAAAAGGCCCAGCATTATGGTATGTTTACTACCAAGTGTTCTCATTAGAGGCCCTAATACGATCTGAGCTCCTACACTTAAAATTCCAATCACAGCAATAAATACTGCTACCATAGCAGCAGAAAAACCCATAGCCAATTTTAGATAAACGAAAATACAGCTATATTGTCCCGCTTCAGGAAGATAGCTCAGGAACACAGTAACACACAGCATTAAGATAGTGTGATCTTTGCCAACCTGAAGTATTAATGAGGTATGGAGTGAATACAAAATGTTGGTGAGCAACAATATATATGTGTGCAAGGAAACTTACTTTTCCTAAAGCAGCAAAGGGATCGGCTTGTTCCCATGAAATGGGTGCTGGCGGACGAGCTTTTTCAGGCAAGCTTTCAGGTACAGCTACTAATATGAAAAAAACATCTAACACCGCAATAGCAGTCGCTAACGCAACCGCAAGATTTTCACCATAGGTCGTCATGGTATAAGATCCTAGAGCTGGGCTTATCACCATACTTGCTGCAAAAGTTGCAGATACCTAGCAAAAATATACTCATTAGAATAATTAATGTACTGTATCTTAAAAATTAATATATTTGATCTGTATTGACTATCATTATCTTTTTGTAAGTAATTATTATCAGGGATAATAAACATACAACTAACAATTATAAATTTTAACGTACCAAGCCATATGCCAAGGACCTTTGATTTTCTTCTGTGACATCAGCAACATATGCAAATACTACAGAAAATGTACAGGCAAAGACTCCACTGATAGAGATCATAGCAAAAAACCACCATGTGTTTATGCTCATTAAAGGAATCGGTGCACAGGTGAATGCCACTGTGATAAGAAGGAAAAATTTTCGACCCCATACATCAGATAGCGCACCAATTAATGGTGCAGAAAGAAATGATAAAATTCCTTTGATGCCCATTATTAAACCATTCATGAGGAAAGTATGATCCGGAAATGTTTCGTTCAGTACAGCAATGATGGGCATAGTCAGTAAACCCCATGCAAAGAATTCCAAGAATATTACAACCAGGGCATGATAAACGCTTGCCTCCCCAACACCGGAACTCTGAAAAAGAGTAATGAATTGTTGTACAATTAATTGATTTATGTCTTGAACAGTAGGCTTACATTGTATTAACTAGATACTATGCATATGCAAGGTCAAGTCTTTTATACGTAGGCATTTTTTTGCAACATAGTTATTAATATAAGTAGCGCAACACTTTGTTTAGATCTGATAATAAACATTTGTGCTTCAGAAAATCTTAACTATTGTGTAAATCACAACGGCTGACCTTGAGGTGTCTGTAGCACTGCTGAGCAAATGTAAGAGGAGGTGTGATTTTAGTAATTGTATGTTCTTGGCTGTTGTGAGGTTCAGAACAAGAGGGGCTTAGGCCCTCTGCTCCACCTTTTGCCCCAGGGGGCATGACCCCTATGAACGTCTATTACTCCTTTCCATGCTTAAAATTTGATCAATTTTTCTATTACTGTTCATCACATTTGAAAATTTTCAATGTGCCTTCCCTTCTTTCATGTCACAAACAAATTTTTTTTATCTTGCTGCCAGACAACTGAGTAAATTTCCGTTACATTAAATTTAAAAAATACACTGCCACTCTGTTGCTTTCTCATAACTTCTTAAACATGTTCATTAATTTAACATTTAACAAAATGTTTGCTTATCAATTTTTGCATTCCCCTTCAAGTTGTGTCATCGTTATATGTGGAAGATTTAGATGAATATATGTACATATCTATATACTTCTTTTTATATGCACACACCACACACACATACACATATACATATATATATGTGTGTGTTATTAAATATAAATTTATTTATGTTATTATAACACGCACATCAATATGCAAAATCTTGATCTTTTACATCCTCATTTTTCACCATATTTTAAACAATTATCCTAAGAACTTGTATCTAATACTTATGTAATACTTTTACTTGTAGGCTTACAAAGTTTTTGCGCATTCTTTACTGCTAATTTTGTTCACATACTTTTCTTTACTCACAGCATAAGTGAGTGTCAGTTACATTCTCTGATAAAGCAAAGCACTTATGCAGACACTGTAACTGTCAACTAATCTGCAATATTGCATGACAGTGAAGAAAAACATTAATCATCCAAACTCAAAAGATTAAAAAATCCTTGTGCTGGTCAAATGAAATTCAATTTTTCACTAACATATATTAATATTTCCAAAACTAACGTTCACAGAGTACATGCCTCACATACTTTTTTAAAGTTCAGATCTTTTGTCCATATAAAGTTTCAATGCAACCATGTATAAGACAATATATTAGCTTATTTGATTATTATCATTCTTATGGATTTTTGTTTTCGCACGTGAGAACAGGGTTGACACAGTAATTTTCTTAAGTTTTAATATCACTTCAAAATCTAAATGCATTTTGCCTAAAAGTCAACTTCGAGACGACGAACGTGATGTTCTCAGAAAAAACGATGATTATAGTAAAATGTTCCGTCTCGTCGTTGAAGAGAATATCCGATAACATCCAAACTCTTTTACGTTAGTAACTACTGTCAAACGGCCTCCAGGAGTCATATCCTCGCCCCCCGATTACTCTCCCTCGATCGGATATAATTTCGATATTGGAAACCATGACTGAGATATGACGACGCACGACCCCCGCAATAATTGTTGAGACAGGAATAAACGCTCAATGCAGAGAGAATCTCTTTGTCTCTCTTCCTCGTCTGACAGCATCTCAGTTTTGTATTGCAATAACGTCAAATGTTATATCTGTCTCCTCCACTCTCGGTCTCTCCCTCTTTTACTCTATTTCTCTCCCTTTCTCTTTCTCTCTCACGTTTGCTCTTGGCCTGTACTCTATCTCCTTCTCTTTCTCTTTCTCTTTCTCCCTCTCTATATCGGGACAAGGTGCTCGTCGGAAATTATTTCCGAGTGTGGCAGTTTGTACACATCGGGGCAAGTTTTGACTCGTTCCGTTCGCGCACATCACGCAATGACATCGCGAATTATTATGTCAGACCCGTCTGTCCATGATCATAGCGTTAGAATATTTCGCGAATGCGGGCACAGCGAATGCCTGTCGCTGGCGTTCAGAGCAGTTTGGTTGCGATTATCGGAAAATTTACGCGAGAACACGAACCACTGCATTGCAACTCTTCCTCATGCCCCCACTCTTCGCGCACGTTCGGTAGGTAGGCTATATCCACATCGCAGTAAAAACCGATATATCCTTAACCTATCAAGCCCGACCGGACCTTCTTATGCGCACGAGATGCAACATGCCAGTAATAAATTCTGTCTAGCCTCGCTTTACATCCCGGAAACCCCCGTTTCCTTTCGCTCTCGCTCATCTCTCAGCACTTTCCTCGTTCCCGTCTCAATCTTTGCACGGAGAATATACGTGGAAAATTTACATGCGGCGCCATTGACAGTGTGCTACAGTTTTCGACATTGAGATACTTTTTAAGCTTTCCATTACACTGACGTGAATAAGAACTATCTTTGATACGTAATTTTTACTCTTTTTAATAGCAATTTAATTTTCTAACGCTTTCCGCCCTAATTTTGCAGTAATTTCCATTACTTTATCCCACATGGATTCATGGATAAACAAAGAAATTGACAAAAACTCAAAGGTACAAAGAAAAAATTAATGTATCCTGTTATTGTCAATAAAAAATGATTCAGAAAGTAATAACCAAGGCGGGACCAGATAAAAATGACAATTGCTAAAAGGCTGATCATTGAACAATAAGGTTTTTGTATTTGTAAATGATAAATTTGGAATAACATATACTACCAGAGATTGGATAACATGTACAAAGCAAACATGATATGTGTACCCAGAGTATAGTAATAGGTTAGGAAGATAAGCCATGAACGTGACTGTAATCTTTATTAATCCTCTTGAACTTACTCAATGCACGTTAAAAAAACGAATTTGCAATACTAAGCGTCAAATAAAAAGAATTGATAAAGCAGACAAAAATTGCGTACTTGCAAAACATTGCTCTGCATGGGACTTTAATCAGAAAAATATATATTCAAAGATTACGCTATAAATTCCTTTCTTCCTAAAGGAACAAAACAGAGCATATGGTCACACCGCTAACAGGGTGCAGGTTACACTTGAAGATGTTCAGCAAATATGATTAGCACAATAAGTTTTAACACAGGGCAAACATGTTTACGTTTTAATACTTTAATACTGTAAAGAGTACCATATGTGAGATCGAATCGTACCATTTTCAAAGGAAATATCGCGGACGGAATATTTTCGTTACGTCCAAGCACAACTGACAAAATTCACCGTAAACATTAACCCTGCTTATTTAATATTTCAAGAATGAAGGTAAAAAAAAAAATTGCCTCGCACTATCGACGAACATCTGATAAATCATCTGTTCGGCATTCACTCTGATTAAAACGAATTATCGAAGAGATTAAGGCGTTGCCTGTCGAATTACGATAATGTCAAAGATAATTTTATTAGGATTATCAGTACCGTGATGACACCATCCTTCATGATGGATTTTCGGCTTCGAATGATCATACCCACGACCTTCTTTGAGACCTTGGCGGGCATATTCACGCACTGCGCGCACAAACTTTTTCGTTTCTTAAATTTCATCAATCCCTAAACATTAACTGGTACGGGGTGAGTCATTTTCGTACAATATGTCCTGCACGGGCACAAAATACCATTATTAAGTGGAAAATGTTCTCGTGACAACATCTACATAATGCCACGAACTACACACCACCATGTCCACTGGCCGTCACAGACTACGAACGGGTACGTTTCATCCAGTTTCATCCGCGATTTTAATTCAAAACATGCATCGGTAGATGGGAAACGGCACTGCTCCTCGACGCGCACCGACCGGATTCAAAATGGAAGCTATTCAACGAAAACTGGACAGTTTTCATTGCTCAATGACATGTCGACTGAGCTTCGAGCGATATTCAAGCCCAGCAGGCGTCCCGATCGCGCTCGACGACTTGACGCACGATTTTCTACCGTCATAGGGAATTTCCACTAGGCTGAAGATGCAACATTGTGCCGCAACACTCACGTACCCCCAGGGCCTGGTCACTCCCCTCTTGTAAAACGTGGTACGTACCGCCGCGCCATCAATGCGAAAAACCCACTAGATGAACTAAATTTGTGACTAGGATCGCCCTCAAAAACCCCAGGTTGCAGTGCTCCAAAAAGTGGATGCACTGTAGATTTGTTCTGGTAAAACGATTCTAAGTATTCAAGTGTACCAAAAGTTTAAAAGTTTAAATAATATTTATTGTTCTCTAGCAGAAATTACTTAAATCCGAAAGAGAACAACAAATATTATTTAAACCTTTAAACATTTGGTACACTTGAATACTTAGAATCGTTTTACCAGAACAAATCTACAGTGCATCGGCAAATATAAACTTATGTAGTAAAACGGGTACTTTTCATACCAAGAATAACAGTATATAATTGTTGTGAAATCAAATCTATATTCATAAAAAGATGCACAAACGAACGTATATATATATATATGTTTTATATTATTTATTGCACCAATGCATTGTAGATAACTTTGGTCACTTTCCATGTTATATGACCGGGATAGCTGCACATCTCCTGATATCTGGTTGTATAAGAGAAAACCGATTAGATTTTGCATGACACCATGAAGGTACAACACACACTTTGTTTTAAAATAATTGTTACAAACCTTTACTTCTGTTGTGGAAGCACGTACAGAAATATGTGCCCAGTTGGTTCTGTCCCCATGTTGCACCTCGTAAGAACAAGAGGGCTGCATAGTTTCTATTATCTGATTATGCAAATCAATATATATTACATTTTGGAATAATATATAAGATTCTTATAGACGTATTGTAGCATTGGATGAAAGTGACATACGTTTGTTTCCTCTGGAGATATGCTGACAGCTTCTGGTAAATGTAATGTTGCCACAACATTGCATTTTAGCCTCCTTTGTGCTTATCCCACGATGTAGAGTATTCTTCTTAAAAATGTCAGTAGCAAACAATCCTTCTCCTTAGATCATTGCTACTCAGACTCCCGATTTTTTCCGAATAAACTGCAGCCTTCCATAATTCGAACCTGGCAGGATCCTTCGGAAAAGAGTGCACTGGCACCTCACCCCTCATTGAACGGCATCCAAGCACGCAGCACTCGCAAAAACTCATGGCTCGCACTTGCTCGCCCACACACTTCAAAAATGCACAAAAACGTAGAATTTTCCACTAACGCGCACTAAATTTCCAGTTGCCTCCTGCCTCACACTTGCAACAAGAATGTAAACAATCGACAGGCGACAACAGGCGATGATTCAGATATATATCAAATATGTCATGGCACCCGCAAAAATTCAGCCAATAGCAATTGAGCTACTGCCGCGACATCTTAAAGATCCGCCGCCGGAACGGTACTACAGACGGTACCACGTTTTAGAGGGGGAGTGACCAGGCCCTGCGTACCCCTGCATTTTTTCACGTCTTCTTCGGAAGTCTTTATCTCGTCGGCATTCCCAGTAACTAAGTTCATTCCATTCCTTACATTTTAAACACTATGACCGCATCACAACTATTCCCCTACAATTCTCGTTTCAGCTGCTGACATTATTTTTATCCCAAGGTATGAATTGTCATTTATTTTATCGTAAAATATTACTTTTCGCGTGATGGAATCAGTCTGTCTTCCAGTCTTGAGGAAGCATTTAAAGAGACTTTAACATATGTCCCCTTGGGAACTGTGGAATGCATACGGAATGTAATGTTGCAAGCAGAGAGCGAAACTTGATGTTTCTAAACGACTGTCTAATATATTTATATACAATATGAACAGTTAAAAACGTCACCCCTTTAATTATGCAACTTTTAATCGATTTATTTTTAGTACTTCTAATCTTGTCGCATAATAATGATCATTTTGCCGCAGTCAATTTTTCTTTTTCATTTTTTTTTAATCTTCCAGTATCTACATGTTTTCTCGGATACTGGTAGCCGTGGAAAACTTAGTGCGCTCACGAATTCTGCAGGGAAGTGCATTCTTTATAGAATTCAAGACCATAAACGGGATGGACGCATCGTTGTCCTCGAAATATTAAACTTTCGCTACGGGAAAGGTCAATTAATTCTTCAAAAAAGCTGCATTGCTCACGGGCAGACGAAAAATAATTGATTTCGGAATGCATTCGCCGTCCGGTTGCTGTCTACCGAAATTGTGCATGGTTTCGGAACGCGTCGGTCATCTATGTCGATGATAATACTACGCATAGCACCGCGAGAGTGCGCAGCATTTAGTAAAAAAAAATGGTGGTTATTTGGGTGTAGTCGGGCGATTTTCTGCAACACAAATGTGAGTACCGGCTGATTAAGGAATTACGAGTGCTATTTGTCAGTGTGCCACAAAGTTAATATGATCGGGTCTATGTCGGAGGTAATGAGAATCCTAAGGACTAGACAGTCATTCGCTTTTTTCGCATGAGAGCTCGAAACCAGAGTAGGTACTGTTGTTCACGCATCTCCGCATGACAAGTACCTATGCTCTTCTCGATGTGTTTTATCAGTCAAAAATCTCTGGAGGACCCGTAACGATTTCGGAATGTGGAGAGATTGGATTTCTTTTCCTCGCCCCCGAATGTTTCTCGCGAACGAACGGCCCGTAAAATATATCCCGACGCGATATTTTTGGGATAGATGTCACATTATCTTGATGTCTGCTGCTTATGTCCATGTACGACTGTGTGCGGTTATTTGATTTGCAGTGTGCGTGTGTGTTACTTCCTTCTCTTCTGCGCGTACACACTCTGCGGTTCGTGTGTACAGCATGTGGTGCAACGATGTTCGTGAGATAGGTATATCACGTACGTACGTAAGACTTTGCTGCTTACTATATACTGTCAACATTTTTCAACTGACACTCTCATGGTGCTTCGCCGTATATTTTGCATTTTTATTGCGCACGGTCTCTCTCATTTATTGTTAGCGCCTCAGTCACGATGCGTACAATAATTTCTGATGGATCGCTGCCTTGAGAAATGTCAAGTCACACATTTATATTTGCCTGCACATAAAATCACTTGCACGCGAAATGTATTAAAACGTAGTTGAATGCATTAATCGTCTTGTCAATTGAAGTGATTAAAATTAGGTTGCACTGTGTATGCCTGTTATACTCACTCCTTGAGAGTCTGTAATTTAGCAACTATGTGCTATGGAAGTGCAGTCTTATAGTTTTTATTACTTCTTTTATATTAGACTAACACAGTCACACTTGAATCAGCTTTTGTTTCTTTCATTTAAGCAATACTCGTGTTCATTGTTTCCCTTTTTTCTTATCTTTTACACACACCTGAAAGGTTTTTGTTTCATATAAAAGGAGAAATACAAACTTATGTAGTACATATTTTATATCTATGTATATGTAGAGATTGCCAGAAATTGATAGATGTTGATATAAAATGTACATTTTGGGTATAATCCAGGTTGCTTATGAGTTATGTCTGACAATATTTTTTTTCAACAGAAAATTGTTATCTCTACATATATTTAACATATGGTATGGGAAATATGTATACATTATTAATATTCCTGATTCCTATAAAATTTATTGCACAGAAAAAAAGTGTTTTTCATTACTAAGTTTTTATGTCTTAGACAGAACTGAAAGAGACTAACAAAATATTTGAGATACAAAATAAAATAAAATTAACACTTTTATAATTAATAAAAGTAAATCTGTGCTTTTTAACAGATAAAGTTTTAAAATGTTTCATTCATCTCATGTAACAATGATGTTCAGTAATATTAAGATTTAATACTTACCAGTGTGTTAAATTATTTTTAGTTATTACATTATTATGGTAATGCTATGATTATTGAATGTATCAAATACTTTTTCTGAACAGAATGTTTGTGGAAAGGACAATGTGACATTGCAATACTTATGCAAGAATAAAACAAAGTAGACTGGCATACATTGCCTGTTAAACTACAATTTTGCCATCTTCTGAAGGGCATGTTGAAAGATCCGGAGCAAGCCTGCACTCAGGAACACATTATTCTACATTCTATCAACATATTACATCTAATATTAAACCTGTGCTCTACAGTTGGCATTCAATTGTTGGACATTATGATTAACGTTGCATTGCACAGAAAAAGCAGATGTCTAATAAAATGTTAAAACATTTTGAAACCTCGGTATTTTAATACAATGATCACATTTCTGTGGTTACAATTGGAACAGACTGATTTCCATATCTAAAAGAAAGCATGTACGAGAGGCAACAAAACATTTAGCCTGTTGCTTCTATGAAGCTCGGATATTATCCATGGTGATTACAAATAATATAGTGCAGGTCTTTCTTTGTTCATTATCTGAATTATTTCCTATACTATTTATCTAATATTCCTTTTCTTCTAATTCTTCTAATTAACAACAATTTAAGCATTATAATTACACAGTACATGTTGTTTTATTAATACAATAATCTGATACATTCTGTTTTGGCACAAGTATTTTTATCTAAAAGATACAATTTTGTTTATGTTATTTCATTGTCAAGCAATTATAATTACTTTGTTACCATAATCTTTTTTGTCTTTGAATGTTTCATGTAATATAATGGCTTACTGCCATAGCTGGTAGAACCAAGTTTTAATGATTCAACTTTCGCTTGAACAAGTGTACGAAATTAATTTGTGTTTAATTAAGTGTACATGACATTTTTCCTTTCAGCTTAAGTCAATAGATGTAACTATTTTTAAATTGCAAGATCAGTCTTTTTCTATTGCTGTTTCACTTCTACTAGCATACAATATAACTAATTATTATATGATGTTTTGTTTGGTTTCAGATCCTTTGAACTTTATTAATACCAAACATTGACTACGTAAAAAATGACATGGATAATTCAAATTGAAATAAAAATATTTGGAGGATACTGCAAATGCAATAATTGAAATAAGAAAAGAAAATATTACAGCCTGGAATCCTTTAATTTTCTACTTAATTAAATGCAGACAATTGTGAATGTACTACGACTTGTTTGCATATAAAATAAACAAGTGAAACGTCGTATTTACTTTTGACTCAAACCAATTAAAAGAAAGAAACATTAAGTTGGTTGATAAAAATTTCGAAAAGGGAACTTTTACAAAATTTGGTTATGTGCAATGCCGAGATGCTGCAATGATACCAAGGCAGTGAGTTCGGTGAGCAGTAGTCATAAACACAGTCCAGAAGATATATTATTAACTCAAACTAGACCCTTTGCGATTGGGAATCAATTAGAACTGGAGGAAGATACACCAGTTGTTGAAAAATCACATAGAAGGCTTCGTTGTGATTTGAGTCCTGTACCGACTAATACAAAACCTAATTTAAACATAAAGCTTTTGAACATTAAGGTAGAAAAGTCACATCATTCAGTCATTATTGGAACATTTTTGTTATAATATATCATTAGGAAGCACTTGTCACTTTTAGACTGAAAGAGGTACTCGTCACGATTATCAAGGAAGCACTGGATCCGGTGGGTACAGAGAGCGAGAGAAAGAGGCTAAAAAGAGAGCAGCTATAGGCAACACAGTGCGTGGACTCCTCTCTTCTGGCCACGGCAGGCAGGACAGGTATAATGATGTCTGTATCAAAAATCATGCTTTTTACATAGTCATTCTTCAGTTTATTCTTTTAGTTAAAATTTTATATCTTTTCCTTCATCTTGAATGACAAAAAATGTTATTACATTTATATCTTTCCTATCTGTGTATGTTTTTTGATCACGTCGGTTTATACAATTTGATTTTATTCTTCAAAAGCAAGAATGACAGCTTGATCCATTGCTTTTTTGTTGTAACGTGACATGTACTGAAGGGTAATATTATCCAGTAATGATAATGCTATACTGTGTTCTTTTCATGGTACAGTAAAAGTCCACACAAAAATATATGTGCAATATAGTCAGAACATAAGTGTGTGATGATTGATGATTTGTGAATTGCGGAAAAGCTTTTGCTACAGATGGTGTTTTGACTAGCTGTATCTCGTAATAAACGCTTAAGCATAACAAAACTAGGAACCAGACTTGATGAGTGCAAATATCGAATATCATAGTATACTGGAAAACTTATCATAATTTTATGTTCCTGCATAAATGGAGGAAGTTCTTGTTGGTGTTATGTGACTATCTCAATGTTATTGCAATTCAAATCAACATTTCTACATATAGCCTTTCAAATAGTTATTAATTTCTACAGAACTATACCAAAGATTCATTTTACGTATGCTCTAGGTATGAGGCAAACAGGCAACGCTCATCAGGTGGAACCGGTGGAGGCTTGTCAAGTTTGTGTCCTAAGCTTGTGGCCAGTGGAGGTGGTAACACTCAGAGTGGAATTGGTCTCTCAGTGGGCCACTTAGCCTCTCAGGAAAGCGGAAGCTCCTGTCCAGTTGTCACTACGCAAAGGACGCATAACCATACACATAATTATAGACGTCAAAGAAAGATTTCTATTACGTCGCAAGCGGGCTCTAGTACGAATAGTTCTGGTGATCGAAAGGTGCGTGATAATAATAAATTAGCTAGTAACGAACTACGAGGCTTGTAAACTCAAATATTTCTAGAGAATAATGCAATTAGTTTACAATTGGTATGATTATTCGATTACTTGTCATAATAGAATTTATAAATTATAATCTTTTGCCGCAATACATCGTTGAGGAACTTAAAAAATGATCAGACTATTGCTTCTATTTAAATTGATATACAATACTTTTCAATGACATGTGCTATTCTACGTAGGCATCATCAAGTATAAGTCGTTCTTCTTCAACAATCTGTAAGAAGCAAATTCGGGCGCAACGAGCTGATCACAGTACGGATTCATTATCTATTACTAGTAACGGTGTTGTGACTAGTTCGCCTTCTTCGAAGAAGGTTTTATCAGCTCTTCGAATTTCAGAAAAATCGTCTTCTCAGAGCCTCAATTCCTCATCCATAGACCACGAGAATGATCGCAGTTTTAGTGATGCTGAGGAAGCCATCAATGCAACAGACAATGTGTTCAAAGTATCAGGTATGTCCGACAATAAACTAGCCTCATACTATCGAACGACACGTAGAATATATTTAATTATAGCATTAATCTATGACGCAGGATCTAATTCCACACCTCCCACGCCAACTAGTAAACTGAAAGCGAAAAAAGTGAGCAAAGATGAGATGAACGAAGAGCAATGGACGGAAGCTGTAGAAAGTAATGGGGCTACTCAAAACATTCACACGGACACACAAAATGATGAAGTACGGAATTCGGTAATATCCGAACATGACAAAACGAATGTAATACAAAGAGTACCTGTGGACACTGCGGACGAACATGAAGGTGTTAATAATCAAAAGACACACTCGACCCCTGCAAACGTAGGACATAGCCGCGAGGAAAAGTATTTAGGCCCCAAACGCAAGAATGGCGCCGAGAAAATGAAAGAACAGCAAAATCATAAGGATAAGTGTGATAGTAGTACGGATAAGAGTGTAAATGACGCTGCGATGTCGAAGAAAACATGTGAATCGGCGCATGGCAATCGACAGGACGGTGGAACGAAGAAGATGGGTTCTTCGCAGTCTAGCGAATCTGTGCCGGACCAGCAGGCGGACGATGCGACGAAGAATTCTGCGGAGAACGACCCGATCGACGAGAATGGCGACGGGGAGGAGAGCAAGGAGACGGTAAAGAATTCGAGATTCGTGACGTCGAAGGTATCCGAGGAGAGGATAGACGGCGAGGTTAAGGAGGATGCGGAGGTTCGGAGAGTCGGCGAGGAGGCGGGCGAGGAAGAGGAGGAAGTGGCAGAGGTGGTCGAGGCGGATGTGACGATATACGACGAGGATGACAATGGTACCAGTATTAGCGATATTGTTGCTGCACAAGCCCTTCACGAGTCTCTCAGCAAATTGGGCAAGGTTCCACTTTTGGACGCCGAGGCCGACGTGGCAAAGGACGAGACCGGTTCACAGGACGAAACGAAAATGGAGAAGGACTCTCAGAAGGAAACCGTTGCGCAAGAGGAGACGGTGGAGGGCTTTATCGGTCCGCTGCTCGACGAGAATTTTAAGGCTGACGAAAAATTGACTCAGAAGACGATGGCTATGGAGGAGGTTCGAAATTTATTGATGAAGGTTAAGGTGCAGAATATCGAGGACGACGACGACGAGGAGAAAGCTATAGGCATATCGCCCGACGGTAGATTTTTAAAGTTCGAGGAGGAAATCGGTCGCGGTAGCTTTAAAACCGTATATCGAGGATTAGATACTCAGACGGGTGTTGCTGTCGCTTGGTGCGAACTTCAGGTGAGTGTTAACATTATGTCCTTCTAGAGGACAACAAAGTCTAACTCGTAAATAGATTGGAAATTAACTTCTGATTTTTATTTAAAAGGAAAAAAAATTAAACAAAACGGAGAGATTAAGATTTCGAGAAGAAGCGGAAATGCTTAAGGGACTGCAACATCCAAATATTGTTAGGTTTTATGATTATTGGGAAGTCACCCTAACACGTAGAAAATATATTGTATTAGTTACTGAACTCATGACATCTGGAACGTTAAAAACGTAAGTATGCCACTGTCAGATAATAAGTCTTGTCTCCTTATATACATAACATTGAAAATATCAAATTTCTCTTGTTTTAGGTATCTGAGAAGGTTTAAAAAAATTAATCCGAAAGTAGTGAAGTCCTGGTGTAGACAAATTTTAAAGGGTCTCAGCTTCCTTCATTCTAGATCACCACCGATTATTCATCGGGACTTGAAGTGTGACAATATTTTTATCACGGGTACCACAGGAAGTGTAAAGATTGGTGATTTAGGTCTGGCCACGCTTAAGAATCGAAGCTTCGCGAAGAGTGTCATCGGGACGCCGGAATTCATGGCGCCGGAAATGTACGAGGAGCATTACGACGAATCCGTGGACGTTTATGCGTTTGGGATGTGTATGCTCGAGATGGCTACCAGCGAATATCCATATTCCGAGTGTACGGGACCAGCGCAAATTTACAAACGTGTAGTATCGGTAAATACCCGTTTCACTTATCTACCCTTAACGATTCCCGCAATCAGTTTTAAAAAATTATTTCATTTGCCAGTGGCATGCTTATAACTAGCAAATTTTTACTTTTCTCGTGATTTCACGTTTAGCGTCCAAACCTTCTGCAAAATTGTTTTTTACACAACATAGTTTTTCTATCGACATACAGGGTGTCAAGCCGCAAAGTTACGACAAAGTGGAAAACCCCGAGGTGCGTGATATTATAGAAATGTGCATACGTTTGAAGAAAGAAGAGCGGCCACTAGTCAAGGACCTGCTAAATCACGAATTTTTCGCGGACGATGTTGGATTAAAGTTAGAAATGGTGTCGCGAGACTCGGCTGTAGCGGACATGGAGTTGTCGCGTGTAGAGTTTAGACTTCGGGTATTGGATCCTAAAAAGCGTAGCAACAAGCATAAGGAGAACGAGGCCATTCAATTCGACTTCGACATTCAAGGCGACAATGCGGAGGAGGTCGCCTTGGAGATGGCCAAATCGAGTCTGATATTAGAAGAGGACGCGAAGGCTGTTGCCAAAATGTTAAAATCTCAGATCGCCGGTTTATTGCGCGAGAGGGAGGAGAGGAAAGCCAAAGAGGAGAAGGAACGTTTAGACAGAGAAGCCGACACCAGCAATCTCGTGTCGGAGAGTATGCTCCAACAGCAGCAGCAACTCTTACTTCAACAAATGCAGTTACAACAGCAACAGCAGCAGCAGCAACAGCAACAGCAGCAGCAACAAATTCAGTCGGGCATTAATATGCAGCTGCAGGGTCAGGTGCCAATGCAACTGCAGCCGAATCAGATGTCACTTCAGCAGCAGCAGCAACAGATACAGACGACCGCCCAGCAACTCCAACAGCAATCGTTACAGCCGCAGCAGGTGCAGTTGGTTCAACAGCAACCGATGATGCAACAGCAAACTTCGGTCGTGCAGCCTCAGCAGGCACAACAGATGCAGCAAGTACCTCAGTCGGCTCAGCAGGTCCAGTTTCAGCAACAGCAACAGCAGCAGCAGCAACAACAACAGCAGCAGCAGCAGCAGTACCAGCAGCAGCTTCAACAACAGTATCAGCAGCAGCAGCAACAGCAGCAGCAACCCCAGCAATATACTCACGTACCGCAGAGTCTGACAGCGAACTCGCCGCAGTGCTCGACCCCGCAGGGCGTTCAAGGTCAGCCGCAGTTCCCGCAGGTAGCGCAACAGATACAGCAGCAACAGCACATACATCAGCAGCAATACATCCAGCTAAATCAGATGACAGTTCCGCAGCAAATGTCCCATCAGATGCAGCAGCAAATACAGCCGCAAATGCAATCGCAGATACAGCCGCAGATGCAGTCGCAGATGCAGCCGCAGATGCAGTCCCAGATGCAGCCGCAGATGCAAATGATGCCGCAGCAGCAGCACATGCATCAGCAGATGCAGCAGAATCAGCAGCAGGTTCAGCAGCAGGTTCAGCAGCAAGTGCAGTACACTCAGCAGCCGCAGATGCAGCACGTACAGCAGGTGCATCAGCATCCGGTTGGCTCGCCGCCCGTTCAGAGCCAGCAGTACTATCAGCAGAGCGCGCCCACCAGCGCGGGATACGGGAGCTCGGCCATCTACCAACAAAACATACCGCAACAGATCTTTCATCCGTTCGCGTCCAACAACGCTTCCGGCCATGTGGAAATGTTGGCAACGTCTCAGACTGCGCAGCAGATCTTCTCGCACGCGACTCTCACCAGCAACGCGGCATCGGCCACGTCGCAGGCTTACATGCAGCCCACCAGCCAAGTGCAGGCACCCGTACCATCGAGCATAAATATTCAGAATTCCTCGGCGGTCACTCACGTGCAGAATGTGCCGACCTCGACGATGCCGAACATACAAGGAGGCGCTACGACAATGATGTCCAACGGTGGCCAACAGTCGCAGCAGCAGAGTCAACAGAACATCCTCGTGCCGATGCAGTATACTCAGAGTGCCAACGTCATGTCGACATCGGTGCCCACCACGCCGGGGATAAACGCTGGCGCGCAGTCGGCTGCGGCTATGCAGCAACATCAGCAGCCGTCCGCTGGCTTACAGCAGCTTCAGCAGGCACCTGCTGGCCTTCAGTCGCTTCCGCAGTCGTCCACGAGCCTGCAGCAGCATCAGCAACCACCTGCCGGCATGCAGCAGCATCAGCAGCCACCTAGTAGTATACATCAGCAACAACCGACCAGTATGCAGCATCAGCAGCCACCCACGAATATACATCAACAGGCACCGGCTGGTATGCAACAGCATCAGCAGGCACCTGCTGCCATGCAGCAGCAGCATCAACAGGCTCCGGCTCCTATGCAGCAGCATCAGCAAGCTGCCACTATTCAGCATCAGCAAGCTGCCATGCAGCATCAACAGACCACGGCTACCATGCAACAGCATCAGCAACAGCAGCAGCAGCAGCAGCATTTTGTTCCAATGAGTGACCAGAGTTCTGTGGCGGATAGGTCGTTAATTAAACAAGACACTATGGATTCTGTTCAGTCTTTGCCGCCCGATGTTTCGTTTGTACAGCAAGATGCAGTTAGTAGTACGACGCAGGCTGTTGCACCGAGCACTGGGACTGATGGGTATGATCAATAGTTTCTCTGAACACAAAGCATGACACCGTTTCTTAAACTGTAGGATCGTGCCACTTCTCGCGCTGATATATATATGTGTGTGAGCCTTACTGTCGATCGACCTATCAGTGATAACTGGCCATTACATGTATGGTTGATGTAATTGTGTGTCCTGTTCTGTATCTCTCTAAAAGGCAACGGTATTAAATATTAGTACCTCGGTTTTCTGATACTTCATACACCCATTACAAGTACGACATAACTGAAATCCTACACTGTGATCAATAAATATTGTATCAGCTTTCCCGCTATCTTAATTATACACTCTATGCACTGTGTACATTAACGTTGGGTTGAAAATCGATGTTTTTATTAACGTGTTTTGAATTCTTATTTTGCAGTGTTGTTCCTGAAAGTACGGAAAGTGTTAGTACGTCGGAGAGGAGTAGGGTAAAACGGTCAGGCACGAAACGAAAGAAGCCAGGAATTAAGTTGACTGTGTTATCAGTTAGTAGCGGTGAAGGCCAATCGATGACTGTCGAATGTCAACTAGATACTAGCAAACAGAAGACCGTAACGTTTAAATTCGATAGGGACGACATGGTCCCTACAGATATAGCAAATAATTTAGTAAGTTAATTTAACGTGCTGCTTATATAACACTCACGATATTGTTAGCGCATTGACTGCCAAACACAATTCTCCGAGTTCATCCATATATAGGGTGTCAAATACGAAACGTGCTGCTACAGGCTTCACATGATTCACTTTCTGGTACGACACGCTATGCAATCCTTGCATTAAGAACTGAAACTTGTTCCATTCGAATATGTCATGCAAAATAATGTCTGTTTCCTTCAATTGGGTAGCATCTACATACAATTTGCTTTGCGTAAAAACTGTTCTAATTTTTTAACTGCACCTGTTTTTGCGCGTTATACTCGTAGAACGCATCTTACTATAATTTCTAACGTATAAACCCGTTTGTCGAGAAATTTACAGTACTTACAGACATACAGCCATGCTTTTTTAACATTTTTCGATCAATTTCACTTTTCCATAATTTCATGTTTGGAGCAAATCGAGAAGCATGCATACGATCTCGTATACGTGTCTTCTGGGGAACCTTGTATATCCCAGTACACTCGATCGTGTTTGAATAGCAGTTGGTGGGTTAACAATGCTACCGTACTATTTATAAACATCTAATTATAATGTGTAGGCAGCGGAAAACTTGTTGCCGCAATCTCAGTGCGAGACCTTTATAGAGTTAATCGAAGATATTGTTAAACAATTGCGACTGGATCCGACCCGAGCCCTGCCCTTGGTAGCTCATGGCCCTCCGGATCAATCGGCAGGTGGTAGTCCAGTGACGAGTAGACGGCCCAGAGATCGTGACCACAGTCTTGACACAGCTAAAGTAAGAACCATTTGGTACAGACGCCCGTTTTACCTCTTCAACTGTTAACTTTCAACACTTGTACGATCTTTCACTTACGATCACGACAGTTGCGCTTCTCTTGTTTCACGTTAGACGCCATCCTTGTGAACCCTCTGCACTCCACGTAATGTCTCCCTGTGCACAGCAAACTATGCATTTGAGTGTACCGAAGATGTGAGTCGGACTTGCCAATCAACTAGAAGCGCGCGCGAAAGACGTGGGAGTGCAAAGGGTTTGCCGCGGAGGAAAAGATTTATTGTCAGTCTAACGCGGATAACGGTGCGCGCTGGCAATTCTCAGCCAAACTTTTTGTCTCGGGCAATGTAACGTGTGGCGAAATTCGAGTTAAGACCGTCCGGCCGGCCTGGCCAGTGTGTCGCCAGTCGGATGCGAGTCTCGCACGGTCCATAGCGCGAGCCACGAGCGGCAAATAACGATGGTGTACGTATAATTGGTATATCGTTTTGGACGCAGCAGGTCAGACATGGCTCTTTAACTCGTCAAAGCAGCCACCGATCGTCGTACAAAGTCCACCGTAGGCACCGTTCGGTGAGTTCATCGGTCCCGCCAGTGCCAGATCCTGTATTATCCTCCACGTACCGTACCCTTAGATATACCAGCAACGTTTGTCTACATCCATTTTTGTTCGTCGTCCACTACCATACGTCGAGACCGCAGCGTTCTCTCCATCGTGCTCATCCATTCTTTTACTCATGACGAAGGCTCACTCGATCTCATGTAATTTCTTCTGTTTGGCAGATCTGATCCTACGTCATCCTAACGAATGCTATGTTACATGGATCGTTTGAGAGAACGCGCTTTGTGTAATGTTCTCATTGTTCACGTGCGTTACGCATTTAACATTTAACTGTGGTGGAGAAACCGTCTTTTATCGCTAGATGGAGATCTTACGTAACGGGGGAATCGTAGGAAACTTAGTTTGTATCCGTAGGAATGACATGTTTTTTTCCCGTTCTAATCGTTCATGGGACATCGAAATCACATTCTCGTATCTAACGAATTTACGCCGAAGTCCCGTGACACGGATCCTTGTCATGTGTCCCCTTCCTGATATTACTTGTCGGCACTGATTATTACATTTCTATAAAAAATCGTCATACGGTCCCAGTTCTGTCTTTCGTCAGTGTCCTGTCAAATCGAAGATCCTTCCATTACATGCTTTACAAACTCTACGATCATTTTCAGAGAGACGAAACCTCGAACACATCAACTCCCACGAAATTGCTGCCAATCGACCAAATTATCTCTCACATTACAAGTAACGCTTCGTTGGACAAGCATCACGTTGCCCAGACGCCGGACGGTCAGGTAACCGCTGAAAGTACTTCGGCGGAGGCATCGAGAAGATCGTCAACATCCACGCAGAACACAGACACATTGACGCCTACCAATGTACCCAGCGATCTCACGGATACACAAGAAAGCATCGTTTCCGTAACGTCTGCCGAGACCGTCATGGAAACGCATTACGCTCCTATGCAGGATGACGGCGGAAATCTCTCAAAATCTTGTCAGTACACAACGCCGCACGTGCAGCCTCAGTTACAGGACAGCTCGGCTTATCAATCGAGTGACGTAACGAAAGATATGTCCGCTCACGCGACGCAGGAAGATACGGACACTCAAGACGGAGAGCCGAGCAAGGACGCGAGAACGACTTCGGACGGTTTGTCCGCAGAAATGGCAACGTTAGCCACGCCAACGCCAGCGCGCAAAATTTCCCGGTTTCTAGTTAGCCCCGTGGCCGAGCAGAAGCTTATTACAGATGGAGAGCAAGCGGTCAGTGGCGAAGGCGTCGATCAGTCTAATTTAGCGTCTCAACAGCAGCAGCAGCAGCAGCAGCAGTCAGGGTTCAAAGGGGACGTTCAAACGGATTCAGCGAGTAATATGGAGAGTTATCAACCAGTGGTGTATGATCAGTCGAGTATGGAGGTCAGTGTGCCGGTTCATCAGCAGCAGACTGAGATCATGGACAACCAGCAGCAGCAGGCGTTACAGCAGGGTGCGCAGCAAGTTATTCAGCAGCAACAGCAGCAGCAGGTGCAGCAGCAAGTGCAGCAGCAGGTGCAGCAGCAAGTGCCACAGCAAGTGCAAGTGCAGCAGCAGGTGCAGCAGCAAGTACCACAGCAAGTGCAGCAGCAGGTGCAGCAGCAAGTACCACAGCAAGTGCAGCAGCAAGTGCCACAGCAAGTGCAACAGCAAGTGCAACAGCAAGTGCAACAGCAAGTGCAACAGCAAGTGCCACAGCAAGTGCAACAGCAAGTGCAGCAGCAGGTGCCACAGCAAGTGCAGCAGCAAGTACAGCAACAAGTGCCGCAGCAAGTACAGCAACAAGTGCCCCAGCAAGTACAGCAACAAGTGCCACAGCAAGTACAGCAACAAGTGCAGCAACAGCAAGGAACGCAACCCGTTGTCCAGAGTATGCCGCAGATGCCAGTTACGCAGCCAGTGGTTGGACAAATACAGCAGCAGAGCGTGGGCACGCTTCAGACGAAACAGCAAACTCTGATTGTCCAAGGATCACCCATAACCCAGCAGACCACGCAACAGATTCATCCCACAGCCATACAGAACGTTTTGTCAGTCACGCAGAAGGAGCTACACACCCAGCAGATTCATCCTGGCGGCATAAGCACACAGGCACAGTATCAGGGCCAGGCGACAGTTATGTCCAACATAATGATGCAACCCCAGCAACAGCAGCAGCAGCAACAGCAGCCACAGCAACAGCAAATGCCTGTACAGCAGACGGTCGGTCAACAGCTTGGGATGCAACCTGACCAGATGCAGCATCAAGGACAGATGGGGCAGGTTCAGCAAAGGCCGATGCAGCATTTTCTCCCCCAGATGCAGCAGCAGCATCAGCAGTACGTCATACTGTCTGGACAGATTCAGCAACTCCAGCAGCCGGACGAGCGGAATCGTCGGGTCTCGAACATTTCCACGGCGTCCAACATGTCGACGGATTCGCAGATGTCGGAGGCCATCACCGATGACAGAAGACACTCGGCCATGATATCCGGGACGCAGGTTCAGCACATGCAGCACGTGCAGCTCTTTCAAACGGACACCCTCAATAATTCGCCGTTCCCGCAGGGCATGGAACCCGTCGCTCAGCACTTTCAATGTACTCATCAGAACATAATTCATACACCCGGAAACGTTTCCGTTCCCGTTTCCGTGCAAGCGGCCGCTCATCCCATCGTCTCCGTCGAAACGACGCCCAGGGTCATCCCCAAGCAGAAGGAGGTGTCCTCCACGCTTCCGGACCTAGCACAGAACTTGGCCAACATACTCTCGAATCCGAAGTCGAAGTCCGTTACGCCGCATTGCGTGGCCACCACTCACGACACGAATCTTAGCTCCACCATGGCACCAGCTACCACGGTTCTCGATTACAAGCCGATACTACAATCGGAGCAATACTTTCAGCCAATACAGCCGGAGGTTAATCAACAGTTACCCGCCACGCAGCAGGCACAGATGCAACAAACGTTTCAAGTTCAAAATATGCAACAGGTACATCAGCAAGCCCAACAGCAGGCCGTACAGCAAACATTTCTGAACCAACAATTAATGCACACTCAAGGTTCTCTGCCGCAGACGACGATTCAGTTGACACAGCCTCATACCGATCCGCATTTACTGATATTGCAGCAAAATTTCCAAAGCATACCGACGATGAACGCTCAGGGAAAGTGGACGGCGCCGGCGGCGCAGGCTCTGTTGAATCAGGGCGGCCAAATGAGGCACGTTCAGCCAGCGCAAATGCATCACATGGCCACGGTCACCACGGCGGTGCACATGCAACAGCAGCATCACGTGGTGCACGAGCAGCACGTCGAGTGTCCGATGACGACCGATCAAGGTCATCTGCACTTGAAGCTACCGGAACAGCAGCTGCTTAACAAGACGCTCGACGTGGAGAATCTCGAGGGCAGCAATGCCAGCGGGTATGTAAATTTACGTTTTGTTTTTTTTTCATCTGCCCTTTACGTTTTGTGTCAGACAAATTTTTACAAAGCACGCAACACGAGAAAACATCCGCATGAAAGCTTCGCATATTCTATTGTGTCAGGTTGACGTTTATTATGTTCAAGCATCAGACGTGCGAGCTCCGATATTCAGCTACTTTCGTCTGAAAACGAAAATTCCAGCCACGATATCACGCCGGAGCACACCCTGGTCGAGTCGGTCGACCCGAGCTTCTTCGTCCAGCAGCAGATGCCGCAGCAGCATCAGACCTATCAGCATCGGAAGCTGAGCCAGCAGAACTCGTTGGACAAGGTGTCGGACGTGGGCAGCGGCGGCACCACCGGGCCCCAGACCATCGAGGATCTTCATCAGAAGCTGGTGCAGCTGACTAGTCAGCCGTCCGAACTGAACGTTGGGACGCCGCCCATTAGTTATCCGGCGACCCCGCACAGTCATCAGCTGGTAGGCGGATATGACGCTTACATGCACTCCTTGCAGCAGAAGCTCGTCAACATCGGCATGCCAGTTTCGTCGAGTCATAGTACGGTAAGGCTCAATTTCTGACTGGATACAATTGATAAGAGAGAGGAAAATGAGAATTATAAGAGAAATGTGTATGCAAGCCGAAAGGGAGACAGAAATAAACGATACATATTAGATCTAGAGGAAAGTTCTGTCCGCCTTTACAATAAAGCAAAAAAAAAAAAAATTTCTCATACCTTGACTAAACTTTGTTGAATAATATAATTGCCATAAGGCATTTTAAAAAAATGTTATATACAAATTGCCATCATGGTGGTAAGATGTCATAAATAATGATGGAAATTTATTTGTTTGCTTTATTGCACAGGCGGCAGAACTTTCCGGTAGACTCAATACATACAATTAATAAACGTCATCTGAAGGATTCAATACTTTACCTCACTTCTTTAATTCCAGGGTCCGCTGTCTCCCCAGACTACGATTCATTCAGCCACTGGCCTGACGGACTCCACCGTTGCAGCGGCTGCAGATGGATCCATCGCCGGACACGAGACTATGCATCAGTATCCACCGTCGCAACCTGTACGATTCCTCTCAGTAAAATGCTACTTATACAACTTGACAGGTTAACAAACGTTAAACTTAATTATTGTTCCTCAGCATGCAGAGGGCTCGCTGGATAGTCCCACTCCAAGTGGTCCCATCGGACCAGAGACAATGAGCCCTAGCAAGGAGAACGTCAAGATGCGCACTCAACGGCCAGGGTCCCGCCTGCAGGAGTTGGAACAGGAGCTGGCCAAGATACATCACAGAGGGTCGATTCTTCCTACGACGTCGCCGCAGCCGCTGACGCCGCCCGTGTCTTCTGTCGGTTCTGTCCCGGTGCAGTTGCCCACGCAGACGGCGCAGCCTCTGCTGACGACGGTCCCGCCAGTGACGTCATCGGTACCAGTGGCCACGGTCACGCCAAACATCGTCTCATCGCGGTCCGGTACCAATACGCCGGTGCAAACGGAAGGGCAAGAGAACGTCGAGGTAAATGATTTGAAAGGATGCGTACATTACGTATTTTCAACCCTTTTAGTGCTGGCCGGAACAGAGATGCCTATTGGAAGATAACCGGACGAATTTCAAGCGTTTTCTCAAGGGTTTCGGAAAAGTCTCATCAGAACCAAACTGAAAATGATATTTACATGATTCAAAAAGCAGCGTATTAATCATATTGCAATGAAATTAGACCATTCATAACATATTATAAATTTATTTTGAGATAGAGTTCTTTCATAATGCGAATAGCAAAGCGCGACTCGGTGCGCGCCGATATATCACCACTGGCACTTTTCCCGAGTGTAGTGAACGCCAATATATCGGTGTCGGGCACTAAAGGAGTTAATCTATTCGTGCCATATTCACAGTATCTTGAGTCGGATAAGTTAAAAGATTGGATAGGATAAGGTAATTGCAGTGTACAGTGAGCATAGTCTGATGGCGTTAAATTGGACATTTTATTCTAGCAACAAGTGAATACAGCGCAACCCGTTAGGAAGATATCAAGGTTTGTGGTTTCCAAAGTTGCGGGTCCACCGAGTAACAATGTCACGTGTCAGCAACAGTCTGTTGAGATGCAGAAGAGTCAGTTGCAGTCTCAGGAAGATGTCAGAACGGCCGAGCGATACTTTGCTGGAATGCATGTAGATGACGTACAGGGTAAAGGCGCACAGATAATTTATTTCGGCCCAAACCTAATTTGGAACCGGAAGCGAATCGTTACTGTGTGTCGGAATGTTGAGAGTAATTAGTAATTGCATGGTTGTAGGGACTGCTGTTCAAATAACATACAGTAGAGAAAGTTCTGTGCCGCCTGTACAACCTTCATCGTGTGCCAGTATTTCCACTATCGAAGTAAGCCTCATCCTTTCGTATACGCATCTATTTTATTCATTTTCTATCGTCGCAGGCAGACAATATTTAATTTCATGAAAATACGTCATAGTTTGCAGTAAATAATGTGCGGATTGTAGAAATGATTTACGAAATTTCAGTCCGATAAAGAGGAAAGACTTCAGACATTAACGCCAAGCGAGGAATATCAATTACTCATTAAAAGGTAAGACAAATTACAGTAATCAAGTTAAATGTCAGCTCGAACAAATTCTATCTGCAAAGATTAGTATTTACACTTTGACTACTTGGTTGTCCAAGTTTTACAATGTGCGTCACTCATCTATCCTTTACTATTTAGACAAACTATGGAATTAGAAACTCTTCAGCGAAGGCATCGGGAAGAATTGGAACGTTTTCAGCAGCAACAGTTACAATTATTAATTCAACAACAGCAGCAAGCTAGCGCGTTACATCAACAACATCACCCATTAATATATCACACTGTCACCACGAGTATAGCAGGTCAGTACCTACCACAACCTACCTTAGCACGATTTTCGCCTGAACGCCAATTAACGCCCGCCTACGTAACCACAAGTATCGCCACCCACAGCCCCGCCTAAAAGCCTTTTAGCGTATCTATAAAGAACAACTTTTGCTTTGTGTCTATATAGGTCAGACAAGGCCTTCTGGCGTAGATGATTATGTGATGTTTAGTACAGCGCCGCAGACGCCGTTACAGAAAGGTTCGAGTGGCTGTTTAGACACTGACGAAACGTTAAGACTAGCTATGCAGAAATTGAAGCAAACGCCATTGCAGCTCCAGCAACCGCAGGCAGCGGCTGGTATACCACATGCTTATGTTATTCCAATTCCAGTAGTGCCTTCGGAAAGTATGCAAAACGTATCGACTCAACAACAACAACAGCAGCAGCAACAACAACAGCAACAGCAACAACAACAACAGCAGCAGCAACCACAACAGCAGCAACCGACACAGCAACAGCAGGGTAGCAGTGGGCACGCGAACGAAATGGCGTCCGAGTCCGACGTTATGGGTAGTGCACCGGTGATAATTGCCAACTCGTCTCAGGGTCAGATGACGATGTTGCCCGATCAGAATCCACTCGCCGCCGGGACGCTGATCGCGCCCACGCTGATCTCGACGGCGTCCGCGACCGCCCCCGCCGGCGGCAGCTACGTCCAGTATCACGAGGCGCCCCAGCTGGCGAACTTTCAGACGTTCAGCTACGCGCCACACGGCGGCTTCTTCCTGCCCGCCGGCTATCGGCTCGTCTACGCGCCGACGGGGACGCCCCAGTCGCAGCCGGCGACGCCCGCGACGCCGCACATAGGAAATTCGCATGACGGCACGCCGCCGGGAGAACCACAGCATTGCGCGGAATCCTCAGTGGCTCTCTCACACACGGAATAATTCTAGCCCCCCCGCCCCTCGCCCCCCGGCCCGCCCCCACTCGCGTAACACCCGTCTTATTACAATTGAACCTCTCAATCGGCTCGTGCTCGTCATCATCGTGCATTACTTTGTTGTTAGTCTTTCGGCATTATCGAATAGATACGGGAAGAGTATGTGCATCGTACGTTACACAACGGACACGACCGTTGTCCTAATGGTAGTTTTCTATATGTACGATTTTACCCGCGCTACATGCTCGTGCGTACGAAGCACTCGGATATATGTGTGTGTATATGAGAGTGAGTAACGATAGGAACGTGTCCGCTGCGCCGCTTATCCCGAGCGTACGTATACCTGTGTTGTGTATCTGTGTACGCTTAACCATCCTCTGCGTTCGTGTATATATGTCCTGCTGTGTGCGACGGACGATGTTCGATGACTGAACCGCCAAACACGATGAATGTGAAATGAATTGACAGACGGGATGTGGGACGGACGGACGGTAGGATGGATGTACATTGACGCAAGGATACGTGTATGCGTAATACGTATCAGCATACGCATGTATGTGCAGGAGGGATATCTGTGCAGACTCGACTATCACCGCTAGAGATTGCGGCCTACGTGCGTATGGAAATACGCAGGTACCCGCATATGTGGCATTCGCAGTTACCCCGTGATGTACACACACATATATGTATATTAAAATTCTTGTTACCCGTGCCTTGAGCATGACACTAACGGTTGATATGTGTGCCTCTCGCGGCCAAAGAGACAGCGGTGAAAATTACATTGGTTAATATATCATATGTGAGTGAAGACAAAAAAGGTAGCGTGGAGGAGGTCATAAATACTGGAGGTAGAGGCCTTTACGTATACTGTGCTTTTTAATCGTGCATCTTCCTTTATCAAGATTAAAGACAAGAAAAAAATGTTAAAAAAAAAGAAGAAGTAACGCTTAAAGGATCCAAATTCCCTCAGAGCTCTTTTTTCCAATGACACAGTCCAAATTGGTACAGGCCTCAACTAGTCTTACGATTGAAGTGGCATACGGCCATTCTGCTCGATATATATGTATAACTGTTAATATATAACGGATGCTTCAGGGAGAGAATGTATGAATGCGCGCGTGCGTGTGTCGTATGTATCTTATAGCGAAAGGGACAAGCAAAGAAAGATTATGATTAATATAGTCATTGTTATGCTTTAATGTATTTCTAGCAATTTTACCTATTTCAATTAAAAAAAAAGTGATGTGTTACTAGTTAGAAAACCCCATATATCTTATTTACATTACTGATTAGTATTACTATCTTTTTTCTAAACAAGTATAATTATTTTTAGTATTGATTGTTTTATTTATAACACTAGGAGTTTTCCATTATTCTATATCAGATAAATCTTTCATAGGGTTTTAATATGTTTGCACAAGTTGTTCCGTGTGTCTGAAGTCTCTCAACCCCCCCCCCCCCCCCCGCCCGAACTCCCCCACGTCTAAAAAACAATCCTTTAAACGAATTTGAACGCCGAGAGCTTCAGAATTACCATTGACAGAAAAACCTGATAGGTGCAGTAGGCCAATACAAAAACTGAACAAAGTACAGTTTCAAAAGTTATAATATTTAAAGTCGGTACGAAACAATTTATAATAAAAATATAACTGTTCTGTGTCATTTTTTAACGTTGCTAACGGCTGACATATTGTCTGTATCGCTATGAATGACAAGTTCGTATAATTGTCAAAGTTACAGTTCCTATGTGTTGAGGAACAAAAAGAATATATGTTCATTGCAATGATACGACGTCCTTACACGATTACGACTTGGTTTCATTATTGTGAATGCTTATGTATGGCAGTTTTATAAAGACCGTACTATGTTTTCAATAATCGATATCCATAATTAACCGTGACAGAGTATCAAATGTTTTTCCAGTCATTAAATGGTTCTTTTATCGATTCGTCTATATGAGTCATATTGCGGTCTCGACATCGCTCACAGATCATTGTATAATGTATACGCGTATTTATATGTACATGTGCAAAATATCACAGCGCCCTAGTAACGGACATATGTACATATATATACGCTAAAGTGGACTACACGATCATGTAAGCGGATTTAATATAACATAAAAATAAGCCGACCTCTGTAATATCTTATAGTCATCCGTCGCTGTTTTGTTTTTCAATGAACTTTTGCCGTGATACGATGGGAGTACTTGCCGAACCGTTATTGTACAATAGAGAATGAGTTAAAATGTTCACATTGAAATATACGACTCATTCAACTATTTAACTTGAACTATGTTGAACTGTATTGAATTTCATACGTCATGTTTCTAAAGAGTATAGATAGTAGCGTTGTATGGTAGAAGCAGGACTTTTTATAGGTGGAAAGTAACCCAGAATTTCTCGGAAAATGTTGAGTAATGATGAAACAGTCAAGTAATTGCATTGATCGGGCATGATGAAGGAACGTTGTAGGGCATCAATCTGGCAGACAATGAGTGTATTTCAACAGCTTTGTTCAATTTCAGCAGTTTGCAGGTCTTCAGATAATTTATAAAAACAATTATTGCTAGGTCAGTTAACATTGCCAAATTGTGCACGGATAAGATCTCCGTGTGCGGCTTGGTTTTAAAACATCAGATTTAAAATTGACACAAACTACTGGAGAAATCATTCTAGCAACATGTTAATAATTCTCACTCAGAATGGCGCAGACTAACTTGCGATTTTTGAAAGCACGGTTGAACAGTTGAATGACACAGAGCCGACTTATCGCCTTGAAAGAAAGAACAGCAGTTTACACATTGGATTTCTCAAAGATGCTGTCATTGACGTTATTGTGTATGATGTAAGCTTTTAAATATGTGATACATGTTTTTTTTTCTTTCTTATTTTTCGTTTCTTTTATAGCGATAATGTTGTAGGCTTTTATCATCTACTTAACCATTTGCCATCCTACCAAAGAGTCAAGATCCATCAAGGCAGTGAAAATATTATAATCATATCCAATGGCACTCTTTGACTTTGTACTTGTTCAATTTTCGTTGTAGCGAAAGAAAAAAGGGAAAACTTCTGTAAATGAAACAGAACTTAATGCATTTCAAAATCTGACATTATGAATCCTAGGTATTCGCCTGTCTATGTAGGAATCAGCGACAGTGATTTTTGAGAAACTCTCAGGACTGATTCATCAGAGGTATTTCAACAATTTTAGATATTTTACACAGATGTATGAATCTGAAATTGTATGAAAAAACTTCGTATCCCAAGTGTTACTTTAAGCATTGCGGTCAGTTTAAACTAAGTTTTTAATGACTGTTAAGAAGCACATGGATGAAAGACAAGAAATGAAGATGTGACGCCTTTTACCTTTAATAATTGACTGTGACTCGAAACATGAAACGGTATTGGAAAATATCATACACAATAGATACTACAGTTATCATAATAAATTTGTGTAATGATTCTTTGCTTCATTGGAAATTCTCAGTTTGTAAGACCTTCACTATGTCAATGACTTTATTATGGACTGTAGAATTTATTTCTAGTTTAAAGGAAACAAGAAGGAAATAACTGTGAAAGTAGCAAAAACTTGTAATTCATAAAATTCTAAGACAAGCAGTAAATGCAACTAGTAAAGAATCTCAGGACCTTGCAGATGCAATTTTCAAGCAGTTAATATGACAAATCGATTGTATTGATTGACTATTCATTCTCATTTATGTGTATCCGAATAGAAGGATCCAGCACTCGCAGAGCATATCGACAGAAAATGTTCTTTTACTAAAGGAAAAGTATGTGATTTTCTAGATGGTTTAAGAATTGTTTTTAAGAAGTTTCAACTGAAATTACGTGAGAGGATCAACAAAGACTGATTAGGTAAAACATGAAATCAGTAAATGGCAGCTTAAAAGAATGTATAAAAGAAAAAAAAAATTGGTGTTTAGAAAGCCGGTATCTTTAATTGTTGTTAGCAAAGTGATCACTTTTGTCTGTCAATATATGCGTACAGAATGTACGAAATTTTATTGCAATAAACGTCTCGGTAGTATACAATAATACACTGTATTAACAAGTACGAATAATTAAATTTCTTCCTTGAACAAATATCCAAATGGCACTGGTTTGTTCAAACATACTTTGTATAGCAATTATTATATGTATAAGAGCGGAGGAATGATCAGAAAGAAGTCGAAAAGAAGAAAGAAAAACAGTGCAAATTAAGTAAAGTTAAGTTTTCTAAGGAAGGACAACAATATAATGTTTGAACGTTTCCGAGAAAAGTGGAAGAAGAATGGCGATGATACACGCTTTATTTTATCTAAATATTATTAAGTTTTACATAGGTAATGTAAAAAACCGTGAATGTATAAACAACAATAGTGTAATTGCTTAATATCAAAATGGTAAAAAAGTGGATGCGGATTGGAGCAGATGCTAGTATATATTTACATTCAGTATAAAAAGGAGAAAGACAACGTGTATTAAAATCTGTTACAGCACATTAACTTTTTCTCATTTAAGCATACATTTCTTCAGAGATTCCAAACAACGTTAACCATGATAATTAAGTTAAACGGAAATTTGTAAAGATCCTACATTTATTTATAACTTGAACTTATTGTACCGCAAAATTGATGCCAAACATGTTAGACAAACGGACTGTGATGATAAAATTTTGAAAGAAGACATTGCAAGATCCAGAATTAGATCTTCATATTCCATAAACACTTTCATTCTACAAATGCCTTTTGACTGTAGTAATATATGTTAACTTCATCAATGTCCAAATTGTCATTTTAATAACAGTGTTTACATTATTGCCTTTCAATTGATCAAACTGATCAGAAAGTTCCAAACCAGAATTGTTTTCACATTGACTATTTAAACCAATCTTGCCATATCGAATTATGCTTTCTAAACAACCTTTACTTTTAATAAAAATATAAGGGCTGTTTGATAATGACGATATCACAATGATCTTGTATACGTCTATTGAGTAATTCTTTCACGTAGCAGACATTCATGTTGCATGCATTCAGTGCAATGATATCCAGCATTTTCCACAATCCTCTGTATTATAATTTTGCCAATATTCTATATGTAGAATGATAATAACAAATGAAGGCTGCTTCATAGTGCTTATACCTCATATAATGTACAGAAAGCATTTTTATACAAGATCTTCCTTTCTCGCTGTTTTTTGTTTATCACTTAAAGAATTTACTATGCATTCATATGTATCACATAAATTGAAAAACATTAAAGTAATCTGCTTATTGTATAGTAATAATAAATGTTGCATATATTCTATAATACACTATGTTTGCTAATATGGATACGAATCCAAATTGTAATCCCAGAATAAAGAAAGTAAACAAATGAATAAACTATCTCATATTATTTAAACATAAAAAACTTGTATTGTAACCAACATCATAAAATTATATAACAATTTTGACCAGCATTACAGGATCTTTATGAATATATTGACCTTGTAAAATTGTTATCACAGAAAAATCGTTTATAACAAGGGATACGTCTGACAGTCTGAAAATTAAATGTATTTAAATTAATTGTAACAATGATTCTTGTAAACAGATATATTATATAAAACAAATATACTCAATATTGATGCGTAATGTTTAGCTACAATCTTTGCAAAGAATAATGATATACACTTAGTCGACATGATGTAAAATGGAAGACAATGTATTTATTTATTAATCTACACAACAAGCAGTTAAATTAAATTTATATACAAATGTTAAGTCGCATAAACATGTTATTTGTTTTTCATTGCCTACCTTAGTAGAACAGGCTACGCATAGAAAACTACATAATATTTTAATAACTTCCATAACTATCAACTAATTATAGCATCAACAGCCTACATATACAGAAGAGTACAAATGTACAATAGAAAATATCTGTATCATAAATTATGGTATCTACGGAAAATTGTATGTATTCATATTCAAACATTCATTATCCTGCCCATATACAGTAATTAGATCTTTCTTTGTTAAGTGTAATTTATATTCTTACCGTCTGAAACTTGAATTCATTTCACAGCCGATCAAATTGACTTTGTCGTCTTGCATACGCTCCCAAACAAGCAAAAAAGGCAATAATTCCGATAGATAGGCCAATTATAAGAGCCAATGTATCGCCAAAGTCAAATCCATTTGATGCCGATGCGACATGAAATGTTGTCAATAAGACGAATAGAAAGAAGAACTGTTCTTTCATTGTAAATCCGTAACATGCCATTTATGTATTCTTCGCAATAATCAACATCCGTCGGAGTAAACACTTAATGGTTGTAAATGGTCGTGGAATAATCTTTTACAGCTGGTTCAGGTTTTGAGGTACAAACATATATCGTGTATTGATACTGTTGCCAATAATAATATGATTTCCAAACGGCAATTGCTGGATTTTTGGGAGCTATTTCACGGCATACGTTAACAAAGTAAAATTATTGCAATGTAAAAGTTTTGACATGTGTTCCAAAATCACTTACCAATGAGTGATGCCTCCTTACACCAGTGCTAGGAAATTTAGTAAAATTTCCGGTGAGTTTTTAACGAACATGACACATTCCAAAAGATCTTTTTGCATCGAACGAATTAGATGCAATATTCGCGTCAATCGACGATTTCTATTTGTCGAGCCAACTATCTTGTTAGTCTACTATAAAACTCAACCTGGACTATTTGTCTAGAAAGAATAACGACGCTACAATCCAGTGCTAATGAGAACATCCCAAAAGTTCATATGCCAAGAATGTCCGCTACCCGGGCTTAATTAAATTGTAACTGTGCCAGAACTTATTTTCCGTGTGCTTCCGCTTATCGTAAAAAGAAAAATATGAGAGAGACTTCTAACGGATAATTAACTTGCTTATTTAACAAACGATTCCACGAACGATCGTGCATAGGAAGGTGAACGGACGCCGATCGGCGATATCCTATAATTAACATGACAATTGACTTGGTGACATCGTGGAATCCTTAAGGTGGCGTCACTTGTTTAAAAGTGAGACCCATACAGGAAAATATATACATTGACGCATATCGACCGAGCAAAAGTATATTTTTACATCGGTTTTCGTATATTTTTCCCGATTCGAAGCAGGTACGGTGGGTTTCTCGATCTGTGATTCTCATTCGAACGTTCGAATTCGATTTCGTTCGATTTTGAAACATTCATGTGCCACTGGCCCTTGTTGGCGCACTCCGATCGTTGTCATTCCGTGGCCATTTTGCTATCCGTTGATAAATGCACGGCATTTTCGTACCGACTGGTGAACCGCGTTTCAGTGGCAACATATAAAATGCAAGCGGGTATTCGCATTCACGTTTTGCTATTTCTCTCGATAAAGTCGAAATTTTGTGCGTAAACAAGCGTAATATTCGCTTGCGTAGATGCAATGTCGAATTAACTCTGTGACTACACTTGATATGAGGAACACACGCACGGTACAGAAAAGTTTTAGACTGCCCAATATATGTTTGTACCATGATATTCCATTCTAATAATTTCTAACTCACTACTTCCTCACAATCACTCTGTTGTTATTTATTGTTGCAGACGGGTTGGATTTCTTTTGAGTGAAATTTCGGTATACAATAGTTTCGATCATTTTCAGTATTGTACATCAAATGGACATATTGGATTGCGTTGCAGCAATGTAATTCAACTCTGTTAAATGTTAACCTATGTATTCGTAAAGTAGACAGTTACAATGTGATGCATTGTTTGTGAAAATTAAGAAACACCATTCATGTGTAAATGAATATGATGTGTGAAAGATTCTTTATGTAATCAATGGTGATCTATGTAGGATGGCAAGAGAATAGTGTGGTTAGTTAAAAGATTAGTTATACACTTTCAATAACTGATTAGCCTCTTTGCTTTTTACACAAATGAAACAAGTGTTTAAAAGAATGTTGTGTTTACACGAGTAGTCTTTAGATTTATTACATAGGTAAAGATTTATCACATTTTTCTTATGTATTTTTTATGTTATAGGATACCTGCATTCACGTACAGAACAAAAGGTATGAAACCAGAATAATACTTATACCAATATGCGATAATAACAAGTGATTGGCTAGTATTATATGATTGTATTGACTTTTCTTGCACAGTGAAAAATTAAAAGTTGATCAAACATGGAGCTATCACCTGGAATATTGGATAGTATAGATATAGCGGAAGATAAAGATGTTATGGAGGTCTTAAAACAAGCTTCTGTGTCAGAAGAAGATATTATTTTTGAATCTGAGGCTACAGAAGATTCTGAAGAAGCAGAGGTTGAAGAAATTATAGAAATTATTGAAGAAATCGAAGAAAGTGAAGAATCCCTTGAAGATTATGAATCAAATTCATTGTCAGAGAATAAAGAGGTAAAGATTACAGAAGAAGAAGCTTACGAAGATGATGTGCAGCCTGATCAGTACGATAAGAACTGTGATACTGAAATCTATACATTTGACGAGGAGAACTCTATGTTTAAGTCTCAATACACACAACAAGAGACATCAAAAAATGCTAATGACAGTTCGCAAAGGAATAGTAGTAAGCAAGTAATAACATATGATGTAGATGAAGATTGGCAAGATGATGACATTGAACACATGGAAGAAATTGATGAAGAATTAGAGCAAGAATTATTAGACCAAGAAGCAGAATCTTCACAGAAACATGGAGCCTCAAGTGATGATGGTAAAACAGTGAATACTGACGCTCAGGGTTACCTATTACAGTCCAATAAACAGGACTCAAGAAATATGATTGAGTCAGGTGTAAAAATAGACAGATCTCGTATAGTTCAAGACTATGGAAGTAATTTAGTTAATACAAGGAATACCAATATTAATGTAACTCAAGAAATAGTTAAGAATGCTGAAAATAATTTAGTGTATACTGTACTTGGTTCAAAGAAACAACCAACTGCTAAGCAATTACAGGCAGAAAAAGTGCCTGACGCACATTACATTAAGGTTTGTATATGAAACTATTAAACATTATTTCTTTGACCGCATTTTATACACAAAAAAACATAGTTTTAATATACAAATGTTAGAGTACAAAAGTGTTACAGATGGAGCAACTGGATGAAAATACAATACCAGTTGAGGGAACAATTTATTACGAAGGGGACAATATGGAAACGTTATATGTAGCACAAGCTCTTGATGAAAATGATCAATATCGTTACACTACTGATACATTGATTCAAGATGAACAAACCTGGAAACAAACAGATGGTGAAACAAATCAAAACCAAGAAGAAGAAGAAAGCTCTCAGGTATGCATATGTATAACATATTCATACTAGTTTTCATACAAGCTTTCACACTAATATTACACATGTCTTAATCATTTTTGCTACATTAATGTGTTAATATCACTTGCGTATTTATTAGGACAATTAATAGTAAAATAAATGTCTGCAATGTTCTAGGATCAAATATTTTTGCACGAAGATGAAGATGGTCAGTTGTATTTCAAAGACGATAGTGGAGCGTTGCAACCGGTTTATCTAACAGAAGACGGTAACTATGCCATCGCGGAGAACAGCGACGATCAGGATAGTAAGGAATCTCAAGAACAGCCTCAAGACACTTCAAGACAATCCGATGAATTCATTATTCCAGAAATGGAGATGAATTCTAATGCTAACAGTAAACAGGTACAATTTCTGTTTTAGTCCTGACTCGTTTAAAAAATGTAGATTCGATTGATGAGAACTGTAAGGTTTGTCTATTGATTAATGTTCATTTTTAAACCCAATATAGACCGCTGTAGTACCGGCATCAGCTCTGCAAGAGTTAGACAATGAAGATAGCACGGTGACAATATCGCTGATCATATCAGAGGATGAGCATGGACAGAAGAGGACTCAAGTCATCATACCGACGCCGGATAGTATGAAGTGCGACATATGCAACAAGAGCTTTAAAACATCTTTCCAGTTACTCCGACATAACAGATTAAAGCATGCCAGAGAAGAAGACATTACCACGAGGAACTTTCCATGCGATCTATGTCCAAAAAGGTAATCTATTTGCTCATTTCATACTACATTATAAAAGAACGAATTTGTACATTCAACACAAAGTTACATATGTTCTCATTTTTGGTTATCAGATATCCTGACCAGAATTCTTTAGCTCGACATAGAAAGACCCACACTGGGGACAGACCATTCCAATGTTTGGAATGTCACAAAAATTTCCCAACATCCACCGCACTTCGCCGCCACTTAACGCTGCACAATTCTCAGTCTCGACCGTTGCCCTGCATCTACTGTGGTCGTCGCTTCGTTGAGAAAGCTACTCTTATAAAGCACGAGCAGTCCCACTTGCCAACGGACCAGCGGACTCACACTTGCGACGTGTGTCAGAAGTCATTTTTACACGCGACCGACTTGAGCCTGCACAAAAAGTATCATGATCCGGACAAAAAGTTTGACTGCGAGGTATGCGGCCGAGAATTTAATCGTCTCAATAATCTGCAAAGACATATGATGGTGCATCAACAGGTACAATATATTATATTAATATTATTATTATTAATATATTTATTATAATATATTATAATATTGATATTATTATATTAATATTATTAATATTATATACAGGGTGATCCGCGAAGTAAACGGTATATCTTGCGCGCGTCTTTTGCAAGCCTATTTTGCAAAGGGGACCTTGTGTTGTATGCTCCTATTTAATTTCATTGTTGAATTGCGAAAGAATCATAGACACTGCATATAAATTATATATTTTCATTTTGTTTGTCAAATACGATGCTACCATTCAAAACGTAGTTTGACCTTGCTTATACATCAATCTAATTACTTTTCGAAAATTGATATATTTTATGAAAACTGTTTTATTTCGTCAATTGCCTAATCATTTTTAGTCAGTCTTTGGTATATAAAGGCATGCCAGATTAGTTTCAGAACAGATAGTACAAATCCTAGACAACTCGATTATGACGTAAAGCCTACCTGAATCATTTATGATGTCCTCTGCTCAAATTTATCTGTAGAAGAGGCATGAAAGGTATAGCGGGTGCCGCGTGGAACAACCTGTATATATGACCGCAATACAAAACACTCTACACAAGCATAAAAACATTGAACCTGTCCGTTCTCTTTGTGGATTCAGTCCCATCCCAGCAGTTGGCCATTTTTCGTCTAACTTACTTTACCTGTTGCATTTTTTAGCAAGGTGCAAACGAGGAAATACTCTCGTGCGATGTGTGCGGTATCACTTACAAGTTCATGAGCTCGTTGACCAGGCATATGGTGACAACGCATATGAACCCGGAGAAGTTGAGGCAACAGGCGGAAGAGCAACGGCGCAAGCGTGAGAACAATTATCGTAGGTACTTAGAAAATCGGAAAATGTACGAGACACAGCATTCAGGAGGATACAACGCGAAGCGAAGCTACCATCATAACGCGCGCATTCTTACCGGAAACAACGACGATGCGGCTTGATTCGCATCCCTGCGGATGTTGCCCTAAGGGGATCAGAACATAAACCTGATAATTCATGTAAAAATATTGAAAGGCGCAGCGGGCGAAAAGATGCAAAAAACTATTTCCTAGCTGCGTGTTAACTTTCGGTTACACAATCTCTTGTCCCTGTATCATTTCATTGATATCGTGGCAGTAGATATGCATTTAATTTAACAGAATATATGATTAACGTAACTAACATGTCTCTGCAAAAGTGTAAACCCTGTAGAACTATTGTAAGCACTTTTCCAGAAAGATTAACGTATAAATAAATGTGGGATGAAAAAAAAGTCTGTCACGCTTCACGGAGCTCACACGATGTTCTGACGTTTATTGTTCATACGCTCATAAACACAGTGTCTCTAAGGCTTTAAAGTAAGCGTACTTTATATCGAATTCCATGTCGTACCAATAATTTAGCGATATACATGCGTGTGACTGTGTCACGTGATGAAACCATAGAGAAGGTAAATAGAGTATATCTCCTTTTCGTACGGTGACCTTTATAGGGTTTGCGTTTATGTATTGCGGATACCTACAAGCATATTCATTTGATCAGTTGCATTTAATGGCAATATCTTATTTTAATGCGAACCTTTTATAATCTGGTTTCATTGGATCAACAGATATCCACGGTATAATGCTAGATTCTTTGGTATCGTTTGTACCAGTCGGATCGTCAGGTACACTTTCAATTTTCCATCCGTGCTCTGTCTCCTTATACACAGCAGGCTCGTATTTCCCATACGGAATCCACGGTAAATCCGTTGGCGGATGTAATATAAAGTTCTTTTCCCCCGATATAACACAGTATATATTTTCATACGGGTCTTTGTGCACTGTGAGTTCAATAGTTGTAATGTTGCATGTGAATTTCATTTACAAGTAATATCCTAAGTTATTTTAAGTTGCGGTTTTCATTTTATGCTAATAATAGAGTGAGTAAGTTTCCATCTTACTTTCATGTACCTCTGTTTCATATGAGTATATATTGTAAATGTTTATAAGATTGAATACTAAAATATTCATTTGTAGTGTGTAATCTACTATTAATCGTATATCACAATATGTACATATGAAAAGGCACAGCATAAGAGCACGTAATCCTCAAAATTTGTGTAAATCTTTGTATCGTACATTGTATCAAATAGTTTCTGTTTTTAATGAACCGACTGAAGTCTCTATAAAATTTGACAAATATACTAAGAATGATGAGTGTAATTTTATTGTAATGTACTGAAATATATCTAAGTATCTGACTGCTGGAAATTATAATGCTACATAATATCATTTAAATAAGTTACTTTAGCTGCACCAGTACAAAACAATGTAAGATCTTTTGTTTATATGCTTTACATGTATTATCCCATGTATTAGATTATTTTTGCATTTATATAAAATTTCACTGTATCATATTTGAAATTTTTTAAAATAAATATCAGTAAAAGGTCATAGGAAAATATTATAATCAAAATGTGATTACTTGAAGTTACAGCTCTTGTATCACCCATCCATAGGTTTACTGCATCTGGATTCTTTCCAAATGCATTTGTTGCCCATGGTATTTCAAGATCGACATCATTCCAAAGTTCTATATATTCATTTTTAAAGTTGGAATTTTGTTTCTGTATATAGTACACACTGTCCTGAGATGGATTTTTTAACATCTCCAAAAATAATGACATACGAACTACACGCTCTTCAGGCATCACAAAGTACTCTTTCATTTCATCTGAATTTTCCAATTTACATTCTGCAATCGCATCTGCATAACCATTTGGCGTCACAGCTACAGAAACTAATTTGTCACTTAATAGCTTTTCAAAATAATCTATAGACCACTGGGTTACAGCTGTCCAGTGACTCACTCCATTTCTTATAATTAAGGGAATATTCTTGGAAACATAATCACGGTAGAATGTCAGCGGTTCAATCAAACGATTTATTTCCGTAACACCAGTGTTAAGATATAGTTCTATAACAACAATTGATTAAAAGTTGTCTTCGTATTTTATTGTTGCTACGATACAATAGCTTTCGTAAATACAAATTTAAATTATAGAATGAAGGATCAAACCTTTTGCCTCAGTTGAAAGTGTGCGAAAAGCTTCGGTAATTTTATTTTCTGCCGATATCGACATCGTGAAAAATAATATTATAGTGGACCTAATTGCTACCTTTCAAAACCAAGTTAACTTGCAGCACCTTTTAAGTACGTGTTATTATAATACTGACGGGAGACAGAGTCATAAGAATTTTTAATTGAAAACAATTTAATGAGTCGAGACGCAAAAATATTCCTAATTTAAAGAATTTAAAAAAAGATTTGGTTATCCGTATCACGTTTTTAACTCTAATGGTTTACTACATGCTGCCAACATAATAAACTGTAATAAGCACTTTTTCCATACGTATGTATGTGTTTGACAAATATTTTCTTTTCACTGTCATAATAAAACGAATTTACAAAATGTAATTTGTTTCTTTATCAACACAGCTCTTAAAACTCGACTCTTTATATTGTTTACGCGGCAATCGTAACATATCTACACAAAAAATAAAAAAAGTTAAACTGTTAGATTTTTCGAAAAATGATGGCCTTCAAAGAAAGCCAATTATATAGGAAACAAGAACAATTCTCATTTGATAATCAAGTTATGCATCGAATACGTGAGATTGTTCTTAGTGCAGTGTTTGCGTTGCCATCTTTGTGGCTTTCGGCTATAGTGACTATTAGCCAAGAGCGCACACAATGCTTGTAGTAAGTTTGGACCAGTTTGGACCGCTTTAATATTCAACAATAAACTTTCATTATAACGATAACGGAAGTATAACAAAGAATAACAATAACAGTAATAACAACAATAACAAGATTTAACAAGAATATGCCTTTGACAATAATAATACTTTCTTCACTATAAAAATGTCCCCTCTACATACGTTGGCTTTTGTTCTTTATGTTACATAGATTCGCCACTCCGTATTCTCGCGCTTCCAGCGCCGCCTGGTGTTATTGGGCGCAAGCATTTCTGGGAATGTGAGCCGCCACATCTTTATCTGTCATGCATTCTGTCCTTTATATCAACACACATTCACCGGCGGGTTTTCTCATAAAAATAGATGCAGATTGTTAACAGTTCGAGGGGTGATTTTGTTTATAAACAATTAGTTACAGAAGTAAAGCGTAACAATGAATGTTGACAGTGATAGTGACAGCGATTCAAATGAACCTAACGAGATGCAAATGATGATGATAGGTAATGTTTTTTTTGTACAACAATCGAGATTATTCAATTTTACGACGCAGACGAAGTTACATATGCTATAAGTGTCGTTTTTACAATAGCATTTATATTGTGGTTGTATTCCTTTGCTTAATAAATGTTGTCAATATAGCAATGGATGACATTCACAATATACTTTTAAAAATATGACCAAGTTTCTGATACACAAATGTCAGGTTGACAATTTTAAAGTTCTAAATTGTTTTGTAGAATATGCAGCAGATAGAGGCGGTCTAGATCATGATGTAGAAGTTGATACTGAAGAAATGCCACTGCCATCTGATGTCACATTTGATTTGACGTTACCAGCATCGCATACTGTGAGTTTATGCATATACTGAAATTGTGGAAGTATTTCTACTGGATTGACATTCTCAACAATGTTACCATTAGCAGAACTACTCTAGCTGATCAAACTATATTCATGTCAGTCTTTAAAGTAGTTATTGCAGCATTATTATCCATGATATATGATAGACTTTAAATAATATTATGTTCTATTTTATGATGTAGCTAATTATGTTTACAGTATTTGGGAGACAATTTAAGTGAGCTTCGAGGGAAAAAAAGATTCGATGATGAAATATATTTAAATCTACCTCTGTTAGGACAACTGTCACTTATTTTATTTCCCCGACAAAGATTGCCTTTGATAGTTTATAGTCCACAGACTATTGAAATGTTACATGAATGTATAAAAAACCATCAGACATTTGGTGTTGTATATTGGGGAGATGGAACAGGCACACATGGTACAACAGCCGAAATCTATGAATACACAGAGAGAAATGCAGCATCAGAATTTCGATTAAAAGCAGAGGGTAAACAACGTTTCAAAATTTTGCGTTTAATTACACAGGTTTGTTAATAAATATATAAGCAATCTTTCTTTACTATAAATATTTATATAAATATTTATGTACATATACAAAATAATAATGACTATTTACAAAAATATATTTTCTTAAATATAGGATCATAATAAAATTTATGCAGATGTCAAAATATTGCAAGAAAGAAAGCTAGAGCCACCATTTTTAGAAGACCGATTGAAATCATTAAACCATTTAAGGATTCAAGCGACAAATAATGAAGAATTGAAGAAGCAAGAAAGAATAGAGAATATAGATGCAACAATAACTCCGTGGCCTGGTTGGGTTTATAGGCAATATGATCCAATAAGACTCAGCAGGAAGATACGAACTCACCTGCATTTTATAGAAAAAAGTGAATAGTTTTATCACAAAAGTTTACACCTTTAATGCTTCAATGCATGTTTTACAAATAATGTATTGTGTGGTTATAGGAGGAGGTAATGTACCTGAAGATCCTACGGATTTGTCATTCTGGGTTGCCCAAAATGTCCTTGTAGATAATAAAGAGAAAATGGTCTTATTAAATTACGATTGCGCTATCGCTCGTTTACAGAGAGAAGTCAAATACCTGATTGATGCAAGTGTCACATAAAGCACATGATATGTTGATTCAAAGTCAATAATGTCATATGTTCCTTTTCAGGATAAGTTATTTATTTGCGCAGTGTGCAAAGCTTACATTGCCAAACAATCGGATTTGTTCCCAATGAGCAGAGAGGGTCCTCTGAACGCTTTTTGCAATCCGGCTGGTGTCATACACGAAACAGTTACCTTGTATCATGCCCAAGGATTAGCCTTAAATAAGGGATCAACATCAACGCTTTATAGTTGGTTCCCGGGGTAAGAAACGATCCACTCTGTAAAATTGAATTTACAATTATTTGTAATGCTGATAAGTATCGTATTACGATTAATAATTGTTTCAGATATGCCTGGACAATAGCCACTTGTGAGCGTTGTCATTGTCACATGGGATGGAAATTTACTGCGCAGGACGCAAAGTTGATACCGAGAGCGTTTTGGGGTTTAGCAAGAAAGAGTTTGAAAATAGATACAGTTGATTCGCAGGAAACGATATAGAGGCAATGTTTGGAAATTTAACATTACATATTCAGAGATCTGGGTACTTGGAAGTGAGTGCCATTGTGCCCAGAAACTGCGGAGAGTTTTTTTTTACGTTACTATATAGAAATGTATTAACCGTTCATCGGCTGTTAGTAATATATTAGATTAAAGATGTAGATCAGTTTTGGTATGCTTTTACTAATGTGAATGATGTTGGCAGTAGAAAGACTTTTGAAAGAAAAACAAAGAAGGTGCTGATATGATGGTATACTGTATACTCCAACTGACCAAAAAAACCTATAAACATAAAACTATTCCCAGATTTTCCGTTCTCTTCCGAGACTAAGTTAATGAATTCAATAAGTATATTCCGATTTCTATGTAATTAGAATAATCATCCATACAGTTCTGTACAGTCTCGTATTTAAAGATGAACAAAACGTCGTATGTATTTAAATATACTCGTATTTAAAGAAAGTCTGTTAAATACATTTCTGTACATGTAACAATAGCAACCGTTTGCCTTGATTAATACAGTCGTAAGAATTTATTTTTTATTTTTTATTTTGAAACTTAGTCTCAGGGACAAAAACTTATTCATTTCACGAATATTTTATTCACAAAAATTCGATAAAATTCAAAGTAGATCTTCCTTCGTGTTTTTCAAATTGGATACATAGGTAAATCGAATATGTATGTATAATATCTTACATCTCGATACACGTAGACAAACATGCAATCACCTACCCATAAAAAATGTGTTAGTATATACATGAAGGCTCTGAAATGAAAAAAAAGGCTGGATTACCTTACCGAATGTAAGTGGTAAATAAATACTTAACAAAAGACTTAATAGGACGAGTTCAGGACTGTATATAAAAGTAAGTGCGATTTCGTCTGATCAGTTTTTGCGCATATCGTATATTTCTCATTTTACCTTAACTCAGTTAAATTTATAATAATCATATGTTCATTATCTCAATCATTCTCTTGTATATGCGTCGCGTGCTTCGTTAGCTTCCATGCGCGCGCCTCGTTTTGTGTAATGTGTATGTGTGTGTTAGATCGCGTACGCGCGCGCGCGTGTGTGTGTCACACATAGCAGAGCATGCTTTACACATTCTGCGTCCACGAGGATTGAACCGTCAGACACTTTTTTTTGCATTGTAGAGTACTATCATCCACAGACGTCGCTTGCACTTCATTTGTATCTCGTATTCCACCATTTTTTTTTATACAATTACGATTTGGAGACATTGTCTTGCTACATTTTTTCACTTTTTTTCGACAGTTGCTCCTGCAGTTTCCCAAAATCCGTGTATGCGCGAATATAAACGCCGCTAACAGTCAGTGCGTATATGTGTGTGTAGATGTGTAGCTTTTTTATGGCGTTTCATTCAAATTTCTTTTTCCTTCCGAGGACTGTGAAAACCGATCACATTTACGGAACAAAATGTACGAGCGTTAATGTTCAATATACTTGTTCAGTTTACGAGGTTGAATCATTGTTTTCGAGGTAGTGACGTAGAAAATGTTGCGGTAGAAGCGTATCGAAAATTCTTCGATACGCAATAAATACAACGGATGCAGATGATTCGTCTATTGATCCTAGATGATTCTACTTGGAAAAAGCAGATTGCGTTACAGGGATACAGAAATGGCAACGTTTACATTGTTGAATATAAGTAAAATTTACATTAGAATCTGCAAAGCAATTATACTGAATATTTCTTATATTTTTAGGTACGGTGGACAGCCATTTTGAAGTACCCTTTTGTCTGTTACACGTTTCTAACTTCTTGCTTTCGGCGTTTGATTGTAACAAACCATTTGGTGGTGCCCATTTTTTTTTTGTTTGTTTTCACTAATATTTTCGATGATTTTTCGTTTTTAAGCCCTCGTTATTCGATAAGCAGAGATTTGTTTCATAGAAAAAATTCGCGACAACGTAGTAACAGTTTAAAGAATCGTATAGACATTTGAATCATTGCGGATTTCAGAAAAATATTGATTTTACCTCGACATGTCCTACATCACACACACGTTTATATCTTGTGTCAATATATGACACTGCAGTTGACAATAAAATCGATAATTATCCGTCGGTGATCGCAATCTCGTATTACTCGTAGAATTCCATCCGTAGCATCGTTTCTGTTCATTTTTGCTGCGAACGATACCAGTTCCGTTCGTATGCAGCTTGGCATGATCAATTTGTTACAATAAACGAAGAAAAATTTAAGGACGCATCTTGAAGTTCACCGTTTCGTTACCAGAAAAGAAAAGCGTATTCTCGGCTGGCGTATAATTGAATGCGATATGAATAATAGTACACGGACGATTGTAGTTGGGTGGGGTGAGCATGTGTCAGGAAACTGTATGTCGCAAACTGTCGATTATAGTTCTTTGTTGTCGTCGATCTTGATGTACGATACCTTTATCGTACCGCACCGGTCACTCCCTAGTGTTTATATATCTGAAAGAAACGTAAAATGCGCTTTGATCGGCAGTCCAATTGTCATAATCCATACATGGTTCCATACGTATCATCCATACATACACTAAATTACACCATACAATCCATACATACACTAAATTACGCGTTGAAACGCTTCCAATTGTAACCGTCAGGTTTATAAACATTGTTGCATAAAGAATTATCATACTACTTGTTCATGCTCGCTATCAATGTGTTGTTTCAGACTTACTCTCAATTTCCGACCCTGCAGAGATGAGTTTGGTGTGCGGCTGTGCAGCTGTGCTCGATTGTTGATTACTCAATTGCCCAGTAGTTACAGGTGCAGCGAAACCTGGTGGTGGCTGCATTGCCCAATGTTGAGTCGGTGCGCTTTGCTCCTAAAGAATTTTCGTATCTCAGTACAACAAACGTAATGGCCGCCCGAAGTTTATGAACAACATTCGTTATTTGCTTTGCGAACCGGCAAGTTGAAATTCGACGCGTACAATATGATTGCGTAATGCGTGTCAATGTTTTCTCAGAAGAGACTGTATTGAAAGCGAATCGCTTGCCTTCGGCGGTTAAGGCTCTGTAATATCTTTGACGCGTTAAGTGTATCTTTGTCACCTGTTGTGAATTGTGGGACACTGTGTGAGATTGATGAACATGCGGAAACTGCCATGTGCTGGTTGTTTGGAATGGAAGAGGCCTAGATGAACTGACTATGGCAGGGTCGATCGAGGTCCAATCGGCAATGGGACCGAAGTTGTTCCATCCTCCCTTTTGATGCAATGCTTGATGGTGAAACTGTTGCTGCTGCTGCTGATTATTCATTTCGCACCAATCTTTGAGTGTGTATACCGCGTCACCTCCGCACTTACTTATACCTGAATGGGAAAGGAACAAGGAAGAACATAGTATGATTGTCTATATGCGTATGCGGAACAAGACAATGTGCACGAATGTCACAGGCAAGATAGACTATCGTAAACAAAGAAAGATGCGTTCAAATAAGTACAAAAGTATGCTAGTTTCTGATTACCTTGCGAGTTGAGAAGGTGGTTTCCATTTGGAAGATACGCATTTTGCTGCGACGGTTGCGCACCTGTAAAATGCACACTATGACGAATGACTCATAAATAAAAGTGCTTTACTGAGTACATTCATATACACAAACTCAAGTACTGAATCATTAGACATTTCAATAGTCTTTGTTGTCGTTCCTATGAACTCTTTTGACATAGCTGATTAAGCGAAGAAAAATGGAACACACGACGGTAAACCGGATGATAACGCGATCTCTTACAACGCAAATTCCTGTAACGAGCAAAATGTATTGAGGCTACTGTTTTCATATAACTATATTCCTCGTTCAACACGCTATAAGTCTAAGTGAGACAGTCAATTTTAAGAGATTCTTGAATATGTGAAATTATGTAATTCAGAAAAACAATTACATGGTACTCGGTGGCTACTATGCACGAATTGAGATATAAGTTTTACTTAGCCCATCTTTGACTTTGTCTTTGAACATAAATTTATGACTTTAAATGTTGTAATATGTACGTCACAGTAGCCACGAAAATGAGAACAAGTCTCAATGCAAGTACTGACCCGTGAGAGCGCTACTAGTAGGCGCTGGACGTGGTATACCAAGGCCAAAGGAATTCATGTGATTTGGTGTTGAACCAGGAAAGCCTGGCGGTGGAAGACGACTGCGTTGTCCAAGACTAGCAGCCGCCACAGTACCTTGAGCAGGACTTTGCGCGCCGCTCGGTAAAAGATTCTGTGGAAGACGAGACAGGAGGGAATGCGATTGTTGAAGAACCTGTAGATTTTGTAAGTGCTGCGCTTGCTGTTGCAAGTGTGCTATATGAGCTACCTAAAACAGTTATTAGATCTCCGTTAAACTCACAAAATTTCAAACATCGTCAAATAATATTAGACATGTAGCGCAGTTATATCGAATTAAGGTTTGATCGCTTTTGTCGGAAGCGGAGGGTCGGGAGGGATTCCTCCTCGTGGTATCATTTTTGTGCATGACTCATTTGCGTCGTGAAACGAGAAAGCGTCACATTTTGTCGACGACCGTCACGTATCGGCGATTTCCTCAAATATCGTATCGCGTTTGTATGTGATACCGATTGTACGGAAATAACTCCGGCAGCGAATGCTGTACCTGTGGGAAATGTTGTTGACCGAGAGTCGCAAGGTTCTGTTGATGCTGCACCCTATTCTGTTCTTCCCGCTCTCTCTGTTGCTGCTGCTGCTGTTGCTGGTACAACCTTTGCTGCTGTAATTGCATTTCGTTTTCCATGAGCTCTGCCAGAGCTTTCTGTGTTTCGTGAAACGGATCGAAGCCAAGATCGTCGTCAGCTTTGACATTGTCTGTGCCGGATTCGCGTTGATTGCGCATATCTTCCAAAGTAGCGTGGCCATTCTGCTTTATAAACTCACAATTTTCCTGATTCTGCTGTGCCTATCGATCATGTACATGATTGTGCAATTCGATCAATGGAGTCTGACATGTTTGACTATCGTTAAGAAACTTAGGATAATGATAATTGTGTAACTCTAGTTGCGTAAAATATATAGAGAAACGTTTGATCGGCTTACCTGCATAGCGAGCCTCTGCTGCAGCGAATTTTGTTGAAAGTCTGCCATGAATTTCGATGCCGGCGAGTTAACGAGCAAATTCGATGTGAAAGAGCCCGACGACGACGACTCTGACAAAGCATTATACTGTGAATTAGGATAGACTTCTTCGTCAACGAAATTCTCCGAATTGAACGTAACCCCGGGAGAATTTGAGGGGCTCGACTTTTGTATGACATGGTTCGATCGTGTTGACTCCGGCTGGAAACCGAAAGCCGCCTGCCAATCTTCGCTTGAATGAACTGCCGGCAAAGAGTCAGGGATAGAAGCTAAAGCTGTGCTTGTCCAATCCAGATTCGTGTTCGCTATATGCCGAAGAAAGATTATCTTTAATCATAGTACATCAAGGAAACGGCAGTGTTTACCTTCAACGTCTATAGATTATAGATAGTGCGAGGAAGAAAGAATAGTTTGCGAGGGAGGGTCGAAAAAGAGTATGCATAACGAATTCGTTGGCCGATAGCTTGGCCGATAGTTTTTGGCCGACCAACGAAGAGAATAAAATTGGTATACGAGAGTCTTTGTCTGTACATGCCTGTTAAGGAGGTAGGTGGCACCGAAGCGGGGGTCGACACTTTCTGGAAGGTGTTCGAACTGAAGAAACTATTATTGTCCGCCTGAAAGACTGACCGATGGTTGAGTTGCATTTGCGATCCATTATGCAATCCTGGCGGCGGCTGTTGACTGGCGCCTTGCGACGAATTTGTGCTAGCTGGTGACGAACCTAGACACGACACGTACAAACTCTCTACACTACGAGACGCGGGCAAGGATTCATGTCGATATTTATCATAATGCCAGAATAAACAGCTTCCAAAACTACATATTGTCGGTCGCCGGCAATGTCTCGAATATGCTATTCGCCCCATTACGGCGCGGCTAAGCGCGTGCATCCGGAAAAGAACACTTGAGAGCTTAACTTCTATGTATGGACTAAGAGAGGATACGCGACCCGGTCATGATAGTGCAACGAGCGTATCAACTGTGGTCTTATTTAGTAGAATCTTTTTTGATATACACTTTCTGTTCCGGGCAACCGACGCACCAGAGCTCGCAGGCGTCATTACCATTTTTGCGAGGAGGATATGTCATTAAGTGTATACAAAAACACAAAAAACAGCTACTATATAGTTTTTTTCAAGAATCCTCTTTATTTTGGCATAAAGCAATAACTGTTGTTTCAATTTTTAGTCTACAGTTACGGAGTATATAGTCCATAGAACAGTTCTACCTCGTTTTCATTGATCGTTAGAGTGTACATAGTTTAGAAGTTGGTTATCCCTTGACTTATTTTTCAAGGTATATAATAACATACATATCAATGCAATCATTAGGCACGCACTTCTTTATGGGCTTCTCTACCACCTCATTTAACATCTCATACTCTACGGACTTATATCACAATTATTCAGTGTACTAGTATAATATGGAATAATTGTAGTTTATCATATTATATATCCGGTGTAAGTGTATTATATCATCCTTTAGAAATAAAACGTATACATGTTCATTTAGTCGAAAAGATATTTACGTTCACGTAAACTATACGATGAATGTACAAATAAAAAAAGAATTTGGAAAAAAAATCGGCCTTTCATAAGATATCTCTAGGAAACGAAACACCAAAGAAAGGAAAACGAAAGAGGCACGTTGAAAATAGAACATAACAGCTGAGCGTAAGCAGTTCCGATACAATATGTTGCTAGCAAAACGGTTATGTACATTTAATTTTGCAAAAAAAACATGTATTCGTACAATCTATTCTGAAATGCATTCAGCACTTGCAATAGCTCGGAACAACGTCGTCGTTGTTATTGTATCGACTAATAGTGAAATTTCTATAGTAACCGTCGTACCTTAGGATGCTCTATTACCTCATAATTAAGAAAGTTGTACGTTCAAATTACAATTGCACTTCAAAGTATATTCCATTCTTGTTCTCTTACGTGTGTACACTCACTTTAGAAGCAAAAAGTCGATACATATAGAAGTGGCCACGAGTATAAGGAACTCACCCAGAATTGCAGCACCATTGTTCTCCTCACTTGACTCCAGCAGGTGTTCCACTTGGTGGTTCACGGTGGAGTCTTCCGAACTTGAAATTGTGCTAGCTGGGGTACTGCCTTCACGCTGTTGATCGGTTTCACTGTCCGAATGACGCCGTTCTCCGTTTTGCACTACTCCGTTTATCTTAAGCTCATGAGTGGGTTGAATTAATTTTGACGTTTTGCTAGGTTGCTGCTGCTGCTGCTGTTGTTGCTGCTGTTGCTGCTCGAGTTTACACTTATTGCTCAACTTTTGTAGCACATCACTATTTGTCTCGTTTGAATAATTTCTAATATCCTTCTGTCCGTTTATCTGTGGTTGCACACTAGTCTGCGTATTGATAGAACTTGATTCTGACCGCGATGTCGTACGGGTGCTATGTTTTTCTTTGTTCTGACAGTTTTTATGCTTATTCCGCGCTGCCTGTGCCTTACTCTCACTATTGCTCTTGCCACGTCGCAAACCGATACCACTTTCGCCTTTGTTGTTGTTGTTTTGTTGCTGCTGTTGCTGCTGTGACGGCCCACTGGATGGTATATGATTTTGTTGCACTGCCGTTCCACCTCCATTTATTATACTACTCGGCTGTTGTGAGGTTGTTTGTGTCGGGGATGATGATTCTTTGCAAGTTTGCGTGCCTGCAATAAAAAGGGGAATAATATTATTCGCGGTTCAAAAGATGCATGTACTGAATGGGGTATTGTACCGTGACAGAGACTTCAATAATATAATGTCACATCACGTCGTTTGTCCGTTTGCAAAATATAATCGAAGAATCTATATAAATCGGGAGTCGTTGATGAACATTGTTTCTTTCTTACTGTTTGTCTGCCCTGGTTGTAACGATGGCCATGCTTCTTTGGCTTGAGAATTTACAGTTCCATTTTCACGTACAATACTGCCTGTTACAGGCGGTGACGGGGTTGGTTTCCTAAGTTACGTAAAACTTAATTACAATCAACGTATGAGGAAATATATAATACTGACATACATACACTATATGCGATGAAGTGATATTTCGAAAAATGAAAGCACGCATCTTAAATATAAACATTGTTGGTAAAAACATTTTTTATAAAGTTACATATTATTACCGCTGTAACGCCGATGCGTGGGCATGTAACGATTGCACAAGCTTACGCTCGTACTCTTGATGCTTGCCCTGATGCATTTCCTCTTTAGTAAACGATGCCTCCTGGTCCCCTAGATCATGCAGATACATACAATCTGGTTTTGGACACACTTGATTACGCATAAAATGTGAACAATATTTTGTCGTCCCCAATGATGTTTTTATTGTCCGACCATCTACAACGATGTTGTTCACAGCCTCTATAGCACGCAGCGCATCTTCCTGACGCTGTAATGTAATATTTTATAATTATTGTGCGATCTCGGTACAGAGTTTTTGCAATTGAGAAAAGTTTAACTCACTTGATAGGTGACGTAAGCAGAAGCACTTGGGCCTTGAGACCCTGCATAGGAAGTACTCTGATTAATTACAACTTTGTGAATTTTTCCATATTTTCCAAAATATTCATGTCTCTTTAGAACCTAAAAGATCATTTTTTTTGTCTTAGTATAACACAGTTCTATTATTTTCATCACAGGGCTTTCAAATAAATTCCAAACAAATGTTTCAGAATACTTACATCGGAATCTGCAAGTCGCATTGGTAACCCTACTACAAACACTAAATTTTTTTGCACTACTCTCACATTTGCTAGATGTTTACGATTTTCTGTAACCCTCTGCTTACGCTGTTGATCCTTTAATCTTTTCTCCGCTTTTAATCTGTACGTGACACAAAAAGTAATGAAACACACCATTAATAATATTACATTTCAAAAATCATACAAGTATAGGCTATTTTTTATTATGAAAAATATACCTTGCAATTTCTTCTTTACTGAGTGGCTTAAAATCAGCGGGGTTTTCCGAATAGGCCTTACGGCATGCAGGGCACAAGCCATTTTCGTCAGTGCGGATCCTATGCCAGCAAAAACGACATATCTGATAACCACAAGTACACGGGAAAAAATTCAAGTCATCCACCTCCAGCGGTTCCATGCACAACGGACATTCTACCGCATCTTCTCCACTTTGATTCAGTACTGACATATTTAATATTATGCCCTATTTGGACGTAGGTTATGGAAAATTTGTTTGATTTTCCAGATTCTTTATACCTGCAGAAACATTAAAAGAGGATTACAAACACATCAGAAATCTTCCGTGAATCACTCTCCATGATAATAATTTACTCAATACTATAATTTGCGACAGATGCATAATAGGACTATTTCGAAAATTAAATTTCGACAAAATCACAATCTCTCGCCTGCACTTACTTGCAGAAATCTTAGGATGCGTTCCTAATAAGTAATCAACAATGCCAGTTCTCCTTTCTTGTTTACTAGCAGTCTTTCACAATCTGGAACACAATGGAGAATACGGTTTACTTTCATGTGCAGCACCATACAACAGGACAGCGTGCCAGTGAGATATCAAACTGGAGACAATGAAAAAACTATCTGCCAAGAATTTGAAAGTGACACTCTCTTTTTCGTTGACGTAACGCGCTCGGGCACGTTGTAAAAGTTGCAACCGCGTATCCCGTATGTCACATGCCAGTGCGAGAGTGTACGTGTCATTGAGGTATATTCCGCCCGAGCGTTAGAATTTCTGCCACGGTCTCGCGTGAGGCCCGTCGGGGGTGAGAACCGTTTTTCCGACGAGCACGACGGAAGTCGAGCGAGGGCCGAGGCGATAAATCGCGACGCATACGACTTAGCACAGACCTCGGGTGGCGTTAAGTGGGAAAAACGGAGTCTCGTTTGACAGGAGCTGTCAGACGGCAAACGGCAAACGGTGAACGGCAAACGGCAAACGAACAAAGGATGCCCAAAGATGTGCGGCAATTACCGAATGACCGTTTACGCCCTGCGACGGTCGTCTTAAATGACAAGTTCGTCCGTTCGTTCGTGACGTTGAGGTAGTCGATTTGAAACTACTCGTAGCGTAGGACCACACCGTCTGTGTCTACACACTCTGCCACACACACTCTCTCTTACTCTCTCTCTCTCTCTCTTTCTCCTTCTCCCCCTCCCTCTTTCTCTCTCACTCACTCTCTCTCTGTCACTCTCACGACGGGGCACGAACTGTGTACGAGAGGGCGACGATCGGGCGAAACAGCTGTTGATGGCGTCGAGAGAAGCGACGAAACGTCAGAGAGTGAGTGAGATATAGTAAGAGAACGGGGTAGAAGATCAGCTCGGAGGAAATTTTATCGATGCACGGTGGAGGCTATCGGGGCTGTCGAGGCGCGTCGTACCTAAATTCTGCGAGGCCTCGTTTCGAACTGTACGCACATATGTATATAGGCAAGGACGACGATCTCGACGTTTCGCGACGCGCTTTTCGGAGAAGAGGGGAAAACGCAAACGTATGGACAGAGTGGAAATATGAAAGAGCGAGTGAGCGAGAGGAGAGTGAGAGGAGTACGTGAGATCCCACACGGCACTGGTGGGGTGCGAGAGTGGTCGGATGGTGGGGCGGAAGGATGGGAGGGAGGGAAGACGCTAGGCGGAGGAACAGAGAGAAAGAACAACCCACGCTCCTACCGTGATCCCCTCCCTCTCTCTCTCTCTCTTCCCTTCCTTCTTTGTCTCTCTCTCTCTCTCTCTCTCTCTCTCTCTCTCTCTCTCTCTTTCTCCGTCTGATCAGCACGCTCGGCGTAGTGTCGGTCTTGCGCATGAAAGAAAACTCTGCCGATCTCGCATATCCCTGTCCTACGTACTTTCGGAAAAAAATGTATCGCTGGCACGGACGAACGAGCTTATATAGTCTGAACTAACTGTGCCAGGGATGACCGATAGTCCCGATTTTCGCAGGGGGGAAGAAACGGGCGACGACGTTGACGCGACCAGGAGGAGAGAGCCACGATATACGGAGGTTCCGTTGCGTATGTCACACAGTGGATTGGACGATTCTGCCAGACGAGTTGCTCAAATGTCCTGGGGTTAGCTGATTGAAGGGTACGCAGTAGCGGACAGATGTTCGGCGCCGATTACCTCCATCGACAGTTTTTACATTCGATAATGGAGCGTCTATCATTATCGGTCGGTCAGTTCGAATCCTCCACCGCGCATAAACGTTCGGCTTAAAACCCAATGTCCGCAGCAAATAGAGCATCGAAGGTTACATTGTCATCGTACCAAGTACTGTTTATGTTTTGAATGTCGTAAGGGTCGATCGTTGGCAGAAGCAGGCGTGTAACGCGTCCCTCGCACGAATAAGCGGAGAATTCTCGGCCATTCTGTATCCGTAACGTAGCCGTGCTGCGATAATCTTTGTAAAAGGAGGTAATCGTCCTAAAGATTTGTCCGCTACTGTACCTGGTCGGTTTAACCTTAATTTCGTTTAATAGGACAACACTTCATCGGTCGTTTGGTCTACGACGGAATAGCGCGTCACTGTGGTCCGACCGTAGACGAGATCCTCGCGAATACCCAGGCCAGATATCCCGTCTCTTGTTTACTTACGTTTTAACTTTTCCACTAACAAATCTCTTTTCTCTACTGGGAAATTTTTGTATAGCCGTCGGAGATCTGGTCGCATGCGCAGCGCGACTGCGCAACAGCGGACATTACATGAATTCACCTTAGCCAGTCGTCGTCGTGTGGCGAACTATGCGTGTGTTGAGTCATAGAAATGTGCAACTAAATAAGTGCCCCTCTTTCTCTTAAGGTTTGCCGAGAATACGTGAAAATTGTTCGGCGTCCTGGTTTCGAAAAATACGCCTCACAGTCTTCCTCGCCTAATCGCACTGACATTTTGTCTCTCTGCCGGCACGGAAATTTGTGTATCTACGACGTTAAGCTTCATTCCCGTTTCTCCGATTTTGACCATTCCTATTTGCCGCCTATTCGGAAGTTGCTTCTAATTGATCGAACAGCGCTGCCAACATGAGCGTGCGAAACTCTCTAACGTGATATTTTTCGCGGAGGAAAAAGAGGATTTTACGTAGCCTTCGATGTATAGCAAACAATTTATTTATAGAAAAAGACGCGTCGAGCCCGCGCTGCGCGTTTAATAGGAAATTTGTTAAGCTATTACGGATTCCGCGTGGTTGTTACATATGATTTCGAATCGGCCGATACGCGCGAAGTAGATACTTTCTGCTACGGATATCAGTATTTTTGCATAGGATTCAAAAATCGAGAGAACGGTTTCGCATTCATTCGAATTTCCCTCAGTCGCTGGTGTGATATTTGTTATTCATTATGCATTGATTTCTATAGTTATATTCTTATAATATAAAATTGTGATACCTTACGTCATAAGACAGGTCAACGATACATAATTTACAGTTGCTAGGCGCAAGATATTTGCAGTAAATTAACTTTGCTGCGATTTCTTTTGCTTGCCAATAGAGCTACGTCCCTTTTTTCCTTTTATGACTTTACCGTCATAGGTTACGCCAAACAAGGGATGCCTGGTTTTCAAGTTTTCTGGGAAAGGAACACCCTTTTCTTCTGTGCACATTGCTATAACTTTTTTTGTGTTTGGTAATTTTTTTCTAATAGCCATTGTTCCTGCAGGTCTGACATTGACTATTACAAGGGAAAAGGGATCAATTAGCATGGAAAAGTAATAATGTGATAACTATGGCTTATTACAGAACAAAGCATAAAAAATTACCAGTTTTATATTGTTTTTTGTGTCCGGAACGGAAAACACAAGTGACCCTACATTTAGGATCTTGATGTGTTGCATAATATTTTTCTTCACCAATTTTAAACTTTGATTTATCACCAAATGTTAATGTTTGTCCTATTAATTCCTGTGGATCTACCTACAAATTCATAGGAACTGTACCAGATACTAACAGTAATGTCTGCTACTTACTGCATCATTTTATATATGGTGTATGATTTCTCAGAAACACTGCAAAAAGCAAACATTTTCAAAATCAAGTAGAGCCTTACTGTTCTTGGCATATCCATGATCCAAATATCTTCATCGTCACATATATCATCAAAATTAATTGTTGCATCTGCTGGATTTACAATTAAAGATTCTTGTTTTATTAAATCGTTCAGCTGAAAATAGAAAATCTTATGTTATATGACTACACTCCTACTATGAAACATAAAAACGAAATCTTATTTGCGTGGTATTCACATTCTGAGGTCTTGATATCTTTGTGAAGGATCTTGACAATGCAGAGACATCCATACAATTTAAATCGTCAGAGTCTGTAGAAACTCTTACTTCAGATTCTAAATTTTCGCTGTCGTTGTTTTTTGTCTTCTTTAATATACTTTTCCTGGTCTCACTTGAGCGTCCATTTGAAACTCTCGCTGGTTGTGCTTTTGTATTTATTTTAATGGACCTATTGCTTTTATTTGGACTTTGAACATCTTTCATTGATGTATCCATCAAAACCATTGATTTGTTCAGCTGCGTATTCAGCTTTGTAAGAGAATCTTCATTTTCAATATCCGACATTATGGCTTTTAATATTTAGAAACCTTGCCAAATAAGACACACAATGCATCACTGGATAAATAAAGCACCAGAACTTGTTATATAAATTCTGGTCGGCACATATTTCATACGTGTTGCGCGTTCAATATTTTATAACGTGCCTCCTTTAGCAAAACATTAACACCACTAGTGACAAGCGATTTAATATTGTATATACACGTGCTTACAATGTCAATATTCAGGCGAAGTACTACTCGTTATCATATTATCAAGCTCGTATTCTTCTAATTTGAATAAATGCTACGTTACCGGTGAATATAAATATTTAATATACATCACTATTTTTGAATAATAACAGAATAGTTTTACCGTGTGAGGTTAATGTTTGCATGCTACGTGGAAACACGCAAAAGTTGATCAGTTTTCATGAATGCCGCCGGCCAATGATCCGATCCCTAAAGTTAGACGTGATACGTTAACATTGGACAAAGTTGACAGGGAAAAACTAATCAGATCGCGTATGATGCCAGTAAGTTACGTATTCTTGTTACGAGTGTAGTATCTTTCCTGTCTGAATCTCATACCCACTCACACCTGCTCACACCTGACAGCCAATTTGAAGGTGCAAATTTAAAAATCCAATACGAGAAGTGTAAAACTATTTCATATTTTAATTACTGATTAATTTAGAACCTGGGTACTAAACGTTTTATATTTATATATTTCACCCACGAATTTTGAGCGCTGCTCGCGGAGTACGTTCGAACTAATGATTTCAAATTTAAATTTGGTATTAACGAAATAAAAGAGAATCGAGTAATATTGACACTACGATTTCAGAGTAATTTCAAAAAGTTAACTTATTTCTATCTTATCTTGAATATCATTAGTGGAGGGTAGTTTAAAGTGGCCCAATTAGATTTCTATTCTATTTAATAGTACATAAATCATCAATACTCATAGCATCATTTTTCTGTTTTTTTTTGGCATTAACATTACATCATCAACAGCACGTATCTTTACATCGGACAAAATTTACGTTTGTCATCCAGCGGTACAACTATTTTTATTGTAAAATGTTTATTTCGCAACATTAACGCTCTAGCGCAAATATTCATGTATATGTGTATATAGTATGTTAACGGCGAATTTAGATGTGTATACATATATGTCTATATAAATATACGCACATACGTCGTAGTACGCGCACATATGCACACATCTGAGAGATATGCAAATGTGCACGTGGCGGCTCTGTAACGTGCGAGCGTTTCGCAAAATGTATCGTCAGTAAAAAATATAAGTACATCCACATCATATAAAAGTATAACTTCAACTCACGGACATAGCAAATTGTAATGTTTGAACGTCATCAAAAGATTAACATGATCGGAAGATTGGACTGTTCGCTCAAGAGCTTGCCATTAGTCGATTTCCTGATATTCAATCCCTTTAACTGTGTCAGTAGCTAGTTGTTGCATTCACTATGATTCTTGACTATTCGTCATCTTATTGTACGCGGCCGAGAGTGATGACTGTGTGTGTCAGTTTTGACGGATTATGACCAATATCGTTATTGGAAAGAAATTAATGTTATTTAGACTCGCCATTTACGATGCTTGCAGTTACATGGCAACTTATCAGGTTGATGCTAAACAGATGTACAGATTTTTGCCAACTTTTGTCGCTGTATGTGTTGCAAAAGGATATGTCCCGTGGACTTTACCAAATTTTAGGTATTGAACGACGAACTGAAGATACTGACTTTTTACTGAGGATGCGAAATCTGATGGGACTTGGATCGTTCTACTGTTCAGACATTGGTTGTAAAGCACTTACATAATCTTACAATTAGACATATTCGCGTAGAATCTGTACGGAATGTCATATCTCATATCACGGGCACGTTTAATGAAAATCAATTCTATTCACTAGTTTAGCCAACAGAGGTATCTCTGCTCAGCTTATATAAAACAGTAGTCGGAAAACTGTCAATCACAATTCATCATTACAACGTATGCACACAATTTGGAAGAAATTATACTTGTGAAAATTGATCAATTTTTGACGATTCAAAATTGGCATCGGTTTTGATTTTTTTGTACGACTACCCGGGGAAGACTTAAAACTTAACGCTAATACATACTGGTTTCATGTACATATTGCAAGGAAGTCAAAATAACTGTTTCTTTTTCATTTGTCCAGATCGGCTATCATCGAAATAGACTTTTCTCATAATTGACTTTGTATCTTTCAATTGATTCGAGAGATGGTGGCAGATCAAGCAATCGACAGTTTGCCCGTTTAGAAATATAAAACATCTGAACGTGAAAACAAGAACATGGGGGACGGTTGCGTGAAACGCTTTAAACACTTTACTATTCTAAATACTCGGACTCGAAACTTATACCTTACGATTGCGCAGAAAGAAATGCATAATCCCGGCAAAACGTTTCACCGTTTTGTACAACATTCATAATTAAAAACGCGAACGAGTAACATCTTTAGATATATGAAGACATGACATTGAACAAGTAAGAAGTATGAAGAATACACCTAAGTCGTTCTAGAATCATACAATATCTATGACATATACCTATCAATGTACCTAATACTTTTCTTAACGCTTTCTCGATATAACAACGAGTCGATGTAAGATCGCTTCCAATCATTAACATCGTTTTCTCTTATTCGCGTAGTATTTAATTTACCATTGCACGTCCTTAAACCGAACGTAATTAACGCTACTTTCATAGTTTAATACCATTATGTTACCAACATTTTTCTTTTTCCATGTTCCACGCAATAGTTCACAACATCGAAGGCTCACTCGATAATTGAACGACAAAATGATCACATCGTAGAAAATTATTATTATCAAACTTATGAAAGAACGTCGCAATGCGCAGTTATCACATGTGACGCGTAAGTACGATGGAAAACAATTTATTTCGTCTCGGAAAGCATCTCGTGCCACGTTTATGGTAAATTATACGTAATACAGCTAACGATACGTTCATTGATTTGTTCGGCAAATCATGTTTCAAGTAATAAATACAAATCCGTTGCTGTTTCGTATTCTAGTCTTTGGTATTTGGGACTATCAAGCTATTAACGTCTGCGTACGCTTAGAATTACTGATGGGCATTGAGAAGTAAGATTTGACTGCTCGAGACTGAAAATCATCATAGAACGATTGTAATCATAGCGTCTTGCAGGATCCGTCAACGTAGCCCTGAAGAATCCATCAACGGATCCAGGACGAAACGCACTTCAATCGACAGTCAAGCATCAAGTTTTCAACCAATACATTTATTGTCCTGTCTCGGATCTATGATATGCAATTGTTTGCATTCTAAGTTACGCATAGCGCAAAGCAAACCCATCATTACCTCTACCGAAAATGAAAAAATTCATCCAAAACTTGAAAAGTCACAGAAAATAGAATTTACCGTTAGTATCCTGGACGAAACTTTGAAACCCACATTTTTTGCGTTTGAAGAAGTAATGGATAACACCGTTAGTTCGATACCGGTTAGTCGTGTAAGTACAGTAGGACAATAGATTTTTGCAAAGCGTATCGGAACCACATTTTCTTAAGAAATACAAGTACGTTCGAAGCCGTGCTTTAAACAATAATTGAATACGTGGTGGCGACGAGATTAATGTTCCACAGAGTAGATATGCATAGAACCTGTCGTCAGAGTCTCTGCAAACGGTTCACGTATTATCTGTTACATTCGTTCCTCGATACGTTCGACCAGACATATTTAACTATCGTTAACATCACAGTTTCGTCGGAAAAGCATACGTTTTACGTTTAACTGTCGTCACGGTGCAATTCTTCCGTACTGTACGCAGGACACGGTGTAGCTAGATAGATACGTAGGACGTTAGAATATTTAATAATTTCAACAACTACTCTGAGAGCTATCGGATGGAAGCGAAGAGAAGTTTTTCCATGCAAACTAACACAGTCCATCGTATAACAATTAATCTTTCGTACGCTGAAGTCATTCTCCGCTTTTCCGCCGGAACAAATAATTCTTTGTTCGCAACATGTGGAACAAGTACAAGAAAATGTCACGCAAACGATAGTTTGACATACACCGTGGGCAGTCAAAAAGCATTGAAACTCGGCTTCTTTGAACCTGACTTATCTCCTACGTCGACATTTAAGCATTCGCGAGTTACGGGGAAGATTTTTATTACACGAATACGGAACAGTTTGACGTACTAAACACGTAACAACCCTAGAGACTTCTACACACTCTTACGTACGAGTTGCACAATAATGCATCAATTCGGCGTGACTAACGAAGTCTTCGGATTCAATTTCACGAATCACCGAAAATTCAGCTAACCGTCCCGTTTGGAAGAGTGAAGTTTACCCCATTGACAAAACATGTACTGACACTGACATGAACTCTCTTCAAGCCTAACTCGCACCACCGACGTGTTCCGTTGAGTTTAACCCATTACCCGCCAATGTCCCATTTTTGGAACACATTCTCGCATTGTTTTCTTTCAATAACTGTCACCTCTAAATATACTGTTAATTTTATTTATTTTTTCTTATCTTTTGAATTGTGGCAGGTAATGGGTTGACTCTAGGAGACTACGGCCCATGCAAATGCAAAGCGTACTTCCGGTAAATTAGTAAGATAGTGGAAGAGTTAATTTCTCGACATACACTAACAGGTACGTAGGTCCAAGCGCAAGTTCTTAGATCAAGCTAGTCCTCGACACTGAAACCGAAACCGTAGCGATGGCCTCTAACAGTTACATTCGCGAGTTCGAATCACGACCGATGATCAAGCTGAGACACCCATTTAAGTACTGAGAACGGATCCGATTACGTCTGTCGGTCGTTCCGAACGGAATGTGTCGAAAAATTCGCCCGCCCGTCGTCGCTGGATCGGATTCGGCCAAGCTCGATCATGACTGCTCTTCGCGAATCTTCAATGTTAGGTACTCAGATCTCTATCATGCCGCGTGATTCTCGCGGAAAAACATTGCGGCTCACCGTCTGTCCTTTATTATCTCGTTATCAGACGATTCGTCGCCTCGGTGCGGCAGAGTGCAGCATAGGAATACAGAGAGTGGCGTGCGATCGTCAAAAATGCGTGCCAATAGACAATGTTGAATCGTGGGTAAGAACAGTTTTTTTTTTTGAGTTTCGGAAGCGCAAAGAAACTCAGGAGCAAACTCCTTCACATATTTTCTTTACGAAACTCCGTTCTCGTTTTCTTAACCAGTTAACTGTGTTTGACGACTATATCCGTCATGAAGAAATTGCATTGAGAGTTTTGTGTCATGACAACGATATCCGTCGTGCGTAGAATATCCCTTGCTATTTAACCCCTTAACGAACAGATTTTTTGAATAAATAAGTGTTATAGCTTACAATCTTATGTAAATGATAAATATCAATAAAACGATTTTTTTCCTTAGCTTTCACATTATTATTTTTAATTCTCGATTATATTCGAGTGTGAAAGATTATAGCAGGATCAAATACAACGCCGCTCGAATAAACTCGAGCGTGCACGTTAAAGGGTCAAACTTTATTCCCAGTGGAAACGAAAATATATTCGGAAATTTCAATATCTTAGAATCATTAGAGATAAAGACGAAATAAAACAATCTGAGGGCTGATCTGAGAAGAGGCCGCCACACTTAACCGGTTAATTACTAACACGCATTTTCGAGGCACTGCTCGTATAGTAACTCGTACAATTACAGTTTTGGTAAGACGCTTCGTACTGGAAGTCGGCTAACGTCCTCCCGACACATCGAAACACAATACGCAGTCCCGTATAAACATATATATTAATGTCATTTCACGGCACCTCGTTTACGTCAAATGATCGCCTGATCAATTTTATCTATTCCTAACGACGTCTACAAAGATAAGAAAACGTTCGTACGTAATAAATACTATAATTAGCGATGTACAAAAAGCTACGACTGAAGTAGAAATGCAAAGTAGATGAGTCGCTTGCGGCGTTAAAGATAGATTTGCACAGCGTCCACTTAACGACCTCCGACCCGGCCTGGCAAATTAACGAAAGGAACATGTCCGGATTTGCATTCAATGCGCTTTCGATCGTCCTCGCTGCTTCGATGTTAACAAAATTCAATTTTATCAAAAACTGCCCGAACTGTCTCTACCGTAAGAATAGAAAGGAAGATCCGTCGATCAAGTTTAAAAACGTCGCAAACTATGGACTGTGAAAGCACTGTCGTACGACTTATCCAAAAAGCACGAGGACGAATTTTGTTTTCACGGCACGCTGCCGTTCTGACACAATCCCATGCAAAAAGCACACTTTTCGTCACTTTAGTCATCGTTCATGGAAGATTCGTTCTGATAGAACGAAGGAATGTCAGTTCTCGCTTACAGTTATTGCAAGCGACGATCTTATCCAACGAATCGCAAAAGTGAACGAATCGTGTCCAGCTGGATCACTGACCATAGTCAATGACCAAACATTAATTTTCAATTACTCCTATTCGACTGCGCAAATACGTTGGCGCACTTTTCCAACACTGATCCAACACTAATCAGTTACAGCGCTGTCGAATTTGAACACTAACAGCGATAGCGACACATTAAAAAATCAGTTAAGAGGCAGTACCCCTGCATCAGAATCACGTAGGTTCATTAACATCAGGGAGGTACACGTACGAACGGAAATGTACGCCACGTCAGATTTTGGCACCCAGTACAAATCGCAGTGACCGAAGTAAGAAACATCGAGTTAACACAGACGTCTCGTGCCGGTGAGACTTTACAACAAAGAGATGACGCTTCAGACTGTAAGCATCGTTAACAGTATGCGGTGCGCTTTGTTCGGAGTAAAAAAGGAAAAATTCGCCCCCTCGACAAATAACATCGACAACTCATCGCTTAACATGGTCTTCTCACGCCTGCCAGTTCAATTCGCTTCAACTTAATTACGTCTAAGTATCTTACAATGTTGGACGCTTCGGTATCGAATGAACAAATTGAAGACGACGAGAAGGAAGCGTTGACTCAACACGCGTGCAAATGAGCCTCGAATTAAACGGTCGTCTCCCTGAAAATCTTTACGGACGAGTCCGCGTGCCTAATGTGTATGTATCTCGTTATCGTCGGGGCGCCATTACTGTTGTCGTTAACATTGTTGTTGCTGCCGGCGTTGTTGTTGTTATTGTTGATAATCTCACCGTGATTTCTCGGGCCAGCCCTCAGTCTTTTGTCCGCTTCGTCCTTCGTCGGCGGGAGTTCGGCTGCGGCCAATGGGGGGGGGGAAGTGAAAATTTGAACTTTTTAGACAAGCATTTTGGACGCGCAATCGGCGTGCAGGAGAGCGAGCGGTTATTATTAACAAATGTCTCCGCGCTGCGATACGCTCGTAACTGACGGACTAATGACGAGTCAATTTTCAATCGCGCAATGCACTCTTCCCTCAGTGGCAATCAAACTCTCGCGAATGAGGCAGGAGCTCAGTTTTTGTTCGAGCAAAGCGGTAGCTTAACATCTCTGTCAAGTGACAGATCCACTTTCATTCCCGACGAAACGTTAAATGCTCCGCGAAACGTGAAAGGCAAACTTTGCATGAGGCCGGAGAGAGTGCGTAATCGAAAAGGAAATAAATAAAAAACATTGTTTTACGTCTATAAAAATAGGTTTATATTTACAAACGAGGAATGGGGCATTTGTAAATAAAAGTCTATATACACGAGATATCGATGAATCAACAAAAGGATCGTGATAAAATAATAATCGGCATATATATATATGGGTCATATATACGCGACGATAATGCTCGAAACAAGAACTGCAGCGAAATTGTTATCCCGATTCTACGGACACGCTGCATATCACACTCGCGTTCGTTTCTCTAAAGCTAATATGGCAAATTATCTTTATCGAGTTTTGGAACTATAACGTCATCGTGATAGTGAGACAATCGATTGTTCTTATGTTCGCTCTGCGTCACATTTTCAATAAACCAGAATGTAACATAATCGTGTCACTCCGCATTCTATTTATTCCTCAAGGTAAGCATTGCTATGATTTTATCCTCATAGACTGCATCGTCCTTTACGGCAAAGTTTTTAGTAAATTTACTGACCAATAGGTACTTGAATTGCTTGGTTTACGAGAATGGCGGCTAATTTTTATAAAATTTCCTCTTAAGCAAACAATTTATAATTAAAATGCATGTGGATGTGTAAGAAATTTATCCTGTATTATTGAATTAATAATACCTTGAATTTGTATATGTCACGTACTTGTATAAAAGGTCAATGATTTTCGTATTGAAAGTAAAAGAGGTAAATTTTCGATGTCGAATTTAACGTTTTTCACGACGCTTATAATCCTGAATCGTAACTAAAGGAAGTATCACGTTGCAATATTTCCCTATTTCTTCGTAAAAGGCCATATTTTTTCCCCTTAAGTCCTATAAAGAAATCTAACTTTGGCAGTAACAATTAAAGAGTCGGCAGAACATATGCAGACGCTTATAGATATCCTGTAAAATGGCTCACAAGATTGACCAAGTTTCTAAAAATTTTGCAGGCATCCTTTAAATAGTACTAAACAGAACATCTAAACCACAATTCTACATGCAAATTAAACTACACCTTCTTTTCCAGTCCTACTTGCTATTAAATAATAAATTAATGACTTATCATCTTCCTTTGATTAAAAATAGTCTCTCCATTTGCTAAACTTCACACTCAGAACGGTGACATTATTAAGTGTCTCTACACCAAGCAAAAATATCTTTCAGGATCGTCATTGGCATTTAAAAGGCACAGATACTTATACAAGGATACAATGTAAAATTATCCTGCGGCTGATAGCCAATAAAAGTTAACGATGACTACTCGAAATACGTGAAAAGCAATGAAAAGTCTTTTGATCAATTTCGTGAGTCAGTATATACCTATACGCTATTCCATATGTTCTCGGCACGACCTGACGAAGTCCTCTTCATGCATCTAAAAAGACGCGCCCGTGAACGGTCCCTTGAACATCGTGTTCGACTTAGAAAATACCACGCGTCGAAAAAAAAAATGGCGTGTTCCACGTATATGCAACAGTAACGACGTTCGCAGCGTCAGCGAGGACTTAATCAATAGTACAACTGTACGACAATACTCTCGTTGCATTATCAAGGATCACCACGCGTACTAAACACGAGTACGAAGATCATCGTCGACTGGCGCGCTTATACTTTAACAAATCATGTCGTTCACTTTGCGCATAGTACGCAAATCATAGGAGTCTCGAATCTTTGGACAACGTTCTATGGCTACGCGACTGAAGAAACCTCGGACTGTCCGCAATGATCCTTAAAAGTTGCTATTGACCGTACGTAAGTTGCGTGCAGGAATCAGAGTACGTGTTACTTCGTTCGAAATAACGTTAACTACTGGATACCGCTTCCTAAGTGCGTTTCTATGGACCGGTAACAACTGTCCACGGATACGAGCGTACACTGTGTCACATTCAATATTCTTCATCTCTATACAACCAACAAGGTCCCGTATAACATTCCGTAACAGCACTGTTATACTTTCAATCTATCGCATGACAGTAACGAACAATGTGCACAATTTTTCACGTCACTTACTAGTTCGGTACGACACATTGTGTCTGTAAGTATGTGTGTGTCTATGTAGTGCGCCGGTATTAAGATATCATGCGCATGCAAATGAATAGGGAGGTTCAAAAACGATATGTTCGCAGTCATGCTACCACAGTTTCAAATAAAATTTCACAAATAAAACAATGATAAAACACTGTAAGAATTAACAATTTCTCTTATGGTAAACCGATATGTTCTCGCTATACGAGTCGGATATATACGTGCTTACGATTAAAATGCTCCCGGGCTTCAAGACGGATCAATGTATGCGAATGCACAGAGCTATTGTTCGTCGATTCTAAGCAACGAAATTTAATTCGACTAAGTTACCGATAAGCAACGTAATTAATAGCGTTACAATAAATACTCTCAACGGTGGAAGATGGCTTCATAGCAGAATGCTGTTCCAAAAGGTGCAGAACGTATTTAGGAGAAATTTCTTAAGCTTTGCAGGTGTAGTATTTAAGTTCACATTTGCAAAGTAATAACCATGTAAATGTACGTCTAGTTTGGGAAGACTGAAAAGATTTAACTTAAACTGGAAATGACTATTTTCTCACGTGTATAGATATATAGAATATTTTTACACGTTTGTGGTAGATTTTACTCATCGATTCTATGTATGAGGGCAATGTAATTTCTCATTTTCAACGTAAGCGACTGAGACGAGAAATCTTATTGAACGTATCGTCGTATTGAAAAAATTAATTACTTTCCAATTAGTTACTCTTTTGAAAACAAAGAACCTTTGCCTCATCATTTTCACTTATCGCTTATCGTAGAATATCACAAAGCATGAACTAGTCTATAAATACATAATGCACAGAGGATGCATAAATAGCATAGTCAATTACAGAACAGTTACAGTTTTCCAACCTTTAAAACTCTCATCAATGCAAAAAGTACACCTGTAAAGTTCAACGGATTTCTCCTATAACATCCTGCACAGGCTTAAGGTTCACGACTGACCTATACCTCACGATATAGCGCAACAGCACTTTTGACATTTTCCTCTCTTCCCGACAATGTTATTCTTATATCTCTGCGTAACTTTGTACGCCTTCAGTCGTAACTTAACGTTTCCCACGTTATCGCCGATATCCTGACTTTGTACCGAATTACTTCTCGTCGTCTGCTTCGACGTTACCATTTCTTGCTTGCTCTCACACCTCAATATTTCCATATCGTTGCCCGTCACGCCGTGTGGCTGCACGTTGGTGCATATATTTATTATATTATAATCACACTCCTGCTTCTTCGCATTCTGCGACTTCGGAGATTTACCTACTTGCTTCTCGCAGCTTTCGGCGGCTTCCTTGTTCGAGCTCAAGCCAATCTCATTGCGATCCGCCTTCGTCTCGTCAGACGTTCTTGACGTTCGTCTGTTCTCCAAACAAATCATCGAGGGCGACGAACACCTTTTCATCCCTGACTGCTCGGTAATCTTGTCATTAACGTACATTTCGTCAGTAACATCAACTACTATCTTCTCTGCGCCACAGTCAGCGTTCTCTTTAAGTTTCTCTCGCGTCGTATCACAATTTCTTAGTTCCAAGTTCGTACTCTTCTCCTTCAACGCCGAACTATCGCTATCGGCCCCTGGAGGAGCCCTCTCCTGAACGTGATTCGCGTACTCTAAGTAGTGGGAAGTCTTACAATCTATCCTCTCGTCGATGCCCGCGCTCAGTCTGTCACTCTCATCGCCTATGTTATCGCAAGCATCGGAAGTTAGCTTGTCCGGAGCCAGATTCTCGTTGTACGACCTCGTCCTGCTGTCCGACCAGACCGTCTGCCTTGCATCGGCACAGCAGGTGAACTTCTCGTCGTGCAGGTACACCGAGCTCTCGTTCGACTCGAAGTTGCTGGCATTTATAATCGCGATGCGCGGTATCACCCGATCAGTCAGAAAATTGTTACCCCTTTCCGGCGGACTCGAGCTGAACGACCTATTGGCGACGTTCGTTAGCGAGTGATATCCCTGATGAATCTTTCCCTGAGCCCAGGTTTGCGTCAACGTGTGAAACCTCTGCCAAGAGATATCACTGTTGCTCCTGTACTTCCGGAGATGTCTACGTCCGAACTCGCCGTCCACCCAGGACTGAAGCTGACCGTCGGACGGGCTTCTCTTAAGACGATCGCGATGCGATCGCTCCTTGCTCATCTCCCGAGTCTTACTCTTCACGATCAGCTCCAGCTTGGACTTAAGTAGCGCCGGCGACACGGCCCTGTCGAGTCGCCTCAAGGTCTGCGACTGATGGGCAGGCTCGCTGACGAGAGCGTCGCCGTTCAATTGGTCTACGTCTATGTCGGGCGTGTAGCCTGCCACGATGATAGCGTTCGGACTAGGACTGTCCATGCTATCCGGCGTGTAAGGGTCATGCTTAATAGGTACTGCGTGCAATAGATTAGATGAGCGGTCAGCGTCAAAGCCTCGTGCGCTAACGGAACTATTAGAATCAGGCAACATCGACAACAGGTCCGAGTAACTGTTAGGCACTCGAAAACAAAACTCGGGTGCGCGTGGCAAGCTGCAGCAGTTTATCATACCTGCGTCCGAGGCGAGAACAGCCCTCAAGTAGACTGGCTAGAAATGGGAACAAAAATGGACGAGCCGCATGAATTGTCGTGCTTTCGCTATCGCGGTAAATGCGCTAGTAGCAAAAATAGTGATTGTGACTTTCATAAATGGGACTCTATGTAAAATGTGCTAAGTAGTAAATGTAATTTCAAAATGGGGATAACGAGAGAATTGTGGACCTTGTATGTGGGGCTTGATTCAAACGTACGTGGTGAGGAATCGATTCAACTTAATTGATGATACTGTACAAACAAATAAACGTTGTTCCGCCGCATTTACTACATGCGTACAGACTTGGCGTAATCGTGTAGATACTATAATTCAGCATTGATTCGCTAAATTATACTATGTAATTGTTATAGTGATTCTCCAAAATCCAAGTAAAGGTAGTCACACAACCGGCTACTGTTTAAATACGTCGGTCGGATTAGATTAATTAAAAGTTACTATATGTAGTTTGCATTTATATGTGTGGTATATAACGTGACACACACGCTACTGAATTAACTCTTTGTCTTTGATCGATCCAGTAACGTTTTAAGTGATTGTAGTCAAATGATTTATTATTAAAGTGCACTTTTTAGTATATCGACAGGGACAAATAACAGTATTGAAACGTGGTAAGAACATCCTCGCATTAGTTCCTTATGTTTCCAAACTTTTTAATTGAAACAGTAGCACTATTAAGTTTTAAAGTACAGCGAAGTAAAAGTGGGAAATAATACTACACAAACAAGCGTTCATGATATGGTAATCAAGACAACAAAGGACTAAGGGGATTAGAGGATAAATGGGAAAATCAAGAAAGAACAGATAGACAGTTTATAGATAGGTACCTTAGTGCTTAGAGATTCATTCGAAACTCCAGAAAAACAGGCTGCACCATAATAATTGAAAGAATGGATCATCAGAATAAGAACCAAGAGAAGTGTGAATATGTGTTTCCAATATAACAAGTAAAAATGGACCACATCTTTTTGTTTTATTCAGTAAAGTAGTGAAGTAGAATGTTACGTTACCTTGTGATCGCCCATGCACGTTGTAGGTCCAATTATGCCATAATCGACCGCACTGGAGGACGATATCTGAAAAAAGAAACATGACGATATACTTTTTAGTGATGATTAGGAAAGTAGAAGAATACCTGATAATAAGTATACATTACAGGGTTACAATGTTTAAAGTTTAGTAAATATGTTTCATACATCCTGGACTAGTGTTTTTGCAGTAGGACTTAACAAGACTCTGTCGCACCAAGCTGGTACTCTTGTATGCATGTAAGTTGTGGCTTCGTTAATGTCCTCCTCTAACGGGTAAGTCGGAGGGAATTTTACTGGAAATTCAAATAATCTTCCAACAAAATCCTCCAACTCCCTATCATATTCACGCAACTGCAAAATCGTCATCCCTTTTCATATAAACATTACCGTACAAAATTTATACAATTCAATATCATTAAAAATCATGCCAGAATACTTTGCATATGTGTATGTTACTTACCCATTCACCACTGCCTTGGATGAAAACGTTCTGATGTTCATAATGAGAAAATTCTTTTTTTCCTAATGTTAATATGAGATCATCTTCTTTGTTGCGAAATTGTAACTTAGAAATACTCCCTTTATTTGACAACTTTCTCTCTTGAGTATCTTCAGTAAGTTTCTGTAAATCAAAACTGGAGTAGTAATATAATCACATTTGTCAATACAGTAAATCTATTTCTCTACATTTCTGCACTTGAACATTATTTAGTACCTACTTAATTTATTAATATTCAAACTTTACGTACCTTAATGACACCCGCTGTGTCAGTCCTAAAATTAAAGTCACCAAATAAAAAATACGGCACGTTTGGATACCTGTCATTGTGAAACCTATCTAAAGTATGTTCAAGCGCTCTTCTGCGAGTTTTACTGTAGACTGATGGAAACTGTAATAAAATATTGATTTAATGCATAAACATACTCTATATTTTTTCATAATCTTTGTTATAATCGTGTTACTCTACCATTTCCATTGCAATAAAATTGCTTGCATCGTGGAACAAGTGTATGTTTATGAGATCAAAAACTGTTTCACTTAAACTCCATCGTGTTCGCATAAATCCTTTCCTTGACCATTTACATTCTGGAAAGAAGTCTTGAGGGAACTTTGCTTTTTCTTTGGTAGAGACTGCTTCTATATTACCAGAATAAACCTCTTTTCCCGTAACAGGTACAAAAGTACATTCTGAAATGGTCATTGATTCAGTGGCTGATATTCTTAATGCAATATCAAAGTATGCTATAAACTTCTATTCCAAATACCTTTAAAATCCCATAATAACACATCTTTCAAAGATTCATGCACAAAGTAGAAGTTTCCAAGTGCCTAAAAAGTCATAACTTATCTTGAATAAACACTAGCACAATTTTAGTAAATAAAACTTAAAAGATAAATGTTACTGTAAAATATTCTGTAAATTAACACTGCAGTACCGTAAAGTGTTCAGCTGAAGAATAATCTTCATCAAGAAACACTCTGATTTTATCAAACAGCCTTAATTCCTCTGATGACATAAGCAATCTGAAAAGAATGTAATCTTTAACATAAAATTAATCACAGTAGAAGCTAATAACACTGATAATATTCTCAATTCTGTAAGAGATATTTTTTCAAGGGAAACTCAGAATAGAATTTTTCGATATCAATTTCTATGTCTAACTGCAATGATAAAATGCAACAACCAATGTAGCTGGCCACTCGACTGCAAAGGGTTGCAACTCTTTTTACACTGCTCCCCTATGAATGCTATTCAATGAGCTCATCTTTTGAAGTGGTTTAGTCATGCATAGAGCTGTATGCGATCATCTATTTTTATATCTTTCCACCACTTACGTACAAGGTACATTTAATATTGAAAACAGAAAAAAACTATATGCATCAAGATAATTGTCAAGGAACAGAATTATGTATTTTTTGTGTAGTTTTTATTATGTAAAACTCTGATTATTCGGAACAAGGACAACAAAAAGATTAAATTTATATTAATATCCTACAAAAATATTTAACAGTTATAAAAAATATCCATTACTTATTATAGGATTATACTGTAGCTTGACATATATCATTCCTACATAAAATATGAATAAAATTAAAATTAAATAAAACTACAAAATTATATTCACTAAGAGATAATCAAAATAATTTCAGTGTTTATAGGTACAAGTATATGGCAAGTATATTAATAGCTTGCTGTAATTGAATTATTGCTAACTACATTAGCTGAAGCTTATTAAGACTTTGCACTAATAAGATTGCAACAGCCTGCACTGAAGCCAACTTAAGTAAACTGATAATAATGATTGTACATTATATAAAATTGATTAAAATTTTATATGGGCGTAATAACATATACAACATAAAAATCTAAAAGAACCACTTAAGAAAACAAAATTTTTCTTTGACAACCTCCAAAACATTTTCAGAATATAATGACAGTTTGGAAGTAACATTAATAACATTGCAACTGTACATATATATAATAATTTACAAATATATCAATATGCGTTGCCAGATAAAAATATTATGATTTACCTAACAAAATCTTCCACATGTCTCATACTTTGCTCATAATTCTTTCCACCTACTTCTTGGCAGTGTAGTGCAATAAATTTTGGCTCCAGCCTTAATACCGTCTACAAAAATGATTAACATACATTTTAAAAACCATAATTTGCCGACAGTACGTACGCGTATGTACGTCTGAAACATGAATCAGAAGAAATGTGATGCTCGATTTGAACACTTACAGACAAAAATTCTTCCGTCCATATCTTCAACATAACACTAGGCTGAAAAGATAAAGCGAACGTGATACCATACTAGACATAAGAACGCACCGTTTGGCGCGCACCGAACCGTCGATCGTCGAACGTTTGAACGGAAAAAACTCGGCTAAAATCGAAGAAGCGATCCTTCACTGTCCCCAATTGGCGAAAATTGAAACAAACGAGCCGCGAACTTTACGAGGACCTCTCCGATGCACCGACGATCGACGGTACGTGCCAACTCGAAGGAGGGAACAAGTTAAAAGCGAGAAAAGAAAAATACGTCTATCGCGAGACAGTAAGGTTCTAAGACGAGATGAGCCAAGATACGAAAGACGCGCCAAGACGCGCCACTCTCAAAGGAGAGGAGCAAGAAATAGGTCACGTCATGAATGAACAGCGATATCGACGGTATCGATCAATCGATCCGTCAAATCGTACGGGGGACGGCACGTACTCCGCGGCCGTGGGGCCGATTTGAAGAAAGTCGCGGACGGGTGCCGTGATGCGCGCATCGCAATTCGTCGCTTACCTCTTCGAAGATACTACCGACATTGGCGGTGACCAGTAGCATCGGGACGCCGCTACCACCCGCCATTCTCGCGCGCGCGGCCTGTCGTTATTAACTCGGTCGTCCTGTGGCAGAATCCTTCGTCCGCGGGCGGCAGGAGTCGGCCGTCCGGCAAGATTCCGGGAATTCACAGAATCCTCGTATACCCCGCACGGTCCTCGGCACGCCACTGCGACACACTCTCGACGTCTACGTGGACCGACGTGCAAAAAGGTATATGCCTCGGGTGCGAGCGCAGCCTGTCAGGCGTATTCGGCCGACCGCCGCTGCACTACGCCGCTACTACTAACGAGAGCTGAAAACCACAGACACGATGCGAAAACTTTTTTTTACGAGCCCACCTCTCGTAACGCACTTTACTACAGTCGCGCACACATGCGCACACGCTGACACGCATAGAGGCGCGGGGGGCACAGGCGCTGCCGGACACGCATACTCGTTCCCTCGACCAAGGAAAACACACCCCCACGGGTTAGCCCAGTGCCGAGAGAGGAGACGTGTGCCGCGTGCTCGTTTCACTGAACGAGGGAACCTCGTAGTCAACCCCTTCGCCGTTTCGTCGAGGTGGTGGTAGTGGCCACGCTCGCGCACGATCGTGTCCCACTCGCGTTCGGCCGAGCGCCGCGAATAATACACATTATTAATGGAATATAATCACGACGGCTCCTCCGGCCTGTTCCGCGCTCGCGCCAGAGAGGGGAACGGGCGGCTACGAGGAGTAGGAGGCGGCGGCGGTGGAGGGGGAGGGCAGCGGCGAGAGAGAGAAAGAGAGAGGGAGAGAGAAAAGTTGTGTATGCGGTAAATATATCCCTCTATCGGACGGACCGAAGCCACGCCTACCGTAGACGTCAATAGGCAGTGCCGTGCATGCGAAAAATTTTTCGTGCGGGTAGGTGGTTACGTGGGACGCCCCGGGTGCCATCCTCGCGGGAGGAGTCTGCCGAGGTAACCGAAAAGGTATTATCGCACGACGACCTACGTCGCGGTCGACCCTTTTTGCGCCCAGATCATCGGCCAAACGTACTCGAGACTCGTCGGGTCGGCCCCGGGTTTTGCCAGCGTGCGTGTACCTTTCTCGTTAGGAGAACTCTGTCCGCCGTTCGCATGTCCGTCGCACGCTCGTAAGATCGCGAGTGCCTGTCGAACGTACAGGTTCGATCGTCCGATTCCTGTGGGCAAGTTTCGCCAATCGGTGAACGTCTCCTGGTACCGATCGATCGTGCCGAACGCCGTGCGCGATCTCGCGCTCGAACGGTCGCGATAGCTGGCAGATACTGAACCCGAACGACGGACACGGTTTTCAAACGGTAGCAGTAAACGTGTGTCGTCGCACTCTTACCCCGCTTTTATCCTACGTCCCTGGCTCATGGTTGTGGGAGCGGTGATCCGGCTGCGCGCGAGAAGGACGAGACGTACGTGTGCGCACTTATGCTCCACTTCTCGTTGAGAATCCGTTTTACGATAAAGAGACGAATTTCCCATTGTACCGGTGGCGCGTAGAGAGAGAAAAAAGGAGAACAGCATCGGCCGGTTGGGATACGTGCGCTGACATTCTTCGTTCGGCTGTAGCGCGCGACGTTAGGTAGAGTTAACGTGCGAGCGGAGTACGGGTATAGGTTTCGGATGATCGATTAAGGGTGGTAGGAGAGAGAATTATTTTTAATCCCTCGACTCGTCGGGAGGCTCACGATTTTTTTCCATCGTGGAACGACTTTCATCCTACGGGTCGCACCTTTCGCATCCCGGCGGCCGTGAGCCACCCCGACGTCGGACGTCGTCTGCTAAGGCGTCGTAGTAAACGGTTCGCGTTACGCGATCCAGGGTCGTTGAGAGTTAATTATCGTTCACGCTTCCGATAGACGTCCTCTCTGACGTTTTGCCGCGCGCCCGAGAGAGAGAGAGAGAGACAGTACGTTCATTGTCCTTCTTATCCGGCGAACTGCCAACTTTTTGACAGCGAATGTCTCGCGCCGACCGGCGCGGAGGTAGGACTGTCTGCCATGACGGCGGACTCTATCTTATCTCGGGCTAGCACCATAATTAGCGGAAAAAAAATGATACCACGGCTATCTCCGTAAGATTGTCTGCAATGCCGTAAAACATGCTGATTGCACTTAAGCTTCCATCTAAGCTCCGATTTGCCGTATCGACTGCAATTAATCCTTCGGCGTCCGGATACGTTTGAAACGGTACGCGTATCGGTGCCTGACCAATAGTGTGTCGGCACTCCTATAGAATCGGCTATCAGTTGCAAATACGAACAATATATGTTACTACGGTAACGTCCTACGTAATCCGGCTCATCGTTTTTATTCCGCGAACCTTTCGAATGTGCCGCAGGCATCTCGTTTAGGCTAGATCCGAAACGTTTGTCATACAGCTGAAATTTCCGTTGATACATAATTTCCGGACGTGCTTTAATGGTGAAGTAACGCTGTCGGATAGTCTGAGACGGAAATTGTATTCGAAAGTGTGCCGGGATGCGTCATATTGCCACACTGGATTAGAATTCGATAATGTTAACGGATGTAGATAAGCTCAGTTTTTTGGCTCCACGGAGTATTAATCCTGGACTTATATTCGTTGAACCTTTAACGTGCTATTTAGCGCGTAAAAAATAGCAATTGATTAAAAGGCCTTGTCAACGCCTTTTAATTAATTAATATATAGAAATATATATATATTTTAGGCATTGTGTGAAAACATTTGATTGACGTGTAGATTGTGATAAATCCTTGATACATGACTATAGCCTGAAGCTTGTAAATTAGCAACTGTACGTTAGGCAGTATTAAATAAGCATTAAAGGATGTTATGTGGTGTAGGCAATTATCGACGTAATAAAAAGATTTATGTACTTCCTATAACCGTTTGTCAGCGCCCAGTTAACGTATTGAATTTCGATTATTGACACTTTCAGCATGGAATTAGTCATGCAGTTCGTTACAGTATCGCTGTTAGGCTTAGCGGCCTTCGGAAATGCAGAGAGCATCTTAATGACAAAGGTGTTCATCATTCCTATCAGGCCCGAAATTTTTGACTGGAGTGCCGACGGTAAGGAAGCATGGCCAAGATCAGATTCTATTTATTTCTTCATCTTGTTCATTTAACGATCTCTTCTCGTACCGAACTTCCGAAGAGATAAGATCGTCTTTGAAAATGTTAGTACAAATTTTCAATTAATAACAAAAAAAAACAGAAAGCCCAGTAGCTTGCGTCTACACGTTTTTATAATTTCCAATCATCATTTATTAAATCGTCGGAGCTTACTATGCATACACCGATTGTGCGTCTGATAAGCGTTGGGTATAATTAATTTTAGGGCGGTACGATCAATTTTCATACCAGCCATCCCTTTTGAACGCTCCCGATCTACCGTCGTGGATTCATTACACGTACAGCAAACGGGATCATCACGGCGTCTTGTACGGCGTTGCGCCCAGGGATCAAAAGTATTTTCAGGTGAGCCGACTGCCAACAATGTCAATGATCGAGAGAGCCGATCGATTATTATACGACGGACAGCCGCCTCGGCACAGTCTTGTAATATGCCAATCACGATTTGCAGCTCGAAATCATAGGACTGAACAAGCACACTTACGAGACGAGATACAAAGTTCTCAACGTGAACGTCCTCGAGAAGGAGAATCTGACGAGGTACGAGGTTAATTTGAAAATCGACAATTTGAACGTCGAGGACATGTTCGATCACAACAGGACGGAGAATCTCCTAGACATATTTAGGTGAGACCTACGCTTTGCGTCGGCCGTATTTTCTATACTCTCTACTTCCACTTTCCGAACATGATGTAACCGGTTTTTGTTGCTTTATATCTACGTCCCGATACGTTATGTGCAGGAACAAACTGTGGAAGGGAGCTACCGATCTGTACGTGACTTTTCTGACATCTGCGATTGAACTTGGCGCCCGTTTACCCCTTAAACCCGGCGAAAGTGAGGGGTAAGTGATATGTTGTACAAATTTATTATCATATCATAGCGGCCAGTTTGGTCAAATGAGATATTAGGAAATAAATATTAAAAGTTAAAAAATTATTGTTTCGTGTTGTAAGTAACAAATTTCTATCATTGTTCAAGTTCGAAATCAAACAACCTGCATATTGACAACTAATTCTTGTTACAAACACAGCATTCGAACTGCGCGTGCAAATAATGTAGAAACGAATCCGTTTTCCAGAACACTTAGACATTAGAGAAGAAAAATTTAAAATTAAAAAATTATCGTTTCGTGTTGTATGTGACAAATCCCTATCATTGCTCAAGTTTGATATCAATCTGCATGTAAATAACTAATCCTCATTACAAATGCAACACTCGATGTAGAAACAAATCAGTTTTCCAGAACACTTAGACGTTAGAGAAGAAAAATTAAAAATTAAAAAATTATCGTTTCGTGTTGTATGTAACAATTCCTATCGTTGCTCACGTTTCAAATCAATATGTATGTAAACAACTAATTCTTGTTACAAACACAGTATTCGAACTGCGCGTTTCAAATAATGTAGAAACGAATCAGTTTTCCAGAACACTGATTCGTAGCCCGTATCGCAGGCACAATTATAATGATTAAAGCAAAACAAAGCGTCATGACGTACCGTTAAATCTTTAGCGACTTCTCCGATATCACTGACGTTTTAATCAACCGACTAACGGAAAACAACATCGGTGACGCGAACTCTGTGGGTTTTCAAAGTTGTTGTTCCTACGCCGCTCTCACGACGTCAGCCGCATTCGCCAAAACGATCGTAGGTGTGAACAATCACCAAATACGCCGCAAATTGAAATCGTGTACAGGGAAACGATGAATCATACTTTTTCTACGTAAAATTTATTTACGAGCGCCGCGAGGAGAGTAAACGTGTTCATTCAGCAGAGCAGCTAGTATTTATAAGGCAGAACAGTTTTTTCACGTAGTACGCTCCGATCATCGAAACGTTATTTTTGTTAATATCAAAGAAAAACATTCGAGTAGATTGTGCTTTGTAAATATCTCTAAATCAATGCCCTGATAGTAGATTGTACGATACTTCCAGATTGCGTCCACGATTACGTTCAGCGATACTTACTTTGATTATGATTTATAAATTAATCCTAATGTGAATGTACCCTTACTTCACACCTTATCTCTACATTGTGACTCAAAGCTGAATGTAAGCAATACTGGTTTCGTTGCTCAGGCGAAAATAAGAAAATACGCACACCGTTCAGTCAGTTGGTATTTCATTGTCAACTTCGCGTGATAGGAGAAAGTACAAAAACATAATTGAATGAACGGCAGTTTATATCTCCGAAGATTAAAATTCGATTGTGTAATCTCGGTACGAGTAAAATATCTTACTGTACTTCGGCCCGTTATAATTCAAATGCCATATCCGGTGTAGTTAATTGTTCCGCTAATTGCAATCACGCAATTCGTTCATAGGCGGCGTAACGCAATCTTTGAAGTATTCGAGGAACGAACTTCAAAGATAGGATGGCATTAAAGTTCAAAACAAAAGTAATAAATTAATAATAGATTCTCTGTACAGACAGCAATCATCAAACGTTCTGTTTATTATCTTTTCAATAGAAAAATGATTTCAATTGTAATAATTGTAAGAAAAGCTATTGGAAGAAAATGTATAAAACGTATCATACACGAGTATCATATACATATGTGTCAAGTTTGCGGAAATGATCTCTACTATCATAACGTCAAACTTATACCATACAAGCACAACATCTTTCGCGTTACAATTAGCGAGGGACAAACAGCATTAGGTATGTAAAAACGGTAGAGTACTGACGTTTACATCCTGCTAGAGTTCTGATATCGAAATCATTTACGTGGGTGAACATCCGTTCTGATATCGCTCGGCCGTTCGATGGAAACCAAACCGCAAACGAATAGTCGTTCCTTTCAGATATATGCTACAATTTTTGCGTCAATCACGACTATGTGTACGGAGAATCGTTCAGGATCCACACTGAATTGTGTAGGTCGCTAAACGAGATGTCATTCTGTACACTCCAGACATCGCATTAAGTGTAGTTGCAACTTAAAACGAGCGCAATTCATCAATTCAAAGTCATCAGACGGAGGATGATAGTGCGGCACGCATGTCTCTTCTTATCCTCAAGCATTGATGAGCGCATCATATCCTTAATTCCTCAATTAATTCGCCTGCACTTCTCCCGCAGAACGGTCCGCAAGAAAATGAGCTTCAGATTAACCCTTACGTCAATAACCGGATAATAACCTGGTAGCCACCTTAAGTTCAAAACTTTTCTGCTTTCTGCCACAAAAAAGAAAATATGGAAAAGTTAATCTGCTTTAAGGTGATTCAATTCGCGAGGATCTGAGAGGTTTTTCAAACATTTTAATTTAAAAAAAAAAATTGTTCACAAAATGTATTAACTGCTACCCGAGTACCCGGTTATTGACATAATGGTTAAACGAGTCAAAATCTTTTCATAGACGCCGTTATTCCATCAAATCCTATCCCACTGACAAGATTGGTTGAGCAACGAGCAATTGTTAGAAATCAAAGCGGTAACGTGCATTAAGCGACTGAACAAAAGAGACACAATAGGTAGTCAAACTTCGGTTGAAGCGGTTCAGCCGGTCAATAGCGATCGCTAGTTTGACAGCTGCTGTGTCGTCATACGTACAAACTTGTCCGGCATCGTGTTCTGGTAAACGGATTTCTCCTCTATTAGCGCGTAACAGTTTTCCGGTCGACTGTGTCAATGCATCGCGGTGTGCTATCAAGCGTGGGAAAGCACCTTCATTGAAAGCGATACGTATAGTGCATTTGACGTCTGCGCTCGCTATTGAAATTTCCGGGATACCTTCTTTCTAAGGATCAATTACGTGCCGCTGCGGAATTTACGCTAACGGAACGCTCGCGCGTGGCAGTAACGTTTACTCTGCACAGTGTTATTGTTAGTAGTAGCGGGATATATGTAACATGTATACATAATTAACCCATTACCGCCTACTGTGCCATATGTGGCACACAAATCATATATATATAAAAAAAATAGCTTCTATGATAATTAGTTGGAGATATATGATAAGGAAAGTGTAAATATTTTTCCAAGTAAAAAATAAATTCAGGCGTTAATGGGTTAAAGAAATACTTGGTAAACATGCCGTCAATAAAAGACTATTCGCAGCAATTAAGTTCAAGATTCAACGGTCGAATGAAATTGTAACACGCCTTGACAAATTTACCCGCGCCACGGGTAACACTTTGACTATGCAAATAAATGACTGTCCGTGAATATAAACGAAGGCGACATCGTCATCCGCAATAAACGATCATAATACAGTTTCAAACAGCATCGCTAAGTGACACTGATAGAATATGTTATGTTCGAGTATGCAGTTGGCATTCAAAGATCCCATGCAAATCTTTATAGGTCAAATAATATCTTGTTGTTTAGATCGGATAAGAATTTCTTATTAAATGTAAATTATTGTCAACCACAGTACCACGTGTTTATGTTGTAGGGTGGTCATGAGACTGGGAAGTTCAGTTCCATTTTCGCAGGAAATGAATGAGTTGCAGGAAGAGGTGAAGCCCCTTCGGAAGTTACCGTCTTGCGCAAGAGATTTCAAGAGAACAAGCGTGGAGAGATTGTTCAGAGATGCTGGATTCTGGCTTGACTGGTGCTCCTTTAGATTGGTTAGTTAGCAATTTAATTGGATCAGCATAAATTTTAATAAGTTCGCTCGTATCGCACAATTTTTACTCTGTTTCTTCACTTTTACTATCATGACAAAGCTTGAGGAAGATCAACAGAACTTCCAGCGTGAGAGTGCGAGGCGTGGACCGAACATGAATGTACTCGGATTACCTTCGTCGGGTCTATCGGAACACACGGAGTGGCGATGGGCCAGGTCAACAAAGTCCAGCATTCCTACGAGAAGTTACATCAAAGAGATCGCAGCTACGATCTTCGTTCCAGCCACAGTTTTACTTGTCCTAGCTGCTTTACTGAGCACCGTACTGTGCTTGCATCATGAGAAGCTGTAAGTAACACAACTACGGTTCAAGACGTGTAAATCGCAAAGGAAACTAGTATCATAATTATTAGAACTGAGTTCAAAACTTATTACATAAGAATATTGCTTCAAATGCAATATAAATCAAATATGGCTGACGATGTATTACGCTATAAATTTCTAAGATAGTCTCAGTCAATTATAACGTCAACGTACGGATATTAAAACTATGTCGAAAGAAAATTTTACAAGGCAATACAAACCGCGTTACTGTGTGCGTTGTCGATCGTACATGGCGATTATCTTACATGCCAAGCTCCGCAAATGACAATTTGCCGTCAACTAGCCTACGTCCTACTAGCTTCGCACCTACATATTCATACGTGTCTAGAGCGTAATGCACAGGTAAGTGACCGCATAAGACATCGATCATGGTCTGCCTTGACAAACGCCTGGACTCATATGACGCGAACAATCCTCACCTGTGACGTAAGAAAATACGTCAAATAATCAGCCGTTAAAATTCGCACACGCCTATCAGCTCGCGCGGAGAGACACGCCATTTTTGCATCAGCGGTCGACAATTATCCATTTCGAAAGTATAATTAACACGTTTATCAAATCAAGTACACACTGTAACTATTTTCTACTCCCTTCCCCTGGAAACGAAAGATAGCTTCAAAAGGAAGTGTTACGTGTACTCATTTTATCATTGTTATGAGTTTTCGTTTTAATAATGTCACTTTGATCGTTACAGTATTATAACATATATTCTCAACATGTTGACGGTGGGAAATGCATTACCGAATATAAATTGGTTTCCGTATTCTTCCCGCGCCGTGCAAAGTCGGCAAACATCCATTGAATACTTACGAACATCGTAATTGTCATCATGTCGGCAATAATGCGGGTAGCCGCAAGAACAGGAAAGAGCATTATCCGCGTCATCAGTGACATCAAAGTGACTAAAAAACTTCACTCGATAGCGTTGAACGAAATGCATTTGAGTTGTTTCGAGTGGAATTATTAGCGTTCAGCCGCTTACCTCCTCCTTATTCGCCTAAAAGCGAGATTTTCATTCGGGAATGAGCAAAACGTTGGGAAGAAAAATGTTGACTTCCTAGGTGGAATGCCACGGCTAAGACAGAAAAGAGAAAAATGAACATTTTATTTTCATAGGATGGACCCAGAATCAGACGAATACTTCCACGAACTGTTTAATATTTTTCTATTGCCAAAGGATGTTCTAAGGTATATTTGGCCTTGCTGTGATAAATATATACCCAACTTTGTGACGTGCACTGACCATTAATCTCATATAAAATCCGCTGCAAAACGCTTGAAACAATTTGATCAAACTATAATGTAAATATTTGCGGTCGCTACAGTACTAAAATTATAATTATTGAATTTTGTTGTATTAATTTGCATCAGGCGATTCATTATTCCTTTTGTAATTATCTTTAAAGGACGTTTTGTTTTATAATTACATTTTTATTTAAATGCATATTTTATATTACTAACTATGAGATGCTTAATTTGTTATAATTGTCTTGACTTTTCTTTTTGTTTGTACATTATACAGGCTGTTTCGTTTAACTTGACCACTTGAACTGTCTTCGTTGCCATTGATGGTATGTAATGCTGAATATAATAGAAAAAATGTCCGATTTACCTGACCTTAGTTCACAATATATACATTAAAGAAACTTACCAAGTCCCAATCTATCACGATCGTGTCAATAATATTTCTTCTACGCCTTTTTAGTAAAAAGCGAGATCCATCGCCGATAGAAGGAATCGGCAGTCATAATGAAGTTCAAATGGTTCAATATGCCGCATCCGAGAGAGGTACTTTGCGGTCATTATCGGCACAACCCTCAAGTCCTAGCGATTCGTTACAACGAAGTCCAAGGTAATCACAGATTCTAAATTTGTCTGGTAATCGAGTCTTTCATTCCGAGCTGCTTGAATTAATTTTCTTTTCAGAATTTCAACGGAACATTGTAATCCGTACATTCGACCGAACCCACCGCCTTACACCGGACCAAACAATTTGTAAGTTCCGGTAGTTTAGTGCGGACAAGGTTATACTTACTAAAATACTTTGAGATAAATTTTTCTTCTTCTATCGAAGTTTGCAATACATTATTAATACAAATTAGAAGAACAAATATGTGCGTGATACTGTGCTTAAGAATATGCAGAAACATTTTATATAGCAATGGCTTGTTTGTACCATAAACTCATGAGTGGGAAAAAAATTGGCTAAACAAGTGACACAACAGCTATAAACAAAAATTCTTTTTTGCCTGCAGTGTTGGGTTTCGAACTGATTTTTGACTAGACGAGAAGCCAGCTGCTACATGGTTCTGCTAAGAAGAAAGAAACATCAAGGAAAATGTGCAAAACAAGAGGAGTGTTAGAGAGTATGCAAATTGTTCCATATGAGCTGGCTTCGAAACAATAATGTTAACAATATATCTGGGTGTGTGACTGGGACTCATTTTATGAGAAACATGCATTTGATTAGTTGTACTTGAATCTCATCCATTTAATCTATCACATCCATATTTGTATGTGAACAGGTTTACATAGGTCCCATGAATCACCATTATCTTATCATATCTTTACTGTGATTGTATCACAGGTCGTAATATTCCTTATATATGTATTTTGTGTAGAAATAAATGTTGTAATACCTATTTTTGTTAAATTTATAATACATCCCTAACATTTGAAATATGGATTCGGTTATATTACTCAGCAAAGCCCGTTATTGACGATTAACAAAATTAAGCATACCTATTCCTGCTTTAAAGATACGACAATAAAATGTCACATGTGTGTGTTGAAAATAATAAGTAATCTAATTCTGATTATTACGCAAAAAGGAATAGAACAATCTGGGGCTGTCCTTGCATTCAACGCCACAGTTACGAAACTTCAAATTGACGCGTCCGAATCTTGTTTACGAGACGACCTGTACACTGTCATACGCATGCGCACGATGATCGCATGCATCCACCCACGCCAACTTTCCAACAGTCGTCGCGCCGTAAGGGAGTTTAAAGGGTTTCGCCATAATAATTTGTCAACCTATGAGAAAGACAATATAGCGAATGATATCTGTGACGACGGAGAGAACGAATGAAAAGAAAGGTTCAGTGATTACCAACGTGCTTCGTTTGTTTTCTTCGTAGACAATGGCTGGTATCGTGCCACTGTCATCCGGCAGATCTGGCAGAAAAGAATGGACCTTACACGGTAATGATTTCAAAACATTACCCTGTATATTCATTTCATTTGTTTTTACAAAATTTGTACAACACTCCTGATTGACGTGGAATGTCATGAGATATAATTAAATAGTTTTATGTTGAATTTTCTGATTATCTGATAGAAGTTAAATTCTAATTTGTTCAAAGTTAAAATTATACGTTTCCAATCACTGATGTTTACCAGAAACTAAAACGTTTACATTTATTTGGATATACTGTATTTATAACTTTGAATGGTTATCACTGTATTAAAACTGTATCATTAAATTATTGCCAGCTCACAATTGCATGCGAACACATAGCCTAATTTTAAGTATTTTTAATTTTACTCAGTTTGCTGTTCTTATATCAATTCTTGCTAAGTCAATTATCAAGGCAATATAAGTTCCTATTAAAGGTTATGTATTTTTCTAATGGAAAGAAAGGCGTTCTTGCTTCTAGAATTCTAACATGCTTTCAGGGTTTAGATTGATATGGTTAAATAAGAATTTTTATGTAGGCGGAGCAGCTGGGTTTCGAAGACGACTAAGATCTCAATGTGCAGAAGATGGTTGTCCCGAATCACAAGTCGTTTTGGCCAAACAATTATTGGATGATGGATGTGGTATGATATAATAGACATTTAATGTGAAATTAAGTTACGTTTTTATAATTACTTTTCTAGACTAATAATGGCTTTTATGTAACAAGATCCTGATGTTGATAAAGAAGAAAATGCAAAATTGGGTGTCTATTGGCTGACTAAAGCTTCGGAGCAGGGAAATCTGGAGGCTACAGATATTCTAAAAAAGTGTTTAGAAACAGGACGTGGAATTACCGAACATAATTACCACGATGTAAAGAGTTGCTTGGATATGACCCAAGATGAAAAATTAGCCAGACAAGCAGCTAGAGAAATGTTTAGTAGGTATGAACTATACAAGTTATATCATTACATAGTTTCATAGGACTGCACTGACAAAGGTTCTTCAGTAAATTAAAGTCACTGTGCTATTCTTAAGTGTATACTTTCCCATGTCTAGTCTTTCCAATGGAGAAGACTTTATAACCACGGAGCAACTGCAGAGACAAATGCGTGACTTAATGTCGCCATCAACCAGTAGCATGAACTGTTCCCCAAGAAATTATTACACGCACCGGAATTGTCAAAAAGAAGATTGGACGGACCATCAGGGTGAAAAAATAACGGAAGCCGTTTTAGTATCGGCAGCTGCAAGCTACGCTCGCGGAATGCTTCCTGTCGTTTCGCAAGCTTTATGTATGGTAGACCCCGCTCAAATGGCGATAGGCACAATACCAATTCTGCAAAGGGCATTCGTTTATCCATTAGCCTCACTAAGGCTTTTATATAATTGGTTAGTTGAAACCCTCGGTCGTAAAGGAACTCCTCTAAAAAATCTACTTTTCACATCGAATGTACATACGCTCCTATTGTTACTGCTGTACTCATTATTTGGAACTGAAAGTTTAATTCTCTTCATACCGATGGCTCTCTATTATCTGTCATTTATTATTATGGTCATTTCTACTTTCCAAATGCTGCAAAGAAAGCGCGAATTGAGTAATTTTCGTGTTTGGTCAAGATTATTCCTAAGCTATTCGGGTGGTAATTTGAATCCCGAAGAAGCGGAATACCAATTCTGTCGGAACAATCTAAAGCCATATGGCCATTTTTTCCTTTCATTATTACTCAATCTCATGATTTATCCCGTCATTGCTCATCAATGGACACCTCAGTCAGAATTCACCATCGTTGCAGTAATTTTAACATTGGTCACGCTATTGAACTTCATGTGGAAAGAATCATCGAGATTTCCAGATTTCCTGGCACTCTTCAGTTTCGGTGTCCATGTGTTAGCCAAGTATCCGTATGAAACTGATATCGTTGTTGCCCAAGGTTGGAGGTTTCTAGACATACGAGTGCCAACATTCGCCTCGTACGTCGTCGGCAACGGCATAGAGTTCTGCTTAAATTTCCGCGCAGTCTTCTATCTGCTAATACCCGCTGTCTTCGCCAAAATGGCAGCGAGAGACGGCTGGCGAGGGACATACAAGACTCTCATACCACATTGCGTGACATTGAGCTGGTGGCAAATAGCGATCTTCAGCTCGCAGGGTGCTACTTGGTATGGACTGATTAGGGGTGCCCTTGCTTTGGTCGGTATGGTCCTCTTCCTGCCAATTGCTGGCATTGCGTCAATTATTTTGCCAATAGTAGCCGCAACGAAATACGTTTCTGAGAGCGACATAGCCATCAGAATTCTCATTACCGCCGTACTCGGAGGATTTCCGCTCTTTGCTTCCTGGTACTTGAGAAGAAGTAGATCTTCGGAGTTCAACTGGCTCATCACAGTCATTCAAGTAAGCGCATGTTCCCAAATACGTACTGCGTTTTCAACCTTATTTTTATATTAATGTTACCAATGACAGATCGTAGCTGGGGTTGGCGCTGGTATATTTTTATCCTGGCCAATGTTAGCGGAGTACAAGCAAGATTCCGACATGAATCCGTACGAGATTGTGCCGACACTATCATGGGAACAGTATCAGAACCATTGTCACCAACCGGCGTGGAAAGAATTGTCAAAAGCACAAGTTCAAGTACAATGCGCACTTTTGGAAGGTGTGCCAATATCGTGGGAAGGATACGTCACAAATATTCGACTGAAGTCTATCACAAATAACGTCGCCTCCATAGTAAGCAAGCTACCCGACAACCTGAGATCCACCATTGAGTGCGCATACGGGGAACCGTATCGGGACGACTGCGAATTTGAGGATGAAATTCGCCAAAAGGAGTGCAAGAGTTTTGCAAATATTCAAGGAAGGAAGAACAAGTGCCATTTCTCCGCATGGAACCAATTCGAATTCGAGATATCTGTCAAGATGAAAAGCGGCATGTGGGGCAGTACAACTAAGGTCATGCTAGTCGCGGATCACAGCTTCACAAATTTCAGCTTAAGCATTTATCCGGGGGATAAGATTTGGTTTTCCGGGATACTTTTGAATAGCGATTTCGAAAGAGAATCGTTGCTCGGCGGTTCCGAGCCGCATATTGAGTTGGAAGAGATCGGCTGCATAACTTGTCAGTCTATGGAACTAAAATCCTGTAAACGCTACAAGTACCGCATAACTTTCAGTTCGATATTGCGCGACTTCTGTCTAGGTGTGAAGACTGTTTTAAATTTTTTGTTAAATCCAATAGTTATGTTTAAGTAATTGTATCTTTCCTCAGTTTTATTACCATTGCAGTATATGCATACTAAGTTAAAGTAAACTACGGTTGCATTTTATTATTACTGTACTTACTTTATATCGTGGTAAGCCCACAGTTTCTACTCGCATGATTGAATCGCTTAATCGATTGTTATGGAGAACACCGTTGAATATATTTTTTGACGAACGGTTTTTGTGACGAGACTGTTGCAAAATAATTATTTTTCAAATTTGTGATTTCAAAGGAAAGGAGTGATTTCAGAAGCATTAGTTCCCAGAATCTTGTTTAAAACCGTACCATTTCGTTTAGATGCAAATCGATATTAATTTATAACTCCTGCGTATTTTACGTCATCTTTAAGTTAAGACGGTGGTTCATCAAGTCAATGCATGATACGTAAACAGTTTTCGGAATTTGCTTTAGAATATGCGAATTTTAGGCTATTGATCGGAGTAATGTTTTATTTTGGACATATAGTCTCATACGCATCAAACTCTGTATATGGTTTGGTAACGATCTTTTTTTTTTTTTAATATTGCTGGATACCTTTATATACATATGTGTACAGAAAGGTATGGACACACATGTATGTATGACCTTCGTATGGATGTGCGTAAATCTGATCGAACAACCTTTACGCTACTACCTTCTCAGGCATACTTAGACAGTAGAATTTCATTATGAGAGAAAACAAAGAATCGATGTACACTTTGAAAAGGTGTCGGTATATTTTAATATTAATGTATTTTCATACACATTACTGCCAGGGAAGAAAAAAAGAAAGTCGCTTGATATTTTTCTATTGTGTTTGTGAAAGATAAGGAAGTGTAGTCATTACAAGATTAATTTCGACATTGCGTAAAATAAATTTATTCCCGGCACTTGTCCCATAATGCTATAATAATATGAATGCTTTCCCTGTATGTTGTAAGATTGCGAAATGTCAAAGAGAATCTCAATTTTCATTAAGTTGTACAGTTTACCATCGCTCTCACATTCTCATTAACAAGTTAACTATAATTAACATGTTCAATAAGTGTGTATCGATCGTATGCAGAAGTGAGCCTATAGCATATTAATGTTTCTCTATTATGCATATGTATGTTACGCTCCTAAGTTTTTGCTAATTGTTTTTCTAACATTTTATATGTATACATATGTATGCAATATGTGTACGTGTGCATGTTGCGATTCCAAACTTTCTTTGCAGCTAAAGATTAATGTTACCTGTAATATATGAAAAGAATGAATATGAATGTTAATGTCGATATTAAATGTATTATATTTGGAATGAGAGGAACGATTAAAGTGGTCGGCTGTAATTAACAGAAAAAAAGAGTGAGTTATTTTTACATATCATGCCAGGAATGTAGAAATGTAACATGTAATGCAGGCGAACACAAACAACGGTATTGAAATATATGCTTTTGTCTTTTATGTTCGATTAACGATATTATCGTTTGTAATAAAATTCTGTAAAAAGAGGAAGACGTTGTTAAACAGAATGAAACATGATCTACACGTGCATCCCTTGATGCTAATTCTGTTTAAACGCTAGTAGCGTACTATACACGTTATTAAAGAAAAAGTACGTGATACTTTGATAGATGATATATCGTTTAAACGCTTATGTCGAACGTTGTTAAGCGAATAAGAGACTATTTACTTTAAGACATATTTATTTGTATTTGGCAACAAATCATGATACATTATTCTTTCAAATAATAACATCATGTTATTAACAAGATAATTATTTTATTAGTTAAATTTGGTTCCTTTTTTCAGTTTCATATAAAAAAGAGTTGTATAATAGAAAGTTAGTCTATGATTATTTCGTACTGTTTTATGTACAAATATAAAATCTATACTAATAAAGTCTTTTTGTTTGTATTGAACCCATGTATTTTTCGTCTGAGAAGAGTATAAATTCGAAAATAAGTAAAAGTAAGAAATTTTCAATGAAAAATTTTCATACTCTTCTTGAACAGCTCGTTTTTTTAAATTCCTTGAATATCTATTTTATCCGTGTAATTCTTTATATACGATTTCACAAACTCTCATATGCCTTGTTTCGACCATTTTCCTATCAAGATCCTTTTTACCTTGTAAAGTTTTGCAGTAATGATATATTGTACATTGCGTTTACGTTTTTTTTTCTGAACGGACGTGACAAGTCTGTAAGAGTAAAAAACACTATGAGACCTATTCTAATTACAATATTGAGACATCGACAATATTCAATTGAACTATAAGCAGCATTTCTGTACCCCTAATTCAAGGGGCTTATTACAGTTACTATTCAGCAAAAATTATTTGCCATTGAAAAAATGCAATAAAAAATAGACGTTCAGTAGTATTTTGAGTATCCGCAATTATCCGTTAATTTATATCGTGTAGGTCGTAAGTGAAAAGTATATCCACTGTCGATGATCGTGTCCTATGTAAAAGACATTACAACATATTCATCACGACAAATTCGCACAGCAAGGTGGAGAAATGACTTTGGTAAAGGAACTGTGTCGCACATGTAAAACAAATATATGTCACGGAGCCGAAGTTGCGGTAGCGTTACTTAAACGATTGGCTGCAAAAATACATTAAATACACGTCTGCTGACAATTTGACAACATTAACACATTACTCTCTATAGTACACGTATTTTTTTTTGTCCTTAACCACCAAAAAATCTTCCTTGTGATGTAAATTGATGCACTACCTAATCACCTCCATTTTTCCATAAAGGAAAACGCCCATATGAACATTTAAACACTACGCTTTACCATATTGGAAAGGATTTTTTTCATTCAATTTTCTTTACACAAAGAAAATCCAGGAAACCACTGACATTTCTAGTTGCTCAAAAGGCTTATGTTAATAGAATCGTTTCCGACTATTCTCTTGATGTTTTTGGTACAGCATTATACCAATGACTACACAAGCGATTAATGCCAATGCACCTACGAGCATCAAGAAGAATAATTTTATACCGCTCATTGCAGACTGTTTCTGGTCATCAACGCGTTCTGTAATTTCGAATAAAAAATATTATAAAATGACGTTAGTTTTTTTGAAAATGTACTGCTCATATTCTTCCAAAATATAATCTCAATTTATTTACCTCTCGGCGATTCAAAGAACGCTGCCGACGGTACAATGTGAGACCTGTCTTCTTCATCTTTTGGCTGAAACGTAATAGAGGTTTGTTGTGAAAACATGCAGTATATTTTCAGGAGACGTGTACACCGGAATTCCGAGAATCGCTTAAAACTTAATTAATATACCGATCAGGTATAATTCATGTTTCACTGCCGTACTATAGAATATCAATTGCTTACGTCATCTGGTAAATCGAGTTCGAATAAACGAACAGAGAGAATGTCGTGGTTATCAGAAAGATCTCCTGTCGTTGCAGATATACCAAAATAGTATCCTGTAGGGAGCCTGATACCTTTTACAGAGAAGCATTCTTGCCATGCTGCTTTATTTGCAATATCTGTAGAAACTGCATTGGAAAGGTAAATTGATTAGATATATATTAGTTTCATGATTTCAATGATTACGTAATATTTCACCAAAATAGCAATTAGCTATGCAATTGGCATAGCATAGATGTATTTGAGACTTATAGATACAGTATTGCATGCTATGTGTATTATATCATTATGACTATTGACCATACATGTATACCTACCAGTTAATGTATCTCTTTCATATCGAATTGCAATGTACGTGTCATGTTCAAGATTCCTAAACCTAGCTTCACAACCAGCAAGTTGAGTGTGCGTTCCATCACGATCATGATCGTAATGTAATGAGCCATTGTTTACCATTGCTGAAATGTAAGGATGTTGGTGCTAAAAATTAAAATCGTGAGTTCAGAAATTAAAAAATGATCATTAACATATCATCATACATGTTACAGTGCATACGTACGTTGTGTGGGCCATTATGATTACTATATGTATCAAGAATTACTGCTAAGCCTTGAAAATAATCGATGTTACCAAAAACAGGACCTTGTTTCATTCTGTCTTTGGCATACCATATGGCAAATCCATCACCAAACAAATCTCTTCCTTTTCCATGAACTTTAAAATATACTTGCAGCTCCCAGTTTCTAACGTGACATGGCTAAAAGCATAATCTTATCAGAATGCATGTATAGTATAATTGACTATAATATCCCGCTTTTATGCATGGCATAAATTTAGATACACAAGCATAATCAGATTCTATGTAACTGTGTTTAATATGTAAATAGTAATCCAAAAACTTATGACATAAAATTATCGAAAATACTTACAACAGAGTTCCAAATAGCACCCTGCGCGCTTTGTATGTCTTGTGTAAGTCTTATATAGTTATTTGTAACTATTGTACTGCCCATAAAGTCCCAGAAAGGTATAGTCATATGTGCACCTGTTTATTAATGAAAACAACATTATACGTGTTTCCTCTCTAAGGTAGTTTGAACTTCAGTATTTAACAAAAACTATGCAAAATAAAACGGGCGTGAAATATTCGAGGTGGTAGTTGGAATAATTTAATTGAAAAACTGCGCAAAAGACCGGATGCATCGAATTTTTGACACTGCGGCTACTGAAACCGTAACCTTAAACTGTCATCAATAAAGACTTCTTCAAATACAAGCGATATAAGCAACGAAGGTGGATGAAATTAAATTTGTAGTCGTCGCAAGAAAACACTACACGAATGACGAAGCATCATATTATCTCACAATATAGTGATTGAAATTGACGAACCTTGATACGGTTTATTCAAAGAATGTTCTCGCTTCATGTAATCTTTTGTATTCCATTCCGCTCTCGCCGACTCCAAGACAACCGCGATTAATAAGAAACATAATTTTACGTACATCATCTCATATATTCTATTACTACGGGCACAAACTTTCGTTAATGTGTATACCGAATAAATTTCGACTATTACGATGCGTAATCCAAAGAAACCACCGTCCAGGATTGCCAGACCTTCGCTCGTCGAAACCTTTGAACGCAGCCAATGTGACCAACATAAAAAGTTCACCACTATGAAGAATCTGCATGATATAAACGGAACTTATTCGAAATAGTTTGCACAAATGGCTTGACAGTTATTTTGTTCGGTTTATTAACACGGTTTTTTTCCAAATTATAGATACGAGATACGTATCACCAGTGAATCAGATAATATTAAGATATTGATAAAGCATCGAATAATCAATTTCGATCTTTTATGAATAAAACCATTGCACGGATGAATGGCAAAAGATAAACAGCGCGTAATGCATTCAACTGTATGAAATATTAACCAAAAGCGTAAAAAAATCTAATTATTCCGACATTGATACATTATGTGTTGGGATAATGCGTAATATCCATGTAAAGTGATGTTAGATAAACGAAATGAAAACTCATGTTATTTTTGTTAGATTATAAAGCGCAATGCTAATAGGAAAAACGTCTGGTGAAACAAAGTTGCCTTGAATACGATGCGGACTTATTCTTCAGGATAATAAGAAATAGAATCAAACTAAAAATTACACAGGCGTACGTTCATATACAAATCCTCTCAATGGACAGTAGTTTGGACAATGACGCAGTTGTCCTCTATCTGTCGTACATCTTATTCCTTTATCGCGAATCAAATTCGATAACATGTACAATTCATCCTAAAACGCACATTAATCTGCAATGTCATTTAAACAGGAATTGCAATGTAAATATTATTGCAATATATTCTTATCGCTCAATACATTCACATATAAAATTAAGATTTTTTATTGTACACCTCTTGCCTTGATACGAGCACCCAGGATCATTCAAGCGATTATGCATTTTTCACGTATTTTTAGTACATCTACTACATATTATTAAAGTTCAATATCTAATCTAAACGTAATACTACATGAATCATTTGCATTATCCAGTGTCTGCCGTTAATTGTTTGAAAATACTTAGCAGCATGTCCATTGTCATGAAGGTGTACAGTAATTGTTATCTACAGCTTACAGGAATGCATTTGAAAAATTTAGACTGATTAACTTGCGTAAAAGATAACATTATAATAAATATTTGCATAAGAGTCCATCGAAGCAAAAGCACCCAGAATCTGCGAAGGTCTCAAAGCGTCCCTGAGAACGGTATAGCACACCATTGCATGCCATTAATCCGCAACCAATGAAGCGTGTGATCGTTCCCACATGACCATGACCGACCAACCGCAGCGATATTTCACCAAGGTTCGCACGCCATCTACACCCCCTGCGATTAGAAAACCGTATCGTCAGAGACGAGCGCGCTTGCGTCAGAAGCCCGGATTTTACAAATTCTCAGCGAGCTTGTATGTGTGCGCCCTGATATATAGAAGTTAACATACCTGTAACCGCAAAGGCAACGCGGATACGTTGCTTGATAGTCGTTGCAGTACTCGCGGTACGATTAACCGAACTGTAAAGGATATAACGTGCAAAATGGGTTTGGCAGATTATAAAGAGATTGTCGGACAAATCGCATCAATTGCGACAATGGGTCACATGTTATCTGGCACGTAAGTACGGATTTGATTTTTATGTTATTCGCGTAATGAATTGCTTGACTGCTTATCAATTAAGCGGATGAAATGGTAGTACATAATCTCTACGTGATCTTGCGGAGCGGAGAGGCAATTGACAAATGCGAGTTGGGCAATTGACTATATTAGCGTATTTACTGCTGTCAGTTTTAATAAGAAACTTTTGACTGGCTAATGCGGTGGTTTGCTATTAAAATTCAATAAGATGGTAATCGGCTTAAGCTGTAGCGCCCCTATTATTAATTACTCGAAAAAATTAGCAATAATAAATAATAAAATACCAGTTGTTATAACTTAAATGCCCAGTTTTGTATTGAAACATAACAGAACTGTTTAGATTATTTACAATACATACTAGCACATTAAGTGATAGAAGTAATAAAGTAATTAATTAATTTGATGACATTTATTTCAGATTAATATGTAGAGACATGTATAGGAAAAAAACATCAAATGGAATTGATCCAATGCCATTTGCAGGTGGTATAGGAATGTAAGTGTTATATTATATTACTATCATGTTGTTTAACAAGAGCTTTTTAATTATTCAAAACCAAATTTTTTTCCAGTTTTTGTATTTTATATGGTACATTATTTTATTATTCATTCCATAACATTCTGCATATTCATATCTTAAGCATAATGCCAAGAAGTGAGAGATCTGATAATACCATAATAAATAACAATCAGTTGCTACTTATGGCTATATTATTTTAAAACGTTTAAAGATATTGACATCATAAATAATTAACTATCATGTTAGAGCATGCACACAAGACAGCTAAACCATGCAACATTACAGCTGTATATATTTTGTGCCATGAAAGGCTACGTAGGAAATTGATCATTTAGACATCATTGGGATGATTTAGGCTTCAAATGGTCACCCAATTTGCTGATGGTATAGAATCTGATATTATTGCCAATGGCCAATATGGGTATTCTCAGCATATTACCCATGTCAATTTTTGATCTGATACTTGCAGACATATTTTGTTTTCACTTTTTGTTCCATTATAAAAAAACAAATTTCATGAACAACACTCTTGAAATTTTAAATTTATGTAATAACGATTGAATAATTAGCACATGTGTTAAACAAACATTCTTTGTAGGTCCATTTTGATGCTTCAATTTGCAAGGATTCTTGGAGATCCTGCAATGATTAATGTTAACATTTTTGGATTAATGACAAACGTGTTGTACATGACTGTATATTATTATTATTCTTCACACATGGTATGATTTCTGATTTTTTTTTATTTTTTTTTATATATATATATATATTTATATACATGTACCTTATTAAGCACTAAAGTTTTCAAGTGCAATTGGATTGAATCTACCTCTCAGATTACAGGAAATGCATTTTCAGTTTACAAAATAATCTCTAAAAAAATTAATGTACCTGTCTTAAGATGAAGTAGATATTATAATATGATACAGAAAACATCCTTCTTATTCGTTATTAAATACATTCCTTTTTTTAGAAAGATACTGTTGTGATATTAGGAAAGATTGCAGTATTTGTTGCTGTAATACTTGGATATGTTCAATGGGAAGATCCGGATAAACTTGAACATAGATATGGTATTATTATCACAATTATATTTATAACACTGGTAGCATCACCGCTTGTACATGTTGTAAGTTTTATCCATATATTTAAAAAACATAAAATATGTTGATCTCCAGTTATTAACATTTACTGTTTCTCTGCACTGAAAATATTCTTCTTTGTTAATTTTAGAAAGAGGTTATCAGGACTAAGAATACTGACATCCTTCCATTCCCTATGATACTCATGGGTACAATAGTATTTTCTCTGTGGCTCTTGTATGGTATTATAATAGACAATGGTATAATAGTGGTAAGTAAGTTATACAACTGAGGCTTTTGTGCCCAGAACTGTGCACATTTATGCAGATCTATTGCAGATGTAGTCTGTTTCATTAGGGCACGGCTGCTGATAACATGCCACTAAATATTTCTATTACTGATAATGGCATCCCTGTCCTAATAATCCAAATCCTGATCATAAAACCCAAAGAGAATGTGGTAACCATAGAAAAGTGAACATAAACAATGAAATTAAATAATTTATACTGCTATTTATGCACTGTATGTACTACAAGATGCTTTGATTAAACAAAAAATGTATTATTAGTTTCAGAATTGTGTCAATCTTGTACTATCAGCGGCTCAATTGTCGCTCTTTGTAATATTTCCTTCTGGAGGTGGGAAAACGAAGTCAGGGAAGAAAGAACATTAACCGTTGCGCAACGATCATAAGTCTTTCGTAATAACTAGGAAAGTGCCGGCGTTTGAAGGTTAAAATAAGTATTATAGATATAAATTACACGTACTTAGATACATACATATATATATATATATATATATAGACTATACATTTCCTGCAAGGAGAAGTTTGTGCTGGAACACAAACAGATGGTAATAACTACTTGTAACAGTTTACTAGAATTTGGTTTAATCAGTACATAACATGGATGGCTGAAATACGCTCAATATATAAACAAAAATTGTGCCATGTACAAACACAGCAACAACATTTCCTTTTCATATAATAAACATATATTTTACGGACAGTTTTTCGTTCTTTGCGTCTTCATAAAATTTTCTATAAAGTGTGAAATGTATTAGACATATGAGTAAAGAAATGTTGCACTTTTTGTTACAGTTTATGTTCAGTAATATATAAATATTCTCATTGAAAATAAGTGAGTCCTTCTGATGTCTGATCCATTTCACATCTTTACTTTGCATTTAAATAAAATAAGATGATACTATACAAGTCAATATATTTAGCAGTTATGTTACCTTAGTCAGTGTTATTTCTATCTTATATTATTTATAGTAGCCAATGTACATATATTGATAGAGAAAAGAAATACGTTTGGCACCTCGCAAAATGATAAAAATTAAACAAATATAATTCTATGACATGTCCAACTCACACATCTCAAAACCTTTTGTGTAACTTATGTTAAGGCTGACAATGCTTACATGAATATTGTGTTATAATTTGCTACAAATCCAAACTCTCTATGGTACATGTATTAAAAGTCTAGTTAAAATAGCACTAAATCTTATACATTACAAAATATTGTCAAGTGTGTGATCATGATAAATATTTTAAGTAAAATTATGTGATCCATTATTATCAAGCAAATTCTCAGGTGATGAAATGAAGTAAACTGAGTTTGCATTTTTTAGAAGTAATCATTTAATGTTATGTAAATAATTATATAACATCTTACAAGCAAATTTTGTGTACAGGTGTATGGCATCAGAGTGCAGATTGTTTAAATTACATGGCAAAAAGTAACTGTTCATGTAATGTCATATACTTTAGTTTCAGATTCACATATAAAAGAAAATAACAGCTTTCCATGCAAAAATTCTAGAATATATTAATACTTAGAACAGGATTTCTTTAAGAACAAAATAATACAATTTTTATCATTTTTATAATATAATGTACATAAATATGAATTGTATCTCATCACTGTAGATATAATTGTTTAAGGTGATGTTTTCTATTATTTTGATAGTTTGAATAATCAATATATTTTTTAACACATTGATCTATGAATCTTAAAAAGCAGTAGAAAAATCAATATATCTAAGAGTAACTTATGACATCAATCTTAATAAATTACCTCTCCTGATTCTATTGTTGATGTATGAATCTTTTAGTGGATTTTATATACCTTCTTCCCCTTCTTGTGTAATAATTGTCTGTTTATTGTAGATTTTATGTGTTTAAATATATTTACTTTTTTCTGAAAAATAAATGAAAGTTAACATTACTATTTCAAACATGCCTCAGGAAAGAATTTTAACATGAATTTCTGTATTTAACTTGCACAACATACCAACGTGCAATTAATTATCAAATGTTTTTACATTTGCATCACACAAATAATCTTATCTTATATTAATTACCAAAAAATGTAGATCAACTGTTCGTATAATTTGCCCATTAAGTATGGAAAAATTCGTTATTTTTAAGTGCCAATGAAATCTTGCAAAACTGCAACTTTACATTAATTTAATTTACTTTGATATTTATAATCAATATCACATGATACTTGGTAGAGAAATGTACACAGAATTGATGATAAAGTTCTACCTTTCTGTGGCGGAAATAAAATCGAAAATCGTGTCCCGTTCCACTGTACAGTACAGATAATGGATGAAAAAGTATCCCTAGAATCAAGGATCACTGTACATTTAGTTCAATTTAGTTGTAATCAGTTGTAATATTGTGGTTATATCTAGTTAAAAGAAACAGTGGGGTTATGGTTTGAAGTATTGGTTCGAAAAAATACATTATTAGATGTTATGCTCTTTTTAATATGTTACAATGAATAATCGTGGGATGATCGTGCTTATCGCTCGGGAATAAACATGTTTTTGTTAAGCGATTTTGAAAGCGGCATGCAGTAAACCTTTTCAGTTGTTTACAGTTTCTCTTTAGAAATTCGGTATGACATCTAAAACTGTATGCATTACTCAAGAAGGGCCGGCTAATGCACTGTCGCTTAATAAAGATAACAGCCAGGTTGTGATAGCTGGTCGGAATGGTAAGTAATGAAAAATCTTCAGGACTTTTACTTTAGACCTAATTATTTCCATTTAAATCTATCCACTGTTAGTTTGATTTATTACATGAAATTCTAACTGCTTAATTTACAGTTTTCAAAATATTTACATTATTGGAGGATAAATTTGAAGAGTCATGTAATCTTCGTGTTGGAAAAAACTTAAATTTGAATTTTTCGTGCAATGATGTTGCATGGAATCTAATTGATGGTAAGCAATTTATGAATATGTTACAGATACTACATAAAAAATATAAACACAAGAAAATATTGATATAATGAAAACATTTATACATCAGAATGTAATTTAAGACAGTGCACATAAACATTATTTTAATATATGTTCTAAATACTATATCATTATTATAGATCATATTTTGGCCACAGCGGCTACAAATGGCGCAGTGGTTGTTTGGAATTTGAACAAATCATCAAGATCAAAACAAGAACATGTATTTATTGATCATAAAAGAACTGTAAATAAAGTTAGTTTTCATATGACAGAACCTATGTGGTTGATATCAGGATCACAAGATGGAACAATGAAATGTTTTGACTTAAGAATAAAAGAAGCTACAAAAACATTTTATAGGTAACACAAGTAAAGAATTTAAAAATAATGATTATATTCTTAGAAATACTGTGGTATAATTTCTACATGATTGAACAATATCTGTTTTCAAATTTCTTTTTTTCAATGAACATATTTTTTGGTTATTAACATTAAAAATAATGAATCTTAGTAACACAGAGTCTGTGCGGGATGTACAATTTTGTCCACATCAACCACACACGTTTGCTGCTGTCTCTGAAAATGGTCATGTGCAACAGTGGGACCTACGAAAACCAGATCGATATTTTCAACATTTTACTGCACATAGTGGGCCTATATTCGCCTGTGATTGGCATCCTGAAGTAGCCTGGTTAGCTACTGCCTCTAGGGATAAGACTATTAAGGTAAGTTTTATTTTAACACAAAAGAATGTCAAAGCAGTAGAATATTAATTATTTATTATGGTTAAAGGTTTGGGATCTGTCAACAAAACCAAGCTGTGATTATACTATACATACAATAGCATCTGTAGGAAGAATAAAATGGAGACCACAGAGAAAATACCATATAGCAAGTTGTGCTTTGGTAGTAGATTGTAGTATAAATGTATGGGATATACGAAGACCTTATATACCTTTTGCAAGCTTCAATGAACATAAAGATGTACCAACAGGAGTGGCATGGAGGGGTAATCCCCAGTCATTTCTATCAACAAGCAGGGTAACTATTATAACACATTTATATAAGATTATAATACGTAAGATTAATTATATTTTAAATTCGTTTCTAGGATTGCACATTGTATCATCATGTATTTAAAGATGCTACTAGACCAGCTAGCAAAGCTAATCCCCAAGGTATTGCACTGAATCCAAAAGGTGACATTGTGTATGCTTGCAAAATTAATGTGAACACGCCAAATGCAGTGAAGCAATTGACTAATATTATGAGGTTGATCGTTTTGTCATGTAATTCTGAATGAAAAAGCCTTCCTTGATGCTTAACATATGCGTCTATTTGCAGAAAAACACCTGCGACAAATGATATTTTCTGTATGGCTTCTAGCGTTATGCATAGATTTTCTGTAAATATACCTCCTGAACCGAGATGGTTTAAAATGTGCGCCGAAGGTTATTTACTTAGTGGTCGGTTAAACGACATATGTGATCATAATGCGATTGTTGCTACTAACGCAGGAAGAAGTGACGTAAGTTTATCTAAATAGGCAAGTACGAAAATGTCTGAACTTTTCATAAAAAAATATTCGTATTTATTTGTACAGGTCAGTACTGTTTGGAGCATTATAAAAACTTTGTACGCTAATCCCTTGGGTGCAATTCTGCAAACGCCTTCCGCAGGTCCGAAAGATGATATTGTTAACACGTTAAACCTGACACAAATGGCAATAGGATCATCTATTGAACAACCCAATGCGGGTAAGTTGTCTGTACTATACTTCGAAAATGTTTTGGTAATAAGATAGGTTCTAAAGTAATAATAAATATAAATAATAAATAATATCTTTGTTAGTTCATGAAACAGATGTAAAATCATTGCAAGGCGAAGCATTAGCAGGTGCCACAAGCGGAGGTGATGATGAAACCGAAACAGATGAAACACCAGAAAATCAACATTTCATAGGACCTGCAATGCTGAAGTAAGTAGCTAAAAGCAAAACTCTATTCGTATTGTGTTTGTTACCAATTTGAATTCTAAAAATAGTTTAGGATACTTACAAATCATTAACATAAATATTCGTTTGTCAGCATCTTATTGCATATGTTTACAGGAGATCATTTATTGGTCACAAAGGACAGTCCAAAGGAGATTTCATTTTTGGTGAAAGTGAATTAGAGCCTATGAGTATTGAACACACAACAGGATACATTCACAACTTTATTAACAGTGATAATGATTGGACGTTATCGAAAGAAGCTTTTCCATTGCGACATGAAATTAAAGACAGATCTCCGCCGCCCGAACAATTTCCAAATCAGTCGCCTAATATGAACGATGACGCCGTTTCAGTAATGATTGAGAATCAACCATGTCAATTAACAGTGACAACGGTGCCTAAACCACTCTTCTGGGATCCAACGCATTTAATCGAGGATGCTTTAAGGCATCATGCATCACTTAGGGACATACAAACCACAGCATCCGTTCTCATCGCTTTAGGTGAACAAAGAAAAGGATTAAATATCGAAATTGCAACTCAAGAGCATTGGATACTAGAGTATATAGACATGTTGGGACGATTCAAACTTTGGGACGTAGCCGCTCAAGTGAGTATACATACGTTAGGATAGGGAATACTAATCAAGAAATACGTATAAAACAATAATCATTCTTGTCAAAAATTCTACATTTATAAGGTAAATCCAAATTTGATTTTAGATAATACAATTAGCTTGGATTCCATCGATATCACAGTTGAATCAACAGTCAACTGCAATACACGCGTGTTGTTTGGCATGTACAAAACCGTTGCAAAGATCAGCGTGGCTGTGCGACCGTTGTCATTCTTCAAAACACGCTTTATGTTCGCTTTGTCATCAGGTAAGAAACATAACGTTGTGATATCAGCAATTCGAATAATACGGGTTATCAGTTGGTATTCTTACTTCATAGAAGTCATAAAGTAATTGTTATAGTGAACACAAAAAAGGACGTCGCATTCAAACCGCGCGAGTAGCATTGATACGTATTTACTATTTCCATTTTGTATGCAGGTGGTTAGAGGAGTTTACACGTGGTGCCAGGGCTGTACGCACGGGGGACATGTAATTCATATGAATGAATGGTTCAGCAATAATCGACAATGCCCAACTGGTTGCGGTCACCTATGTGAATACGCGTAAAAATTTTACGCGTTAACGTACCACTCACATCTGTTTGCAGCTGTAAATATTACACATGCTAAAATTACTTGTAGATAATATGCTTTTAAGTTTTATTTAACTGCTCATTGAATTGCCAGATTATGTATGTTTGTCTCTTTTTTTTTTGCAGAAACTGAGAGTCCGAAAGATGATGGGATTTTGTACAACACGTCTGCACAGTCAACGTAGCTTCTATACACTAAGATGGTGATGAATGACGTAATTTCTTCGATTTTCTAACGATTAGGATAGGGTAATAAATGAGTGTCATGAAACAAGAAGGTAAACAATTTATTCTTACGCCATACTATCGATGGCACAAGATACATATATCACTTTATATTTTACAGTTTAAACAACTTTCTTAACTAATGGTACTTTGTGGCATTTCAGATATTTATCTGCATCATTGGAACAATAGCAACGTAAGATAGACCAGTGAATTTTAATAAATGATTTAATACGTCAGCAGGTCAAGTTTATTTTGTTTATTGAAAAAAAAAACTATTTTATATTCTCTTAATCGAAATAATTCTTTCGAAATCGAAAAATCAAGAGAAAACGAACTAGAATTAGCTCGGGACATTGGTTACTCTAACGTTTTCCAACTAAGTTGTTTATTTTGTTTAAGTACCAATCAGTCATTAAAGCGAAGATTATAAATTGTCCCGTAAAAGAAAAATATTAAAACAATATACAAAATTAATGACGTTTTTTTCATCACCATAACATGTATTATTTTGGATCGTCGTATTTGTGTTGTAAAAATTGTATATTCCTGTCAATGCCGAGAACTTCGTTGGCGTTATATCGTTGAAAGAAGCGTTTGCCATGCTCGAATGTTGCAATCATGATAGCACATGCTGGAGCTACCTTCACCAAACGTGGGGTTAATCCAATAAATAAGCCACGTACACCACTTTGGGTATAAATTTTCCGTATTATTGTCCACGTACCGCTACTGCGATGAGGCGTCTCTAAAAATGTTCCCGAAATTTTTGTTACAAACGAATTTGCCACTCATTTCAAAATCACTTCGAACACAAAAATTATTAGAGGATAAGTTGTGTTAATACACATTCTATGATAATAAAACGTAATTTGTGGAATACTCTGGTCAACTATACCACAAGTAAGCAAAATTCAACCATTGTAATACCTGAATAAATTTCCTTTTCACCCATTTCAATTTGCCTGTGCGTTTTCACAACATCAAATGGAATAGTAAAAAATGCTGCTATCTGAAAGCAAAACAACATATTTCTGACCACTGCAGCACTAAATGGAATGATAAAAAAAACTTACAGATCCAGCTATAGCACCTGCTGCTAAATTAAAACTAAAAGTTTGTTGAGAGCCACGAAATATTTTTTTTATTGTTTCGTAATTTAACCAATATATTGCGCTAAAAGGAACATCACGTAGAAGGGTAGAACTCAGACCCATCCACAAACCAGTAACTCCGCTATGTTTGACAACCATCTTTAAAGCTTGTGTTATTTCTAAAATATAGAACAGATAGCATTTATACAACAGTAACAAAGATCGATAAGATAAATTAGTGCTATGATGTAAATATACCTGCATAACTTAGTCTTTGTGATTGCATTTTGGTTCTAATTAATTCTAATGGACTGACTAACGTTGCTGCCCAGATGCGTGCAGTACCACCTGCTAGCATTGGAATCCAAAATGGTTGTTCCATACTTTTCATATCCTTAGCAAATTTTCTGTTGTACATGTCCTGTGACAAATATATTACAATTTCAGTAAAACATACGAACAATCACCTTTTCATTGAAGTTTACAAACAGTTTGAAAACTTAAACATTTAAGCTATATACCTTAAAGTATAGCCTTAGTTGTTCATATGAAACAAAATATACTACAGTGGCAGGTACAGCTAAGACCAATGTAGGACTTAAACCACTCCATAACGTGTGTAATCCCTCAGATCTGCCTATTTTCACTAGTGCGTCCTGCAAAATAAGTGAAAATGTAACAAATGTCACAAAAACCTAAAAAATATATCTAGTATTTATTAGTGGCAAAACAGGTTTCATACCACTGTTCCATTAAATTTTTCATTTGTTTTCATCCATGACGGTCCCTTGCCATTAAAACAAGGACAGAGATGATCCATCAGACCGTTACAATACAAATAACACCTATTTGAAAGCATTGCTTTTTGTTGTGCTTGCAATCGTATTTTAACAACGTCGAGCGGAGTGACTAAAGCAAAACATGTGAATTTAGATTGAATTAGGTTATCCTGATTATAAAAAATACATGTGTTTATTTCAACATTTTGACTAAAATTTATGTGCGCACACATATCGATCCGACAGACGTGTGTACATATAGATTACAAACTACATGCAAATAGATAACATTGTGAAGCATTTTTTTTAAAGATGTTTCGGCAAACGAAAGAAACTGACGACATGACATCAGTCGAAAAATGTTGAAACCTTACCGAAAATTGACGTAATAAGTGCGCCGGTACATGACGCTACGATTTGTTGATGTGGTTTAATCCGAAATCTTGGATCGTCTAAATCTAATTCCAACGGTACGTTACTCGTCTTATCCATGATAAAGATACGTTAACAATTATGTTACAACACTCTGGATTCACTTGTTGATTCTTGAGCAAGATCTTGCATTATCAGAAATATTATAATCCTTGACAAGGGCCAACCAAAGACAGTTTACGTGCAAAATCATTACGGATCACTGTTATTGTCGGTGAACGTTGCGGAATTTTTCCCTTAAGTCCACACGCGTTCCTAACATGTGACATCGTCCACAGGTATTAAAGTGAGACTGATATTGTTCGCTGTGCTTTTTTCAACGCACCGATATGAACCATAGACGTCTAAAAATAGATGGCGCCAAATAACATTTTTGCTGACGCAAATTTGTATGGGACAACTGCACAACTGTTGAAACGCATGCATTAAACTGAAATTTTTAAATAACCAGACAATGTTCAAGGATCATAGTAATTTTTGTGCAGTCATTTTTATACGCAAAAACACTTAGAGGAAATGTAAAATGATATTGTTGAAGTTTTTTAAGGTTATGTTTCTAACGTGAGATACACATAGGTAGTGAAGAGTATACATATGTTATCAGGTGTGTTGCATCATTAAAAGTCGAAACTTGATTAAACGCATGATATATCGACATATCATCACAATGAAAGAGTGTCGACTATCGTCCCTGGCCTAAATTGTCAATCGCGGATGTGGACAATGATCTTGTCAACGGTGTCGCTATCGAATCAATGTACGATTTATCCTCCAGTCATTGACTTCTTCAGTCTTCAAAGAAGCTTGCCGCCCTGGAAACCGCTTAACGAATACCATATATAGATATCAAAATATTGTATTGCTTACTCTTTTTTTAAAAGAATATAAATTTAAGATAATTGAATTATATGTGTGATGAAAAAGCTAATAATATGATAAATAACTCATTAGTAGGAAAAACCACAAATACCAAAATAGTGGTTTAGGTAAACAAGATAATAAATTACTGATTGTTGTGTGATTTTGTAAGAAAATAAGACTAATTGACACGACTATAACCATACAAAATTTAAATTTTCATGTATTAATTATTAGTCGATTGATATAGTAAAAAGTCGCAGTAATGCAATCATCATCTACGATTGACTAGTAATTATGTAAGTTTCAATTAAACAAACAAAAACTGGTTGCAGAAATGATTTTAAAACAGAAAGATGTTTGCCAAACGTAAACATGTGTCTAAGAAATTAATTAGGTAGACTCTGAATAGGATGACATCCTTTCCTTAATGCGATTATCCTTTGGTTATCACTTAATACTAAAAATCTTAACCTATTTCATCTGTTCCGAAAGGTAGCTTGTGTAGTATACCATTATACATACATACATGTAATGTCTGAAGTTGCAGCACTAGACAAAAATCATTGATCACATGACACCGGAATTGAATTTCATTGGTCACGGATCATCCAACAGTAGATCCACTACTGGTCAAATTTTGGACAAATTGTAAAATGTGGACAACTTGCGCATGTACGGGACACGAAATTGATTCTTGTCATTTTCGACTCATATATTCCAACTACCGCCGTAACGTTCATTGACAATGTATCGATTTCTTTACTGAAATATACATCCAATCAATGATAACCGTACCACCCACAATTTATGCAAATAGATAGACACTCCGCCATATAGTGACTGCACCACCCGTCAATTCATCGACGAAGAGGAGTTAGTCAAGCTAGAGTTCAAATTTTTAATTCATCATTCCCCCTTTGCCGTTTAATATCGAGATAATGTTACTTGGCTCGTCCAAGGATTCATAGAAAAGAAAAGAAACGGTCCGATATAGAGGCAACGGGCAGTCTCGGCGTATAATTCGGCAGAAGTGTCGTTCGGCAGTTTTATTGATCACCGTTTACCGGACGAGAGATCTCTTCGGCTAAATTCGGTTGGTCGATAAGGGACTCGGGGCGGTTGAGAGCTGGTGAATAGGTCAGCGCACGGAAGTCGTCCTGTTCTGCACGCAGCTTCAGTCGGGATAGGTTGGTGTCGCAGTCTGTATTCACGCAAGACTCTCACCGATTGAACATTCCAAGGGCCGGGCTCTTATTTGTCGTCTCTTCCACACTCTTCAGTGGTAAGTCCGACCGTCTGCTACGCGAGAAGTGAGTAAATCGCAATCTAAGTTCGTCCGATCGGCGATTTTTTGTCAAAAATTGGCGCACAGTCGGGCTGCTCTCGCGTTTTAAGCGAGTTTAAGCTAACGGTTAATTTCCGTTGTTCCGAAAAAATCAAATTTCGTGTCACGGCTACGGTACGAGGTTCCCTCGCGGAAGAGGCCATTTTCCGATACATCGCACGAGATTCAATGAGCCGAATGGCGATGATTTCTTCCCATTACGTTGCTGGAAGAGAATTATACGGCAAATCGCGAATTCGCGTCGTCGCTAAGATAGTTCCATGAGTGAAAAAGCACTGTTATGTGATGGAACTCGACATTACGTAACTGGCCGTTCACGAATCAGAACGTTGCCAACAGAACTCAGCGCGATTGTTCAGCCACATTGCACGTTTTTGCCGATAATCTATCGCGGTGGATTTATTTGAAAATTTCGAACGATTTCTCTTGTTACAGGTATTTGCACGGTTCGCCGACATATCTAAACGTCATCATGTACGCCTGCACTAGATTCATCGCACCCGTGGCCAGGTCCACCGTGAGTAGAAATTCCATAATTTTCGACATTTCGCGGTTCCATCTGCACGTTACATAATTTCAGCAATTTATAACAACTGACTTTTTTTTTCATGGTACGACAAATAGTTGGTCTCTGGAACCAAGACCTATATCAGACCACTGAGCAGTGCTGTGGTCAGTCAAAACCAGTCCACACAGCAAAATCAAATTCAAACTCCATCAACCCTTGTAAGTATTTATTAAATTCTGTACATTGCATAATCTTTCTACTGCATAAGATTACATAAGCAGTCATCTTTGTCTGAAGGGGTAAACTTGTTTTAACTTCATTTGTGTACAAGTTTTCATTCATCTGCATTATGATTGCATCCATTTTTTAAAAACTTTTATATGCAACTTCAGTGTATATTGAAGAAACTGATCATGGAAACTTTTAATTAAATTACAGCACTATTGGTGCACAGATTTGCTTGCACGGTTAATGATCATTCACATAAATGTGAAATTGAAAGCATCTGTTGCTACTGTTACAAGAAATATTTACAGGATGCCATAAAATTAATATTTTGGTTTAGGGTTGTGACAGTTGCAATTCTTACTTGTCATTCTATGAAGATATCATTGTTGCCAGGGGAAAGTTATGGCATATCCACATTATAGGAACATTAGTTATGCAACTGTAATCTTTACATATGTCTCTTGCCTTTCATAGGTTGATTTAATAAATTTATATAGATTTTTTTGACAAATCATTAGTTGTTGTACATTTACAATCTTGCAGGCAGATCATAGTTTTGGGAATAATTATCTTCATATTGTAATTTTGTTTAGTCCCTTGTACGCAATATCCACACCACCGCAATCAGTCGTGATATTGACTCTGCTGCGAAATTCATTGGCGCTGGTGCTGCCACTGTTGGTGTCGCTGGCTCCGGTATGTATTAATAAATATTATGACAATACCACCATGATATCCAATGTTATGACATGGGACATGACATCCAATATTATATTATGCAATTCTTACATAACATAAACATTCCTAACCCAAAAATGTTGTATGTGCTTTCAACCTGTAAACCATTACACCAACCTATGACAGTCTTCTTAGTGACATTTTCAATCTTTCATATTAATGCTGTAAGTGTTTTTGCAGTGTTTTTCACATATGCAGTTGATACGAATTTTGCAAACATTATAAAGAGAATGACATTGAAGGATAATCAAATTTAATATTTTTTTCCCAATCAAAATATTTATATGTACTTCCAAGAATATTTAGAATAATGATTTAATTTTACTGTCATCAGCCCTTGTAATCTTATTTCAGGTATTGGTGTTGGTTTAGTTTTTGGATCCCTAATAATTGGTTATGCCCGAAATCCTTCTTTAAAACAGCAAGTGTTTACATATGCTATCCTTGGATTTGCTTTATCCGAAGCAATGGGTCTTTTTTGCTTGATGATAGCATTCCTAATGCTGTTTGCCCTCTAAGTCCCCTTACCCAGCCTACTCAAGCCTTGAACACTGTCTACAGACAGAAGATACTTTTGTGTAGACTACAAACACACTCCTTAAGTATTACCTCCATTATAAATCCGCTCCTATCCTAATTATTATTTGGAAATTCGCATACAAATGTGTTTCATCCTGGCATACAACATAATTTTCCCAGTAGTTCCTTTTATGAAAAAAGATGATTGTCAAATATTTGGCCACTTATGTCAAAATCTCTTTTCAGGTGCTGGAATCGGATCGGTGTTCGGCTCGTTGATCATCGGTTACGCTAGAAACCCATCCCTTAAACAACAGTTGTTCTCATACGCTATCTTGGGATTCGCCTTGTCTGAGGCCATGGGTCTCTTCTGTCTCATGATGGCCTTCCTGTTGTTGTTTGCCTTCTAAGTCACGAACTTTTCACATAAACTTGCTGATAGTTTTAGTGCGTCACTGCCAAGGCAGCAATCATCTGAATTCATGGAATGACGATAGTTGTCTCTGGTACACGGGATGCCATGAAATAATTAGAGAGGCCAATATAAAAGGTTTGACGGGGTGCGACGGAGCGACAATGAACATAATTCAGGCTGTACATGTTGAACCATGGGTCGAACCGTTCCATTTCCCATCCGACCTTTAGATGACATGTAATCATTTCATGGAATACTGTTTCATGTAGCGTATATCACATTGTTATAAACATATGAACTTCAATGTAACGAGCGAATAAGACGGTATTGAAACTTTGTTAAAAATTGCAGCCCTGTTTTTGCTGCTCACACATTACCACGCCGCGTTAGCCATGTACGTAATATCTCACGTTTGCGCCAATGCAGTAGTAATATACATTCGAGGTTCTCTCATAACGCCCTCAGTTCATTGACGTTTGTGCCGTTGCGTACAAATCTTCTTGAGGCTACTCTTGGCGAAATACTGTACATTGATACCGAATAAACATCTTTGTCGTCAATGAATCGTTAATTTTTTTTGTATACCATCATCGTAGGTAATATTTTAATCTGATGTGTACAACTTCGCATAGTATAATGATTGAATTAATATATCATTAAAATTCACTGCTTTGCTAGTTTTTTAAGTGATTGTGTACTGCTAAATTTTCTACACAGAATGAGACAAGATATGATTTCAATATATTTATTCATTTGTAGGGTTACTATTATGTACATCATCTTAGTACACGTAATGATTTCTGTTAAATATTGTATGTATATAACATTACAATAGACTGTCATTCAATTTTATATCAGAACAATGACAATATAGGCCAAATATATGGAAGTATTACATGATCAGACTGTATACAAATGTGTACAATTACACACAATTTCTTATCATTTAGTATGCAATGTAATTTACAGTGTCATGATTTATCAGTGGAGAATTGGTGTAGTATTTAACAGTTTTAAATTCTTACACCTCATTACGTTTATTAAATTCTAATGTCAAAGAATTAATGCTTTACAAACATGTTTGCTTTAAAAAATAAACAATGCATCCAGTACTTTATAATTTAATGTATAAATTTAATTGTTCGTGAAACATATTGTACCCCGCATAGTACATTCAGATTTACATTAACTTACATAGTGCCACTAACAAAAGTTATGGGTTCCCCTATATTATTCGATGGTAGCATATTTAACTGATCCAAAAGGCTTTCTCTTTCTCGTAAACACGCCCATGCTTTCTCTTGTTCTTTTTTTGTTAATGGCACTTTTCTTTGTTTTGACATAATAAGTTTTTTATAATGCTCTATTACTTCATTATCAGTTGCACCTATTTTCCGTTTTATAGCTTGTCTTTTACTTTCCTCCTGTGCAAGATTTAGTAACCTTTTCAGCTGCGCAACATTATGATTTGAAAGGGCAGACAGTTCTTGTTGGCATCGTTTTATCTCCCCAAGAATTTCATCATCGTCCTGATTTTTCTTCTGTGCATCTGGTTCTAAAATACCTTGTTCGACAAGTTCCTTGTGCATCCTCAGTTCTAAGTTTATAGAGTTCTGGATTGTAAGATCCCTAAGAACAGGAGGTACACCGTCCCGAAACAATTTATTATCTGTATTATTATTAGCAACATACACATTCTCTTCTAAAAGTGCGGAGACTAGTCTCTGAGTAAGTGGACCTGCAATTCCATTTACTTTTTTGTCATTCTTAGACACTAAAAGGGATACATCAGATCGATTCTTTTTTTTCTCTCTAGTCGGATTTGCTGCATCTTCCTCCTGCAACAAATCATTATGTGCCCAAGTTAAACTGTAGTGGCGCCCTAGTGGCGGTATTTTCTTAAATTCTGTAATATCACTGTGCGATGCAACCAATTCTTCTAATAATTTAATATCATCTGGCATAATATCTGTACAATATGGATCTACAGACGCCCAAAACTTGTTAGGTGTGTCATTTATTGGTAAAAGTAATTTTGGTTCTTCTGATTGTGATCCCTCAATCCTTACAATTTCATGTAAGTTTGGAATGTTCTGGTTAGACGAGTTTCCAACTGTTCTCTGTTTCAAAAGTTTGGCAGGTAATCGTGACTGAGTTTTAATACTAATCTCTTTTGGCTTGAACTTTTCCTCTCTCACTCTTCTGTCAAGAAGAGACAGTCCTTTTCCACTTTTTGATCTCCTGTCCCTTCGTTCCTCAGCTGAAGACAGATTGGCAATTTCATCTTGAAGCATTCTGTGTCTCACAACAACAGACGATAAAAGTGTTTCAAGTTCTAGTTGTAATGTATCTAGATCCTCCATACCGACGCCTTCCTCTGGCGTTCTTTGTAATATACTGTTATAACGGGGTAAGTGTCGACTGTTATCTATCGTTTTTAGGATGGGTAACGACATTGTCGTTTCAGTCCCTTCGGAACTAGTGTCAGAGTTCAGTAGCGAGGACTGTGCAGTTTTTCCACACTCCCGTACTTTAATGACGGATTTCTTGGAACTTTGTTTACCTTTGCCTGACATCTCTGTGTATATATTGGTAGCAAGTTTTTACCCAAGATACGTGATGTCAATAAACAATATATTAAAAATAAAAAACAAATACTATAAACAATATTTTGAATGCAGTTAACAATTAATTTACTGTTTCAACTCATCGTGAGCCGTCCTCACCAATTCTGGATTCTGCATTTTGTTTAGCGTATGCAACGTGCGTACTGCACGTACGTGTGGCAGCAGTTGTTGGTGATTATTGTAAATAACAATTGTATGAAAACATCAATTGTTAGGTTATGATTGAGTACACCATGTACTTCAGCACCACGAGACAGCAATCCTCCTGACCTAACTTTAATACCCAACCTACACAATACAGGTTGCAAGTTCAATAATTGCAATAGATGTCGTTTTAAGCCTAATAGCCTCTTTCAGTGACCACGGGTTCGTTCTGCAGTCGTGCATATGCGCGTATCGAATAGCTTATAGTTCCAAAAATGCTGTAAAATTGCGATAGAAGAGCCTCAGTCAGAGTGGGTTAATCGCGCCAGTTGCAATGACTTCTGTCAAAACATTTTCATTGCAGCAAACAATGAAGCATATTTGTATCCGCTGCGATTACCCACCTTAATGTCCCCTTTTCTAGCACGCACTCGTTAAGGCAGAGTGCGCCTCTGACAGTCTTTGGAAAGTAACCAGACATATTTATACTGGGGACTCCGCAAGAAAAGTGTGGAGTTGCGATTGCAATCACTGTTGTAAATCCGCTCGAGTGTGAAAATGAAAAGAGAGGCGCGAGTTTTGTAATGAAAGAGATATCTCTTTCAAGATTGCTTATTTCTTATTAAGCCATTATCGTTATCAGCGTTATGAGTTTCATCTGCACCTTTAGTGTACAACGTTGTAACATATTTGACAGATAATGTTGTGTCACTGTAGTGTTGGTTCACATGTCACGAGAGACATTTTGTTGGACTATTTCTTATGCTAATCACATGATTTGCGTAAATCCTGGACATTTGGTTAACATCAGTTAACATTAAAAGGAATTATTTGTTGGAACGATGGCAGAACGAGGAGCTCATCTGACAGGGACCGTATTTCAAAAACCTTCAATTTTCGAGATTGTTGCGCAGGAATCTCTTGCATTAATCGTTGAGCCGGCGTTTAAAAAAATTTTTTCGGTACGAATTTGAAATAGAATCTGTGCTTCTTCGTTCGAGCTCATATTTATGTTTGTAGCGATAGATCTCAATGAAGTAGCAAAATTCGAATAAATGGAGTCTTGTGTATTAGTACTGTCTACATTATGAGAAAACATTGAACAAGTTATTTGTATGCTTAATGATACTTTTCGTGTTTACGAATTTCTCGCTTTTGGAATCTATTCGTAATAATATAATTATTATACTATATAACTATTTGAGCAGTCTAACTTAAATTAATATTTAATATAATTTTAGTTTTTGGTGACATGCAATGTCGAAAGATATGGTCATTTGTTACGATGGTCTGATGAAGCTTATCTCATTTGCAATGCGGCTCTTCAACGATACTATTTGAATAAGTATTGTAAATAGATGTGATTTAACTAGTTTATTCAAATACTTTAAAATTTAATCGGGACACATGTATTAGTTTGGTATAATTTTTAGCTGCATCATTCTCTGAAACATTTTATGGTTTGAAACGCATTGCGTTAACAAAAACAGGAATCAAACAGAACTTGTCACCACAACAAAAAAGGCTATGTGTAATGCTCCTAGTTTTGTTTCCATACTTGAAGAGTAAACTTGGCAGACTAAACCAAAAGTATAAGCTTGAAGAGGCAGATGGAATTGTACCGCAAAATGTAGATGAAAACATGTTGTATAGTACACAATTGTTTTTTTATTTGTTTATAACAGGTTTTGTTTTATTTACAGAGGTGGCAACAATTGTTCCAAACATGTATTACCAAAGGTTATACAAGTTTGGTTGTTATCTATGAAATTATAGTATTGTATAGGTATATACTATATATGTCTGGAAGAACATCTTATCCAACACCAATTCTCAGGTTATTGTCATTGTCGTTGACATATGCAATGCCTGAACCAATTCTCTCAACGTCTGAGTTGTTAAGGAAGCTTAGGCACAACTCATTTCAATTTGAGGATGGGTTTAATTTAGTTGAAAGATTGTTAACTAGGTCGATTGAGCTTGGAGCATTTCTTTTACAATTTTTGTCGTGGCAAAATCAAGAAAACTATTATACAAATATTATGGCACTACCTGTGCCACCATGCCCAAAGGTAATAACGGAATATTATATCAGATAATCTTACTGCAGTTGAAATGCATATTATATCAAGCTGTGCATGCATGAATCAATTATGCATTCTTACCTTGTTTATTATGGGAATACTGATAAAGGTAATATTGTTCATTATAGCCAACTGAAACAGCAAAGCAATATAAGGGAATATGTCCAATTTGTTATAATAAACCTCATATACGTACTGTAGTCGCAGTGTCAGGGTATGTAATTGGAATATTTTTGTCTGGCAAAAACTTTGATACATTACATAAGCAGTTCCAACTACGTGTGATTTTAATTTTTTACAGTTATGTCTATTGTTATCAATGTATTCTACCTGTGATACGTAAAACTAACAAATGCCCAGTAACACATTATCCAGCCAGTGAAGATGATCTAATAAGGTTGTACATAGATTGATAGTGTGCTGTCTGTTATTGGTGGGATATAATTGTTTGTTTATTACCGTGAGTACAAGTAAAACAAGGCATCTTTTAAGTAATTAGATTTATTACTATTGTCTACTTTAGGTTATAAAAAGTGATATATAAATTAGGTGTTTACGGATTTTGTTAATAGTGTAATTAAGAATATATTTTGGAAGGTTTGTAATCAATTTTTAACATTTATAAAAATATATAGATTTATATACATTCTTTAATGTGTCTATAGTATTCATTCTAGAGTAATCACATATCATTGTAATGTCAAACTATACACTGTAGTAAGAAGCTGCTTGAAAATGCAGCATCCAATATTGAGATTTAGTGTTATTTCCTATCTTTTCTTTTTTATATATTATCCTATTATTACATATTGTAATTGCTTGTGGTCATTTATACTTGAGAGACATCAATGATTGCATATTTGCATGCCAGTAAATAGTAACATAAGATATGAAATGTGTAGTAGATTATTTACTTCGATTCCGCAAAATGTTTACATAAGTTCTCTTTCAGAATTGTCTTTGCGTCAATAGAGTTTAATCACATATAGATCGATGGATTGTTTTGATAGTTAGCAATGTTTTCTGTACCGATTTAAAACATCTTCTATAATATAATAGTGATTGCAACTTGTTTAACACAATATAAACACGCTCGTTTATTCTCAGAAAATTCCGATAAATTACAGTAAAATTCGATTATCGTATTCCGTTTAAAATGTCGAAAGAAAATAACGTTGACAGGTACATTTTTCTATATTGTACAAAATACTGATCTTATAATGATATTTTAAATTAATTCTCATGATATTTCCAAGTATCATATGCGAATCACAGACATTTGCGTTAGATATGTAAGCCGTATATGTTACGAAGTAGTAATGACAAATTTTTCGGCCAAGGTTCATCGCTACACAACGTATACAAATAAAAGCATTTTGTTTAAGAATAATATATTCAATACTGATACATTTTTAAATGTGTGTAATTCGACAATCTCGTAGAATCGACAAGCTTCGGATTACAGTAATGTTCAATGGAATTCTATGTTCATGTCATACCGTGTGCGTTGCTCTTATCATATTAACATTGTGTTCATACATGCTATTGACTTCGTAAAATATATCTTGTATTTATGTTTCTTTCTACTAAAAGAAAAGGCACATTTCAATGTAAACTATGCTGTTTACACGATTTTAAATATTCTCGAAAATTGGTATTGTTGTCCATTAACAGTGTTTATACATTTTTCTTAGCGTAGGGTAATGTTATACTTCGTACTATAAAATAATGTTTTTATATTAGACAAGCAATCAAATTGCAAAGTCGGTGTCAGTATGTGCGTAACAGTCCGTATTCACAAGATATTTCGTTTCGAAGCAAATCTTCAAAGACAATACAAGTCTCTTCATCAACTACATTTACATAACATGCCGTCGCATATACTTTTCAAAAACATCAATAATGCTGCATTAAGTGTACGAGTCATGAAGGCATAGTGGAAACAATCTAACGTGTTCGTTCTGAGCAAGTGCTCTTAACAGTAGCGCGTAAAATACATTATTTGTACATTTGTCAAAACGACACGAAACGGTTTTTACTACAATAAATCTTTATTGCAAAATTTCCGAACAGAATTGGAGACGCAAAATGAATACGCAGTGACGAATATAGCGTAACGAAATGTACGGCAAAGCTCGTATGGCTTTGCTTATAGATTTCGGAAAGCATACAAAAGTATATCTCTCTATTAAGAACTTTGTATGTAGCGTTGTAGTTGTTCCTTTAATGACATATTTATCAATCTATGCTTAAAAATGTATGTATTTTGGCATTGATAAATGAAAATATGTACTCGTGATTTATCACAACTCTCAGAAAGATATATGAGATACTAGCTACTTTCAGTGCAAGAAAATCAAGTTAGCTTCATTCTGAAATTTGACTTTGATACATTCTCTCGAGACAGTGCGACTTTGTCAAAATTTATCGTAAGCATTTATGTGAGCGCTAACTACGAGTATATAAAAGATGCGTCATGCACTGCCGACGCCTGCCGGTGTACAATATTTCAGCGGACAGTATTTTTCTTTACAGATAAAACATACACTTTCGTGGGACGTACGTACACAAGTAGTTTGCAATAATTTATACATACGTGTGATGACTCTAAAATTTCCTATTCCGACAGATTCGATTATTTTCATATTTTCTGGGTTTGAGACATCCTCTCGAAAGTCTTTTTGTTGCATACACAAGTTACAGCTCTTCGAAGAAAGCAACTCTGGCTTTTGTGGATCCAGACTTCACTTTCTTCAGCGTACTGTACTTGTTCTCGCCGAGACGCACCTGCTCTTCGTGCAACTGATCAAGCTCGCATTGTTTCTCGCCAACTTTCATTACTTCGATTTCGGATCGTAGTTCCTTCAACTGTTCCTGTAAGTGCTTACTCTTTTCCCAGTAATCGACTCGCTCCTTTTCAATTTCTAATGACAGCTGGTCAACGTCACCATCGGCAATGAGGTCGTACGAAGTCAAGTCGGCTGGCAGCGGCTCGGCATCTAATTGCAGAGTTTGAAGATCCGCTTGCAAATCCGACGGAAGCACTTGCGTCGACGGAAATAGATTTGGCACAGGCTGTTATAACGAAGAGAAATTTGGAATCATGAGGTCATACTGACTGTCGTAACAGTGCATTTTTTGGTAAAGCTTACATGACGTTTTACAAAGTCCTTGACGCATTTGTTGACTACGTGTATCCTTATATAACGTTTCAAATATCCTGCACTTTATTTTAAGTAACGTGTAAGAAGCAAAATGCGTTATGAACTTTGCAAAATATCCTACTTTATTACACCGTACCGTTATGCTAGTAGTATATGCATTTCTGCTCAGGAACTCTAATAGTTTCTCTTTTGCTTCTTTTTCTGCAATCCTCGCCCTTAACAACTCGTCTTTCAATTTCTCCGCCTCAGCGGCCCTTCGTTCCGACTCTTGTACTAGTCTTTCGGTTAACAATTCTGCTTCCCTAGTCTTTCGCTCCAAATGGACCTTCTCTTCTTCAGTCTTCATGTTGTTTAATCGTATACGAGTAATTTCTTGTTCTGCCTCTGAGGCTTTCTGACTTAAGAGCATTGCTTCTTCCTCGGCTACACGACTTTTTTCTGCTAAGAGGTCTGCCGTTTCTTCAGATCTCCTCTGCAAAGCAAAAAGCAATTTATGTTCAGATGCGTGTAACACTTTGCAAGACAAAAAAATGAACGGTTCTTACGAGAGCTTCATTCGCCAAACGAATTTCTTCTTGGTATTGCAAAAGCCGCTGTTCCATAGCTGCTTTTTCCCTTTCCGCGGCTTCTCTTAGTTGCTTTTCCCTTGCAAGCTTATTTCTTTCAATTTGCCTCCTATCAAGAATACATTGGTTTACTGATGCAATTTCAACTGATGCTAAACATTTTTTGCATTTATCATAAGAAATTGTACAGTTTTACTTGAATGTTAGAAGTACAAACATATTATCTTGATTGATATAATAAGTAATAATATAAAAGCAGTTTAAAAAGCATCAGTATTCTAGTCTTGTTAATATCAGAACAAAAATGTGGCATTGAAAAAGAACATTAACACAGGTTAACAACAGAGATGGAAAATAGAACTTGATAATATATCAGGATCATTACTTTATCCCTGGTTAATGGAAAAATCGATAAACAGTTTAGGTTCATTGACTTACCAAAAGTCATTTGTTTGCTTCAGCTGTAGTACATGCTATCTACCGTACATGATAATGATTGTAATTATGTAGAAATTTAGGGTGAGAATCTTATTACTTTTGAAATAGATTACTGGAAACGACATAATACAATGAATATAACAATTACTTGCTTATTTAACGTTTTAACACTTTCTTTAATTCCCGTGTGTTGATCAATAAGTACCAGATTTGACATAAACAACAGGTGGTTGCACACATCTTAAAATTAATAATAATATTAAAAAAAACATTAAGATTAATAAACGCCAGTCATCCAATACAATTTGCAAACTACAAATGCTTGAAGGGATATGGGGGTAAGTATTAAAGTTCAACAGTCTAATATAGTTATTGAGCAAAACAGAAAAACAAAACACTTTTGATTAATGTACATATGTACACTTGCCTGGATTTTTCTTCTTTGGCCTGGGCCTTCATTTGCTGCACCTCCATGGAGTCAGGTTTACGTCTCCGCATAAATAGATCGTGGTTGCCAATACACAGGTCCAGGATCTTAACAAATAATAAGTGACCAGCTTTGTCGCTGTTACGTTCGTCCAATCTTAAAGCTATCAAACCCTTCACCCAGTGGCCAACATTTGACTGTGTTTTTACCAGTTTATTCATGCGAACTTTCTGCGAGAAGAACACAAAGTTTGGTGAAGTCTTTTCCACAGGTTTTATCACGAATTTCTTGTCGTCAAAGCTAATGTGACGTATCTCTGACCAAGTGAACGTAGTTTTTGGCGCTAATTTGTTTTCTTTTTCATAAATATTTAATCCTAGCGCTGTAACACCGAGCCACAGATCTGTTTCCTTTTTATTCTGAAACATCATATACAAAAACATTGAACATATTATAAAAATCTGACAGATAAATTGTTATTTTTTCTTTGAACGTAACATTTTATTGAGGTGAGACGGTAGTTTGTTATCAATCAGCAATAGAGTGACATAATTGTCTTGGTTTTACTTACACTAATAGGGAAATAATTGACACCATACATGTCCAAGTCTTGGGCAATTTTTAAATATTCCATTTCTGCTTCATCTCGAGACATACCACGATGATCTGCATACCAAATTTTGATTCTGTCTTCCCACATTTCTGGAGTCATTTGGTATTGATCTATGACCCTTTGCGGCAACAAATCCTCACTTGCGAGCATACCAGGACGGTATGAGGATTCGTCATAATCTCCATACTAATTGTTGCAATTTAGTCATTACTGATAATTTTATTGCAATAATGATCAGTAGCATATTATTCAAGAATTAAACTTTGTGACAATTTACCTTTGCTTGTACAGCATACGATGCAAGCAATACAGAAGCTTCAGGTGGACAATATATGTCCATTGATAAAATAGCCTGTTTGACTTGAAGAAAAAATAGGTGCTGGGTGACTTCTTGTACCAATTCTTCCGCAACATCTTCTGGGTAAAATTTTGCCAAAAACATGAACGGAGTAGGTTGTTGCGGTATACCTTGATCTTGAACTGAGACAATAATACAAGTGTTGACTTACATCCGATACTGGATATTATAGATTTACATAAGAGAGGGAAAGGTTACCTACTTTTCTTGTCAAGTTTCAACCAAGATATGAAACCCTTCGAATCTTCATACTGAAGTCCAAAGTACCATGTTTCCCTAAGACCTATCGTACGACATACCAAATCGAACAAATCCCGTCCCATGGACCGCCACTGTAAACATTGTCATTGTTTAAATCATTGTTAAATCATGACAGCATCGTTGACCTGTAGTGTGCAGACCTCCAAGTTAAATTCCAACTCTGCATCTAGGGTACAAATTTTCACAGGGAACGACTTGGCCGACTTTTTTCTTCGAAAGGGTGGCATTTTACTCTTCATTGTGAACGCTGAACATCAATGCGGACGAGGTGATCAACATCTCAGTGAACATACAACGAGACACGAGCACTCGTAATGTCGTATAAAAATATCCTGCAAGCACGTAAAAGCTGTCCCTCGATGTTGTGCCGTGATATACGTACGAGCTGAGTGACGGATAACCTTACCTATACATTTTTTTTTTCGGACGCTATCGAAGCAGGCACCAAACAATTAGTTACGACTTAGAGGGGTTTCATTTTGTCCGGTGCATTCTAGTATGCATTTTCGACAGTGCTCCGTCGCGCACGCCAAATCATGTAAAGGTCGTGTGCAAATGTTATTCGAAAGGTTAATGCAGCCTGCTAATGAGAATCGTTCTTTTGATGTTTGTAGACAACTTTCGACAGTTTATTTGCGCACATAAAGCAGGCAGGCAAAAGCACACACAAAATAGTACTATCGTGGAGAACCACTGCGTACAGTCAAACTGAGTCAAACGGGCATGATATCGTTGTATGATACATGAAATTTATTGCTTTTTAGCGACATCTAATGAAATTGCAACTGGACCTTGCGATATGGTAGTTCGCATTATTCACGTGCTGCTGTGGTAAAAAATTTTGCATGTTTTAAGTGTTATTCAAATGTTGTATAAAAGTTTGAAAAAAGTATCGTCGAACACAATATAGTTAATGTGACAAGTAGATTTTATCAGAAATCTAGTTGTTTTCGAAAGACTTTCAAATGTCAAAATGTAGCGCGCTATTTCAAATTTGTATGCAGCTAGAAAGTCATCATTATTGTGACGTTTTTTTATATAGCAGTTGTTAAGTTGTGTTTATTACGGTTGAGGCAGTATGTATATTATTCCTGTGGAATCTTTGCAAAAAAATTGGAAAATAGCATGAAATCTTTGTTTTGTCTACAATATTAAGTTTATAAAAAAATTAATTCGAATTCGATTCAAACTCATTGTTTACGAGACGCTTTGAAAACTAAAAGATGCTACAATTTTTGTTATAATCTGTTAAATAAATAAATGTTTTGTCATTTTATTTAGTAAAACGGCCCGTCCTTTTTGTCGATTATAAATCGTTTTACAAATGATTTGGCTTCCCGCTTTTTTTTGAACATTGTCTAACAATTTAATACAATTTTTGCATTATAACTCAAGAAATACTTACACATTTTTGTATTAGATTTGTCTCACTTTTTTTTTACGACAATTCATTATATGTATTCAGTTAACTTCTATTTAGCTTGAGATATAATTTTTTGTTAGAAAAATATTACATAAATCTGGGTATTATGTCCTTCAAAGTACTTTCCTGTTTATTACAATGCTTCCGGTTTTACAGAACTCGGGTGGCAACAGACTTGTGATTGTTTTCTCAACAGTGCATCTGGCGTGATCTGACAAAAAGAACATTCGCAATTTCGTTGACGCTTGATTTGCGACTTACAGTAATAATTTATATTAATTCAAGATTTGTTTGTTATAATGATTAGAGTATACGTATTATTGAGCAATTTGAATATTTTTTGCCAGTGATAATAACTTAAATATTCCTTTGTTTGAATTATTCCAAAGCTGATCAACGAACATTCTTTTTAAAAGTTCCAAAACTACAAAGCAGCTACGCTAATAAGGATATTTAGTAGCATATTACGGTGAGCAACGACCGTTGTCTAAAAAAATGCCGAAACCAAATCCATTCTTTCTCTTTATGTGTGAATATAAGAAAAAAGAGGAGGCAAAAGGAAGAACATTCCCAAATGGTATGAACGATGTGCGATGTGACCCGAAGTGTAGTGAACTTTGGCAGGTTAGATATTCAGTATTATTAAATCTATTTTGAAGATTATTTAATTTATTATAAAAATTTCTTTATCTGTGGATCTATTACAGGCTATGACACCACAAGAAAAAGGAGTGTATAAATCCAAAGCAAAAGACATAAAATATGGTGCGAAGGAAGCAGATAAAAAGACATGTACTGGAGAATCAGTTCTACTGTTGGAAAAAGCAGAAAAGGAAAGACAACTGTTTGAGCAGAATATGATTAAATACATAACATCAGTCACTCAACCTCATAGTAAGTGCTTTGCTTAATACAATTTAGTATTTATTACAGAACAGATAGGTTTTATAAGTTGCTAATGTTTTTCTGTTATAGATTGTGCCACAACAAAATTTTTTTTTATTCACGTAAATCACTTTTATATGAAGCAAGTGACTGCAGATACATTTGATTATTGCCCTGCTGAATTTGCAGTAATTGAGTTTTCTTTGGAGAACGGCGTGGGTGATGTATATCATGAAATAATAAAAAGTGTAATACCAGTTGGTTACACACTAGAGGCTATGGATGTTAGTACACAAACGCATCAAATTCCACCGGAATTATCAGATGGAGAACACGATTTCAGTGCTATGTATTATAAGTTAGAGGAATTTGTGATGCCAAAAGTTGCTGGTTCAAAACTTCCACCATTCTTTACGAAGATGCCTTTCAAGGCAAAAGTGCAATCACTTTTCCGACGAATGGTCAATGCTGCCGGTTTGTAACCCCTTATTATAAGAATTTTAAAGAAAAAAATCATCTGAGAATTTAACAGCGTATAGTACTACAAATCATTGCATGAATATAAGTTAATTGCAGTTAAAGAACTTAAGTTGTACTTAGCTGATGTAAAACAGAATTAATTCAGTCAAGATGAGTAAACACTATCATTTTAGTAAGGATCTACTTTTTTGTTATAAAGATTACGCATTGTTTTATTTACTCTTTTTATATAATCCAGTACTATTTTCAGATGTGGATCCAGATTCATTGTATGTCTACTCATTAGATGTACTGTTCAATCAGTTGATAAATTGTGCTTTTACGCGTAATGCTAATGTTATTAACATACCACTCCCAGTTGCCCAAAGAGAACTTGACATTGACCGGTTTGCTTATACACCAGGGCTGGAATGCAGTGTGTGTATCACAGTTTATGATTTACCGTAGATAATCAAAAGCCCAGAAAAATAGCCTGATATTTTTCTAGTTTCATCACAGTTTGGATGCAGCAATGTTACACTGTAGCATGTCTGTAGTAAAGCGATGGGGATTTACAATATGCGATCACTGTTGTCAACCTATGGAAATTGAAATGATACCTGGGAAACACTTTCCTGAGCAAACAAGCTCATTAGATAACCTGAACCTCAATGTGACACCTTTGCAGCCTGTGTTGTCTATGACTGGGGTAATTAATCTTCATGCAACAATTACAGAACTTTCTTTTATCAGTAAAGTGCAAAAGATATTTTCAAACCATTTAGGTTAGTGTAAATCACAGAATAAAGACATCAGAGAGAACTCATGTGGAAGAACAGATTAGGCGTAATACAAGTGAACCAATTGTAGTTATTAATCATAGTTGGGCTAACAAAACGTCGCAAGGCAGCAGTTCTTCAGAACCGGTAAATCTCTACATTCTTTAAATTATTCTTGAAAACAAAACTTTACTTTACTTAGGTCCAATGGATTAAATTTCTGTTTCAAATGAATTTAATTTAATCAAATTTAGTTGCACATCAACTAATATTGATCTTTAATTTTTTCAGGTCTGCGAAAGGCCCCTACGTACTCCAAAGACAAAACGTAACATAAATTGCATTATGTTTGATGTTTCATACATGACAGCATAGAATCACTCTGAAATAAGATTCCTTACTATACCATAATAAAAGTTTAAACTTATAGTATGTCGATTTCTTGACAAATGTCCTAGAATTTTGGTACTTATTTCAGTGTTAGTCTATATAAATCGCTGTCGCATGTAAATTTATTTTTCATGATCTACTTCTTCTTTTTATATGGTTTTAGCTATTGCGTTGTCTGGTATTGTGCGTGGTTCAAGTCCGTTAGATGATTCAGCCTTTCCACCTCTTGGTAAATTATATACACATATATTATATCAAATAAATCATTTGATGGAATGTTCAAAAAGTGTGGAATTTCACTAGAAAATTAATTTATGTCACTGTTTAAATATCTTACATCTTGCTTTAACAATAACATTGGCAACCTATTATTGCAGGACGCGGAGGTCCTAAAAAAAGCGACAAGACATCTAACCCACCAAAATTTGGGGGAAGAGGTAAAACATCCTTAACATAGATCTTTCATTTTGAGAAATAAGGAATTGATAAGAATGCAGATGTGTAGTTCAGATGAATGATTATACATGTAATATATTTCTATTTATCATTGTTACAGGTCGCGGATGTTTTTAAACGTTTCCAGAGTTTCGGGTTCCTCGTGTTTCTCTGTTTACCAAATATGTTACCTACGAATAGTGTTGATTGTTTTTAGTGCTTTCGTATATATATATTGTTTTCTATTTTTGTAATAATGACTTAAGACGATTCAAGGAAATGAATAAATATGTTTATCTATGTCATTAGCAACAATTACTGACATTCTCCTCACTCCCATACCATTGTGTTTTCAGAAATAAGAATGAACTTATTTAATCGATGCAGTATTACGAGGGAACGAGTAAGTGAAATATGTTGCAGCAAATGAATACGTAAGTTCTTGCATATACAGTCCCACTGGTGCCATTTATTTTGTTTGCAATTTGTTCAACGGATCGCTACGTTCGATGTATCTACGTAGGGGGATAATAAAATATGCAGTCTTTTGTGAAAACATGATTGTTTAATGTCTTTGTTAATACTTCTTACAACGTTACAAATGCTTCAATCATGCTAATTACCATACAGAAAAATGTGTATACATCCATGTGAGAAGAACCTTAACGCATTAAGAATTTTGAATTGACAGGCTTAAAATTACGCAAGCATAAATACCTATACTCAGAATCGTTCTATACAGAATCCCATCGTTAATTATAAGCTACGAACATGACATTACCGAACTGTTCTAGAGGGTATTCGATTGTCGTAAATAACAATATCAACTAACATCTTCCGTAAGCAATTTGTGATACGAATTCTTCCGCTAGTGTGCGATAAAATGCATCCTCGTTCTCCACCGTGTAGAGATTATATAAATACGTACAAGTATATAAATTCAATAATAATATATAGCTATATGCAGAGATTACAAGCGTATTGTTCGATAAAGTAATTATCATGTAATCGTATACGTATGTATTCGCGTGTGCTCTCATATGTATGGCGGGTGTCGTTTGCATGGTAAAATAAGTTACAACAATTTTCACATGCCCCTACTAAATCCACGCAGAAGCGATTAATGCATAGACGGTGGTGGGACATGTCTGACTTGTCAGCAGTGTAAGATCCGATGCGATAAAGTAATAGAGAGGTCCGTGACGGTTGTCGTCCAAATATTCCTGTGATATGCCGTGCACTTTGGTGAAGTAATTCGATTCGATGATTATTTACGATAATTGCGCGGTGGTAGATACTGATTGCTCGAGCTGTCACCGCCTCCGAATCCACTTCCGCCAAATCCTCCTCCGGTACCACCGAAACCACCGCCGCCTCTACCTACATTTCACAAACGTTTTGCCATTTGTAATAGCTCAGCTTGCTACCCGATACTTTTACGAGATTAGTCAGTCCTCTCCTCTCCTTTCGGCAATGAGGGAAAACAACGGTGCACGTAGACCGGTACATTAGTCAAGGACACGTAGGATCCCATGGGACAGTTCTAATTCCCTTGTCAGGGTCTGAAGAAAGGAATCTTTCAAAAATAGTGTTACGAACCTCCTTGATAGCCGCCGCCTGTGCCGAAACCTCCACCACCGCCTTGATATCCTCCAGCACCTTGGTAACCCTGTCCACCACCGCCGCCTTGAGGATACTGTGCCTGACCCTCGTACTGAACGTCCGCATTGTAACCGTTTGCGTCATCTGCCATGTATTTGACTATCTGCGTCCTTGAATCGGGCAACAGCACTCTGTATTCTCCGCGAACAACCGTTCCATCACTGCTCTCGCGCTGAGAGTAATCGTTTCCACTGGGCGGATCGAGAACTTCGTACTGGAAGCTGTACGGTTCCGGCTAGAAGACCATTGCGTAATTATCAATGTGACGATCTCATTTGCACCCTTCGTTCTCAGCTAAAACTAGAGCACTACTTTCATTATAATCTAAAACACTACTTCAATTCGCAAATAGATTAAGATATTCGAAAAACCTTCCTCTTTCACGAAACAGTAACTTAGTCAAATGTAGACTGAAATGGTACTAAAATGCGAAGTACGGTTTATCCCTGCGATTTCTGAATATGAACCGTTTATTTTGAAAGTGGTGTAAGTCCATTTAAAAAAAATTAAACATCACGTAAATAAACCGTTTACACCACGTTAACCGTAAATTATATATCTCATTTTTTTTTTTAAATATTTCAGACGTTTACTTTGAAAGTGGTGTAAGTCCATTTAAAAAAAAATTAAATATCATCTAAATAAATCGTTTACACCACGTTAATCGTAAATTATCTGACATCTCAATTTTTTCAAAACATGGACTTGCACCACTTTCAAAATAAACGGTCCATACGATTTTTAATGTTATAGAATCAAGAGCACTTACCCTGCCGTTGTCTCCACCGAATCCTTGATATCCACCGCCACCTTGGTATCCGCCGACGCCGCCGGCTCCTTGATAACCGCCAGCACCGCCGCCGCCTCCTTGGTATCCGCCAGCACCGCTGCCTCCTTGGTATCCGCCAGCACCGCTGCCTCCTTGGTATCCACCAGCGCCGCCTCCAAAGTCGCCCGGAGTGCCGTACGTCGACGACGGTCTTCCTCCGAATCCTCCGGTTCGTCCTCCGAAGTCGTCGCCACCGCTGCCACTTCCGCCGCCGGAAGTGCCGCCGAATCCGGGAGTGCCGTAGAAGCCTGACGGCCTGTTCCGGAAGCCGCCGCTGCCGCCGCTGCCGCCGCCTCCTCGACCCGCACCGCCTCCGAAGTCGCCGCCGCCGGATCCGAATCCTTGCTGGCCACCTAGACCGGCTCCTGGTCTATTGTACTGGTAACCTGAGCTTCCGCCGCCTCCTGGCAGAAGACCGCCGAACGCATTGCTGCTCAGGCACAGTAGCACTATGGCTACCTTCGTAGTCTGCCGGATGGATGTCAGTTCAGTGGTGGATGCCGGGGTGAAGGTGAGGAGGTTTCGAAGAATGAGAATTGGTAGTTTCGTGAACAAGGTGGAAATAATCGAAGGTCAGAAAATTGGCGTCATGTTAAGAGCTGAAGGTGGTATGTGAGATTTAAAGTATATCGTGACAAGCGTAATATGTTTTAAGGAACGTGTGTGTTCTGGTTGAAAGCGTGGTCTTGTTCAGTGTCCGCGTATTTAGTCGATTTGCGGGAAAGGATAGAAGTTACGTCAAAGTGGACGGGTTAGAATAGGTTTAAGATTATTCTAATCGTGGAAGTAATAAGATGACACCTTACACGGCCGATTTCTACGTTCCGCTGGACACGAAATATACACTTAGGTAATCCCGATTACCGGATTTACGCATAATGTTTACGAAACCGCTAAAAATGTTCAAATATCCCCTTGTTAGCGAGCCGACAATTTTCAGACAGTCGATCAACCCCGCAACTCAAAAGTCCACTAAATCGAGTCCGAAACGAAAATTCCGCGATAAAGAATTCCAACGTGTCCCACCGACAAAAATCCACGAAAAATTCCAATTTGCCCGAAACTCAAAATTACGAAAATAGTTCGCCGATCGGCATTAATCGCCACCGTTAATCGTCGTCAACAGCCATCGTTAATCGCCATCCGCTCGTCCCGCCCGGCATCGGTCTTACCTGCTGATAATTCATATCGTTGTTTGACCGAGGATGCCAGGTAAACTGAGAAGATGATCCTCCGCAGAGTTTATATACCGCGGCGATCCTTTGTTACAGTTTATCCTTTTGTCTTGCCATATCCACGTACCCAACCAGTGCATTAGATCGAGAGGCTGTGGGTGTGGGAGGCGGAGAGGAGCGCATCATCTTCCCTTCACTCCATGGCACCATCGCCGCGGACGAGAGATACCCCCGGCTGATGACTGAAATAGCTTTAAATTTTAATTGGGCCCACACGCGTGACTCGGCGTTCCTCCTCATCGACCCCACATCCTCGCCACAGGGGGAACGATTCCTAAGCGGCGAGCGGAGCGAAATGGCCCATTACGTGAATGGAAGCCCGATCCTTCCTGACATCTCGAGAACTCGAAAGATTGCCCGACGACGACGGAGACGACGCCGACGTCATACGCCTCTTTGCCAGCAGACTTATTCTGGTGCGTAGCGCGAGCGCGCGAACACGATCGACGACTGGCATGCGAGAGTGCAGGCAAGTTGAGCTTTTTTTTATTCCTTTTTGTGCTTTTTCGGGGTTCCGGAGAGTAGACGCGAGAAGGAGGATTTTGAAGGGATCGCTTGGGTTGACTTGGGTTGGCTTGTGCGGTGTGATTCGGTTGGATGCGGAGGTAAGGTTTAGTTTTTGAATTTGACGCTTTCGTGGGCGGGGTTGGCAGAATTGGCTTCTGAAGGGTACCCGCGTCTGTTTTGGATTCGAAAACAGAAGCGGTGAGTATCCGGAAGCCGACTCTCTCGACAGCATCTTGTTTTTGGATTTCTGTCGGTAAGGGTGAAAGTGGAGCAAGATGAAAATTCGGGAAATTTAATGGCTCGTTTTAACCTGTATTATCTATTGGAATGGCTTGAGAGACGAAAATTTGATAGATTAAAGTCTCTCTGATTTTTGTTTAAAGCACTTCCGTAATGGCGGGTATAGCTGAGAAGCTTTTAATTATAATGCCTGTTCTTGGGTTATATGCTTTAAACGTGAAAAGTTAATGCTAATGAAATATTGCCAGGAATGCGGACGCGAATAATGCGAATTACTGTAATAACTAATCGCTTGTGTCGGTGGATTTAAAATCGAGTTGAAATACTACGTTTCACATTTTCAGTTCGCCGTTGCGCCCTCGTCACTGTCAGACTAAATTAACCGATAAATTTGAGCAACGCTGAGCCTCGCATCCCGCTATCGGCGAACGACCACGGATCGTGGATGAACGTCAACAGCGGTAAGTAAAGAGCGAAAGAAAATATATTGGTTCAGGAAGAAACTAGATCGGCGAAACCTTTAAATCCCGAGTTATTTCAACGATTAAAGGCAAATTATGTTAATGGGGATCGTGATAGAGTGCTTTGGGGGGAGGTTGCCAACTGCATGAAGAATGGTCTCAATTATGTATTTCAGTTAGCGACAATAATTGTTCCGATCCGCAATTTCTTCTGTGGGATCGTACGTTTTATTTCTTCTATACATTTATCTCAATACTTGCATAATTATGTTATGCGAGACACACGCCACTATCGATCAATTAATACCTGGAAGCAAAAGCATCTCAATCCAGAATCAACAATACCTCCTATCACTATCATAAGGTATGGTCATGACCATTCTTCTGCCGACGGACACATCCCGAAAAAATGGCAAATTCTTCTGCGAGAGCGAACACTTAATTTTTTCTTTACTTTTATCTCGATATTCGCATAATTATGTTATACGAGACACACGTCACTATCGACCAATTAATATCTGAAAGCAAAAGCATCTCAATCCAGAATCAACAATACCTCCTATCACTACCATAAGGTACGGTCATGACCATTCTACTGCCGACGGACACATCCCGAAAAAATGGCAAATTCTTCTACGGGAGGGAACACTTAATTTTTTCTTTACTTTTATCTCGATTTTCGCATAATTATGTTATGCGAGACACACGTCACTATCGACCAATTAATACCTGAAAGCAAAAGCATCTCAATCCAGAATCAACAATACCTCCTATCACTATCATAAGGTACGGTCATGACCATTCTACTGCCGACGGACACATCCCGAAAAAATGGCAAATTCTTCTGCGGGAGGGAACACTTAATTTTTTCTTTACTTTTATCTCGATATTCGCATAATTATGCCTGACACACGTCACTATCGACCAATTAATCCCTGGAACCAAAAGCATCTCAATCCAGAATCAACAATACCTCCTATCACTACCATAAGATACGGCCACGACCATTCTTCTGCCGACGGACACGTCCCGAAAAAATGGCCGATCAAATTGCGTCATCCTGTCCGGCCGTAAATCGGCGATCGCATTAATCCGCGCTGGCCGGGCAGGCTCGGCGATGAAATTTACAGCCTTCTCCGAATTACACGCTCGTCCCGGCTCGCATGCCTAAAGCGGCCCGAGAGAGGAGGCCAGCGTCGGCGCAATCGTTCGCTGATCACATTTCATATCGCGAAATCGAAAGCAAATTGTGCGCCGATCGCTTCTTATACAATATTTCGCGCAATTTCTGCTGAAAGAGGACGGCCCGGGCAAAACCGCGACGACTCATCTCGCGTCCGCGGCATCGGAACGGCATCGTAAACCATTAATGCATCGATTCCCGCCGGGCAGTCCGTCTAATCAGGGGGAGCCCGGCGAAATGATCTCGCAACCCTGAACACATTCCTGCGTAGAGCCTTTTGCGTGGGTTAGAATCCGCGGCGCAGCGCGATGCATTATAATTACTCGACGCGTTCATATGGCGAGCGCATGAATTTCTCCCCGGCTTCGCGCAGATTTATGATTGCCCCGTGCGCGAATTATGGCGGGGCAGCGTTCGACGGCGTCGAATTCGTTTCTTAATCCCGTTTCGTAATCGGGGCACCCAAGTGGCAACACATCGCTCCGGGGGCGGGAGACGCTCGTTTATTCGCGCTTCCAGCCCGGGCACGACGGTGTGCCGACGGCACGCTACTTAATTAATCCCGACGTAATTGTCGCTAATTACCGTATTATTGCCGATAGCCGAATCCGTCCTGGTGTCGGACAAGTGATCGCACGTACGGTCGGCGGGAAAAAGTTGCGCACTTAGAAGCTTGAGAGAGGTGGGTGGATGAGAGAGAGAGAGAGAGAGAGAGAGAGAGAGAGTAAGAGTGAGAGAGAGAGAGAAAGAGAGAGAGAGAGGATATGAAAATGCTAGCTATACGGGAAGAAAATGGGAGGGATGCGCAGGTAAGCTGGCCCCTTTTCCGCGCTTTATTTCGAGACATGCGAGAGTGAAGGCTCTCCTCTTATGCACGGGGTTTCATCTGTAATTGAGGATAAACAGCGTTACATAACGGCGATGGCGATCGGCGGCGGAGCATCACGCATCTTCTCCGAGCGGCGATGCCGCGATCTCTCGCCGGCGTGTGTACTTTGCGCGCTCATCGTCGAGCCAATATTTAGAGCGGGCCCCAGCCTCGTTTTCCAGCACGCTCCGGCGGCGGCGAAACATTCGTCGGGCCCAAATGATTCTCTACGTGCGCGCATCGCGCACCAGACGCCGTCGACGCTTTGCGGTTCCGCGTATAAACGTTCCTACGTAGGCACGCTGCTTTCGTCTGCCGTCCTCTGCCTACTTCTGCCTCCCCCCTGTCTCTCCCCTGTCTCTCCCCTGTCTCCCCCTGGGCCTGCGTCTGACTTCATCTGCCTTCCTCTGAATTCATGAAACGAGCGGCTCTGATGTAATGCATCGCTGATGGAACGTCGAACTTGCCAAGAGCGAGTTTGGACGAACGAAGGATGAAACGGATGATATCGGGAGGTTTGACGGATATGGACTTTTTTGGGGGTCCTTTGTGGATCTCTGCTATACTTTACTAGACCTCTGCCTTCCTCTGAATTGATGAAACGAGCGGCTCTGATGTAATGCATCGCTGATGGAACGTCGAACTTGCCAAGAGCGAGTTTGGACGAACGAAGGATGAAACGGATGATATCGGGAGGTTTGACGGATATGGACTTTTTTGGGGGTCCTTTGTGGATCTCTGCTATACTTTACTAGACCTCTGCCTTCGTCTGAATTGATGAAACGAGCGGCTCTGATGTAATGCATCGCTGATGGAACGTCGAACTTGCCGAGAGCGAGTTTGGACGAACGAAGGATGAGACGGATGATATTGGGAGGATTGACGGATATGGACTTTTTTGGGGGTCCTTTGTGGACCTCTGCGATACGCTACCAGACTCTACCAGATCTCTGTCTTCATCTGCGTTCCTCTGAACTGTCGAGACAAGCGGCTCTGATGTAACGCATCGTTGATGGAACGTCGACTTTGGCGAGTGCAAGTCTGGACGGACGAAAGATGAAACGGATGATATCGGGAGGATTGACGGATATGAATTGTTTTGTGGAGTTCTGCCATACTCTACTAGACCTCTAGCTTCCTAAAAATTGAGAAAAGAAGCGGCTCTGATGTAACGCATCGCTGATGGAACGTCGAACTTGCCCAGAGCGAATTTGGACGAACGAAGGATGAAACGGACGATATCGGGAGGATTGACGGATATGGATTGTTTTGTGGATTTTTTGTGGATCTCTGCTATCTTCTGCCATCGTCTCCCTCTGATTTTATGAAACAAGCCGATTTGATGTAATCCATCGCTGATGGAACGCCGAACTTATCGAAAGCTAGTCTGGACGAACGAAGGATGAATGTAAATATCGGGAGGGTCATCGGATATGGTCTGTTTTGTTGGTCCTTTGTGGTCTTCTGCCTTCCTCTGATTTGACGAAATAAGCGGCTATGATGTAATGCATCGCTGATGGATCATAGAACTTCCCACGAGCGAGTTCGAACGAACGAAGGATGATATCGAGAGGATCACCGGATATGGACGATTTCGTGGGTCCCTTGTAGACCTCGAGCTGTCCGACGATGATTCCGTTAAGAGAACGGTTACGTACAGGGTCGAAGGATCAGCTGACATGTCGAGCAAGGTTTAAATCAGGCATTGTGAGAGGGAATCTGTGCTGACGCGTCGTTCTTGACCTATCTCTGCTTTTTCTTTATCGAGATCACTTTCGAGGCTTTAGACTTTCTATTTTTTCGGGGAGGTCGACAGGTGGGGGTTGAAGGTTGGTTAATGATGTGATGAAATAATGAAGTGGGCGAAGTGCTGACCAATTAGCGCTGTTTTTTCGAATCTTTTTCTGGAGCCTCTTGGCGATCGTTTATCGTGCCGCGGAGGTAAGATGATCTTGAGCATTTCGGGTATAAAAAGTATTTAATTACAAAAGGAGGTAATAACATTACGTCGTACGTAGTAGTTCCTAGCTTACATCGAGTAAAGGATTAATGGAATGCGGGTCCGTACGTCGGCGACGGTGTACCCGTGTTATAATTGTTTCGCGCGCCGAAATTGTAACTGCTGTCTAACGAGTTCGATCCCTGCTGGTACGGGTAGCTGTTGCCATTGTTATTGTTGTTGTAGCTGTTCCCACCGGCAGGTCGATAGTTGTTGTATCCGCCGTTGTTACCTTGAAACATGACATGAAACGCATTCACCGTCGGACGTTCTTTTCACTCTCAGTTCCTTCGACAGTAATCGAAGTAGCTATTGTCATCCCGAACGGCGACATCAAACGGATGTCACGCATTTACATAAGCGCGCGAGCTCTCGAACTCTCTTCATCCCTCTCCAGTTCCCAGAAGCTCTCACTCTTTCACGCCTTCCACCCTCAGCCCCTTCCCACCCCCCCAAAACAGTCCACGCACGCATACCTAGCCGTACTTAGCGTCGCCGCGATCATTAACGCATGCAACCAGGTCATTTCTCTCCCCCCTCCCAGCCAGTACAGAATTCGCTAATAAAACATCGGCAGCCTAATTGCATCGCATTCAGCCAACAATCCACCTCTTAGCCTTTCACTAATTCCATATTCATTCCGAATGCGTTACACTCGCCCCCCTGCCCCGCTCTCTCTCTCTCTATCTCTATCTCTTGTCGTTATTACTTCTGCGGCAGATTCAAACATGCCGCCGTGTCATAAAATCCGAACCGCGCGCGCCTTGCCTCGACATCGGCACCGGGCCGCATAATATGCAGTTGCATAAAGGATTAATGCATTTCAATTCGTACCGCCATTGTATCCGCCACCGGCGCTGCCCTGGAAGTCGTAGCCTTGCCCGACGTTGTTGCCGGCGTAGCCCTGATTGCCGTTGTTGCCGTTGTTGTTGTTGTTGTTGTTGTTGTTGTTGTACTGCTCCGGGAAGACAGCGGTGCCCTCGTATCGGACTTCCGCGTGAAATCCGGTCCTCCAATCGGCGGTGTAGCTGACGATCTGCGTGCGACCGTCGGGCAGCTGGACTCGGTACTCGCCTCGGACGGTCTCGCCGTCGCTCGTCTCACGTCGGCCGAAGTCGTTTCCGGTCGCGGCGTCCTTGACTGCGTAGCCGAACTCGTACGACTTGGGCTGAATTGAAGAATATCGGTCAGCGGCTGACTTAACTGCGCGTATGCTTCCGCGCTGCTTGGGGAGATTGGATCACGACATTTGTGTGGCAAGGATAGGGTTGTTCCGGTACAGGACGCTGTTTAGATCTGTGTCGATTGACACTGTGTATCAAAAGTTGTGAATCAGAATTTGGCTTGTCCAACTGTGTTGGTTGTATTTACGCAATATTGGGTATGACGTTTTTATTTGATTTAGTTAGATGGATATGAGGGCGCTGCTTGAGAAGCTTGAACAGGATATTTGTGTGGCAAGGATAGGGTTGTTTCGGTACAGGACGCTGTTTAGATCTGTGTCGATTGACACTGTGTATCAAAAGCTATGGATCAGAATTTTGCTTGCCCATCCGCGTGCTTGTTGTATTTACGCAATGTTGGGTATGAAGTCTTTACTTGATTTAGCTAGATGGATATGAGGACGTTGCTTGGGAAGCTTGGACAGGACATTTCTGTGGCAAGGATAGGATTGTTTCGGTACAGGACGTTGTTTCGATCTGTGTCGATTAACATTATAAATCAGATTTTCGCTTGTCCATCCGCGTGTTAGCTATGAAGTTTTTATTTGATCTAGTTAGATGGATACGAGGGCGTTTTGTAACTTTGCTGACATTACGTGACATTAGACGACAACATCAGGGATACGGAAAAAGTTTGACTTTTACACAGTAATGCCCGCTGAACACTCGATCTTTGTGTGCCACCCTGCTTCTCCGAGTCGTGAGAAATTCATGAATGAAGATTCCACCCAGCGATAAGTCGCATTTATTGTGCCGTATTCGCGGCTGTACCGAGTGACGGGGAATTAGCGTGGGGCTAAATTGAATCAGGTTGCACAACAATGAGATCGCAGAAAATACGCCCCCAATAAATTATTCGAATCCTTATTATAAATCGTTATAGCAACTTCGCGTGGAAATTCGTGCCGCGAATAGTTCGAGGGTCAGACATAATCGGCCCGCGCTTCTGATTGATCACGATACCGCTCGATTTTGTTGCAAAATATGTTGCAATACGTCCACGTTTTCTAGAACGATCCTTCACCGAATGCGAATTGGGTTAAGGTTCCGACTATATCCCGTCGGCTGATTATATTTATCGTTGCCGCTTCCACAATAGGACTGCGGATGGACAAGAAGGTAGGCGGGAAATGTTCATCTAGCAGATTTTGTTCGACGGTTCGGATGGTTATCTTAGGTAAGAATTGCAGAAATCTCTTCAATCTTCTGCAAAGTCCAACTTCGGCGTAGAACGATGCACGATATCCTGGCCGAGATGAATGCGGAGGCTGTGCGCGAAAAATGCGATCTTTCTCACGTACTCGTGTGTACCCCGAGCACCTTATTCGTACGGTCATTAGACAGGCTGATTCACAAGACCATGTCAATATCCAACCCTTTACATTCGGTGCCCACGCCAATTTGGAACGCCAACGTCATGCCAACGTAGCATTTCGTACAACATTCAAATGGAAAATCCATTCCGAATCGTTCCTTTTATCAAGTTTGAAGACATATCCGTCTTTCGATTCCGCAAGCTCAGCACTTGGAACGACGCTTTCGCGAAAAATGCGATCTTTCTCACGTACTCGTGTGTACCCCGAGCACCTTATTCGTACGGTCATTAGACAGGCTGATTCACAAGACCTTGTCAATATCCAACCCTTTACATTCGGTGCCCACGCCAATTTGGAACGCCAACGTCATGCCAACGTAGCGTTTCGCACCCATATAACATCCAAATGGAAAGTTCATTCCGAATCGTTCCTTTTATCAAGTTCGAAGACGTATCCATCTTTCGATTCCGTAAGCTCAGCACTTGAAATGACGCTTTCGACTTTTCCGGTAATGCCATCGCAGCTAAACAGTCTGGGATAATCGCACGCACGGGTTGGGAAGGCTTTTAGACAGAAGATTACGAGCTAACTACGAGTCATTTTTCACGGAGGCGCATGATGTATCGCGGATAGGAGAGCATTATTTCAGATCCGCAGCCAAAGTATGTCTAAAAATGGCGACGCAAGAGACCGCCTGAGCATGTAGTTGCCGACTATCGCTCGGAGTCGGTTCTTGCGGCATCGATGCGCTGGACATTGTACCTTCTTTTCAGTGCTAAGTGGAGCAGAGTGGGGCTTGAAATGTCTTCTTACATCATTCGGTGGTGTAACTTCGGCAATGAGATTCTAACTTCTGCGCAGTCTCCATTGAGCGCGCAAGCGTTATGCGCGACGTGAATTGTTAATCGGAGGCGGTAATTGAAAGAGATTGATGAATTATTTTTCCCTCTACCGACGCCGACATGCTAATGAGTATTTGTTATTCGTGTCTCGGCGCGCCGTAATCGCTTTACAATATATTCCTCTCATGAAAGTTGTCCATTTTTTTCGTTCTCGCCCCCCCGAGAATAGGACGCGTCAAACCACGTCAAACTTCAAAGGCGCGGAGCTTATATCGGTACCATTACGCGCATCAATTATCATTGCATAATTGGGGCAACGATTTTACTCTCCGGGACAAATCTTTAATGGCGTGAATCTAATCTCGTGGAGAGATGAAAGCGTCGGCTCATCGAATGTCGGAACAAATTAATTGCTCGTTTGCGAGGCAACGAACGCTCAGATCGTGAAGCGTCGATGCGGAACAACAATTAAAGGAGGCTAACAATTTACATTACACTCTCATCCCCCCGTGACGCAAGCGTACTCTGCGTTAAGATTCCCAACTGCCGACAATTTAAAAACAAAACATTGTCCTCGCCGCCGACGTTTCGCAATACGGAAATTCAGATCTCCCGCCTTACAATACAACAAAATTACTTGTACAGATTGCCCCCTACCACGCGATACGGCCAGACTCCATTAGAGTGTCAATTGCGAGCGTCGTTTTGAAAGAGATTAATGAATTATTCTTCTTGCGCTCGTTCTCAAGCGCACAATGCCGCCGTGCCGCGAGCGGCCATTCTGAATGGGGCGCAATAATTGAGCAGCAACATTGTCTTGCCATGCCGCGAAAGTGTCAGGATAGGAGAGTCGGCCCGACGAAAGTGCAGATTAAATTAGCCGTTTCTTGCCGAGCGGCAAAATCGTTAGCCAGAGATGGGCCCGCTTGCTTGTTTTAGGAACAGGCGTACTCGAGTAGAGCTTGTCGATCGTCCCGGATTAACGAACGTTTTTGCATCGAACGGTATTTTAACGACACGATCGCCATTGTGCAACGGGGATTCGCACGAGGCGTCTTTCTTCTCTACGTCGTTTTCAAGTGGAGCGGAATGAGATTGCGGTTTAATGCTCCTCCGCGTCATTCGCTTACGTAATGTCGATGTTCGGAATTAAACTACCGTGAATCTACGGATGAGATTGTACACTTACCGGCGGGCACGCATTTCGGGGGGTGATCGATAAAAGGATCGAGATCCGCCAAAGGCCGAATGCGCAATCAGTTTTCTACGTCCGCTTCTTGCCGGAGGTTATTAATAAGGTGACCAACTGTACTCATTTACTGAGTTTTGTACTCTTTTTTCGCGAACCGTACTCTTTTCAAATCCTGTACTCTGAAAGTACTCGTTTGTATTTCTAAAACATTTTTTTAGATTATTTTATTTCAATTTTATTAATATCATATCCCACATGAAAATTTAAAAGTTTCAATAGAAATTTCCTTGTGTTGTCCAGGCACTAATGCTGCTGTTGAAAGGGCATTTTCACTAGGGAATGATTATTGGAGCAGTGAGAAGTCGCAACATTCTGTAAAAACATTATCTGCCGTCTTAACAGTCAAATTTAATATGCAAAATGAAAGTTGTTCGGATGTGGCTACATTATTAGACGAACATCCTCATTTAGCAAAAAAAAACCACTCCGAAGAAAAATATGTTTTTAAAAGAAAATAAAGTTTTTATCGTTTCTTCTTCTTTTTTTTCACCTATGAAATACTTGCAAAGTGTACTCTTTTTGAACAAAAAATAGTTGGTCACCTTATTATTAATTGCTATCGAGCGTAAGAAACGAGAACCGAGGGTAAGTACGACGGAATGTTGGGACGGATAAAGGAAGATGGTGTTTCGTTGCTTTTTGTTATATCGCAGCACAATTGCGCAATGTTGTGACGTAAGGTTAAGTGTGAGCGGTTTTCTACCTTTCGTCCTTTCTTGTACCGTCAATTTAGCGACTCATCGCACACCGCAGGAATGGGCAAACTGTCGATCACGATCGATCAGCATACGTACGCGAGAGGCGCTTTAATGCGATAATAATGGCTTGCGAAATTGTAGCTAACACACTCTTTTGTTCTGGATAGTTTACTGACGATCGAATTTTGTTTCTGAACACTTTTATTCTCCCCCATCGATCAACTGGTCTATTAACGACTTCGAAGTACCAATTATGAACGCATTCCGGACACATCTTTTACAGGCAAAAAATGCATTTAGGAAGAATGAAGTATATCACTCCAAATGGCTACTCGAAGTCTTTTATACCTGTTCCCTTTCGCTTCTCGTAATACTGCGTAGAGACGTGCAAAACCTATTAACACTCGAACTTACCGACCGTTTCTGAGCAAACTTTTATTTAAGTAGCCTCGAGAACATTAATTGACTCCTGTAACCGTATCAGGTAGGAACTTTGGACCGGCGATTAGTGTCCTGAATCAACACAACAGGCAAAGTATGGAAACGTGAGCGAAAATAGACAATTCAATCAATCTTCCTTATATCGTCCTCTTAAGCTCATAATTGCCTTCAAAATTACCCGCGCAATCCATTCTTAAAATCTTAAAGAGTAAGTTGTCCGCTGAACAAAAAATGACTGAAAACATGAGTGGGAGTGAAAAAATGCAATTCCAATCTCCGGCAAAACTGAATCCGAGAAATACAAGCAATTCGATTAAAATGACTGGTCTGACCATACCTTAATAATGACTTTTCTGTGATAAAACATTTAATTTTTCCAATAATCTTTAGCACTCAGGTAGGTAAATGATTGTTTCAATATTGTGAGTTTTGTAACATAAACTTATTCTGCCTGGTTGAATGAAGATATGAGTCGGACACATCGATAGGGAATGATTCAGATTTTGTAATACTCAATGGGGTAGATAAATAATTAACTGTTTCCAATTTTGTAAATTTTGTAACATGGACTCATTCCGAATTCACTTGACTGAAAATATGAGTGGGAACCGTCGGTAGTTCCACCGTTAACCGAATACAGGCCATCCATTTGGCATCCGTCCCGTTGCGTAACGAGTTCGGCGGCATCCGACGATGGATTTTCGTTCGGACGCAACTATCGAGAGCGCAATGCGGAGCAGATTCAGATTCAGAAGAACAGTCGCCCGGGGTACGATTCAATCTCGCCCGCATCAGTTCATTCCGCCTGCGAGGCAGATCCGCGTAAATGCACATAACGTGGAGCGCTCAGATTCCCGCGGAATGATTAGCCAACCGGTAATAACGATTTACCGGTGAATAATGCTTGCGGTCGCGGTTCGCGCTATTAATATTCTTACATCACGTGGCCGACCGTTTGCGCCACGCTCACGTCCTACGGGCAAAGTGTAGCAGATTAACAATCAATAAGTATGATCGATCGCCGATCGGGATTTCATTCGCGCCGGATGCGCGCGATGAGAGGGCCGCGAAGGTGCGAAGGTCGCGATTACCGCTGGGACGAGGCTTATCGCGGCTTTTTATCTAAGCATCGGTTCTAAACGATCGGCCATGCTCGTCAGAGCGTCGCTGGATAGCGTTAAAGCGATAATAATGGACGTCCGATTACGGCCGATGGCAGCGAGGGGTGAGTTACGTTGTGGGAAGGATAAAGATTTCAGAGTAAGGTAGAAGTAGGTATGTCAATTCATGTCATCTAATCTTACTCGATTAACGTCATTCGAAGGCAGAAAAACATGGATTATGTTTCGTGGGCCGTGGAAGTGAATACAAGCGCGATGTACGGGAAATAGAATTATTAGACGATGTTCTCACGGTTCTCCGCATCTCGACGATACTTGACATTCTCGGTGGGGGTAGGTTAAGCGTAAGGCCTTTAATGGTTTCCATCTAGACGGACTTGCAAAATGCCCCTTATTCTTCTTAATACGGCTCGGTGAATGAGAAAATGTGACGCGACGGCCAGCTTACCTGATTGTCAACGTAGTCTTGGTCCAAGTGGTTGTTGCCGTTGTCGAAACCGTGACCGCCGAAACCGTTGCCATTCGCACCTTGCGTCCCGCGGTTGTTGTTGCCCGCAAAATTTCCAGGCACGCCATACTGATTGCTCAGAGCTGGCTCGCAACGGACGAAGCTTACGCCCAGCATCAGCGCCAGACATACCTTTTGTTCGGCAGAAAAAACATTCTCGGTTATCCATCCATTCACCCCGTCAACATGTGTAATGTATGCGCAATGTCGAGCGGTCATTATTGCGTCGTCGAATTACAAAACTAACTCGCTGAGAAGAAAGTGTAAGACGAGCGTAAGAGTACTACGGAAAGTACTCGGGAAAGTTTTGACTGACGAAAAGGATGTTATTGTTCGGGAGCGTTGCGCAATCTTCGTCCGGGTAATTACACAAAGTTTATGCTAAATGGTACCCGAGGGAGGCCTGTACTTAGGTTGTCCTCGGCGGGAATAATTAACGAGGCGTGTTCTTTTTCGACGTGATCTATGACCGACCGCCGTGTCGCGCAAGAATTTCCGACAGTCAGCCGAAGAGCGGCAGGGCGCGTCGGGCTTTATTAGAGGAATGACGTGTTATTGTTTTAAAAGGGTTCCGATGAATTCCCAGAATTCTTCGCCCCGACGCCCGTGTGAGATTGTCGGATGATCAGGTCGCGGGTCCGCAATTGCGTATGGCGGGAAATTAGACTCGTGTCTCTATCTTTCTTCCTATTATCTCGCGGCGCACCGTGCGAAAGTGTACGCTATTATGTCGCCCGGCCGGTTTTTTAATAATGACGTAAGAGCGATGTGGCAATGGAAATAGGACCGCTTTGAATCGGCGTATCTGCGAATTCATCGCTGATCGGATCGTTTGCGCTACCGGCTGCCGTCGCTGATCTTTATCCGTAACGCACTTACGGTGTGAACAGACTACTTGGGAAGGTACGGACGATTGCGAAGGAACGTGCACTGAAAATTGTTGAATTCAAATACTTTTCTCAAATATGTAACAATAAGGTCAAGTACAGTAATATGTTTTTCAAACGTTAATGACGCGGCGCGTCATTACTGAACCTGTTGAACTCAAACCTTACAGCTTCATTCGTAAACCGAGCAATGTCAAGCGAACTTAGCCATAAATGGCGTTGGTCTTATCAACAAAGGCATTTTCTAATTTCCAAGAGTGAATTAGGTTCAACCCTACAATTCATCCCTCAGAACCGATCTGAGGCAAGACATTCAAAACATCTCGTAACTCGCGTGACTGTAACAACTAAGGTAGACATTTGTTGACTTCCAAGAGTCTGAGTTCATTACGTTTCAACCCCACGATTCACCCCACCCCAGACCGAAACCGACCTAGGAGGCCAGAAGCCTTCCGAAGATTACCTTGACGTAAATAAAAAAATTCGAAACTGACCTAAGACAAAACATCGATCCGAAAAGATAACATAACTCGCCTAACTTTCCCATAACTCGTCCCTGTCATTCCAACGTTTCACGTGTCAGCGAAACCAACTCAATCTCAACGCCCGGAAAAAGGGTTGGGTACAATATTTTAATAAGTCCGCGAGGCATCCTCACGTCGCTCTCGAACAACTCACGTCGACCACGCAATTACGTCGTCTAAATATTACTAATTTAAACGTGCGCGCGCGCGCGCGCGTTCTCGGCGCACGGGGCGACATGTTCGCTTACGTTCGTAATGACACGTTTCAGTAAGAGACCGCGAATTAGCCCGTCCGAGGCCTGGACACTGCAATTCCGCAGAAAACTTGCTAGGAACGTCGATCGACCTCATACGCTGGAGTTACTCTCCCCATCCGGCCGGAAGTCGAGTAGGCTGAGGTCGATCGGTCGCGTCACCGACAGCGTTTCCGTTACACTCGAACGTCCTACACTTCCACTCGAGCCTTCGATCTTACTCTCTAAGGCCAAAATTTCCCCCTTGCCGGACAAATACCACACTCTCGCCCCCGTTCAGGGAACATCCGGTCGCTCTGTTGACCAGCGCGGCACTCGGCCAGCATCCTCGCACGTTGCCCGCGAATTTTCGAATATTTGAATCGTCGAATCCTCGATTCTTTGAATCGTCGAATCCTCGATTCTTTGAATCGTCGAATCCTCGAATTTTTGAATCGTCGAATCTTCGATTCTTTGAATCGTCGAATCCTCGAATTTTTGAATTGTCGAATCCTCGAATCTCCGAATCCTCGAATCGTCGAATTGTCGAATCCTCGAAATTACCTGCTGCACTATCGTATCCATCTTGTTCCGTTGCCGCGTTCGAACGTTCAGGCGGCGAATGAGGCGTGCTTAATTTTCCGCGGCGTCGAATTATATAGCGTCTGAGTAACGAAACGATACCGGCTTTATATAGGGCTCGCCGGGCGACTCTTGCCAACCGCGGGAGATTCATTTCCTGCCAGCGGCAGCTAAACACGGATTCGTCGAGGCATGCCCCCTCGTTCCTCACACTTTTTTCGGGAGGGGGAGGTGGGGGGGACCAGCGGGCAAAACGGAATACCCGGCATATACTCCAGTTCACATAGGAATGTCCAATGTGGAAAGCCTGCGCTTTATTTCCTATTGTTCTCCGCCCCGGTGTGGGGGCGAACGATTTTCGTACCGACGGAAGACGCCGACGGGATGGTGGGAGGTCGGCGAGTGGAGTGGAAAAGGTGGGAAAGAAAGGATGAGAGTAAAAGTTGCGTAAAGGAAGAAAGAAACGGGATAATGGCAAAGATGGTAATAAGATTCTGTGAATAATTTTCGTTCTGATGGATGATGAAGATGAGGAGGTGGAGGGTGCGGAGGTGGAGGGAAAGAAGAGGAAGCTGAGGTGAGAGTAAATCTTACAATTAGATGAAAAGAAGGAAAGATGTTGAAAGTAATGATACATTGAATACTAATCATTCTGTACATAATTATTGTTCTAGTGGAGGAGGCTGATGAAGAAGTGTAAGGTTTGTGATCTCAAGAAATGAAAGAAGAATATAAAAGGATAGCTTAAAAAGGGGCGGAAGACTTGAACATTTCTTCCGCACAGAGAAAAAGAAAACAAAATAGCATTATTCGAGTAATATATTAATATAATCACAGATTACCGACAAATGGACCGGTTATTTCGAAAGTGGTGTAAGTCCATTTTTAAACAAAAATTAAATATCACATAAACAAACCGTTTACACCACGTTAATCATAAATAACATAATATCTCATTTTTGTTAAATATGGACTTTCATCACTTTTAAAATAAACGGTCCGAACGTCGAATTAAGAAATATTAAATATACGTATCGGTCGGTACTAAAAAAAACCGAAAAATCGTAACTAAAAACTTCGCTATCAAATCAGCGCTAAAATCAACATCTCTCAAACTAAAACCTCGAACCTTATATACAAAATAAAGACAAGGATCTGATACTTTGCCCTCCGCGATTCAAAGGATGACAAAGTTGAAGAATCATCCGATGGGCCCATCAGACAGAAAGCGGCAGAGTTCTCCGAAGCAGGGTGAGGGGCGGCGAGGCGTCTTTGGAAAAGAAGCGACGCGAGAGAAGAGGAGGTCTATGGAGTAGGAGGCGGAGGTGGAGAGCTCGAAGGTAGACTCGCGAGACAGTCGCGGGTGGCGAGATCCTCGCCAGCTCCGGGAGAAAGCGGTTACCACATCGCGTGGGACACACGAGCAACGCCGGCCGCCTTTTCGAGCAGCCTAATTAGACAATTACGTCTTAATTAAGCCAGGACCACCGTCCACTTGATATACGAACGGTGAACACCGCGGCTTCTTTTTTTCCGCTCGCCGGGCGATTCGCTCGACATTCCGAAGCGTGCGAGCGCTCGTTCTCTCGCTCCTAATCCTAAGCTCGTCCTTTCGCGGGAGCCTAAGTTCGGCCCGTGCGTCGACGCGCGCTGTCCTTGAACGTCGGCCGGAAGGTCCGCCGGCCAGGATCGATTGTGCCATAGTTAGTACAATATGTAGAAGACGCTCGCCGAATGACTTGCACTTTTTCGGGCCGAAGCATTGTTCGGGACGAATATGGAATATGGAGGAGGAGGACGGTCGCACAGTCTGGCATTGCGGATGTTTCGGCAATCGGTACGGCATGTCAGCTTGGATTTCGACGAAGGGAGTATTGTCGGCTGGAAGGAGAAAAAAAAAGGACAATGTCGGGTTCTCGGTCACATGCCGGTAAGACATAATTGTCGCCGCGAGGAAGTGACGGTAAGAAGGTAAGGCTTACTTTTATTCCGCGACGGGGTTGCTGGCGTACTGTACGCCCTAGGATTGTCGTAATAGGTACGGTAAGAATCTAGTGAGATGCTATTAACGGATATGAGGGACGCATCGTCCGGGTAAACGTTCGGCGCGGATCTTATTAAAGCGAATGAGATGATTGACGAGGTAAATGAGATACTCGTAACGAACGGCCGAACTATTTATAGCCGAATTAATTCGACGTGTTACCGATTCCGAAACGGTGCTCCCCCGAGCTAATTCATCGTAATTTGCCGTATTCCGCTCTCTTTTTCTTCTGCCGCTCTAGCCACGTACGCGCATCCTCGTGTGTGCACATATGCATGCAACGGACGGAACGTAACAGGGAAATAGAAGCCGACTCTCGTATTCTCTTAGTAGCTGCAAATTAAGTGGTAATAAGCCGGTCGGCTAATTAATATTTGGAGCCGTGATTAACGCAACTACTCCCGACAGGATGAAACGCACTTCATCTGACAGCGCTGCGAGGACGGAATTTCGACATTCTTGGGTCAAGGTGAGAACTGTCATTTCGATTATTATTCTTTCATTTGGGATCTATTGATATTTTGTCGCGAAGCCAGAGGTAATGGAGTACTGTAACTCCGGCAAACGCTTAATGTTCCGACTACTATATAATGAACGATATTTAAAACATTGGGTCGCAGAAATCAGGATTAAAGTTTTTCAGGCGCAGGATATACAGGGGTTGATATTTTTCTGGAAAAATGTTCTTTGCATCTAAATTTAGTTAAATATTATAGAGAGTCTCTTACGACTAGGGTATCTTTGACTAGCGTTTTTTATATTGTTAGAACTAATCTTCTTTTGTACAGTTTACCGATTAGATCGCGGAATCGAACTTTACAAAAATCGAATTATTTCCAACAATGTTAGGGGGTGGAAAGTAATTTACAGAACATTTCATCGGTCATTGAGATTCAAGATGAGGTCCACTGCAATTGGATCCATTTATTCACTTATGTAATTAGCAATCGTCTATGCGTCTACGTTACGATCGTGGCAGGCGTTATGTGCACACCTCTCCCTAATGGCGGAAGCGGCACGGTGGGAAAAGATTTTCAAGTGTGAAGCCTAATCTTACGATTTTTCCAGCTTTTTACCTTTCTCTTCCCCCCCCCACCCCCGCGGGCGACATCTTCCCTTATCAAATAAGCGCGAGTGACAATGGCAATTGTTACGCGCTCCGTTGCTACATTTCGCTCCGAAGCCTCACAATTTGCATCCCAATTAAACATCATCGCGCCACAACGTATCCGCCGCGTGCTACTTAATTTCGTTATCAGTCGCCCAATTAATTCGAGATACCCGATTCTTTCCTGGTACCTCATTAGCCACCACGATTTCCGACCCGAATTAAACGCACGATTTCCGTTATAAACCGAAACCGTGTAACAGGCACATTGTTGCAAATGGTTAATTAGCTCCCGCGCTAATTAATCCCCATAATGAAGCAATCGCGCGTTTTATTGTTTCGAAATCGCTTCCTGCCGGGCGTTGCCAAATATTCAAAAAATCACATTGCGCAAGCAGTCCCGTCTACCTACGCGTGTCAAAAAAATTCGCAAGTCACCCCTTCGTAACACGACAAACTTCTCATCCGTGAACGTTCACCGCCTGCGACAATTCATTCGTCCCTCGTCTCCTTCAACGATCGAAACTGACCTGATTCGATAACCAGAAGCTCGAATCGATTCGAATATCGAACGCCTCCCGGCCGCCCCCTCTAACGCTCTCCGGTCCGTTGGCCAATTTGCTCCGCGCATTCAAAACGAAATTACGCCGCGAGCTTTCCCTCGCGTTAGCCTGCCCCCCCCCTCCCACCACCTCTCCTACTCACCCCACCAGTCCTAGTCTTCCGCCCCTCCGGCCGCCCGTGCGCATCTCGCCGTCTTCATCCGTCGTTCGATCTCGCGCAAGATAGCATTATCGCTTTTTGCAAGTACACGGCAATATAACCCGTATCATTGCAGTAAGGCTGTTACGTATGCCTCCGGAGGATGATGCCTCTCCTTTTGCGGGGCCAGACGCCCGGGAAGGGGGCGCCTCTCGACGCTGATGAGCGAAAGGTTGCGTGTCCGTTATGCTCCGTTACGAAATAAATTATCCGCCGTTAAGTAATCACAGGCAGGGACGAGTAAATAGTGTTGGATTTAAATTAGATTGTATCAATTTGTGGCGGCCGCTGGTCGGTGCACGCGCTTTGCCGTAGGAATTGGCGTATTGCGCGCGATGCGAGAGAGGCGAGCGTGAAAGGGGCACTTAAAATCGGACGAGAATTATTGCGAGTGCGCGCGCGCGCGCGCGCGCGAGCTACTACGGTAGTCGGAGCGGCGATTTATGCGATATTGGAAAAACGCGGGACCTCTTACAATGCCGGTTGCTCGTCGGGGTTTGAACCTGTGATTTAAGCGAGGGATTAATGAAATGTAATTGTGTGAGGTGTTGCGCATAAGAGTTGAGCGTGTGTGGAGGCGATTCTGCTGGAAGATGCGAGACGTTGGATAGTCGATCTTTTGCGCAAGGTAAGGCGTAAATCTAGGATATCTATGGCGATGAGCGCAAGATGGACTGCTTAACAAGCTGGAACAAGTTGGAATAGAAAAACTGGACTTAGGTACCTGTAAATCAGTGTTTTCGCAGATACATATCGGATTTTGCCGTCAAGGTGAGCGCGTCCAGTTTTCTGCCAAGTTGAAAATGGCAGGTGGGTAGAGATGGATGAGGACTGTTTGTTTCTTGTGGTAGGTGCCGATTGGATTTCCATAAGTGAATAGTAATCGGCGAAGTGAGATTTCGCGAAGTCGTGGGAATCTAATTAAGTTCTGATCTTGTAGATGGGAGAGATCGAATTAGCATTTCTGTAAGTTAATACTTACCCGCGTGGGACATGGATCGACTGATATTTGTCTTATTTCAATGATCGGTGTATTTCATTTTGCAGACTTAAATATTATTTATTTCAACGTGTAACGTTCATCTGAATTTGCGAAAATTACAATTTTTCATGGAAATTTTGCAAAATGCAGACTTAAATAACAGACAAATAAGTACAAATTGCCGTATAATTTATTTATACGTTACTATAAATTACGCGTCTAATTTAATCGCAGTCTTTTTTAGTAAAATTAATGATTTCTTTGCGTTTACCTAGTTTAAGTATTTTGTCGTATCCAATTGCAATAATTGAAATGTATCGGATTCATCGTGAGATTATCAATTAACCGAATACAGTACCTATGTCTTAGCAGTTACTTGTAAAGAGCACCTTCGACCGATCCGATCCTCTTCCAAAGAAAGCAGGATCGGTCACAGTATAAAAATCATTACGCACGTTCATTGTCGGCGCTCGTAGCAATGTAAATTTCTTTCCCTAACATTTCATACAGCTCTATATTGCAAAGATACGTACAACGTTTTGGGTAGAAACGAGAAATTGCGAAAGGATATAATTATTGCCAGCCCTTACAGGAACATACGTCATCCATTAATCAAGGTTACGCCGGACGGAAAACGTGGCTGTACGAAAACCGAGCCAGAAGATTCTAATTACACCAGAAGAACTATCGATACAAACGGATGGATATCTCATCGTAGTCATCTCCACCGAAAGTGGACATCTATTCGGAATTTCTCCTTCGTTGCGAGTCCATTGAGCGAAAGTAAAGTAAACGGTATCTGTAAACCGATACCGCGACCTTGGTCAACTGAGTACGTTTAATTGTCCACCTTCGACGCCGTCTTCTCGTCGTACTGAATGGATGGCACCATCGGCGGCTTGAAGCCGTACTCCATCTTGGATTGCCGAAAGGTGCCCGGCGTCTGTCGAATTCTGTTCGCCGTCGCCGTCGACGTCGTGGACTGCGTCGGCCCGACGACGGACAGATTCGTCATCTTCGTGGACGCGCCCAGGGTACTCTGCCTGGCCGCGGCGCCTACGGTGTCCTTCATCGGCTTCTCCATGTCCTTCAGCGGGAAGATGGCGAGCCTCTTGTGCGGAGCCGAGGACTCGCCGAACAAAGCGTAAGGAATTCTCGAGTAAACGAATCCGCGCGGCGCAAACTTCTTCGGGCCGCCGTTCTGCCTGGCATTGTGATACCCAGAATAGGAAGAACCGAAGTCCTTGCCGCCCATCGGCGACCTTGGATCTTCCTCGGGTCTCAGCTTGTGATAGACGTACGCGTACGATCCGTTGTACGGATTCTGCGTGTCCATGCGCGACACTCCGTAATAAGAAACGGCCGACTTCAGGTAAGCGTTCTGATCCCGATTGTACTGCTGATAGTTATTGGAGGGACCGTAGGATGAATCGTGAATGGCGGAGGGGGGAGGGCTAACCACGAGCCTGGTCACCTCGACGGGATAAATTCTCGGCCTGTCGATCGTTTTTTCGATCTCGATCGGAATAGGATGTGGCACGTGGAGCTTCTTTTCTATTACCTTCTCTATCGGAACCGGCACGTGCACCGGTTTTTCGACCGGATAGGGTTGCGGTACTTTTATGTGAACCGGATATGGCTGCAGTACGAGCCGCTGGACCGTGTACGGCACCTTCTTCTCGATCACTTTTTCAATGTGAACGGGATAGGGCTGCGGCACGCGGACCTGTTTTTCAACCAGCCTGTCAACTGGAACCTGAACGTAGACGGCGTATGGCTCCCGTACGTGCTTTTCGATAACCTTCTCCGTCGAATATGGAATCCGACGGTCCATTAACTTCTCAATCTCGAGCGGCACGGCCTTTTCCACGGCTTTGCCGACTGTGTACTGCAGGGCGCCGATTGGCAGGTACTTGGGCTCGTTCGAGTGCCCGTTGTTATTCTGATTCAGCTGAGTGTTCTGATAGACGACGTCCAGGGGATGTAGCAGAGGCTTCTGTCTCTTGGCATTGTACAGTCCTAGCTGAATCATGGGATCCAGGAGGGAAGCTTGGTTCTCCAGTATCTTCATACTGTCGCTGAGCTGCGACTGCTGTTGGTGTTGCTGTGGTTGCTGCTGCTGATCTGCATAATGAGCTGTTTTTACCTGTTCCAGCTTCAGCGTGTACGGCTTGATATTCTGTCGCGGAACTTCTTGCCTGATCACGTTCGGATTTATGTTCCCCTGCGGAGCTCCGCCTAGAGTGTGCTGCAATGTTGAAGATTGCCCGTACAGACTCTCTTCGTACTGGTCCCGGGACACGTAATTGTCCAAGGTACTCCTTTCGGTCGACGAAACGTAGTTTTGCGAGTCCAGGTTCAAGAGAATAGACGGATATTGTTGAAAAGTAGAGAACTGCGGAGTTATTATATTATTATTGCCAGCATTTTCGTAAGAGTTGTAGTTCTGTCGATTTTGGTCATCCTGACGATAGCCGGATTGGGTTTGTTGCTTGAAATGTGTATCTAGACTGCTTTTATAAGCGCCTGGATCGTTTAGCTGACCGTTTCCTGCCTGATTCTGAAGAAATTGAGTTCTCTGAGAGTTCGGTCCGGTGTTCGTCTCACGATTTCGGTATATCTCGTTATTCTGCTTGGTGTTAGGTACCAGCTCGACGGGATAATGTATTTCTTGAACCGGTGCATTGTGGTAGATTTCAATTGATTTTTGAGTTTCGACTAGCTGCTCGTTATCGTTGGACTGCGCTTTCACTTCCGGATTACTGGCCTGTTCCAATAACTCTTCCGTTGGCGGAACATCGGCTGCGTTGTTAATGAGATGAGCATCCGCCGCGTTTACAAGAGCGATGCCCACTTGAAGGGGATTGAGTATCATCGACGAACTCGTTATGTGATCGTGACACGGCGGGTTCGGTTTAACATCCGCCGTTTGGATTACATTAGACTCCGTTAATGTCGTAACGGTCGGAACAGACGCCGTAGAGATGAGATTCTCGGCATCGGTGTGAAGGGGAGCGGCTGTGGTTTGAGTGTACTTTTTCGGTTGTACGAATTCTGGCACAACGATCGGCCTAAACAATTTCCCCCTAGTCGTGCTATCAGGCACGTCTTCGTTTTCCGGCTCTTCAGCGTTCAACACCGCACTGGTTGGAGCCTCTTCAGGCTTCTGTACCTTTTTCGACTTGTATATCTTACCGTTCGCTTGATTCGCAGCTTCCTCCGCCTGGTATCTATTACCCAGATCGCTAGGTGCGAGATATTTGGTACTGCCGCGAACATTGTCGGAGACCGTCTCTTTCGTACCGTTAAAGGATTGAGCCTCGAATCCCGTAGGTATATTCAATATCTGCTTGAGTTCCTTGAGCGATATAAGGGTGGTGAGCGATCCATTCTGCGCTCCGTTCGACGCGTTTTTCTCCGGACCGGTAAAAGTGAAACTCTGACCACCTTTGGACGCCTCGCGATGGGCCGCATGCAGTTTCTTCAGATCCGAGTGGAATTCCACCTCCTCGCCGCGCGCCGACGTCGTGCCAATCGTAGTTCGTCCATCGTAGTAGTCGTAATCCCGATGATTCTTGAATCTCGTAGACGGCAAGGAAGGCAGCGGGGGCAGACGAATGCGCTTGCCAAAGTTCTGAACGTCATCGACCGGCGTGCCCTCGTCGAGCTCGTCGAAAGTCTTGCCTGCCCGACGGCCAACTCTGACTCCGTCGTAATGACCGTAAACGGGCGACCTGTCCTCGGCTTCCGGCTCGCTCGAATTAATTGTCGTCAGGCCCATCACGTACGGCTGGATTATTTGATCGAGGCGCCGCTGACTTTTTGCCGTCGGACTTTCACTCTGCAAAGATAAATCAGATGTTCGGAATGTTAAGCGCGCTACGCTCGTCGTTCAGTGGCGGACAGCGCTTCCTTGTTTTTGAACTGGTCTAACGGTCGAGCGTTCGGCGGCTCGGCCGCTCCGCCGCTTGGCCGCTCGCCGGCCGTGTCCGTGAGCGGCGCGCAGCCGTGTGCGTGCGCCGCCCGGCGCTAGCGTACGCGGCCCGGCGAGAGTGTGTGCGTGCCTACGCCGCTGAAGCGCGTGTCGCGGCAGGCGTTTAACGCGAGTCGGCCTCGCGGCGTCTCGAATGGAACAAAGTGGTTGGAAAGGGAGGAAGCCGACTGAAAAGTGTCCGTCACCCGTTGCGGGAAACTTTCGCGCGCGGTGAGTTACGCGCTCTTTCTCGGCCGCTCGTGCGATCCCGTCGGCGTCCCACAATGTGCGCCACATACTGATAACGCGATCTTAACGCGGCGCGAACAGATGAGTTTCATCGCCGGGCGACGATCACACGAGCCCCAATCTTGCGACACGATTCCGTTAGGACGCTTTCCCCTTGTTCTGCGTTTACGAGATGCTCTTCCGTAATCAATAACGTTGCGTACCTGGCGTAGGCGTGTGACGGATGGTGCGACTGCCTTCGGTAATTATTATGCAACGAGCTGGCTGCTGGTATTAATAAGAGGATCGATGGTGACGTTAAGGGTGGAAGGACGAATTTGTTATGCAGAGTTAAATCAAACGTTGGTAGGAATTTCGGCCAGTGAGAGTCTGAAGATTATCGTTCTCGAGGGGTGTTAAGAAAATTATGTACGGTATTATACTCACGTCGTTTTCCTCCTCACTGACGTCATCCTCCTGGCTTCCATCTTCGACAATTAAGGTCACGCTCTTTCCGCAATCATCCCTCGTGTCGTCATTTCCCTCGCACTCGTTATTGTATTCGACGAGATCCTAATGCAAGATAACTTGGGCATTGAAACAAGAGCAATGTGGCAAGTATACGGGGTAAATCAGGACATGCGCTAAACTACTTAATGTCCTAATACCTTTAATGTCAGGACCCTTTGCTAGTCTATCTTACAATCGGCAAAGTCAGAACAGGAAGATTTTCATATCAAATTCCTCTTTAATCACCGTTTTATAAACAGTGTAGAACAGCTTCAAAGAATGCGGATACATTAGATACTCTCTAATTAAAATGTTACAAGCTGCAGACCGCAGTTCAAACGTTATTAAGATCAGAATATTGTAGCATCGGAACATTACAGCTTGAATAAATTATGCATCACCCCTCTCATTCTCTACCTGTTACCTAAATGCTGTATAATTAGAATATTACAAGCTATACGCTACAGTGCAAATATTATAATATCAGAATACTGCAGTGTCAGAACAGTACATCTTGCACAGATTATGCATGGACTCTTTCCGCCCGCTACCTATTATCTAAATACTGTGTAATTAAAATATTGCAAGCTATACCCTATGACTAAAATGTTGTAATATCAGAACACTGCAGTATCAGAACAGTACATCTTGCACATATTCTGCATCACCCTTCCCATTTACTACCTATTACCAAAATACTGTATAATTAAAATATTACAAACTATACACCACAGTTCGAATGTTATATCAGAATACTGAAGCGTCAGAACAATACATCTTGCACAAATTATGCATCATCCTTCCCCGTTCCCTACCTATTCCCAAAATACTGTATAATAAAAATATTACAAACTATGCTCCACAGTTCAAATGTTATAAGAATACTGCAGTGTCGGAACAGTACATCTTGCACTTATGCATCACCCTTCCCATTCGCCACCTATTACAGTACCGTTCTTCATCGGACGGTCGCGTCCCATTTGACAGTAACTTAACCCGAAAAGCAATACATCGAGACGAGCCAGTTTCCAGACTGCTCAGCGCATCCTGTTGCCGGCGATGAAGGTAATGCGTCTTAACCGAGCGGTTAATTCGAATTGAAGGCCAGCGCTTAATCCGCACCAGATATTTAAGCATGCAAAACAAAGGATCCGCGTCGGCCATCCCCCGTTTACGAGCGTCCCGTTACGAACGACCGGAGTCAATTTGAGTCCAGCAGTTAGAGAGCGTCGATGAGTGAAAAATGAGGCATTCCGACGTTCGCCAGGAGTGGCACACGAACGGGAGAAAGGTGCAGTTACGATAATGCCCGCCAACTTCCTTTCTCCCGCACGCAGGCCGTGTGCAGCACGAAGAAAGGTGAAAAGATGCGTCCCGCATTCTTCGCAAGCGTCGACAAAAGAAAAACCAGTGAGAGTCCGCGAGCGGGAGCCGGCCAATGGCGGACGCCATTGGTATGCGCGCGAAATTTCGTGGCGAACCACCTTCTGGGCCCTGGACCTTGCGAGGATTTTCCCGGGATACGAGGATATCCGACGTACAGGTCGTTTCATAACGGCAGCCCGGTTAAGGTAGCAGTGACCTTGCGACCCAAAAGGAAGGAGATGCGCATCATGTAACGACGCGTTCCGCTCTAGTCGTGCGCACTGAATTGCACCAATTTTTTTGCGTCGCGTCTCACGAGAATATGAGAAGATTCCTTGGGAACAATTGAAGGCCTGAAGAAACGTCGTTTAAGGTCACGGGCTACTCGTCTGCCAGCGACTGATAGATCCGCGTTCGACAGAGTCTGATTCATTCCTGGGTCGGAAGGTCGAACTTTGCCTCCTGCAGGCCTTGAATTCGCAAGGACTGTATCTCGAGGTGAAATGCAGAGAGCTTCCCTTTCCGATCATATCGCCGGAGCGAATCGGGGCGAAATTTAGAGTGCGATCACTTTGGCCAGTGATATTTTGTGAGATTACGTAGATACATCGAATGTTCGGACTCGGAACCAGAGCGTGACGTTACTTTTCACGAGAGTTGTTCTTCACACTTGTACCATTATTCGTGCAACGTCACTGAAGCGCAGTGACATCTTCATTATGCTTTAACACGGGATCTACCGATCAGTCGAAATGACTGGACCCATTATCTGAACCCATTAACTACCAAATTTATTTTTATTAATTTTTGGCTGGATAAATTATATATATGCACAAAAGGTTGTGTAACAGTATAATTATATAAATTAAAAAATTCCCAAATGGGGATCGTGGCAGCTAATGGGTTAATAATCATTTTCTCCTAATGAAACATATTATTTTCTGAAATATTCTTCAGCATTCAAGGTAGATAAATCAACTATTCTTTTCCATTCCGTGAATTCAAACACATCGACTTGCATCGTTTCTGTAAGTTTAATAAAAATATGAGCAGAAATCGTCGATAGCTCCAGTAATAATTATTTCCTGCGCGATTCGGGCCGTCTATCAGTCCCGAAAAATTACCCCCCCTAACATCCCACGTCCAGAAATCGCACATTGAAAACCCAAGGCCGTTCGTCAGCTGTCGCCCAGGAAAGCGGAATTTTCTACGAGCCTACTCTCCACCGCGAGTGAAATCCGAATCTTTCCCAATCCCGCCAACCGTCGCAGCCTGGCTTAATGATCATCCTTTGAAGCAGAGAACCGCCTTATGAATATGCGAATGCTAAGTTGCTGCCGTGCGTTTTCATCGGATCGACGCGGAAGGCACGCAAGACTTGCAGCGTGCGAGAACCTGTGACACTGGGTGGGCACACCTGAGGATTGAGGGGAAAAAACGGGGTAGAGGGGGGACTTCAAGAGAAATCGCAAGTTATTTGTTCAGGAGCGCGTACAATGACTGTCGGCAATGGGAAAAGTTGCCAATGCCAAAGTCGGCGGTCGCGTCGTGGAAAAAGGCATTGGGCGAGTATGCGGACCGATTGTTTACGATCGGCGAACTTCTCGGGAGTGGTTTCTGCCACGGCCAGCTGAAAACGGGATCGATGAGAGTTCCACCGATCGACGGATGTAAATGTACCGGTCGAACGCGCCCGGCAGAACGAATGATCGATGACGGGCCGAGATTCGAAATCGTGGCGTTACTGGCCATCGTTGGATCGTAACGGGAAGAGGTTGCGAGGTTTGCCGGACTGTCGACAGAAATGATGAAGTGCTTTTCCGCAATGATTACACCGTCGGATTGCGAGTGCGCGGTGGACAGGTTCCGGGCGTTGAATCGTAAAGCGCGGACGAATCTGACGCCTGGTAAAGAAACGGCGCATTTTCACATTCCGCGAGGAGTGGTCGCCGGTGGAAAACGGGGAAAAATCCCGAGATAACGACGGTGCGCTTTTCATCGAATGAGAATTTATGGGACGGTGTACGCGCGGAGAGAAAGAAAAAAGGCAGCGATGAGCTCCTTCGGGTGGAGATAAGAGAAATTCTGAGCCGGCACAATGGTGGGTCTCGGGACAAAAGAAAACATTGTACATCGATTCTCACTATGATTGCTCAATTAGCTGCCCTGTTTAACATGGTGTTCAGCGGCGAACGGGAGAAGGGACGATGTGAAGGGAAATTCGGTACGGCGGTTGAGCGATGCGCGATAGAGTGCAATAGAGTAGGATAGAGTACGATAGAGTGCAATAGAGTACGATAGAGTACGATAGAGTGCGATGAAATACGATAGAGTGCAATAGAGTAGGATAGAGTACGATAGAGTGCAATAGAGTACGGTAGAGTACGATAGAGTACGATAGAGCACGATAGTGTACGATAGAGTACGATGGAATACGATAGAGTGCGATAAAATACGATAGAGTGCTATAGAGTGCGATGGAATACGATAGAGTGCGATAGAGTGCTATAGAGTATGATAGAGTGCGATGCAATACGACAAAGTGCAATAGAATGCAATACAGTACGATAGAGTGTGATAGAGTGCGATGGAATACGACAAAGTACGATAGAATGCAATACAGTACGATAGAGCGCGATAGAGTGCGTACAGACGATGCAGACGAACGACTCTACTCCCGTGGCAGTGAAAATGTGGAGCATCTCACCGTTGGACAACCTTTCAGCTGCGAATCGTCTCGCCGCGCCGTCTTGCCTGCATGCTAGGCGTCACTTAAATGGATAGAGTCGCAAGTAGATCGAGGTTGGAGATTTCTATGCCCGAAGGCTAAGGATGTTTGCGCGGCTGCCCTCAGCGATGGACATTCGCCAGAGACGGTTCCTACACTTTTCGATCGTTCAACCGCGAGTCCCAACGACAGTCAACTCACGCAAATTAGGATAGTGCAAGATGTAGATGCGTCCCGTGCGATGCGAACAGAACGGTTCGCACGCGCGCGAGCAGACACTTATGGAGCGCATTGAATACCGTCCGACGCGAAAACATGAGATAGATCGGAGATTAGATTCGCGCATCCGATGAATATGTTTTGCGAGCGGGTATTTACCTTGGCAATGCTCGGATCCTCGCTGACATCCGTCGTGGCTATTACATTTGCTGCCCATATGGTAATAGCAACCTTAAACAGAGGGAGAAACGATTCTGCATTAGCCTTATAATGAAACTGCGTTTGTTAGCGGTAATTGACAATCGCTACTGGGCTCAATGTCCGTGTAATTGTGCAATTATCTGACAAGATCAAAAAGTATTTATGGCCCAGTTTTATTTCATGGCACACTGAGCTGTGTTCTGTTACGCGAAGGACGATTGCTGTTAGGGAATCGCCTGATTTACGTTTCTAATGCGATCTTGAATGTTCCGTAATCGTGAAAGATTGTGGTAGTAACGGATCTAGTGACATGCATATCATTCCGGTATATGTAACGAATGCTCATTGCGTGTTGCGTACAGATATGATATACCTATTTTCTTCCTTTTAACTGAACGACATACCGTTGGACAGTCCGTATATAGTTCCTATCAGTCGGCAGAGAAGTAATATTATTATACATGCCGGATGTGATCGACATTTCTCATTACCGTTATTAGCGATAGATGAGAAAATGTATGCAATTTGTTAATTTCTTTTACGTTCTACTAATGAGATTGTCGCAAGGTCATTGGCAAGGCCATGTTCCTCTTCCGCCACCGCATTTCTAAGAAACAAAACATGAATCGAAAACATATCCTACATTTTACCATTTACTTCTTGCACATTACATTCCGTTAGTTAACACAATAAATCATGTTTTCGAAATAATAGATTTAATCGGCGTCATTATTATTAAGGGTATCCAACCAGTGTTTCTCTCACAAAGTTATTGTTTACTGCACCCGAAGATTTTGGAAATAATAGATTTAATCGACGTTATTTTTACAAATACCCAAACCGTATTTCTGTAATAAAAGTACTATTTACAGTGAGGGAAACCTTAAAAGAAGAATCACCGTTCGCAAATAATCCCACGAATTCCAAAATACATTAAAAATACTCCGTGAAAAAAACATTACTCACACTGTAGAGTCGCATATCTTCCGTTTTAATTCATGTATGACGAGAAGAACACGCACATTGACGATGTCGCAGTGCCTCTGTTTTCGGCTTCCGCCCTCTCGGCACCTCACGGTCCTACAACTTCCTGTTTCCGTCCGCGATCCTTCCGACTCTCTTCGCAGCGGCTCCTCCTCGCTAGGTTCCTCGGCGTGTCACGCACTTTGCAAGAAAACAGTGTACTACTTCGTTCTGGTATAACACACTTGATTTAACTCGAAGCTCCAGTTATCCCCACGCCCTCGCCGGTCGGACCCCGAAGAAAGCTGGAGCCACTTCCAGGATCTCTCCAGCATCCAGTAGCTGATCTCTCTACCGGATAGCGGCGTCCGCGGCGAGCGTCGAGGAGCGAGCGAGAGAGCGAGCTATAGCCAGCGGCAGCTTCATCGGAGAAGGACGGAATCCGATGGTGAGCCGGTCCTCCGATGCAACGAGCGGAAGGCTGAGAAAGTGATATGCGCGAAGGCACAGGTCCCGGGCCAGCGTCTGGGCGCACTTCGATTTTCGTATCGTTTGTTTTTGTCGGCCGGCACACCGCCTTCTCCCAAAATTCTCGCCCGGCACTTTCTTATTCGCGGACTGCGGCGAAGGCGCGCACGAAATTGGGGCCCAGGCTGAAACAGAGGCGGATGTGCCGTTACGCCGATGAAAGACGCATTCGGCGGATGACGAGCTGAATGAGTGTCGGAGGAGAGCGACGATTTAGAAAGGGGGCTGAAGGCGTTGGGGAGAGACGAACGGATGCTGAAGGAAGAAGAGACGAAATGTCGAAGATCTGCGTTGAAAGAGCTGTTGGAGAGGTGTCGGAGAAAAATGTTCGAGTGATGTAGATTCACTGGGTGGACGGAACGAGCGGAGGGCTGAGAAAGTGATATGCGCTCGCTTGACGGGCCCACTTGAAATTTCGTTTCTTCTTTTTGTACCGACGCGTACGCTTCAAATTCTCTCTCGGCCACTTTCCCGCTCTCGCACGATACAATCGATATCAGAAATGCTCGATATGAAATACAAACTGTGGAAAAGACTACGAAAGTATTTGTCGAAATATGTTTACTGAGTCAGGTCAATGCTAGGCGCTCGACGGGCCCAATTTGAATTTCAAACAATTTTTTTGTTCCTACGTGTATGCTTCAAATTCTCTCTCGGCCACTTTCCCGCTCTCGCACGATACAATCGATATCAGAAATGCTCGATATGAAATACAAACTGTGGAAAAGACTACGAAAGTATTTGTCGAAATATGTTTACTGAGTCAGGTCAATGCTAGGCGCTCGACGGGCCCAATTTGAATTTCAAACAATTTTTTTGTACCGACGCGTACGCTTCAAATTCTCTCTCGGCCACTTTCCCGCTCTCGCACGATACAATCGATATCAGAAATGCTCGATATGAAATACAAACTGTGGAAAAGACTACGAAAGTATTTGTCGAAATATGTTTACTGAGTCAGGTCAATGCTAGGCGCTCGACGGGCCCAATTTGAATTTCAAACAATTTTTTTGTTCCTACGTGTATGCTTCAAATTCTCTCTCGGCCACTTTCCCGCTCTCGCACGATACAATCGATATCAGAAATGCTCGATATGAAATACAAACTGTGGAAAAGACTACGAAAGTATTTGTCGAAATATGTTTACTGAGTCAGGTCAATGCTAGGCGCTCGACGGGCCCAATTTGAATTTCAAACAATTTTTTTGTACCGACGCGTACGCTTCAAATTCTCTCTCGGCCACTTTCCCGCTCTCGCACGATACAATCGATATCAGAAATGCTCGATATGAAATACAAACTGTGGAAAAGACTACGAAAGTATTTGTCGAAATATGTTTACTGAGTCAGGTCAATGCTAGGCGCTCGACGGGCCCAATTTGAATTTCAAACAATTTTTTTGTTCCTACGTGTATGCTTTAAATTCTCTCTCGGCCACTTTCCCGCCCTCGCACGATACAATCGCATTTGGCGAAATATGTTTACTGAGTCAGAACAATGCTAGGCGCTTGACGGGCCCAGTTTGAATTCCGATTTTGTCTTTTTGTCCCAACGCGTATGCTTCAAATTCGCTCTCGGTCAGTTTCCAGCTCACGCGTCGATATCGAGAAATGCTCGGCATGAGATAGAAATTGTGGAAAGGACTACGAAAGTATTCGGCGAAACATGTTTACTGAGTCAGGACGATGCTAGGCGCTTGACGGGCCCAATTTTTTCGTTTCGTCTTTTTGTCCCAACGCGTATGCTTCAAATTCTCTCTCGGTCACTTTCCCGCTCTCGTCCGATACGCATCGATATCGAGAAATGTTCGGTATGTCATAGAAATTGTGGAAAGGATTACGAAAGTATTCGGCGAAATATGTTTACTGAGTCAGGACGATGCTAGGTGTGGAAGACTAACGAAGCATATCACTTTCTCGAAGAGTATTCAGACTCATCCTAATCCTTTCTGTCATGTACGTACCTGTACCTTTCTGGTATGTACGTACCTGTCCGAACTTTCGACGCACTTCGAGTTACGCACTGAACGTAAGAATACGGGAGAATGCAAGAATGTAAGAATAATTGATGCAACGATGCACTGAGATAATGAAGGAAAAATAAATGTCGAAACGATATATGACTGATGAGGAGCAACACGTACTGAATGAAAAGAAGGATCAGTGTTCGCTTATATCTATTCCCCTTTCAGTTCACGATCCTTTCCGGCCGATGCACACCGCGGGAGTGGGAATAAATTATATTTCTGCTTTGTTTAACACAGAAACACTTTCAGCGTTTGTTGGCGGTAACAGGAACAAATGGGATCGGGTCTAAATGCGCAGGCCAGCATGAAAGAAAAAGTGGTCAGTGACATTGCGCTCATTAACACATACTTATAGAATTGATAATTGTCTGAACAATTCAAATACTTTCCCATATTTCAATTGTAAAGTCTCCTGCGTGAGAGCGAGCTAACAACGGACATTATTAATGTGTATTAGAAACTGGTTTAGTAACAACTAACACATTTGTACAACAATATAAACATGATTTGAAGAAATAATTTTTTGTTACCGTTGTCGCACTGATATTTTCCTTTGAATGTGTTGACACAGTGACGCTTTTGCAAAATAGTGTGCAGAATCAGAGCATATACCTAGCTTCGAGACCGACAAGAATGCCAAGAGGCATCGGGTGATGGGGAGTAAAAATAATCACAATAAGATTGCGAAGTTGCTCATGAACCTGAGAGGACCAACGTAAATACAGACGCACTTTCACGCAATTACGTTAGCTATCATGAGACATTGATGCACTGAAGTGTGACAATACCGAATATGCTTGCACCTTGCCTGACGGCTTCTGCAATAATTTTATTACCGTATCTCCGGATAGAACGGTAATTACGTCCCAATGAAAAAGGTATACGTAAAAACTAGACGATACTCTCTGTGCAATTATAACGGTAAGAGACAGAGAACCATTGCCCTCTTTAAATTATATGTTCTGACTGATGAAGGTGAAACAGACGATGACCTAAATCTCAACTTGGATGATACTGACCCCCGTAAACGAAACTGTAAACTCGCAGTTGCCTAAACGGCATACCCATGCGTGACACAATACTGATATGTATTATGAATAGTCAAAGGTCGTCAAAAGACAATAGAGGACAACTGCATTTATAGAGTAATTTCTCTATCCCAGAAATGATACCGAAAGAAATTGTAAAAAAACTGTGAATTTAAACAACCGCCACAATATTATTGCTATTTTTTCCTCATTTTTAAGCCTTCATCTTTTGAATCTTTACGATGATAATTTTCTTCTATCTAAGTATTCTTAGATCATTGGATGAATATGTAGAGTTGGCAGATCTTCAGTATAGTGTCAACACACATACATAAATGAACTACATTCATGTTTATTTACCATTACTTTTTACCTGTTGACATTGCAAACTTTTTTACAAACTTTAAGAGTTGTTAAAGCGAGAATTTATTAAACGATTTCTAATTAAAAACAAATATGCATACTTATTGGAATAAAGTAAGACAAAGACTCTTATAATACAAAACAAATTAGCAAAATATATGTTCTTTATTTTTGTTCCCTTTAGGGAGACAAGTATTTTCTTTAAACAGAACAGTTAGGAAGAATACTTCATAATCTGATCTTATCGTCTCCCTTGAATACAACAGCGCCACCAATTCTGACAGAAATTACTGCAGTCGCGTGAATCATCGGACTTGACGTTTCTGCGTAAACCAAATTGAAACCTGAAATTATTTGGTTCTTCAGAAGCACAATTGCAAATTAGGAAAATGAATCGGTTATTCGGACGCGCCAAACCTAAAGAACCGCCACCAAGCCTCAATGATTGTATTGCAGGGGTAAGAAAGAAACCGTCGTTTTTGGAATGTCATTCAGGTTATGTCTCTGTTTTTTAGTTTTGTAAGATGATTTGATGCATTTCCAATCATATTATAATTAACACTATATAACATTTAATGTGCATTAAATGTAGTAGTACAATGTTTTTCTGAAAGAAAGTATTGATGGCTGGCCACAAAAATATGATGAGTTACATGTCAATAATTCAGGTTGATAGTAGAGCGGATTCAGCTGAAAAGAAAGTAGCTCGGTTAGATGCGGAATTGAAGAAATATAAGGATCAAATGATGAAAATGCGTGAAGGTCCTGCTAAAAACTCAGTAAAAGCAAAGGCAATGCGGGTACTCAAGCAACGTAAAATGTATGAAGCTCAAGTTGACAATTTACGCCAACAAGCATTTAATATGGAACAAGCAAATTATGCAACTCAAACATTGAAAGATACTCATGCTACTGTAATTGCCATGAAGGATGGTGTTAAGCAGATGCAAAAAGAATTCAAAAATATTAATATTGATCAAATAGAGGTATGGTTATTAATAACATTAATGAACGTTTTGCAAATAGTAAATGCTTATGTTATGTACATCCAGGATCTACAAGATGATCTATCAGATATGCTCGAAGAAGCTGACATGGTCCAGGAAGCGATGGGACGTAGCTACGGAATGCCTGAAATAGACGAAGATGAACTTGCAGCAGAGTTAGACGCACTGGGTGATGATCTTGCCTTGGATGAGGATACTTCATTTTTAGATGATGCTATAAAAGCACCCAGTGCTCCTGATAAAGAACCTGGAGCTAGTTCTGTTAGGAACAAGGTACCTATTTACACAACATAATAAATCCCTGAGGAATTTATAGTTTTCTTGTATTTCTTCTTTCAGGATGGTGTATTGGTGGATGAATTTGGCTTGCCACAGATCCCAGCTAGTTAAAATGCTACGTACACATGCTTATAAACTGTATTCACTTACATCTTTAAGAAAAATTGGAACAGAGATTGGCTGCAGAGCTTTTTGAATAACACTTGCGGTTGGCTAATTTGTAGGTTGTATATTATTTACTTTGCGCAAATGAACGTTTAAACAATAATACAATTTTTGAATTTCCAACAAGTGTAATAAAATATACATACTATTTTTATGGAAAATAGTGTTATGTTATGTGTATATAGAATATGTCAATAAATATGGTAACATTAATGAGTTACAACTTGTCATTCGACATCCTTACATCTTCACTATATGAATCACCTAAATCAAATGAAGTCTGGGAACATTTATCACCCGTTGATTCTGTATTTGACAATATTTTTCGTGTATGTTCAGAAGGCTTTCTTTACTATTACGAAAGTCGGCTTCTTCAAATCCCTGTACTTGTGTATAGTGATGAACATGAGCCTGCATAAATGCGTAAACGTTCAGATCAATCGCATAAAATTCTTTTCTCTGTTTTGTTCAATAAAAATCGAATTACCTTTCGTCGATACAATACAGCAAATTGATCGATAATTGTTTTAAACATTGATGACATAGCTGAAGAATTCAATAAACATAATAATGAGGAAGAATGTCCTGCAGGAGGAATGGAGCATAGCCCTATTTTGACAGTTTCTTTACTCCAGCTTGTATACTTAGCCTTTGCTTGCAATCTGAAATACTCAATTATTGTGTTATTCTAATTCATAACTTAAATGTGTGGTACTCAAATCACCATTAAAAGAAAATCAATGTACCTCTCAATATTTTGTTTCAAATCAGTCAAGGATAATTGTCCTCTTGCAACATATGCACTACCTAATATTACAGAACCTGGTTGCATTGGATCCACTTTGACTAGTTGATTATTTCGTGACCATACATTGGTGAATAATTCGTCCTGTAACCTTTGGTTGAAATACATGATTTTATGTCAACAAAAAATCGTATAAATAAGCATACTTTTTTCCACACACGGCCGATTTTATTGGCGCAGTCAAAGCGGTTGGACTGATGCTACTTAGTATAAAATGCAAGTTAGGATATGGCACAAGATTAGTGGCCAATTCATTCATGTCAACATTTAAACTGCCTGGAAATCTTGATCCACTGCAAATACCAACAATGTTTAACACATGAGCATGTATTAATTTTAAATATACGTACCTGGTTAAATGAAGAAACATATCTACAATGAGACTGTTCATATCTTCATATGGCCTATATAAGACATTCTGTTTTTCATTCACATTGTACTTATTACATAACTGGCTACCACAAATTTGTAACAGAGATTTGTTGTCTATTGGAAAAGTACATGTTGCATATTCTATGATTTTTTTAGTTGCTAATAACACATTGTATGGAGCAGTAATGACATCTTCATGGCCTGTTGGGTATACACAGGATACTAGCCTGTATTAATTGAAATAACACAGTTTTAAAAACAATACAGTTGGGATAGAATTTATGTATAATGAATGGAATGCTGACCTATCAATATGGGGATAATTATCATGTAATAATTCTAATGTTGCTGTCCCTAAACCAGAACCAGTTCCTCCCCCAAGAGAGTGCATAAGTAAGAAACCATGTAATTTGTTACATTTTTCAACTGTTTTTCTTATTGTATTTTCTATTCTATCATGATACTCTTTCCCATGAGTATGATGACCAACAGCCCTGTAAATTGATAATTTGTAATGTAAAGCAATATTTATTTCATCATTCCTTCTCTGTAATCAATTTAGCCATGCTATTACCAATTATTACCAGATCCAGGGTAGTTTGCAACAATGCAAGTTTGATCAAACAATTCTCTCAATGGACCTTGTTTAAATCTTGATACAACACTATCTTCCATGTCTATCATTACTGCCTGCATAAAGAATATCATGAAAAACGCATAAAGTATTTTTCTGTACATTATGCTTGTTATGCCAGTACCCTTGCTTTGATTTTTGTGGCCATGTCAAAAATGTTGCAATTCATAATGTCTACATTGTCAGGCACGTAAAAAAAGCTATGAAAAGCATTAGGCAAATCAGAAGTCAATGTAGTGCCATTGCTTTGAATTTGTTGAAAATTTGTACCCTTATGAAAAATTCCTACACCATACTCTTCCAAAACCAGAGGCCAAAAAGCTGCACCTATTTGATTTCCACACTGGCCGACTGTAATAAAAAAACCTTGATAATCATTGGCTCATAATTTCTTTTATTCATGCATTGATCTCACCTTGAACTGTTATAAACTGACTCATTCTTAGACACTGTATTTCAATCATCAATTAAATAGTTTGATTTTACTTTTGCGCCAAATTTCATCCTTACATTTTTACAATTCAATGGTTGGTACTGCTGATAGTCATCCTCAGTCGGTTACTGCAATTAAGTAAATTATGTGTATGTGTGGCTACGCGTTTTGACACTGAAAAGTACAGCCACATGTGATTGGTGGTCTTCTATAATCGCAAAATAGTAGGCACAACACTGTTGTTGTATAGGTTATGTTTTCCTGAAATAAACCTGTTTATACACGTGACAGAATACATATTTGTCAGAATGTTAGAGAATATAGTTTTCTATAAAAAAGGAAAAGGAGGAAATATATATAAAGTAAGCAATGTACAATAGTAAATGCTTCAAGAACTATGAAATATACAACAGACTTTGTAATACATTGCAATTTAATCGACAGGTTGTAAGAGAGCATTATCTCCGAGATGATATTTGGTGTGGATCAGATGGATGTAATAAATGTAAACAAAGGGAAGTGGATATTGTTCTCTCATATCCTGATGCAGGTGTTCCAAGCTCACTTTTCTCATCACCATACTACTTAGTAGTGGATACTAACATAGTTTTAGATCAAGTACGGTTTTACTACTGTTTGTGTTTTGTACAATTTCTCAGTATTGTTTAGCAATTCAGATGAAACTTGAGTGACTATATTTCTACCTTCAGATTGATGTGCTTGAAGAAAATGTGTTACAAAATGTTATCGTACTACAAACTGTTTTACAAGAACTTAGGCACAGAAGTCCAACTGTTTATAAGAGGTTACAGAGTATCATTTCTAATCCTGCCAGAAGGTTTTACAAGTTTGTTAATGAACATCTGGGGTAAATATGATTAACTTAAAAAATTTTGAGAAAAGTAGTTCCATCAATATATTATGCAATCTAACTAATACATTTCTTCATAATAATTTTGTACAGCGCAACTTTTGTGAAACAAAAAGCAGGAGAATCAAAAAATAATCGAAATGATAGAGCTATACGTTTGGCAACCAAGTGGTACAACACACATTTAAATGAGCAAAAAAGTGTAGATATAAGCGTTGCTTTATTGACAGATGATGTACAAAACAGAAATTATGCTAAAGAAGAAGAAGTTTTTGCTCTTTCAAGTAAAGATTTTTGTTTCTTGCATGTACTTTTTTTTTATGTTATGGAATGGATGCAAGATTGCTGTTTTAGTGGAAGAATACATAGCATCATTGAAAGTACCAAACAACTTGTTGGAAAAATTATGCAGACGTACATATACATTAGAATCCCAAGCCCGTGACATTTTTCCATGTCATTACACTCCAGCTGAACTACATCTTGGTATAAAAAATGGTACTATTTTGCAAGGCTCATTTTTGGCGTCTTCTGAAAATTATCTTGAAGGGAATGTAAATGTTGAAAGCATGGAAAGACCGGTAAGTACAATTCATGAAACATATCACACAACAATTTTTTCAATTACTTCTCATATGTACACATAGATATTAGTGCAAGGAAGGATAAGTCTTAACAGGGCAATGGACGGTGATATTGTTGGTGTAGAACTTTTACCAGAAAGCGAGTGGTTAGTACCTAGTGACATCATTTTGGAAGACAATGAAATAGAAGAAGATGAAGATGATAAACTGCTGAGCAAAGCACAACGTGCAGCCAAAAAGGGTGATAAAAAACCAACAGGAAAGGTAGTTGGCATAATTAGAAGAAAGTGGAGGCAATACTGTGGAGTATTACTGCCAAGTGAAGTTAAAGGAGTAAGTGTTAATTATTTCTATGCTCATATTAATATCTTTATGTTATGTACATACATCATACCTGCTTTTTTCAGAACACCAGACATTTGTTTGTGCCAGCTGAAAGAAAAATTCCAAGAGTCAGGATAGAAACAAGGCAATCAGAATTACTAAAGTCACAGAGGATTATTGTTGCTATTGATTCTTGGCCACGCAACTCAAGGTACCCTCACGGACATTTTGTGCGTGCCCTTGGCAAGATTGGGGACAAGGAAACTGAAAATGAAGTACTATTATTGGAACATGATGTACCACACAGTCGGTTTTCAGACGCTGTACTTAATTGTCTACCAAAATTACCCTGGATAATTACAGACTCGGTCAGTATACCGACTCAAATTTTGTTGTCTGCCCGCCTTTTGTCATTTGTAGTGTACACAAACTATTAAAACCTTGCTGTACCACAGTCTATTATTCAGAATCAATATTTTTTTGTATATCTGTAACGTATGAGTTTTCATTCTTTTTAAGGATCTCGCTCTAAGGGAAGATCTGCGGCATTTAGATATTTGCTCAGTAGATCCTCCTGGATGTACCGACATTGACGATGCACTACATGCGCGTGATCTGCCAAATGGAAATCTGGAAGTAGGAGTTCATATTGCCGACGTAACTCATTTTGTTCGTCCAGGAACCGCGATAGATACAGAAGCAGCTTTAAGAGCAACGACAGTGTATCTTGTCGATAAAAGAATTGACATGCTCCCAGGTGAATACATTACAAGCATGCATCCGTTAGTAAACTTGGGTACTTCGCGACAGTACTTTATTTACTTTTACAGATCTATTGAGTTCTAATTTGTGTTCATTGAGGGGTAACGAAGAGCGATTCGCATTCTCGTGTATATGGGAACTAGACAGAGATGCACGTATAATTAGTACACGATTTTGCAAATCCATTATTTGTTCACGTCAAGCTATGACGTACGATGAAGCGCAATTCAAAATTGACGATACGGCTCAGAAGGATTCTATAACTTTATCGCTAAGAACTCTTAACAACCTTGCGAAAAAATTAAAAAAGAGGCGGTTGGACAATGGGTAGGTGATGTGTAGAAAAAGATTTGCTTCTGCCCGATATGCAAACATTTATTGTTATATTACTTATTTTACACACAAACATGTGTGTTTTATTTACAGAGCTTTAGTTTTGGCATCCCCAGAAATCCGTTTCCAGGTTGACAGTGAAACACAAGATCCAATAGACGTTGAAGCAAAGAAACTGAAAGAAACGAATTCCATGGTTGAAGAATTTATGTTATTAGCAAACATTTCCGTTGCAGAAAAGATTTTACAAGAATTTCCGGAATGTGCGATGTTAAGACGGCATCCCGAACCGCCTCAGACTAATTTCGAACCATTAATTAAAGCTGGAAGAAATCAGGTATATATATTTTTTGGGTACATCGTACACAACTTATAACATCGCTATTTACATAACTGACTGTTAATAATTACGGTACTTCATATTCCGTTTGAATTATCCAGGGATTCGAGATATGCACCACTAGCGGGAAGAAATTAGCCCAGTCTCTTGAGGCAGCAGAAAAAAGTGACAATCCTTACTTCAATACAATGTTACGGATACTAGCCACGCGATGCATGATGCAAGCAGTATACTTTATCAGTGGAATGCATCAACGACAAGAATATTTTCATTATGGATTAGCATGTCCCGTTTATACACATTTTACATCGCCCATTAGAAGGTACAATACAATTACGCGCAATATATAAAGTGGTAATGTTATTGTTTACTATCAAATATATTTAACTTATCGATGTGCAGGTACGCAGATATAATCGTTCATCGGTTGTTGGCAGTGTGCATTGGCGCCGATGCAACTTATACAGAACTATTGGACAAAAAAAAGAATCACGCACTGTGTAATAATTTAAATTATCGAAATCGCATGGCACAATACGCTGGACGGGCATCGGTTGCACTTAATACACATGTTGGTTCCGTTCATGTTTTAAGAGCGTAAATTTCTTTCAATCTCGCAAATTAAATAAATTTTTATTGATAATATCTTTTCAATTGCAGCTATTCTTCCGAGAAAAAGTAGAGTACGAAGAGGGTTACATATTGTTTGTGAGGAAGAATGCATTGCAGGTACTTATTCCAAAGTATGGTTTGGAAGGTACATTATATCTAGCGTCGAAGAAAGAGGATCCTTCCCGCAGTGATGGAGTTGTTTTTACTTACAACCCAGATGATCAATCGCAAACGTGTGGAGATGTTGTATTCAAGACATTTGATCGTGTTCTAGTCCAATTGAGTTTGGACAGGTCCAATGTACAACATGAAAAACTAATTTTCAAACTGGTTGAGCCACAGGTAATGTTTTGCGCGTCGTATTATTTTTCCTCATCACAATGTTACGCCGAATATAGAGTAAATATGTTTATGTACAACGCGGTTTAATGTTACAGATTCCTGGCTTTAGCGTTCCAGCTACTACAACAGAATCTGCTTCTACGGAAAAAACGCTAGAAGTAGAAGAGGACAAAGCTTCATCGAAGCGCAAAAAGAAAGAAAATGTTCAAGCAGCTTCAGGCTCAAAGAAAGCTAAGAAAGGAAAGAAAATGAAGAAAAAATGATGATAAGAGTCTGCATTATCATATTTTTTTCTAGATATTGTGTATTTTATCACATTTGTAACATCAGATTCTATAAAGACACGTGTAAAGAAAATGTAATGCATATGCATTAATAAAAGAGAAGTTATTGTGACCTGAGGTGGAATACGCTTAATATAAAGTATAAGAAATGTTCAATAAACTGTGATGTCGTAGGGCAATGACATTATTAAGCATAGTTTTTGCTACTTATATACATTGTTGTTTGATTATTACTCTTACAATAATCATTATTTACTATCTTATAGCAAACATTTATGTAATTGATTCGTAAGTCTATGGTAATGTATCAAAACCTAAGTGCTACAAAACAACTTTTGTACCCTTATTGTTATATTTATATTGTACTAACTTTGATTTTCAACATTAATTGTTATGCCAAATGTCTCATACTTTATATATTTGTTTGTCAAACAAAATTTTAGTAACCAAATATAATTTTACAATTATTAGGTTTGTTATATTTGTTCAAGTAAATTAGGTTGGTAACACTGAAAGTCAGCTTTGCACCTGGAATGAATGACAGCTGGGGTACTTCCCGCGTTTTTGCAGATCAAAGTGTATTACAGGCAATTACAGGCTTATATTTAGAACGTGGTTTGTTGACGCTAGTACAGTTCTTTTTTTTAATTGCAAGTGTTCAGTCACATGAAGCTATGCGGAATCAATCACAGATAATTGACATTGGAAGAAAATATGAATATTCTTTGGAACAGTGAGTGTTTAGTAAATCTCATTATAGCTTTTCAACCTTTGTAAATTTGTTTAGAAACTGGTATTTTCCAAAATAATTTTTCCTAAACACTCTAATTAAAAAAAAAATGGGATATAATAAAAATGTATTAATTGTGTTTAATTATTATCAAATGTGAAAAACGAAATTATATTGCAATCATTTTCAATAATCTGATATTCTGTGTTCTATTATGGTATCAATAAACAAATTTAAAAACATGCTAGGTACTTTCAAAATGAAGGAATTTTTCCGTGCAAATCAAAGTGTGGTGCTTTCAAACTTCCAAGTGTCAGGGTTTTAGATAACATTAAAGCTATTATAGAAAATTGCGAAGATAAGGCAATGAATAACAAGCAAACAAATAAAAAATTGGGTAAAGATTTACCTGAAGCAATGAAGAATTGTGAGAAGTGTGCGCGGAACTGTAAGTTATTCTATGATATAACATTATTTGAAATATTATTTCAGTTTGCCATAAAATACTGTTATTTAAACAAAGTGCAATTAATTTATTGGTAGAGTTTATATTAAGAAAAAGGTGTCTAAAAAGAATTGGTGCATAGTTGTTTGTTTTACAACATACAATCATAAAGAAGCCACTGTAATATATGTATATTTGAAAACTGTAGGTCCTAAAACAATCACTGTTATTGAAGCCAAAAAAGAGAATCTTAAAAAACTTTCTCAGCAGTTTAAAAGTAACAAAGTCACTGATGAGTACTTTCATGGAATGAATATGAATATTTGGTTGAGGGATAGTCGAACAATATCAAGGCATGCAAAGTTTCCCACAAATCATATTCTAAATAAATCAAATAATGGAAAGCAAATATTTGAATTTATTATGTCTCGACATTATGGTGAAAAAGAAAGTGTTGCTATATACGCCAACTTTCCAGAACTACATACTGCACTGGAAGAATTTCAAAAACATCATAAACGTTTTCACTATTCTGGTGTATTAACACATATGTTAAAAACAGTTAAAGGATTGCAACGTCCCGGCGAACTTGGAGTACCAATGAAAGAATTGTTTTCATTCTTATCCCTTGTTATTCTAAAAGTAGTGCCAGCAAAACTGTTTGGTAAATGCAAAAATAGACAGAAAATTATTAAAGCAGCGTGTTGCCTACTGAAAACTGCACGATTCGAACCCCTTAACTTGAAACAACTCATCGCAACACTGGATGTATGCAAACATTTGCCTGTTTCATATTATCTAAACACATACAAAAATCCTGCCACTCAAACAAACTAAATAGTAGATATATATCAGACTTTGAATATGAGGCTTTTCTTTACATTGTGAATTCCACTTGTTTAAAAATGTCACTGTATTTTAGGTATCTTCAATTCAGTGGCTAAACAGCATACATGAAGAAGATTTGAAGTTGTACATATTTTCGAAATTTTTAAAATGGTTTTTCATTGATTTCATTATCAGAACTGTACAATGTCTATTTTATGTAACGACAAATCCTGAATCACAATGTCAAAAGTTTTTTATTCGAAGCGGCGACTGGTACAGAGTACAAAACAACTTCATAAAAGCAAAAGAGAACGCGGGCGTATTACGTAGACCCCTGGAAAACGACGAAAACTTTCCTCCTCCTGCAAAACTTATTCTGTTTCCAAAACACGTCAATGTGAGGCCCGTGATTAAGACAATGTGAGCTATTTTTTTTTTGCACACTAGTTAATGTAAATTGTATTAATGAGCACAGAGATCAAACATGCGAATCATTTAGGTACACTTGGGAAGACCAATCTGATGTTGCAATAGTCTTAAAATTTTTAAAGCAGTTATACGTGACTAAATTCGGTATGGCAACGAACATTAATACTTTTCATGCGCAATGGAGGTCATTAAAAAAAAATTACGCAAAAGAGGATTTGAAATTTGTCACATCTGATCTAACGGATGCATTCGGCTCTATTCGACAAGGTACCTTTAATGTCTTCAAAAGATGATATACCGGTATTATAATTGCTCGAGAATACTACCAAACAATGTGTAGAAAAATACATTTTCCTGAACTTACAGATAAATTGTATGATATATTATGGACATTATCTGACGACCTTCCAGAAGATCTTGTTTATCCTAAGTATGCAATATTTAACCCAAAATCAATCCGTAGGAATGATTGTACATTAGCATATACAAGTTTTTTTACTGATGATGTTCTCGAACCCTCAATGAGACCTGGGACGCTATATGCACGTGATGATTCGAAAAAAGCAGTAGTGAAAGTAATAAAGAAAAGCTGGGTGTTTCAGACAATTGAAAAATTCATCTCCTATCAAACGGTCTGTCTATTTAGAGAAATAACGGAATTTATATTTCAAATCATGCAACTACATTTAATAGATCCGATTACCAACGCATTTATTTCTCTTATCATTTCTGCAGATTGAAATAGGGAAAAAGTCATGTGTATTCAGGAAAGGTGTCCCTCAAGGCATTTTATTGTCTCCTATTTTATCAGACATTTATTATAGTTTTGTATTGATGAGACATTTTCATACATTCATAAAAACAGGCTTTTTATTCCGATATATGGACGATATCCTTTACATTACCAAATCAGATGACGCGGCCATAAGGTAAAATATTTAAAATCTTTTCCCATTCTTTCTTTATTATTCAACATGCTTATGCTTTTGTAGATTTATCACTTTGACAAAGAAAGGTATATCGAAATATAATTGTCGCTTTAAGGCGACCAAAACACAGACGAACGTTTCTTGCAACGACGCCGTTGCTGTTGATGCAATAAAATTCCTTGGTTACAAATTTAATTGCCAAACATTAGAAGTTGTACCAGTATATCCAAATATTAAACCACATTATACGGCACTATCATTTAAAAGAAATAATGAAGGTCCACTTGCGTATGTACTTGTGCATTATATTGACGGGCTTCAGGTTTTAATGACCACGTGGAATTATTTTTGTTTTTCCGATAATCGGTTTGATTACATTGACATTATTTTCCACAGGATATTAAAACGAAGGCTTTTCAACATAGGTACGTTAAGACTGACGTACATTGTGTTAGATAAGTCGATCAATTCCTTCGATACTTTGATCGTTATTTTAAAAAAAGCATTATACATTCACGTATCACGAGCAAAAGCACTAATATTGAGCTTATTTGATGATATAGCAAGTCAAGCACAAAAAATTTTTTCCATTATAAAAGCGAGTAATAAGAAGATTTTCAGAACCATCCGCCGTATTTATTTTAAACGTAATTATTACACAATATCTTATTTACGGCAGATATTTTTTTAATGAACATGAATTTTCTGTGAAGATAATTCTTTTATTTTCAGGGAAAAGGGATATTGAAAATACGGAAAAAAATCGTCGATACATTATGCACATAATTTGTAATACTTATAGGGAGGTCTTTTCTAAACATCCTATTTTACATGAGATATTTGTAAAAAATGTTTTTGACCGATAATATCTAGTTTGCCTGTAAAGAAAAATTAATACAACCTAATAAAACCTCATTTTAAATTGCATATTAATTATATTTTGTTGGTGTAATCATTTTCTGGTTTCGTAATAACAAGCACTAACTGTCGACCGTTTGTTAACGTTTATTTTCAGTTAAAAAAGTGCCATCAAAAGCTTAATTTATTTTTCGGGAATATGATATCAAGTTTAACTTTATTCATGAATTCCTTTTGTTATAATTTCAAATTTATCAAAGTTCATGAGATGAATTACTATGTTCATCCTATAGTGTACCCAAATATCTTACTGTTTTATCCCTTTATTACGTTTTGATTATCGACTTTTGTTTTTCTCTTACTGCACTTGTACATAGTATTATAGTGTATACATACATATAGAATTGTCAGTGATCCTGCGCCAATATGATTGATGTTCATATTAATCTCGGTATAAGTATCGTATATATATATATGTATATATAAATATAATTTTTATCTATTCCAACAATTCGTGGTTGTCAATTTAACGCCCCCGTACCCCTCCCGTTACAGCCTATAGTACAATTTGAATAGTTTGTTTTTCCAAGTGCAAATAAACACAGGCAAGATATTTAAAAATTGACTTTTGTATGGTGTGATTGTTTTCATAAAATATCATTCAACAAAGTCTACTTCGTAATTATTACTCCGACTGCGACCCTAACTTTATTTTAGTTTAGACTTTGACACTCTTGTATAATGAGGTTATCTTTTACTCATTGCGAATTTCTGCACTAGCATTTTTTTTGCAATTGTTTGCGCTCACGTACGGAACAGAAAAATGTTTGTTGCAAAGTACAGCCGAGACATTATTAAACTTTCTTGTTTTAATCGTAGGATAGAGAATCCTTTTCAAATATACCTCTGTAAAAGATATTATACCAATATGAGTCGACCAAAGGTGTTAGTTACCCGACCTGATATTCCGCAATCAGCATTGAAATTACTTCTACACGAGTGAGTATAAGTAATTCCCGAAAAGCAAACGAAAAAATCATTGTATTGTGGTATATGTTGAAACATATCATTGAATACAAATATGTTGTGAACAGTGGCAATGACAAATAAAAATGAATCCTAGAAAAATTCAAACATTTTCTAAAATATATTATATTGTTGCACGTCAATTTATGGCTTTTTGTTTTATACAAAGTCGATAATGTTTGAGTTACGCATAAAAATTATAATCTCCAGAAACAGAGATTAGAAGATGAATTTTTTTTATAGCTGTGATATTCTTACGTGGCCCGAAGCCAGACCAATTCCACGCTCTGAATTATTATTAAGGATACCAGATACGAGTGGAATATTTTGTTTCTTAACAGACAAGATAGATGAAGATATATTACTGGCAGCTGGTAAAAATTTAAAAGTAGTTGCCACTATGTCAGTTGGTGTGGACCATTTAGATTTAAAAGCTTTAAAGAGAATGAATATTAAAGTTGGCTATACACCAAAAATTTTAACTGATGCTACAGCAGAATTAGCAATTGCATTGTTACTGGCAACATCCAGGAGGCTATTAGAAGCAAACAAAGCAATTCACAAGTTAGTATTATGAATTGCAAATTGTAATGATGGTGCAATAAGCATCTATTCTAGGAATGAATGGAAATCTTGGGCACCAACCTGGATGTGTGGTAGCACCCTGTCTGGCTCAACAGTTGGGATTGTGGGCCTAGGCAGAATAGGCACGAGAGTAGGAGAGTGTTTAAAAGGATTTAATGTAGAAAAAATTCTTTATACAAGCAGATCACCAAAGGAAGATGCATCAAAGTTTTCTGGTCAGCATGTACAGTTAGATCAGTTATTAGAAGAAAGTGACTTTATCATTGTCACTGTAGCTTCAGCACAAGAAACAAGAAATATGTTTAATGCAAAAACATTTGAAAAAATGAAAAAGTCTGCAATATTTATTAATGTTAGTCGTGGAGATGTTGTTGATCAGGATGCTCTGATACATGCATTAAAGAATGGAACCATAAGAGCCGCAGGTTTGGATGTTATGACTCCTGAACCTATTAAATCAGGTCATGAGCTTCTAAAGCTAGAAAATTGTGGTAAGTATTCAAAGAATTTTGATAAATAGCAAACAGATAAATTAATATGCTTTATACAAATTTCGTTTTAGTAATACTTCCTCACATAGGAAGTGCAACAACTGATACAAGAGAAAAAATGGCAATAATGACAGCTCAAAACATTTTGGCAGTTTTAAAAAATAAACCAGAAGTAATGCCTGGTCCACTTACTTTGTAATAAGTTTAAATATAATTAGTATAATACTGTTTATATATCTACATATGCTTGCCAAAGAACATAATTACACCCTTTTTTTTTGTTTTCATTTTATATACATTGTGTTTACCTGTGCAAATAAATAATAAAGTTTGTTAATAACGATGGCTCATAAAAATCGATAGTAAATATTACATTTAATTAAGTTCGATTATAATTAATAATTACATCTTTACATTATGACAAAATCTCTTACAGGAATGTTTACTGTATAGATTTTAACAATATTAATGTCTGTTCATATACTGTGAAATGGAGTGCAGATGTTATCCCAGCTTTTAGTAAACTTGGTGCCATACCCTTAAAAAGACCTGTAAAGCCTTCTTTTTTCCAAGTCACAATCACACAATTCATTACTCCATTACATTGAAAAAATGCACCAAATCCTATTCGACCATGCTCAAAACCTTGTATCTGCAATCTTTTCTTAATTACATCAAATGGATATATTGCGGTTTTTGCTATGAAACCAGCTGCACTACCAGCTAACATGGAATTAAAAAAACTTATATTTGTAGCAGGAAAATATTTTTTGAACATGTCAGTGAACATTCCATAAAATGTAAATTGTATGGCAGTATGCGGAATAACTTGCAGTAACGTTGGTGTTAGGCCATAATAAAAGGCTTTTGGTGACTCGTGTTTTACTATAGATCTAAAAAATCATAAGATGTATAAAAATGAATATTGTCTATTGCCTGAATAGAACTTACATCAATATATAACAAGTACATTAATGATTATTAATAAAATATGTATTCCTTTTGAATGATTTATTGAAGTGTAAGTAGCAACAATACTTGGGATTTACCTGCAAGAATGTAAAATTCCTTGATAGACTTCATGATTACGTGATTGTGCTACAAGCCTTGTACGAATAGTATCAAATGGAAATGAAATAAGAACACCAACCCCACCAGCGCAACCTCCAGCAAAGGATTGTACAATATATTTATTTTTTTCGTGAAATCTGAATTTTTCAGAATATGTCATTATGGTTCCATATGAGTAAAACTATAAAGGGACAATTTTGAATTACGTGTATTTCTTTTACATAACGATTTCTGCACTGTACCTGACCCATTCCATATGTGATAGAAAGAATTTGTGCTGGTACATGACCTTTCCATAATGCCGAAATACCTTCTTCTTTTATTATCAATGTAAAAGCTTGTGCAACGGAATGATATTTACTGATATGGTGTTTCTTTATAGGCTCAACTTGCAACTACAATTAATGTGCACGTTTGTTCAAAACAGTTTACTTAATCTAATACATATTAACATGAGACTCCTTAAATTATTTACAAAGAGATAATACATATTTTAAGAAATTGTTAATACAAAAGTTTTTATTAACGGGAAATACAAAGTTATTTATATATACAAGTCGATTGTCTAACAGGTATATATAATCGATATTGGATCAGAAGTATGAGTTGTTACCCAAAGAATTTTACTACAAAAAATTTCTTAATATTTGATTCTTCAAATAATTTGTAAAAATTTTGTAGTATATTTAAATGCTTATTCAGGTCCCATTATTTTTGTAGTACATTTCTTTTTTTTTTTTTTTAATATTAGTGAAGATGTAATGGTTGGAATGCTTTCTATATTTTTGAATTATACATTAACAAATTACATTTCACAAAAGTTGAATGTATGTGAAAATGTAATTATGTACCAGTATGTGATGATTACATGAAAATTAAAGTTACCTGAAATCTTATTTTAAGTACATCTAGAGGTTGGCAAAGAAATCTTGTAACAAATCCAGCAACAGCACCAGCAATTATATAATCTCTACCATTGTGGGATTTATTATTCCCTGATTTAGCTTCCATTGTAACACTGTTTCTGTAAATATAATAATCACCTAATAAATAATGAAAGTTTCATGCGGTTTCTCAAATTCAGATCAGCATTCAAATAAGCAGGAAATATGAAAACAATGAACCAGAATACAAAGCAGATAAACATAAATACTGTTTATTGGAGTTCTCTTTAGTAGCAAGTAAATAGACAACAAAGTTAACTGATAACAATTAAATGGCTTCTACAATTAATAAAAAAAATTTCTATCATATAACTGCTGGTTACCCAAAATTAACATCATGCAAATATGTATGTACATTACTCTTTTATAAACATAAGATTAACAATGGATAAAAACGATTCTAGAGTGACAAGACATAGTACAGAAAAAAAAGGAATTAAAGGTAGCAACAGGAGTTAAATGATTAAATTGCGATGAGAAGGTATTAGCTCGAACTGGCTCGAACTGACGTATTACAACGCACTGTGGCGGCGCTTGTGTCATACTATATACATATATTGCGATTATATGTTTGCGCAAAACACGCGCTCCCTCTATTTGTAATTATTCCGCGCGGGAAATTTGACATTCCTTTTTGGTTCCTGGATTTTGCCATTTCAAACTAATTTATTGCACATGAAATACTTAATTCTAGAAATGTAAAAGAAACTTGTTTACCTTTAGACACGTATAGAGAAATCCAGTATGCGTTTTAAAACATTTTGTAATTACAGTAGATCATAAAAATAATTCAAGCCTTGACCAAGCTCCCAGATTGATATACTTGTTCCTAACTGTTTTGCAAGTTCTACTCGATGATTTATAGAGTATAATGTAGGATAAAAGACGAATCCAGTTCCATCCGATGTTCTAGAATATATATTGTTACCAAAAGAGTAGGATAATCGATATGTGTAAAAAAAAAAGAGAATTTGCATACTTAGACTGGAAAAAATGTTCTTTGCTTTCTTCATCCCATTGAATTTTGCCTTTCAATGACTCGAGATGTTGTAAATATTGATCGCCAACAATTGCGCTGCCTCCAGACGGCGTGTAATTGTATCCGTAAAAATTAAATCCCAGTAGAATTTGGGATCGTCTGGGATCATTTGTTTGTGGAACTATCTGTTCCACGCATTCCTTCACCCAAGGGAGTGGGCTATTAGGACCTGGAGTTTGGATACTCGCAAAGTCGTATGTCATTAATGAAAAACCTTTGACATAAGGTGCCAACTCATCAAAGTGATCCGATGAAAACATTGGTGTTCTCTCACTGAAAGATGTTATGTTACATGAACTGAATACATTCTATGTACAAGAGTGGTAAAAATTACCGTCTCGATGGTGGTACTACCAATACCACGTCCAAATTTTTCTCTTGTAATGATTTAGCAATTGATTTGATAAGCACTGTAACAGTGTGCATATTTATGCCGGTAAATATAAACTGATTCCACATTTCGAATACATAGCCATCGAAATGAAATTTCTAAAAAATTAACGATATTAGTAAACACTAATAAACAGATAAAATATATAAAACTAAAATCACCTTTGCTGTATCTTGAAGCGTTTTTATTAATTGAGCTTGACGTTTTGAATCTTTTTCGAGCCTATCTATATCATTTGCTGACCAATTTTCAAATAGTACTCTTGGCAGTACTGAAAAAATATGACATTACATAATGATTATATTTTCGAGAAAATAAACAATTGACGTAATAATACATTATGAAATACTGCAAATTATCCTACTCTTCACAGTATGATCTTCTGTATTTAGATCTCTCATCTCCTTTATCCATTTTTTCTTAACATCATGTGTTGCCAATTGAAATGAAGTTGCATTCCCAAAAGGAAAGGATAGCCAAACTGGTGAAATCATTGTAAATTTCCCATGAAATATTTTGGCAATGTCATATCCATAATGGTTCCACTAAAACAAGTTGCTGTGTTAAAGAATTTTCATTTGGCGTCTACATTAAGTAAAAACAAATAATACATTACACTATGTATTTTTATGTTTAGTACAACTGAAATTATATCCTAATTGTGCATTTGTAGTAATCTTTCATTAATTGTGGAAACAAGAATTCACAATATGTGCTTGTGACGTTTGTTAGATGAAAAGAAATACTTGAGAAAAGTTGTATTGTATATTTCATTTTGAGTGCCTTTGGTATGCAAACAATTCTATATGTATGTTTGCGTATACATTCATTGTTTAGAAGAGAAACAACTTACAGGTGTAATATACCCTAAGACATCACCAGAAAACCTTCGATTTCCAGTGTCGTCTGAATAAAGGCCAGCTTCCCGGATAATCTCAGATGCTTTAGGAGTTTTAGACAATAAGTTTCTTTGAATGACATCTTTGTCAGTTGGTCCTTTCTGTTAAAACGTAAAGTAAATACTTAAATACAATTTCAATTATAAAGAACTAGTATATTTTAAAATCTTTTAGGTTTACATCTAATGGTTTGTAATACCTAAACATTCTTTCGCAAGTAGCATCGGTTTACTTTCAAAGCAAGTACTATTTAGTTTAGGAAACATGTAGCTCACCTTTGGAATTATCTTCTCCTTCTTCTTCTTAAAATTTCCTTTGGCAGGAGGTGATAATGTTGATAAGCATAAATCAGCAATAAGTAAGATTGCAACAGACATTAATAAACCATGTTTGATCATCCTATTCTTCATAGTTTTTGGCTGATTATTACTTTTCTATGACTCAACAAAGTATTTGACTACATTTAACGTGCATAAAAAAGTAATAGTTACTGTGGTTCAAATATTGTCCTCTATCAGAGTGTACGACACTTTTCAGTAACATAACCTTCTAGCAAGTTTGAAAATGACGAATCAGAGTGTTCTTATTCGGGTTCGAGTTCAAAATATTTGTTGACAGAACTTTGATTATATTTTTCAAACGTATGAACAGAGTAATATAACAAATAATATACATAAAAGTTTTATTTTAACACAAAGATATAATTACATAAAGATGTTTTTAGCACCGGTAGGCAAAATATTATTTTTCCAAAATATCGCAGAAGCTTTGCTCTTACAACAACAATATTTCTATCAAAATTTTAATTGTTAGATAAATAACTCTATTTTGTTACATTTACTTTTTAAGAAACGTATGCTCCCAGTTTTAATAAAAGGGTTTTTTTCGTAATCATCCGCTTATGCGAAACAGAATATTATAAGGAATATTTTCTCCTTCAGGAAGCACTAAATCTTGTCAGCCTTCCTTACCAAGTATCACAACTGGTTCTTTTCTATTAATTTTGATTGAACAGTCAAAATCAATGTCCTGGGTACATGGGGGTCTTTTTTCATCTTTCTTTTATATAATTTATTTACAAAATTTCTAGTACATACACAACACGCGGAATAATTATATCAAAACTATATACAACATTTTGATTACCAATCAACTTATTTTTTGCTTAATGTCTTACCCGTTGATGAAACGATGATACGGTAAAAATTATTGTGTTCAAAATGATTTCTTACAAAATGCTGTAATCATAGTTGACAGACATTTGCACGTAACATAAATACATATATTATGATTAAATAAAATTCCTGATTCACATTCATTTCTGAAAGTTGTTAGATGACATATATGATCGTAAGCACCGTTTTGCCTTTAATCAAACGCATTTTACAAATCTTATGTTAACGCGTTTGTGCATGCAATAAATGTTTGACTGCTCTGTTTTAATAGTTTTCTGGTTAGTGTGTAAAACGTATTTGATTTAATTTTAAGCGAATGTAGTAAGCATTCTTACAATTCAATAACAATTTTGTAAGAAGCGGATAGTGCAACTGCACCGTGGATGCATTTGAATATTGGAATAACTGTAAGATTAGAATAATATGATGTTGCATTAATAATTCGTTTATGTCGACACGTTAAAGGCATCAAGAACTTACTGGGCGGAAATTGAAGAGTTCTTTGTCAAAGATTTGACCGTGCCGACAATCTTTTCTCTAGTTACGTTACAAGGGAGAGCATGTATCTTACTGTTAGCGTAGCTTCATACATAAAATTTATTTCCGTGATTCTTTTCAGATTTATTCTCTGGAAATATGATGTGATTTGTAATGTCTTTAAAAATAGTTAAATTAGATATGTAACATAGACTATAACAACAGTATTGTGTATTCGCTTTAAAGTTATTTAAAATCTGTGACTAATATGTACTTCTTCATTAAGAGAATATTTTTAATATGATATGTGTGAAATGTTCGGAAGAACTTTGACAAAAATGTAAGATTACATTTAATAAGTAAGTACTTGTACTACCAGCGTTTTTTACACGGACCAAAAAAATGTTTGGAATTTCTAAAAGTGCAGAATAATTTAAATTTATTCATGTTTATTTAACACAAAGAAATTTTTACATAATGCACAGCATTATATTTGAAACTGCGTGTAGCAATAGTCTTGTTTCGTATTTCACTTGAGACGTAGAATATCATAACTCATTTTTTCAAATTAAATAGTACATATTTAAAATGTGTTATTAATCTTAAAAATCTAATGCTTCATAAATTATTGAATATGATGTAGTTTACGATTCATGAAATATTTTGTGGATACAATTTGTTGTCAGATTCGAATCGTGTCCACTCGTATAATTTTTTATCACGTTCGCATAATAGATTGTATACTTTGCGCGTGAAATTTTCAAAGTCTTATAGTGCGCCATGAAGATAAATATGGATGCGTGTATTGTACCCCCTTATAAATAACATTGATTTTGTAAAATATTTTCAACAGATTTCGTATTTTGTTCAACATTGCTAATGTGTGATGTATGTAGTTAATCAGGATCTATGTACATTATCCCAATATTCTATCACCCGAACGTAGCATCTTCCGCAGAGGTATATTTCCTGCAGTATTTTTATGTATTCGAGAATGCCGATTATATCGTAGGCACTTTTACAGCATAGCAATATCCTTTCGACGAAACCGATATATTGTTGTATGTGTCTTTTTCCACATTCCATATCATGTACAAATATTCATCACAAATATGCCAGGAAATTGTTAAATAGCCATTTCATAAAATAGAAAAATGTAAAGATGCGCGGTACAAGTATTATCATTTACCCAACGTATTTGCAGTAGTTCAACATACACACGTGTAAGCGGTGGAAAATGTAATTTAAGAATTTCGGATTTCTGTCCTGTGACTCTTCTATCTTCCTTTACGTGAAAGTTTCGGTGCGTGTTAATTAATCGTTTAACAGACACAAAAATTAAATCTGATATCTTGTCATTGTTAGTGTTATGCATACTGGTTTAGTCAAACACGTTGTATAAGTACGGCTTTTTTATTTTGCAATTATTAGCAGATTTGCGTGCATTTCTAACTGAGAAGATATTGTAGTGTGCTATTAGTAATCCCAAAAATCCAGCAAAGATAAAATAGTAAACTGCATAGCTGTCTTACAGACTACAACTGCCTAATGTCGAAAATATTTCTAATTGAGCTTGAGAAAATGACATCAAAGTACATTTTCCTTCCGTTTTCCAAAGATCTAAAAAAGGACAATCCGCAGCTGTCATCGAAACACGTCCTCGTAGAAAGTTGCAACCGACATCAAACTTCAATTTCACTGAATTAATTCACGTAAGTGCCAAAGATTACGCGTGTACATATTTTTCCATTGAAACAATTGGCTCTGTTACAGCTAGTTCCCTGGCTCCTGTGACACGATGTATTTACATTTTCCTAAACGAACTGCAAGGTAAACGACAATTTGTGGTGGGGAAGGGGGGGGGGGGGGGACAAATACTAATCGGTGCTTGCTCACGGCGTACTCTCGTTTCATTTTTTGCCCTCTCTATCCTACGTACGGGAACGTTGGATAACCGACCGGTCCCGGATAATATCCGGGATAGGCGGGCAGAGTTGGCTGCAAAGGTACCGTGGTGGTCATATAAGTAGTCAGTTCGGTGGGCACCACTCTCGTGGAGAACAGAGTGGTGAACGCCGTTTTTGCCCCGAACGTGAGTTTCAGCACTCTGGACTCCGATATGGTCGTAACGGTTTGCGTGACGATCGGCGCGCTGGTAATGGTGAACTGAGGTTGCTGGGGGAAGAGGGGAACTTGTGGTACCTGAGGCACTTGTGGCACCGGCAACGGTGGAATGGTGGACAGGCCGTACTCGTAGGAGGTCCGCGGCACGGTGGCCACCGGCCTCGAGAGGGTCGAGTAGATGGTGTTGCCGCTGTTCACCACGGGGATGACGTGCGACTCGTAGATGGTCTCCAGGACGACGACGGGCCTGGAAGTGGTGATGACCTGCGGCTGTCCCTGGGCTTGACCCAGGTACTTCAGCAGGGCCAGCTGCTGAGCAGCTGCCGGGGACAGTCGGCTGTCAACGGTGGTGTTGATCGGAGTCGGTTCCTGCTTCGCTTTGGGCGCGGCAGGCCTCAGAATGTCAAGGTCACTGTCACCGTCATTGGCTGGAGCCACGACCATGCGAGGTATATCCTCGTCGTCCTTGTCGTCCTCGCTGTAATCAAGCTCCAGGTGAAGCTCGCTTCCAGCCTCGTCCAGCTTCGAGTTGAACTCGTTCAAGGTCTTGCTGGGTATGAACTGATAGATCTCCATTGGTGGGAGAGTTTTTGTGGCCGTGACGATGCGAGCGATGTTGTAGGTTTGGACCAGGGTCAGTCTTGTGGTGTTGCCTCCGTGGATGACGGGGAGGAGGTGGGTCTTTAGGAAGGTCTGCGTCGTGGAGAAGGTCTCCGTGACGGTTTCCAGGGGTGGAGTTGTCTGGGTTGCGTCGAGAGAGATTGCGGGAAGGGTTGCTATGGAGGAATCCAGAGGCAACGTTGTCTCGTACGCGGCACCAGTGTTAGCCAGGATGTTCTCTGTCAACGGCTCGCTCGAGGTAGGCGCAGGCGAGGGTTCTGCTGTTTGGAACGACTTCTTCATCGTCGAGGTTACAGTGATGTACCGGGTGTTTCGCAGGGTTCCCACCTGAAATCACATGACGCACGTTCAGGGAGAACTTACTTTTGAAACTGAATCCTATAGAGCCAGAGATCACTTACCTGGAAGACGTAGGGTGACTTGATGGTTGCAATCTCGAAGTATGCATCATTGATGTCCGCCGCAGTAGAAATCTCGACGTTAATAGTTTCCACCGGAAGTATCGTTTCAGCCTGTTGACTCTGAACGGTGACGCTGGCAATATCTTCAGTTCCACTTGGATCTAATTCTTCGTCGTTGAGAGACGATTCCTGAAGCTTCTTCTGCACGTTCGAACTTACGCTCACCGATACGGCCTTGGACTCTTCATGAGAGTTTGAAATCGGCTCTGGCGCGTTGGTGTCTGGCGAAGGACGTACGTCTTCTTCTTCCACTTGCTTCCTAATTGCAATCCTTGGCTTCGGCGTTGTTTTGTACGACCAGCGTCCTTGAGTCCTTGGCAGCTTGAGTTTTGGCACTGGATTGGCGGGCGTCTGTTGCTGCTCGTTCTTTTGCTTGATGAGCTGCTTCAATGGCGGAACTGGTGAAGTGCTCGGCCGGAAACCACTTCGGCGACGAGGGGTTGGCGGTTCACTTGTCGTTGTCGTCGGTGGTGGACGATTCCTAGAAGAAATAATTCTTTAGAACAGCTTCCGGAGCAACTTATTCGCATAATTATTTTCATTTATCTCCACATATTTATTATATGATTCCCCGGCGATCACTGAATAAACCTCTTATGTTATATTTAACAGTGGCCTTAAATCCGAGACGAAACGATTTTTGCAATACACTATCTTTTCCTTTTCTTTTGTCTCTTAAGAGTACCATGATCGAATCGGCCAAAATACGGTATGATTATTATACGATTCTCCGACGATCACTAAATAAACCCCTTACGTTATTCACATAATATCATATTTAACGAAATATGACTACGCTGTAGAATAGTACGCTGATTCTAACTTATAGTTTGATCTGCCTCCATTGCTACGATTCTTCGGACTTGTTCTCGGCTGCTGTTGTTCGCCACTGCTGTCATAGTCTTCAGGGACCCTGTTCCGGAATTTGACTCGAGGCGCGCTGTTACTGGAATGTCTGCGCGTCGTGCGTACATTGTTACCTTAGGGCAAAAATGAAAAAATTACGTTCGACGTACTGCAAGACATATTTCCTTCAATGACTCTCTTCAATGACCGAGCAATTAGCAAGTTATTTGCGTATCTCGTACAGACCGGAACTCCTTGAACACAATACCTGCATCCGTTGCCTTCAGAGATACGACAGCTTTATTATCAATGCCATTGATACAGCGCAAAGCAGGTTCAGTACGTTGGTATGTGATTCAAGTCGTTGAAGGTCATTTATAAGCGATTCATTCTTGATACTTTTTTTTTACCTTCAGTAGCGTGTTTCAGGAAATATTACAATATACTGGCTCGACATTTAAGTTTAAAGTACTCTTACGACCAACAGGAACATAACAAAAAAATACTGTCCATCTCAATTGAAGCTGTAAATATTACCTGGCGCTGAATTAAACAGAGCTTCTAAAGGCAATGAAGATTCTTCCTGATGGTTAGTAGGCGTCGGCTCCAAATGCGGTTTCAGCTTTCCATCGTGAGGTCCAATGGTCTTCAATATTCTCAAAGTACTCGAGGGTCGAATTCTTTCCTCCGCGTTCGGAAGAACGCGCGACGAACTTTGAAGTATCTGCGCATACTTTCCGTTAATGTACGTGCCAATCACGCTCGTCTCGTGGACGGTAGTCAGTCCGTCCTTAACGTTTGTACCGCCAAGTTTGGTAACGAGACCGGTAGGATTTTCTTTGTCGCGTCGGTTGCTGGCACGCGGTTTCGCATGAGCTTTCGACGATGGCCTCAGATTGATTAACTGTAATAGATTATTTCAGTGATTGTGAATATCATCTTAGAGATCACCACTTCAAGTAGATACATTTATTCTTGAGAGGATTATGTTATGTAAGATATGCTGTTTGGTTTACTTTGTATGTCTCGTCGACGACTTCTGAGGGTTGTTTCGACAGAAAATCGTACTCGGGCTCGGCAAGATTGTTTTTCACACCCGGTGCATCACTCTTCGATTGGACTTGGACAGTCGAACTTAACGTCGGCGTACTCTTCTGCGTTTCTGCGCGAACTATCGCATTCTATGAAAAAGAAGGATCTTACTTTTTACACAGACTAGTCTCGAACGTGTAAAAAAAATAGATAGAAAATAAGGTGTGATTTATTAGCAGTATTTCGCGGCGGTAATAAAAGGAAGATTATTTTAATTTTTTGTTATATGGTTTCTGTACTTTTTGTCTTATTTACCTCATTTGTCGACGGTCGTACTTTGTTGTCTGCGGGCGTAACGATGTTCTGCTTTATTACAGAATTAACGACGATCTTGGTACCTTTTACCGGCTGCTTTTTGGTGTCTCCTTGAGAATCCGATTTGTGCGTTTTGCTGGGTTGAATGTCGGCTGGACTCTTTTTCTGTGTCTCAGCAGGTTTTGTTTGGATTACCGTGGATGAACTAGTTTCCTTTGGTTTTTGACCGGCTTAAAAACATGAAACACGATGTAACCGAAAAAGTTCATTCGCGAAAATAATAAACAAGTACAATTTCCTAGAACAAGTGTCAAACGATAATTTCATTAATTCGAACGGTGGAATTCAAACACAAACGGCATCGCAAAAACTAATTCCCATGTATCAGCCGCAGATGAACGGTTCCCCGGGCGGTTCCGAACGGTTTCTCTTAAATTCTCAATTCTCAGTTCTTTATTTGCATTCCGCCACACCCTCATTCTTGGCCAGTCGGCCGGCGCGACGTTATTTTTGCGGAGGCAAGCAAAATTCGGTACGTTCGAATCTGGCAGACTTATAACCCGCCACATAAATACTGAGCGGCAGTCATTGACAGTGAGTGTGGGACATTATGTCAAAGAGTCGGCGCAGCTATTTAATTTCCGACGTATACGTCGAAGTAACAGTTACATTGACTGGAATAACTTCTATTGAAGCGAAATTTGCATAATTGTTCCTGATAAAAGTATTACGATAATAGAAGGCAAGCAAAATTCGGTACATTCGAATTTGGCAGACTTATAACCCGCCATATAAATACTGAGCGGCAGTCATTGACAGTGAGTGTAGGATTATGTCAAAGAATCGGCGCAGCTATTTAATTTCCGACCAATTTGTCGAAGTAACAGTTACATTGACTGGAATAACTTCTATTGAAGTGAAATTTGCATAATTGTTCCTGATAAAAGTATTACGATAATAGACGTTATTTTTGTAGAAGGCAAGCAAAATTCGGTACATTCGAATTTGGCAGACTTATAACCCGCCATATAAATACTGAGCGGCAGTCATTGACAGTGAGTGTAGGCTTATGTCAAAGAATCGGCGCAGCTATTTAATTTCCGACCAATTTGTCGAAGTAACAGTTACACTGACTAGAATAACTTCTATTGAAACGAAATTTGCATAATTGTTCCTGATAACAGTATTACGATAACATACGTTATTTTTCCAGAGTCAAGCAAAATTCGGTACATTCGAATCTAGCAGACTTATAGCCCGCCACATAAATACTGACCGGCAGTCATTGACAGTGAGTGTAGGACATTATGTCAAAGTGTCGGCGTAGCTATTTAATTTCCGACGAATACGTCCAAGTAACAGTTACATTGACTAGGATAACTTCTATTGAAGCGAAATTTGCATAATTGTTCCTGATAACAGTATTACGATAACAGACGTTATTTTTGCAGAGTCAAGCAAAATTCGGTACATTCGAATCTAGCAGACTTATAGCCCGCCACATAAATACTGACCGGCAGTCATTGACAGTGAGTGTAGGACATTATGTCAAAGTGTCGGCGTAGCTATTTAATTTCCGACGAATACGTCCAAGTAACGGTTACATTGACTAGGATAACTTCTATTGAAGCGAAATTTGCATAATTGTTCCTGATAAAAGTATTACGATAACAGACTGTCTCGCATCGTGTGCGTGGCGCGGAGCAAGGAATAATATATTAGACGGGAATGGCGAGAACGACAGTGTCAGTGAACGGGAAGACAGTTTCGGCAATCGGCAGTTAGTATGCTAAGTGATGGGACACCGTAACGGTTTTGTCTCGTATGAATAGTCAATTGCAGCATGTATCTAATGGACCGTATACCGCTACTCGGGTGCCGATATTTTGGGCAAAAATATGCATTCGCGCATCACCTGGTGGAGCACTCTGAGGGCTGAACACCATTACGGTATTCCCAATCGTCGTAGTGAAGTCCAGGAATCCATAAACGGTCTGAGTAGTGAAGCCATCGTCGGCATCGGCGTACACAAGCGGACCAAGCTTTCCTGGACTGCCTGTAACTGAATTGTACGACATTGTTATCTGTCGCTTCTCATCTCAAGGTCAAACGTCATAAGAGAATTGTAGCGTTACAATAAAGTATGCAGAATGCAGAACGAATGTTTCGATTACGCTTTCAAAGAACGTTCCCATTCTTTCCACTCATTTCGAATCGTTACTGGCAATATTGGTTTTGAGAAGGCTCTTTTGTATAATTCTAACAATTTGTACTTCTGTCGCATACTTACTGCAAATTAGTAACGCAGCAGAAGCGAAATATTTCCACCCCATCGTATTCAGCTCAGCAACATTTTACGTGAATGCAGGAAATTTTGAATCTGGAACAGACACGGCATATTAAATATGCGGGTCGTTAAAAGCAACATATCATACCGGTCTAACGTGAAGCATCGTTGAAAGTAATATGAAAAAGCTGTTCGACTATCGTAATTACAGGGGAAGCAAGAAGTTGTCGATATGCACGTCATGTGCATAAGCTGCAGCGCCGACGCTGTTTTGGCCGAATTATTTCGGCAACGCATTTTCGATGCCGACCATTAGTCCGTAAGTTTTATTATGGAAACGAGTTCTATGAAAACGCATTCCTGGTAGATAATATTTTAAAACCGGTTGTCATTCGTCGACTGGTTCCCGATAAATTTTCAAGATCACGACTAATTTGCCGGTCATCGACGCCTTTCAGCTTTCTACGTGTTTCCCGGTCGGGTCTGAATTTCGTCGCACATATTTGGGCACGTCGGACACCAACACCGACGAAAGGGTCCAGGCACGCTCTCGACACGGTCCACAGAAATGTACTATAGTAAATCAATGTTTAATTGATGTTGCATAAACATGTTTAACGGTCCCTGGCTTTTTGGGACAGCTCTGAGGTTTGTACGCCCAAATGTACGTCGAAGGTCACAATCAAGGTCAATGCACACGGTCAAAGTCGTAATTTTTAAAAGGATATTTTTTTCTCTTCAAAGAATAGGTACTACAAGCAATTTTTTTAAAGTTTTCTTTGATTAACATTTGATCTGCTTATTGTAAAGCAGTATAATGTATGAAGATAAACAACGTCGAACGATTCGCATTAGTTTTTCAGGGATCGCGAATATCTTATACGCGCTAAACAAGGTTCAGCATTTCGATGTGATGACGTAAGTGTTGAAAATGGACCATTAAAGTAAATGTTCCGCCAATTTGTCTGAGGCGCCACTTCGGCAAATATTGCAAAAAATCAAATTCTTTGTTATGTATCGCTATATTAGCAGCGACCTAAAGCATTTTTCTCGAATGACTCTCCCACGCCTATTTATATACAATCCAGTCTCTGACAAAGGTAATTGAGAATTGCGTTTCGATTTCAGGCAAGTATGTCTCACTTTCAATTGCTCCGTCTTCGGCGCCAGTCCGCCAAATATTGCAAAAAATTCAATTCTTTATTTATCGCTATATTAGCAATGATCTAAAAGATTTTTCTTTAATCACTCTTCCACGCCTATTTATACATAGTCTAGTCTCTGACAAATATAATTCAAAATCGCTTTTCTATTTTAGGCAACTATGTCTCACTTTCAATGCTCCATCTTCGGCGGCAGTTCGCCAAATATTGCAAAAATCTATCGCTATATTAGCAACGACCTAAAACATTTTTCTTTAATGACTCTTCCACGCCTATCTATATATATTTCAATTATTTGTTATCTATCGCTATATTAGCAACGATCTAAAGTATTTTTCCTCAATGACCCTTCCACGCCTATCTATATATATTTCAATTATTTGTTATCTATCGCTATATTAGCAACGACCTAAAGTATTTTTCTTCAATGACTTCCACGCCTATTTATATACAGTTTAGTCTCTGTGAAAGATAATTGAGAGTCGCGTTTCGATTTCAGGCAAGTACGCCTCGCTTTAAATTGCTCCGTCTTCGGCGCCAGTTCGCCAAATATTGCAAAAAAAAAAATGCAATCCTTTGTTATCTATCGCTATATTACAAACAATTCAATTCTATGTAATCTATCGCTATATTAGCAACGGCCTAAAACATTTTTCTTCAATGACTCTTCCACGCCTATTTCTATACAGTCCAGTCTCCGACAAAGATAATTGCGAATCGCGTTTCGATTTCAGGCAAGTATGTCTCACTTTCAATTGCTCCGTCAACGTGTAATAGTTACGTTCGCGCTGTTTGTCTAACGGTATATTCTGCCCGTGCGCGAACATTCGCTTACTGTTTACCGAAATCCTAAGTGAAAGTACAAATTCCCGTTCCCACTGTACAAGTTATACGCGCAACGCCAGCGGCCATTCGTGTTGATTTTAGTTACCGCTAAGCATCATTTTATGTCACGTCTCATTGGATTTTCGAGTCAGTTAAAAAAAGCCATGTGAATTCTCACTGCTGACGCAGAAGGAAAAATTTACAAACGAACGTCTAATTGCATGCATTTTTAGCTCATGTTTTAGCAGATGTACGGTGTACAGATTAGCCAGTATAGTGGAAATGTTCACTTTTATTCTTCTTTCACCTTTCAGCGATTATGACCTCTTACGTCCTTTACCGTAACTCACGTCCCAGTTCTTTCGGATTGTACCCCGCATTACAATGACAAGTAGATTAGAACGTCCAGACTGCGTAAAAGTGACATGATTCCGTGGAATGCCTCCAGCCACATGTGTCCGATTATATCATAGCACTGTTCATCTTGTTACAATCCGCGAATATAGACTTCTGCAACGTTCTTGCATCTCTTTCTCCGTACTATTCTTAAGGAGCTCCTTTAATGACTCTTTTACTGCATCCGCAATTAGAAATAGCATTTCGTCGCTACTTTCAACCACAATAAGCGGGACTGCCCGGCAAAACTTTCTCACTTTAAATCTTATCGATTCCGCCAACGCTAGTTGAAGAACGTTATATAAATTGCAGTTTACTTCATTACGTGCACCGCAATCAGGTTTACAGTCCGGCAAATACTTTAGGTTTGTTTGTCTAAAACGTAATTATACACTTTCCGAGGAAGTGCTGCTTGTATTCTAATTTGAAACAAGCGCTCATTTACATATTCTTGGCACAAGGTGCCCCCGGTCAGGTTCAATGTCATGGTATATCATACACTGACATTTTTCTCACGTTACACGACGTTATATAAGATTTCAATATTCTTTGAAACTTTTATTTCTTTCCCAGAAATTGAAGTTATATACCCGCGGCATTGGTAGTGTTTCATTAACTACAGCGAAGAACAGGTATAATTGAATGAGAAAAAATAGTTGGGACGTAACGCGAATGGGAGATAAAAGAAAATCACAATTTTCCTTTGATTATGAAAGGTCGAACGTGCATAAGGTGTGTCTTCTTCAAGTAACTACGGCAACGGTTGTTACGATATGCGCGATACTGCGTGAGAATTCTCAAGGAAGAACTTTCCCATACTGGCTTCGTCTTTTGTCATTTCATAAAGAATCGCGATTGCTGTAAACTTTAGCGTATTTTTGCCTGAAGTATATGAATGAATTACAAGCGAGTTAACAACAATAGATTTCTTATGTTTCAAAGTCTCGCGCCACTTATCATTGAAAATTAATTAATAGACATCATATCAAAAGATAAATAGTACTATGACATAGTTGTAAATGAGCTTTACTTTGATTAACAGGAAATGGCCACTTGGACACATTTTGCCGGCGAAGTAGCGTTCGTAAATCATAAACAAACCTCAGCGTGGTTTCTTCAGGAAATGAAACATCGGCATCTATCAAATGCAAATGCGTGACACGGAATTAGAAGAGGTCGAGTTATTGACCCGTGGTTTGTTAATGAAATGTTAAATCAACGCGAATATTCGAATCGATTAGCTATCCAACTATCTCTGCTATTAGAGAACGTCCTAATAAAATGTTGAAGAAAAAAATATGTGATATGAGAATGCTGACTGTTCAGCTGATGCAGACATCATAGATCATGTATTGAGCAAGATGTTGGCTATTGACCAGCGAAGCCGTTGAAATTTCGACACTTGATGTTTGTTTATGCGGCCACTTTAATAAGACATCCTTACAAGAAAGGATAGTCTTCATTCACGGTGGTCAGTGCGTACTATTAACTGAACGTGTTCCTTGAGAAATACGATTCCACCTACGACACGAAACGATATCCTTCGCGAACTTGAACTTGAATAATACAATTACCATGAAACGTTACTAACGTATCGGAATGCTATTTTCGAACCTACAGATGCCTACATATTTTTTTTTACAATTAAAACGACAAAAAACTGTTCGATGAATTTAAGTAAGAGCCTGTATTTGTTATTAACAATTGCTGTGGCCGAATCGTTCTTTAACAACGAATTTTCTGTTTCACTATGGAGTTGTGACTCGCCTCCTAAGGTGGATCCGATGAGATCACCGGATCTTTCGTCTCTCGATCTCTAACTACGGGGAACTCGAAAACAAAAGGCATACAGCGCAAATTTTTTCCCACGCGGTGCAAGCGCAACGCATTAATCTTTCGGCCAGGGAAATTTAACCAGCTTTTCAGGAAGTTTTCACCAGGAAAATCTGCGGACGCTCTCAATGCCTCGGCTCTTCAAATTTTGCAACGTGCCATCCATTGTTATCTATTCCGCACTGCGTTCATTTTTAGTTCATCACTTTTCTGTGAGTCGCAGCCTAGTTAGACTTTCTTGAATTTTCTCCTGAACGTGTGTATTCATCTCTCACACAATTTACCGGCGTACTATGTATATTTCAAGTTTCATATTTTCCCATCTAACGGCAAATGAACCTCAATTAGAAAAAGTATTAAACGTAAATGAAACGAACATTTCAAAGTTTAATTATAGCAAAACTTCTTCACTCTTCAGATGTGTTATACGTGAACAATTTTCTCTTGTAATTTTGATCTATCTCTGTCATGAAACACTATCTTTGACTGTACCGCAAATGATATTTTTGGATTGCCGTTGCAGTCCTTCCGATATTAAAATTCTGCCGGCTTGCAAACGACTAACCGTATGAGTGAGTACCGTGCAGACGGAACACGTTGTATAAGTGCTTGGTACACAATTCAGGTAGCAGACAGCTTGAGCATAAATCTTGAAACAAAAAAAACAACTTCTTTTCTGCAGGAATTGACGTCATGCGATTATTTTCACTTCAATCAAGGACAGAATAAAAGTATTAAAAACAAAGTGAAGACGTTGGAACAGAAGGATCCGGATGCTGCCTGTCTATTTGCGTACGATCATATCATGTTTCGATTAAAAACTGCGCATATCGATATCTTTGAGTTCACAGTGGATTGCAATTGAAGAAGTATAATTAATAAGTACTTGTAACTGTTCACATCAATTTCATCGAGCTTACCGAGTTGACCGCAATTGAAAAAGTACAATTTATAAGTACTTGTAAGCATTACTTCTATCTGTCGTTTATGATCCGACTGAACTTTACAATACAAATTAATTCATTCATTGAAGAAGTACAATTCATAAGTACTTGTAAGCACTACTTTCATCTGTCGTCTACGATCAGATTGAACTTTGCAATACGAAATAATTCATCAATTGAAGAAGTACGATTCATATGTAATTGTAAGCACTACTTTTATCTGTCGTCTACGATCAAATTGAACTTTGCAATACGAAATAATTCATTAATTGAAGAAATACGATTCATAAGTACTTGTTAGAACTACTTCTATCCGTCGTCTACGATCAGATTGAACTTTACAATACAGAATAATTCATTAACGTAACACTGAATCTTGATCTGAACTTGGTAATTATGCACGACATAATGATTGATAGATCTCGCGTACGATAACCGGAGCGATGAAAGTGTATAATTAACGCGACGCGTCGGATAGAACCCGACGATTAATGCCGAACACGTAAACGCGGCGAAGGGGTAATTTCCTCGTACAAACCTTCCGGATTGTACCGAACATTGCATCCCTTGGACGGCACAAAAAACCTTAACGTAATAACACGCTCGTACCGCAATTTCGCCACAATTGCAAAATCACTAAAACTTTTTCCTTAAACTCACTGCGTCTAAAAAGGCCCCGACCAGCGGTAAGTATACAAATATACCTCAATTCTCGGCAAACAATACGATCCTCTACGGTTAAAAGAAATCGCTGTGAAATCGTAATGTGCCTTAAACACGATTAATTCACTGTTACGTCACGCCGTAATTCGAGCAACAATCGTCCGCTTTCGATTTTAGCGTTAGAAAACTGAAATGCGGCGGGGCTGTAGGTAGAAAGGGGGGGTGAGCTGGGATCGGTGGGAAGGGAAGAGAATCGATCAAAGTGTCACAATCTCACATGTCACAGAGTCGTAGTAAGGGGGGGGGGGGGTGTTCGATCGGGGAAGGAAAATGAGGAAACGCTTCGCGCAGAAGTTCTGCAGAAGTGGCGCGCGTAATTGGCCCCCTCACACTTACGCCGGACAATGAACGATACGAAAAAAGTGGCAGTCCTGCGCTCCAGATTTCCTGGAGCCGTAACAGAAGCGTGAGATCACTTTCTGTTCGCGAAGGCGTTGCACTATATTTATCCGTCGCGCACGTTGTTTCCCGTCCGGCTCGTAAGGATACCCTCGCCTGGCATGGGCCAGTACCGATCGCTGTCTGGACTCTGGGTGAAAATTGAGACTCACCGGAGGCTGCCCGAATGAATGACCGTAGGATCCGTCCGGGGAGAGTTTTTAAAAAATGATGATACTGGTCGGCGTGAGAATTCGATTGCAACGCGATAGACAGTACCTCGGCATTCCTTACAGCTCGCCTTGGAGTGACTGGACGCCGCAAGGTGGTTTGCCTCTCTCCATTCCCGGACTTCTTTACATTCTACTCCAACCTCGATCATGGCTTTCACTTCGCGCGCGAGCGCGCTGTTAGGAAGACAACTAGAAACCGTCCAACACTGGCAGCCTCTCTCGCGCGCGCGCGCGAGCGCGAACCTACGCACACAGACGTGAGATTGTTATTGAGTACGTATCATAACATTTTATGCGGCGAGAGATTAAGCGCGTGACACAGAAAACTTTCGTGTGCGGCTGTGGTTGAGGAAAAAAATTGGGCTCCTCCGTGGCACGGTATAGTACGTGACCGAGACTGATGAATGAGAGGAGTGGAAGTTAAAAGTGAGATCGAATCGGATCGCGCGAGATCGGTCACTCGCGCGCGTTACTGGTAAAATGGTAAATACTGATCGGGGGTAAAAAAGTATCCTGACGATAGGGTTCTTAATATGTCCCTTACTGCCTGTTGTAAAACGTTTGATTGTCAGATGAATCAGAATTTGACTATTACTTTTACTTAGGATCAACTGCCGAATTCGCAAAGTTTCATTCCCTGGTGGTAAATCAGTAAATTGACATTAGGTATTTTGGTCCCGTGGTCTTTGTAGAGGCGACCTGAAATAGAAATAAATGTGTCTGTAATCGGGGGACGAAAATTGTGTAACGCGATGTACGCAATGAATTAAAAATATTAACACGTTTCAAATTTGCCGCTTCTCTTTTATTCATAGTGGAGCCTATGCAATAAGATTTACGTTTACTCAACTGTAGTGGCGTATAAACATTGCAACGCCGGTTTTGACATCGAAGGAAGCGGCCAAGTTTCGCCATGCAAAACCATATGAACTTGAGTAAATGAGTTCAGGATAATTGCGTCTGACGGCGAGAAGCACCTTGCTCATCTTCTTACCATATATACAACGATCACCTTAAACAGCGATAGTCACGTTTTATTACGAAATCGCAATTACATTGTACGCGTTGAAATTAATTTCATTTCTTCAAAGATAATGATCTTTCACAGATTTCTAAGACTTTTACGTAATGCAAAAAGCAGGCAGTGTTTTATTAGCGCTAAATACTTCCTATTTGTAACAATACATTGTATTGTAATAAATAGTATTATTAATGTTGAAAAAGCGGCGGGCAAAAAGAGAGAATGATCTCTGAAGATGTAGACGAAAGTGGAAGAACGAAGAAATGGTGGGGATGCGGTAAGCAAAGAGAAACAGAGGAACAGAGAAAGCTGCAGAGAAACACGGAAAGTTAACCGACATTCGCAAAATATGGTCTTCATAAGCCTACTGGTGATCTGATTTCGTATTCTGAAAGAATCGTATTGCGGATAATTTAAGCTAATGAAAATGTATCAGAGAACAAAACTGCACACGACGCACCTCACGAATGACTATTCAATAGAAAGTAAAAATGTAAAATGTTAATTAGTTCTTACATTCAACATTGAACTACCACTACAGTTCCTTTTACTAAATTATTAATATGCGCCTTATGTAACTTACCGTGTTATACAATAACTAAGGCGTTTACTTGGTAGCATCGTGTGTCTTTATCCTATGATAATAGGTTTATTAATTAAATAAAGGCAATTGTAAGAAGAACTTCACGTACGTGGGGGATGAAACGATTTGAAGGGGTTAGGTCCTAAGGCGATCGTTTCGTTCGCTAACCAGATTTCCGTTTTACACGTTGGCATCCGGTTTTGCAGGATAAGGCTGTTTAGAGATCGCGTACTGTGAATGGCTGTAAGACAAAAAACAAATGTTCACTCGTGTATCAGCTTTCCATTTACAAATCGTGAACATCGAAGAAACAATGAAAGTTGCAAGTAATGAACAAGGAAAAGTATATATAAAATGAACATCACACTATAAAGAAGAAATACTATCCATTCCTCTCTTACTGTAACGTTTTATACAGCAGTTTTACCCTAGAGTAATTTGAATAAACTGTTACCTAAAAATTGACAAAAAGTTCTAGCAAAAACACAGAAAAATTTCCCTATTGTGTAACAAACCGTTACTAACTTCCGTTTTGTTAGTCTGATCATCAGCCGATAAAAGGGTTGTTACGTAAAATCGGGATGTTTAAAAATTCGACCAATTAACTGCTATTACATTTATATTATTTTTGCAGGAGCAGTGCAGCATTTTTCCATGAACAACAGAATATACGCTTACATTAAAATGCTAAACCATGTCATTAACAGACTTTTATATAACTATATGTAATTACATAACTTGATAGTTTTTGGCGGCAGTAAGTAAAATTACATTCAAACGCTGTCGTCGCTCTTACTGTACGAAGACGCTAACTGCGTAACCTTAATTAAAATCAAGTTCAGTTTTCCACTCAACTCAAAGTATCGAACGAAAGCATATCGCATAATCAATATTTTTACTGGGCCCCATTCCCGTTGAGCTAGCTTCTATCGTAAGTTCGTCGTCCGATAAGGAAGGACTTCATGCCCTAACGTTTGTATCGAAGGAACATATATGCAGTACATACATGCATAAGTGAAACTCGTATACCCACTGCAACAATGCGAATATAAGATTCGTTCGAATATGAATGGAATGTAAATAACACGGAGCATGACACGGGACAGGTAAAAGAAATTGTAATCTCATTGTTAAATCAAACAATGGATGAATATTTTATGACAAAGATGTGCGCAAAGTCTGCATTAAATGGTCGTCTGCATGTGGCAGTGACCGTAGTACACACCAGCATTATTGGCTGTACTGTTGACTATTTGTTTCACGCAGTTTTCGGTCGGCGGTGCCGAAAGTAACCATTTAGTCTCGGTCTTTTATAGTATAAGAAGATTTTGTAGTATAAATGACCATGTAAAATGTCGATAACAGAGTGATAAGATACTAATGTTGTTCTTTCGGGGTTACGTACTTTGTAACGTGGTGTGTAATCGAACTACTATACAAATGTGATAAATCGTATGTAAGAGACAGTATTGGTTACGCCGAAAATTTTTTCTTTCGTGCAAATTGTTACTTTAATTGTAATCGTGCATAAACTTTCAGATACTAGCAAACAGTGCGCTTTGATTGTTCTCGCGCTTACGAAAAAGTAGTGCATTAACATTGTGTCATTGCAGAAGATGAAAACATGACAGATATACTTAGACCATTTGTTTATTGGGCCCAAACAAAAAATCAAATAACATTGAAAGTAGATTTAATTGATGCGAAGGTACATACATTACAAGCATAGATTAATAATTTGATTGGTGCGTTTTCTTTAATGAATGACAATAAATGTTACTTTTGCAGGATTTATCTGTGAATGTTGATGAAAAAAAATTATCGGTGACTGCCCATGGTATAGGCGCAGGAGGACCAAATAATTATGGGTTTTACATGGACCTTTACTTATCAATTGTCCCTGAGGTAATGAGTCGTCTTTAGTTCGCATATTAAGCTATTGCTTTTTTGGTTTTATATATTAAAATTTATGTTTCAGGAAACCGATTACAAGTTGAATGACCGTCAGGTAGACTTCACGTTAAAGAAAAAGTCTGCAAGTTGGTGGCCAAGATTAATAAGTCAGCCACAAAAACCACCATGGCTTAGGATTCATTATGATAAATGGAATAGTGAGGATGCAGAAGATAGTGAAAATGAGGCCCGGGATATCTGTAATGATTATCCTCATATATATGATAAACTACACAAAGAAGAACTGGGATATAGAAAAGGTAAATTGTATAACTTGTGAAAATTACAGGATATTTGAAATGCCGCAAATAATCATTTGTGTTTAACACATATTCCATATCTAAATTTGTTTCAGAAGACTTTAAAACCGTTTATTTGATAATCTACAATTTGTGTCAACTGATTGGTTTTATGTATATCCTATCTGTCATGACAATACGATATATGCGAGATGGATCAGGTACATATCAGAACCATGACATAAAATAGTATTATAATATACATATACTGCACCTAACTGTTATTCAATACAAATTAAATACTTATATTTTCAGCTTCAATAGAAGAGACATATGCAGAACTGGGAAATCCAATGAAATTCATCCAGCTTCTACAATTTTTGGAAGTAATGCATCCTATGTTTGGCTACACAAAAGGCAATACATTAGTATCACTTATGCAAGTAGGGGGCAGAGCATTTATTTTGTTTTGTATGGTAGATGCTGAACCACGTATGCAAACTAAACCTGTTATATTTTATCTCTTCCTTGTGTGGAGTATAGTAGAAGTCGTGAGATATCCATATTATATTGTACAACTGTTGAACATAGAAATGCCCTTCTTAACATGGCTAAGATACACAATATGGATGCCACTTTATCCGCTAGGTTTTGTATGCGAGGGTGTCATTATACTTAGAAATATTCCCTACTTTGAGGAAACACAGAAATTTTCTGTTTCATTACCAAACTCTTTAAATTTCTCTCTTTATTTTCCAACGTTCATGAGAATTTATTTGCTTGCTTTATGTATACCTGGTATATATACTGTCATGTCACACATGAATCACATTCGATCAAAAAAACTTTCTAAATGCGTCCCAAAGAAAAAAATATCTTAAGTTTTGAAATAGTGCATTTATGTTCGTATTTGCTGTAGAAACATGGTAACTGGAATAGTGTGCAACAGTAGTGAATAATATTTTATTGCAGCTGTTATACCACTTCCTATACAAGTCATTTGTTAAATCTTAAATTATAATAAGTATAAAACCGTGCAAGTACGTCATTAATTGATAAACGTACAGATTTAATAACTCAATAATTTGAACACAAAAAATCATTCAAATAATATATTGCCATAAAATGCAAAAAGAAGATAGTTCTTTCAATATATGTGATCCAATTGTACACATTATTTACTTTTAAATTGTTATACGTCATGTGATATATTTGTTAATTGTAAACAATAAGTTATTTCTTCATTTAAAAAATAGTGGGCATTGCAATATTTAGTACGATATTTAAACTGTAAATCGTCTATGTCTAATGTAATCTTACTGATATGTTATTGTAAAATTATCTTCAGTATACTTACCATTAGATAGCAGGCACTTGCATAGAATATTATAATCTTTTCTCGGATATAATATGCACCCACACGTATACAAGTTAAGTAATATAATTTTGTGATCGTAAACTACTCTACGGCTTGTATAATAAAATCTATCAAACGTAAAAGGCGTGGCTGCAATGAAAACATACGCTACAATAATGAGAAAATTTTGCTTTCTTTATTTCTGTTCGTATATAAACGTTACATCAAATTTTTGTAGTATTTAAACTTGATTCCAAATGGTACCAAAAATATCAATTAGAATAAAAGCAGAGGTATAATACCACATTGGTCAAAGGAGAAGAATAATTAAGTATTGTGCAATAAACTGTTATAACATATTCTATCACACTTTCTTATATATCTGCTTGTGCTATTAGTGACTCTATAATTTTCGTCTTTCTCTTTGGCGTGATATCAGAATCAAATATATACAGAGCAAAATCATTAACGCTGAAAGATGCGTCAATAATAAAAAGTCAGTGTAAAGGAAATCAGTAAAAATTAATTCTATTTTCATCATCTCTTATATACCTCACATTATATGAATAAATATAAACATTTTATACATCACAAACTTCTGACACTCCTGGAAGAACTGTACTTAAGTGTACAATATCTGAGTAGATTTGAAGCTTGACATAATGACAAAACAATGTTCTTCTATTATCATTACATGTTTAACGACATACTACTGCCCATTATCTGACACTGCTAGTGAGTAACAATTACATTTTTGGATAAGCTTCTTTCATCTACAAAAGGCACATACATTATTAGTTCAAAATATAAACTCACTCTGCATATTTTTGCTACGTACAACGTTTAGGTTGAAACACCATCGACATTTTTGTATAACATTCTGATTCATTTCCTCCATGGAACTAAATCCTGTAGCTTGTACTTTCTTATTTTTGCATGTGCAGACATTTGTATACATGTTTCAAATCTCATATTTTACACGGAGTGTCATAAAGGCTCAAAATCTTATTTGTTTACAGAAATTCACGTAAATTAATTCGTCATATTAAAAAAAAAGTGCACAAATCATAATTATTGCATGTCTAAAGGAACAAAACTATTTCCACAAAAATAGTAATACTGTGCAACCCCCGAATAAATATGCATAATCATTATATATTTAAAATAGAACCGTGACTAGGACAACCCTTTTTTTGACTTTTCGCAGGACAATCGGTATTACTTTCACTAGAAGCATTAAGGTTTAATTGTGCCATCGAAGACGTGGTAGCCTCTTCATCCGATTCAATCGGACTTATTCTGATAGCTTGATACCATTGATTAGTTAAGTCTATCATCTGTGATTTGCAGTCTTTCAGTTCCTCCTGCGTGAATCTTCTAGTAAAGAAAGGGATAAAAAACTTTAGGTCCCATCGCGCGAATCCTCGAATGCGGGATTGCAAAAATGAAACCTCCAGCTCTTCTTCAGTTAGCTCCGATAGGTGTTCAGAATCTATCGTTTGACCCTAAAAAACATTTTACGTTAATAACGAACGTACACGTGTTATCTTTTACGTTATCACGAATGTGCTTTATCTGTTCACTCATACCCATTCCCTCGTTTTGCTTAAGGAAATTTCCTTATCCTTCTTTTTCCTCCTGCTGCTCTTCTGCTTCTTTTCAGCTCTTAAAAACTTTAGTAAGGGCATGGTAGAGCCACCAAATATCAATGTTGTAAATAATACAATAATCAGGGTAGTTGTAATAATAACATGGCGCGTTTCGTCACTAAAGTCTAAATGAAGTGACAGTGCGTACGATATCGCACCACGAAGTCCACTAAACCACATTATAAACATCATTTTTTTTGTAATTTGATGTTCCCGAAACCGATTGACTAGAAGGGCTAAAGGAAAAATGTTTGCTGCTCTCCCAATAAGGCACAAGATGATGGACCATATAACTAAAGCAGGCTCCACCTATTCAGACAAACGAACATTTAACATGTTTTCAATAATTACATTAGTCGACTATAATATATATGTTTATTTTTCTATAACTTGATTCTGTACATACCCTGTGCCTAAAACTGAAAAGTGCTAACCCCAAGTATGCAAACACGCACGTCTCTGCAATAAATGCTAATGTTCTCATTGTTTGTTGCATCGTTATTTGCGTGACGGTCGATAAATTAAAATGTGTGTAATGTGACATCACTATACCATTGAATAAAATTGCCATAATGCCTAAAATTAAAATAAAATGATGCAATTATAATAGTGCAAAACACTTCCATGTGGCTTGAAGCATCAATTAAGATGTATAGACATCAGTATTTCAAAAAGATAAATAACTTTAGGATAAACATTTCTTACCTGACAACTGTATGCCTTCTGCTAAGACATAAGGTGCATATGTAAATACTAGCATAATACCAAATTCTAAGGATGGATTTTTCCTAAGGTCCACGTGTTTTAGCAATAATGCACTAATCAGTGCAAAAACAACACCAATCCCAGCAGAAGCAAAAAACATTAAGCAAAAGCGATTTATTCCAAGAATAATTGCTTCGCTGGTGGTTGATGCATTATTGGATTCTAAGACAGAAGTTGTCAGTACAATGGATATTGCATCATTAAGGATGGACTCTCCAAATACCAACATATTTAATATTGGATCAACGTCTAAGGCATGGAAAATTGCTACAGTAGCAACAGGGTCCACAGCAGAAATTAATGATCCAAATGCAAAACTTTCCACAAAACTGAGCTTGTATGCTACTTGCGCCAAACCCAAAAGGTAAATACCAGCACCGATCACAAACGCAGAGATAGTTGTGCCAAAAATGGCGAAAACCATAATGCTACCAATATTTTGAAAGAAATTTCCTTTGTGCAGATTATAACCAGATTCAAAGATAATTGGAGGCAACAGCACGAGGAAAAATGCAGTTGGAGAAAATGCTTCCTCCTTTCTCCAATTTGCTATGTTTTGATGTGACATGAGATTTATTATCATTCCGATTGCACCTCCTAAGAAAACAATCACAACCGATTCTGGCAAATATTGGAAATTTGTTTGTAGCATCAAGTGAATCAATAAAATGCCTAATGCCAAAACACAAAGTACGAAGAAAATAGACATTGAACTATTATGTTCTTCTTCGGCTGAACCTTTATCTGGTAAAACTGGTTCAGCTGGAGTAACAGTTGTTGTGCTGACATTTGTGATGTTGACAACATCTGGATTTTGGGAGGACATCAAAAAATCTGGTATTGAGTTCTCATTCTTATCGGTAGCAGGATTGGTCAATTTTTGTGAAGTTTTGTCAATAGACTGATTGTTTCCATCAGGATCAAGTTTTGCTACAGTTACATTTGCCAAACTACCAGCTGTTCTATTAAGTGTTTTAATCTCATCTTTGACCTGCTGTGATACGTTTTTTGCAGTACTTTCCAAATTATTTTCCGTTGCCAATGCATTGCTTTTCAGGTTAAGAATGTTTTGGCCAAGTGTTTCACTTAACAATGTGGGAAATAATATTAACAAAATGACGCCGCACCGCGTCATTCCCAATTTGTTCTGTCTTGTTGTTAAATACATTTTTGCTTGCTTTTCACATTATTACCAATAACGTTGAATTTTGGCGTACTTAATTGTACGTACAATGCACTACTGTCAAATACTAAGTCTCACGTGATAGCATGACATTGCTGACAGTCGTCACAAAATAATATTACATCAGCGAGCACAAACCAGGTGTGGCGATAGACGGATTATCATATAAAATTCCATAAGTTACCAGAAACTAAGGGCAAGACAGATTTATCGTTCAAAGTACTTTCGCGTCTCACTATTTTGGGGAATTTGTGTCTTATGGTAAAGGTAAGGGTAAAGGTAAAGAATCGCGGCCTCCTCACCGATTTGCATGAAACGTCGTATAATGGTACATTTTTGCATAAAAATAAGATCTGTAAAAACAAAAAAGCGCGCTCTCGCTTAATTAAAAAGTTATTAAGTGTTAAAGTTTATTAGAAAATCTGCCTTACCGGCAGCAAGAATGCTATCCCAGCGCATGCGCACTTATGTCTGCGCATGCGCACGAACAAGTTTGCAGGTAGAGTGCACGTATTTGAAACGAAATGATATTGAATTGGCGAAGGCTAGGTGTGGGCAAGGCTTCCCTTCCATAATATTTAAGGGTTTTCAATCAAACAATGGTTTGAGAGTTGGTTTAGGTCTAGATTTCTTTCAGCCAAATCTTACTTTTTGTATTATTTAAGGGCTGGGTGTAGGCTAGGCTTCCCTTTTGTAGTGCTTTTGTCGATAGAAATGATGTTGCTGCACTTTTGCTATTAAAATAAAACCCGAACCAACTCTCAAACCATTATTTGATTGAAAACCCTTAAATATTATGTAAGGGAAGCCTTGCCCGCACCTAGCCGTAGAAATAAAATGAAAAGTGAGATTTGGCTGAAAGAAATATAGACCTAAACCAACTCTCAACCCATTTTTTTATTGAAAACCCTTAAATATTATGTAAGGGAAGCCTTGCCCGCACCTAGCCGTAGAAATAAAATGAAAAGTGAGATTTGGCTGAAAGAAATATAGACCTAAACCAACTCTCAACCCATTTTTTGATTGAAAACCCTTAAATATTATGTAAGGGAAGCCTTGCCCGCACCTAGCCGTAGAAATAAAATGAAAAGTGAGATTTGGCTGAAAGAAATATAGACCTAAACCAACTCTCAATCCATTTTTTGATTGAAAACCCTTAAATATTATGAAAGGGAAGCCTTGCCCACACCTAGCCTTCGCCAATTCAATATTTTTTCATTTCAAATACGCGCACTCTACCTGCAAACTTGTCCGTGCGCATGCGCAGACATCAGTGCGCATGCGCAGATAGCGTTCGCGGTGCCGGTAAGGCAGGTTTTACAATAAACTTTGACGCTTAATAACTTTTTAATTAGACGGGAGCGCGCTTTTTGGCTTTTACAGATCTTATTTTTATGCAAAAATTGATGTTCCTGCAAAGTTTCATGCAAATCGGTGAGGAGGCCGCGATTCTTTACCTTTACCCCGAGTTTTGTAAGCGAGTATCAAGCGGTAAGGGTGAGCTAGTGATGCGTTTTTAACATAGCCCGGCACTGAGTAAAGTTCATCGCCAGTAGAAAAAGTCAAGATTATAACCGGCAAATACTACCGTAAATAGATTTTCTTTTGATTTCAAGACTTCCTTTTTGTCACATTTTCAGTACAATCTTGTAGGTTTAATAATGGTAATAAGATTTTATTATACCAGAATACTGTGACTGCGGATATTGAATAAAAGATTTCGCAAATCCTTGATTTTGCGATAACAAATTAAAAGATACGAATCTACTGTTTTAACGATCGATTTATTGGTGATTTATAAATTCTGACAACGAAGAGTATTTACATGCCTATTGTTACAACATTTTATACTCTTCTGTACACTTTCAAACGTGTTAAATTTACCTTTGTGAAGCCGGAGAACGATCGTTTTCCGTTTAACTTCGCAGAACCATGCGTTTTTTATTGATATCAGCGTTTATAACAGGTTGTCATTGTCACACAAAATATCGCAGGGTTACCGATGATCATATATCCGCAGACGTTCCAGTGTATGTGTGTGTGTTTGTGTTCATACTGTATACACAGAGCAAAAAAACATGAAATGAGGTCACTCGTAAAGTATTTTCGAAAAACCTGCGGGTTACAGAAAAATACAACTTATATTATCGTTACTATTTTTTTGTACAGCGTAACGTCTTGCACCGTGTATATATATTACACAATTACTTTTCTTTGTAAATCCTTAACTCCTATAAATCTGTAAAAGTGTTATATTATCTTAAAATAAACAACTGCTTTTGATGCATATAATATGTACAGCGCATATCTATCAAATAAATAAATTTGCTTAACATAAATTCTTTAGCGCATAATGAGCGTGAAAGGAATATTTCTGCAGAAATATATTGATTCGCATTCTCTATCATTGTTTTACTTGTTTGGACCCCGTTTTTTACAAGCTCAATCTTAAAGCTTCCCGTTACGAAAAATTAAAAACATCGGTAACAATTAACTATTGTACTTTAATTTCGATTATTGTGCTCATGTTCAAATAAAATCGGTGTGAAACTACTACAACATTATTAACAGCTCATTACACATACTAAGTAAAACAATATTCAAGGTTGATTTCATTCGAAAGCAAATAAATTATAAGCTAACTCCAGTTACACATTATGTGTATTGTATATTTAAGGATCTTCTAGTTTGAAGGATTTTACTATTAAATTCTAAGCCAAGAATCACAACTTTACAATTTGAGCTCTTACACCCCTGCAGATTGTTAAGTTAAGTACATTGTATCAATCATTGATCGTAAGAAAGTTTTTCCACGATAAGTTCATACCGACGAAAGTCACATGAGGGAGTAACATATGCAAGCGAAGAAATTCATCAACAAATTATAACTTGTAACGTGTAATGAGTGTCTAACGTGTAAAGAGATCTCTGTAAGCACAAAAATATAGTGTCTGTACATATCTACAGTACCGGAAAGCATTAAAAGAAGATGTTCGATGGAAGCGCATTCCTTCTCGTGTCATGTGTCATTGAAGCTAGGATAAAAACATGCTTTCTATACAATGATTGGGAGAACCATGATACACAACGCTGCTGTCGGGAATATTACATTTATTCATGTCATAATGAATGCCAATAATTATATCGTTCTATAGTGATCTACTACACAGTGTGTTTCAGGTAAACATAAGTGTAAACCGTTTTAACAGGAAAGCAGTCCGAAACACGTCGTGGAGTGAAGGAAACGAAATGTATGGCTGTTAACGCTACTTCTCGAACGTGTATTATGTTATTGTGACGTCACGGGCCGCTGCCCAGGACGCAACTCTTCCTTTCCTCTCTTATCTTTCGGACAATACCGTGACAACGCATCGCATTTAACAGCAGTAACTGTTTAGTCTCCGACGATTCCGAGAACCCCGGACGAAGAAGCTGACCAATTAACGCCGAGGCCCAATCATGGGACCAATTAACGCCTTCACAACCACCCCCAAAAAAACTGTAGCGACACCGAGCCATCTTACCCTCGCTCGATCTGACTTCGCTTCGTTCTTAACGATTGTTCTATCGAGTACTTAGGTCACTGTGCCAATTTTGAGTCCAGAAGATGGAAACAAGATTCGTTTTTACCAGCGTTACTTTTCGTTGTATTGCACACCGTTTCTTAAGCTAGTTTGAAAATTCTTAACTCAGCCCTGTAATTTCAAACTTTACTCGCGAGTGTAAATCTGTGATTGTAAATCCGTGATCAAATATTCTTCACTCCTAGGCCGATCGACCGGGTAACTCTCTCGTACCAACAGCAAAATGGTGAGTATCTGATTATAGACATATCTAAATGTACTGGTAATGAAATTCTTGTCCTCTCCTTCGACTCTTTCCGTTTCGTTTGTCCTGCGATCTGACTGTGCGTGCCATTAAGCTTCGACCTATCTCTGCCTATCCTCTGGCCCATGTAAGGCCGCGGGTTCGGGGTTGACGAAAACAGACCCTCTTGCGTTCCCTGATCTAGGTCGGAATCGTACAATCGTTGCCCACGGCTCGTACACAAGCCGCAAATTGCGCTCCTAATTCGCGAATTCACTCAACATGCGATATAACATTATAAAGTGTCAGTTAAAGCTTCGTTATAGTTTCATCGTATCTCTCTTATGAATTGTACTTAACGAATACGGCATCCGTCAACAGACGCCAACAAATTATATATAAATCGTAGATCTAACTTGAAAACGTTTAACAGCCATAATGAAATTAACCGTGAAATTAATCAACTGTGAACCCTTTTGACACATAGAGCATACCTCTCGTTACATTTTTTCCTTTTCCATGTATATTAATGAAATATCTATCGCTATCCTTATGTATTATATTGTCTTTATTTGTCGTAAATTATGGTGTAATTCAACTACAGTCTATTAAAGTATTTTTTACAGTCGAAATAATAATGCGAATCCTTTTGTCGATGGGACAAAATTTGATATTGCGAGCTTTTTCTTTTCCCTTACTTTAAATGACGAGAATATTACAATTTAGACAAAAGACGATGACGTATCAATTTAAGGCTCATATACAACTAATATTCATTGTAACTTCTAGTGTCTGTAATTTTCTGTACCTCTGCACTTTAATAAAAATCAACTATTTCTTTTTGTCAGTATAATCAAAGTCTTCACGAGAAAACATACAGATAAAGTTGGAAAAAAATCATGTGTCTTGATCTGGCTTGAACGGATAAGTAAGAGTGTTCGAACTATTTTCACAAAACTAGAGTTTGGCTATCATTTTATAAAAAACTTAATGATAATTGTACTCGTAGATAATCTAAGGAATATTACAATAAACATATATGCATGTATATACATATATATGTATATATACATGGTGTTCCACCTAAAATAGGACACAAAACCATTGCGACTGAAGAAATATTTAGTAAGCCTCCCTAGGTGGGACATCCTGTATAATAAACAAACATAATCTATATCTATAGGTGAATTTCATTGACAATCGATGTTTCAAAATTCGACAATGCGGATTGCGAAGAAGATGAATTCAATGAAACCTTACAAAAAAGAATTCAACTTACGGAATCTTCTAACAGTGTTTCGTTCGATTTGTAAAATACTAACGTAGCGTAAAGATAGAAACAAAGACTGGTGCGTGACTTCTGTTACGTCGTATCGACCTATTCGATATGACATTGCCTGCAGAAGAAGCATATTCAAAAGTAGGAACACCATCGACAAGGTACGGCATTGCGCGTAGGAATGCCCGGGCACAAAAAGTAAATACATTGCCTTAAACGATGTGAAAGAAACTATCTATTAATGAAAACAGCGTGGCGCCCCTGAGTCATATAGTCCAAACCTGAACCTTCTCCGCGACGATGCACCAGCTGGCATGATCGTAATATGACGATATAATATGAAGGTTCTCAACGTATTTCTTAATCAGTTGGTCCAGTTCGCCTTCTCTGAAGACGTGATAGTACTGATGATAAGTGATAGCACCGCCTCCCAAGTCCGATGGCAGAGATTCCTGAGAAGAAGATGACGCCGCGCTGACCAGCGTGTCGTTGCTGGCGGCTATTAAGCACTCAGCAGAACCCTTCGACTCTCTGGAAGGGATTTCCTCGGAAGCGGATCGCCTCTGCATGCTGAATCTTCGCCTCTGCTCGGCGATTCTCGAATAGACCGGCTTACCGCCGGTCGACTCCTTCTTGTTATTGTTGTTGTTGTTCGCGTTGCAACCGCTGTCGGCCTTGATAGGCAGAATGGAAACGGTACTGCAGTTACAACTCTTTCCAGGGTCGACGTCGCTGCTGTTGCTATAAGTGTTTTCGATGGAGTCGCCGATGTCGCTGGACTCTATCGAGTTCCCGCGCTGCGACAGAGACTTCGTTTCGCCGCCATTGTCGCTGTACTTGTCCGCTTTGGAGACCAGCACGAAGTCCAGGACATCGTCCTCCGTCACTGACTCCGAATCCAATAGGCATTCGCTGGATTCGTTGACGCTGATTCGAACTTTGTCGCGGCTAATCGAGGTGTCGTTGGACATTTTCGTTCTGTTTCTGTCCTTAGCGGTAAGGTCCTCGTCGAAACAAAAGTCTTGCTTACAATATTCGTCGATGTCGTTTATTAGGTTCTTCTCCAGCTCCCCCGTAAACTCTAAAAGGCGCTGATGACACTCGTCGCTCCATGTCGTTTCCATGAAGAAATCGTTGCTAGAAGAGTTCGTGGACTTTTGGGTTTCGGATATGCGGGTCACGTCGTCCTTCTCCTGCTTCCTTCCTTCGTCCTTGTCCTCCAGGGAATTTTGTGCAGACGGTAGCTTGGAGTGCGTTCTCGCGTGAATCGTGTCGGCTTTGATTTCGGAATGTGCATTGTCCTTGTCACTCGCTAATTCTAATGTATCTTCTTCCGGGATACTGTCCGACCTTGATAAAGACGTCTTCTGCGGAGATTGCGGATCATTGGGTTCTTTCGCAGACTTACTGGCCTCTGAAACCAAACATCTCTACATTAATATAATCAAAACACAGTGCCAAAAATAAAATCATCACAATGAAAGAATAAAAGAAATGTCAGCTGTAAGAAATTATAACACGGCCATGTGGAGCTTACCTTCCTTGATGATATATCTCTCATCCGAAATTACACTTATCACAGATCCTACGGACTCCGGTGAAGAGACACCGCTGGAATCACTGTCCAGATCGTCTGTCTCAGGGTTAAACAGTTCCAAGGACAATAACCTAGGTAGGACTCTGGTAACAGCCTCGATCTGTCCATTGGTGGCAGTCGACGCTCTTCTGACCAGCGGGAACGAAGGCTTGATCCTCGTGGCAAAGCCAGGCCTCTGATTCAATAGTTCTTTAATCTGATTCAATCTCGACATCCGACTCTCCTCCTCGCTGACCAATTCCGCTCTGTCCTGTTCCAATTTCTCCTCGATCGTCGGAGGACATATCAATGGGACATCGTCCTCCCCGCTGTTCGGGAAACTGTCCGTGTTGACAGGCTCGGGAATGGTCGGACACGACGGCTGCACCTTGTCAACTTTCTCCGGCTCACTTTCGGCAACGCTATCCGCACTCAGGCTGTCCTTGGACTTTTCTTTCGGCGGCTCGCTTTCTATGGGGGTCAGTGCCTTCGAGAAGAACGGCCTGGTCGGCACGGAATTGAACGAGCTGCGCAACGAGATTCCAGGCGGACTCGGCGGCGGAAGAGATTTACTCGTCGCTGGATACTGCTTCAGCAACGGTGTGATGGAAATTAGCTTCAACCGGAGACTAGGCAGGTCCGGGGAATGTTTGACGCGAGGGGATGGTGGCGCAGACGTAGTGTTCAGTTGACAGCCTGGTGACGTCGAGGTCGATATGCCAAAACTGTGCAGAAAGAAACAGAGATTAGGACAGTTGACACGTTCAGCGCGGCGTCGGTCTCTCGGACCGACAGTGAACTTCTCACTTGGACAGCGTCGGTTTCTGGGACCGATACTATCAAGGAAACAAAATAAATGTGTCATTTTAATTAAATTAATTAAAACATTCTAAACAAAAATATGGTTTGGATTTACATATATTAAAAAAGGCGACGACGTTCATGATTGAATTTCTCGCTGTCTTGCGTCCGAATAGTTTTGTTTAGGATGTTGTAATAAATTCCATTAAAATTACACATTTCTTTACGGGGTTGAAGGCTAACTTTTGACTGCGCGGATACTTCTTCCGCAGACTGACCTCTGGACTCCGTTAACCAGCGGTGGCTCTTGCTTTGGCACATATATGACTGATGCGAAGCTATCCTCGGAATCCACACTGGTATCACTCTGCAAACTACTGTCCTTCGATGAGTCGGAGCCATCCTCCTTCGACAGTCTTCTCTCTATTTGGTTGGATTCCTGCTTCGGTAACGAGGCAGGTTGCTTGTCCTTCGCTGCCTTGTCATTAGAGTCGTTCGTATTGACAGGTTCGCTGTCACTGGACTTCCACCCCTGAAGGATCCTCACGAAGCCGTTCTTTATCGACATCCCGGATACCCTCTCGATATTCGTCGTTGATTGTTTTAATCTAGTCGTCAGGTCGTTCTTCAACAGTTGCAGCTTCTTCGTAGCGTAGCCGGAATAAATAGAGTCCTTAAAATTCTCGAACGTTCGCCGTTTACATATTATGTCCTCGTTCAACGACGCCTGCTTCATTATGTTCCGACGAACGCGTTCCTTCTCCCTCAACCTGTCCGTCGACATTAGTTCCTCGTTCATCGAGTTCTGCTTCTGTACGTTACCGCGTCTTGTGCACCAGCTCGACTCGATCTGAGACAACGAATGCACCTGATTCTTAATCGTAACTTACGCATCGCTAGCGACAAACAGAAGAACCTACTTGAACGTCTGGAAGGTCGTTAACGATTTCTGGTATGGCAGTGTTTTTAACATTATCCCTAACGACATCGTCATCGAATTGTGAGTCCTGCGTTACTAATGGAGGCCTTAAGTCCGCCAGCGAAGAAGGCGCTTTCGACGTCTCGTCCAAACTCAGATCCGACGTCAAGGTCGACGACAGCCCCGGTATGCTCGACCTTGACCGCACGAAGTCCGGCCGCTGAATCTCCAGGATGTCGCCGAGACTTTTTGATTTCATGCTAAACGTGTCGGCTTGCTTACTGTTCAGCACGTTGCTGGTATCCTCCAGTCTGCGGAGCTCGATGGGCAATTCATCGACGTCGGCAGTGTCGTCGATGACGTCGTAATGACCGTGGCTTTTGCCACTTCCGTTCTGCCAACTGTCAAGGAACCAAGGTCGTACCGTCGAGCCGCGTCTTCCACCTGCCAGCTTCTGCAATGTCAATTATGGAAACTATAAACATAGATGCGGGTAACTGTCAGTAATATAAGCGTACTGTCACTTATATATCTGTCACTTCAGGCGAATCAAGTTAAGACAGATATCTTCTGTAGTCTATTGTGGATCTCACGGTCTAATTTTACCTGTAACGCTCGACGAAAGAAACTGTAACATGTTTCATTCGGACTGGAAGGGCTGCTAGTAGACGGCGATGGCGTGAAGATCGGATCGATCCAATAGCTTTCATTTTTGCACTTATATTGGCTGTTCCTGAACGGGACATACATATATAGATACATAAGAAACTTGAATGAACCGACGAATTGCTAGCCAATCGATGACAAGGAGAGCTTACCCTTTCGAAGTTGATATATATTTTTGATTCGTTTGGTCATGAGTCTTACTGCCAATGTTCGGCACTGACAAGCCATTTGAACTTCCGGTTGACGTGTTCACGCAATAAACCTTTGGCCACGGTATTAGGACGTCTTGCGATTCGAACTGGAAGCGACGAGATTGAAACAACTGTTGAAGAACGCTTGAAACGAAAGCGTTGTAAGGGTGGAGTGGGGTAAACCGATCCAGAAATTATAAAGTTTACTTTAAACTGATGTACTTTCTATCTATTCCACTAAAACCTAATAATCTTAGCCTTTTTATTTAGCGCATGGTCTATTCTTTAAGTTGGATTAATTTGGATTAAAAATATCTTCTGAAACTTATAATTTTCTTAATAAATTAAAAACAGTGCTGCTAGGGCGGATTCGCACCGGAACTAGAGCAAAACCGGCCAACCTGTTAAAAATGATTGAATTTTATATCCTTATTATGGGACAAAACCGGAATTATTATTAGCAATACGAATTTTGTCGAACGAGTTAAACGGGTGAATCACAAAATACATGGCGGCCACCTATGTTGAATGCTATTATATATTAAAACTAATATAAAGTAAAATGTAGAATACTATTAAAACCATTGAACGCTAACCAAAGGATGATTTTTGCTTTACAGTTGGTACAATAATATTCGAATAAACAAGGGCCTAGTGCGGACTCGCCCCGCGTACGGATTTACCCCACTGCAGCTTATCTTAACACGTTGAACGCCCAAAAGTCGTAGTTGGATGTAGCCTCTGTGGCTATGTTTCCCGGATGACAAATGAAATTCTTGTAAACTACCTACAAAAATCCTGGTTCAATTGAACGAAGGAGAGTGTCATATTTCCATTTGTTAATATTTCCAATCTGTCTATTTTGTATATGCGTGCTCGTCATTATTGTGATACAAACGGAAATTATTGTAAACTACCTACAAAATCCTGTTTCAATTGAACGAAGGAGAGTGTCATCCGGAAAACATAGCCACAGGGGCCGTCACCCAAGTACGGGTGACGTGGCGACGAACGTGTTAAAGAAACGACATACCTTCCTATGCCTCTGTTCCATAGCCCATACGGATATGACTAGTCTCCCACCTATTCGTAGGACCCTGGTGAGTTCCTTCAAAGCGTGAACTCGCCTCTCCGTCGTGGCAAAATGATGAACAACCGCAACAGATAGAACGGCATCGAAGCTCTCATCTCGGAAAGGTAATGCCAGATTGTCGCATATCAGCACCTGAAAATACCATCACGATTCGGTCGAACGGACGAATTGCATCGTGTAACGGCGGCCTTGTCGAAGATCGGACGGCCGATATTAAATAACACGCACAGCCGACGCGCGCCTATAGCCTCCATTATATTCCGATCCGAGCGGTCCTGGCGGACGCCATGTTCAATCGCGGCGACAGATATCATGTGCATTCAATTCTTCACGCCTAACTTGGAACCAGTTCGCGTAACGCCTGAACTCACCTCGTTTTCCTTCTGCCGTGCAATTCCTGTAAAGCGCTTGCATCTGTCCACCCCAACTTTGAAGATACTGTGATTAACGCTGAGATACTTCCCGTTTCCGCAACCTGCGGCAAAAAAAGGAAGGAAAGGAAGGTAGAAGGTTGAAGTCAACGTACGCTCTGATCGGAGTTCCGCGAATTCGTACCTATATCACAAACTAGGGCGCCCGGCTCCAATTCTTCAAGGAACTGATAGATTCTTGGCCAGTGTCGAGTTTGGGCGGTGTTCTCGGCACATTGTTCGTAAACCTCGTGAACGTAAGCTTGCTCCAAGGCCACAGATCGAGCTGCTTGCTCCCCGTCGCTGTCAGACATCCCTCCCAATCAGCTGCTCAGCCCTCATCCGCACGCACCGGATAGAGGAATCAGTAAAAGAAAAGAGGAGACAAATAGAAAAACGCGGTCATCGCCATTCGATACTTTTAAAATTATTTTGCAAGCGCAGTGCGCTAATTTCACCCCCGTTACATGTACGTAATCACCTGCATATCGTTACTGAGGTATTTAACTCAGTTTTTGAAATTGCAATTAAACGTTAAAAAAACTTGTAGTAACGCGGTATAATAATTTCGCGTAAAATCGTAATGAAGTTCATTAAACAGTCATTAAATGTATTTTGATACATTGTTATAACAAGCAAAGTTGGTTGGACCAAAACTTTTTTTTTTTCATTTTTTTTATACATGGACCTTGGTTACTCATTTTCATTCGTGAATAAAACTTGTTATATCCAGCCAGATGAGAAAACATATTCAAGACAGTTGCATCATGAGAGAAGGAAGAATACTCAACGGATTAATAATTGGACACACGGAGGTCACACATTCTTTACAAAACAAGCCTCTAGTAGAACTACTCGCGCTAACAATAGCTGACCGTGAGATACATTCCTTTGAATTGCGAGAACATCAGAGACATTGAAACCTTAATTCGGGAATTAACATCAGAAATTTAATTACTCGCTTAAGTCATCAATTGAACTATCAACTATTTTCCAAGAATATCAGTACACCTAAAGATACAGTGCTGAAATCATGAGAAATCTACGGTATCCTGCCGCATATGTACGTTTCACATTTTCAGACGTTATAAGCTATTGTAATAAAAAGCTCTGTAAGAATTGCATGCACCGAAGGATCAGCAACATTTACAAGTATACAGGATTGTCAACGAGCGGGTAGTGCGCAGAGTAGACTGTCGGTGACAATTACATACAGCAGAAATCTAGCCAATATACAATGTTCGTCGGTTGCGACGAAGTTCGAAGGATGCCAAACGTATAATGTCGATGCGAGTCTTATCGACAGCCGACGCCGCCTTCCGCGAGCATCCGAAGCGCAATTGTCGCAGTCAGATGTCGCACGGCGGTAGGCAGCCACAGTGAAACATGTCCTGCAGAATCTTCAGGATGACTTTCTCCGGCCTCTCCGGCCTCTCCTTCCCACCCCCGGCCACGCTGGCCAACTTATTTCTCGGCCGATAGTGCAAGAACGGTATGGCGTGCGCCCGACACCAGCGTACGAAGTCGCCGTTGTCCTCCGTCCGTATGAATGTCACTATCGCCCATAACGTGCATATGCCCCGCGACTTTCGATACGGCTCGAGGTACAATTGGCAAACGTCCAGGAACGCCATCAGGTTCAATACGCTCCGATGGTATGCCATTTGGGAATTCTCTCGCGGGTCATATATGTACGTGGGGACCGTCGAATTCGTGCGCGGGCGTAATTTATTACGACATTGCGCGATCCTGGCACGGGATATCGTCGATGCCCAATCCGGGGATGTCGCTGACAAACGTGGCTAGCGCTGCTGTTCGATATCGGTTGCCCGTCGTAATTCTTTTCGGGCGAGAGGTACGAGTTACGATAAGATTTGGCGCCACGATGCGGTAAGGATCCTTCGGCCCATTTCGAACGTCGGAGAATTATGTGCAGAATTTTGCGCGGAATGTCGATACACGTTCTTGACTCGCTCGCCGAGATATTCACCACGTGTTCACAGTACTAAATTTTTTAGCTGATAACGTTAGATCTTCCGTCACTCTCTTCTGTTTTTCCTTTTTTCATTTTTTGTTGTCATGTCTGTATCAACTGTATCCTATCTGTCGAAGGCGTTTTGCCGTTAAACGGATAAATAAATAAATAAATAGATTTTGGTAAGGACAGCGTCGATACGCTGAATGGTCTTAATCAACGGAAACTGTGCGATTCTTCTTGGACTATGTGGAGAACAGTGCGAGATCATTGTGAGACGATGTTAGGATGTGCATTTTAAATAAATTGAAGAAACTGCAGAAATTGAAAATTGTAGCTGTCAATACGAAGGTACCGATAAGAGTGCAACTACAATACGCCTTCAAGTACCGCTTGCATTGTGCACAATATATTATAGTAAAACTTCCGCTACGTTACATACAGATACAGAGACGATAAAGTCATACGGCCAGTTCTCGTGAGTGCATCAGTAACCGGTACTTCACTGAACACTGTCATTCAATTACGTCCTCCAACAGTTCGATTACTCAGCAATTCCATAACAACGTAATTATATCCTTCACATTTCCCACGAATTTACCATTTAAGTTCGCATCCCTGATCATAATCCCTCCAAGCTCTCCCCCCAAAGAAAAACATATCTCAACCACCACGAGAGCCTCGCCGATTCGTCATCGATCGTACGTCACAAAAACGTCGATCAGACCGAAAACCATTTCAGAACATCGTCGATCGCCGAATCCACGCTTCGAGTCGCCGTAAGCGTTAAGCGGCATATCAATCATGTCTCTCGAACTGGAGCATCCCGTCCCGACGTATCCGCGCACTCGACCGACATTCTATTCATTCCTCCCCCCCACCCCCAAAACTACCCTCCAAAAACAAAAGTCACCCCCCGCCGAAGCGCGAGTCGCATGGCATCCGTCGAGCGAACGGTCCGACGAATTTTTGCGGAACGTTCGAAATTTTTCTGGCAGCGCGCGGCACAATTTTTCACATTCGTTCGGCAAACGGGATGAAAAGAGGGGAACGAGGATTCTGTCCGACGTTCGCGGTAGCACGAAAATTCCTCTCATCGAGTCCGGTCGCGAGGGAAAATATCGGCCGGCTGCGAGGAGCATCACTGTTTCTCGTTAGTGCGACCCCTCCTCCTCCCCTCCCCCCCCACCGCCCACCCTTTCGTCCGCCACCCACTTCCCCTCCCATCCAGTCAACGCAAGCACAGGCGGTGGAAAGCGAACAAAGAGAGAGAGAGAGAGAGGGAGAGAGAACGATTGAAGGGGAGACCGATTCTGTGAAAAACTGAAACAGCGGAAGGGAGGGAGGGTTGAGCGTGTGTGGGAGGGTGGAGGGGGCGCAGTAATAGACGATCGTGTGTAAAGACGATTTTCAGCGGAAGGACGCGTGCGACGACGTAGGGGTGGGAAAGATAAATAAGGAGGAATGTAGGTTGGGACGAAAGGGCGCCGAGAATATTGGGACGGATTTGAAACGATGAAAGAGGCGGGAAACCGAGGGAGGGTTGCTTTGAGGGAGAGAGAGGGTGAGAGGGGGGGATGAAAAACGCATGAAGCTCTTTTTCTGGGTCTTCATTACGGGCGCGTGCGTCTCTCTTTCATTTTCCTGATTTACTATGCCTCTCTCTCTCTCTCTCTCTCTCTCTTTCTCTCTTTCTCTCTCTCTTTCGCTCTCGCTCTCGCTCTCGCTCTCTGGACGTCTTTACTCTCTACATCGTTCTCTCATTACTAATACGCGGCTGCGCACTGAATTTATTCGATATTTCCCTTTGCATAACTGGGTTAGCTTCGGTGCGCTAATTTAATTAAAGGGTATATCGTGCGAGCTACTTAATGTTAAACAGTGTCACTCGCCCGACTCCGATATCGGGCCGCAGCATTGAGACGTCGTGGCTCACAATCAGTAAGCCTTTTAGATTTGCATGAGCTCGCTACGATCGTCTATTGACAGTCTTGCAGGCTTCCGCCTCATGCGATCCAATTCGTTTAGAAATCGCAATGAATGAACAGACAAAGATCTGTCGATATTGCCGTTATTGCCTATATTTGTATTTATATGGACCGTTTATTTCGACAGTGGTGTACGCCCATTTTGAAAAAAAAATTAAATATAAATATACCATTTACACTACATTAATCATAATTTATATATTATTATGGTGTAAGTCCATTTTTGAAAAAAAATTAAATATCACATAAATATACCATTTACACCCCCCGTTAATCACAAATTATATATCTCTTTATTTCACTAAAAAAATTAAATGTCTCTTTTTTTTAAATAATATAATGTAACATTTACACCACGTTAATCATAAGTTATAAGATATCTCTTTTTTTTAAATATGGGCTTACGCCACTTTCAAAATAAACGGTCCATATCTTTACCAACCAGTAACTGTTTTTTCGTTTAAGTACCGGATTCATTGTCATTCTCGCGAGTATTTACCGTCTCACAATAATCTCCGCACACTCTCGACGCAGCCGTAATTGCACTGCGTCTCCCCCGTACCTGCACTTTCTTTACCATCATTCTGAACCGAGCGCCGTAATCGTGTCGCGAACCGATTACCGAACAAGTATTCCGCGAGTGACCGAACGCGGATTGTCGGCATCGCCGTCGCGACGCGTTCGCAATTAGGCGGCCCAGAAAACGGAATTATACGCTAATTGCCATATTTGCCCCGATATGCACGGTCACGTGCCCATCATTTCCCGACGCCGAGTCCCATCAGCGGCGAGGACGGATCGGGGGCCGAAAAATCAAAGTCGACGTTTGAACGTGAATCAGGTCGATTACGTGCTAAATTGCAAACTGCGCCGCTCGCGTCGAGCGATTAACGGAGTTCTGGGGGCCGGTTATTCCTTTAAGCTGAGGACGACATTGACAATTAAACATTTGCCGGGCCCCGATGCGATCCCATCAGCTTCAATCGGCTTCCACGATCTACCGTGTCAGCAGCGCGCAATCTTCGAAAGAATCTTCCGCCGACAATTCCGGAATCACGCATACCAATCGTAACCGTTCCTCTCTGCGTACAGCGAATGGCGTACCGACAATGGGGACGAATCGCATTATTCGTGTAAAGCGTCTCTATTAGCCGACGATCGTGGACGCGTTCGATGTCAAAACGTGTGCCGGGTTCCAAAAATAAAACGCTCGGGTAAATACTGCACTGGCGCATTGCCGGTATACGTTTAAATGAATCATAGAGAAAACACGGCGGCGTGTTAGGCCATTTGCGAGTGGTAGTCCCGACGTCCGAGGGAAACTACTGGCAATAATAATGTTGATAACGGCTATGACGTCGACGCGTGATGTGGTAATAGTGGGGGGGCGTGCGGGGGTGTGAGCATCTCAGTCGCGAGGGAGGTAGCCATGAATGAAGAAGATACCGTATCGATTTATTCGCGTCGCCCTACATATAAAGTCAAATGTCGCGGTGTGCTCGAAACAGTCCGAAAACGTACATACGTCATGATTTTTTTGACTTCTTCATTCGCTCGAATCGTAACAGTTTGAAAGAGCACGAAACTCTCTTCCGTAACAGTCGGTACTTCCAATACCTCACGGAATCTGAAATTATTTCTACATCGCGAATCTCAACCCTGTTTATTATTTAAATTAATTTGTTTAGCCCTGTGCATACGTCATAGCCACTATTGCGTAATATTGAATCGTCGAACGGTGAATCGTACAATGACGTCCGCAGCGTGTACCGAACAGGATATATATCTGATTTTGCGAGAAGTAAACCTGCTCGGCCCATAGAGATCGTTAATTTCACAATCAGACTGCGAAACTAATTCTTACATCGCGGCGCACCCATTCGTTCCGATCGTAAAGTTCAAGCTGTATTCAATACAGCGTTCTCTCGTCTTGGAATAAGCGAACTGCCGTAAACAGCGGAAGATCATCGAAAAGTTTCTCGTCGTATCTCGCCGTCTGTTAAGCTTCTTGCGCGTAATAAGAATTTGAAATGGCGAAAAATATTCTCGGCAAAGAGAGTAACGTTTCCTTATCTCTGACATTTGCAACTTTGTCCCGTACCGGTGGCTGCATAAATGATACATGAAATATCGGTTCGACGCCTTTTAATATGCGTGTCACGGTCCAAAGTTATCTGCTCGTAACCAAGCACCCGTTCTCATTCACTGGAGTATCCTACATACTCGCGGCTTACGTCAATGGCGCATCAGCGTAGGTAAACCTATATTCCGCCCGCGCACATAGACACAGATACACACACACACCTACAGACATATACGTATCACACTGCCGGGGCCGAAATTAGTATTCCAAGCTTTTCGGGCAAAAATAACTTTTTTTCTACAAGTAGGCGAAAAAGTCGAGACTGCAGGCAGAAGAGGTGGATATTCTTTTTTTTTTTTTTTTTTTTTTTTACCAATAACGGACATGTAACGACTGCAGACGACACTGCGGTCACTTACCCACGAAATTATCCGTTCACCGTGCTGTCCTGCGATTTGCTTTAGGTGCCGTAAAAATATGTTTCAGTGGCGCAGATAAGCGCAAACGGTTTTGTCGGTGATTTACTGCGGTAACGTTTACACTGCGAAATGAAGTTAATAGAATGCGCGCATTCCATCGGTTTATTGCGTCGTTTCCGTTCGAAAAGGCTGCGTACGAGAATCGGCTTGTTACTCGGTTATATCGCACGTGCGGTCTCAGTTTCAAAAGACTTGCCTCGGCAAACTGAAGGCGGATCAAAAATTTTGTTCGCATTTCGACTGTTAACGCAAATGACGAAGTATGATTCTAGCGTTCATAATTCAACGTTTGGTTAATTTTCTTTGTATTCTATGTACCTATGTGCAAAGGAATACGAATAATCGAACATTGTCATTTCTGAGCAAAAAATTGTGTACGTTTAACGGTGCACTTTATTTCAAAAAACCGTGCTTTTTTTGTGCTAACACAAAATGAAGCACTACGTATTTATATATGGCGCATTGCTACGATGTCAATCGTAAAATCCTCCTAATGTACTAGATGTGTATCAATATGAATTCGGCTGGATTAAACATGGCAAAAAACCACGAAATTTTTATGCTAAATATTGTCCATGACAACTTTGAACAAGCTAAAGAATGTTTATATCATAGAAATGCAAAACATTTTTGTACGCCACGTATGATATTGAGAAAAACGGAAATACGCACTTGTTCCTTTCCCGTTTCCTCTTTATGCATGCGTATCTTTGTAATATAGGCACCCGATTTAGATCAATGAACGCATTAGGTGCCATCATCCTCGGCTCAGTAGCGAATAATCGTTCGTACATTGTATCCACGTCATACAATTTCGAATTAATGCTCTCAAGAAAAAGAAAATTAAAAAACATCACTAAATAAAGAAACTTGCAAAGCCAATTGAAACCCAGTCACACTGTACGTATGTATTTGCAAAAAAAAACAAGACTTGCTAATAAAGAAAATTTGCAATGACAATTGCAGTCGCCGTTCATATTTTGCTGAATTATGCCTATTGGACAAAAATAGGAGCCATAAAAAACATCAAACAACTTAAACCTGAAAACCGATTACGGGAACAAATCACGTGCACCGTGGCTAAATGAAAAGTACAGAGTGTCAAAAAGGAAGTGCGATTTTACTGCATACGCTAATGAAAAGAATGACCTTCATTAATTTAATGTAGTCGACAATCCCTGTTTGCAACAAACTTTCCTGCGATTCAAAACCCAGTAATTGCTGTTAACGTCATATCACTACTGCGAAATGTAACCTTTCACGTACCAAATTTTTAACAGTTACGAACGATGTACTCGAAATCAGTGACATTTTATGCGATTTACGCTGATCCGCATAAAAAGCGCTCTCCTCGCCAAAAAATGACATTACACGCATGAATTCAAATCACAGACGTCAAATCTATAGGCTATACTTAGCGAAATTGAGTCAGGCATGACTGTTCCAACCCTTGCGCGACTACCCCTAAATTACTAACAAAGCTCGCACGTAACAATTGAACAAGCACTGCCGCAGGACAATTCTCTATATATACGTGCAAAGGGAAGGGTGAAAGGAAAAGGAAACAAGCGACGGACAGATGAATCTGTCAAAATATCTGTCCTTCGTCCCGTCTGACATCCTGCGCGATATGGGAACGAATCGGACCTCAGCACGGACTATTCGCAACCTTAAACGATTTCCCGCATAATTTTCCGCCTCTTTAACGGGTGCCGAATGAGGCGCGATGCCGTTCGCGACAGCGTTCTGCCCGATTAAATCCCGTCTGACTTACCTGGTTCATGACAGGGGCGGTATCTTCATGTTTGTCTATTGATTCGTATCTGCTCATCGAGAAGTAAGCCCCGCGGATGTCGACCACCGTGAAGTTGTACCAGTGTCATCCGATATCTCTGCAGTACGGTAATAATTATACTAACAAATAATTGGCCACCGACGCCGCCGTGGATTGGGAAATCCTGCACCAGCACGTACTCGCGCACCGTAACGGTTATTCCTTTTTTTTTTTTTTACCTTTGCTTATTCTCGCGCACGCTCCAATACATGCAACGGCGAGCGCGTAGGGTGTACTGCCGTGCGAAAAAAATCGTATTTACTCGATGCGGACCATTTTCCGCCTTGAAGCCTACGTTCCCCTCGCACGAATGACACGCCACGGGAAAAAGCGAATTCAATGGCCCGTCAATGATCGCCAGAAATGGTGTAAACCCCGCTCTGCTTACGTGAATGGTCAGCGGGAGTAACTGCGGGATCGAGGGTTGCAAATTCTAGCGATCGCGGACGAACCTGAACGGACAAATCCGAAGGAAAGCGTGTGTACGAGCGAGATGAAAGAACGTGTACGATTGAAGGAAGTCGTTAAGGGAACTTCCGCATGGTGGCTCTAGCGACTGGTGCATTATGAATCAACTCGAAGACGGGCTGATAGTCGCAGGGATAATCGAAGGGTGCGATATCGAGGGAATGACTCCTTTGTTTATTGAGCTCAAATATTGAATGTAACTATCTGCGCTGTGCACGTTTAATCCTGCGGTGGAAATGCGTATCTGGACAATTGCGAACGCGACGTACCCTGTAGTATGTGGGAGTTATTTGACAGATTGATTCAGTAGTTACAGACAGTAGAGAAAAATACCTGTACACTATATTCTTTCTGACCTTGTTTCTGTAATCTGATGACTAATCTATCCTGTATTTGGGATCCTTTTTTATGTAAAATACATGACAGTGATTCTGAAATCTTAATTACTGCTTACAATGCTCAAGTGCAAAACAAAATATATTTTTGACCCTTAACGCTGTTATTGCCTATGAATTGAACTGATTCATTCAATGACAAGCAGTTGACAGCGGTTGAACTGCTTCATTGAGCATCATCGTAGAGTTCAGAAGATAGTAAAATGAGGGTGTGAAAGGTTTCAAATATTGCTTATATGGAATGCACGCTAGGTATTTGTTGGTGATTTAAAACATGTGATAAGTTCATATTTGGTTGACTCAAGGTTGACAACGTAATTTATCCAGAATCTAATAAACCTAGTTTTACTTATTTTACAATAATCCAGTATTATTCATAATAATGTCAAAATAACTTATCATTCATAGCGATTGACAAGTAGTCAAAATGTTCCTTTTTGTAATAGCGTTATAATTAAACTACATACTACTGAAATATTTCTTTATACTTCCTAACAGTTGTATATTTGTTGTGTCTTTCATATATGGGTAGGAAATGTTTGCCAACTAATATTGTAGAATACAGGAATATCAGTGATGGCATGTCACGAATATATTGAATGTACCATAATAGCTCTTGGTTAAAGTATTTAAATATTGCAAAACTACCATTTGCAATAGTTACAGATCTTCATAGGACTTCCGACCTTGTCGGCAAAAAAAAAGTAAAACTCATAAAATTAAAAACAAATAAAAAACTGCAGTAGAAACGCGATAAATTATCTGTGAATAATGTTACATTTCTATATATTTCTAGTTTGTTCTTAATATCAAGAGCTCCAAATTTTTATTCACGTTCAGCACATTCCCGATATGAAAGACAAACTGCTAACAGTTTCAACGGCTACATGTAGCGGTGTGAAAAATCAGCGTCGCTGACTGTTGTTGGTAGGAGCCAATGTATGATAACTGCGCCAGAAAAGATGGCGCATTCTTCCCAAGATGTTATATATATTGCTGCGCCAGTAAAGCCAAGTAGTCAATTTCATCCGTAGCTGTGAATGCCTAAGTTTCTTCGTATAATAACGTAGCAGCCTAAACGTAAGCGGACGCATTCTATAGTACTCCGTTTTGTTTATTGCTCAGAATGTTTGTTTACTGTACTTGACAATCTTTCTTTTAAAATATACGTATATTTACAATTAATTATACGTACATTTATTATCAATTCCACTGACACATTATATTTATTCACTCTCTGTTTTCGATAAATAATATGCTACTGGTAATATTAACGATAAAAAAAATATGTTTTAATGTGACAGTGTTACAAACTATGTACTTTTGTTTATGTTCGTTACTTCTAATAACAGTAGCCATACGGTTGAATGTTTCAGTTAATATCGTTATAGTTCACATACATTTACAAAATATCCTTTAACATCCGGCAGAATGTAACTGATATATAACATAGATAAAGCTCACTAGTGCGAACAATAGGATCTATGATCTATTCTCTCTTACTATGTACACTAAAATTTTTAGTTCCTGTTTCCACGTAAACAGTTTTAAACGTAAGCACGTTCTAAACATTTGAAAAGCTTAAACCGTTATCCTTCGAATTCAGAAAATTACCGTCAGATGGTGTTTCATTCATATTCTGTACCAGCTCATCATTGGTACTTGCTGCATCAGTTTATGTTGCGATATGTATCTCTAATCTCTCTTTTTTAATAATACGCATCTGGATTATCAATCTGTAGTCCAACGATCAAGTATGTTTACATAACTGTCTTAAAAAATAATTAAATACTAAAAACATATTTCACCTTCAGGCAAATGTTACGACGACGCCGATAACATTCCGTTGCCCACCAATTGCCGCTCCGTTATAAATATTGCAAAAACATAATGCACATCTTAGAGTACTCGCATTTTCCTACCCGCCAGGTACTTATACTGTGTTCTTAATACAATCATTACTCGAATCGGCACTCGCAGCGTTTTAATTCAATTCGATTTGTTTCCCGACATTGCATAAATTGTACGGTGGTTCATTTCTGTTTGTTTTGTAGGAAGTACGCGCTGCCCAATTAAAATTTTCTTCCTAATGTATGTGTAAGTGTCATAATTACTTCCGCCAACGATTTTCTTTATGTTCTATTAAATGGTGAAAGTAGTTAATCCCATTAGCATTTTTTTCTATAGTGGTCACCGTACTGTATTATATATACATTCTGTAAATACGGAACGTAAAACTGCTCATTTTATGTTGCCTGTTCATCCGCAACGCTAATACCTGTGTAATTCTTTCCGAGTTGCTTATACATATATTTGTCGGATACCTTGAATCTGTTGACACAATGCCGCATAGCGTGCAATTCGTAGTACTTAGTCAACATTTTTTCCTCAAAATCAATTTGCCGTTTTTTCCTATCCGACAAATTAATCATAATTTTAGCATTCCACGCGCACACATAAAGACGTTCTCTCCCTCTCTCTCTCACACTATTTCTCCCTTCCTCTCTCCCTCCTTCTCTCTCCCTCTAGCCCTCTTTCTCTTTCTCTTTCTGCTCACTCACAAACACAAGCACACATTCACAAACTCTGACGTCCGCATATTATGTATCATATCCTCTCAACTTTCAAGTTTGTCGCATATAAATGTGCGGCCTTGAAGGTAAAGCAGAGTTTATATAGCCTCTACATTAAGTGTGTGCGGTCAATTGGTACGGGGTCATGTGTAGCTGAATATACGGAGTTGCGCAATGGGATCGATAAGAAATCGTTTGCTGCGCTTTATAGGTAGTTATGATGAATACCGTGAACGCCGCACCATCTATGTCGCGTAATAAGCGCGAAACCTAGTTAGCCCGATTTGAATCCGCTCGCGCATATTTTACAACTTTCAACCGTAAAAACGAAAGTACTGCGAAGACATGAAAGCTGAGCGATCGAAATTCGTGAAGAGATGTTCGGGGGCGCCAAAAGAGAAAGATAATTTTTATGATCAATTCCTATGACGGTTAGTGTGCCAAAAGATTCGTATAACATAGTTGCATAATTACATGCGTTACAAATATAATGCATAATCATTCCGCCCACAAAGATTTTCAAGGTAGAGACTTTCACAAAATGGTGAGAAAAAACTACGCTCACCTTAATTTAGCCGCGCCGATCTCGTTGTCATCCTGGGATCGAAGATTACGATTTATCTTATGCAATTGTGGGAAAATCAATTAAATCGAATAAATCACTTTACGCGTCATGTAGTGTTCGTGTCAAGTATTCCAATAATCGAAAAAAAAAAACTAGAATTCAGGAAGAGATTTAGAAAAGCATGGCTTTCTTTTCACGTTTGAGTATTGAAGAGAAACTTCGTAAGGTTTTGCGCTTTTTGTTTGAACTACGAAAATACGACACGCTTTTTCATATATTGTATCATGTTCTATTGTCGAATAAATTTTTCACGCTAGGGCTCTTCAACAATCATGGGAATTTCGTTTGAAGTGAAATAAAAAACGCGCGCGCGTCTGTTTGACAATGACAGAAGTGTTGTACGCTCTTGAGATGCCATAGGCATCGAAAGTAACATGAATCGACCGTTACATGAGAGTTCACTTTGCGTACAATTGAGGAACGACCGATGTGTGAATAAACGTGAGATCGCATAAATCCTTTACGGGATCACGAGTGTATCTGTAACGATATATGAGCGCAAAACAAAAGGCAGACATAATATCGAAACAAATATTACTATGTATCTATTGCACATTTTGCATAAGTTAAACAACAAAATTCATAATCTATTTGTCCTAAATATTAACTTTTGCTTCTTTATTGGCAATGACTTTTCACACATTGCATTGTACTAGAGAAATTCTGAAGTCGTTAATGATATGTGAATGTACGTGTTACACAGTTGTGTTGCAAACGATAGGTTTTTGTTCCCATCAAATCCACGCTGCATGCATGCATAGTGCATTGTCTGTTAACCCATTTGCATCAACGATCTGAATGTCTAGCGTACGTTATACATCCGTTGGTGATAAGTGAACATCTACGCGAGCGGATTTTTCCGCGTTTGGTGATACGTAACAGTTGACATATGCGGATTATTCCGCTTACGGATGCAAATGGGTTAAATAATATTGAGAAGGACAAATACTGTAATCAAAGGTGAATGATCGTATAGCGACAATCTTCGTGTGAGTTATCATGTACATATTTCACAAATACGATTAGATACAAACCTCATGAAAGTCATATCATAGTATACAGGTACATTTATAAACAATGTAGAAAGGCGTATATCGGGATTTATGAAAGAAGGATACGCAATTCTTTATCGCAACTAAAATAGAAGCATTTTTTTCCTTAGCTCTATATGTTTACACCGCGAAGTGATAACCAAACGAAAAAATATTCTACGCCAAGATTAACTCTCCCTTCGACGCTCTTTGTACATTCAAGTCCTTATACGTAATTCGTTCCGTGTCTCTCGTCTTGTACGTTTCCACATGTATGTAAATACGCGAAGGTGTGCGCAAAGGTGACGTCTAAATGCATGAAAGGAAACCACGTACATATACGCACGCACACGTTCACTCGCCGCAACACATGCACGCAATACAGGAGAGATAGGATCGTGAGCAAAAATGAAATGGGGCATTGGGTGAAAGTACTCTCAGTTAGTCTTATATCAGTTCAGTCTGCCAAGAGCGGTACAGGATGTTCACAGTGATTCGGTGCTACGCTTTGTGACGAGATTTCTTTTTCGCGTAAAACTACGGCCGACAAGAAATGATACTGGAGTGTCGCTTATCGTTTAACTGAATTTGACAGGATGCTCAGGTTATGGACATTGTGTACTGTTGTGGCATTTGCCAGTTTGACAACCGCTCTTGAAAATGGACTTGCGAGGACACCACCCATGGGATGGCTTGCCTGGGAAAGATTTAGGTGTAACACTGATTGTAAAAATGATCCGGACAACTGCATCAGGTAAATTTCGAAATTATTTTTAGTTTGACACTTCTTCTAGCACTCCCTTTCTAAGTGCTATTCACATCCATTTTGACTGACGTCTTGAAGTTATTTAGAATTTATGAAATTAGAAATAAATCAGTAGAATAAATCAGTATTCTTTTACATAAACAAATATTTCCATAAATATAATACTATACATGGTTTGACGCATCAGAGTGATTGTTCTTGGAATGCTCCCAGATAGAATGTGTTCTGTTTACATATTTAATTTATGATCTACATTCGAGTATTGCTGTTATGTTGTATGCTATGATATTTTGAACCTACAATAGAAAGGGTAAATTTTGTACACAATAAATTATTATTCAGTTACAGTAATTATGAGAAGCTCTTAGTTTACACAATGAGTACAAGATTAATGTTGGATTATATATGGTTCTATGGATGTACATAGCTAAATAAGAAATATCACAATACATGCAAATGTTGATAAAAAGTGCATTCAGTAATACTATTGAATGTACACTTATACACAATGAAAATAGCCAATTACTAAGTACTGATATTACAAATTCTAAATATAAGCTAACATAGAAATCTCAATATAATTTTTTATAATAATAAGTTAAATGTTATCTTCGTTATTTATAGTGACAAGCTATTTAGAACAATGGCAGATATAGTTGTAGCAGATGGATATGCAGCTGTTGGATATGAATACATCAATGTAGATGATTGCTGGTTGGAAAAAGACAGAGATGCTCATGGTCAGCTAGTAGCAGATAGGCAAAGGTTTCCTTATGGGATGAAAAATCTTGCAAATTATGTGAGTTGATTCAGTCAAAGATATTGCTTGAAATTATGTTTAGTTTGTTTGACAATTATGGTTTTTCTGTAATAACTAATTTCCCTCGCATAATCAATGAATGTCAAAATCAATGATTCAGAATGTATTGCAAATATTGTAATGTTTATTATTATTGTTAAATTATATGAATTGTGTTCAGATACACTCAAAAGGCCTCAAGTTTGGAATTTATGAAGATTATGGCAATTATACTTGTGCTGGATACCCAGGTGTACTGGGATATTTACAAAATGATGCATTGACATTTGCATCTTGGGATGTTGATTATGTAAAACTTGATGGTTGTTATGCACATCCTTCTGAGATGGACAGAGGTGAGTCTAAAACACAAAAAGAATTGTCCTACAAACTGATTCTTCATCTCTATTAATACACAATGACAGCTTTGTGATGACATTCATGTTTTTGATCCTTTTCTAATAATGCACGTTTTAATGCAAATCACTCATCAGGTAGTGGTGCATCATTTTTCTGTGATATACTTATAAATGTGTTTTAGCAACAAATATTAATTGTTATATTTAGGAATCCTTGATACTAAGATTTTTAAATTTCAGGTTACCCTGAATTCGGATTTCATTTAAATCAAACAGGACGGGCTATGATCTATTCCTGTAGTTGGCCAGTTTATCAAATATATGCTGGTATGCAGGTTAGTATCTCTTTAATTGTTTATTTAATATGCTTGTCATTAATAGAATATATACAGTATTACACAATAACTTTCCTTTTAATTTTAGCCTAACTTCACTGCCATTACAGAACATTGTAACTTATGGAGAAACTTTGATGATATCCAAGATTCTTGGACAAGTTTAGAAAGTATCATTGACTATTATGGAAATAATCAAGATGCCATTGTTCCTAATGCTGGCCCAGGCCACTGGAATGATCCAGATATGTTAATAATCGGGAATTTCGGTCTTAGCTATGAGCAAAGTAAAACCCAAATGGCAGTTTGGGCAATTTTGGCAGCACCATTGTTAATGTCAGTTGACCTGAGAACAATCAGACCTGAATACAAAGCAATTCTGCAAAACCGAAAAATCATTGCTGTTGATCAAGATCCGCTAGGTATTCAAGGAAGAAGAATATACAAAGTTTGTACAAATTGATTCGTTTACGCATAAGAATATGAACGCAATTATAAATGATGACTATTATTGAAAAAAATATTTCTTCCATTTTTAGCACAAAGGAATTGAAATTTGGGCAAGACCAATTACTCCAGTTTATCAAAACTATTATTCCTATGCTATTGCATTTTTGAACAGAAGATCTGATGGTACGCCATCGGATGTTTCGGTTACATTAAAGGAACTTGGTCTTCAGTATCCTGGTGGTTACAGAGTAGAGGTTTGTAATTGAAGCTAATATTCTTCTTTAGTATAGTCTAATGAGAGTAATGCATTAATTTCTATTAAATCCGTTCACTCCGATGTAATATACTTGTAATTTTTCGTAGGATCTTTATGAAGATGTGGATTATGATATTCTAACGCCAGATACTAAAATTAAAGTAAAGGTGAATCCCTCAGGTGTTGTCATTTTGCGTTGTGCATTACAATTAGATGACATTTTTCCATCCAGCCATTACTCACCATACACACCTTTAAATCAAGTATTCAAAGTTAGAAAAAATTCGTTTAATTAATATGTAGATATTAAGATTATGTTTGTGCAGCAGGGGGAAGGGGGGGAGATGAAACAAGTAGTGACACCACACAGTATATCCTTTTATATAATTGAAATGTTACCATAGTTTTTAAAGATAACCTAAATGAAGAAATGTTCTGTAAATTATAAATTGAGCCACTTATTTTAAAAGTGCTATAAGTTACTTTATAACAATAATAAATTAAGACTCGTTAACGTCTATAGAAAATTGCATGTACTAAGAAAAATGTAAATATTTGAAATAACAAATCATAACTAATTAATCTTCATAAAAGCTATTATTTTTTTGGTAAGTATAATAAAATAAAAATTTCGAAATATTTGAATTTGAACACACAACAACTTATGCCACTTTTAAAACAATTGGCTGAACTAACTGTATACAGAAAGATATACTCACTTTTTCTACGTCCTTGTTCAATTTTGATACCATTAAGAATTTGTCAAGTTTGTTAAGATACACAAAAATAAAAATTTTACAAATATCCTTGTATATTGCTGTGTTTTCCTTTTTGGTTTATGTTTATGTACACTTTAACAACTATTTGTGTTTTTAGTTACAAATGTATATGTGTAATGTGTTCTTTTAAGCATTCAGTAATACTTCCCGTTCCGCTAAGACGCGATTAACGACTTTTCCTATATAATGCCAAATAAAGCATATTCTTTTCTCTTTCTGTAAATCTGACTTGTTCTTTAAGCGTAGCGGTATTTCCGGTTTGCAATAGGCTCTTTTCTTTAGATCTTCGGATACTGTCTACTTTTCCAATCCTAGTACAAATCAACTCAAAAACAATTTGCTTGTCCGATCTGCTAACGTTACATGCAATGGAGTATTTCAACTGCAAACGTAAAATGAGAACGTACCATTGTTGATTAAAATGCTCAAAATATTCTTGGTTCGATAAACTCCTTTTTTTTTATAACGCACATACAATGCATGCAAACGCTATAAGCTAAGAATTATTGGTTTGCTTATTTCACATTTTTTTATGATTATAATTGATAACATATCTCGTGAATGAAAGAATCGATCCATTTATATGTTAACCATAGTTATTTGGATCAATATATTTCTTGGATAAAATGCATTATCGACTTAGTCACTTAAAATCGATTTGTGGGAATATAAAAGTGCATTTATTATATGCGGCTCCACTTTAAAAAAAATGTTGAATTTGTGCAGGAATGTCATTGATTTTTTTCACATGATCAAATGTAGTTTAATGAATACAATATTCTAATTTACAAACTTTCTGAAACGTTACCGTAAACAAGTTGTCAAATAACTTGATTATTCCTCTTCCTAGCACAGACAAGAACCTGTTTTGGATATATTCAGTTGCACGTAAATCATTTGATTCGTTTATATTTCTCCGATCTTCCACACAGGCTGGTCTATGCTTGGATATTTATTTTATAAATAAGTACGATATATTATCTTCGTGCTGTATTATTTGGAGGAATACAGAAGAAGTTTATATTTTTACATGAAAAGGGTAGACATTGTATCAGAAACAAAAACATAACCTTGCAGTAGATAAGAAATTGCAGAAACAATACAATATTGTACGTGCATGTGTACGTTATGTACATTTGACTACTCGTAAAACATGTCTAATGAAATTAAGGTAACTTTGAAGGAAGCCCACAAGCTGTTTAAGGAAAAAGATTACGAAGAAGTTATAAAGAAATGTAAACATGTCTTGAAGAAGGGCAAAAATAATTATAATGCATTAGTCCTATTAGCTGCAGCTATGCAACAGGTGGAAAAATACAAACCACAAGCAGCTTTAGCTCTTCGAAAGGCCATTGAAATTCAACCAACAAATCCTACTGGATGGCACGGTTTAGTATCATATTATGAGAAACAGCCACAAGATGCTGAAGCTTGGTCTAACTTAGCGGTAGCACATTGTAAGGTTTTATTATATGACAGGTAATAAGGTATTACATGTTGTAACCATTTTACCTTAATACTCCCTTTTGCTATAATGTATTTTTAATGCCCATTTAGTAACACTTCTAAGTTCATGGCCATATTGGATAAGGTGCTCGAACTTTGTCTAAAATTGAATGACGAAAGTATATTGGCAAAAGTTATTGAGTATCTCACTGAGCTGCAAAAGGCTAGTTCTGAAGAAAAGGCCAATGTAATTGCCAAAGTTTTAGTACAAATATTAACACAATGCACATGTGACATTAGTAAACATCACAGGGTTTTAAAAAATGCTTTAGCAATTGTCACTAAGGATCCCAATGTTATGAATAGACAAACTTACTGTGTTAAATATCTGCACTTGCTATATACTTTAAATGAAACTAATGATTTATTGACTGAAGGCATGCAAATGCACAAAGATTTTCCTCAGGACATTTCTATACTGGGTACGTACACAAAGAATATTGTCATAGGCACCAACATTGTTTAATATTTTGGTATTATGATAAAGATCATTCTTCTATATTTACTGATCTATGTTGCAGAATGGATATGCTCTGTGTACTATGAACAGTACATGCGGGATGGCACAACTCCCGATGTGGAGATATCAAAGTTCTATGAAGCACTCCTAAAACTAAATTCAGGAACGGAAGCAGGAAGAATGGCAAAAGCTGTACATGGAAATGTTACTGGCAATGTTACTGCAGCTCGAGATTGTTTAGGCCATTTAGTTTCTCTTAAACCACAGTCTCTTCAAGCATGGACACTGCTAAGTGAAATACGATTAAAATTGCACTGCTTTGAGAGTGCTGAGGAAGCTGCAACTCGAGCAATACAATTGACACGGGACAGCACTCAAGTTTCGTTAACTTACAAACTGCATTCAATTATGGCTTTAACAATGAGTAGAAGCAACAACAAAGAAAAGTTGAAAGCAGCTGTCAAGTTATGTCAAAAAGTAAAAAAACTCCCTCTTTTACATATCAATATCCAACTGCAATATGGAGCGGTCTATGAAATATACTTATTACTTTCAGCTGATCAACATTAAGCCTTCTTCCATTTTGCAAATTGCATTAGTCCGTACCAAAGTGTCACTTGATGCCGAAGACGTCGAAGACGAATTAAACAAACTGGAATTAGACACAGCAACGAAAGAATACGCTGCCATTTTTCGCGCCATAAGGCTGAAGGAGGAGAAACGTTTTGAGGAAGCTATAGATCTATTAGTCTCGGGGTCTGAAACAAGTGAAGCCTGGACGTTGCTCGGAAAAATGTACTGGGAGATGGCGGATTATGGTCACAGTTTGATGGCCTTCTTGAACGGTGTGCAAAAGGATCGTTACAATTGGGATTGTTTCGTTTACCTAGGACATTACTATCGTCAACATGGCAATGACATGGAACGCTCGAAGAAGTGTTACCGAACGGCGTTACAGATCAATCCAGGATGTGAACAAGCGGGCATCGGTTTGAGCACGACGTTCAGACTAATGGAAGACAGTGTAAATACCGTGCATTAAACAATCACTTACAAGAAGATTCAAACGTAGGGCGTATGAAGGCGAAGAAAGAAAGGACAGTGACTCTTACTTAGGAACAATTCAAAAGCAAATTCCGAATAGGCCACCTAACAATATCGCCTGTTTATTGTTAACTGCTGATCGTAGTATTCACGACGACTCGTGTTCTTCTTACGGTTCTTAACTGACTATATCAGTGACTGCCTTCTAAGGGAGAGGTCACCTTGCCTCTCTCTTCCGAGCGTTACAAATTCGTTTGGCTTACGCCAAAAAGCAAATAAGCACACTCTTCCTTTCTTTCAATATTCCTTACACAGATATTATGTGCTCGCTCATTTGTAGGATGCCAATATGCGTTTGTTACAAAAAGTGACATCGCAAAGTAGCGGACCAAAGTGGGCATGGCTTCAGCTGGGGATTCAATACTTGGATCAGGGAAACGCACCGGAGGCGATTAAAGCGTTACAGCATGTTATTAGAATCGATCCCAATGACAAGTATACTGCGCATTAAAACTGAACATTGATTATCGACTAACGATTGGTCAAAACACTATCCTTATTAACGTGTGTTATGAACAGTCATAGCTGGGAAACGCTGGCAGATGCCTACTTGGTTCGTGGTGCATATACATCGGCATTGAAGTCATATCAGCGCGCATTGGACTTACATCCAAGGTCGTTATACCCCATGATACAACTTGCAAATATCAAATTGGTTAGTACAACATTTTCTTGACATTTCTTATCACAGGTCTTCCGTGAGCAAAGTTTGTTTCTATGCCTGTCATTTGTGCCTGTATATTTCCTGTCAGATTATTGGTCAACTTCTAGAAGCGAAAGAAGATTTTGAGATCATATTGTTCGACGAAAGCAATCACGTGCCGGCTTTGAAAGGCCTGGGGGAGACTTGTCTCGGTCTGGCGAAGGAATGCTTAGAAAAGAATTTGTTGGGCCGTGCCAGGCTCAACCTGCAGCAAGCTGCCGACTGTTTAACTACAGCTGTCATGGAACTTAAAGGTCTATCTTGCCTCTGGAAGTTATTGGGCGACGTGTGCTATAGAACAGCAACATTGTCAGACAATTACTGTTACCTGAGTGTTAACCCTGTCCTAGTGAAATCCGTCACAACGGAGAAGTTTGTCATTATCAAGAGAATGGAATTGTTCCAGTTATCATCAAGGTACCCTGTTCATTTTCCAAGTCCGTTCCATAATCATTTCATACGTTTCATCGAACATTACATCCGGGAGGGAAAGGATGCTTTCGCTCAAGTTTGGCTTCAATTGCAGATGTTATTGTCGGGCATTGAGTCTCTCGCAGAATTCCTCTTTACTGTGGCATGACCTAGCTTGCTGTTACTACACCCAGTTGAAGTACATTACGACGGAGACAGAGCGTAAGGACATTGCCAACAAAAGTCTCGCCGCTTCGAAACATGCAATTACGCTTTGCCCGACAATGTGGCTACATTGGAACATGTTAGGTGTTATTTGCATGTCCCATGAAATCTGGAATTACGCCCTCGCGCAGCATTGCTTCATCATGGCAATCGATCGAGAGCCAAACAATGCGATAGTCTGGTGCAACTTGGGAACACTGTACATGATTCTAGGTATTTGATACGTGAACAATTGAGGATAAACAATAACTTTTGGATCTTTGTGCATTTTACTCGCAAAATCGTTATGCAATGTAAAGAACTTGGAAAAGGAAAAATTTATATTTTAGATGATCCCTACAAAGCGAACGAGGCGTATTCCCGCGCACAACGTGCAGACCCAGCTTATGTAAATAGTTGGATAGGTCAGGGACTAATCGCGGAAAATATGAAAAAGAGAGACGCGATGGACTTATTCCGGCATTCGATAGAATTAGGATACCACGATCAGGCATCTTTGGGTTACGCGCATTGGGTGCTTACAATGCTTTCGGATCCCGACTCTGAAAAGGATCCTCTATATCGGTACATCATAAAAAACATGCACGCAGTACCAGTAGCCACAGACGTTCTAAATTGGTACATAGGTGCGTAATCTGTATGTGATCAGTGAAACTGATTATTACCAAATTTTTGTTTACAGCATTCTTCTGCCTATTACATATATTATAATACAGTTGTCAAATGTTTACAGAACGTAATCCCAATGATGTGTGCGCTCTCAACGCGCTTGCCTTATTGCTGGAATGGCAAAACTTGTACAAATCAGCTGCACAGCGACTTGCCACCGCATTTAGTTTGTGCAAAGCGGAAGAAAAGGATAGCGTTAGAATAAATCTCGCCCGTGTTCTAATCCATTTAGGCAAAAGCGCTGAAGCTGTTAAATTCTGCGAACAAATCGAAAAAACCACATGTAATTCACAGTGCCACTTGGCGCTCGCCTTGTATAAAGGTAAGAGACCATGTGTTGTGTTACCCTCTCCCCCCATTACAGTTATATGTAAGACAGAAGAGTTTGGAAATGTTCAATTCAATTTATTAACTTATTCGTTATTATAGAGGAGCAGTACGAGAAAGCATACGCGACGTATGAGCTGGCTTTAGAAAGTGCACAGACAGATACCGATAAAGCTAATATACTCTGTGTAATGGCTGGCATGGCTCACATCTTCCAAAGAGTTGACGATACCAGAACTCTACTTTTCCAGTGTGTTCAAATTCAGCCACCTTTGATTACCGGTTACCTGGCTGCCGCGGCGTTAGGCATACTGCAGAACGATGCTAACTTGACGACACTGGTCCTCAAAGCACTCAAATGGTTTCAGACTCATCCTCAGCATGAGCATCATATCACAAAGCTTTCAGCATACTTTCATTTGGCTCAGGGTGACGTTAAGGCTGCGGTCAGAGTTATCGCTAATTCAATTTACAGGCGTCCCGGTACGCTAACGTCTATATAACGACTAAACTATAGCACCTTGCGGATCTATAGAATTTCCACTATCATTTTCTTTAAATAAATAATTTTCAGACGACGTCAGACATTGGACGCAGATAATTAGGATTCTGTTGGAAATTGACTCAGACATGTTTGACAGATGTGCGCAAAAGACCCTATTCCTTGGTAGGAGTTCCTCTAAAAGCAACATCATTCACGTCAGCTGTGCTTCGTCGTTAAGTCATTTAACGGATAACGTCGACATTAATAGCTTTAGAGCTGTTCAAAAGACGTTGTTCACATACCCGGGGAACGTTGAAAGTTGGGCCAACTTTATAGCTGTCATTTTAACTAGGTGCGTAGTTGTGGTTGAAAATTGAATGTGATAAGGCAAGAGTCGATGTAAACAAAGCAATATTTAAATTTCACAGATGTGTCAGTGGGGACCAAAAATTTGACGCACGGTGGATATCGTCATTGATCGATGTTGTGCGCGAAAACTGGAAAGTCTCAGAACAAATGCGAGTATGGCTATCCAACAACAAGAAAGAATTAGACAAAATTGCGAATCGAACGGCTGAGACGTAAGTGAAAGTAAATGATAAGAAAAGGTCAATTTTACGATAAAGTGTGACTGAATATTTTAGTTGCGTGATTTGTGTGTAATGATACATAGACAATGATATTGTAAGAAACTTTCAAATTATATCTCTTTCATGGAATCATATGAATAAAAAAGAACGCTACTATATTTTTCATGTACATTCTAACAGTGAATGAATAGACAAGCGTAAGAATGTGTAATAAGTACGTACATACCTTACATTCTTCTAGATAATACAACGCTTTATTTATATAAACATTCTAACTGGTTTTTACCGAATACATATGAAATCGCACGACCTATTCTCTTCCGTTTACGCCATGTCACGCATTCCACTCTTATTTCTTCGGAAGTCATCGTTTCCCCCTTGATTCCTACGCCGTTGGCCCATATTATTTTGATATCCGGAATTGTAGTCTTGTCCGGCGTTACGATCATACCCTCCCATGTTGCGGTCATATCCACCCATGTTGCGTTCATCCCCATATTGGCGATCGTATCCTTGATTACGATCATACCCGCTGTTGCGATCGGCTCCGTAGCCGCGGTCGTAGTTGCGGTCGTATCCGGAAACACGATCAGATCCGGTGTTACGGTCGAAGCCACCACCTCTGTTGTAGTTCTGATAATCGCGATTAGCGTCATTCAGAAACCGTCTAGCACCAGATATTGGCCGGGTAAGGTAATCATCCAGACTCTGAATAAATGACAACGTATACAAGTTACATTGTGTCCAACTACGGGAAAAGGTAATGTTATTGTTCCAGATAATTAAAAAACACATACCGTATTGACGATCATGCCGTTCGCTTCTATCTGTTGCAATAATTTTTTAAGTTCGTCAGTCTGACCATGATGCTCTTGCAATATCGTCTGTAATTTACTAATCTGAAAATGGAAAAAAGTGATTAAACTCTGCCACAGTATCGATAATTTATCACACAGTATCCCAGTCTTTTCAAAATATTTTGTGCAAGAAGAACTTACAACATCGTGGAAATAATCATCCCTCATTTGATCTGGCCTTGCATCTAACGATTGCTTAAATATTGGAACAATTTCTTCGAACCTTTTAAGTTGTGCATATGCTAATACTTTGATGTTCCTTGCTGCTATATGTCGTTGATCTCTGATAACTGAAACTAGCTCTACGGCCAAATGTGGAGCATCATTATTTATGTTCATACAAGCAAATAGAAAGACAGCTCGAAGAGGCAAGAATTTTATATCATCAACAAAGTCTTTCCAAATTTCCATTGCATAATCATAAGACTCTTTTGTATTCTGCAACGTAGAATAACGTAGTATACGTAAAGAAAATACAATTGTACTATATAAAAATGCTACAATAGTTGCATATTGAAGATGCTTACTTGTTTGTAGCACGCTTGCATGAGCAGCAATAGAGATTGCCTGGGTGACCCACTTTCCATGGTCCCATTTGCTTTAATTTGGCTGTACACTGTTCTCATATCATTGTATCTACCATGTCTATAGAGAAGTGTCAATAAAATTTTGTAAGTTGTGAATTGGTGAAAGAAGTTTCCCATGACAGGGTCCGTAAATGCCTTCAGAGCTTCATCTGGCTCATCCAAATAATAAAATGCTCTCATAACGACAGGTCCAAATATATACGTTCCAAATCGCATTTCTTTGCTTTGTGTGTTAAACTTTGAAAGCATTTTCTGTAATAACTGTATGTCTTCTGGACGTTTTTGAACTAAATGCAACATAGCTTTCAGATCTTCCGTGAACACCATACTTGTGTCATCTTGACAAACCTCTTCCATTTTTGTACGGAACAGCCCATCAACATTTGTAAACTGATTTCGGAAATTATTTCTTAAACGCTCATAGACATCCAAACCTAGAGCTTGTTCAGTGTAAACTGTGCGGATTCCTACAATTAAAACAGCATCTTATGTATATATATGACTACGAGTAATGCGCACGCGCATAATTGGAGTGTGTGTCGCGCTTGTACGTATAAATACAGATAGAGATATACACATTGCACATCGCACTAGGACGATGTACGTACACATTCATCGTAATACTTGGATGAAACGAAAAGATGTTGATTACACGGAAAAGTCAATTATTTATGACTAAATCAACAGCTTCCGTAAAAATGTACAATTTGTTGCTTCCAGTATTGTTTAAATACACAGTTTAGAGAATAATTGGAGGTCGCCGATATAAGGTTAATAAATGGTTGCGTACCGTTTCTTATATTATTTCTTAGTAGGAGATTTGCCATCCCACTATTCAATCGGCACAGGCTGGATATTCTGGTAGCCATTATGTTATATTTTCGTCTGTATTCACAAGTGAGTCAATAATATAATTTTTTTCAGCTCCAGGACTCATAGACCGCACTCCACACTTTGTCGGCCGTAAATGTAAAGGGCAATGGCGGTATCATAGAGGCGGAAACTGGACATGCTGGGTCAACCTATCCGCTTTTCCCATCTTCCATGAACCACGTGACTTCCGTTATGCGCACTCTGAACCGATGAAGAATTGATTGTGTATGCTTCTCACACACCAGTGTATTGTGTGTCCTATTCAGTCCTATTGCGTACGGCGATAGATGACGTTATGTAATAAACTAGGTTTTGTTTTAACATAATTAATGTAGCAGCTTGATTACTGTAAAATGCGATGGAAGTCGGTACAATTTATGAACATGTTATATGCTTTATATGCAACAGTTGTTGCTGTTAAAAAGAGCCTGCATGCAAACAGCTGATGTAATCAGATAGAATATTATTACGAAACTGGACGATCAACTGTGCGCCGCCATGCGGCCGTTGATCAATTTTGTTAATGTCAAATCTTATCTTCTTTCATTTAAATATGATAAACGATAAGAAAACTAGGAAATTAAAGCTATGAATGACTGTGTCTTGCAACGTGAAAATGCAGAGTTCATTGACTTTCGCCGGTTTGTACTGTCAACAAAGAAGTTCGACAAACAGTATAATAATATCTATAATGCGAGATTGGCAGCATTAAGATGTAACATAGTAGAAGTGGCATGTGCGAAATGGGGTAAGATTCTAGAAGTATCATTGCAAGTTCTATTGTGTTTCCTTTTTTCTTCTTCTTTCAAGAACCAACGGTAAAAAATATTTTATACAATTACTGTTACAGCAAATTACAAAAATGTTTCTTTATCGAACCTCATGGAAGAAGATAGCGTTGAGAAATGCATTGTTATTGGTACATTGTACAAACAGCAACGTCTGAAACCATCTATTCTCCGTGAAGTTTCTGCAGGATTACAAATGGAATATCAGCCACCAGCATCAAATTATGCATCCTCCAAAGATGTGGTTTATTTGGAGGATGAAACACTCCGTGTGAAATTAGTTGGAAATCATATGGATGTGCAAGAAGTCGTAACTGGGTTGGTCTGTGCCCTCCTAGGAAATCCACAGAACGACGGAACGTTTTTGGTTAATAATTCAAAGATATCCAAATTAAACTCAATACTATGAAATTGGTAGTTGGATATTAAAACAAATTCTTACAGGTTGAAGATTGGTGTTTTTTAGGATGCTGTCCTAAACCTACTACATCGGATTTATGTGTGATGAACAGAGGAAAAATCTTAATAGCTTCAGATTTAAATTTTATAAATTGTAGTGGTTCAATTGGTTTAGAGTTATTATCAGAATGGATATGTGGTATGGCTGGGAGTCCAGAAGCTCAGGAAGATGCATCGCACATTGTTAATGTTATCTTGGCTGGTAGTCTAGATTTTCATATATTAAGTGAAGAATTAGTTAGAATGAAACAAGGATTATTCATTCAGGAAACAGTGTCGGAGAGCTTTTAGTGGATCGCCATGGAGAACGATACAGGGAACGAAAGATATATGGTAAAAAATTACCAGTGGATTCACTTCCAGCTGTAAGCAAGTTAGATGAATACCTCTCCTCGATAGTTAAATGCTGTGAAGTCACTTTAATACCTGGAGAGTTTGATCCAACATCTTACACATTGCCTCAGCAACCGATTCATCCATGTATATTACCTAAATCTAGCAGGTAATATGGCTTTTGTGCTTGACATAAATAGAGTATAAAAGTAGCTTGTACATTGTAGATTCCAGACTTTGCATGGGGTTACCAACCCTTGGGTGGGTTGCATTGGTAAGAGAGTGATAGCTGGATCTAGCGGTCAACCAATTAAGGATATCATGAAAGTGGCTGGACTGGTCGATGATCCACCACTTACATGGTTGGAAAAAACATTATACTGGAGACACTATGCACCCACGGCTCCCGATACATTACCAGCTTATCCGTATTGTGAAAGTGATCCTTTTATCATGCACGACTGCCCAGACATATATTTCGTCGGTGATATGGACGAATATTCAACCAAACTGTTGACAGGTAAGAATATTTTTCTCTTTTCCTCATTGATCTATTATGGAAATTTTAGATAGTTTACACAGAAAATGTATGTGTGTAGTGGCCGAGGGACACGTAATCAGATTGATATGTGTTCCGAAATTCTCAAAAACGCAGACAGCTGTAATAGTCGATTTGCAGGATTTGGAATGCTGGCCGATTTCGTTTGGTACTGGTTAACTGTGTACTAACGATTAACTTGTACAATAGTTTAATGAGAGTACGTCCTTTCAAAGAAGTAATTCTTTAAAATTGTTTTCTTTAAATAGAGTTCTCTGTGTGTATAATTTTGTTATCAGTCTATGACGTAAATTATATTTCATTAATATATTATCTATTAAACGCAATTTGCTTGTTCTTACATCGAAAACGTAATTTTCTCTGTAGCCCGGCGAATAAATTGATTCATCATTGTTAGACTATCGCACGTATACATTCAGTTAAGATTCGTGTCTTCTCATTTATCCGAACGCGAATCAAGCTTACACTTTGCGCACCTTTTTATTTGTATCGTAAATTTATTAATTCGTACCATAAAATTAAGCCTCTGATTCATCATACTTATTGAATAATACTACCACCTTACCGCGTCCATCTTTGGCACTTACTTGTCGCGATATCGACAATTCCCAACGCTACCGATACTTAATACTGCAAAATAAAGTCATATACGACGCGTAGCAACAAAATTGCAGCCTAACTTTCATACATCCATCCCGTTTTCACAAAAATATAATCTGCGTCTATTGTCACTCTTCCTTGAAATACTTTCAGAAGTATATGTTTTTACGGCGTTGTTTCACTACTTTGGCATGCTATTTGCGACAGTTCAATTCATACTATTTCTAGGTTTGATTAATAGTCCTGCTGCGCCTGGTCTTGACACGATCGAGAGCGCTTAAGTCGAGGTTTGTCCCATCGTGACGGTGATAAGGTTTTAAGAATGATTCCTCTGGCGGAAGTCCGTCTCTACGGGATCATAATCTCTCGATGATCGGGGAATGCTCGTTTCAAATGTTTCACTCGAACTGACATTCGTAGCGTCGCTAGAGGGACCGTCGAACTGGGAGAATTCCTCGATTTCCTTCGGCTGCTCGGGTATTCGCTCGTCCCTTCGCATTTCGCATATGACGTCCGTCAATGCGACGATGTAGTTCTTCGCTAACGTCAGCGTCTCGATTTTGGACAACCGCCGCTCTTTAGTCACATGCGGTATCACCTCGCGTAACGACTAGAGTAATGCAAATTGAACATTATATCAATTGTAATATTGCATTCCTTACTTTTCGCCAAAAGTAATACAGTATTATTTATAATGCGATAATATCAGCTAAGAACTCCACAAGGGCGCTCGGCGCCATATAAACAAGGAAGAATTTATACAAAATTTACAAACATTATATAAGAAACCTCGCAATATATATTGTAAATATATCACAGTTTCTACCTGGAACGCATCGTTCAAACTGTGCATTCTCATTCGCTCCCTCTCGTTACTCTCCAACCTACGTAACGTCCTTTCCCTCGGCGTACTCACTCGGGACGACTTTGTCAGTTTCATGTTTATCCTCTGGTTCCTTTTCGAAGTTCTCCCCGGCCTTGTTTCCTCCCTGGATTCCGATGTTTGCCATTTGCCGTCCCAATTATTCTCATTCGTCACTTTCGATCTCATTCTCAACTTTCCCTTAGACCTCTAAGAAACTCTTACCGGAACAACTTTGTTATTTACTAAATTGTCGCGCTGTCACTGCGAATAAATAAAGGAATTAAGTATCGTGCAACTGAAACATTCAAATAATGTTCGCTTATACCTTTCTTTCAAGCAATGACATGTTTTTGTACATACATGATCCGAGAGTTTCGTTGATCCCCTTGCGGTCCTTCACTGATAAGTCAGCGGCACGCTATTCTTGTTATCGTGCACAGTCTCTTTAAATTTCTCCAAGCTTATTATTGGAGCACTTTCGGATGACGCGCCGTCTGATCGACGAATCTCACATAGCAATTTCGCGATTAATTTGTCGAAACCGCACACACGGCGGTCGGTAGCATAGCGCGTGAGTAATTTGAAAAACGTTAAATCCGCACCGGTATGCCGCGTGGTGTACTTGTTGAGCCACGCTGGAACGTCGACTGACGTCGCGACGCCGGGGTGCGGTCGGCGCCGCCCTCCATCCCCGGAATTGCAATCATCTATACAGTGTCTGCTTCGAAAATCTTCATAGAGTACCGTTCCCACCGTCACCCTTTTATCTAAATGTCATCGTCCGTTTTTACCCATATCCACCAACTTCCTACATTCTCATTAAGTATAAAACCTATCATAGTACAGTTCCGAGAATTAACAGGTATTCATTCATAATTTGTAAGACCCGACAACTTATAACTCGAACGAGAACGAATTGACCTTGAGGTCTTAAGACATAGACGCATTGGTACAAGATTTCTATAATATAAAGGCATTAATTAGTGCGGTGGAGGAACTTTTGTATAACAAATTCCGCGATGTCAGTCGTCTGCTCCTGAGGGTAAGGATTTAGCGCGCCACCCTGTAGACAGTCTTCCACGCGAAGTACCATGCCTGCGAGGGGTTACAGGTGGGCGTATGACGTAATTCGCCCGCCCACATGGAGCCGCCTATCTGCGTCCGTTATCGCACGGTCCCCAGAAGAGTGTGTGCGACGTGAACGAAGGGTTGCGCACACAGCTAGCAGGGGTGTACGTCGATTCGAGATATTCATTCACCGCACGGTAATCCATACAGAGTCGGCGCATCGTGTGTGTACATGTGCCAGCGGCGCTTGTGTGCGTAGCGCTCGGATGCCGGATGAAAAATTTATTGCTACGCACATATGTGCTCCAAGTAATCAGGACTGTCGAGATTGTTAACCCGTCCTGACTGCATCCTACCTTGATAGCACCCCGATACGCACGTAGGGGAACAGGGATCTCAGGTTAAAAGGACGCTGGAAGATTGAGGGACGATGTCATTGATGGAAAGATCATTTGCATTGAATAAAAAGTATAGATTTATTTCCTTTATTTCTCCTCATTTTTACATTTGCCGCAGCACGCCTCTGTCTGCTTTTCGAGCTCTGACACCCTGTGATTCGGCGTCCATGGTCCCAGACTAGCGTAGGCGTAGAAATCCATTGGATACGGCTTGTCCTTCCAGTTTTCTATCATCTTGAGGGCAACCGCGCCTTCGTACGGGGTGAGGAAGGGTCTGTCGAATGCGGTGCCCCAGTCTATACTTAATCTCGGGCAGGCAACCTTGAAATGAGCAAGGCCGATAAGTTTGAACATTGCTCTTTGCGCGGCATCGACATGGCTATGACAGAGTGTAAGAAAAGTCGAGTATACCTGAATGAAAGCGTCGATGCCTTTGAACAATTTAATTTTATCCGGAAATATTTCGGACAGTAATATGACGACACTGTCCTTTCCAACAGATTTCACTCTGTTCTCGAGGTTCTTCAGAACGTTTGGATTTCCCTGTCGACCCAGTGTGCCGAGTATGAGTCCGAATTTGCCGGCTTCCACAGCACGCTCTATCATAGAGTTTCGCACCTTGCGCATCTCTTCGTGCTCGTAGTATTCCTCGGTTATTCGTTTCTCGTACGGATCGTACCTGATAGCGCGCAACTTCGGATTCGCAATCATGATTGCTTCCAAGTGAAACCTCCCGTCGCCAATGTAAGCGATCACGTCCGTACAGCCAAGCCGGGGTGCTGTACAGCCTAAAATCTTTGAATGAAAAATGTGATTTCCAGTAGCACTTTCATCATTTAATAACATGGTTTAATAACATGACACGACATAATTTTGTATGAGACAACGGATGTAGGGGACTTAAAAGAATGAAAGATCATTTATTCAAGGATATTACCTCGCCTGGACTCAAAGGTTTGCTCTGAGGTATTGATATTTCATAACCAACTTTTCTTAGCTCTGAAGCAATTGGTTGTAATGTCCCAGCAAACTGTATAGTACTAACTAACGCAATTTTGGTAGTTACAGGCAAATTGTACTGCAGACATTCTATGCAGTGAACGACATCAATATTTATATTGACAAATACATATAGTAGCTTTATACCGACAGTGTGATCAATTGGAATTAAGCATGAATGCCCATAATGAATTAAAAAGTCTGCTTCTAACGCTTTTGCTGTATAATCATCTACACAGCAAGCACCTATAAAAACAAATAATTATTTTCTTTAAATAACAAAGTTCAATGTTATAAACATTCTATTGTTATCGTGTACTGTTCCTACCATAAGTAACATCAGCTAAGATGATAGGCTCAACACCACAAAATTCTTCTAAAATGTCAGCTATAGTAGTTGCAAACATCAAGAGACCTTCTGGCATCTGCAATGCAACCCTTTTTGCCTTTGCCTCCCTGAGCCTCCATATGGATTTGTGTATTTCGAAATTATAATTCGACGGCAATGCAGCGATTGCAGCGTTTATTAAAGGATCGTCTAAAATTTCCTGCGGTATTTTATTCACCTTGATGGGAGCCTTGAAAACCTTACGGGCAGGCTTAGCCTTCACAACCACAACAGACTGACTTTCTTCGGACATAGCTGTTGTTTTATATAATAAACTACGACGGAAACAATCTTGTAGCGATTGTAATAATGTTAATGCGCATTCTTTGTTACTACTCTACACATTGATCAAAGATCATCTGGAGAACCTCGAAGTTGGCACAGCATATTTTCGAATACTTTTTCCTACTGCGACGCGAAATCGAATAAATAACATACTTGTATTAACGGAGCATAAATAACCTTATCCCGCAAAAAAACGTATTTAATCAATTATGTACACCATGCCCAAATATAATCAGGACGTTATAGGTGGTTATAGGTTAAGAATGAAATAATGTTACTCCGTCCTCGGTTTAAAGTTGATTGTTTATATGTGTGGCCATACGCCATCTATACGTGTTTTGAAGTAGCCTCTAATGTAGAAGCTATTTCTGATGATACTATCATTGGTAAAGGTAAAGAAAGACGCGTTCCTCACCGATTTGCATGAAACTTTGCAGAAACATCAATTTTTGCATAAAAATAAGATCTGTAAAAGCAAAAAAGGCCGCTCGCGTCTAATTAAAAAGTTATTAAGCATTAAAGTTTAGTCATAATACCTGCCTTATCGACAGCACGAACGACATCTGCGCATGCGCACTGATGTTTGCGCATGCGCTCCGACGTCTGCGCATGCGCACGGACAAGATTGCAGGTAAAGTGCGCGTATTTGAAATGAAATAATATTGAATTGGCGAAGGCTAGGTGTGGGCAAGGCTTCCCTTTCATAATATTTAAGGGTTTTCAACCAAAAAATGGTTTGAGAGTTGGTTTAGGTCTAGATTTATTTCAGCCAAATCTTGCTTTTTGCACTATTTAAGGGCTGGGTGTAGGCTAGGCTTCCCTTTTGTAGTGCTTTTGTCGATAGAAATGATGTTGCTGCACTTTTGCTATTAAAATATAACTCGAACCTACTCTCAAACCATTGTTTAATTGAAAACTCTTAAACATTATGAAAGGGAAGCCTTGCCCACACCTAGCCATAGAAATAAAACGAAAAGTAAGATTTGGCTGAAAGAAATCTAGACCTAAACCAACTCTCAAACCATTGTTTGATTGAAAACCCTTAAATATTATGAAAGGGAAGCCTTGCCCACACCTAGCCATAGAAATAAAACGAAAACTAAGATTTGGCTGAAAGAAATATAGACCTAAACCAACTCTCAAACCATTGTTTGATTGAAAACCCTTAAATATTATGAAAGGAAAGCCTTGCCCACACCTAGCCATAGAAATAAAACGAAAACTAAGATTTGGCTGAAAGAAATATAGACCTAAACCAACTCTCAACCCATTTTTTGATTGGAAACCCTTAAATATTATGTAAGGGAAGCCTTGCCCGCACCTAGCCGTAGAAATAAAATGAAAAGTGAGATTTGGCTGAAAGAAATATAGACCTAAACCAACTCTCAACCCATTTTTTTATTGAAAACCCTCAAATATTATGTAAGGGAAGCCTTGCCCGCACCTAGCCGTAGAAATAAAATGAAAAGTGAGATTTGGCTGAAAGAAATATAGACCTAAACCAACTCTCAACCCATTTTTTGATTGAAAACCCTCAAATATTATGTAAGGGAAGCCTTGCCCGCACCTAGCCGTAGAAATAAAATGAAAAGTGAGATTTGGCTGAAAGAAATATAGACCTAAACCAACTCTCAATCCATTTTTTGATTGAAAACCCTTAAATATTATGAAAGGGAAGCCTTGCCCACACCTAGCCTTCGCCAATTCAATATTTTTTCATTTCAAATACGCGCACTCTACCTGCAAACTTGTCCGTGCGCATGCGCAGACATCAGTGCGCATGCGCAGATAGCGTTCGCGGTGCCGGTAAGGCAGGTTTTACAATAAACTTTGACGCTTAATAACTTTTTAATTCGACGCGAGCGGCCTTTTTTGCTTTTACAGACCTTATTTTCATGCAAAAATTGACCATTACACGAAGTTTCATGCGAATCGGTGAGGAACGCGTCTTTCTTTACCTTTACCCTATCATTTCGATTATTTATAATCGGCAATACCGACATTCATAATGCTTTTGAATAATTTATATTATTTTAATCTAAAGGTGCTTTGTGAACATACACTTATTATTATTGAGTCGCGAATCCAATGAATGTAAATTTACGATCAAACATAGTGATGAAACAAAATATGGACATTACAGAAACGGAAAACAATATAAAAAAACGATAAATGCTTTAATTAAAATGCATTCTCAATAAATATTAGTATTAAGAAACTTCTTTTCACCCACCGTGTGTAAAGACATAATACAAATAAGTCATTTAAACGATGACTTGCTTTGTTTAAAAACAAGGATAATTATGTGTATTCACCTCACATTTGTTTATTCAGCAAACACAATTGTTTGAACAACTATGTACATACGAATTTGTTGGTTTTAAACGAAAAAAAAAATATTATTTCAGGCAGGTCCCACCGAGATTTGAACTCGGATCGCTGGATTCAAAGTCCAGAGTGCTAACCATTACACCATGGGACCGGTCGTTACAACTGCTCATTTTTATACCACTTTTAAGTTGCGCACTCTTCGCATGAAATCTAATTTTATTAAATGACGGAAAAAGAAAAAGAACGTTCCGCAATTGATCACTGAGGAAGGTCCCACCGAGATTTGAACTCGGATCGCTGGATTCAAAGTCCAGAGTGCTAACCATTACACCATGGGACCGGTTGTTCTGGTCACTTCTAAAAAATCATCATCAGTGTTTGGGACAGTAATTCGTCGTACCGATTATCTGCGGCTCAAATTAACAGAGTATGGAACAGATAACCGGCACTTTGCCGGCACGGTTCCGATCATTATTAGGAATAGACGAGTGCGCAAGCGCTGGACATGACAAGAACATTGAATAACAAGATAAGTAGAAATACCATCCGATCGTGATCAAACAGCCGATCAGATCGTTGTGCTGCTAAGATCTAGGGAATTTTGCGAACAGACGGTCGCAGGAGTGCGTGCATTACATAGATGTGCTCCAACTTTTTTAATCTGCTTGTAAGTTCGTTGTTTGGCCGCCAGGGTGTGACGTAAGGCGGTTCGAGCGTTTCAATACGAGTATTAGGAGAACGGGGGTGGCTAAGGGCAAAAATGGCTACAAATGGTTTGGGATCGGATGCTGGGTCTCAAGAATATCTCGCGGCAGAGTCAATTAATCTAGATATCGAGGAGGTACCTAGATGCAAGCACTTTCTTTAAGATGCATTAAAGTTTACGCACCATGCGAGATCACGAGCGTTGAAATTGTACGATCCGTCCCCGTAACTTGTCCCATACTTTCAGGTTATTTGTTTGCATTAGTTGTGCTGTAATTGAATCGAGTGTATTTAATTCCCGTCCGTTTGCCGGCGCTATCGGTACATTAACCGCATCGTGTTTTATTGTAGGCGCACCCTTAAAACTCTTTTTTACATGCAGAGTTGAGTTTGCACGCCCCCCTACTTTATGTGTCAGTTTTGACATGTATGACAAATGTCAAACACACATACGTCATCAATAGCCGCATCTCCGAATGATATTGAGTTGCATTCTTAACACAGCCCCAACTATTTTACAGCTGGACAGTGCGGAATATGCAATACCAGCTGTGGAGGAACTACCCTCCTTAGAAAGTATACTGACAGAACCCGACTGTGCATCATTATCTGGAACAGATGATGACATTGGTGCAACATCAATTGAGAAGCTCGGTAGCAGTGAGACAACAAGCGTTGGAAGCCATCTGTCACTGAATTCATTGAATAAATGCTTTAAACCACCTCAACACCCAGCGTCAAGTGCCATTCTTAGACATGTTATTCTTAAAGGAATTTCAACTCAAATTGTATCTGCAAATGTAAGTTGGAATCGCTTCTACGGTACAACGTGTAGAGAATTGCCTTTCATTTCATGATGCTTATAGGAAAGAGTTAACGCTGGTTTGGCTAGTGCGGTTGCAGCTGGCGGTAATATGTTGGTGATTGGCACTAGTCATGGGCTGATATTAGGATTTGATTCATCACAGACATTAAGATGGTGTGACCAAGAGGCGAGACATCAAGGTTCTGTTTCAGCTTTATGTTTTAATCACGATGGCAGCAGATTATTGGCTGGTTTTGCTCGGGGTCACATTTTAATGATAGATAGTACAAATGGAAAGGTACTAAGAACACTGACAGACGTTCATCCCCTAGATACTGCTGTATTACATGTCAAAGTAAGACAAAAGTAAATCATGTTGTTCCTTTGTCATATCGATATACTTAATTTGGAATTATTTCTTCTAGTTTACAGACTCCCCAAAGGTAGCACTGTGTAGTGATAGTGGAGGATCTGTGTTTGAATTGAACTTTACCAGAGTCATGGGTGTAAGGGGATGTGACAGCAGATGTTTGTTCAGTGGTTCTAGGGGGGAAGTTTGTACGCTGGAGCCTTTGCTCCTGAATAATTTACCATCACATCCATTAAAACATTATACATTAGTAGCAATGGCGACATTATCAAAGGTTCCTTTTTTCATTCTGGCAATGATTTGCTATCGCATAATGGAGTATTCATTTGTTACACCTTTATGTGTTTTAGGTAATAGTAGTTTGTATAAGACCGCGAATGCGGGTGGTACTAACACATGCGTTAACCGGTGCAGCAATTGCACCGCCCCAGTTGTCTTGGCAGCTGGTCATTATACAAGCATCGAACGCTTCTCGAATCGTTGATCCGGTATTGGCTCTCGCACGAGATGACATGATACATTTTTATCAAGTACGTTACTTTTAACCATATATATACCAACCGTCCATACGGAATTATTGACTGTGCTTAATTTTCTTATTAATAAAGGTTTGCACCGAAGCTGGATCACGGGTAAAGTTATATCCACTGCAGAAGATGGTCGTGCCGTATACGATCAGTAATTTACGCTGGTTAAATCCAAGATCTTTAGTCGTACTGGATACTCAAGAAAGACTGCATTTATTAGACGTAAGAGCGCAGGATAATTTAGAGACCTTGGACATGAGTCGTGTTGGTATTTCATATGCATCAAGTCATTTCAAAGGCCTGTCAACGGGTGGCAATGTTTCGAAGGTATAATCGATATTTTTCAGATATATTAATACGAAGCATTTCGTAATAGGAGTGTGTGTACTATTTTGACACATTCAAATGTAGGCAATGGCTTTGGCTGGAGAACGAGCGTGTTATAACACGGTCGTTGCGTTTGGGACGCAATTGCTTTTACTGGGCACGAAAAGTCTTCACGCAGTTTCCATTCGAACGTGGACTGAACGATTGCAGTACCTGACGATGCAGGTTAGTGCATCAACAAACATTTTCGTGTCTTTGATATTAAAATATCCGAAATCGTAAATAACTTTCAGAGGCGATTTCCGGAGGCCTTGGCGTTGGGTCTGTCCTTCTATCAAGACAAGGGCAAAGCTATAGTCGGTCTTCGTGGCTCGAGAAAGCGTAGGAAGCAAATTGCTCGCGACAAAGTCTGCCAGGTGCTGATACAGTACATGGAAGAATTGAATGATTGTTCCATAGACGAGAGTGCTGAATTGGGCATAGTAGCTACCTGCGTCGAATATTGTGTTCAATTAGAGAATACGGAACTGTTATTTGGCAAGCTGTGGGATTTGGTTTGTGAGAGCGAGGGATTGAGATCAAGTTATCTTCTCGCCCTTGAAGCGCCCTTGTTGGACGGCAGTCTTCCACCGAGATTGCCACCTTTGATAGCTCAACAGTTAGTGGCACTTTTTGACCAGCAAGAGAAAGTTGACGTGCTGCAATCGATTATAGTGTTGTTAGACGTTGATTGTTTGGACATTCATCAGGTATATAATGATACTCTTTACTTCTTCACGTAGAAGCTGATTGTGGTCGTATCTTGTTCAAGAACAGTTCACTCACTGTTATTAGGTGACAACTGTCTGTCGTCAACGAAGCCTTTGGGAAGGCCTCATACATCTTCAAACAGCAGCCCTTAGCGACTTCACAGCACCCATACACCAACTGATGCCAGTGCTTCAGTCGGCGTTAACGAATTCCAAAGACTCACTCTCCCGGGAATATATAAAACTCGGCAACGCTTTGCTGGTCTATGCTAGTTGTTGTTTGGCAGGACGCGGATATTCTCGAGACAACCTTCCGGAGGAGCTGCGACAAAGAGCGAAAACTGACATACTGCGAGCGCTACTCTCTCAACATTCCAGCCTAGCGACTGACACTGAACGACAGTATCCGTATTTAAGGACTCTCCTTCAGTTCGATGCCAAGGGGTTCCTCAATGTGATAGCCATAGCTTTCCAGGAAGTTGAATTCACGTCCGAGATGGGCCTCCGTCAAAGACAACGAGTGATAGATATTTTGCTAAGCATCGTCATGCCCAGCACTCCACTGACACCGAAGAATCCAGACTTCATCACGCACGAGCAGAGGATGTTAGTACTCATGTTCATCGCCAGCGAAGTTGCCGAGGGTACCGTGACTCTCGAGCCGAACTCGTTGAACAAAATAACGGAAATACTGTTAGGCGAGTCCGACACGGAATCATCCAAAGATCTTAAGACTGACCGAGAGAACACTGTGTTAAGTTTGTTGCATTCCAAGAAATTGTGTTATATGTCGGAAAGCTCGTTACTGGACTTAGCGCAAAAAGCTAATTTGTAAGTATACATACGTATGTGATTAACCCTTTGATCAATAAACGGGTACCCGGGTAGCCACCTTAAGTTTAAAACTTTTCTGGGTTCTACCGCAAAAAATAAAATATGAAAAAGATAATCTGCTTTAAGATGGTTCAATTCGCGACGATCTGAGAGTTTTTTCAACAATTTTAATTCAAAAGAAAAAATTGTACACAAAATGAACTAATCCGGGTAGCCACCTTAAGTTGAAAACTTTTGTGGGTTCTACCGCAAAAAAGAAAATATGAAAAAGATAATCTGCTTTAAGATGGTTAAATTCGCGAGGATCTGAGGTTTTTCAAAAATTTTAATTCAAAAGAGATAATTGTTCACAACATGTATTGAGGTGGCTACTCGGGTACCCGGTTATTGACATATGGATTAAATGATACAGTATAACAGTGACCTTAAATCGTTTTCTTTATGCGAACGTTGCAGTTTGCGGGTGGCGGAGTTGCTTTTTAGCGCGAGGGAGGATTGGGTGGCAGTTTGTAAATGCATGATACTAGATCCTACACGACACGACGACATATGGCCGTGGCTGGATCGTCTTGCGGAATCGTCGCTGCATTCCGTTGTGACTGCAAACGGTGCTGCCTTGGCGGCTGTCAGCGCTGAACAATTGGCAGGTCTCATTGCCACGCGAATGGAAAGCAAGGTCGTGGAAATCTTGCGGCAGTTCGACAACTCCCCGAGCCTACAATACTCCTTGCTGGAAGCACTGCATCAAATGGGACAATATAAGGAGGAGGATACGTCGTTCGAGTTGACGACTGAATATCTGGAAAAGTATTTGGCGTTAATGTGCCAGCTGGAACCGGAGCGAGTAAGTAAGATCAGACTGGAATAGAAGAATGATGATCGTGAACGGATAATAGACGGTGTACTGTTTTGTTTCGCAGGTAGTCAATCACATAAACGGGGCACACGGTTGCAGACTGGATGAAGCATTAAGTATAGTCCAACGGGCGAATCATAAGGATGCAGCGGCTGTCATGCTCGAGAAATTAGGCAATTTTCAGGAAGCGTTCGACCTCTTGTTGAACGAGTTCAAGGACCAATTAGAGTTGGTTCGTCGAGCTCATTTTTATAATACGATTCCGTAGCAGGGTGCAATATTTTCCAGTACAGATCATGTATTTTGAACCGTAGTACTGCGAGGACAAGGTCTTGGAAGCAGAGTGCATTCACGGGGCTGTCCAACTTGCAGGAATGTGTAGAAGATCTGCTGGAAATCTGAGTTGGATGCCACTTGTAGAGATTGTCCTTCAATCGCATTCGGATAACGCTGATGAGAAAGGTTTCTTCCACATTCTGGTTTAACATGCAGTCTCCATGTTTTCATTTGAAGATGCTCGAGTGACTACATTGTTTCATGTCTTGCAGTCGAAGCGTTAAGAGGGAAACTGCTAAAGGTGGTATTGGAGGCTCTCAGTGGAACGACAGCTCTGTCCACTGTCTTAGAACAAATTCTAAAGCATCCGCTGGCAAGGAGTGAGACGATAGGAGACATACGCCAGTTATTGTCCGGCGTTCTCACTCATTCTCGATACGAGCAGACCTTGGTCGAGACGACTGCCCGATTGGTCAGCCTAGACCTACACAAGACCTTAAAGAACTCGTTAAGGTACGATCCTCGACTCGACGATCCGTAAATCGTTTGTTCTGGCTGAATGAATTTTTATGCAGGAATGCTGGACGAGCATGTTCTAGCGTATCATTGATATGTCCGATATGCAGACAAGCGTTATCGCAATGTACAAATTACGCGGTGATATTCGGATGCGGGCATGGATATCACTTGGATTGTATAGGTGAGCCGAAGTCCTGCTATCAGTGCTTGAACGTGAAAGGATGGGCGCCGGTCATCACTAACATCGTGCATGCCGGTCCACCGATTCTGGTAAGCCGGGAAAGTTTATGCCACCCAAGCTTTCAATCCTATAACTCACCCACACAACTACTCCTGCAGGAGAAGAAGGACATCACACCGCCGGAGTTCATGCAAAAGGATCTGTCCTTGAAGCTGGCGCCGCCAATATCCATGTCAGACATGGAGGGTATTTTCTAATCTAGTCTTCGAGTACGAACATACGCTGCATCTTCTTTAATCGACAAGAGAACCCGGGGGAGACGTCCGCGGATGTCGAATGTGATCAGTGCGAGGTGTTCAGCGACATCTTCGAGAGCGCTATATCGAAACAATGTCCGATGCATTCCATGCGGACATTGCGCTTTTTATTATAATGTACCACGCCCGGATCGATTGAATTGTAAACAATCGTTTTTAATAATGATACTTTTTGTACAGATAAACGGTAAGATTAACGGTATAATACAGCGTGTACGCGAGTTCAGTACGATTTTCCTTCATCACTTTTTGGTCGCACGACCGGGAGCGCACGCGCGCATCGCTATATACTCATTCATCGATAACTACTTAAGTACGGTAAGGTGTTTGTAAATTGTAAATTATTGTACTACATACGTTGTGTATATTATTAATAGAAAGTTATATACTTATATTTGTAGAAAGTCTATCTGTTCAGCGCATTGGACGATGCGCGACATGTTGCCAAATACAAGCCGTTAGCAAAACGAACACTATGTGTCGTTCAATTGTAATATAGCGTCAGGATCGTTTAATCAGGTCGATCGGGCATATCTTTGCTATCTCAATGACTCATTGATTTAGTATATTGAGGTCTGCCGTGCTCTTCACCGCTTTCACGGCGGTCAGAGTTGGAATTTCTACTCGCCGTTTGTTATTCTTAATTATAAAAATTGGCTTCTTGGGCGCATTCTCCGCTAACACCTGGGACAAATTAATGGGCTCGTGTCCCAGAAGTTCGCCAGTCAGTAGCTTTACGACTATAGGGAATACACTGAAATGCGATGACGTAGTATTCTTGATCAAGCACAATTCGATATTGCTAACAAACTTCTCTATCGTAGATTCCAAATGTATGAGGTACGGAGTTATCTTCAATATAGCCAAGTACTGTTGCACCTAAAAATACGTTTCGCTGTACATACAGTGCGCGACGCATACGTACGCGCGCGCATTTTCACACACGCACACACAGACCGGAAAGCATTTAAATATCTCATTTATTACCTTACTATCACATCTCTCCAGACTGTGCAAGATTTTAGCGAATTTATTGATTAAAGTACACCCGTTCTTAACGTGCTGCTTACAGTAAGTCACGTTGTCTGCTTTCAGCGAAAGCTTGGCGAGAAACACTTCCTTCTTTACTTTGTCGAGCATTAGCGATAACGGCATCCCAGGAACCGTACGACTTGCTACCCGAATTCCGGAATACTTCTTGCAAATCTTACAATAGGTTCATTGAACATTTATCAAACTGTTAGAGTTCTTCGAAGGGGGGTCGTATGCTTTGCCACAGCGGCTTTGATCGTTACCTGTTTGCTCGCATTCGTCCATGAAATCGAGATCTGCTGTACGAATTCTAAAATTTCATTGTTCCCAGAATCGTGAGCCTGTGCAAGACTTCGCAATGAACAAAGTTTATCCGAGAGTCTGCTCGATACGTCATTGAACCATTCGAGTTTGCCGTCTAACGCTGTAATTATCTGCAAATTGTGCCGCGTCTCTTCCCTAAGAATTCCTATCTACGCGCGAGAAGCAACATTTTAGCAGTTGAAAATGTTACGCGCACTTCCGAAACGATAGTTTGAACTTACATTTTTTTCGAGCGTCTGCACGAACCGACAACATGGCTTGCCATCTACCAAAGCAGATTCCATGAGTAATATAAATTATCCTGTTTGTCAGATTGTTTTTATACAGTACCCGCGTAATACTCTAATATGACTAACACCGTAACGAACGTTGAAGGGATAAACGATTAAACAAAAGACTATCGGATTATTCGCGTTTTGACTTTGCATGATAGTTACTTGTTTTGAGAATAATTGAATCTCGAATTCATTGTATGTGTTATGTTTAAGGTGTGTGGATATATTTATATATATATAGATATATACGTACAATACACATTCGGCTCGATCAATGATCTATGCCAAATATAATATAAACGACATTTCTTTCTTTTTTTATTTAAGATATCTTGTACATAAATCAATATCTGGCGTTTATCCGTCTTATTATATTATCGTTTATCGGTTTTCATTTGTCATTGCTATGTTATATCAGTGTATAATGCCAGATGCTAGTATAAGGTATTCACTTCTGTTCTTTTTTTTTTCAATTTTTGGCTAGTATTTAACTCGTAAAATGACATTAACGAGGTATCATAAGTTGGATGCAGACAGAGGAGACTTTACCCTACGATGTCTGACTTAACAAATTATTTATAACCCTCGCAAGTTTGATGCTGTTTTGAAACGGTCTTAACGTTAAAAAAAAAATCTTACGCTTATTCGTCTAAGTAATTTACAACCTTTTTTTTTTTTGAATCCATTAACTACTACTGCAGCGTTATTAATTGATATTCTCATAATTTACCGTCTCAAAATGTTGCTTACTCTGAATTATGCACAATTCTCGATAGCTTTATTTTATTTTTTTTTGTTGAAATTTGTTTACTCTCTTTAAGCATTTTTCAAGGCATGAGCGCGACATCGTTACGCGCGATTCATTAAGAGTTAGTACGCACGATTTAATAATATAACGTCGGCGAAGGGGATGACGCGTCTCTCTCCTTTCCTCTCACATACGATCAATCAGCAAATATTGCCATGTGCCAAATGTGTCGACGTTTCTCGGTAGGGAGGGGAAGAGTATCTCTGATCAAACGAACGGAGGACGGATTATGTTATACGCATTCAGCTACTACATACGTCGAGGAGCATTCACGCAGTTTCCTTTCTTTCACCGCCTCTGGACAGAGACAACGCAAGTAATCCGAACCTTAACGATTAAAACGGGCTGATAGGGTTTGCAATGGCCGACGATTTGCAATCATCCAAGCGGTTGAACAATTGAAAAATGCAGAAAGAGAGCTTCCGCGGAAACTCTGTCGCCTCTCCTGGAACCATTCGAACAAATTGCCATTACGAGGCCGTGGCGTCTATCTTCCTTCCTCTCTCTCTCTCTCTCTCTCTCTTTACTCCAAACGCTTCACGAAAACATTGTCCCAATTACGCACGCTCGTAAACACTGCTCTTGCCTCCCGATCGTCATACAATTGCTAGCGGACACTTAACGTCGACTATGTACAGCCGCTCTCACACTTATATCTCTCATCGCGGCAGCGTTTGCCACTTATGTGTTCGAAGACGATTTCGCGCAGAACGCGCGTGGGCGTTAACATCAGTTTAAGTTCAAACGGGGAAGGAGAACTGAAACATTTCGTACAAAAGTTGAAACTTGGCTCGCGGATGACGCAAGTCGGAAAACCGGTTGACGGTAAGAAAAAGTAGTAATAATATTAGTAATGATAATGATAGTGATAATGGTAATAATAATTAATTAATAATTAATAGTTAATAATAATAATAAACTCGTGAAGATTCAATACAGTTAACGGAATAATCATGGACTCGTACCTTCGACCGTTCTCCGGTTTTTAACGCACGAGTTGAAACTTCGGTACAGCGCTGCAGTTCAACGGTTATCGTTTAAAAGCGGACAAAAATTCACTGGGCTCCTACGGTTCAGTGCATTCGCCATTATCGCCGTGTAAAACGTCAATTAGCCGGGCGCGCGTATCTCGTACAAATTCTGCCCGTAAATGCCGTGTGTATATATAAAAAAGAACGTTATCTTCTGCATATTGCGATGCGGCTACGAGATACCGAATTACATTTGAAACAGTTTTGAACACAAGATTGGTGTAGTTTTTTTAGCCGATACTCATCCCCCGCTCACGTACCTGTCTACCGTAGACGTTATGCGGCCTGCGAAGGCTCCGAACGAGGACAATGTCTGCCAAACGAGGACGTACGAACGTCGCAGGCAAACGGAAAATGCTGTCGGTCGCGCGGCCCATTCAGTCACGAAGGGAGGTTACTATGTTTTTTCTTTTTCTTTTACTTCTTTTCTTTTTCTGCTGTTGCAACTTCTCGCTTGGCATATTAATTATCTAGACGAGAGCTACTGGCGTACGGCTCTGTATAATTTAATTCTCAACATACTGGTAAACGTTAGTTCTCTTGTAGCAAACTAATGACCGACACCCGGCTGCCCCGGTACCATTGTAACCCTTTTGTCAACATTCATTCCCTCTCTCTCTCGGCAAGCAAAGAATCATTCTCCTCGTTTTACCCGCGCTGCCAGTGCGCGCGCGAATGATTGTGGTATCTGTAATGTGGAGGCCTGTAACTGGCGCTGTGTCGTAGCCGGTTGTGGCTGGAAGTGTTGTAGTAGTTTCGCCTGTGGTAGAAGTTCGTCGATCGATTCCATGACTTGCCGTTCTGATACTCCTGGAAGGGATTGTAGCCGGAGTTGGTTCTGTCCTCGTACGTTCGATGATCCTTCATCTTCTTCGTTCTGCCCCGGTCGATCTCCTCGTCGTCCGGGTTGAAGTGACGCTTTCGTTCCTCGCGCCTGTCATTGTCAACTTCACGGTCCAGGTGAGTTCTGTTGCCATTCCAATTCGACACTGTATTCGAGAGAAATAAGCAAAATTAATTATCTCTCAGTTAACAATGAATAAAGTTCGTGACAAGGTAAATAGGAAGGGGGGGACAGGAGGGGAAACACGCATTAGTAAAGCTAAAAGAATAAAGTTCGTGCTGACCTAGTGCGCTGCCATAACCGCGATGAGACATTTTCAACAAATGGGAGACTGTATCCGAACGATTTGTTCCGTTGAAGTCTCTTACAGCTGCTGCACTTGGCGTCGGGGCAGGCTGACTAACTTTACCGATATCTTCCCTGATAACAGAAGAATGATTAGTCGTTGCACGATACAACGTTGGGAGATAAAAGTAAAATGAAGTCGATGCTTACTTGTCCGTCACTGACCATCCGTTCGGCGCCGTCGTCGTTGCCGTCGGCGAGAGAGTGTCCTTCGATACTTGCCAGCCCTTAATACTACTGGCTGCCTTCGTAAGTACCTTCTCTTCCTGCGCCGCCTTCGCTTTACCCGAGTGATGCCACTTATCGTTAGATTTGCTATCACCTTTCTCGCTTCCATCGATCTTCCCGTTCTGATGTTTTCCAGGATTCGATGACGTAATACTACCGTTACCGTTTTGCGATTTCGAAGAATGACTACCGTTGGCGCTATCATTGTGCGTCGATCCGTTACTGCTAACGATCTTTACAGACTTCTGTGTCTCTTTAGAGGTAGGAACTGTCTTTAACGCTGCTTCCTTCGTTGCCGATCCGTTCTGCGCGCCGTTGGAGACGCCTGGCGACGAAGTTTTCCTAGACGTCGGCAAGTCGGCGTTGGAATTAGTTTTGGAAACGCTTGACGAACTGCCGTCCTCTTCCTCGCTAGAACCCTCGTAAGGAACTAAACTGTTTCCCTGCAATACTTTGCCGTTCTTTATGTGTACGAGCAGTCTTGGCTGTGCCTTGTCGTGCATTCTCTGCGGCAATTGAGGTCCTATGAAGTTCGCAGTCTTCTGCGTTTGTTGCTGAACATTGGCTGGAGGCGTCAATTGGGAGCTGGTTGCCGTGCTAGTTTCTGGATTAGTTTTCTTATTTGGGTTACCATTGAGCACTCCGTTGAATGTAAATAGTCCGGACGTTGATGGCTTAGCACTGGATGCCTTGGTTGTCGGACCATTCGGCGAAGGCAGAATATTCTTCGTGGTCGACATACCGTTCATCTTTAACGGCTGCTGATTTGACGTCTGACTCTGCGTTTGCTCCATTTCAAATATCATAATGTATGCATCCGTACTAAGCACATTGTTAAGACTAATAGGACGTACCTGGAAATAAATGTATATATGCAAAACGAGTGTTTATATAACAAAGGGAGCAGATATGTTTCTCTTGAATAAATAAATGTAGAACGTGACAGGAAGATTAAAGAATATGCTAGTAAATTTTTTACGTACGCAAGCGTCGTCGAACGAGTAGTACTGGCCCGTTGAAACCTGCGCAACCGCCGTATAATGTCCACAGTTCACCGATGGGCCCATGTGTGTAACCATTGACATAAGTTTGTATGTCAATTGTTGCGGAGGCTCCCCTGGCTCTCTCCAGAGGAAAGGTCCCATGTCTATTGTCTGTTTAAATCCTATGTGACGAGATATCTTTTCTCCTAAAACGCTGAACCGTTTTAATTGCACGCAGAGCACTTTCGGAGGTCGTTCTAAACTAAATTGCTTGGTGGCAGGAACTCTTCGTTTACAGGCTTCGCATTTATAATCATTGTTATCTAACTGTTCGCGACTAAAGTAGCTACTTAATGCCTCGTCCAGTGTACTCGCCTTGCGTATATCCACGAGTAAATCCTGTAGTGACAACCAACATTCAATGTTATATATACATACACGTGAGTCATTTATATCGCTTTGATAGAACTCCAGTATACCGTAGGCGTACCTGAAAATGTTGAAACGTCGTAGATACATGCCGACACTGTAGGCACTTAACTTCAGTACGAATATAACCGCCGAATATCTGATTAACGGGCGTCGTTTCCTTAGAGTAACTATCAAGTCTGCCTGCCTTGTGTCTATTTAAATAGGCTTTTTCCATACCCTCAAGTAAATAACGTAAAAATTCATGAGCATCTTCTTGCTGTCCAGGCACCATTGTCCGGCATATTACTAAAAGTAAATACAATGACGTGCTGCGCTTCCTTTTGGGGAAAAATCTCGCATAGTTTTTAGTATACAACTTACGTTTCAACTTGTTGTAAATGTAGAATGGTTTGATGGCACATCCAGATTTCTGGTGACTGAATTGTAGGGTTTTTGCCACAGCGCATGTCAGACATTCCCCACCTCGATCTAAAACTAACCTATTATCAAAACACCATACAAAACAGTGGCATTAAAGATGTCACGTAACATTCCGCCTCAATTTTTGCAGTACATGAAAAGAGTTTCACACAATTGGCATAAACTAACCTGTTTGTTCACATTTTGATGTGTGATGAGAATCCGATAACAACCAATTTACTAAAGCAGGGACATGAAATAGCGCCTGCAACGTGCTATTCAGGTAACAGGTATTCCCAACATTATACATGCCAGCTCCGATCGGAAATGTGCCTTTCCATCCTAAGCTTATTTTCTTTGGAGAGTAAAGCGTTACCGCTGGTTCAGGTAGACTCGGCTTTTTGCTCATGTTTTCACTCTTCTTAGTATAATTCGAGCCATCCTTCACCTTGCTATCCTCTCCATTTTCCGAGTTTGAGTAACTCAGAACTGTATATTTTGACTTAAGCTGATCCAGAATTGTCGTCTGATAGTCATCCACTTCCTTGAAGTGAACTTCCGACTGCAGAATTCTTGATGCGTTGCTAACTAACGAACTGGATAGGTCATCTGTAGCTTTTGTTTGGCTGGCCTCCAATGAACAACGGAGTACAGCCACAACGGGGTCGCAAACGCTGACCGCTGGCATAACTACTCTACTATTTATTTACGCTTATATTGTACAATTTTCGTAACTACTACCTGAAAAAGAATAAAGCCAACATATACTACTTGTATTTGTTAAGTACCAAAGTATGTCAACCATGGACATATGCATCAACACGCACACTATACACCAATATTAACAATCCCCATTAATACACTGATCATCACGATATTCTCGAATATTCCGATAAAATGAAGCTCGTTACATTGAATTACTAACAGTTACGACTGTGCAATAAATTGAAAAACGCTCGCGATGTCACACAACGCGCATCCTCGAACATTGGCATTGAATTAGAGCAATCAACCGAAAACATCGCCAGTACCGTCATACAAAGTTTAACATCACTACCCTACGTCGACCAACTATTAACACTTCCCACGACAGAGCACGTCTTCGCGCGTTATGCTAACGCATCTCCGAACACATGAACGAAAGGGTTAATTCGTCGCCCGATAATAAGAAGCGGGATTAGCACGCTTACGCGGCACCAACGGGGGCATCGTTCCACAATATCGCGCCAAACGAACGACGAGTGCCCGACTCCCACGTTGTTCTAGCACAGCGATTAAACAATAACGTTACACCGAACAGCACGCGGCGTGCATTTTCGACGCATCCGCGCCAAACCGAACTCATTGTTTACCTTTACCTCTCGATTATGTCTGTTACGGCACGCGCCAATTACTCCAATTAACGGTCTGCGCGTCGCTTCCGCTGCCGGACGGCACGTTTCGCCGATCGGGGAAAAGTTACGCGGGTATTCCGATGCTATTGATTAATTAGAAATTCCACGCGCTCGTAACGTCTCCGAACCGGGGATACACGGTGGTTACCGGATGAGTTGAACTTAGGGCGCGTGTCGCTCGCCAAGCGCGAAAATCCCGCGTTCCGACTTTTTCCCGCGTATTATTACGCCCGCAATATGACTTACCCCCAGTATTGGCGTCCGTGCGATCAAACGGGCGGCACTCTACGGTCGCTGACGTACCACTACGAGCATTGCCGGTCAATAACGTTCGACATGCCCGGTACGGTCCGTTTTTCGCCACGAGGAAACGAATGCCCACATTACACCGTCATGACAGCCATTTGCATCTTCGTCATCAGTGTAGCGGTGTTACACGGCACGCACGGTTACTTCTGCTCCGGTCGCGACATCGCACGTTTATGGACGTGTTCCGACATTCGCTGCTGAAACGCGATGCTCTTGCCTCGCTCTCTCCTCCTCCTACACCCCCGCTCGGTTTATCTCCCTCTCAGGACTTCCTCTCTGTTCAGCGCTCTACGGCACGAGATAGAAGCCCCGATGCCTGGTTATCGGTGATAATATCTGAGCTAAGCCGTTGGACAGGCGTCGTTTGGAATCTAGTCTCTCATTGGTCGATCGGAGTTTTTCTAGCTCGAACGGTTGGGCTATTTCAAATTTGTCACCTCGACCGAATCTCGTCCGGACAGCCAACTAGAACGCGACGCTCTTCGGGACTCGGTTTCTTGTCCAATTTTCGAACACGACATAGTTTTCGGTAGTTATGCTTCGGGACTGTTCGGGACCGGTAAAACTAACCGGCAGTTGAGCCGACAGGGAGCAAAGTAGATCCTCACGTAGTCAGTGGTACTCTGCTTTCTACATCGTTGTCGTATCTTGGTTAGCACAGGCGCGTTGGATTTGTAATTAAATAAAGAAAGCGTAATGTCAATTTGTGCGTCCTGACAGATATTGAACTTGCTTCGCAATGAATGAAAAGACCGAAAGGCCATTTGGCGAGAACACGCTGTCGTACGTCTTCTTCTGTCATTCACTCATAACAACGTTCAATCATTATTGACTAATTGAGTTGACTTGTCAAAATAAATAAACACGGCGAGGCCTCTGTTTAATGGATGGAGGATTCGAATGATTGTTGAAATTCATGTATTTCAGGGCTGAAGAACTGTTGCGGAATAAAGGTATTAGGTACACTGCTTGGGATGAGTGGGAACATTCAAGAAGGGTATTGCCAAAAACGGGTCTCAAACAGTTTGAGCCAAATGGCTCAACGCTGCAAAATATGCAATTAGAAAAGGGAATTAAGAACCGAGCTGACTTGCTGGATATAGAAAGAGTTGAGCGTAGCTCTCAGCTGGCGATGGCAGAATGGTTACCGAATCAAAAGAAAGCAAAGGTCACTAAAAAGTCGGGTCAGGATTGGGTCAATTTTGGCACTGAGATAAATGCTACGCTGTATTTAACTCCAGAAGAGGCTCTCATACTGTTGGAGATGGTATGTTGAAAGATGACTGGACTTTGTCCTTTGACAAATTTTACACATGTAAACATTCTATGTACGTATTTATATTGTAGAACTGTTTGGAGCTGACATGGAACAAGGTGCCGTTATCTATCCAACAGGCATACGACACTTTGATAGACGACAAAGAATGTACATTAGAAGAATATAGGGTTTACAGCCATCTAGTGAGAAACGGTTACCGATTACAGCGTTTCTCCTATGGTTCAGAAACAGGTAGTGTAAGAAACGATGAACCGCTCACTCCAAAGCGAAAGGTCATAATTAATCCTGAAAATGGATTAAGGATGACGGAAGGTCAAGCACAACAACCAAGCTCAAATCACGTTCCAAAACCCCCCACGACTGAAAGCACAGTGGATAATACAAAATGCACTGCGAATCACGCGTTAATAAGAAATGAAGTACAGAGCGTGTTGGAGGGAATCGTTAGTCGCGTAGAGAATTTATTATCTAGCGATTCTCTGACGACATCCGAAAGTAACGTCGGGAATGCTTCGCAGCCGGAAGCGATAAGAGTGGAGTTGAAAGGCGGAAGGAAAAATCGAAGTTCGAATGTTGAAATAATATCGGAGGAAACTCTGACCAGCGACATCAAGATCATCAAGGAACCGGTCGACGCTGTCGTAATAACGACTCCGACGAAACATTCGGGATCACGAATCCAACGCAACGTAAAGTTATTACCCAAGAGAAACGATAAGCCGACATCCAGTGCAGAAGTTTCGGTTAGCGATCAAGGTGATCGAAATGCTGACAAACGGAAAGCAGCTATCTGGAATACTAGCGCAGCTAAAAAACCGCGTAACGAGGTAAACAGCTGGCACAATTACCCAGTATTAGGAAAATAGTAAATCGATTCCTCCCATTAGGTCATCGAGCTTTCTGACGACGAGATTCAGGAACTGCCGCGAGCCTTGACAAGAATGGAAATGCTCAACATGATTCCTAACGTAGCAGCTCAACCGGTGATCACAGAGAAAATATCGAGGGCGTACATACCGCACAATATCAAGCCACGACAAATGACGTACTGTTACAAGCGGGAAGAGCTTCAAAAGATGCAAGCCAACGACAGGCAGCTGCGTTCGAACGCGAGAAGAGGAACAGAAGACTCGGAAACTGTCCCGTCCTCGCCGCATGCCGGCGTGTCGGAAAATATCGAGTCCTCCCACAGAAACATGGTAGTCTCGTACGAAACGATATACTCCAATTACAATCAACCTTATTCGTACAACAATGCCAACAGCAACCGGTACCCGATCGGGCCCAGGTTCCCATTCAATCACATACCGTACTGGCAGAATCGGCCAACGTTCGTGCAGCAGAACTTCTTTCAAAACACGCTGAACTTTGTGTCGTACAGCAGTTCCGACACGTCCATACAGAGGAACCTGTCCATTCAGATGAACACATTTTTCATGCCGCACGTCTATGTGCGCAATCAGTACCGTCAGAATTACTACCAGAACGTGCCGATGCAGCATAGGTACCCGCAACAGAGACCGCCGGAGAAAAGTACCTTCACGCCAGTACAATCTAGTCCGCGTGCGTTCTATCCGCCTAATCAAGGATTTCGACCACGCTACTCGTCGAGGAACTCGCCGAACGATCCGCACAGTCCACGAGGTTCGAGGCAGTACGAGCCACCGAATCGACCGACCTTCGCCAAGTATCCTGGCATGAGAACATGGACGGATCTGAAGAAGAAGTGGCGCGAGGAGAAGACGATCACGATCGACGACGAGGAGTCGAACAGGGACGACATCGTCGACAACAGCGAGGTACAAGTAGTCGAGGAGTTCATAAATCCCCTGGTGGGGCCGAAGAATGCCAACTCGTTGGCAGAGGTGTTCGAGAAGTTGAGGATCATAAAGCCTACGCCGGAGAAGACGGTAAGGCGGAAGAAGGGCAGGTACAGGATATCGTACAACGTGTACTCCAGTTCCTGTCATTACAGGAAAGCGAATCCTGGACTACCTATATATCGCATAGTCATCATAAGGTACGTTTTGAAGTCTATTAAGCATGCATGGTTAGCTCATTCGATATTCAAATAATACAGCATTATGTCTCGACTTTCAGGAAGGACGACAGTGAATTCATGCAGCCAATTGAACTGGCACGACTTCAGCAGGACGCCAAAGGCGCTCCGATCATGCTGGCCTACGTTGCCATGTCAATATCGTTCATTCAACCGGCACTTGTGTCGCTGCCAAATGTCTGATCGAAACGAGAGAAATATATTCTGAACGGAGTCATCCGAGAATCAAAATAACTGAGATCTTTATTGTCGACGCCGAAAGATGGTTGCCATTAAATTCCATGCCTGTACATTTTATGTAAACGGAAACAAAATATATATGTTTATAGGATAAGGAACTGGTATAAAGGACAGTTGCCGACTGATGCGGCACTTTTTTTCATATCCCCCCCTCCCACGAAAAATCGATCTCCTTCTGTAAGTTATGTTTTTATTATCACCTTAACGTCGTTACAGTATTGTTGAAGAACTATCCTGTTTTGTATTTTCTGCACTTGCGTCCGTTTGCATTTGTATGCCCCCTCACTTTTACACGTATACGCGCGTTTTACTCACGCAGACACAACCACACGCACACATACATCACACACACGTAATCGCAAACGCATCGAAGACTGCTCCGATTGAGACGTTCTCTCTTTTTTTTTTTGTTTCGTTTCTTTTAAACCGTTAATGACGATGGGCAATAATGACAACAATAATAATAGTAGTATTAGTAGCCGTAGTAGTGGTAGTAGTAATAGCAGTAGTAATAGTATTTAGTACTCGCTCTAGTAGTAATAATGATAATTGAATCCTAATAATAAAAATAATAATAATATTAATAATAATAATAATAATAATAATAATCTTGTGTTCGCGCGCGCATATATAATAACATGTATAAATAATCGTGGATAATCAGCAAATAGTAAATAGTAAATAGTAAATTAAACGTCTTTAGGAACTTGTTTTTTTCCCTTTCCTCTTTGTCACTTCTCGCATTCGTTCTGCGCACATTTCGACACGCAACGATTACTTGCAGGTACTTGTTCAGCTTTCGACATGGTTTCTTTTTTTTTTTTTTTTTTTGCGATCTCTCACATGGACTTCTGTTTAACAGGGACACCAATATCTACACCGCAAAGCTGTGATCCTTCCCTTCGCTTTTCTCTTTTTCCGTTCCGTCTGTCCGTCCATTTCATCGATCGAAATTATGAAAGCACTCGGATTGATAAAAATACGCTGTCTTTCTTCCTTTTTTTTTCTTCATTTTCGTACATTAATCGGATCAGCACGATCAGCGAAATGCAGGAGGGATCTGAATATAACCAGCGGTGGACCCGTTTGTTTGACTTACATAGTTTTTTCGTATATATATAAAAGTGTAATGATTCAAGCTCAACGGAAGTGTTGGGATAGGTATCGCAAAAATCATGGCAAATCATTCGTCGTCCGCCAAATTCCGCGGGGGGAGGAAAGTCGGAGGGGCGAACTTTTGTTCGCTTCATTCTCATCCACCCTAACTCTCTATCTCTATCTCTATCTTTCTCCGGCTCTTTCTTCTCGCCGCGCGAAAAATGCGAGCAAATATTCGATTATCTTCACTGGCCGCCGCCACTTTCAAGAATGAGAGTATCCTTCCGCTCTCCTCCGCTTCCGGTCTCGCCCCCCCCGTCAATCTCCTCACCAACAAAATTTGTCCATCGTCATATCACCGATCAACTGGCCAAAATTTCTTAAGTAAGAGGTACAATGTATTGCTCGTTCGGGAGTATCCGCGCGTATATAAGAAGCTTCCGTCGCCAACGGCTATCCTATATCGTCGTCTCCCGCTTCGTTTTTTGGCCATCAAACTCAACCGTCATCCCCCCCCCCCCCACCCCTCCCCCCTCCCTTCACCCCTTCATCCCATAGTCATTCGACTTCTTCACCGTTTTAGCGTGCCGTTTTACCCGTTCGATACTGGAGAGCGGTCACAGAAAAATAAAACAATACGAGGACCCACGGTAACGATCTCGTCGTAAATTTTCTTCCACCCTATACCCTAGTCTTTTTTAGCGCCTCTTAGTCGAGGATGGGAACATGTACGATCTCGGCTCTGACTTCCAGCTCTTCTCTCTCTCTTCGTCTTTGGAGCATCGTCCTCGGGAGTTTCGGTTCTCAGCGGAGAACGTCGAGAGGACGAGGGAAGAATTGAATCCGACGTTCAAAGACCGAGATCCGTCCATCTTCCCCTCCAGCTTCCGCCTTTTAGCTGTCGAACTTCGTCGGTCGCCAATCACGATCTACCCGTAGTCAAAAATGTTTGCACATATCTCATAAATATTCCCCACGGCGCACCCTTCCTCTCTTTCGTAAGATTATCGCCTCTCGTTCCGTTCCTTCTATGCCGCCAATATTGGTCGCGACGTACAAGCGAATTTTATCTGGCTTCAAAACAGAGGAAAAGGTGAAAATGAATCGTCGCTTCGGCGAGGAATGAGGAATTTTTGCGCGTGGCGCGACGCAGGAAAGATCGTTGCGTCGCGACGGCGAAACGTCGAAACGGAATCGGGACGAGGTCCTGCTTCGTTGCCGTTTCGCCGTCGCAATCGATCTCTCACCTTCCATCTCGATTGGCGTTCTTATCTCTAACCAAATGCTCGATAGAAGCCGGCTGCTCGGTAACAAATCGTTTGATTAGACGTAATGCTTACCTAACCTTATAACGTTACCACTATCCCCCTCGTCGTAACTTAATTGCTTCGTTTAATATCCTTAACGCTATTAGTCTCTCTCCTTATCGTCCCCTTCTCCCCTCACTCCCGACCAGGTCTGCTCGACCTTCCGCTTCCTTTTCAGCCACGGAGAAGAATCCACCCTCATCCACCCTCATCCATCCTCCCTTCTTCCCGTATTAAAAGCCATGCGCTCGAAAATATCTCGACTCTCCAAACTTCTCTCCCTTCGCCTTCATTTTTTTTGTCTTTTCATTTGATCTCGGACCTCAGCACCAGGTTAATAAGTAATAATTAATTACGTCGGGAGAGAAAGGTGTGTTCGTTTCTTAGAACTAACGATCAATTTTTTTTCCACCTTATCCAGATTCGATCTGTTCGACGAACTCGGCCGTCCGACGATCGCTCGGCTCTCTTCGAGTTCCGCCCTTGAATTCGTCGGCAATCCTTCCGCCCCTTCGTCGAAGAAGATCGGTGACGGGAGATGCGACGGAGACGACCGAGCGATCCCGGAAACGGACGAGCTCGCTGCGCACTCATCGTGTCTCCCGTACGCCGCAATAGTTGATCGCGGTGCTCAAGTTTTAAAGTTATACACATATTACGAGCAATTACTTTTAGGAAAGAGAGAGAAAAATATATAGTATTAACGCGGCGTCTTAACAGCCATCTCGCTCTCAGTGGACTCGCGAAACGATTATTATTCTTTTACCTTTAGAGTCGTTTACATGACTTTAGTTTTTATCGACCGCTGTCTCGTCGAGTCACGGGAGCATTTAATTAATATAACACCTGTCGAAGGCGGGCTGGCGAAAAAAATTCGGACCCGTCCTCGCTTCCGTGAGCCACCCCTTATACTTGTACGCGGCGAAAGAGTATCGAGAATCAAGAGTCGATCGTTAAAAACTATCGGAGCTAAAGGACCTGGACGATCGATGACGCCGTCTATTCGCCGTCGGATGGTTCAATGTCTTTATTCACTCGTATATATATATATATGCGTATATATACTTAATGAGAAAATGGGAGTTTTAACGTTGTCTCTCGGCCACGTTCGTTGATTATCGTTCCTCTCGCTCCATCGATCTTGGCAATTGGTTATCGTTTGATATTCCGAGAGTTGCGGATACTGCACGGAGTTTGTCTACCGCCGGTCTTCCAGCTTTGTCCGCGGAACAAAAGCTCCCGATAACAGGAAACAGGAGTCGAGGGTACGGATTCGTCTATTCGGTCTTCGCGTAATCTGTTAATAATCTGTCCATCGACAAACTCGACTAAACGCAATGGCGGACATCAGTGAACGTAGTTCCGGATCTACTTGGCTATCACGTACGCTCTCTACGTACTAACAATAAAAATCCATCCTGTACTCTACGGGAAGCATGACTAGGACAACTTCGCTAAAAATGCCTCTATCTTCGATCTACGCGTTAAAATTGAAATCGTACCCGGAAACGGTTGAAACTTCGCCAGCTTCACCTTCCGCCCGCGATAATTCGTCTCCGCTCGCGCCGACTCTTTCGATTTCGACGCGGGAGGATAACTTAACGTCCGTAGACTGCCAGGGCGCGATGTTCGATTCAAAGAATGAAGCTGTGCGAGTCGCGTGGAAGAAAAATTGTCGAGCCTTCGTCGCTTACCTTCGATTCGTAGTCATATTAGACGAGCGAAGCGTTCACGATAAACGCGAACGGTCTGTTCGAAGCGAGAAATATTCCGGACCAAAGAGTAAGTAAGAGTAAGGAGAAGTCGACAAACGTATCCGACGTTAGGTTCGGCGTGTACGTGTACGTGTGTATATGTGTGTGTGTAGGCGTGGTACGTGTGCCCCGACGAAGTACGCTCTCAGCTACCAGTCACCGCGGCTGATCTCTGATCCGTTACTCTTTGTTCAGCTTCGTAATTGCCATGGGTGCAGCGAATACTTGTTACCGTGTTTTAAATCAGTCTTGGTTCAGTCTTATACCGTGCGTATGCGTGTGTGCATTGTCCGTCTGCCGTGGATCTCGTGTTTTGCGACTGCGTGTTTGCGTTTCGGTTCGCGAAATCGTTCATTCTCCTCCTCGCGCTTTCCGTTCGTTCGCTCGATTCCGTTTCTCGACATTTCACTCGTTATATTTCATTCCTAATTCCACTCGTTGTTCGTAAGAATTTTGAGCTACGGGCGACCGACGTCGCGGCCGGTTTGACGCGAACCAAACGTAAAATCGATTAAGGACGGGTCGACTGCCTTCGATCCCTTCGCGGCTACACGTCGACCTACTGTCAACTTACAAAGATGATCGACTGTCAAAAGCAAGACGCGACGAACGTGGCGCCGTCGAGTAATTACTCATTCGTTCCTCCCGCTCGTCGGCGGCCATTACGGTTTTTTTTTTCGTTTTGATATGTCGGAGAGCGCCGCGACGCCCGCAAGTCCCGATGGCCGAGATGCGACGATCGCAGCTCGAAAGAAAATTAATCCGGCCACGTGGCGTTGTCCGGTGCAATCCCTGAATATCGTTCAATTACGACCCTTCCCGCTTCCCAACATCGTGGCCTTGACGCGCGCTCGTCACCTAAATTATACCCGCAAACCCCGTTTACCTAGAAGATACCTAATATATCGCGTTTTAGTCTCCCCCTTTAAATCTGCGCGCCAAACGGAGACAGCCTAATAATCTTTACGCGGTTAAATCGTAATAATGCAAAGAATATTCATCCAACGAAGCGTTACTTTGAGTCTCCACGAATCGTTCTCATCCTTTCCGTCCCTCGCTTCCTCTCTCAAGCCTATTCTTACTCTTTCAAGCTTTTCAATCTGTCGCTCTTATCATCTCTCTTTTTCTCTCTCTCCTCTCTCTCTCTCTCTCTCTCTCTCTCTTTCTCTTTCTCTCTCTCGTCGTCGTACCGATGCGCTCGAGCATTGCAAGCTTCGGAGAAGTTCAAGAATGAGTGTGTCGTCAGGATCGTCAGCCGATCGTCGTCTCCCATCACGAAATGTACATTATATATATCTAGCAGAAAATAAGTATTTCTTATCTCCCCCCCCCCCCCCCCCCCCCCATTCTGACGAATATTAGAGCGAGTCGAGCTTCTCCAAAGGGCGCAACTGCCGCTCGCCTGGACGTCGCAGTAAAAACTCTCTGCACAATATAAACAACGGGTTAATATTTCGGTCTCGAATCACTAAAAATAACAATAACCACATCGCCAATGGGTCGTACAGCTAATAAAAATACCGAAATATAACGGAGAATCAGCACGCATACAATTAGACAGTTACACATCCTCTCGCACATGCATTCTCTCTCTCTCTCTCTCTCTCTCTCTCTCTCTCTCTCTCTCTGCTTCACTCTATCACTCCCTCTATCCCCCAAAACCCACCCCCTACCTCCCACCCCATCAAAACCTACTAAACTCCCTCTGTCCACCCCTCTCTCTTCTCTCTCTCTCTCTCTCGCTTCGCTCCGTCCCGTTCGTCATTTTTTGTACTTGTGTTACTTGGCACCGAAAGTAGAGAAGATCCGTACGAATTTTCGAAAGGAACCTATTAAGGACTTCCGCATACATTATGTACACACGGTCAGTAAGAAAATATATGTACGTCGAATGTTCGTCCTCGCGCGAACCACGTACGCCGGGCATTCATTGGAATACCGGGGACACGTTCGAAGAAGCGAGCGAGAACAGAGCCACTTCCTTTGGCGTACTTCATCTTTATCCGCACGAAAAGATCCCTCACCCCCCCCCCCCCCACCCCCGCTACCCTCTCCCCAAGCCTGCCCAATGCTCGACTCTCCCCATTCCCTCGTTCAGATCCGAACCGCATCCTTCGGAGTCGGTAGCACACGGGACCGTCGGATCCATCTTAGATGAGCAGGACACGATTGTTGCCGAAGTCGACCACGGCTATTCGGCCGTCGGGACTCAGGGCGATGCCGGACGGTCTGTCCATCTCGTCCGGGCCCTTGCCGTAGCTGCCGAACTTCCACTTGAGGGCGCCGCTCGAGTCGAATATCTGTATCCTGTGATTGCGCGAGTCGGCGATGATGATGTTGCCCTCGTCGTCGATGACGAGACCCTGGGGCCTGAGGAACTGCTTGGTGCCGCCGCTGGCTGCCTCGCAGCCGAATACCCGGGCGTTCATGAAGTCGGCGTCGATGACGATGACGCGATGATTGTTGAAGTCGGTCGTGATGACGTTGCCCTCCGGGCTGAAGGCGACGCCGCGCGGCGAGTCGAAGTGCTTCCACATGCTCGGGGTGGACTCGTAGCCGTACTTGCGCAGGAAGATGCCCTCGGGGCTGAAGAGCTGGACGCGATGGTTGCGCGTATCGGAGACGGCTATCTGGCACTCGGAGTTGACGGCGACGTCCCAGGGGTAGTTGAACTGGCCGCATCGGCAGCCCTTCTCGCCGAAGCTGAGCAGGAAGGCACCCTCCATCGTGAGTACCTGGGCGGAGGATTTGGATTATGTCGATGACGTATAGGTGACCGGGTATTGTCGATCGGATTCGATCGTGTTCGCGTTATCTCGAAGGAGATGTATTTTCGTGGGCTTTTATATGGACTGTTTAGTTTGAAAGTGATGCATTTTCAAAGAAAAATTAAATATCATATAAATAAATCGTTTATGTCATATTAATTATAAATTATGTGATATCTCAGTTTTTTTAAATATGGACTTACGCCACTTTTGAAAATTATGGGTCCATATTTTTATTTTTATAACGCAGAAGGGAAAAAGCTCACCGAAATACATTTCATCGAGGATTGGATTCTTTGAGTCGGACGGTAGTTCGTTGGCTACTTTTGGAACCTCGAACGCGAGATATTTGAGCCGTTTACATTGAAAGTGATCCAAGCTTAAGGTTTAAATAGAGAAATTTAATGGTTTGCTTTTCAGTGAATTTAAATGTACCATCACATTCGTTAAATGTCTCTAAGAGAGTGAAATTTACAATTCCTTTTAAGGTAATGACGATTATTAAGTGAATAACTTTCTTATCAAATATGGACTTAGGCCACTTTCAGAGTAATGTTCTTAATTATTGGAGTAACTGCGGAAATTGATGTGACCTTTACTCTAAACATACATAAGTGAAAAATATTCTTTATGACAGCTACCTTAAAGTTGTACGCTAACACAGAAAAAGTACCAAATGGACAAACCACTTTCAAGATAAACACCTCAATTACTCCACCACGGGATCAAGCATACAAACGAATGTGCTAAACAACGCTTCTCTCAAAAGTCAAGACCTTAAAACGTGTATCTCTCCAAGACAGGCTTATCAGCATATGCCGGTACCATATACGCTAAACAACGCTTCTCTCAAAAGCCAAGACCGCCTTAAAACGTGTATCTCTCCAAGACAGTCTTATCACCATATCAATAATCCCATCACTCGCCGAGCACCTTACCTGTATACGATGATTATCCTTATCAGCCACCACGATTCGACGTCTGGCATCTACAGCCAAGCCAGCAGGTCTATCAAACTGTCCCGGACCAGTTCCATGAGTCCCAAATCGTCTGACGAACGATCCGTCCTGCCGATAGATCTGAATCCGATTGTTCGACCGGTCGGCCACGATGATGTGTCCCTCCTTGTCGCAGGCCACTCCCCAAGGTCGACAGAGGTTATCGCGAGCCTCGCCGTCGTTGCCGATGACCTTGAGCGTCTTCGGATGCGAGTTCCCGTTCCGTCCGTTCCCGGAACCACCGACGGCGCGAACGGTCACCGGGATGCTGCTGGCCGGGATGGGTCGCCCTCTGGGCACCGGCACCAGGGGCGAATTCACCAGGTTGCCGCCGACTGGCTGACTCTGCGACAGAAGCGACTGCGGCGAACTCCCGCGACCTCTGACCGCGCGCCGATCGCCGATTGGGCCAGGATTGTTGACCACTATCGATCCGAGGCTGGCGATTGCGTGGAGTACGTTGCCCTCGGGGCCGGTGAACGATATCCAATTCTCCTCGGGCGGCGGCAGGGTCTGTCGCGTTTGTCGAATTTGAAACACCTGTCAATCGACGCGATCGGGTTGAACTACGTATTCTAAATGTACGGTGTTGGGGCAAGGTGGGGGGAAGGGTCAGTACCTCGGCGGAGGCCATGTCCTTGGTGATCAACAGGTCCAGGGGGTTGCTGGTCAGCGTCGAGGACTCCATCGCCTCGGCCAGCTTGTCCATCGCTCTCGACAGTCGGGCGATCACGTTTCGCAGACCCTGGTCCCTCGCCTTCAAGGCCGAGAACTTCAGGAGTCTGGCCTTCTCGATTCTGTTCAGGAGCTCCTTCTCGCGAGCCTCCAGGGCGGTGGCCACTCGTCGCACGCACAGCATCACGTCGGCTGTCGCTTGTCGGGCTTTCTGCTCCAGCGCCTCGGCTGCCATCTGTTCCGAACGAAGATACGGGACTTTTGGTGTGTGGAATCAAAGCAGTGTTTGACACTGGGAATACCGATGATCTGTATTCTCATTTCATCATTGCTAGTTCTATTTAACTTGGTGTGATATGAGCCAATTTGAATTTACAATATGTGCAGTGATTAATAATTTATCAGTCTCAATGTTAAGGATTCAGAAATGTTTCGTGGGAGATATGTTATTAGGATAAGGAACAGACGTCATTTTAATAGGTCGGCTCTAGTGTTGAATAAATTGGTAAGTGAACGAAGAACGGATAGTTTGCGGAAGATTCAAAGTTGATTGATACAAAATGCAACGATTTTAACATTACATTGTCTCTGCTTATTCATACGTAGTTACGTGGAAGAAAATTTGTTAAGACAGTGTCAAACGTTATTTTGGTCGATCGATGCAAGATGCAACGATATTAACATGACACTGTATCTGCTTATCTATACGTAGTTACATGAGCGTAAAACTAACACAGTATAAAAAGTTATTTTGACAGATCGGTACTTCCAGTGTTAAATAAATTGCTAACAACAAAGAAAGTAGTATTCGTGGAAAAGTCAGATCTCAATGCTTGCTCAATGCAAAATCCAAATTTGAAGATTTGAACGTTACACTGTACCTTATCAGTACCTAGTCACGTTAATCATCATATTTACCTGGACCGCGTCAAGATCTTCTCTGAGAGCGGAAATGCCGTGTCTGGCCTCGCTCATCACCTGATTGGCCTGCAGGCCAGCACCCTCGACCGCCTCCATCAGATGTACCGTCACGTGGCCGTGATGATGATGAACGCCGCACTCGCCGCAAAGCGGCCGACTGCAGGTCTGACAGTAAAATCGCTGAGCGTCCCTGTGGATGTCGCAGTAAAGCGGCGAGGAACCGGTAGGCGACGAATTGACAGCGTGAACGACAACTGGTGGACTGGGCGACATGTCGTTGGGTCCAGTCTGAAGGCCATGATGATCGTTCATGTGATTCAGTCCGATCCTACTCTGAGCTGGCGACCAAGTCTTGAGAACAGAAACAAATCATCCCTCTGTTTAATCCAAAGTCCACCTGACAGGGTGTTAAACAGCGAAAATCCATGCCAACGTGAGCGACAGACTCTAATATTGGATTGGCAACTATATGATTGCGGATTTTAAATCAGAAGAAAAATACATAATTTTTACTTGAAAATATAACTTTACTGAATTAAATATTCTCCGTGTTTGATGATGACCTTTCTCCATCTTTCAGGCAGTATCATAATTCCGTGTTTATAAAACTTTTGCTTTTTGCCAGGAAGAAACTGAATTAAGTGAGATTTTACATCATCGGCGTGATTAAGAAGTTCTGCACAGAACAAAATAAGTGGAAATCTCAAGGCGCAAGGTCAGGAACTAATGGATGTGGCAACACATCCCTACCTAGCTCCAACCTACTACTAAAGATGAGTGAAACTTTGCATTATCATAACCCATGATAAAACATCACCCTTACGATTTTCCACTTCTGGACAAATAAATAATCGTTACAATTTTCTTATTAATTAAATTAGGTGTAAGTCCAAACAACGAGATAACTATATCGGTTAGGTGTTTTGAATACGTCGACAAATCAAAAGAATATGCTAAAACTATCAATCGACAAAGTCCGCAATCATTTAGTTGCCAACCCCATACATCGGTCAATAAGTCTCCGGTCTAACTAACAAAATCAAGATTTTTTTTTAATCTGACTTTATTCATCAATATATTCTCCTTCAAGACTGATACATTCGTTCCAGCTCTCCTTTAACTTTAACGCATTTTTTGTAGAAAGATTTGTCTTTGATCTCGATAGGCCTCAGTTTCGGTAATCATTTTATCTATCTATCTATCTTTTATCTTTAATCTCTGGGGGTCTGTAAAATGCCAATACTCGCCGCGGGCCAGATCCGGAGAGTACGTTGGGTGTAGAAGTAATTCGAAGCGCAACCTATTCAATTTAAACATCGCTTCATCGACAAGACGCAAAATTCTTTTCTATCCATTGTTTCGAAAATTACAAAACAGTCATCACTAAAATCACTGTAACCCGTAAACTAATTGTCAGAACGGCATGAAATTTGAACACGTATCGTTCGAAAGTCGATACTATCCAGAAATCACATAGGACTGTCAACGGTGTCGCCGTACGCGTGTCAGACCGGAGACTCATTGAGTGACGTGTTACGACGCGTATACCGCGAAGGGCCAATTTCAAACGAAAACCGAATCCCCCTGTATGCATATGGATTTATGCATAGCGAAGTTGAAGCTTCTACGCCGGATTTGAGTAACACGCGTTCTGCTCTCTATTCGCGTACACGAGATTTATGGCCTTTAAACGTGACCGATACCGACACCACCTTGCAATCTGCGCCGATCCGCTGACGTTGGCAGCTGATAGTAAGATGCATTGTTGCACGTAGTGCGAAGGTTTTGGAGAGAGGGAGGGTGGCTGGGGGGGTGGCGAGCAGGAGGAGGAGGAGGAGGAGGAGGATATCGTACTCACCGATTGTCGGCTAGGTGCGATGCACGAGTCGCAAAGCGTGTCCGTGCAGTCTCGGCAGCCAGCGTTTCCGGTGCCGCCGACGCTTCCGCCGTGCGGGAATCTGACGTCACAGGGCACGCAGTTGCCGAAGCTGTCGCCGTTCACCACCTGCAGCAGGCTGTTCAGGAGGGAGTCCACGCTGAGGTCGTCCGGCGAGCGACCGTAGCACTGGGAGTTCGTGCTGCTGCCGGACGAAGCGGTGCCGGGAGGACTCGCGCTCGAGTACCCGGACTTGATGAACTGCCATGGGGACTTGTTCGCGGTCTGGAACATCGAGAACTTCTTGAGTTCATTAGCTGTTCGGTTACTGAACGTTCGGGGGTTCATTGGAAGGTTCGGTTATGAAAGGGTATGGATGATTATGGGGCTCGTGATAAGGACTGTTTCTTAAGGCTGGAGCTACCGACCTGTCAAAATGACAATTTAAAACTGTAAAATTGATTTTGTTTTTAGAATTTTTCCTTGGCTGGTGAGGTAGATTTATTTTTTTTAAATGAAAACAGAGTTTGAATCATGCCAGCAAGTTAACCTATTACCCGCCGTAATACAAAAGTACGAAAAGAAAAAATGAAATTAACTGTACATTTAGAAGTTGTAATGATTAAAAGAAAATAATTTGAGACTGTGTCTCAAAAATGAGTCATTGGGGGATAATGGATTAAATGAGAATTGGAATAGAAATCATCAGTAGTTCCAGTGTTAACATAGAAGAATTACACATTTACAGTAATTACACAATTAAGTGCAGAGATACTAATTTACTCGTAAATACTGATCAAAAGCAAATCGTCAGTGTCCTATTACATCTACTATACTGCTGATATCGAAAGTAGCATTAGACTCCGAAGTCCGCTCAACGAAATACATCAGAACAGAATGCGGTGTTCCAGTTCCAGTGTTAACATAGAAGAATTACACATTTACAGTAATTACACAATTAAGTGCAGAGATACTAATTTACTCGTAAATTCTGATCAAAAGCAAATCGTCAGTGTCCTATTACATCTACTATACTGCTGACATAGAAAGTAGCATTAGACTCCGAAGTCCGCTCAACGAAATACATCAGAACAGAATGCGGTGTTCCAGTTCCAGTGTTAACATAGAAGAATTACACATTTACAGTAATTACACAATTAAGTGCAGAGATACTAATTTACTCGTAAATACTGATCCAAAGCAAATCGTCAGTTTCCTATTACAACTACTATACTGCTGACATAGAAAGTAGCATTAGACTCCGAAGTCCGCTCAACGAAATACATCAGAACAGAATGCGGTGTTCCAGTTCCAGTGTTAACATAGAACAATTACACATTTACAGTAATTACACAATTAAGTGCAGAGATACTAATTTACTCGTAAATACTGATCAAAAGCAAATCGCCAGTTTCCTATTACAACTACTATACTGCTACAATCAAAAGTAGCATCAGACTCCGAAGTCCGCTCAACGAAATACATCAGAACAGAACGCGACACGCACTTGAATCTACCACGATCCCCACCGATAACGCTATCAGGCTAGAACGCGCAGGACAGATATTGAATGGGAATACCTTGCAGGACAGATCCGTGTCGATGGTAGGCTCCTTCTCCTGATCCGGTGAGTACTTTCCGTAGAAGCTCGTGCCGCGGCTGTACGTACTTTTGCCATGACTCATCGTGAGGCCCGCAGACGTCCACCACCGAGTCTAGATCCTCCTTCGATCCGCCCTAGTCCGCCGTCGATCGAATAGCCTGACGTCTGAAAATCCTCAAAGTCAGCCGGAAGTTCCCCCATCCACGTGCCGCCGCCGACTCGTCCCATATCCGGCGCCGGCAATCACTCGATTTGCCCCGCCGAAAATTGGCGAGATATCGTCCTTTCCGGCATTAAACGTCCCGACGCCCCGCACTTTAAAGCGATCGCGCGGAATATTCGAGTTCGCGTCAAGAGAGTCTGGCCTTGAAATTACAGAGATCCTACATTCAAAAAGGATTTCTTCGCAAATCTAAGAACAGTACACGACCGAGAGGACCGTGCTCGTCCTTCGAAGGCCAGCAGGCAGACTTTACACTCTACTCAGTTCGAAGTTTGGCGACGCTGCGGGCGGATAATTCGAAAATCTGCCGACGGGACGATGGGAATCGAGGGGTTGAGAGGGGCAGGAAAGAAGGGGAAAGTGGAACGTAGCCCCGTAGAATCGAGTTCGAGCCGAACGTGGTATAGGGAGAGAGAGAGAGTGCGAGCGGGAAGGTACGATACCCTTCCACCTCCTCCCCTCCTCCCCTCCTCACCCCCGAGGACCCGGGCCACGGGAGAGAAATGGGGTCCCGCTTCCATTCGTGGGACCCCATGGAAATCAATAACTACGGGAAATTTGGCGTAGGTATACATCCCCGTTCCTTCCACGCCGTCCTGCCCTTCGGTTAGAGACTCGGCCCTGCCGGATTGCCCTTTCCCTGCTGCCTCCGAAACCTGGTGCCGGTTCCTTTCTCGAGTCCTCGACGATAGTCAGCGAGAGAGAGAGAGAGAGAGAGAGAGAGAGAGAGAGAGAGGAGGGAGGGGAGGGCAGGTTTTTGTCGGTCGAATTTAACGTTCGACCGATTCACAACCGGCCCGCACGCGGAAGTACAGAATCGGGGGTACGTTCCGGGAGAAAGGGGAGGAGGACCCCGGAGGTGGAGGGGGGTGCGAATCATGGGACAGCGGGGACGACTTTTAATCGTGGCTAACGAACGATTTAAGCGACGACGAACAGAAGTGACAGGCGGTTTGAAACTCGGTCGGGATCCCGTTTCGAAATATGGAACGTGTTCGGCGCATAAATAGCGACAGCCTCCCCTCCCCTGCCTACCCCCCCCCCCCCCCCCCCCCCACCTCCCCATTCCGCGTTACGGAAATAAGCGCGATTCCTCGTAACAGGTGGCAACCGGTTCGCCGCTTCGTGGGCTCGAAATCGTCGCAAGGACGGTTCGGACGGCGAGTGAACTGAATTTTGGTAGACGAAGGGTGAAGAGAGAGAGAGAGGTGGCCTCGAAGTTTCGTCGGCGAACGCTGAGATTATCGGCCGCGACGGGGGTCGCGATGACATTGCCGTGTGTCATCTGTGTTCATTGGCCGACTCTCGCTTTGATCTCCGCTGTTTCACCCCTTTCGCTTTCTCGCCCCGGTCGCAAGGAGCGAGAACGTGCGCGCGCGCGCGCGCACAGTAGCACACACCGACGTCGAGCAACACGAATGCACCCCGCGCTAACGGTATATACGTATCGAACATTTACTTTCTCCTCCGCTACCCGACCGCATCCTGAGGGACGGAAGGAGGGAAGGAGGAGGCGAGGGGAGGACGGACGGAGAGGGGGAGGGTACAGACCGGCAACGAGAGAGAAGGAGAGTGAGAGAGAGAGAGCTGACCTTGGTCGCCATGACGATTTCAAGGATGCCACCCCCTGAAATGCCATAAAGAATCCGGAAAGAGGGAAAGTTTTGCGGGGGACCCGAGGAGGCCTCTCTGCGTTTCGTGCTGGCGATGGGATAAGTACGATCGTCCTGACATTATTTCTTGCCCGTTAACGGTCGAAGAACGAATTTCGTCGAACTCGCGAATCATTGGGCGTCTGTTGCGATCAAAATGGAGAGAAATCGGATTTTCCGATGATACGGAATTTTGCGTGGAACCTGAGAAGAGCCATCTGCGTTTCGTGCTGGCGATGGGATAAGTACGACCGTCCTGACATTATTTCTTACCCGTTAACGGTCGAAGAACGAATTTCGTCGAACTCGCGAATCATTGGGCGTCTGTTGCGATCAAAATTGAGAGAAATCGGATTTTCCGATGATACGGAATTTTGCGTGGAACCTGAGAAGAGCCATCTGTGTTTCGTGCTGGCGACGGGATAAGTACGACCGTCCTGACATTATTTCTTGCCCGTTAACGGTCGAAGAACGACTTTCGTCGAACTCGCGAATCATTGGGCGTCTGTTGCGATCAGAATTGAGCGAAATCAGACTTTCCGACAATACGAAGCGACGCGTACTTACAACGATACAGAAAAATTCGTCTGCGATCGGTTCGAAACGCGGATCGAAGAGAAGCTTCGAACTCGCCATCCCCTTTCGAATCCCAGGCCCCATTGTGCGCGATCGGCTCGGATACGTTGCGTTTTCGTGAAAAATCCGACGGCGAGGCGAACTCGAGCGTACGTCGGGTGGCGTGCCGGTCACAAAGGGAAACCCGGACGAGACAAAGCGAGGTAGCCGGGGAGATTTTTCTCGTTAAAATGGGAGGAGTCCCATCGGTCGGAATAGGATCTCTTCCCTTATTCTCGCTTCTTTTTCTCTTTTCATTGCCGTCGGGAAGCGCATTAGCGGGGGTGGACGGGGGACGTGGATACGACGCGCGAACGATTTTGACGGTAATTTTCGAGCGGTCGGTAGTCTAGAAAAGGACTCCCCGCATCCGAGTGGCCAGATTCTGACAATCGATGCTTTCCCAATGCCTGTACCTCCCCCCCCCCCCCTCCTCCCCCTCCTCACCCCCGCGCCGGCCCCACTCTTCGAAGCGGGCATAGAAAAGCGCACGGGTGGCCTGCACGCCCAGGACCCTTCCAGGAAAAGCGGTAATCTCTTCCTCCCCGCCGGTCGGGAAAAATCTGCCAGAGCGAACGACTCGGGCTTAAGGCCGATCGACTGTTCGTGTATCACCCCTCGGACTCGTGGAAGCTAGTATCGGCCGATCGTGCCATTCGAAACTTTGCGAGCAACGATACTGTCCAACGATAACCCATACCGTTAATTATATGCGCGTAGAATACGGAGCGTGATAAAGATCGTCCTACGTCCGTTCGACCGTAGAGCTAAAGTAAGGTTCCGGCGTCTGAATCGGTAAACTTTTTTGCTCGATCGAGGAAAAATATTTACATCCGTAAATGCCGCTGGAGCGATTTCGAAACGTTCGCCGGGTCGGCCGACGCGGAACGGCGGAATCGATCGTCGGCCTGATCCTTCGATCGCGAGCGGATCGCTAGATGATGGATCGGAAGCGCGATCGATCGTGAGAGGAAAGTCGTGATCTTTCGGGGCCACCGCGGACGTTTTGTCGGTGAGAACGGGCAAACAGTCCTGATGTCGTTTTCACTGGCGAACGTTGGATGGCGTCGTTGCTCACAGGTGCTTTCGCTCTCGTTCGAATTTCAATGTCACTCGACGAGACCACTTTGTTGCTCCTCGCGCCGGCACGCGCCTCTCCCCGCCGATATTATGCCCGACTTACGGCCAAGCCCTGTGAACGATCTACGTCGAACCCTTCCGCGAACGTCCGGGGTGAACCGATTAAACTTCCGACCTTCGCGAGTCTCAAAGATTCTCGAGGTGGCCGCAAGTACTTCGTTCAAAATGCACTCGCGGGCCAAAAGCTTCAACCGGCGTCGGAACGCGACGTACATAAACGACGGAAAGACTCGACATTCGCCGATAAAGACGTCGAGCATCGCGAATGTACACAACTCTTGTTTGCCGGCTCATACGTACCTTCGTCCTCGCAAGATCGCTTCTCATAACACGCCGCGCCGAGCCGTTCGAGCCGATTCCCTGGGACACTTCTCCTCGCGGAAGAACGGCTACCGTCACTTTTTCCCTCTCACTCACATAAACACGGCCGAGCCGATCCTCTCTGCCCTTATCCTCCTTCCTTCCTTCCTTCCGCGACCACCGCCTCCCCGTCCTCCGCCGTCTATCGTACTGTGTACGCTTCGTGCGTCAAGCGGACGAACGGGACAGACGGACCGACAGACCGACAGAAAAAGAGAGAGAGAGAGAGAGAGGATCGGTAGAGAGAAAAGAGAGAGAAGACGCGTATCAACGTTAAGTCCCCCGTGATACTTCGATCGGCACTGTGTGTTCCGCTTCTCTCTCTGTCGCGCTCACTCTCTCCCTCCGTATCGAAAAAGCTGCCGGCGCACGTAAAAATTCCGTCGCACGTGCTTCGGCCGAGAGCGGAACTGTTAGGGGGAGAACCGTACGCCAGGAGTTTCACGTCCGCACTAAGCTCGAGTTCGTCTACTGGAGCTCACGTCGCTCGGAGCTTACAAGGCCCGCCTCCCCCACCAGCCTCTGGCTCGCCGACGGCGTCGGCCAATCGGAGGCCGGCACTGCCACCCTCGTCACCGACGGCTCATCCGACACCCCCGCGACACGCACCGACCCTCGCCCCACCCCCTCCCCATCGTCGTCAACCACCTACCTCCCCTCCCGTCCCTCCACCTCCTCCTTCGCCACCCTCCACCCTCCTCGTCATCCTCATCGTTCGTCGCCTGCCGCCCACCAGGAGAGCCGATGATTTCTAGGACGTCGGGCCACTTCCATCAACCATTCGGCATATGACGGCAAATTACACCCACCCCCCGACCTCCTCGTCACCGAGAATCGCGAGAGGCGCTCCAGAGACATTCGAAACTTTCTTTCCCCGTTAATTTTATAATACTCGGCCCAGCTTTTTTTCCGGCGTCGAGAGTTCGTTCTACCGTGGAGAGCGGGCTCACCCGGAGCGATAAATTTCCGCCCCCGCCTCCGCGCTCCGGAGCGTGGGCGGCTGAGAGGCGACCCACCCCCTCCCAGCGGCCGCCACCCCCAGCCTCCCCCGTTTCATCGTCCGCCACCCCCGAAGCCGCCCCCGGTGGCCAGCAGGGCGCCTGCGCCTCGAAACTATGAATGGAGAGACCGCTCAATGCTAGTGAAATCGCCCACGCCGTCCCCCACACACACACACACACACACACACACACACAGACTCAGATGCATACGCATACTTAGGTCACGGCTCATTCGTACATGCGGAGTTTTATTCGCGCGTGGGACTCGCTACTGCGGTATTCCGCAGCGTCGCGAGCGTGTGTCGGCTCGCCGCTCTCTCCGGGCTGAATAAATCCTGATCCTGGGCCTGCGTCACGTGTCCGCAGCCGACGGCAACGGACGTCGATGGGCGGACTCGGTGACACGGCTACGACGTCATCGTCGTCGCCGGGCTCGACGGCGAGACTCCGCGTTCAGTATTCGGCTTCGATCCGCGCCCGCTGAAAAGTTCTTCATTCATCCACGCTTCCGTCCTGAAGAGCTTCGAACCTGTCCACTTTGGCATCAGGAGCGAATTCGAACGAATTTCTCCTACCTACATGGAAAGCATGGGACATGTTGGGGCTCATGAGGACGACGTCCGGATGGTCATGTTCACGGTCAGGATCGATGTATCGGGCGGTGGGCGATGCCGAGGGACGTCGTACGAAATAGTTGTCGAAACGCCGGAGAACTAACAGGGTGCAGGCTTTATGAATGGGCACCTTGGGCGTGAAAGGAGCACGTGGTGGGGCGTCGTGGCGCTTTAACGATCGAGCAGTGGACCACATTCTCTGCCTCTCGTTCACCCTCGCCCACCTCGTCCACCCTTCATCCAGTACCCCCTCGCCCCCCTGCCAGCCCCCTCGCCTGCTGCCGGCCGTTTCATCCCCCTTTCATTGCCGTCGGAACTCGCGACGCGTGCGCGCTCGATTCACGAACGTAGGAGCGAGCGACGCTGTGTGTGCGCGCGCGAGATGGTTGTAAGTGTGTGCGTAGGCGCACGTAGGTAGACGCCGTGACGACACTGTGTCGCACGTACATTATCGGGAGTCCGTAGTTTCATAGATAGACGCGCGCACGTGCATTAATGCGCGACGGGGTCGATTCTGTGTGCGTGCGAATATGCTCGGAGGGTGGTAGATACAGAGAGAGAGAGAGAGAGAACAAGGGGTAGATATGGTGGGGGAGAGAGAAAGGAGAGTAGAGAGAGAGAGAGAAAGAGAGAACAAGGGGTAGATATGATGAGGGAGAAAGAACGAGAGAGGAAGGGAGAGAGAGAGAGAGAGAGAGAGAGAGAGAGAGGGAGAGAGCATATTGGTACTGCAAACAATGACGTCGTTAAGTTCTGAACGCTCTCATCCCCCTCAGGGCTTCCATCGTTCATTCGAGAGTTGCCCCTGCTCTTTTCGGCGTCACGCGTGCATTGTTAATGTTTTGATTACTCGACGTTATTTCGCCCTCTCGCAAAACTCTCGTCATAACGGGTCCGACTGCGGCGACGGACCGCCGACGGAGCGACGTACGGCCAAATCATTGTCCCTGGGCCATTAATACCCTTGACCCTTGCGAAGAAGTGCGTATCGGCAGGCGTCGAACATATATCGAAGGCGCAATTCTTGCCCCGCAGCCGATGCGAGCCAAAAATTCTATCGCTCACTTCGGCCGATGTGGACTTCTTCATCCCTCCCGCGGATCGAACGGAGTTTAAGCAGCTTCCATCGCGGCATCGGGTCGTCGACGCTCTCCGTCGCGTCTGGGTACGACGCTGAGATGCTGTTCGCGATTCTTTTACCCTCTTTCGCGCTTGGCCGAGTACGCCACCCCCGCTTCCCATCCCCCTCGGCACCCCCCAGTCCTATTACAGAAGTCGTTTCACGTTTGAGACCGTGTCGCTCTCACGCACACCTGCGCTCGCGATAAAGATACGCCTACTGATGTTGAACGTTCTTCAGCATCGTCCGACTCTCTCTCTCTCTCTCTCTCTCTCTATCTCTCTCTCTCAGCAAAGATCCTGATTGCCAGGAACATCGTGCGGGTATGGTGTCTGACGAGCGTCAGTACGAGTGATCGTCCGTCGGCACGGTCAGACAATCGTCATCTGCCCAGCGGAATCGGAGATCACGTGCGCAGTCTTCAGGGTGCGGGGAACGTGAACTGTCACGTAATTCGTCCGCTCGTGCATGTGCCGAGAGTCGCTGCCGGTAAGGGTGAGGAAGGGTGGTCCGTGTGCGAAAATGTGCGGCTAGATTGAGATGAGAGAGACAGCGAGAGAGAGAGAGAGAGAGAGAGAGAGAGAGAGAGTGGTGCGCGCGCGCGCGCGCTCGCGAGTGTTGTTCGACCGTACTCGCGCACACGGATAGGTATAAATGAAAATCGGCGGACGGGTGTGAGTCTCGTTCGACGGAGGGGAAGAAAAGCAGGGAAAGTGGGCGGGACGTCGATGAACGAATATCCTACCCTTCTCGACCCGTCTCGCTCACCCTCCACCCTCCCTGGCTCTCTCTTTCTCCCTCTCTCTCTCTCTCACTCTCTATAGCTCTCGCCGTCGTGTGGGCGCTTCCAAGGTCACCGCAAGAGCAAAACTACGTAGTACGACGCCTCCGTCTCGACGCCCGCGCATAAAACGTGGGCGTAGGGTGTAGGCTATATGGGGCATTATACAGATACCGCTATAAGGCGTTTCAAATTAGCGGGGGGGTAGACGGAACGGGGTGACGCGAGCGATTTTTCTGGAACTCTCGCCACTTTTCTCCGAAACGTTACACTTTCTACGCGCGTCATCATACTTCTTGTTTACCTGCCAGGCTGGGATAAAGAGGTAAACCTCGCGACTGACAGTGGACGAGAGCACGTGAAGAAGAATGCGTCGAAACGATTGCCGCTGTCCCGTCCATTGTCGGCAAACAATAAAGCTTATCAAATTCCGGAGTACCTCCGACCATTTTTAAATGGCCGCAAGGAGTTGTTTGTACGGGTCGATCGTTAAAGGGTCGACGGTAAGAGGCGTATGGGACTTTCTGGAACGGCCTGTAAGCCGGGTAGTCGACTCCAGAGGTGACCTGAAGGTTTCAACAACCCACCCCCTCCCCCTCCCGCTTCTCCTCCGCCACCCTATCCTCACCCCTCCACCCATTACGAGAGACTGAAATTCGCCGGAATTTCTTTAACCGCCCTGAGACGCGTTAAATTCCGATACTCAATTTTCTCGGATAAAACGTACGATCCGATTGTAACGTGCACCGGACGCTTGAGACTCTCCGGATGCAGGCGATCACCTGACGTCGCAAATTCAATTTTCGCGTCACTGACGTCGCTGCTCTACAGGAGGCAATTAATCGGAGTCGGGCAGCTGAGCTCTGTCGGCTCGGATTCGAAAATCGTGCTTTCTTGAGTCTCACTTTCGGGACAGCCAAAGTTTCACGCGATCCGTTCTGGCGAGAGAGAGTGAGTGTGAGAGAGTGAGAGAGAGAGTGAGAGAGACAAGAGAACGACCCTTCATTCTCATTCCTCGCGGCCGAAGTTGCAGGTATAACTCCAGGATCCTTCGTCAAAAGCATGTCGCATGTCTCCGCTCGTCGGGCGACTCCTATTTCGTTCGAGTTTCTGCTCCGGAGCGACCGATTTTCCCCCGGAGCGTCCGCTTGGTAACAGGCGGAGCCGACGCAAAAATTGTCCGCCCACGCTTTTAAACGCGGCCGCTATCGTGGATTTATCGGCGCGTACCGAAGGGTTTGAACTGCCGATTCCGAGTTCTGCCATTTTCATCGATCGAACGTTCGTTCGGTCACGGAATTTTGCTCTCTCTCTCTTTCTCTCTCTCTCTCTCTGTCCCTCTCTCTCACGCTCGCTCTCACTCGACTGTTTCTATTGACGTTTCACTCCGCTGATGGAACTCTAATACACTGTGCCCGAGCGCAGCAACGGAGAAGTGGCTTCGATCCTTTGTGATCGGGCAGGAAGGCAGCCTTGCGAAAATCCTCTATAGAAAATTTGACCAGACGCAGATGTTCCAGGCAGTGGCCATTGTGCGGGACCTTTGTATGGGATAAATCCTCGGCGTAGGAAGAAGTTTCGCTTCGTGCTGCGGGGGAGGAGGAGGAGGAGGAGGAGGAGGAGGAGGAGGAGGAGAAGGAGGAGGAGGGGTAGAGGAGTAACATCTACTTGTTGAATCTCAAAACTGAACTGGGAGAAGGATCGACATCGATATCGACGGGGTAGCGGGCTAGAAATAAAAATGGTCGAACTTGATGGCTCATTGAGGAAGTCGCTGAGTGCCGCATGGTCTTTATGCTCGGTTTAAAGGGAAACGCATGGTCGCGCATGGCCATGCGGCCGGAGTCTTAGTTGCCGAAGGACACAGCCTTAGGCATAGACAATGGTCACTTTTTCCGTGACGGCGGACCTGCACGCCGTGATTTACTGCCCTTTCCGGGCAAAATATCGTTGGCCTGGCGTGAGGGTTTACTGCTGCGCGGGGGCCTTAAACTGGCAAACAAACGTTTTGCCCGTGGATGCCTGAAAATCCGACGGGGCCCGATGGTAATCGTCAGGGACAAAGTGGAACGTCGAGCCGGCTCGGATGCGAGCACGACAAAAACCCGTAGCGCGATAAAGGCAGGTATAATTATGTTCGGAAGGATTATAGGCCCTGACACAATGAGCGGCCGGCTTGCTCGGGACGCTCGACATGCACTTTTAACACGAAAAACACTGATCCCGAACCGCTAATTAAGACGAATGTCGAGACACTACCGAGCTATTGAAAAAGGTTGACATTCGAAGATCGTTTCGAACGCGTGAAATCGGCGTAATAGCGTTAATGTACTTAAACAAGGCCTTACGTCTGTAGCGATACTTGCGAGATGGGCTGAATCCGTTCGATCACCATGGTCACGTGTAACATATGTCTTTACCTGTCGGCCAATGCCGTCGGGAGAGGACAATGAAACCTGGATGGGAAGTTCCGGCCGGTCCTCTTAACTTAAAGCATCTATCGTGAGGTACCCGGCGGCTCAAACGTACCAGGTTAACATAATTCGAGGAGACACAACACGTTTCGAGGAATGTCGATACTTTTTATTACAAAATCTTACTCTTTATAAGTGCTTAGCTTAAAAAAAATCGTAAAAAATGTAAAACAATGTCGGTCGCACGAGGTACGACTCTGCGCCGCACGGTGTGCAAAAATATGGCGCGTCAACGTTCTTTTGATTGTCACGGTATACGTAAAACGGTAGAGGAGTCATTCGCGCATGCTCGATTCATTCATAACGTCGAAGGACTCGTGACATTGATCGTTCAACGCTACGATGCATAGAGAGAAATGTAAAAAAACGGCAGCGTAACAATCGTAGTTCGTACCTTCGTAAGGAATTTAACAAATGCGTATCGTATTCCTGCCGACGACTATCACTACGCCGTCGTCCTGGAGTTCCTTCAGCGCCTCCTCGAACATTTCGCGCGTCACCAGCTAAACGAAACAAGAAGTTTAATTAATTAGAAACGCCGTCGGAGAAACGAAAGGCGTATTAGGAATTAATACTCACCACGTCCGACGCTCCTTTCAACTCCGCGAATACCTTCTGATAATTTACCGAGCTCGACTTGCCCTTGGCCTCGATCAATTTCTTAAGGGCCAGGGCTAGCTCCTTCTTACGCTTTCTGGCTGCTAACGATATGCCGGTCGTCAGGATACTAACGTCGATTTTGCCACTCATCGGATCGGTCGCAGACTGCTTCAACGCCTCCCGATGTAACCTGATGGCAGGTGATGACGCCTCATTGTACTTAATCAGCTCTTCGACGGCGAGCAGTATCTCAATGCGTTATGTAAGCAGGATTTAAGCGTGCAGAACTCACCTCCATGCTTCATCGACGTCTTCAATTTCCACGACGTTGCTGAATCGCATTTTTGCATGCGCCTCGGCGAGCCTTATCAAGGATTCCAGTTGTCTGGGATACGCGCTAATTTGTCCCCGACCTCGTCCAACCCGACGCATATCAACGTAGGCCTGGATAAGTTTCTGTTGGCTTTCGTCGTTCAGAGTGGGCCGTACGTGCTCCTTAGCATACGCAATGTAATCGCGAAGTATGCTCATATCGATAATTTCATCCTCGGCCTCTAACTCGGTTTTATAGTAAAGCGTGACCAAGTGGCGAGCTAATCTTTTGTCGAAGGCTCTGTCCTGAGGGTCCAGCATCAGGAAGATCAGGTCGAATCTCGACATCAAAGTGTGTGGCAACATTATGTTCTCGACGACCTACCAGAGTTCAATACAAATATGCAAAAAATAATTGATAATCTATCGTCACGTAGTAGCATTATCGTTGAAGGTACATGACTTACCGTTTTGTCTTTGTTCCACTGCGATTCGCACGGATTTGCAGCGGCTAAGATACTCGTTCTCGCGTTTAATTGACAAATGATACCCGCTTTGGCTATACTGAGAGTCTGTTGTTCCATGACTTCATGTAAGATCGATCGGGTGCTGTCGTTCATTTTGTCGAACTCGTCAATGCAACAGATTCCGTTGTCGGCGAGTACCAAGGCACCGGTTTGCAGAACTAATTGCCTGGTCTCCGGATCCTTTGTGACGTAGGCAGTGAGACCGACTGCGCTGGAACCTGAACACAAATACGACAATGTACGCATTTCGATAAGTGATGAAATTTTTCTTTCTGCACTCTTAAAATTTTACTACCTTTCCCACTGCTGTACTGTGATCGAGGGACCAAATTGAAAACGAATTGGAGTAATTGTGACTTGCTGGTACCAGGGTCACCACAGAGCAATATATTAATTTCAGCTCTAAAATACTTTTTGCTGGCCATATTCTGTGCTTTCTTTGTTCCACCAAAAAGTTGCAGCAGTATACCCTTCTTTACATCTTCGTTCTCGTAAATGCTTGGAGCTATATGACGCGCTAACCGTTCATAAACATCTTCCTTCTGTGATAAAAGTTTCAGCAATTCTACTCTCTCGGGTGGAAACACGTGATCCTTACCATCCTCTTGATCGTACAATCTTTATAGGACAAGAACACAAATTTTATTAGGAACGTAACTTTGGGAGACATGTTTTGTTATGTTTTGCCACTCGATAAACGCACCGTTTAGAGTCCTGCTTCCTAAAGTGAACAGCGTCTATGTGAGTCTTATAAACAGCGCGAACGTTTGATTGACGAGGATTTATACGTAGTGGCTGTGCCCGATAAATTCCAGTGACTGAAACTCGGTCACCGGCTGTAACTGCATCGACCAAGTCGTTGTGAGCGAAAACTGTGACTGTGTGCGGAGTTTGACCGGCCGGCATGTCATCCGGTGACTCCTGCAACTTGATCATCTGCTTGTCAGAAAAGTGACTGCGATTATGTATGAGACTGAAGCAGTAATTGTTGTTGCAGTGTGTGCAGACTGTAGGTTCTGCGATTCGACCTCTGTCTATCTCGATCATCGTCGTGAACGAGCAGGCGATACATTTGAAAAATGCTTCTCGCATCTCTGGGATGATGTTCGATGTTCTAATTATCATACCGGAAATAGTGATTAACTGATCGATATCATCAGGATTTAACTGTCGCATGCTTTTAAGCTTCGTGACATTAAACGGGCGGACTTGAATTTGGTGTTCCAAAACGGCGGCGGGATACTTTTCGAAGAACATTTCATTAGCAGCCATGTCCATGGTGGGAATTACTTCCTGAGGGTAGCATACTAGCTGACGATAGAGTTGTTCATCAAAGGCTTCCAAGTGAGCACAATTAACATTGAGGTAGGGGTCCTCCAATGTATGAATCTCTTCAAGTTTTTGTATGTACAATGGCTCTGACAAGTTCATATTTTCTGGGAGTTCATCGTTTTCTGCATCAGGGTCTATGAAGCATTGGACAAATCGTTTGAATTGGTCCTTACACCTGCTCACCACCACGTTGGTACCCCAGATGACCAGTTGTGGTCCTGCATTTTCACTCTCTGATGTTGCAGGTGTATGTGTTTCTTCTGGTATCTATAATGTAATTTAATATTTTAACTCATTCTAATAGCCGGATATATATTAATTTAACTGAAACTATGAATTTAATGTATGCGAGAACTTACTGGTTCTGACAAATTAACTTGACGCATGCGTTTGTCAGATCGAATATCTGATCTCTGTCTGATTGGGGTTCCCCGTATCCCACTTCTTGGTGTGCGAATGGATCCCAAAGAACTAGGCGTGCCATAATTCAAAGGTGATGACAGATCAATCTCACTCATTCCAGCAGCAAGCGGACTGCTTTGCAAGTTCTGATTCGGCGAGGAAGCAGGGACGGAAGACGGACCTTCCGACGATGCCGCAATTGTTTCCAACGTATGCCTGCTTGCACCCCATCTTAGCGGCGTATCCACAGAATTATTACTGGGCCGTTTTTGCGGTGTTCCTGGAACGCATACGCACAATGTGACATAATACGCCGCAAAAACATATACACACACGGTGTCCTTCAATGACGTCAATTCATTTTTATTGCTAAGCAAGCGATATTGTCAACTAACCTTGTTTGCTGGAAGCAGAATTTTTGCTCGGAGTGCCTTTTGCCGACGGCGTTCTCGCTGACGTTGGTGTTCTCGCGGACGTTGGTGTTCTCGCCGACGTCGGTGTTCTTTGCCTCGACGTTCCACTCCTCGCCTGTCCATCCTCCTGCCGTACGGGCGTACGAGGCGGTCTCATAGGGCTCGACATTATTCCAATTCAAAAATCGTCAAACGGTGTTTACGACTCTGCCTCCGTCGCACCTTAAAAATAATACAAAGCGGCAAGCACGCAACCGGCCGCTTCCCGCCAAATTGTCATGCCGCGGGCAGTGGTCGAATTTTTTTAAATAAACTGTAGATGGCGGCTTCGACCGCGAAAACTCAATCGGCCTCGTGCGAGTTTCTATCGATGCGAATGGAACGTAAGACGAACGTTCCTTGAAAATGTTGCCCGCAATAAGATAATTTCGCGATGCAACTTAACGGCCGATGTCAGCGCATCAATTTGCGATCGTCGAACGCTAAGCGGCGGATGAAATTTTATCGTTCGCCGACGGCGGACAAAATGAATACATCTTGCAAAATGGACTTAATGATTTTTTTCACGAGATCATCAGTCGACTCTACGTTTCCCGCCAACATGGCAAAGATGGCGGCGCTCGTATCGTTTCCCGCCAAGGTTGGCGGCCGAGTAGTTCTCGTATGGCGCACGTCGGTCGTGGAACGGCGGTAGAACTTATCCGTGTTTTCCTGTCATTTTTCAACAAGTTTCGCCGGCAAAAATGGGGCAGTCGGACGATATCGAGGACTCCACGTATAGCAGACATCAGGATTTATGTCAGAAATTAAATATGGACGCGACCGCGGCCTCAGTGGCTTGGAAATCGTATGAGACAATTCGTCAGAATTATACGCTAGAGGTATACTGTCTGGCACTGTTAACCCCGATATTATAATGTATTTTTACGCTCGCAGACCACGACACGATACGTCTCAACTTGTTTTTCCTTTACGAGAGATAATTCTACTCTCTCGCGTTACGTTTAAAACGATTTGCCTGTTCGCGCTACTTTTTTCCGCGCCCACTTATCCATTCGTACGTTTGACCAAATAAGTTTTGTCATAATTGGCAACAGTTGCTCCGGTATAAATTTGATTGTTAATACGTAGTTCGAATTGTTACGATTCATTGAAAATATATCGGGAGTGTGAAGAGAAATGGAAGATTATTATTAACGAACTCCAACTTTGAAACGTTGTGCTCGTTTGTTTATCACGTCGATGATATTTGCATCAATTATTCGTGAAGTGTAAAATATTGACTGTCGACAGTGTTGTACTTTCTCTTGCACTGTACTATCTTTCTTGTATTGTCCTGGCTGTAGGGTGATCAGCTACATTGGATAGGATGCGCATTGTACGTGGCATGCAGAAAATCATCTATACCTACCGTTGGAAGAACTGGAACAAATGTTGAAGGCAATTGTGTATCCCTGACACGTTTGTTGCATCTTTGTAATTTGCCGCTGATACAGTTCTTCACGAAAAGCAAATCATGGGCAGATATGGCAAATATGCCACAGGATTTCAGAGCCAAGATTGATAAGCTCGAAAGGAACTTTTCTGTTTCTATGGTCATTTTTAAGAAGTACCAGCCAATTTTCACTTATATATTCAAGGACCCAGTTGATGATATCTCTAGGCCACCTAGATCTAGGAGACATAAAGCTGTGCCATGTACGCCAGCTAGGGTCTTTGAGTTTTGTTGGACTTTGTTCATATGTGTGAAAGGAGCATTTCCAGACATTTGCGATGATCTAGTAAATTCTTATCATCTCCTGCTGGTATGCTGTGACCTTATATACAGCAATGCATTACTAGCTAATAGGAAGGACTTATTAAATCCAAATTTTCCAGGTAAATATGTCACGTCCTTAATTCTACAGTATCTGCAAGTGTACATAAAATAAAATTTTGTTTTGAAAGGTTTACCAGCCAACTTCAATGATGAAAACTACACTCCACCACAGACTGCAAACTGTATTGTCACATTGCTCTGTGATCGTTATGAGGCTATAGCTATTGAGGCTAAAGGCATTAAGGAATATTCCTTGAAGCACCATCTCAATAAATTATTCAATGAAAGAGTACTGAGAGGTGATCAGTCAAACTTCTCTGGTATATTAGAAGCTCTGAACTTTGATGGTAACAGTAAAGCCATCAACAAAATATACGAGCAGCACGTGTTGAGTGTTGGAGACTTTGATGAAAGAATATTTTTGGGTAAGATAATTTTTCAATTTATTGTCAGTAATAGCAAATCATTCATATTCATATGTACAGTTATTTGAGAATGGGTGTATATTACGATTAGAAGCATTGTGATGTAATTCTATGAATGTACAGTGACTTAATTTGCATGCTTTAGCCCATACATGTTGTATTGTCAATCATTTGTGGGCATGTATAAAAAACTGCTTCATTCTATAAATTGTACTCTAACAATTGTATACTCTATACAATGAAAAGCAACCATGTATACTGGAATTATTTGTGCTTTACAAAATCACATTTTATTTATACCTTAACAGCCACAGGCAATTCCAGATTTAACAACTGTCACAAAGGCCTTCATTTTTTTTATTATCTACCTGGCTCTTCATTCATTCTGTTGAAATATTTATGAGCAGATGTCATTTTATGAAACTGACAAGTATGCCTCAACCTTGCTTGAAGTTGCAGAGTATCACAAACAAATAGCAATGGTACAAAATATTATTCTACTTACGTAATTGCCGTATTATATGTATACACCAATTCCAATTCGCGAGCGTTGATCGTAATACACAATCTGCTCCATAAACTAAAAGTATGCTTGAAATAGGTGCGTTTAACGTTGCTCGTAATGTAAATTAATTGATGAACGAATGCGTCTGTTTGTCATTTCATATTGCTTGGTTTACTTTTGTACAAAGGTTTTTTCAAAGAGTGTACGATGCGTATTTGTGAGATCATATTCGTACGCTTGACAGATTCTGCTTTCAGGTTCGAACTCTGCCACTTTCGCAGAATATAATCAGTTCCATCGTGAACCTGCACCATGTACATTTTAACACCGACATTGTCTAATATTTATAATTCTTTGCCATATAAAATTTTGTTCACCGACTCGTCGTCCTCATTGTATAAGGACATAACACGCTATGCCTGGCTCTCCTTATTTTGTCTTTTAATCATTTTCATTTCTTTTAACCAATTTGTGTCTGCTTTGTCTTGGCTGTGGTTTACAGCAGAGTGGAGGCGAGTCAGACTAAACGGCATATCGAGCTTGGAAATAGTGGGAGGAGACATTGCTTATCGTGCTAAGTTACCAAAGCACGTAAATACCACAGGTGGGTGCATTGTAGTTTGAGCGTTAACGTAGAGAAATTACACGTCTGACGATGACCGGTGATTGTAGCTAGACTGAATCCTACTGATAAGTTGATGGGACAGTCACGTATGTAGGTAGATCAAAGAAAATTCGTTAACAGGGAGTTATAAAAAGATCGTCCTCTGATTACAGGTCACGACGCTGGCAACAAGATTGGCTCACCTACGCAAATGATCAACGTCGGAGACCTACACGAACAATTTCAAATGAAGCGGGAATTTTATGGCGGAGTACGTTATCAAGATACCTTCATACAATTTATTAAATAGCGTATATTGCAAGTGTGCAATGTTTCTTTGCAGCAAATACAGCATCTCGCTCCACCGACGCCTCTAACGGGCAGAAAGTATCTGAGAACGAAGGATATGTCCAATGTAACGCCAGTTTCAACTGCCACGCAAAGTGTGATTAGACTTCAAGCGATGCTGGCTGGCCAAACGACACCCAGTGAGAACTTGTTACAAATGTTCAATAGCTGCCCGCAAAACGTTAAGTCTATAATTGACGCAATTGGCGAACGTTTCTGCGCGCATTACACAAGGAGTACGGAAACTGGCGAGGGTTCGGCATCGGATTTTGGAAAGAAGCGTCTGTATTTAGGTCAAGCTTTGTTCTATAAGTTACTCGAGATGATATTAAATGACGAGAAGCGGAAGAAGCCAAATTACGATGTAACTGTACGTTTAAAACCGTTTCGATCTACTAATTTCACAATGAACCCGAATGTAAACATCGTAAAGACATTATTTTCGTCTGTTGCAGCATCTATTGACGAAAGATATATTCATTCAGTGCCTCTTCGCTTGCTGTCTAGAAATAGTTGTTTATTCGTACAAAAGTAACGATAAAATATTTCCATGGATACTCAACGCTCTCAACATAGAAGCATATTACTTCTACAAAGTCATCGAGATTATCGTGAGAGCGGAAGATCAGTTATCCCGGGACGTAGTGAAACATTTGAACCAGATCGAGGAGAAGATCCTCGAATGCTTGGCGTGGCAGAGGGACAGTCCATTATGGCAGGCCATAGAATCAACATCGGACGGCGTTCCCAGCTGTGAGGAGGTATCGTTACCGGGATCTATAGAGACAGTTGATCCGAACACTCCAGGGCAACCTGTTCTCAGAAGACTAGCACTGGATAGAGGCACGCACCATGACGTTCAACAAAGTCCTATTTCATCAGCATCGGAGAGGTATACAAATCTTCTATATGTCTGTAATAACACTATCTGAAAACATTTAACAATATCAAGCATAATAAATTGCGAATCTCTAATGAAAACATAGAGGCACTTGACCTTACAATATTTTGAATCCTTTCAGATTTCAGTCACCGGTCGCAGCGTCGGGCGTAGCCAAAAAACGCTTGTTCCCCGACGCTCGTGGACAAAGCGTATTACGGGTAGGTCAGAGTATTCTGTCTTCGAAAGTCGTTGCGATCGATGGCAATCCGCGGATACTGCTATCGTTACCCGAACAGCAAGCAGTGCAGCGTCTTGCCAGCACGCCGACGAGCAATAATACTCCGATCCAGCCCGCAGGAATGATAAATCGGGATCCGACGCCGACCAAGCCTAGAAGGACCGGCTCGGTAGCGTTGTTCTTCCGGAAGTTCTACACGCTGGCCGCGGTGCGCATGCAAGATCTGTGCGGTTCACTGGAGATTAGCGACGTCGAGCTGAAGAAGAAGATATGGACGATCTTCGAGTACTCCGTGAAGGAACGTACGGAGTTGATGAAGGATCGGCATCTCGATCAAATTCTCATGTGCGCCGTGTACGTGATATGCAAGCTGGTGAAGATGGAGAAGAATTCGTTCACCGAGATAATGCGGTGTTATCGCTTGCAACCCCAAGCGGAGTCTCACATATACAGATCGGTTCTGATAGAGAAGGCGAATCCTCCTGCCAACAGCGGCGAGCAGAGGAACAGCATGGAAACAAGTGCTGCCGATTCTAGCGAGGCACAGGCCAACATGGAGACGAACGTTGCCCCACCCACGCCGACGCACATGGCCGGAACGGCGCAAAATTTTGGCGGGGAGACGCGCGGCGATTTAATCAAATTTTACAATACCGTCTACGTGCCACAAGTGAAGGAGGTCGCTAATAAGCTTGGATTCGCGCGCGGAAGCATTTTGAATCTCACGTTAAGTCCTCTGCCGAGGGGTAAGCCTCCGGCCGGATCGCCGGTGAGGCGTATAACAAATAGCATTATGACCCGTCCTCTGGACCCGAAGGCCATCACAGCCTCCCCGGCGCCACAGCTCACCTACTGTTTCAGTCGTAGTCCTGCAAAGGTAAGCATCGTATCAAGTCAACAATTTCTTTCGTTTCTACGATAGCAACATGAGTCATGTTGAAAGTACAATCGAGTACGTGACGTTGATAGATTGACCTTCATTGTTGTAATTCCTTCTTTCTTGTCGTCTTCTTAGGATCTGGAAGCAATTAACAAAATGATGATATCCGTGGACGCGAGGAAAATGGTAGGAAAGCGGCTACTGTCGGACGACACCGACGTAGAAATGGTCGACGGATCGTCGCCTGTAAAGAAACAGACGACGGCCACGTTCGTCGCTAGAAAATTGGAGAACATTATGGGCGAACGTCGTACCCAGAATCAATAAGGGACGTTGTAATCTAATTCAATTGGGATTACAGCTGCAAAAGTGATATCGATAACGGCGTATAAATTAAAATAATTAGAGTGTAATCTGCAAATAACCACGGCGTTGGTTTACTTGTTCGGATGCACGAAAGCACGTTCTGTAAGGGGGTCCAACATCGTTTATGGAGAGCATATTTTAAACGCAATATCTGCTTTTGGCTGTGTGATTTACGCAATGAGTGAAATGATGTCAGTTTCTCAGGTATAGTCGTGTTAGATTGCGGTGAAGGGAGGTGAAGAAAGGTGAGGAGGGAGGGATGGGGGAAGAGAACGAGAGTCTACGCGTCTCTAGCTACCTTCAACCGTAATTCTGATGTGCGTAACATCATGGCAGCATTTTGTTACCAATTTAAAAAGTTTATTTATGCACCCGATTGTGCTCCCAAAATATTATACCCACGATCTTTCTTATTTGACAACAGACTTTATATGCAAATGAAAGCGAATTAACTAATCTATGCGTTGCTTTCATTGCGTCGTTTAAAGTATCGTTAATCGACTATACCTTCGTCACGGCTGCCACTTTTTCCATTTTTACATTATTCGTAAGAATGACGAGGAACTGTAGTATCGATGAAGATACGTGTTTCGTAGAGCTATTTGTGCCTCGCATTTATCGGTGTCAAATAGCGCATATCGGTCACAATTGAAATTTGTCGAATTCGCTTCCAAAAAAAAAATGAAACAAAAAAAGTGAAAAAATTATCTATTTTAATTTCTTCCAAAATTAATAGGTATAAATAACAATTTGAAGACTTTTCATGTAATTTAAGTGACACGTGATTGAGTGAGTATGCTTTCTTATTGAGCATAAGTTTCAAAATAAATTAGATAGGATTCGACAACTTCATCCTTTTTTTTTTCGTTTAATGAGCGTAATAAACGAATCAGATCGTTCATATACGGTTTGCATATATGAACCGCAATCGTGCGTACTGAACCTTCGAAATTTAGATTGTAAGAAATGCTAAATTTGATATCTTGATCTCATTAATTTGCTTTTACTATTAGAAGAACATGTATGAAACGTGGTTGGTGTAAAATACTAGCGGTATTCGAATGAAAACAAAATGAGAAAAAAAGAACTTACAAGTGACGTATCATCCTCGTCGAGTGAGCAGCAGTTGAATCATCGCTTCATCTAGATATATTCCGTCAAAGTATGTGCTACCGTGAAATCCTCAATGTTTTTTGAAACGTCCAGCGGTCGTGTAGCGTCTATGAATCTTGCTGATTGATAGTCCCGTTTATAGGTGTAAACTGAACTTTGGCGGGAGAATTATTTGTTAGAATTTTACGCGTATATGCAAAGTTCAGTTTAAATCTGTAAACCAAATTTCATGCGAATTCGGTTTGATACTACCGTTTTCGCTCGGCAGTCAATGAATTTGCTACCATTTACTTGATTATCGCTGTAGGAAAATTTCAAGACTAGGCTGAAAATTCAGTTTTTTAACAAATGTTTCGCTTCTTGTTGCGTAAAAATGATTTATTACAGCAATTGTGGCAGTTCCTCTAACGATTGTTTAGGCACTGTAAAAAGTTTTATTGGCGTACATTTAATAATTACCTATTATTATTTGTTTATGTGTATATAGTATTGTAATTCAAAAAAGTAACTTAGCAGAAATAAAAATAAAATTTTACATGTCCTTCTGTGTCTAATAAGGATTATTTTATATTATAATTCTAGATAGAAGGAAAACAGCTAAATAGTAAGTGATGTTGTATTACCAAATATTATCTTTAGCCCTTATCTTTCGCGTGAATAACTTTTTGGGAAACATTTATAAGGTAGAGTATTTAAATGCCGCTTAAAATTTGTATGTGTTTTTAGAATATCATGAATACGCCATCTCACGCTGATTATATGCATTAATACTGTTTTAAAAACATACATAACCTGAACACGTGTTATGTCACCTGCCTTTACAGCATTCGTACTCGATCATAGGATATTTGTTTATGAAATAATACTAATGACAGTTTGAGTAGTGATGTCAATATGAATAAGATATTACGCACTAATATATGTTTTATACAACGATGTATTTCCACAACTACTGCAAACCATGGTCACGCTGCAGGAAAAATGTTCGGAAAACTTATGCGAAAGAACAGTGGAAAACATGACAGGTACATATACTATCGGAGTAAATAAAAATTCGTCTTGTAATCCTTTATTTGTAATTATAGAAAATGGTATAACTACACTCCTTCAAAATCTGATATACTTGGTGTACGAAGTTTTGTTCCCTCTCAGCATGTGAAGAGAAGAATGACTGTTTTAAACAAGATCTTCATGCAACATATAACAGACATAATATCAACAGACAATAACGCTGCAGAACTTATAAATCGAGGAATTGAGACCACACATGTAAACATAACTCCAAACTTTGCTGATCTTCACATATTTTGGATAGACAATTCAAAAAGCAAAGAACATTGTGTTGAAACACAAAAGCTGTTAGATAAATATGCTCCTCTTCTTAGGAATATGTTGACTGAACTTAGGGTTATTAGTAATGTGCCAAAAATTATATTTGTTCAAGATAAGGCACACATGGAATTGAAAGAAATAGATTATCGATTAAGTCTTATTAGCACAGACTTAGATACTCATGAAAATATACAAAAAGCTGGCACAAAAGAAGCTTTATTGTCCCAAATACCTGAAATGAAAAATGATATTTTTGGTTTAAATCATGCTTTCATAATGTCCAAGGTAAATATTGGTAATAACTATACATTTTATAAGTAAAGAATTTTAAGTGACAATTTTATACCTTTTTCCCCATTGGTTGAGTTAAATCTCTTTTCAGATTATAAGCAACTTAAATAAAAAAGTCAAAAATAGTACACCACAAAGACCAAAAGAGAATGTTGTGCTTACTAATAACGAAGCTACTGATCAACAAACCAGCAAGTTATTATTAACAGAATACTTACGTGAAAAGAAAATTAATGAAAGGAAAAAATATAAAGAAAAGAAGAAACTAACGCAAAATGAAGAACTTGAAGAATATTCAACAGATGATACTGGCGAAGATAGTGACTATGATAGTGATGATAGTGACTATTCTAGTGATGATAGTGACTATTCTAGTGATGATGATTATCATGATTCAGGGCATTTTGATGATTTGGACAATCTTGATGACAAAGACAAACATTATTACAAGGACGATTATCCAAAACATGGAACAAATGATATACAAAATAAAAAGCATTAATCCTTTAAGATGTGCTAAGTCAGTGGAACATGATCTGTTTTATATGGGCATAATTATGTTCTTAACTCGGCACCTAAATCTAAAACACATTTTGTACAGATTCCATATAGATATCATAATTTAAGTGCTTGATCATAAATTTTATTTTACAAATTATACAGCAGATGTATCGTATAGGCACTAGAGTTTAAAATCAATTTTTCAAATTGATGTAAATATTCTACACTTTACATGCTCTTACTTCATTATATTGACTGTACATAATGTACAATTCACCATTCAATTCCGTGGTATACGTGCAAGTTTTGAAGATTGATCTGTTGATGTGATTTATTTATTTAGTGCGTCGCACGCAGTGAAAGATAATATTGACATTTTTTAATGCAACATTTGCACTCTAAAGTATTATGAATTGTTGGTTCCCAACATTTTTCTAAAATATATTCTTCGTGTCATGGGCTCGAAAGATAATTTAATAAATTATTCTGCCCAGTTGTTTCCGTTAATCCGATGTATACGCTTGAAGTAAAAAAATTGTTTGAATATTATTTTCAAAGAAGTAAATCTCAAAAATTTCATAATGCTTTACCGGTAACCAGCCGATGATATATTGAACATTTATTGAAATAGCGATCGCATTAAAGTTGAGTTTCTTATTATACGGTTAGAAAAGAATTCTTTCAGTTTCCATCACGTATTGTAAAACGCATCACGTATTATAACATTCATTTGGAACCAAACAGCAAGAAACAGTTTCACAAACCCAGGTACAAACAGTAACCCATCGTATTCCTTATCACAAGTAATATACCAGCTCCGGTATTCTGTACGAAGGGTGTACAATTTTGCATTATGCATAACAATTTACTAATTCTCAACTAGATCTTGGCGGCGTTGTTTCTAGTCGCTGAGTATCGGCCTCCCCAAGTTTTTCGTTGTTCTCGTTTGTCACATTGACATCTTTGTCACTTACAGGTTTCGATGTAGAACGTATCTGGGCTGAAGTTAAGTGAGCGATAGAATCACTTAAAGCACATGCTTCTAACACGTATTTATTAAAAATTGCACTTTTATCCGCGTATACATGATGACCGGCACCGGTGATGACCTGTAAATTGATGAAGTTTCAATGTAAATAACACATAGCAATATAGAAAGGACAAGGAATTGGCTAACATACCTGCACGTTAACGTAAGATTTTGGCCTTGCTTGTTTAATCATTTCGCCGGCTCTATTATCAACCCAAGATCGACTACCATAGAGTAACGTTATTGGGATGTCTGGGTGTAATTTATCCATACGTTTTACAATTGGGTTTTTTGCCCAACCAAAACCTTGCATCATTGCATGAAAAGCGCTCTCGCCACTGTACTTACAAACATATAATGTTAATCTATGTCCTAAAAAAAAATAGAACACGGAATTGGAGGCAAACTTACGTGGGAGTTTGTGCATTGCATTGATGTATATACTGAGAAATTATCCCAGTGTCTTCTTTCAATACTGGTGTAAATTTTTTTATTATGTCAGGCCTTGTTTTTTCAATGAGCCACTGACCTGTTTAAAGTAGTTGTGGCATATATTATTATTTTCGTATGTTTACAAGAAAAAAATTCAGACTAATACTATGTATGTACATAAATGCTTACTAACCAAATGGACCAGCAACTCTCACTGCCCACAAGGGATTTAATGGTTGTACTACAAATACAATTGCTTTCACCCAGAGTGGTAAATGTGCTTTCACAACTGAATCTGGTGGTTTCTCAGGAAACCCCCATGGGTCTGCTAAAATCAGATGTTTTACTCTTTGTGGATTTTGCATAGCATATGAGGCAGCCAAGAAACCACCCATGGAATGGCCAAGTAGTACAAATTTGTCCAAATTCATCTCTCTTCTCCATTCCTCAACAGAACGGACTAATTGTTCTTCAGCATTAGTTGCTTCATTACTAAATACTGGTCTACTACTCCTCCCAAAACCTATAAACAAAATGAATATACCCAATGCAAAGTATATACGGAAATTAAAATTCAAACACACAATTTTCTAACCCAATAAGTCTATGGCATACACTGGTCTTTGCGATGCTAATGCATCAAGGTTTAAACACCAGAGTGCAACCCCTGCACCTAGGCCATGTAGAAGCACAATAGGTGTTTTTGGTGATTCTTCATTTAGAGATATAGTCCATATCTTGTCTGCAGATCCAACTACTGGTCCAATATCAACATACCATCCACGGTACGCAGATGTCAAACCTATTACGTTAAAATGTTCTTATAATATCTGTTTGAAAAATTATATGACCAACATCATACTGAGAATTTTTAGTACCGTCAGTGCTTGTGCCTTGGAACATTCACTTACAGGATAGAATTTTTTTTTCTGCTGCCCTTAACATATTGGATGAAGATCCCGACCAGCTAAACCATCCCCAAAACCAGCTGCTGCTTGAAAAAAACATAACATTTTAGTTAGGTTTCATACAACTATATCACATGTTTAATAAATAAGTACCAGTTGATGAGATGCACTGTGGAAGGTAAAAAAGACTGACACACTCTTTTAGTGGGATATGCAACTCAGGAAAACTTTTTATATCTATGAGGTAGCATTTACGACAAATTGCGCAATTAAAAACGGAATTAGTACTAGTCATCTTGAGCAGATATAGCAACATCCTATTCGAAAATGACAGCTTAACAGAGTGTTTCTATCGAGTATAAACAAGGATGTGCGTGGTGTTACGTGAACGAGAGAATTGTTGGCGCGTTTCGTTAGATCGGCTATGTACGGTCATGCGTTTCTCATATCTCTGTCTATGTGTGCAACGTAAGAGTAGTCTCGAGTAGCGACCTTGAAATACAGGTTAATATTACAGCGGACCATTTCCTTGCAACAACCTACGCACGATCGTACGCATACTCTGTTCCAACATCTCGACTGATACGTCTCAATTTTAATGTATAGATTGTCTTCACCTGTCATTTGAGGCAGTAGTCTCCATGGTCATTTTGTCGGGTTCAGTGCGTTTGACGTCGTCGTCAGGCAGATCCGTAAGAGACAATGACACTCTTTCGAACTGACGTAATTGGCCGAGCGACGATGCGATAATTGCAGATATGTTTAGTACAACACAATAGACGAATTCGTATTATGGAAAAGTTAGATTGAATCTCGGGCCACCGAGCGAGTGATCGAGAGTCGCCAGACGATGCATACGCCGCCACTCACCTTCTTAGTTTGACAACTTCATGATCTGCCATCAGCTCGAGCAATCCCTACTATTTTGACCTCACGACAAAAACGCTGTTTGTTGCCAAAACGCAACACACAGCTCGCAAAACGTGTGTGCCTGACTCGGCTCTATTATCTATCACACTGTGCAATGTGTGTACGTCGTCTGCTGAAAAAACGATCAGGGGAGTGGGAGGAATCAGCTGATGTAAAGTAGGAAGGAAATTTCTGGAGCGTGTTTACTGGCTTCGCGGAAAAGGTTTTCATAGTTTCAAACCGCTTCCTTCCGCTATTGGTTTCCCAGGGAGTAACATATATTTGCATAAACGAAAAAGCCATATACGATAAATGAGAGCGGTGGAATTATTTGTATCTTTAGCAGCGATCCTTTCATCGGCTCGACAAGAGTCACTGACATAACCTAAAAGTGGAGGCAGCGATGATCTTCGGGTTAGAGTCGTTTCCGTGTCTTTGTAACAATAACAATGATTCAGTTTAAAGTCTACAGATCCGTTGTTCTCCACTTTTCGCGCTGTCTTCGTCTCCTTATCTATAATACCTCCTGATAGTCGTTTTAATACTTGTACACGTTATTGCGTTACATCTTGCGGTGATTTGCGAATAATTGAACGCTACAAAATCCATTTCTTTATAATCTGAATTATGCAAAAGGACATTAATGTAAATATTTATTGAGCTAACGTTGAAACAATCTTCCTAATTATGATTACACAATAAATGTCTGTCAAAAGCTTATAACCTAGACGATAACACCTTTAGCATTCGTTAACAACAGGAAGACTCGAGTTCAAGGGTTGGGTTTTTATATATCGATGATAAAGAGAAGACGTTGATAATTCGAGCCCGTCCGCGATTATCGGAATTTAATCGCGAAACGTCAGGTTAAAAGTATTTCGAAAGTCTCATTGTATTCGGAAATAATCTCCGGCAGTATTATACACAGAAATCTTGCAGGAACGCTTCACACGCGCACGTAAATACCGTGTCTGTATATTACGCAGATAATGTGACCAATATTTTTATTTAAATATTGAGTCCATGAATAAATTGCTTGCAGATTCGTGTTGTGCCGCTGGAGGGTTTGAATCGATCGGATGAAACGAATAATGCTCGACGATGTTATTTTGAGACCGTTCCCTGTACAAATTCACTGGGTGCTTTTTGCTCTCCCGACAATATGAGCCATTCATCCCAATCAGCACATCCTCATTGCAGGCTTGCATGATTCTTATTACCCGGTCCAATTGTTTCGCGAATTCAGAGCTATGTCGTTCAACGAAGACGTAAACAAAGTTTGTTCACGCTCGTATTGTTCAACCCGTAGGCAAAACTTCGACAATTTCCATAGTATTTAGCATGTTCGATCGGGTCTAGGCGTACTACTCTGTCACCTAGGTATTAGCACTTTTGAATTTCTTATCAGCTCTGTTTCACCGAGACCGATTGATCATGCCTTATTTATGTCAAATTGCACGGGAAGGGACGACGGTTGCATGTGGGAATTTCCCATACTTGGACTGGGCACGAGATCCCTCTGTATCATTATTAACTATGGCTATTACATTCATTGAATCCATAAAGGTTTATGTAACGTGACCTGTTCCCGATATCATTAAAACTCTCGGTCAACTTTTCCTCGAAACGATCTCGTCTCGCCTGGCCATGACGAAGGAAAACGGTAGGAGAGTGACTCAGATTCTTAGGATCTCTATCGTCAGCGAATGAATGACGTTACGCGAGATCAATCGAGTAGTACACGGGAGGCTTTTTCTGCTCGTCAGATTGAGCAAGGCGTATGCCGGGAGAAGAGTAGGATACGAACTGTGCCCCGAGTAGATGTGTGCAAGTTGCATGACGCATAGGGTGTCATGGCGTAAGGATACACATCTATGTACATCAAGTGTCGTCTGCTGGCACTACTTTCTACGCTCTGCCAGTCAGATGACGGCTATAAACGAAGGATGAGGGTACGTCGAGTGGTTGAAGCACAATAACATTACTTTCGTGCATCGCGAGAAATGTTATACAATGCTCGTGCATTGATCACGTCATCGCATTCACACGAGAATGCAGGGATGAGCGGAAGGAATTAAAAATGTATTGTCAACCGTCCAGAGAGTATTTCATCGATTTGAATCCTTGCCACTTTTTTGGGAGGCAACGAACTGACAAAAATTCCTGTCGCCGAAAATCGAATTTCGAATATCGCCGAAAATTCATTCCTCGTTAGAGGCGTAAATATTTTCGGAGGTAGGGCGTGTCAATTATTGCTGGCAACTGCGCGAACATTTCGAACATTGACGAGGGCCGCGAGGATTTGGGATTCGCGTTTAAATAATTCTGCCTCCTGCGGGCGTTAATTCGAAAAATATTGTCGGCGTGAATGTTGAATGAGCAGTGCAGACGCTAATGCACCGGAGGAGGCTGAAATGAAATTTGTTGTTTAATGTCCCTCGCCACGTCTTGGCCGTACGATAAATAGGGCGTGGCAAGGGTGGTGCCCGGGCATGGATGTATGTATAGTTACAGAGGGCGCAGAATTTTGACTTGCCTGGGTCTTAGATTAATTTCAGCGGGTCAATACCACATCGAACGTTCGCAAAACTGTCATTCCTCCGAAATTTGACCTTCGAGTAAAAAGTCTGAAAATTCGGAGTCAGGACTAGCCTCGAGTATCGAAGCCGAGGGTCCTCCCGAGCAGGCATCAATCCTGTGAAAACGGACATGACACCGTACACTTTCCGTCCGTGCGCAACGGACGAAGTAACTAATGACACACGAGGGGACTGGAAATGGGGAGAAAAATGAGAAAGGTCAGGGGGTCCTTTCGGAAAAATTCGACGGAAAAAATCGCACGCTCTTTATGACAAGCGAGGCCGACCAACGCGCAACCTTAGTAACTTGATCGCTCCCCGCAGGTACGTATCCTCGTGCGGGGAGCGGACTATTACTTTTACGCTTTGCAAAACATTCGAAACCTTTCGCATAGTTTCGACATTTCGCAAAGAAATGTGCAACGGGGCATTCCTCGTCGCGTTTCCCTCTTTCGCCCAATCGTTATAACGGACACACGATCGAGTTCGTTCGCCTGCACGCGCGCGGAGCAAAAAGGATCGCTCGTCGGACAATTATGCATAATCGTTAATTCCGCCTGTCCGACGACTCTTTGTTTTTCAGTTTTGAGGTGTAACAGTGCGCCGTCGACGACGACGGCGGCGTGAGAGGCTCGCGATCTCTCATTGGAGGGACTATTTTTCGGTCGCGAATTATACTACGTTTCGCGGCGGCTGTCATAGACTATGCGCGCGATGCATATGCGCGGTGGAGATAAACGTAGCGGCATTGACGGCGGGACCCGAATGCCGTCCGTCGATTGGCCGAGCGAAAGGGGCGCGCGGTTGCTAAGCAACGGCAACACCGCACGCGTCACCGGCCGGCGTAGCCTGGCAGGCTGGCACGAAGCATTCGGCACAGTGGCGCAGAACGACGTAGGCTTTCGTCGAGTTCGAACGCGCGTTTAATTTCCTTAGTGCGAAAAAACTGAGCAGGAGAGAGCGACCGGCCCAGACACGCCACAGACAACCTCGAGCCAGTTTTTGTTCGTTACCCGACGTCGTCTAGCCTTTTGATAGCCCCGTGTCACGTACCCCTCTAGCACGCTGAGTTCAGTCCGCGGGGGACGCTAGTCTAGTAGAGTAGAAGGACGAGCACGTTTGGCGAAGGCGAGAGAACAGAGGGCGAGAAAGAAAGAGAGACAGAGGGAGAAAGAGAGTAAAAGAAAGAGACACAGCGACAGATACAAAAATGGCAGAGGACAAGAATGAGACTAGCCCAAGTGTAGAGGGTGAAAAACCGCCGCAGGAAGCGTCGCCGCCGCCTGCCAAGCAAGAAAAGGACGAGCCGGCGAAGGAGATCAAGGAGGAGGAGAAGAAGGCCGAGGAGAATGGCGACGGCGAGAAGCCGAAGGAAAACGGTGAGGAGAAGCCGGCGCCGGAGCCGAAGGATATGCGAGCTATAGTGCTCAACGGATTCGGCGGACTGAAAAGTGTCAAGGCCCTCAAGAAGCCCGAGCCCACCCTTGCCGAGGGAGAAGTTCTCATACGAGTCAAGGCCTGGTAAGCATGCACATTCTTCTCTCTCTCTCTCTTTTTCTTTTCCATCCTCCTTTTCTCTCCCCCTTTCGTTCTATTTCCATCTCTCTCTTTCTCTCCCTCACTCTCTCTCTCTCTCTCTCTCTCTCTCTCACTCACACATACACACTCTATTACTCCGTCCCTCTCTTCTTTGTCCTTCCTCTCCTTCTTTTTTGCGTCGGCACGCAACACCGCGTCACCGTACTTTGTATAGAAGAGACTCGACCCCAAATTGCGAGCGCCAGTTCGCTCCGCGAGTCGAAATATTCTCCGTGTCTCGCCCCCAATGGCTGCATTGACTTTTTGTCCGATGCGAAAATTGACGAGCAGCGCACGACGCGATGACGTGCGTGACTCATCCTGGGCGAGCATAAAGGCCCCGCAGGACACACGGATCGGGATATCGTAGGTGGAGAAAACCGGGGGCCCCCTCGTTCACGTACCCCCGGAGTCAATGTTGCGATTCATTAGTACGCGGAATGCCCGTAAGTCCTGCCCGAGTCCCCTCGTACACCTGTGTTGTACGGCCGAACGGCAAAGGCTGCTTTCGCTTCTGCGAAACGATCCGAGATAATCGCACGCGATCGGCCATCCGGGGGCCTATCTTCGGCTTCAGGCTTCGTCGAAGATCGTCCGCCCCTTCTGCTCGTGTCCTCGCCCGTTCAACGATGCCCGAGCAGAGCGGCCGTTCATTGAAACTCCTATTGTTCCCCGCACGGATCGGTCTGCGACCGTACGGGACGGACGGTACGCGGTATACTGTACAAACTGTGCCTTGGTACGAGATACCGAAACTAGCCGCGGTCAAAGGTACCAACGAACCCTGCGTCCAAACTTCCGTAACTCTTATCTTTTTTGTCCCCATTCTCTTCCCTCCGTCCTCCCCCCACCCTCCCTTTTTTTGACTTCGTGACTTTCACCGTCTACGTGCACGCCCGTAACTTCGCGTCTCGTTTGTTTTCGAACGGGCCGAGGCAACGGCGCGAGTCAAAGTGGTAGTTAGAGAGAGAGTGACGAAATGGGATACCTGAAAATAAAAAAGATATTAGATCGGTACCCGAGGCCCAGTCACGCGTAGACGAGCTGGTTTCCGGAGCGCACGATCTCGCGTTGCCCGACATTACCGAATTCACGAGGCGGGATCCGTTAAGGAGTCCGAGAGGTGTGTAAGCCTCGTAGAATTTTGCGCCCGTGCCTTCGTCGACCCATGTCCCACCTAAAAAACTCTTCGCCGGCCGTGTAATTGGCGCGGTTACGAAGGTCGTGTCCATGTTCCACCCGGCATCCGTCAGGTCGGTTATCGCGTCCTATTATTCGCCCGCCGTACGCGACGAGTCGTCGGGGACATTCGGAGTAGATTTCGCTGGATTCCGGCCCGTTTCCGGTGCCGAGTTTTCGTCCGACGGAGGGCACGGCCCGACCCCCCGGCAAACGTATCGATGCCCACACCAGACCCGGCGTGGCAAATTCCCCAGTGGCATTTGAGACTCGCGGCCATTTTGGGATGCGATCGCGCGGTTGATCTTACTCGCCGCTCCTGCCCGAAATGACATTGCACATGGTAGATTCCCGGTCGGCCGGAATTCGCCCATACGGCGGTTCCCCAGTCCCGGTCGGCCGACCGGAAGTGCACCGCCGGCTGTCAGAATCAGCCAACGCGCCGGCGGAAGTTTAATATCGATATGATTCGAAACACGTGCCGCAAGACGTCAGTTGCCTCTCTCTCTCCCTCTCTCCTCTCTCTCTCCTCTCTCTCTTCTCTCTCTCTTCTCTCTCTCTCTCTCTCTCCCGTTCTCTCTTTCGAGTATTAACTCACTCAACCGTCGCCAACGTTTTTATTACGACGCCCGTAACGAAAGGTTTAGGTAAATCTCGCCTCGGGAGACCCGCTCCTTTTTTCCAGGCTCAGCTAGCCTCAGCCTCTCCTAAACCATTATCTCTCCCAGGTTAAAACATCGCGCTCGAACGAGTTTGCGGTACTCCGCCGGCAGCCGGCGTAGAGACACACGCCACTTTCTCTTTCGATTCGATTCCGGACGCGCGCCGCCTCGCATATCGATGCCGAGGCGCAAATCCGATATCGCGTGCAGTCCATTAATTGGATTATTACGCCGGATTAACATTGGCGCGACATTGGCCGGCGCCCTTTCTCTCGCTTCCCAAGCCGCTGTCCCTCGAAACTGCCTAACTCCGAAATAATATACTGAACGCACACCGACCCGTTCCCATGTTAGCGTCCAGTTTTGGCTCCAAGCTTATAAACCGCCTAACCGAGAGCGATAAGGCCCGTAATATCGTAAACGCGAGTTCGCCGAGTGACACTCGCGGGCAAGCTTCGGCCAATTTGCTCGTCGATAGTCAGTCGATAGTCGCCGATTGCGACGAAGTCGTTAACGTCAACGACGGATAAACGAATTGCGTCGAAGTGGACGGCAAATTTCGGCCCATCGTCGAGTGCGGAATTGCGCAGGAAGCGGCGCGTAACGACCACGGGACTCGATACTTTTTTGCGCGCGGCCCTGCCTAGGGGGCGGCAGTTTCGGCCGGAGGTCGCCTCAAGGGCAAACGTGTCCGAGGCAGGAAAGAAAGGGGCGGCGGTAGGCATCTTTCCTCGTCGCTGAACTCGGAGGGCAACCCCTCGATTCGAGTCCGTTCCGGAGCAGATAATGCGCAGAGAACGTCGAGGCAGGCCAGGCAGATTCGACTTTCCGCGTAAGGTGGAAGCTTTAGGGGTTCCGCTCGCGTTCCTGTCCCCGGGTCGCGGCCGACTCGAAAGGAAGCCTCCGACGATAGGGTAACGGTTCGGGGCTAAAACTGGAATGACACTGGGCGGCCCCCGCCGACGATCGGGTTTATCGCCTGACTTAAGCGGCGTCCTTATCGCTCCGAGCGAATTCGGCTTTTGCATACGACCGATAGGGACACCCGGGGGCAAAGAAAGAGTCCGCTTTGCATTTCGAGCTCTCCTTTGTTTGCCGGCGCCCGGTGTAATCTCGACTCTTTTTTCGTCGGGCTGGGAAGGAAAATAATCTTAATTGCGCCCCACCCCGGTAATGAATAGCGCCGCGGCGGCGGTCTTCGCCTCCGAGACGCTCGCGTGCAAATGGAAGTGTGGGAAGTACGAGCAGAAAGAGCGAGAGAGAGAGAGAGAGAGAGAGAGACATTGCGCGTACACAGGCCGTTCGTGGACTCTGGGATATAGGCACCATTTGTCCCGTCGGACTCCGGGTGGGTTGTGCGTCGCTCTTGCGCGTAAGCCGGGGGAGATCGTGAACAACGGATTCGTCAAAGGCTCGCAGACCTTTTCACGCGTGAGTCACGTTTCATAAGAGCTATTGGCATTAATAAGAAAATAGCCCCCCTCTATAGAAACGTGCGTGATGCTGCTCGCGCCGGCTCAAATAAATCGGCCCGGCACAATTACATACAGGTGCCTGTGTTTGTAAAGTCCCATCCACAGGGCGATCGTCGAACAAAGCCCGACCGAGTACGAGAGACAGAGACAGAGAGAGAGATAGAGAGAGAGAGAGAGAGAGAGAGAGAACGCGAGCGAGAGCGAAAGCGAGACGAACGGAACAAGTCGAAGAGAAAGAGAAAGAGAAAGAGGAGGAGAGGGACAGAGGGAGAGCATTACACTCAACGCGATCTCTAATTGAGCTGCACTCCCGTTCTCGCTGCAGCGGGCGAAAAAAGCCTCGGGATAGTCGACTCCGTTTGCCGAGAGGTACCGACTCCTTGGCCGGTAAGTCGATGTCGGGGAGTCTTATATTTAGCGTCTCTCGGGCCGCCATTTACGCGCGAGCCGACTTTTTCGCGTCCGAAATTTCGTCGGGTCACCGCTTCGAGGAGCCCACTGACTCCGTTTCATGTGCCCTCCCCCTCCCGCCTGCCTCTGCCGAGAGCCGGCTGGGCCGCCACGACTCCGTAGCCGTCGTACGACGGCCACTTTCCCGAAAGGGGAAGTCGAGCGGGGGCGGGAGGGATTGGGAGGGGGAGGGGGGGGGTGAGGAGAAACGAGCGGGCCACTAACTGCGTTAACAGGGCGTCCTGAATGCGGGTGTCTGCGCGTAAAAGCAGGACGTATTCCATAAAGGCCCGCTCCGGCTGAAAGAAGATTCTACGACAGACGGAGCGGAGGAGAGGAGTGGGGGGGAGGAAGAGTAAAAGAAGGCCCGGCGTAGAAGCAGGCGGTCGGGGGGGAACGAAGTTGAGGAAGCTGTAGAATCTTCTTTGATGCAGAAGCGGGACGGTAAAAAAGAAGAGAGAGAGAGAGAGAGAGAGAAAGAGAGACGGAGAGCGGCGGGAGGGGAGGAATGTAGGGAGCCAAGAGCGCATGAAAGGGAGAAGTTAAGAAAATGCCGGCCTTTCATTCGGACTCCTGCCCGTCATTTATCGACGCGCTACCGGACTTTTCCCATAACGCGATATTAAGACATTATTAACGCGATAAAGACCCCGGCGAGCCGTACAACAGCTTCTTTCATTAAGGGTGAGTGTAGGGGGAGGGGGAGGGAGGGGTGGCGGTAGGTTGGGCCTTCCGCGCAAAGCTTTCGGAGACGAGCTTCTGGTAGTTCTCATGTCTTTTCAGCGTCGACCGGATGAGAATCCTCGCCCGCACGATCTCGGTCACGTACCGAAGGCCGACGCTGCACGGATGCGATGCGTGCGGGGCGTGTACGCGTGTCTGGGTACGTGGGACTGCCCGACGAGCATTATCCGCGCTTCGGACGAATTCAATGGCCGATCTTGGCGGACGAGGTCGATAAAAGCGGTCGTTGTCGGTCGACGTTGGTTGTCGTCGGTCGAATACCAATTACGTGACGGTCCTGGCGTTTGACACCTGACTTTCTGTCATAATGACAGAAAAGTATAGTGTAACAGTGGGGCGTTCGAATCATGGATGAATCTTGGAAGAAGTTGAAGCGTAGCTTGAGTTCTTGTCGTGGAAACGGAAGTGGACGGAAGGGCCGCCGGCAAAATGCAAAGAAGTCGCGTGGGCGGCACGAAGCGTGAGACTTCTCGTCGTGCGCGTCTTTCTTTCGGTCTAGGGCCCTCGACGGGGAGGCCGTCTGGGCGAAGTATAATGAGCGTGATAAATGGCTGAGCTCGATTCGCCGCCCGTTTACGGCATCGGCCGCGCAGGGTCGAAGCTAGACGTCCGGTGGCGATAAATCAAGAAAAAAAAGCGTCGCGCCTTCTTCGTCGCTCGGGCATGACGGATTTTCCCCCCCAAAGTATGCAGAGAGAAGTTAGCCGCGAGTTTTCCTCGTGTGGCGTCACGTGCTCCTTTATGACATCGTCGGGCAGAAGTTTGCCCGTCATCCTTTTCTGCCTGCCTTTCGTTCCATTCTCGCCACTCTTCTCACGCCACTGATCTTCCCTCCCCTCCTCCACCCTCCTCCTCCTCCTCCCCCGCGGCGCGAGGAGGAGACTTTTTCGCCCAGATACCGTCGAACATTGGGTCAAAGATATTTTAAACGTCGTAACGGACCGCGGGAATACGGCGAGCCGGAGCGTAAAAGGACTCTCGCTTTTTGACGCTCACCCTCTCGGAAATTGCCCAATGGAGCGGAAGGTTGTTGCACTCTGACTCCACCACGCCCCTGATTGACACTGGGATGCATCGTCGAAGATCGTTAACCCTCCTGCTCACGAATTATGCCTGGGCGTTAACGAACCCGTTCCGAACCCTCGACGAAATACGAATTATCTGTCAAACTGTCGAAATACGTTCGTAGAAATGTGTAATGCATTGTTGAATATCGTTAAGCCCCTTGCTTGCGAATTATGTCAGGGCGTTTACGAATATACTCAGACCCTCGAACAAATATAAATTTTCGTAAAAAATTTCGAGATACGTTCGAAAAATGGTGTAATACATTGTCGAATATCGTTAACAATCCTGCTTGCTAATTATGCCTGGGCTGTAATGAGTATACTCAGACTCTCGCGAAAATAAAACTTTTCATAAAAACTTTCGAAATACGTTCGAAAAAATGTGCAATACATTGTCGAATATCGTTAACCCTCCTGCTTGTAAATTATACCTGAGTGTCAACGAATACACTTAAACCTCCAACGAAATACGAATTTTCCGTAAAATTATCAAAATACGTTCGAATAAACGTGGATTCCATCATTCAAGATCGTTAACCCTTCGTTCACGAATTATACCCAGTTCGATGAGGACCGAATTCCAACCTTCGAAGAAGCATGAATCGTCTGCAAAGCTATCGAAATCCATCTCGAAAAATATTTGCAGCGGAAAAACGTAGATTACCGCCCCGCCGCGTTTCGTCTTTCCGCTCCGTTATTCCGACGTCGTCGTCGGCTTCCCGTCGGAAAATCCGTCGGCGGAGTCTGTTCCTCGCAAACTCGATTGTTCAAGGTGCCTCGTGCACCGAATAACGCCCTCACGCCGAAGAGCTCGGCCGCGTGTGCTACCCGTGCACCGATAGATCCGTGGGATGTCCGTATTGATCGAACCACACCCGTATTTTCTACACCCCGCGTCGCACGCACACGCTTAACGGCGACCGGCGAGAGACGCACACGCCTGGCGCACACGCGTGCGCGCACGGAAATTCACGGAACACCATGACCGTAATTGGCGAACTCCTCGACAGGAACCCCGCGATTAACGCCACTGCCCGAGTACACACTTTCCGTCCCAAGTTCGCAAAATGTCGTTAGGTCGATGAAGCTCGAAAAGTCGTACGCTCTATAACACCGTACGCGCACACCTATCTATATAGGTATAAGTGCGTGCATACGTACGAATATATACGCTTACACTTATCTATATACGTGCGTGCGTACGTACGAATATATACGCTTACACCTATCTATATACGTGCTCGCGTACGTACGAATATATACGCTTACACGTATGGTACATACGTGCGGATTTGCGCTACAGTCCGGCGAGCTCCCGTTTGCACGCGATTAGCGTTACGAGAACGGGGCCCGACTGTAGATTGACGCTCTCGTAATGTAGAATAATTGCGTGCCAGTTCGCCGATTGATCCGGGTTATCGGGCAGGTTACGCGAAGTATCCTTCTATCAATCTTCCGCGGGAGTTCTTGCGGGCCCGATCGAAGTCGGCCGACCGTTCGTTGTTGTTGTGTCGAACGGCGAGCGTGAAATTCCTCGAACGATCATCGGCCACCGATGCTCTCCATCGTGAGTCGACGCCTCGCGTCTGCTTCGCCCGCGGCTAATTAGTGTCTCGTGCGATGCGTAATCGTTATTGTCCGCCGTTATCCGAACGATTGTCCGATGATATTCTTACCGGCTAACGGGCTAGGCGCCCTGCCCCCTTTCGAGCAAGCCGCGAGGATATTGGCGTCGGCAATCATTATTGCTAATTAACGTTAGTCACGTACCCGTTACTTTCCGCCATTAGCGTCGCGTCCGTTTCCTGCGCAAGGATAACGAATCTAATCGTCCCCCACCCCTGTTGGAAAGTTCGGCGTAGAAAGTTTTTTTCGGACGTACGAAAATTTCCCGCACCTTCGGTCGCTTCTTACCTCTTTTCTCTTCGTCTCTCTTTCTCTCCTTCTCTCCTTTTCTCTTTCCCTCCTTCTGTCTTTCCCTCATTTTCTCTTTCTCTCTCTCTCTCTCTCTCTCTCTCTCTCCCTCTCTTCTCTCTTTATCTCTCTTCCCCTCTCTTCCTCTCTCTTCTTTTCGGTCCCGACATTGTCGAAACGCGACCTCTCGGGGAACGCACCTGTTTCACGGGTAGGCGAGAGTAAAAGTTTTCGCGGGTTTTATCGGCGGCGCGCCTGTATGCGTGTGCATACGTGCTCATGTACTGCCTCAGGCTCCGAAAGCGGAACGCGAACGGTCGAGTTTAACGCGGACGTGCAATGCGTTTCCGCTGTCGATTTGCACCGACGTTCGTGCGAATAGCGTTCCTCGTCTGTCTCCTTTCATCCCATTCTCCCCCACCCTCCCCTTTCCCTCCAGTTCTCAACTGTCAGACGATGTCAACGGACGGCCGTTCCCGCGACTATTGACGAGAGAGAGACAGAGAGAGAAAGAGAGAGAGAGAGAGAGACGGTCAGATAGAAATAGAGGCATAGAGAAGCGCGGAGAGACAGAAAGGAGAGACAGATAATATTGCATCTACTCTACCCGACGGGATAAAGGATGACTCGTTATAAAACGGCAGAGTGCGAACTCGGATATCGCCGCGCAATTTCTGGTGCTACTGTACTCGCTGGCATTTTTCTACCGTTTGCCCGCTGGCGCATATCCGCTCGTGCGACATCGATGACGAGTTCGCCGCTCGTCGCCGGGAGACAATTGTCGAAGGATGATGGGCGCTTGCGATGCGAGCTCGTCGGCCATTTACACCCGCGGCCCGTATTTAAACATTTTTCATTAACCTCTCGGCCCCGGCCGAACTTCCCGGGGAACGATGCGAACTGCGCCTAAATTGTACATGACGCTTCTTACTACATCAGATAGAAATAGCGGTATAAAAGAATAAAGGGTCCGTTTATTTTGAAAGTGGTGTAAGTTCATATTAAAAAAAAAGTATTTATATATAAATAAGAAGTTTAGACTACATTAATCGTAAATTATGATATCTCATCTCAAATGATTAGTTATTCGAATTATACTGAGTTGACGAATCAATATCGGAGCTGCCCTGCCCTGATAGTGGACTGTAACGTGTGCAAAAACATCGGCATTTAGCAGAAAACAGACACGGTAACCATCTGGATGCCCATTCCGTCAAGAATTCAGGCCGCGAAAGTTTCAAATTCTAAATCATTTATTTATACCTTTACCTGTACCGTTACCTACATAAAGTTCTCAAGATACGAACTAAGATAATATGACTATTGTGTATTATTAAAATACTGTGATACGAATTATGCTGGCTTATCGTTCGAAATTATAAGGAAAGCCACCTTAGTAGCGTTAAAGCCAACATGCGTGAAAGTCACTATACTGCCGTGTTCGGTAACCCAAAGTTTATGCCACGCGCTCGCCGAACGAAAGTCAGAAACTCGGACGCCACTCCGCCCAACATCCGTTCGCAACGAAATTGATCGCCGAACGCGATCGCAACGCGGGCCGGGCACACTCCGGACGGTTTATCAAGGGGTCCTTCACGCGCGAAATCGCCATTCGAATTCATCCGGGAGTGACGCTGTCAGCGCGGGCCGCGCCATTGTCACTCCTCGCCCCCCCGGACGACGACGGCTCGAAAAGAAAAATAATAACAGTTGACGTTCCGCAGTCTAATCCGGCCGACTGCTCGTTACGAGGCCGACCGAAGCGTGTTCGGTTGACGCCTCGGGAATTGTTTGTCCGATCGGAGCGCTCGCCGGGCCGATTAAATGGCGACAGGACGCGAGGAGCGGAGACTCGATCGTTTCGAAGTCGATACGCGCATGGTGACGTCATCCTGCATTTTCGCGATACTCGCGGAGACCGACTGCATTTCGAGGGGAGCCACGGACGGATACGGGAATCGTCTAAAAATAAATCCTTCCCCGACGATATCGGGACAGGAGAGCATCCCTCTCCCTAGCCACCTCACCCCCCCCCCCCTCTTTTTTTCTCCCTTTTTTTTTCGTTGCCTGGAGTCAGGCTCGGACGGAAGAGGAGCAGTTATTAACCGTTCGCAGGAAACGGATCTGGCGCGGATGTTTAAAGCGTGAGAGACCTTACCGAGAACAGCCTATGGACTCCTTCGCCGGTCTCTCCCGATCCGTTCGGCAGGGCAAATGGGCGGAGAGCGGTCCGCGGGATTTACGCGAGTCGCGCGCGCTCGTGTTTGAGAGCGCCTACTCCGTAAATAATGTTTACTCGGCAAATATTTATCGAGACTATTCGTCTTGTCCCGGGACCGTGCGCGTATGTACACATGCCGAGTTGTGTGCACTCTTTCTCGCGCCGCGCGGCCCCTGTGAGAATGACTTAGAGAGCGAGTGAGAGATAGAGAGACAGAGAGAGAGAGAGAGAGAGAGAGAGAGAGAAATAGGGAAAAAGAGAGGATGAGCGAGAGAGAGGCCACTTAGTGGAAAGACGATAAAAGTAACAAAGAGCTTCTATATCGGTACTCTCGGACTGTTTGAAAACATTTGATAACTCCGGCACTCCTCGGTCCCGGCGTCGGGGTCATCTGTCGTGCCTGACGCAAAATAATTATTGCCGCGGCGCATATTTTCGCCCCCGTCGTCCCGGCTGAAACTCACCGTATCCGCTGACCCGTGAGTAACGAGCGTGGCCGCGTCTCCTCGTATCGAGGCTTGCCACCGAGGGCAAAAGAACTAGGCGACCGGAGCGTGCGGCATCCTATCCCGCGTAGCGCATCTTGAAGAGGGGCAGAGAGAGAGAGGGAGAGAGAGAGAGAGAGAGGGAGCACTTCTTACCCCGATGTTGAGCACATTGCGGCCACTAATCTAAACTGCGGCGTCGAGCCGGTCCGTAATTGTTCGGAGCTTTACGAGCGACGGAGCGTCGAATCGATTATGGTCGAGTAAACGAGCGGCGAACATATGTGCCTCCCTACGATGCATCGGACAGACTTACGCAGGATGTCTATTTGAGAGACCGACACGCGACGTTCCGCGAATTCAATCTTCATCGTCGCCGGATCGATCGTCGATTCGCTTCAAGGTGTAGAGTCGGCAACCAGGACAGCCCCCCCCCCCCCTCTCTCTCTCTCTCTGGCTGCGTCACCCTCCCTTTCGTTCCTTTCTTTCATTTCGCTTTTTAATCACCTACCTTCGAAATTGCTCGTTGCTCGGGACAATTAAGGGCCGGGACGACGTTCTGTCACGTGAGATTCGCGCGTCTGATTTTCCGCCTCGCGGAACCCCACCGGCGCCATCGAGTCTTCCTTTCTCTCTCCCGACGTTCGAAGCGAACCGTGCGGCCACCGTGGATCGATAAATACGCGCGGCTGTTCCTTAAACGTTCCTGCGCGCACTCGTCGGGCGCGTGTCGCGGCCCGGATAAGCTAATTTTTTGCCCACGCAATCGCGGGTAAATGCGGCACTCGAGCATTGGCGGCGGCGGCGGCGGCGGCGACAGGAGTGCTCGATAGGGACGATTCCGCGATAAGGGAGCCGGCGCTCGTCGTTCGTTTCGACAATGGGACAGACAGATAATCGGCTATCGTCCGCTCCCCTATCAACAATGTTTTTTTTTTATCCACAAATATTCATCGAACAATCGTCGCGCGAGGCTTCAAATCGTTCGTCAATACTTCACATATGGGCCGTTTATTTTGAAAGCGGTGTAAGTCCATTTTCAACAAAACAATCAAATATCACATACATAAACTGTTACCACGTTAATCATAGATGATATATCTCATTTTTTTTAAATGTCGACTTGCACCACTTTCAAAATAAACGGTCCATACCCATACGTATTTCCGTTTCGACTCAAATTACTTTTGGTAAACTTTCTCTTCGTCGACGAAACGTTTAAGGTAGCGTCAATTTTAATCCCGCAATTCTCCTATTCCCCGTACGCTCTGCACTCCTGGACAGAGCCAAAAGTGCACCCTCCCTCCCCACCCCATCCGAATACCTCGCGCATTCGTCAACGTCCGCCTACGGTAGCGGGGCCCAGGTACATTTTTGCCCCGGCGGATCCTTCCAGGGTGGCGCATTATTAAATACCGGGGCGCGTGGTTGGCGCGCTTTGCCTTTCCTATCCCCCCCTCCTATAGTCAACGTCGGCGCCGGGAAGTCGTGCTCCTGCCCGTACGGTTGTCGATCGATAGTCGAGTTCAGGTTCGGGGACCGTTTGCCGCCCCCGTAATAGTCGTGCATTACCGTCCGCTCCGTGATCAATATAGAAGGCCTCGCGGAACGTCGGAGGCACGGCGTGGATGGGCGGTGGTGGGACGTGAGAGGGGGCAGGAGGAGGAGGAGAGAGGTAGATTTAGCGTACGTTAGAAGACTGCGACTGTGAATGGCCGGCCGGGGGCCGTGAAGTCCGCACGTGGGCGGACAAGGTCGTTTTTACGACGTGCCAAAATCGCATTCGATGCCAGATAGTCGGACTGGGCATCGTGCCACGCGAGAGAGAGATTTTCGTCCACCTGGGGGGGGGGGTTCGGTCTTAGCCGGTGCAGTCATTGCCTGGCGCCGCTTAGTCTTGCCGTGACGTGTGGAACGATCGATACACGCGTTCACGCAGGTACGCGCTCGACTTTCCAGGAGGGGCAGGGAGGGAGAGAGGGGTTGTTCTTTATTGCGGCCATGGGAGGGTGCCGGTCGACAGGGTATTGAAAGTCGCTCGAACTCTGAGGTTAATCAAGATATTGAGAGAGAACATTTTTGCCGGTGTACTTCGGCTGATGAACTTTGAAATTTATCTGTAGGTAGTGACGTTGAGATTCGGAATTTTGGAATGTTGATTTGTCGTTAAAGTTTTTCAATGTTCGACAACAGGCAGTAGTTTGGGTGAGATGGTGTGCGAGGCGACGAGCGGCGTCGGAATTTAGTCCTGTAGGTCGTAGACGCCCGATGCCGGGGAGATTGTTTACGTTGTCACGTCCGCCGTTCTTGTCCTCGGTCGACACACACGTTGCCCGCTCGAATTGGCATTGAAACACGCGCGCCGCCCGGTATCCGGAGACGGCCCGGCGTGATTTAAGCGCGTGAAATGCCGCTGTCATCCTCATCCATCGTCGAGGGAGATGCGTGCCAGTCGGCTCGAGTTAAAACGCTGGAACCGACCAGTCGAAATTACTTTCTTGACATCTGCCTTGACACACACTGATTCTCTCATGAAACGTTTGACTTTCTGAAATACTCTATCACTCATTAATTATTTTCCCTTCTGTGACTTCAAACGTATCGACCTTTAAAATTTTCGGTTAAATGAAAATATGAGTAGAAATCATTGACATAGTGTCAAGGCACCAGGGTCCCGGTTCAAGAATTCTTCGAGCCATGATCGAGACCTCACAGTATAAAGTCAAGCGTCAAAACTCAAAACGAACTGAAACGAAAAGGCACTTTCAAGCTCCTGGAAAGAATCGACTTTCCTAAGTTCCCTTCTTTCATCGACTCCTTCCGCCGACCCTCCCCCGTTTCCGAGCGGTAATACGCCTCCGCGTGTACGTACACGGTGCGTGACCCTGGGGTGCGTTGCATGTCGCGTGTCGGCGACGTCGGTCGCCATTTCTCCCGTTCAATTGGCCCCTGCCAGGAATGGAGAAAATTATTCCCCTCAATTCGACGCAATTTAACGGAATTAAGCGATCTCGCCGGCCCCAGTGGCCGCTGCCCCGTTCGCACGAGCTCGGAATTTCTATCGCAAAAACCTATCCTCGCTATCTTCATAAACTATCTTCACACAAAGTCGTCCCGACGGAATAGGCCTGACGCCGTTCGGCGCACGTCGACCTCCTTGCGAGAGGGAAGCGAAGGTTGGACGCGGAGGCATTTTGCGGGTCGAAATGAGCACGGAAGGCCGGCCGCGGAGAGGCGAAGGGGGGGGGGGGAAGAGGGCGACTGGCAGTCTCGATTCGCTACGAGGAAATTTTCATCGACGAGAACTCACCCCATCGCGAGCTGCCGTCATTATCGCCTGACGAGTAGATAACGAGCGCGATTCGAGGTCGGTCTCGCGTGAGAGCGAGCCTTTAAGTGTTCCTGCCGCGTCGCGAGATGATACGCTCGTACGATTCTCTCTCTCTCTCTCTTTCTCTCTCTTTCTCTGGTTCTATGTTCCCCGTTTCACTCTCCATTCCGTTCTTCGTGCCGTTCGCCGGCCCGTTCTCCGTTCCGTCTCTCCGTCGTTTTTACCTTCCCGCGCGTCCGGCCTTACTCATGACTCTCACATTGGATCTTGCAAATTGTCTCTGGGGGCCCCGGCGCATTGTCAGGTGGCAGTATTGTTCGACGGGAGTGTATGTATAATGTGGCCCGGGGGGGAACGTCGGACTCTCTCTCTCTCTCTCTCTCTCTCTCTCTCTCTTTGTCTCTTTCTGTTTCTCTTTCTCCTCCTCCTCGAGTCGAAAACCAAAATCACGCGCGCTGTCCTCGACCGCAATTTCCTTTGTGCAGCGGCGCTATCGGTATGTAAAGTGCAGGCTGCCCCTCTTTCCTTTTGCTCCTATAATGCCCGGGCCCGCTCCTCCGCACTGCTGAAAAGTCCCCGCGAACAGGTTGTGAGAAACAGGTTGTGTGAAGTTCTCGACTCTGGTCCCATGCTACCTGGAACTTCTCTCTCTCTCTCTCTCTCTCTCTCTCTCTCTTCCTCTCTCTTTCTCTCCCTCCGTCTATACCCACCTTCCCCCATATCTCCCTCCACCTCGGTCCCTTATCATCCCACCGCCAAATCGATGACTCCTCAACCCCGCGAACTCCGATAACTAACGACGCTCATTGATAACTCGAGGTTACGAGCGACACGCAATCTCGGCTTTTTCGCCTATCGGCGCGATTCCTCGGCTTCCTGCCTTTGCCCCGCCACCTCCCCTCGCTCCTTCACGGAAGAAAAGCCCAAGCCGCCACCTCCCCCCGGACCCCTTCTCGAGCCCCAGCGCGAGGATTATCTCGAGCCGGGGACGAACTTAACGCGTCGACGACGAAGTTTGCCACGCGGTGCATAATTGCGCTTTGTTCGTCGTACTCTCCTCCCGTGTCCGTTGAAAGACCTCCCTCGGGGAACAGGTGGCGAGGGAACGGGGACGGGTTTTTTTTCGACGAAACTTCCCTACCCCTCGCCGAAAGCCGAAGCGTATTTCCCGCTCTCGTCGAGCGTGGCTGCCACTTCCTGGCGCGTCAGGCTTCTGGCCGACCCGGCGGCCCTCCCCTTTCGTCGTCCTTGGCGAAGAAAGAGGCTAACTCGCGGTAACGAGATTTCCGAAGGTCGAACACGCCACCCCCCGGCGCTCGCGGTGCGGAGAGTGAAAAAAAAAATGGCCGAGGTCGGACGCGGGCCAGAGATGGAACGATGGTCGATATCCATCTTCGCCTGGGCGACCCTCTGTCGTTCCTCCTCACAATTTCCCGTTACTAATTGCAGCCTTCGCGCTCCCGCGATAGATAAACGGGCGTCCCGGCGTCGCGTGGGCGTCGCTCGCCGCCCGACGCCGAGCGTGCTAACGCGCGATTTCGAGAGTTAAAATAACCGCGCCGCGGATATCTAGATCCTGCGTCCTTCGGCGCGGCGAAAGTCGGAAATGAGGGTTTGCGGCAGGTTGGCGCGCTTCATTTTTCGCACTGGGTTTTGGGATGGTTAGTGGAACTTTGCTTCTCGTACCTGTGGTACGGACAGAAGAGGATTTTTACAGAATCAACTGAGAACAATGGTAATATACCGGAAAGTGGTCGGAGTATGTGTATAAGATTACCGGGAAGAAACGTGGATTTGTTGGATAGTATAATACAACGTAGTATAATGGATTCGTACAAGTAATGGATTAGTCGGATAGTATAATACAACGTGAAATAATGGATTCGTACAAGTAATGGATTAGTCGGATAGTATGACACAACGTGAAATAATGGATACGTACAAGTAATGGGTTAGTCGGATAGTATAATACAGCGTGGTATAATGGTATCGTACATATAAAGATTAATGCTGAATTTGGACCCATACTTAATTCTGATACCTGACCAGACGTTAGTACTTTCAGCGTCGCATGTCGACATCCTAAATTCCAAGGTTCTGAGTCGAGGTTAATCGCTGAAGCATCCACGTTCTGTGTACTCGCGAAGCCGAGTCAATTCTCGACTGCCGATACGCTCAATTTCGCGAAACGAAAACAATGCGCCCGAGATTGGCGGTCGAGTCCTCGCTCCTTATCGCGAATCAAATGTACATCGCGCACGAAGTCTTCGGACGGAGAATTCCGTGTCATTGTTGACGCCGATGAGTCACCCGGCGATGGCCGGAAATTGCGCGGGGTTCTTCATCGCCGTAGCGACTGATAAACCACGCACCGCTCTTCGTCGGGAAATCTCTCTTTCCCGATGACGCATCCGTTTCCCGAGCGGATAAAAATCCAACCAGAGCTCGCACTCTGATCCTCGGCCAGTCATCGTCGAAAAGGACGATACCGACGATTCATACTTCCATACTCCAATACGAATTTTTAAATGCACTTCAATATATAATTGCATATATAGATATGTAATAATGGAATATATATCATTATATCGGCCGAAATTTCCGAAGATGTGAAAAACCTGACCGATCGTATGCCAAAGCTAGTAAAGGTTGTAATAGAAAACCGTGGCGGCTACATCGACGAGACGAACTTATAATAAAACAATGGAATTCTTATTGTTCATGTATACAATTTCTAAATGAATATGTGCTTTAACGTGTGAAATCACATCCCAAGGAAATATTCAGTTGAGTTTTTGAAAAAAATATCATATCTGATTATATTTCCACAAAACCCAAGTGTCCGGATACTTATGGCCTGTAGTATATGACCATACATATTCTTCTACAAATACTTCCTATACTTATTCCTATGCGTATTCCTATACGTATTCCTATACGTATTCCTGTACGTATTCTTATACGTATCTCTATACATATCTCCACACATGTTCTTCTACATATTCATAATCCCTCGATCCCTCCGCCCCCCTCTCCCCGCCTAGGACACAGAACATCAAAAAATACACATTCCCGGAGCCCCAAGGCACTCGAAAGCACGAGCTTCATAAGCGACTCCTCGAAGCCCCTGCGAGGCCGCTTGAGAAAGCGTCGCCTCGAGTGCACGTGCATTCACGGTATCGACGATCCACTTTCCCCCGGCCCTGCAGCGGCACCAACCCCCCCGCAGAAGGGTGCCCTCCGATCTAACCCAGACCTAGCCGAGACCCCGCCAAGGGCGTAACCGAGGAGAGCCGAACCGGCACTTTATCGCGGCCGACTCCGACGCTTACGTGTCCGACGCCGGGCGTCGTCGCAACACTTTTTCCACGAACTTTCGCTTAGGGGCTGAAGCCGGCGGGGCATGCCGCGGCGTCGTGACGTTCGCGTGAGACGCCAAGCGCCGCGACGGCCTCGTCTAGTCGCCGCGGCGCCTTCGTTTTGCCAGACTCGCGCTTTGTTCCGCGCTTTGTTTCGCTCGCGGTTGCCAAGTGTGTTAAGCGAATTCGACTGTTGCGCGAACGACTTCCGATCCCTTGCGGGCAGGGTCGGAGAAGGGGGGGAGGGGAGGGGGAGGGGTGGGGAGGTGATGGCTCACGCTTTTCGTATACGCCCGGCCGATATGCCGGTGAGTTTGAAGGGAAGAGACGGAACTATGATCTGACTTTGCGAAGCTGGCTTGCTGAAGGGAAAATTGTCTTGTCTGGTTTCAGCGGGCTGAACTTCCAGGATCTGATGGCGAGGCAAGGTGCGATCGACTCTCCCCCGAAGACACCCTTCATCATGGGCTCCGAGTGTGCGGGAGATATCGAGCAGGTCGGCGAGGGCGTTGAGAACTTCAAGGTGAGAGGCGGACGCGGCTGGATATAACTTTGTCGAGTGGCGTCGGGATATATATACATGTGTGATGATGATGATACGTATATACATGTATGTGTATATAAATAGAAAACTTAGGATACAACAGCAATATTGACACAAGTTCTGGACAATACATTTAATTTCTATTTATTTGGTAAATCGAAAGTTTTATACGGCTTTTTACTTAACTCTTATATATACATAGATACATATCATCATCGTTGATAAATGCATAAATATGGGTACGAGACTCCAGTATATCCACATTAAAGAAACCCGGCCATAAATCTCTCGGAGTCCGACCGAAGTCACGGGCCATCGCGTCAACTTCTTTACACGTCTCTTCGCTAATTTTCTTTATCGCTATCTTAAACTCGTTCCTCCCATTCTCGTTCTGCCTCCCTTATCGCGCTGTTTGCTCTCTCGATGCCCCGTACCGAGAGAGTCCGCACTCGCGACAAGCCCGCGCGTCTGATAAGAGGTTCGGCGTTCACCGTTCACCGTTCAGCGTTCAAGCCTGGCTACGATACATGGTATGACGATCTCGTTTCAGGTGGGCGATCGAGTGGTCGCACTTCCCGATCACAAGGCGTGGGCAGAGCTCGTCTCCGTCCCGGCGACGTCCGTCTTCGCCCTTCCGCCCGGCATGTCTTACCTGGACGCCGCCGCCATCACGATGAACTACACGGTCGCTTACATATTGCTCTTCGAATTGGCCAATCTCACCCCCGGCAAGAGTCTGCTTCTGCACAGCGCCGGAGGCGGTGTGGTGAGTTATCGATCGGCGTCGCCTATCTTTTCAGATTTCAGCCTCCAACTCCCCTCCCAACCCTCTCAGCCTCCACCATTCTCTCTCCCGTCTATATCTCCGAAAACGACAAACGTTCTCGAGACGATCGTATCGACGATGATGGATGCCGCGAACGGCGAACGCTTGCAACGTAATAACACGGGTGTCGAACGATACTTCGACTCTACGGAAAGTCTCGTAAGAAGCGACCTCGAGACATCGAGCCCAGCAGACGCTTCCGTTAAAGGACGCCGATATGTTCGCGTCCGGACGACGTCAAGTACGCCGCTTTAAACGGGAACCGCTTGCCCGCGGTGACGTAGCGGGCAACGAGGTTACGGCGTTCAGAAAATTTGCGTCGCGTCAACAAGTCGTTAGGCGGAGAGGCTCGCTCTGAATTTATCCTCCGGCCAGATGCGCCATCGCCGGTACGCCGATGTCCCGGGGACACTTATTTCGGAAGGCCTGTACTCTGCATAAAATGTCGAGACTCCCGCCACCCCTCCACCTCACCCTCAGTACGATTCCGATCCGAGACGCAGAATTTCCCGTGGCCATATGTCGCTAATGCGTCCCGCTCGGATCGAGGGAATCTTCCGAGTGCATCCCAGGAACGCGGGCCCCCTCCTCCTTCCCTCCCTCCCTCCTCCCCTACTCCCTATTCCGTCCGCCCTCGCTTCATTGGCCCGGCGGGTCCGTGAACGTTGACCTTAAACGACGCCGGGATTAACGGACGAATATGCTCGCCGAAGAAAAGGCGTCTGTTAGATCGGCGCGGATCGACCCGTAAGCCGACCTACGTGTCAGGCCGATTAACGAACTAATACGGTACGCGTAAGAGGGACTTATGCGTGGCCGGCCACTTGTCCGAGCGTGCAAAACATTTCTCAGCGTCGAAACTTCGGTACATACGCGGGGGGAGGGGGGGACGTCTCGCATCGGCGATTAAGGGGAAGAGCGTGCCAGCGTTTGCGCGTAAGTCGGTAGGGATAAAAGTGGTCGTCGGCAAGGAAAGTACCTGGGATAGGCGAGCGTTACACCGGGGTCTGCCTTCGGAGAGTCCAGGAGGTGAGCTGGAAGACGCGGGGTGGTAGAAGGTGGAAGGTTCGGGGGATCAATACGACTCAACAGGTTACACACAAAGCCAACTGCGTTACGTGTGATGTCGTAGTCCTCACCCCCCCCCCCCTCTCTCTCACACTCTCTCTTTCTCTCTCTCTCTTTCTCTACCTCTCTTTCTCTCTGTGTCTATCTCTATACCTGTCTCTCCCTCTCTCTCTCTCGCTTCAACCTTCCAACTCATGTTCTCTCACTCCGGCTCTCATTCCGTCCTTCGATCTCGTCTGTTCGCGTTTACCCTCTCTCTCTCTCTCTCTCGGGGTACGGAAAATGAAATCTACGGGGGATGCTGGTTGAAATGGCGCGGGTGGTGGGAGTCGCGAGGGTTGCCTGGCAACCCTTCGCTTTCTCATCGACCACTGCCATGGGCCGCGCCCGTCTGAGACCGAACCACCGCCAACTATCTACCTTCGACTCACCCCCTGACCCCCTCGAGCATGCCCTCCCCCGCCCTCGACCCCGCCTCGCCCCTGCCCTGTCGCCTCAGCCACCCACCGCCGCCACCACGTGGCATTCTTAAGCACCGTTCACACAGCCAGACGTGTTCCACGTGTACGAGCCGCCCGGAGATGCCTGCGGAGATATTATTCTTGCACGACGCTTTTAAGGGTTGAATCGCTTCGAGGAAGGTGGAGGTGGGGGGATGGACTTTCTGGGCGGAAAGGAACCTCCAGTTGCCGGGCTACACTTTCGGTTCGAACTCGCCTAAACTATGAACCGGGTAAAAAGCGTCTTCGTGCGGTATAAACGTTTGAAACCGAAACTACATCTCGACCGTTAAAGGCGTAGATAGCTAACGTTGCAAACGTTCGGTTCCGATCGATCGAAGTCTAGCTTTTTCACATCTCGCGAGGGAGGATTTCGCCCGGCTTCGATGTCCAAACCTTATGAGAGGGAGCCCGAGGCATAAAAATAGTTCTACTTCGAGCATGGCGGCACATCGCTCCTAGCCGAAGGCCGGTCGCGACACGGGGCAAACGCAATTTTCTCGCCCGTCGCGCACGCTGCCCGCCACTCGTAAATTCACCTTGCCAGGAGAAATGTTTTTCACGTCTTATCAGCGGCGGACTGCGTCTCTCGCTTGTCCGGCCACGTCGCACTACTCCGGCCTTTCGAAGATAATCCGCGACAGGGTGAGGTGGGTTATACGCATCGTGAACAGGAGAGGAAGACGGAGAGTAGTCTGAGAGAGAGAGAGAGAGAGAGAGAGAGAGAGAGAGAGAGAGAAGAGCAGGACAGCGAGGAGACGCACATAATGGGATTGCGCGAGGCGGAGGATAATCGAGAAAAAGGACGTCGGGGGGGAGGGGGGGTCGCAGCGAAGAGAGACAACGGACCATAGTATGCCACTGGGGACGTGCGAGGAGAGAGAAGGAGGAGAGGAGAATGTGAGAGGATGATCTGTCGGTGGAGTAGATGCGATAAAGTACGAAAAGGCCTGACGTGACCAGGAGCGCCACGGTTATTCTTCAGAGTCCCGGCCGTCATGTCGACCCGACTTTCCGCCGTCTGCGGCCTCTCCTCTCATTGCGCCCGCCCATTCTTATCCCTCCCCCTCCCTCCCGCCCTTCCTGACTTCTACCTATCCAACACGGACCCGAGAGGGAACATCGTTTCTTCCTCCCGTTCGAAAAAGCCCTCGGCTGACGTGGCAAGAAGCGCCGAAGCTTACCTCCGACTCCGAAACCAAACTCGCTCATCCCCCGGCATATTTCAGCAACACCCCACCGCCACCGACCCCCGCGCGCCCTCGCTCGCGCGTTACTTCCTTATTTCACTTCCGCGTTCGAGAGAGAGTATCGAGGTAACGCCCGGCACTTATCCGGCCGATGGGGAAGGCAATTTCGCGCGAGTACCTCGGGACGACGTGGTATTTTTTTCTCATCCACCCCCCACCCCCCTTTTTTAAGGGAGAACGTGAGGCCGACACGGTTTATCGTCTGTCTCCTGACGGTGGGGTGTCAACCTCCTCCTACCCTCTTCTCTTCTCTCTCTGTCTCTCTCTCTCTTTCTCTTTCCTCCTCCTCCTCCCTTCTCCCTCTTCCGGTAGGACACCACGGCTCGAAAGATCGATACCTTCGATATATAGCCTGGAGCGAAATTTTTCACGCGCCCAGCAGCAGGCCTGCCTTGTCCGGCGTCAATAAAGTCCGACCACGCTTCGGGGTCGCGACGTTTAATTTTTATAAGCTCTCCTCCCCCATCCCCTGTTCTCAGCTTACCTACCCCCCCCCCCCCCCTCACCTCCGCGCAAACCCCGTCAGCTACCTCCACGCGCCTCTACTCCTCGGCTTCCCTTCTCATGCTACCCGTGACGTGCAATTTGATGGCGCGCGCGGCCTACTTAAAATTCTGGATTGCCGATGCTCTTGCCGTTCCTTTTCCCTTTCGCTCGACCCGTGCGCCTCCTTCCTCCTCCCTCCACCCCTCTTCGCCCATCGGTAACTGCGTATCGAATTCTCGAGAAGGGCCCGGGAGGAGAAGCGGCGCGGTAGTCGGCGAAAGGGAGGAGGGTAGATAGAGGGAGATAGGGCGAAAGACGAGGAGCCCAGCGCCGAAGAAGGAGGAGGAGGAGGAGGAGGGAGGAGGGACGCTCTCGATTCTCAGAAATAATGAATGCTACTTCTGTTGGAAATCTCGGGCGCAGCGCCATTTAATTTTTTTTTCCCTTCCTTCCCTCTCCGGTCTCTCGGCCATGTCTCGTCGAACTTAATTCTACCGTTCTCTTTATCTCTCTCTGCTTCTCTCTCTCTCTCTCTGTCGGAGACCGTCCCGTGCACCGCGATTAACTCCGTGGAATTTCGACGGTCGAGCGTCGATCTCGAATCGAGCCGCAGAGTCGACCCATTTCCGCCCTCAATTTTCCGTTCGATTTTCCGAAGGCGGGGCCCGGCGGGGGCGGGTTAACGATCAGCGGCTGGGAAAGTGCGAGCTTTTAAGCGTCAAAGGCCGGATTAGTTGCCACTATGCGATGCATCCGGAGTGGCCGGCCGGATGACAAAAGGACCGCCGGAATGGACGCCCCGATGAAATATAGCGGATCACCGCGGCCATAATCGAGATCGCGCGTGCCGGAAATTATTGTTCGATCTCTTAGCGATTCTCCGACTCCAAATTACGCGCCGTGGAAAGATCATCCGCGACGATGAAGTTTCGGAAGTGTTCGATTATTATACGTAAGACAGCATACGGTTAGACAACTATTCTTCGGCCGTTGATCTCATGTTACCATATGATGCGTCACAGCGATTCTGCGACTCCAAATTACGCGCCGTGGAAAGATCATCCGCAACGATGAAGCTTCGGAAGTGTTCGATCGTTATACGTAAAACAGCATACGGTTAGACAACTATTCCACGGCCGTTGATCTCATGTTACCATATGATGCGTCGCAGCGATTCTGCAACTCCAAATTACGCGCCGTGGAAAGATCATCCGCAACGATGAAGCTTCGGAAGTGTTCGATCGTTATACGTAAGACAGCATACAGTTAGACAACTATTCTACGGCCGTTGATCTCATGTTACCATATGATGCGTCACAGCGATTCTGCGACTCCAAATTACGCGCCGTGGAAAGATCATCCGCAACGATGAAGCTTCGGAAGTATTCGATCGTTGTACGTAAGACAGCATACAGTTAGACAACTATTCTACGGCCGTTGATCTCATGTTACCATATGATGCGTCGCAGCTACCTCGACCTCTGCGGTCGTCAACAGCGACTTAGGCTCAGGATGTTATTCATCGTATAGCTTCCACGCTTTATAACACGCGCCAGAACAACAGCGATATGTTACATCGGCGGATTTGAAATACGGTTCGAGAATCGAATGAGTCTCGGTGGAGACGCGTAGAATACAAATTGAAGGCATATAAAAAATCGGGCATTGCGATAAATCGTCTGCTCGCTTCGATTCTAGGGACAAGCGGTGGTTCAGCTGGCCAAAACCGTGAAGGACGTGACCATATACGGAGTCTGCAGTAAGTCGAAGCACGAGGCCCTCAAAGCTGCCGGCACCATCGACCATCTCTTGGAGCGGGGCACAGACTACACCAGCGAAGTCAGAAAGTAAGCAATGGCAACCGCCAACCTCCCTCTCCCCCCTCTCACTTCCTCGGTCTCTTTTGGCCAAACGATTAAATCGACCGTCGACAATTTTCCCTCTGTTCGCACAGAACTTCACCGGAGGGAATTGACATTGTCCTGGACTGTTTATGCGGCGAGGAATGCAACAAAGGCTACGCCCTCCTGAAGCCGATGGGCAAATACATCCTTTACGGATCCAGTAACGTCGTGACCGGCGAGACCAAGAGCTTCTTCTCGGCAGCGCGATCGGTAAGCGGAGACACTCGTTTACTGACGCTAGACATTGCGGACGGTCGAATTTCGAACGTCCAACGGACTTTATTGACTCTCGCGCGAACGGTACTCGGTAACTTCAATCTTTTGTTCTTGCGTGGAATCGCACCAACTCGCTCAAAATGTTCGGAAAGAATCTGGACGCAGCTATGACACAGCCAATCGGATGCGGAGGTGTCGATTTTTTGATCTTAGCAGGGCGTTCTCTCTTTTACGTCGTTATTGTTTATTCTTGATTTGGAGTCAGCTTTGCTAAGAAGAAAAATAGTTGCACGCGATATATCTGTGAATATTGCAATGTAATTCCATAAACTGACATGCTCCAAACGATACCATACTGAAAAAAGATATTTAAATGCATTATTTATTTTATTATCAAGTTTCAGTCGTGTTAGTTATCTTCAGTCATTTTTTTCATCTCGAAACTCTATTATTTAAAACTTCATATTTTGTACTAACAATATGAGATGTTAAACGAAATCGTTACCGCAAACTTGGCCACTTAAATCAATTCTACCGTCTTATGTCTCATTGTCAAACAATGAGTATCAAATCGTACTTCCGAAACATGCTCCACGGGCAGCGTGCTCTTCCGGTACAAAACACACTTAACATTGACCAACGCATTCGATCGATCAGCTCAGAAATCCCTACGCATGTAGCCTACAGGCCGCCGTCATTCGCGCAATATAATCGACTTCCTTCTTCCCCTCCCGTGCGCAGTGGTGGCAGGTTGACAAGGTGTCGCCGATAAAGCTGTTCGACGAGAACAAGTCGCTGTCCGGGCTGAATCTGCGTCACCTGATGTACCAGCACGGAAGTCACGCGTACGTGCGAAAAGCGGTGAACAAGGTGTTCCAGCTGTGGGGCGAGGGCAAGATAAAGCCTACCGTGGACTCGACGTGGGCCCTGGAGGACGTGCCGGAGGCGATGCAGAAGATGCACGACCGCAAGAACATCGGCAAGATCGTGCTGGACCCGAGCCTGGAGCCGAAGCCGAAGCCGGCCACGCCCGCGAAGGGCAAGGCGAAGGACAAGAAGGCGGCGAGTCAGGAGGAGAAGAAGGCGTCCAGTATAGAGTCGGAGGAGGGCGAGAAGAAGAAGGAGCCAGAACTGACAAACGGCACCTCCGAGGATAAGTCCGACAGCGGTGAGTGCCGATTATTCATACGGAAAACTTTTACTTCGTACGTCGTCGATCGTCGCTACTCTTCTTGCTCGTCATCGATCATCGACGTACGAATCTCGGGGTTGGTCGGAGGAGAATTATTGCGAATATGTTCGTATAACTTGATCCGACTTGATGACCAAAAATTGGGGGTTAAAAGGGTTTTCGAGTATTTTTGAGTGCCCAGGGGGTTGAGAAAAACGTAATTCTTCGGGGGTCTGTGCTGAACGCCGTTTTTCTAAGGATACGTTCGATACTTGATTTGTTCTAGACTCGAAAGAAAAAGAGTGTAGCTGAATTGGCAGCGCTAGCTAATATGTGAGAACAACAACATCATCGACGTCAACAAACAACAACAACTAAATCGACATCCCATGAAGATCAAGAACTTTCGCTAAAAAAAAGAAAACACAATTAATGAAAAATTAAGTAAACCTTATCCCCCCACATTGAGAGATCCACATTGTTGCTGTCCGAAGAAATAACTATTGCTTGATTTATCCAGTAACGGTCTCCGTAAAAATTAGCATAAACGAAATACGATATCGAACGAAGCGAGGCAAGCGCCAGAGAAAAAAAAAGAAACAACCGACAAAAAAAGACAAAAAAACCACACACACACCGACGAAGAGCAGGCGGGGAAATGAAAATGTCACGTGACTTTCGATCCTGGGTATCTTAAATAGGCGGTGGCGAAGTCCGTGTGACGCGGTCTATGCATAGTTGACAAAACAAAAAAAAAAAAAGAAAGAAAGAAAAGAAGAAATAAATGTCGAGGAAAGAGAGAAATAACGCGCGTGAGAGAAGAAAAAGGAAAAGAGGAAAAAAACTGTCGAGAGAGTCACCGTTTCTGTTCACCTCTTCTTAATTTTATTTTATATATATATATATATTTTTTTTTCTCGTCCTTTTTGAGGCTTTGAGTTTAGCAAAGTGATCTGTAACTTGCCATCGGGAACGATAACAGACGTTAACCCTTTAATCTCTCTTAAAGGGGGGACGCACACTCTGCTCTCATACGCAACGTACACACACACACACACACAGGCACGCCTACACACACCTACGAAAAGGAACAGACACATACGCGGGGAAGAGAAAAAAAAACACACAGGGCACCATCTCATTCGCGTGCATTACAACGATGTGTACGTGTGACACACCCACGCAGCACAGCCACACCGACAAACGCTCTCCTCCCGTGTCTGTGTACCAACACGACAAAATTGAATTCGACACGATCATATCGCGCGGGGGCAGGCTGCGATTAATGAAAGTCTACGACGCCGCTTCGCTACGCCATGAATGCGCTGTTAAAGCTCTAAGGGACGTGTGTGCTTGCCAATAGGGGAATGGGATAGGGGGAGGGGGGTGGGGGGGGGGGGATGTAACTTGTAGAGATACCGAGGAAAGGCAACGCGCTAGTAGGAGAGATCGATTAGCCGAGATTAGGTTTTTATGCAATCGACAGCGATCGTACGCGACGCTCGAATTTTTTATTCTTCACTTACCGCGAATATTGCACCAATCGGACGTATTTTGCGACGCACAACAGGCGTCATGGCCGACACTTAATCGTAATTGGGTCCCAGCCGGGGACCCGCCGGGACCTTTATCTCGCGAGTTCGACTCTTCGCATCGACACTTCGCTCTCTTACGCCTAAACGAAACTTTTTATATTAATCGGACGACGGTCAAGGACAATTAACTGACTCCGAATCCGAGCGCGCGACGGCATTTCTTTGAAACTCGCCTCCACTTTTTATACCCGCGAGCTTTTACAGCCTTCTGAGCCTTCTCAGCCTCTGTCTACTCTCTGTCGCGAGTCGCGCTGCCATTTTTGTAAGCGAACTTTTTCTACCGTCGCGAACCTTTTAAAGCGATATCCGCAACCTTTTTCGAGCGTCATTATATCTGTAGCTAGCCGAGATAGCGTGTAAGCGAACAGTTTCGTGATCGAATCGATCCGCCCGTTCCCCACTCCGAGCCGATTCGATCGAGCGCGGAAATTCCGTACTTTTTCTTCCTTCCTCGTCGGTGCGCCTCCCCTCACCCGCCGTCGAAAAACAGATCCGAGATGGTCCGAGGCTGGCGCGAGGGACGTAACGACGAACGGCCGTGAGCACGCAGCGTTCTCGCATCGTGACGCACAAGCGAACTTAATCCCTCGGACGACTCGTTAATCCCGTAATCCGGCAACGTCGGCGTATAATGAACGGACGTCGCGCACTCGCACAATATCGACTCCTGCCTTCGACTAGATCGGCTCGCCAGCTGGCAGATACTTCCCCGGGAGTCGACGAACAAGGACCAGTGTCCAGGTTACCTTCGTTCTCTCTTAGGGAGAAGGTCAAAAGCTGCGACGAGAGATACCAAGCTGCAATGCCGCGTTCGTCGTTCGTTTCGCATCTTCGGAGTCGGGAAGGGGTGAGGGGTAGAATTCGAGAACGAAGGGGTGTAGAACCCGAGAACGAAGGGATGTGGAACCCGAGAACGAAGGGGTGAGGTTGAACCCGAGAACGAGAGACCATTTTTGCTAGCGACCCCTTCGAGATTCATTCAATTTCCGCGCACTTTTCTCTCGTACGCTTCGATGAGGAGGCATGGAATTCGTTGGGGATGGAGGTCAGGGTTCCGAGGGAAGGGAAGAGATCGGCTGCCGGAAATGGACTATGAGTATGATGGATTCGTCGAATCGGCCCGAGTCTCGACGCTCGCCGTCGAGGAAGACCAAGGATGATAATTTCCACGTTTGGCCGGCTTTGCGTCCAGACTCCGGACGGCCTCGGTCAATCTTTTCTCTCCGCGCACATTCCGTATGCAACCCAGTAGTTGCTCTATTTATATCCTGCCGCTCGCGTGAGTAAGGGGTAAAAACGGCGGGTGGGTAGAGACCCGGACCCGAATTTAAAACTCGCTCTGCAACTCGTGCCTTCCGAGGAGAGCGTATCCCGGGGGGAAGGGCGGAAACGACGATCGGCATCGGCGGAAGTCTTGTTAGAATTATTGGAATTCGACGCGCACGCGTGCGAAATCAAGTTCATCGACCCTTGAGCCTTCCAGCGACGAACGGTCGAAAGGTTTTTTGCGATTTCGCGCTGTTCAAGGTCAGTAATCGAACCGCGGCGGTCATCGTAGATAGACACTTTTATTCGAGAACGATGTGATTGCTATTGCGACCGACTTGGGCGTGCGAAGAAATGTTATCGTAGCGACTTTAGTCTCTTTGCCGAACAGAACGTTGTATCGGCCAACGGAGGGGTAGGTGAGCAGAAATAGGGTGCAAACGAATCGTGAAGGGGTAGAGACGTCGTTTATACGGAATCTGTGTTATTAACATTTAAATGCGAGGCGAGATCGTGCGAGAGAACGCGGATAATGGGAATGGAAGAAATGAAGAAATGAAGAAACGAAGAAACGTTAGGGGAGAGCTTCGATCGTCGCAGGGGGCGAACGCCGATCGCCCGGGATAGAAAAGGGGTCAATGCTTCGAATCTGTCTTGCAATTTCTTTCCTTCGCCGCGATGAGAAACGCTTCGCGACAGCTAATTATATCCAACCCCTTCTTTTAATCCGTGAAAATTCCGAAAGGCCTCATTCCTTCGCAAGGGTCACCTTCGGTGATCATTTTTTGAGCGTGTACACTATTAAACAAAAAAATATATATATATAGATATATTATATATATATGAATATACACTTACACAGATGCATTACGCGTATTTCGATCCCGACATTGGCGATCCCCTTTCGATCGTAACGAGACTCACTTGAAATCGTGGACCTAACTTCGCTCCTAGCTCTATATGTAATTTATTCTATCGGAACCGGGCGGAGACACGCGGGTTTGTATGTAATTTAGAAAGAAAGAAAAAAATAAGCGAGGCGCTACAATTTTCTACGCGCCGATCCAGTGAAGCTGGTCGACTGATCGACGTCTAGCAGACTTCCTTTTCTTTCTCGTAGCTTAATGGCGACCGCAATCTTTCTCGTTGGCAGTCACTGCTTGACGGATAAATTTAACGTTGAAGAAATCGCGCTCTCGTTACTTTCGAGACATCGACAATGAATTTTCATGGCTCTCTCTCTCTCTCTCTCTATCTGTCTCTCTGTCTCTGTCTGTCTATCTGTTTTGTCTGTCTGACTGTCTCTATTGCTCTCACTGTTCGAAGTATTATCTTCTCCGCCGCGGAGTGCGGACGGATAAAGTATGCGAAGGAGAAAGGGAGCGGCACACTTTTTTTTATCCTTTTGTCGACAATTGTAAGATGCGGAAAATTTGTGCATATCTCTCCAGAAACGTTGGAACAATTTTTACGTAGCCGATTCTGGGTTTAGAATTTGATACTAGCGCTGCATTACCGATTATATCTATATTATACAAATCACTATGATAAGATTGAATGAATGGCGGACGCGGGGGAGTTCTATTATCACTGACGATTCCTCCGACTCTCATTATAGCAAGGAAAAAAAGTGAAGGGAAGTTAAGCGAGAATTAAGGAATTAAACATTACTGCCGTAATATCAAGTCTCTCTCTCTCGGTCCAAGACAGTGCATAATAAACTATATACATTTACCTACCAAAAATGCAAAAAAAAAATAATAAAATAAACGTGTATCAGTCTCTGATAGCGAAACGAAGCTAAGAGGGGAAAAAAAAAAGTATAAGTGGAAAAAACATGATAAATGTGGCTGCATATTTTGAGACATTTTTTAAATACACATAGATTACACACACTTTAGACACCGCTGACATGAAATAGGCATGAAGGGGAGAATAAGTGACGATATAAGAGGAGGGGAAGAAAGAAGGAGAAGGGATGGAATGGAATATACCGATATCCACGCGAAATTACACGAATTGATTAACATGGAACACGCACGCGACCATATACGAGAATGGAACACACGAGGAAACACGGACACGACACTATCCAACATACACACACACACACACACAATCGCAACGACGAACACGTGACACTGTATATTTTACGTGAGGCTTTAAATGTTTCATCAAATAACTATTATAATATATTTATATACGAGTATTTGTACCAATTACTTTTTATTCTATCTCTGTAACTGATCTCTGAACTCTACTTTCTATCACATTCTCACTCTACCTGTCTGCCTTGTCTGTCTGTCTGTCACTTTCCGCCCTCTCTCTCTCTCTCTCTTTAAGTTTAGGTCCACGGCACGAGTGTCGTATATTGCGAAGGTAGTGTTCCAAGGACGACGAAGACCCCCGAGAACGATTGCAAGTGGACGTTCGTCGAGCTCTCAAGTCCCGGGTGCCAAGCGAATTCGGTTCTCCCGAGCAAAAAAAAAAAATAATAATAATAATAAGAAAAATCCTTCCCGGAGAAGCGCCATACACGACGACGATAGAATTATTCGCGAGTAAACAATCCTTGCCGGAGAACCGACTTCAGCCGGCATCCATGTTTTTTCGCAGCACGAATCTCTACTTGCAGAATTTCGCCGCGGGTCGCGCCCTGTCAGTTAACGATATTTTTTATACGCAAACGAAACGGCACCGCGACACTTCTTTCAAAACCCCGTTCCTTACGTTTTTTTTTTGATCTCCCGAGAACTTGGGCATCGATCGGCGAACAACCGGCGTCGGCGGTAATTCTCGTAATGGGAGGAGAGAGAAGATAGAAAAGAAAACACGCGTAGTTCTTAGAGCACCCGCGTTCCTTCGAAGAAAGAAAAACGGAGAACGAGATTGGTGGAAGAAAGCGAGCGAGAACCTTTCTCGAAATTCTTCCATGGCCCGTTCGAAGGTGGAATTCAGAATTAGCACGCGTCGATCGCGAGATGCCGAAAAAGGGAAAGCTTAGCGACGGAACCGTCGCTGTCCGAACTCGCGTTGCGATTCGCACTTCCGGATTCTGTCGCGGCCGTTCAAGGTCACCCTTCGTCGCTCTTCCCGGTCAGGGTCAGACTTGTCAGACCATGTCGTCTGATAAGAGCGTGCGCCAGGCGATTGTTCGGACCTCGGACGAGCCAAGGCTGTTGAGATGTCGAGATTCGTCCTTGCTTCAAGGCCGCGTCCGTGCGATCGCGAGCGGACGATAAGGGCGATAAGGGCGATAAGGGCGATGAGGACGATGTCGTCGGAGGATCGCGTTTGCGTCGCTGATGGGAGTCCAGCGCATTCGTCGGCGATGAGAAAAAGCGTGATACACAAAAGGGCCACTTTCAAGGTCGTTGCGTAAGATAGGCTGCTAGGGGTCACTCGCAGAGGAGTGTCCGGACGCAGGAAGAGGATGCGTCAAAGCGTCTCGGCTTTCGGTCGTTCGATCCTCCGTGTTCTTTTCTCCTCCGTTCATCGGCGTGCTTGACTTTTGTCACGGAAAGGCCGGGGGTAGCACCAGTGAAGAAAGAAGACGCACGGAAAAATGGGAGAACATGGAAGAAACCTTTGATTTCTCACCCGCGCCCTGGAAAGCTTTGATATATAGATCGTATTTTTGGCTTATTATTGTAAGACTGACTATGTTGCTATATTAAAGATTGCTTCGAAAATACGGAAGGGAATGTCTTGCCTCTTGTTGCGTTCTTCTCTTCTGCTTGCGTTGGACGAGAGCGGTATGGACACGGGTTCAAGAAAAGGTAAGTCGTGGGAGATCGGTGTCTACAGGAATTTTCGGTAATTTATTTGTATAAAGGTTACAAAACTTAAATGTATGCTCAACATGTGTTAAAATGCTACTCTGTTTCTTACCTCTATACGTGTCTCTATCTTATCAACGAAGTTGCGCGAACGTCGATCAGCTTTCTTGGCTGGTAACGGCTGACATTTTCTTGTTTTCCAACGTCGTTCGACAAATTTGATTCAAAACTGATACAACGTTCGCGCATGCGCGGGTCGCTGGAATACGATCCGGCGACTCCTGCGTGGACGGCATTTAAAAAATGTTAGATGCGTCGTAGAAAAAACGCGCTTAAAGGGATTAATTAAGAAAAAAATACATTTGAAGAGGACCATGAGAGGCCTGCGCGACTGGAATGATTCAGAGAGTGTATAAAAAAATATACTTAAGTGGGGCCAATGCCCAATATAATTCGTCGGTATGTCACTCGTTTTCAAAAGCACCCAAGGCCAAAAATTTGACACGACAGCGGGCGTCGTACCTGGACGGACTTGTAATTCTTACGATCTAACGAATCATTGAAGAGTTATAATAGATCTTTGATATTCAGTTGAACGGTCGAGGCGTCGTTTTGCTTACGTGCCTCGTTTCATACGCCTGGCAAACAAAAATTGCCCTCGCGGCACGTCAATAATGTTATCCTCACATAGTAACCATCTAGCATGTTTAGTCTTCTATGTACAGTGCATACTAGCCAATAATAATGATAGAGCTAATTTCACTAACGCTTACATGCTGTCAGGCGAACACAAGATACAAGAGAATTTTTCAGAAATCAAAATATTATATGAGACAGCTGAACATAAATAAAAAAGAAATAGCTGCTCTCTCGACGCTGGATGAGATTCACCTTGCAGAAGGTTGAAGAGTAACGTTGATCGTTTCCATAGACTCTCCTAACGCTAAAGAAAACATATGCTACCGTTCTGTCGACGATAGTCACGCGATGAAATTTACGATAATGTCGATTAAATAAAGCCCGACCGAGCGAAAGGCCGATCGGGGACGGAGCGCGGTTGACAAGTGTCATTTGTACTAAAAATCTTTAGCCTGGAGACTACGATGCCATAACTATTGGACGGTCAATCGACATGCAACCTCTCTCTGAGGACGACGTGTAAAAATCGCATAATTATAGGTCAAATGTTCGCGGGCTAACGTTAAAAAGACTTTGCAGAACAAGCGCGACACTTTGCCGCTTCAAAATTTGGACGGACTTGCTGTAGTTTGTTCTTACCTCGTAAAGCCGCCACGGTAGCTTCTCTTTAAACGATTCAAGGGAATTACCTATGGCCGACTTTGCGACGCTAGTCGGCGTCGAAATCCTGCGTTCTGAAGTATCGCATTATCGTTACCACACAGGATGCGAAGATAACGAAACCGGTCGGCGTTGTTAGCAACATGGCGGCGTTGTAGATTGGACAGTACGGACATTGAGAACTTCCGCATACTTCGCATATGTTTAGAGTGTACGTTGGCAGGGCATCAAATATGGTCTCGTTGAACCGCTCTGTGGATAATTCAGAATGTTTACGTGAAGAGTAACAAAGCAAAGCACGTTAATTCAGCGCGCTGTCTAGACGTTCACTCGATTTAACCGGAATAAATGTTGAACGTACCTGGTGCATAATAATCGTAAACTCTAATAGGCAGGTATCTTGACATATTGGCTACAGGATACCATCTCTCAATGGTAAAGTTGACGCAGGTTTCCTCTTGATCGAGGAAGTCGAAATAGAAGAGAACGTTTCGTTCCTGGAAACGAGCACGCTGAAGATTCCTTACTTGTCTCGATAATATGTATCTGTCAAGGGTCTGCTGTTGAATAATGTAGCCGGTGGGTATAGCCACGTCCAATACAGCCATACCAGAACGCGAAGATTCATTAACGTTTATCCATCTGTAACAAATTACAATCTTTAACACACTGATTTAAACAGTACCAATCTATATATAAGCTACATATTTATTTTTTATTTAATTGATCAGTAATTTGAAACGAAAATCCTACCTTTGACAACTCATATATGTGATATGAGACTGATTTCTTCCATGGAAATTGGCTTTAGTGACCAAGTCGAATGATGGCACGGGTGGCATTGTTTGAAACCGTTTTATGTCTACATTATACTCCACAGACATCTGAAGAATGGCGTATCCAGCTCCCTTGGCCTGCACTTTCACTGTTCCCCACGCTTCCGGTATCTAATCAAAGAAATAAAGAAAACAAAATGATTTACTGCCGTCGTTCCACCCACCGACTCCAATACATACCTCTATAGACTGAAGCCTTGCAAGATTATCGTTGTTAACGAACAAAGTTCTTGTCTCTCCTGGTAACGAAGTTGCTTCGACTGTCACAGTCAACTCACTGACGTCCCTAATTCTCGACCTGACAGTATACTCCATCAAAGCTTTCATAGCCCAAGCCGTGTCCTGCGTAGATGCCCATCCACCATCCGTCAACCTCTGCGTGTTCAGCCACTTAACAATAGGCTCGATCATGATTTCCTGCCTAGCCACATAGACAAGAAGAGCGTATGCAGTTGTCTCAATGTTCTCTGCATCATAAGTATAAGGCAATCTTGGCAACGAGAAAGGCTTCTGATTCTCCAATTTGTAAGGCGGTAGTGGTATAGCTTCTCGTCCCCAGTAAGTAAGTCCACCCTCTCTTCTGGCGTGTCTCGCCAAAATGTTGAACGCCTGCTCAGCCGTTGAAGCCTTTGCCAGCAGAAGAGCATAGGCTACAATGGCAACTTCGTACGGCCTGCCACGATCTTCAAGGAGCTTCAAGTTTCTCTCCAGCCATCTGACCGCGTTCGCCGCACTCAAGGCCACCTTGGATCCCAAACCACCGGTCAAGTCTTTCACAGTCTCTAGGGTAATCAGTACGTGAGCAGTTAACGAGATGTTACGATGGACTATCACGTCGTTGTCGTAATTCAGGGACCCATTGATCTTCCTGTCCGGCAGCCAGGTCACCTCGTAGAAAGCACCTTCGGGTGTCTGATGTTTCAGTATGAACGAAACGGCTTGCGATATTACCTCCGGATCTATGTACAGGTAATTCTCCCACTCGTAGAAGCTTGCTTCCTGGAAGACTCGCGCACAATAAGCTGTCAGCCATACACTTGGCGCTGACTGGTTCCAGTCACTGCGGAAAAAGCTAAAGGCACCTTCGGGATGCATGAAAGACAGCTGTCTCTGATACCCGATATTCATGTAGTAGAAGCTATCCTTCTCCTGTGTTCGATTCCGCTGATTGATCAAGCGCATGTATAAAGTGGTATACATGTTCGCTGCAAAGCTGAACATGTTTTGCTCGGCACAATCCATGGGAAGATTCATGAGACTAGTGGCGTTGACTGGCATCGTTGGAAAGATAGGTCCTACCACGTCTCCGACTAAGCTTATAGTAGCCTTGTTCGAGCCGAATACGTAGTAACGATTCTCATCATACGGTATGATGGGCGTTTCCGTTATGTTGACATGCATGTGCTGGAACACGTAAGCTCGATTGCTGAGATCAAGAAGGATAGACTGATGCCGATGCTGCGGCAGACCGTCGGCGTGAACATGAAGAGTCTTGGTAACTGAGTCCCGTCCAATTAATGTAGCTGCATAGATTTTAACTTTGATTTCTCCCAATCTGACAGGCACTATGGGAATGTATATGATCGAAGCGTCCTGTGCAGGGATCCATATGAAAAACTGATGCTCGCCAAACGATGTTCGCGGCTTGTAAGACTGAACGATGCCGTGGTCTTCAACGTGTACGAATTTGTAATCCTTGGAGCCAACCAAGACAACGGTAGCCTCGATATGATAGCGCATGTAATTGAAGACAGACACTCGCACGCCTACTTGTTCACCTTGCTTGCTGTGCGTAGGCATTTCGACGTCTATGTAAAACGGCAGAACTCCGGTGTACTCAAGAGGTTTCGGTAACATACCAAAGCCAACGCTTGGCGACATACCGAAGACGGTCACCATCCAGTGAACAGGTCTGCGTGGAACGTCTATGTTGAAGATCTGCCTTCCATGCGGACCGATGTTAATATCCTTCCAAAGCCAGACATTTTCATACTGACGCTGGATCCTGCTAAATCGCCATTTCCGGAAATTGCTTACGGCCGTTGTGTTAGTAGAGCCGCAATGGGACTCGTCGAGACCATCTTCGCAGTCGAAGACTCCGTCGCATCGTTTGTCCAATCGATAACACCGGCCAGAGAGACACTCTCCGTAACCTTGAGTCCGATTGCAATGATCCGGTCGACGATACACAACGGCGTCTGTAAAAACTACCAGACCCACGTACTCGAATGTTCTGTTAGCGTCGACGCCGAAAGTCGAGGATGGGAAATAAACAGCTTCATCAGGGTCTCCACTGTGGAACAACCAGGTGTGCGAATGCGTGCCATTTGTGTCCTCGTCGAAGTGCGCCATTTTCGTGATGACGTTAGCGTACGTGAGTTCGTTTCCAGCCTGCATGCTGTAGAATGACCTGTCGATGCCTGACAATGCTACATAAGCACCTGGCTCACCGTATATGGCCACTTCAACGTTTTCACCGGTTCTAGCCTTCTTGTTATTGATAAATACCGTAAAGTTGTTCCGCGAGATACCGTTTACTGGGAAAGTTAAAGAGTCTACCACCACTTCGCCCGATAGATCAATAAAGTATACTACGGCCGTGGCAACAGGTGCCATTTCCGGACTCAGAGGTATGGCGAATGTTCGGATAGTGTCCTGCATAGTATCTTGCCCAGCTAATAAGATAGTGCCCTTGGCCATGATAACGTAATTGAAGCTATCGACATAGAAGTTCGATTGCACGTGGAACACCATGTACTCCCCGACTTTTGCCTTTTCGGTAGACGTCAAAATCTTGATTTGCTTCTGATTCGGTGACTCGTGTGCTAATAGCAGTAATTCCGCTTGCGATCTATATCCTTCCCCGTCGGTTAGAACTGCGTAGATTTTCATAGACGAAATGTCGTTCAGAATTTGCTGGGCTTGCTCGACATTTCTTTCCAATCCTAGCCGCTTTCTAAGATCAATCTTTACCGACCAAATGGCCGCATTCTCCGCCGATGAATTCAGATACTGTGTGTCGAGCGTTCGTCTTCCACCTGTTTTCATATCGATGTCTGCGCGTATTTCCATAATCGCTCCCCTCACTTGAGTTTCCCGCAACGCTGAATTGTCGTGGAAGGAAGCGACTAAATTGATCGTGAACGGCATGGCAGGTTTGAACACTTGGGGCGTGCCTCCTAAGAAATATACTCTTATTGTCGAATTATATATCCTTGCGGAGGAGTAACCGACTACAACTTCATCTAAGAATCTCTCTCCAACCGTAGCGACTACCGTCACTTCCATTCCGTCGACAGATTGGGCAAAATTTAGTAAATCGGCCATTGGATATTTGAAATGATACGTTCCGTTAAAGAATCTGAGGACGGGCACTGTATCGTCGTAGAAATTTATCAATCTGTACCATGCCGGATATTCCTCATGAAAATGAAAATACCTCTCGACAGGCTCAATGTCCATCGATGATCGTCCTCTTTCAATTGGTTTAAAACAGGCTTTAAGCGTTAAGTTCCCTCTAATCGGTGCACCGGAAGTGTAATTTGCCTGTACTATGCCATGTATGAAGGGATCGTTGTCGAAAAAGAACGCGGGCATGGTAACGTTAACTTCAAATCTTGTTTGATAGTACTCTTCCACTAAGAATGTTTTCTCTTCAACCTGACCCTGAGCAATAACTTGGATTATCCACTCTCCAAAAACAGGTTGATCGGACAGTTGATATGATAAAGAGACTGTTCCCAGATTGCTTTGCCTGCTGAGCCATCTTCTCATGATTCTCCGTTTTGGATCAAGCATGAAGACGTCAACGGGATCATTGAAAGCTTTCAATTCAGTGTTGATCGGAATAGCTCGAAAACGAACAGTTTGACCTTGCATATACACTGGTTTATCCAGTTGAATGAAAATGGTCATTGATCTTTGAGAGAATATAAGTTTAGTTTCATTTAGGAATGCTTGTCCTCCGGTCAGGCTGTTGAATATACCTTCAACCCGTAACTTGTAATCCCCTGTGACTGATGTTGGTGGCATACGCATCATGAGTGTCTCTGGGATGCCTTCTTTTACTTCTTGATAATCAGCAGCTACTTCAACTCCATTTCGTTGTAAAGATGTACGTACCATCATTGGAAGTGTGCTGCGAAGAATGTTCACAGCTACCCTGTAAACTTGCCCAGGTCGAACCATGCGTGAAGCCACAACAAAGTATGTGCTGTAAGGATTAATTATTAAATCATTGATAAACCTTATAGGATACACAAAAAAATATCAAAATGCTTACGCTTCTTTAATGATAATATTATCATTTTGTTGACCATAGTTTCTATACCCATAACTTGGGTTATTTTGTTCCCTATCTTCATACTGATTCCAACTTCGAGTAGAGTCTGTTGGTTCTGAGGAAAGCTGAGCATTTCCATTTGCTAATACTAATAACAATAGAAGGTACCACATTTTCCTGAAAGAAAAACGTATTTAGCATTTTTTATCAATTTTACTCAACAAGCAAGTTGCAAGTTTGTGAAAATCATGTATATAACTAACAATGTTACGACATCTAAAATACCGGAACTCGACATTCGAGTCTTCAATTTTTCCTCTAAATCAAAATCATCTCACGCAATATATTTATCAGTCTTATTTGAATTCTACTATTGAAATGTAAAAACTAACATGTATAACACTTCCAAAGCGCGTCTGTCAGTTATTAAACACTACGACAAAAGTACGCGGTCAACGCCCAAAATACCTATCAATGAGTTGTTTCACATTACTCACACGATACCGAATGAAAAACTTAAACGGATCCTACTCCGCAATTAAGAACACATATTACTGTTTGTTTCCGTCTCCACAGGTACATCCGCTCTCCGTCTAGTCCTAAACTTGTTGATTTTCTGGTACATTCACTTCGTAACAAACAACCATGCTTGAAACAAGAGAGGCAGAGTAGGCGCGTACACTCAGGGCCTGGTCACTCCCCTCTTGTAAAACGTGGTAAGTACCGCCGCGCCATCCATAGTTATTTAACCCTAGATGAACTAAATTTGTGACTAGGATCGTGCTCGAAAACCCTAGGTTGCAGTGCTTCAAAAAGTCGATGCACTGTAGATTTGTTCTGGTAAAACGATTCTAAGTATTCAAGTGTACCAAAAGTTTAAAAGTTTAAATAATATTTATTGTTCTCTAGCAGAAATTACTTAAATCCGAAAGAGAACAACAAATATTACTTAAACTTTTAAACTTTTGGCACACTTGAATACTTAGAATCGTTTTACCAGAACAAATCTATGTACAGTGCATCTGCAAATATAAACTTATGTAGTAAAACGGGTACTTTTCATACCAAGAATAACAGTATGTAATTGTTGTGAAATCAAATCTATATTCATAAAAAGATGCACAAACGAACGTATATATATATATATGTTTCATATTATTTATTGCACCAATGCATTGTAGATAACTTTTGTCACTTTCCATGTTATATGACCGGGATAGCTGCACATCTCCTGATATCTGGTTGTATAAGAGAAAACCGATTAGATTTTGCATGACACCATGAAGGTACAACACACACTTTGTTTTAAAATAATTGTTACAAACCTTTACTTCTGTTGTGGAAGCACGTACAGTAATATGTGCCCATTTGGTTCTGTCCCCATGTTGCACCTCGTAAGAACAAGAGGGCTGCATGGTTTCTATTATCTGATTATGCAAATCAATATATATTACATTTTGGAATAATATATAAGATTCTTATAGACGTATTGTAGCATTGGATGAAAGTGACATACGTTTGTTTCCTCTGGAGATATGCTGACAGCTTCTGGTAAATGTAATGTTGGCACAACATTGCATTTTAGCCTCCTTTGTGCTTGTCCCACGATGTAGAGTATTCTTCTTAAAAATGTCAGTAGCAAACAATCCTTCTCCTTAGATCATTGCTACTCAGACTCCCGATTTTTTCCGAATACACTGCAGCCTTCCATAACTCGAACCTGGCAGGATCCTTCGGAAAAGAGTGCACTGGCACCTTATCTCTCATTGAACGGCATCCAAGCACGCAGCACTCGCAAAAACACATGGCTCGCACTTGCTCGCCCACACACTTCAAAAATGCACAAAAACGTAGAATTTTCCACTAATGCGCACTAAATTTCCAGTTGCCTCGTGCATTACACGATCACACGTGCAACAAGAATGTAAACAATCGACAGGCGAACAGGCGATGATTCATATTTATATCAAATCTATCATGGCTCCCGCAAAAATTCAGCCAATCGCAATCGTGCTATTACCGCGACACCTACAAAAGTCGAACGGCCGGAGGAACTACAGACTTACCACGTTTTTGAGGGGGAGTGACCAGGCCCTGCGTACACTCCACTAACACCCTGTTCTATTATTCGACACTCAGCTTCTGGGTGTCACCAGGGCCTGTTCACTCCCCATCCAAAACGTGGTCAGTTTGCAATAGTTCCGATTCGTCGCGCACCAGGTGTCGCGGTAGTAGCTCGATTGCGATTGGCTGAATTTTTGCGGGAGCCATGACAGATTTGATATAAACATGAATCATCGCCTGTCGATTGTTTACATTCTTGTTGCAAGTTGAGGCATGAGGCAACTAGAAATTTAGTGCATATTAGCGGAAAATTCTACGTTTTTGTGCATTTTTGAAGTGTGTGGTGCGAGCAAGTAAAAGCCATGAGTCTTAGCGAGTGCTGCGTGCTTGGATGCCGTTCAACGAGGGATACGGTGCTAACGCACCGTTTTCCAAAGGACCCTGCGAGGTTCGAATTGTGGAAAGCTGCAGTGTATTCGGAAAAAAATGGGTTTGAGTGGCGATGAGCTAAGGAAGAGGAATGTTTGCTACCGTCATTTTAAGGAAGAAGATTACTGCGTGGGTTTTGCACGCAGGACGCTGAAACGCAATGTTGTGCCAACATTGCATTTACCAGAAGCTAAAAGCATATCTCCAGAGGAAATAAACGTATGTCACTTTCATTCAATCCTACAATACGTCTATAAGATTCTTATATATTAATTAAAAATCTAATATATATTGGTTTGCATAATTAGATAATAGAAACAATGTAGCCCTCTTGTTCTTACGAGGTGCAACGTGGGGACAGAACCAACGGGGCACATATTCCTGTACGTGCTTCCACAACAGAAGTAAAGGTTTGTAACAATTATTCTAAAACAAAGTGTGTGTTGTACCCACATGATGTCATGCAAAATCTAATTGGTTTTCTCTTATGCAACCAGATATAAGGAGATGTGCAGCAATCGCGGTCACATAACTTGGAAAGTGGCAGTAGAGCCAGTTTGCATACTTCTGTATGTACTCCCAAAATGGAAGTAAAGGTATGTGTGACATATAGAGCACCCTCATACTTTGCATATACCCTCAACCCAATGCAATATATGTAATACCCTCATACTTTTATACAGTATACAAAAAAGTTTCCTTTTGTTCATATTGTTTGCATTTTTCACATCAAAACAATCAGATCAGGTATTAATCACAGTTCTCTTTTTCAGGTTCCAGAGGCTTTCAATTTCGACAACTGATGCACCTTGTCTGCGGCCATGGAATCGGTAAAATACGGGAAACAGACATCCTTTATAAGAAGGGAAGTAAGAGCAGGATTGTTCACATCGAAACAATCAGATCACGTATTAATCACAGTTCTCTTTTTCAGGTTCCTAAGAAGCGTTTCATACACGCAGCTGTCCAAAGTTATCTACAACGCATTGGTGAAATTATTAATATGAAACATATATATATAAGTTCGTTTGTGCATCTTTTTATGAATATAGATTTTATTTCACAATTACATACTGTTAATATTGTTAATACCTAAAAGTACCCGTTTTAACACGTAAGTTTATATTTGCCGATGCACTGTAGATTTGTTCTGGTAAAACGATTCTAAGTATTCAAGTGTACCAAAAGTTTAAAAGTTTAAATAATATTTGTTGTTCTCTTTCGGATTTAAGTAATTTCTGCTAGAGAACAATAAATATTATTTAAACTTTTAAACTTTTGGTACACTTGAATACTTAGAATCGTTTTACCAGAACAAATCTACAGTGCATCGGCTTTTTGGAGCAATATAACTAGGCGTTTTGGAGCACGACCCTAGACCACCCTAGACACAAATTTAGTTCGTTTCCGTCGTTGTCCGATAGATAGCGCAGCGGTACTTACCACGTTTTTACAAGAGGGGAGTGACCAGGCCCTGGGTGTCACACATGGGTCATACAAAACTGAAAAATGGATTTGAATGCTGTCTGGTGCATCGGCGATCTCTCCGCCATCTTTATATTAAAGACGCAAGCTTTACGCAGTATAGATGCATATCACTAGATTGTTCTACACTTTGATTGGTGCAAACTATTTGCATATTATTGGAACTGTGACTGGACTGGACTGGACCCAATAAGCAAATCGTAATGATTGGCCATTGACTCCCGTGACTTTACAAATATTGGTAACGTCTGGTAACGTCAAACTGCGTCAAACAAGTAGTGACTCCGTAAGTTTGAAACAAGTGCGTCAAGTATCATTGGTTATTATTTACAAAGAAATTAATTGTACGAAAAATGATTAAATTAACGAATGACATTGATTTAAAAGATTATGTATTGGTGATTCCTTCTGTGGCCGTTGGAAATGTTGGTCAACTGGCAGTTGACTTGCTTATTTCAAATCTTAACCTACAATCTATAGGATACATATCATGTCCGGCTTTTATACCGATTGTAGGCTTAGATCCATATAATGAAGAATCCAACGAACTTTGCACGGAAATCGAGATTTACTCGAATGCTGAGAAAAAAATCGTTGTGATACAAATACGTTCGTTACTGGTTAAGAAACCAATAGAATTTTTCAGAGATATTCAACAGTTTATCACCGAACAAAAAATCGCTAAGGTATAACGTAAAATTCAATTGCACAAAATTTAGCCGGTATGATGAAATATTACGATAGTTATGACAATTTTGTTTCTAAACTGTAGGTTGTTATCTTGACAAGTAGCTATGCACATGAGAGAAACCCAAACCAGCTGCAAGTTTCATCATTTAGATACATAGGATCAGAAGATTTAATTGCAGAGAACAGTGAGCTATTTGAAAGTTTGCAGTGGATTAAACATGAACAAAACTCAATGCCGAATGGTAATCTAAGAGATCGGGTATCAATATGTGGTGGAGGATTTGCTGGTTCACTACATACCTTTCTAACAACTGCTAATATTCCAAGCATTATTTTATTTAAATTCTGCTCTGAAGGGAATAATATCCCAGATGCATTAGATTTAATAAGTTATTTGAACCAATGGTTAAAGTGGCTTGAAACACATGACACTGTTATTTCTAACATGAAGTATCCACCCTCATGGAAATACCTGTATGGTAATCCAGGCCCATCAGAAATATATTGAATAAATCTAAGGAATTACAGTGATTTTCATTGATGGCTATAACAAGAACATATTTACAAAATCTTAGAATAGTGTATTTGAAAATTAAGATAAATTACATCTTTCCTATTTGTACACGAATAGTCACAGGCTTAACAGGATAACAGAGTCTGAGTATCATTTATTCAAGCAAGGAGCTTGTACTTTGCTGAGAATGCAGAGTATGACACTACTGCAGCCAGGAAAACAGCCAGCAGTTCAGAGTTTACCCACGGGCCTAAATACACTCCTGGATTGTTGAGTACCACCACTGCCAATGGCTTTACCATGCTAGGATCCTCTCCATTCCTATAAGCTTTGCGAATGGCTGCATATTTCTCTTCATCGTAAAGCTTTACGTTGTAATCCCCAGATCTGGCCTTCTCAACGTCTTCCGTCCATGAAACCTAACAAATTATTTCAGTGAGCAGCAGCAATTTTATATGAACGTTCTTTAAAGCATTCAATTGATATTTATTGTGTTATTGTACCAGTCTCTGTTCTAACGCCGGTCTCCGTTATCTTTACACTACATGTTATGCCTAGTTTGGTATACGGTTAATTTTGAAGATATTAACGTACCTGATATTTATTATCGGCGCTCAGTCTGACAGCGGGCAAAGTCTTGCCTTCAACTTCGGCGTACAACGAGATTCCCTTAACACCGTTACTACACTTCAAAATGAATTGTGTAGTGAAGGCAACATTTGTAAGCACAGTCGCATCCTCCGTGACATATGCCGATGCTACAACTTCGGGTTTCAAACAAGTTTCGCCGAAAACGGCACCCACCAACGTCGCAATTGTACACAACCAGATCAACTTGTTCATGTTGACAACTTTTATTTTACAAAATTGCTATTTCCTACAAATTTAACCTCGCTGATCAACCTCGCGTAAACCGACGTACGTGGATAGGCACATATACTGACTTTTACAACATTCTGAGGGTGCGAAGTGGTCGATTCTTGTTTAAGATCGATTATCATTGGCTGTCGTGGTTCCACGAGTACTGTAGCCACACTTAATTTCTTCAGAGAGGGCGCAAGCAGTATGATTAAGAAGACACGCGGCTATCACCACGTAGCAGATCCATGCTTAGTTGGCCCATGTTTAATCAGATTATGTTGAGAACGGAAGCTAAAGGTTTCATTTTGTACATTCCAATCGTATTCTGGCCACCTAACGGAGTGTTTGCGTGTTATTCGAACTTGTCATTTTACATTATCGACTGCGGTTTGCCATCTTATGAGATGGGATTCTATAGAAGAAATTAACTGCATTTCTTGTTAGTCAGTAATTTCCAATATAACTAAGTTCGTATTTCATTTATGTACTGACTTGGAACGATTAATAGTTAATACGGTCGGATTATGATGAATTTCTTAAGGTAATTTGAGACCAAGTCTTGAAATTTGAAATAACAACAAACGACTCGTTATTCAAACGAGTGGCGCCACTAAGCGGAAGGATGATTAATATGACTTGAACGAGATATCATTGAGGTATGTACACACGTTTAATTCATTGTTGTTTCCGAAAGCTAATAAATTTTATTGTATCGCACAGTGAAATGTACAATTACAGCTCGCGCTTGTGCTTACAGAGAACGTTCAGCTTCACAACATAAACTCGTAGCAGAACTTTCAAAGATACACGACAAACATTCAACTCGGTCAGTTCCAATTTAACAGCTATACATATTCGTAATCGTGCATGTCCCAATAATGTAACTACACTAAAACAATTCGGTGGGGGTGAAGGTTAATTTAAGCAACATTCGAGTAGGAAGCGAATTTCTTCATAAATCCCTGTATTTCAACATGAGTTCCATCAATCGATCGTAAAGAATCTCCTTAGCTTGAATGGCCCATAGGAAATCTAAGTGAGTGAACAGATCGTATGGTACTTGCTCTATAAATACAACGGATCGTAGCCTTTTGTATAATTCCATAACGTCCTGCAATTAAACACGTATAATCGAATTATTATTGTTACAGCTGCTGAATACTCCCTCATTATGCCATTTTAAGGATTTATATTACAACTCATGTCAATTAGTTTTTGTTGCCGGCATATGTAACCGTTAAATTACCTCTTTCTTGACCAAAGCATCATTTGCGCCGAAACTCAAAGCAATCGGAGCCGTTACAGCGCCAACGTTGTAATTTGGCGGTATTTCTTGATTATACCTCTTCATGTTTTCCACCGGTCCATGATCGTACTTGGCGAATTTTTCTGTCAACGGCATGCGTACATTGTTAATCATAATGGACGTGCGAGACACATTGTTTATCATCGCTTCGGAATGCAGTATTACTCAAATGTACATAGCTAAGGCATCGACGGAATATCGTTAGCATATCTTACGTGACATTATATTCTGAGCATAATGGTTTAGCGTTTGTGTAGATGCGCCCGCCGGAATGTACTTCAACAGATACGGTATTAGAGTCTGCAAAGAGAATTTCGTTATTCCGTTTCGGATATGGGACATAATTACGTACGCTAAATTGTAATTTACAGTGTGTTCGATTCACTTACCTTGTTGAATTGAATCGGATCTGGACCAGATATTTCATTTACTACGTAGATGCAGATTGGTTGAGTTACTGAGTAATCGCTGCAAATTTTTTCCCCTAGTACGGCGTTTATTAAATTCTGAGGACCGACATCGTAGATCCCAGCGTTGTCAAAGATCGTCTGGAAATTGACTCATTATGAATTCGAAGATCGAGTCTCTAACGTCTTGAATACCAATAATAAGGGAGCGCGAAATATGTAAAATCATCTCTACTTTGATCATCATAAATATCTTGAGGACCGATGTCGAAAGAAATTCATGAGCAGTGTCATCATTTTATCCTCGAGAAATATCTTTCTATATGAACAAAAAAATACCTTGATGTCGGCCGATGATCTTACGACCTGGTCGAACATACTCTTGAGCTCGTGTCTCCAAAATGCCACCGGCGAAAGAGACACCCCGAGACTGATTTTTTGATTGTATTCTGGTATCGATGACAGTAAAACATAAAGTATAGTAGTGCCCATTGAGTGACCGACGTACTCAAGCTTTCTTTTTCCAGTCGTCTTCAGGATGTAGTCAATTGACGATCGTACATCTTGAAGAGCAAATTCATCAAAGCTGGCAAAATAATTCCGATAGAAATTAATTCATCGGACTGTATCTACATACTATGAGGCATGTGAATCGATCAGCGATAACGTAATAATTATGAATCAAACACATTATACGAATTGAAGACAAGTATGTATTAAATTAGCGAATATTTTGCATCATACGTCGTAAATGTCAGCCGTGAATGAAAGCAGCGTAGATTTGTGTGACGTATGTCATTCATTAATGCGTCAATCGGGACGTCCTGCGTTGCAAGGTCAAATCAGGTCTTACCTAAATTTCCAGAATTCCGGATCGAAAGTGCTCAGTGTCTCGTGCGATCGACAATAAGTGTTGCCCCGTATATTTCCTAGCCAGACATCGAAGCCGGCGTCGGCCAGCAGGAATGCTGGAACAGGAGAAGAAGGATTCGTGGCATCGAGATTACGGCAACCGATGTGAGCTAACGAATGTGCGTCACAGTCAGGGATACGGGTAGGTAGGAAGGTCGTACTGGAGTCCAAGTAAGAGTGGTTTCTTGTTAGATTAATCGAGTGGACATCCTCGACCTCCAGCTATGCGCGATCGACTCCGTTCAAGGACACGCGGCTACAGTGTGACATTGACATTCAATTCGCTGCAGCGATCGCGATCAATCGTACAGGATGGCTAAGAGCAAGTTCGATTGCGCCTCTGTACGATATTTTGTAACTGCGCTTTCGAAATGGTCACTTTCGTCCGCACTGATATCGATAAAAATCGGCCGATCCTTGAGCACGCTTTTTTTCAGATCGATTGAAGGGGATACAGCGGACGCAGGTGAAGATCATCAGCGATTATCGTGTAAGGTGCCTTTACGAAATTTCTTTTTATAATAATAGTCATAATATATTCTGGTGGATTTCTTTTTCCAATAATTGTCGCAATTAACGTAGTAATAAGCAAGTGTGCACTCGTTTTATTAGGTAACGTGTTGATCGTTCACGGTCACGCTGTTAATCTTAGATTTACGAAAAAAAAATGAGTGACCGTAAAAAATCCCTTTAGTATTCAATGCGAATAGGGAAACATTGATGTTCGATGAAATAAAAACGGCAAGTTGGCTCCGCGTGGCGCAGAAGATACATGTGAAATCTGAACAAAATCCGATCGTGCAACGATGCTGCACCGATTACGAACTTCCGTTACAAATGTAGCGTCGAGAACAACGAGTCTGCATTGTCACACGTCGCTTCGACATTTTCGGAAACTCGTTCAAAAGAATTATCTGATTTCATATCTTCCGCTGCACCTCCGGACAGAATTGCGCTGAATGATGTCATTTCGCGGTTGGATCTAATCGTAGTCACTGTCAAGGATTGCAAACCGATGGTAAAAAATATCCGGTAACGATACTTTTTATTTTAATGACGCTCGTAACCGCGTCTCGATTTTCCATTTGCGGTGATTATACGCTCCATAATTGTCATACTTTACATTCTGTGTTCGTTTTCGATTGCGATATTATTGATGACCGGCGGTGAAAAAAAAATTCGAGGGAAAAAATGTCTACCGCGCGCGATCATTTTATCACATGTTAGTAGAGTGAAGCAGCAAGTTTCCGTCAACTCATCACGCTTCTAACAGGGGCAAAAATCAGTTGCAGAGTCACCGAATGAAAGGCGTGAGGCTGAATGAGCGCAACTTTGTGCCATTATCTCATAAGTTGAATAAAACATAAATGCGTAAAAAGAGCTACGTCCGTAGACCTTGCGGGCGTGAGGCCACGTTTAAGAGACGAGTCGATAATTGTGCGACTAAGACCGCATTCTCGGAGACCTAGTCTAATGCCCGTTTCGAGATTCGACGTGGCGGCAGGATCGGAAAAGCTTAATCACCCTCCCGACGGAGGAAAAGAGGGTAAGGACGTTCCGACGCCGCGGAATTTAACCTACTTTATATTTTTAATGCAAGCACGCGGGATATAACCGCTCGTCGGGGCACGTTTACCTTGACACATCGAGCTCCCTCCAAAGTGATCGGCCGCGGCGTTTCGACAATCAAATTGAGACGAACCTAATTATTCACCCCTCTTCGCGCGTTCGCTCAAATATGGAAGAAAAGGCAATCTCGACGAGGGTCGCGGTAAAAGTTTAATATCAACCTGACGCAACGAACGTCCTGATGCGGCGGATGTTGACCAGGTTGCCGGAATATGAACGATTATGATCGGCGGAGTGTAGCGCACTGTCAACAACGATGATCGTTGTCAAGCGCGAAAAGCCTTGTCAGCCTGGAATATGACGTGCGTCCTCGAAGTTTGTGAAGAATAGTTAGTACGATTACCGAAATCCCTTCCGGGGCCGATCAAGACCCAGGTGTCGGACGAGGACAGCATGCCGTGCTGCATGAAGACGACAGGCTTATTTTTGGTAGACGACAGAGGACTACCGGGTATCCGGTGGATAGTTATGTGATAACCGTCCGCCGTCGTAAGGTTGTGCTCTTCCGCAGGATATCCATGCTGCTCCACCAAGGCGTTCTGGGCAAAAAAAAAAACGGAAACATTGTGTTTGTTGCAAAGTTAATGGGCCACGACATGCTATCCGAGGACTTCCGGCCGACATTGGGGGGATAATGATCGTTATCGACATTTCTGTCTTGATCTTTGAACTAACGATACGCGTGCTCGATAATAAAATAAACGGAAATGGGCAATTCAGCGCGTAGGAACTAAAATCGCATTTTGAGTTTTACGACTGCGTCTAAGATAAGCAAGGTAAACAAGCCGATTGCGTTTCGCATTTTCGACGGCCAGCGCGGTAAGGTCGAACAATACTCACGAAGTGCAGAACGGCCAATCCATTGTGCGCTCTTGCCTCGGACAAGCTTCTTACCCTCGTTAAGATAGGATTTTTTGGAAATAAGAATTCCTGCCATGGCAAATTGATCGATCTAACGACAGTCGGTACAGACAGTGCAGTCAGCCACCAAACGAACAACCAAAGATAACTTCTCATTTTACCATTTCCATGTAAACCAGTTCAATAAAGCGGAAGTATAAACTGTTCACTTACTTTCTTATTACACGTACTTTGCGCTCTTTCTGTCACGTATTTTTCCAACTCGACTTCGAATAATACATACTTTAGTCGTTCAGATATCCGAAATAAATATTTAACTGCCACAAGTACTTCAATGACTTTTTAAATAAATGGCAAAGTTGGCTTTTCAAATAAGAGGCAAAGTTTATTTTAACTTGAGCGGTATATTGTTGTTTAGTAGAATCACAATTTCGTTCAGTACGATATCCTTCTAAGTTCACGGACAATGTTCAAATGACAGCGGCGAGCGTAAATTTTTATCGCTGGCGTGAATATTAATTTTGCATAGTTTTGTCAAAGCGGTCACAATTATCGGAAATGAGTACGATACGCGTACTGGTAAAACGTTTTAATGGGGCCAGTAGTATTAGGTTTACATTTCCCGCATCGGTGCAATTTAACGTAACGTGACCATGTATTTTTCAGGCCTCCTCTCAACTACCACAATTTGCCAAGGTGTGCACAAAAAGTTTGTTTGTTTCTTCGCTAACTTCACTGGGGCCTTCTTCGCAAACTAGCACTATCTTCGCAAAGTTCCAATCTGCTCCTTATTGTTTCATTATCGCGTTCACTGACATCTCTTCTAATGTTTCAAATACCGTTCAGCGAAGATCGTTTGCGCAAATGAAGTAAAACTCTTTCTATGACATCGTCTACTTTTCTTCATCCGCCGATCGAATGACAGACATTCAACGCCGAACCAGGAAACTCTTCAGATCGGCGGCCAAGCTTCAACTGTGCTGTTCAGTCTTTCTGAGTTCTCAAATATATTCGCTCCCCGCATTGCGTAAGATTTTTCACCCGACTAGCCGAAAGTTTGGAGATGCCCGGTATATTCCACCTGTGGCTTCAAATGAATTCCGCGTTCAATGTCAAACAGAAATCCCTTTTTTTCCCGTGAGAGGCTCTCAGTTGCAAACGATATTCGGTGTATGGTGGTCCCTCATACACGGGAGTGATTATAAATAGAATGCCGCAGCTTGCGCAAATCTATATTTCTCACATAGGAAATTTTCAAATATTTTTTCAGAATATTTTGCTTTCCTTCTTATTTTACACCTTCTAACTATGTGTGTAGATCATTCGTGAGAATACTACAATTTATTTAAAGGAAAGGATTTCATTAAAAGTTCAAAAATCTTTTATTCAAATATGCCGATAATGAAGAAATAGTATTTTCAATACTTACCTTAAGTAATTAACTTTAGCTTGAAAGAATTATGAACCCCTCAACGCAAATCAGCTTTTATATACTTAAGTCCTACTTTTTTCAGACAGGGAATACCTCTTATCAGAAAATTTAATTGTAAGGAGAAATAATAGTTTTCATTGTATACCACATAAAAAGTTATCGGTTTATGAAAAATTAACAAACAATTTCACAATCAATGCATATTATGTTATATTACCAAAATTTGTAACGTATATCAAATAATAAACGTCAAAATTTTGCATTAAAATGACCACCCCGTTTCAGAGATTTGAAACTCGTATACGTAGTTGTACCTATCCTTGACTGAACATCCGTCAGTTCAAAATAGGATACTTTAGTTGTGAACGGTTGGTACTTTACTGCTCGCCTAACCTATCATGCACGCAACAAATTTTCAATACAAAATCATGGCAAGGAAACCATAATATCTTTTAATTGATAAGACAGTGGTTACGTTTACTTCTGTAATTGTATAATTAATGGTTTCACACATTACTCATCCTGAATGAATAGTCCAGCATTTCGTTTTGCCATAGGAAGTGCAGTACGGCACAACCCTAACACGTTCAAGGCAAGATTGTTTTTGCAAAGATATCAACAATCTATTGAAATATCACGAAGAATGGAATCTCTCAGCGCTGGGCCAGAGAAAACAAACATCGATTACACCTTCGGCTCGGGGAAAGAACCGAAAATTCGAAGGGGTGGACACATAACCCTGACGGTAAGTTAAATTTGTGCTTCTACGCGCTAAAAATTTGCGTGAATTTTACATTGTTTAGTTACATTTGTCCAATTGTTTTTCTCGCGTAAAATGTGTCTGTTAAGCTTTTAATCACTCTCATTTCAATAAAAGCTATCTCCCAAAAAATCTAATTACTCAATTCAAGGTATGTCATATGGTAATTCCATGTATAAAGAAAAAGTATTTTGCCATGACATAGATTCTTGTTTCTTTGAAGGAAATGAAGAAATGCATTTTCACTATACGCTTGTAACAGGTTTGTGGCACTGGAGGTTATGGAACACCACGATCCATCTTTTTAACAACTGAGCATTATAATTATATATTCAATTGTGGAGAAGGCTTTCAAAGGGCCTCGCAAGAATATAGATTGAAGTTAGCAAGACTGCATCGAGCATTTATTACATCAAGTAGTTGGAAAAATGTGGGTGGACTAATTGGACTTGGACTGACAGTTGAAAACACAGGAGCATCAATTTTAAAGGTGCATTGTCCGAAAATATTATCGTCCGTATTAGATGGAAACAATACAGTGCTAGATATTGCAAATGTGCAGTTACGATTTGCACCGTGGGAAAAATATAAAAAGTATTCAGATAAATATCTAACTGTATGGCATGTTCCCATTGTACCCGACAGCGACAGATGTGTTAAAAAGAGTAATGCTGATACAACTGAGACTATTATCAACAATAACGGTAAAAGATCAAAACAGGAGGCGCATTATCAAGATAAACTACTAAAGAGGGAGAATGATAACTGCGAAGATTCTTCTAAAGAAGTTTTATGTTATGTTTGCAAGTTAAAAGATCGAGAAGGTTCTTTAAACCTATCCAAATGCATTGAATATGGAGTACAACCAGGACCAATACTTGGCCAATTAAAAAGTGGTAAAGATGTCACATTAGAGGATGGGACTATTATTCTCAGTTCTGATGTCTGTGATGCTCCGATAACAGGACCTGTCTTTCTAGGTATGATATATTGAATGTAAAGATTATCAAGAGGTAACTAGGTTTTAAAAATCTACTGTTACAGTTGTAGAAGTACCCAGTAAGGCATACCTGAAATCTTTTCTCGATGACACGATATTGCAGAAAAATCAAGGTCCAAACAAATCAGTCGCTTATGTAATCCATTTTACACCAATGGAAATTGTGCAGGATCCCCTTTACATAGAATGGATGAGTAAATTTAGTTCAGAAACAGAACATATATTGATTGACGAACTTCTTTACACAATAAGTTCTGAAGCTATAGTGAGAAACCAATACTTACTTAATCTAATTCATCCCAAAATATTCTCTTGCCTTCCGCAACAAGAGGACAATATGATACACAATGGCAATAATATAACTGACAAGGTAACACAACATCACTTGTTTTTATTGTTACTTACATGTTGCAGTCATAATATTTATTTATGTATGTGTAAAGGAAGGCAATCCTCTCAGAGTGTCTACACCTAAAGCCTTAGAAGAATATTCCTTATTTCCAAATGTACTACGGAGCAAGGAACGCATAATAAAGCTGTGTCCGGATGAATATGTAAAACAAATTATGGATCAGCCAGAGCTCCGAGAGGTAATAACTGATGTACGTCGTAAAATTGATGACTGCTCAAAATCCTTGCCTACTGAAGGTGCGGAATATCCAAAGATCACAATGCTCGGTACAGGGTGCAGTGTGCCCTGTAAATATAGAAATACGAGTGGTATACTTTTACAAACAAACGAGAACAATAACATATTACTAGATTGTGGCGAAGGTATACTTGGTCAGATCCAAAGGCGTTTCACTAGACCAGAATGTGAATCCGTCTTAAGAAACTTGAGGGTGCGTTATCTTGTTTTAATAATTCTTTATGCATGTCTTATTGGCTCATAATCAGTGCATTTGATAAGATTAATATATCACGTAATGCGTACCTTTATTAGGGAATTTTCATATCCCACCTACACGCAGATCACCACTTAGGACTCTTTTCGATACTCATAAAAAGAGCAACCTTAACGGAAGACCCAATCTACGTCATCGCACCAGAACGATTCTGGCCATGGATGCAGGAATACAATAATCGGATAGAGGAGATTCTCAAGTCAGTCTGCTTCTACTCAAACAACTATATGGACGTCGAGGAGAAAAAGAAAGATGAGGAAACTAAGGCCCTACTTTTCGAGTATTTAAATATATCCAGTATATACACAACGAAAGTGCGACATCCCGGATTCGCCTCCGGCGTGTCGATCGTACTGAAGAACGGCAAGAAGATTACATACAGGTAAGTAATTGCTATTTATAACACGGCAAAAAAAAAACACAATTCGTCATTCGTGCCTCTTTTACGATTTCAGTGGCGACACTATGCCCTCCGATAATCTTATTTCCTTGGGTTCCTCGTCGGATCTGCTCATTCACGAAGCGACGATGGACGACAGTCTCGAAAGTCGGGCAAAGAAATCTTATCACACGACGACGTCCCAGGCAATCGATGTTGGCCGGGAAATGAATGCACGATTTACCTTACTGACGCACTTCAGTCAGAGGTATGCGAAACTTCCATACTTCGGTGACGATGTCAATGGACAAGTAATGAATTCGGTCGGCGTGGCGTTCGACTTCATGGAAATAAGCCTATCGCAACTGAAGCTTCTGCCCATCTTTTATCCCGCACTAATGATGCTGTTTGCCGAGAGTACCGCGGAGCACGAGCAACGTGCCATCAAGAACAGGCTGAAGCAGGAGACCCAGAAGCAAGGGAGTCAGGAATTAAAATAGTAAAGTGTATGTATATAAAGTTTCTTTTCAAATCATTTTCCTACGACATGTACGTCAAATAAATTATGTTTCTAACTCAACTCTTCAATCAATAGAAAATCGTTTATTACACTTCTTGTTGGTTATACTTATTCTACCAATTGTTACGAGAGAGTTTTGTAATCAAAAAGTGCTGGTCATTTATATAGTATGTTTATACGATTTTAAATATTGATCATTCGCTGAGTCAATCCAGTACCTGGCGTTAAGTAACAAATTGCCTATGGAACACTTATGACAATCATAATAGCAGCGGTAATAAACGAAAATATATATGTATAAAAGGAGTCTCACGTGTAGTCCTTACAAGTCGCTTAATCGACCATTAAATTGTATATAAAACACAAATAAATGTGTTAATCTTACACGATCTCGCTTAACTTTTCCTTAACGTAATGACTTGTCATTATTATATTCGTCGAGCCAGAAGCATTCCTGAAGTACGCCTAAGTTTTTTTTTTTTTAAACGAAACAAGAAAGTAATGTATAAAAATGGTTCACAGTACATGTACGAACATGATTCGCGTATAAAACGTATAAAAAGTGTGTCGGAGTTCGATACACGTCTGCAAAGGGTTCAAAACTGGTTGTGGGGCGGGCGGGGGCGCGGCTGTCAGTCTTGAAAATTTATCGGGGAGATTGTTGAAGCACAGCGACAGCGATAGTAGCGTGACGGTAATCGTATCAATTCGCAAAAAGGCGCACGATTATTCTGCGCCATTATCGTTTCTCGTTTCCTCTTATTTTTTTGGGGGATTTTTTTCATCTTCTTGTTTTTCTTTAAGTACGTTCAAGGCAGGAACTCTAGCATACAAGTAGGTGAACCGGTCCTTGTCCCTGCATTCGTATATATGACCTTACAACCAAAGCAAAAACGGATTGTGGGCAATCTTTTATCATTCGACGGGATCCTCGCGCAGTCTCGCCGTGTTAGAACTCCCACTTTGTCGCGCTGTCGTAATCTGTTTCGCCGAGGCGTAATGCGCCGTTCTTGCCCGCGGTCAGATATCGGCCGTCGGTCGACTTTATGCAGATGCGAGACGGTTCCCGTAGCTCCAAGTAGAAGCCGTCGGACGGTATGTCTGAGTCGACGGTCACACCCTCGCTGTCCGCGTGCCAGTACTTTCCGTTTTGACCTAAGGCATCAATGTCAGACAGTCATTACACTGAAGAGAACGGTACATACGGTTTTCATATCTCGTAACTTGGCGAAGCCAATATATACAAAATATTGGTACAGATATACTTTAATCCTTTGCGGTCGGTAGATTTCGCCGATGAGACTATCAGCAGGTCAAAATAAGCCTAGCACTTTGTATTTTCTTTCCCGTATGTGATTTAAAACATTAATTTGTTGAACGTGATTTGTTGCTTCATAGTACTTATAATAGAAAGAAACAAACTTCTACGACTTGCGAATGCAACGACGGCAAAGGGTATAATATATAATATATGGACCGTTTATTTTGAAAGTGGTGTAAGTCCATATTTAAAAAAAAATTAGATATGTAATTTATGATTAACGTGGTGTAAACCTTTTATTTACATATTTAATTTTTTTTTTAAACGCAGTTTTTTAGTTTGAACACACTTTCAACGCAAACGGTCCATCTAATAAATATATAATAAATAATAAATATTATAAAGGTATAATATTTAAAAAATTTATGTACTAATATTTAAGAATGAAAATGTACGACCTACCCTTAAATTTGACGACCCCTCTTTCGCAGCGCTCGACGCGGATCGTCTCGTAGCTGGCTTTATTGCACTCCAGCTTCGGACTCGCCGTACTCTTCGGCCCGACGAAGCCCTGCTCGCAGCGAAGCACGAGAACGGGCCTGTTCATCAAGTAGAAGTAGTACTTGCTGACGTCCGAGTCACTGCCGTTGGTGGAGTCGGCGTTCGCGTAGAGATGGCCGGATCTCTTGGTGGCCAGGAACTTTCCGTTGTTGGCGCGCAGGGCGACCGTGCCGTCTTCCGTTTGCCAGACAAGGTCGAAGAGGGCGTTCGACGATCGTCTATGGTCGGACGCCTGAATTCCGCCGCCGGCTTCCAGGCTCCAGTAACGATCTTGCATCGTGCGCACGTACCATCGTTTCGTCACACGATCGAACTCCAGCTGGAACGTCTCGTGGCCCGATATCTCGTCCTGATTGGCAGTCACGTCGACTCCTGCAACGGTCAAGGAAGATGTTAACCAGTTAACTGTGGTTAACGGCTATATCCGTCATGAAGAAATTGCATTATGTCATGACAATGATATCCATCATGCGTAGAATACAGTTACCTTTGATATTTAAACTTTATTTAAACTTTATTTAAACTTTATTTTTAGTGGAAACAAAAATATATTGGGAAATTTCAATATGTTTAGAATCTTTAGAGATAAAGACGAAATAAAACAAACTGAAGGCTGCTCTGAGAAGGGCTGCCACAGTTAACTGGTTAATAGCACTGAAGAACTAGCGATCAGGTAGTCAGCGTTGACGTGCCATAGGAACGGATGCTGTACGTAAGCACAGTGATATTCGAATGCCGGACGAGGAACTCACCCTGCTTGACAGACACGTATCGTTGATTGAGAGCGGCGACGAAGGATGCCTGGGGCAACGATTCCTCCAGGGAGAAGAGTTCGTCGCGCGTCACGGTCGTCGAGCGTGACTTCAGGACAGCTTTACTTCCGATCGGTGCTAAGTAAGCGCCTTGAATGTCTCTGCAGGGCGAAAGAGTCGGCATTCGTTATTCATAGCTGTCCGATTAAATTGAGGGCAGTCAACGTTTTTATACCTATCGCCCACTTTTGTATCTTTGTTGGTTGTACAGTTTTTTAACCAACCACCAGTTGCACAGGAACGATTGTTTGTAAAGTAGTAACTTTATTTTATAACATTTATAAAACAAAGTTATAGCAAATTAAAGCATATAATGATAATTGTTAATGAAATAGTTTATGCCTGACTTTCGCTAAGTTCGGCAGAATAGATCTTTATAAAATAAGTTACTGTAGTGAAATTTGTCTTGTTCGTACGTTACATGCATAGAAACATGAAGTATGACGAAATTACGTTTAATTCATTAAATTCCTAATGAGACCCCTCACGCTGATGCAGCGAAACTAAATACTGGGTATCTGCCTCAATTTTTTGAAACAATACTTTAAAAAATTTTCATTTCAATGTTTTCAAAAAGTCAATTTAATTAAAAATAGGAAATTTGCTTCAGTATGTAATATGAAATCTGGGTCAGTAGTGGTTGGAACCAACCATGTTGAATACCGCTGGATTAGATTAACAGTCAATGCTTTGTCGTGTCCTGTCATACCTGAGAGCGAGAAGTCCGGCATGAAACTCGGCGGCGTATAAGCAGTCTTTAGTGCAGGAGTCGAGAAGCTTGCCGTCGCGGGCCAGATACTTGTTGTTGCAAGTATGAAGGGCGTAGTGGCCACCCTCGGAGCCGGCGTGCTCCTGAGCCCCGTCATCGTGGTCGGCCATTGCACCGGGTCGAAATTCGAGTGTAAAGAGTGTATCCTCGCCCCACGGTACCGGGGCGTCCACGTGAATCTCATCCTGAGTGGCGCTCAGATGAGCGAAACGCTTCCTTCCGGCCGATCGAAGATTTACCTGGGCAAATTAGAGCAAGAGCGTCTTTAAAATCAGTTCAGCCGAAAGATTCTGAATCTTGACAGTTATATATCAATTAAATTGAACAAATTCGCATCCGCAAACACTTCCTTCCGTTCGATTGAAGATTTACCTGGTCGAATTAGAATAAGAGCGTCACTATAATCACTCAGCCTAAAGATTCCGTATCTCGACATTTATATCCCAATTAAATTGAACAAATTCGCATCCGCAAACTTCGCTTGCTGATCCACTTTTAACTGTCAAACGAGATCGTATTCAAATAGAAGGTAGGAGCGTGCTAGAATTCGTATCCGAGTTACGCCGAACGAGCGTCACAAATTGACGCTCATGGAAATTTAGTACTCGTTAATCGGTCAAGTGGACGAGATAAGTGAGCGAATGTTCGCGGCATCGCGGATAATCATGCTGGTTATTTGTTGTAACAGAGCGAGCGAGAAACGCTCGGACCGGTTAACCGTAGCTGTGACACTGTTTTCAGCGGACCGGTACGATTCTACAAACTATTAATCCATTTGAAGCTATTCACTGCAAAGTGTTACGATTGACACGCACTCCTGTCTCATCTTTACATCCTGCGATCGACGCGATCAACTCGCCAGCTCCGAACATCAAACCGTGTGCGTGCGACTCAAATTGGAATTTCAGGACAGGTCCATAAACTTCTTACTCCCACAAGCATGCAGTCACGTACGAACACCCTGCATCCGCGATCCCATAAACAAACTCTAATCAGCTTTACTCCAGTTATTTTGCATTGCGGAATTTCTCCGTTCCGCGCAGCATCGCTTTCTTACCTAAGTGCCAAGTAAAAAGAAGAACCGTCTGAGGCAATGTTACGTACTCGTACGGTATTATTTACCACCGTAATACACGGTGGCTAAGATGCCATCGCCGCTTAAGCTAAGGAGCTAATTATCCGAGAAAACATTCGCAACCAACGCATAGTGTCAAGGTCAATGCGACTCTTCGCAAACCGTGCAAGCTTCCCTCACGACATCCACCCGCGACAAACAATTTTGGCGCTAATTGTCACTGGCCCTGTCATTACTCTGCCGTTAGACGAACGTTGAGTTGCCGACAGAGAAAACGTCCGGACACGCTGCATAGGAGTTCATCCGTGCGCAAAGTGGCTGGCAGCCGACAAAAACGCGTCGTTTTTCACTTGCTCCCGCGGACCGTTTGCGAAACCGCTTATTTGTCGCGCGACATGAGCCCGTTAAGCAGCCAGCTCGAGCGGTTTAGAAGAGGCCGGCGTAATATGAATAACCGGTACGATTATGAGGCAACGATACAGTCGGGGTGAAAGCGGCAAAAAAAAGAAGAAGAAGAAGAAGTCGGCTCGTGCTTCGGCGCCCGAACGCGAATCAATTTGTCGATGGCAGAGGGAAGTGGTACGCGGGTACGGAAAGTCGAACGGTACGAAGAAGAGGCGGCTGTAGGGGCCGTCGAACAGGAGCAGAAAGGAGAGGGGCCAACATCCTTTCCGGAGCCCGTTAGGACACGTCCGAGTATAAATATGGAAATAAACGCGCCACGTATATATATATATATATATCTATATGTAGCAATATATATCTATATATGTACGTATATATATGAGTCTCGTGACTTCTATATATACGTACAAGTAATCCGATGGTGACAAAAGCATCGTCGCTTCAGGCACGTTGATCCACCCACACGTACGCACATGGCATATACATTGACACGACTCTTTGAACGCGTCTCCACAGACGCGGAGCGCAGTCGACGAGTGCGACCGACGAATGCGTCGCATTTTAAAGAGGCCCCCGACAGTCCTCAAACGTTTACAACGCGATTTACATTGTGAACGTTTCCCACACGATACCGCGATGCGCCGGTCGAGCTCCCTTTGTGCCTCATTCGACTTCTCCACCCTAAAAAGTGCGCACGCGCGCTCGACGGATACGAACGTTTCCGCGGGCTGCTCCTTTTGCCTCAGATGGGGAGTGGGGGGTGGCGAGGGAAAAAAATATAAATCGGCGTTAGCGATGGGAGAGCGCTTATGAGAACTCGACAAAAGGAAATTGCACTTTTTGCCACGCGGCTCGTTTCTCTCCTCTCCTTTATGCGGAGGATCGATGGCGTTCCTCGGTTGGGCCTGCGTAAGCGGAGATGCTTTTTCTGTCCTTCGCGCCTGCACGCAGCGAGCGAGACGCGCCGCGTCGCGATTACATTTATTTCACGGTCCCCGCCAGCGCCATTTACGTCTCGGTTGCGTTAGAAAGTCCGTGAGATCTCTCACGCGGAGCGGTTCGCGGGAGGGCGAGCCGCTTCTCGGCGAATTAGGTTATGTTACCTGCGGTCTCGCCGCAAGATGAACGAGCCAGTACTCCGCCTCGCCGGGTGCCTTCGCGATGCACTTCAGCTCGTCCTGACTGGACCCGATGAAGTAGCCCCTCTGTATGTTCTTGAATGCCCATCGTCCGCTTCCTGGAATCGGGAGGACAATGAATTACAGGTATGAGCGTCTGCGCGGCGAATAGGAGTACGAAGGATAAGGGACGCAGTCGAGGGACTGAGAAAGAGAGAATGCAGCAAGGGCAATGTTCGAATTGACGCCTAAGGAGTTCGTTGTCAACGTCGACAATGAGAGACGTCAAAAAAAAAATTGGTATTAAAAGGCTGTTTGCGGACGTATAGTTTACTACAATAGCCGCCTTTCTTCCCTTATCAGCGCAGTCTTGCGAGAGCGAGTCCGAACAATGCGGCCAATTTACGAGCTTGTCGCTTGAGAGATGTTTACCGAAACTGTCTGAAGAATGGCTTACCGTCGGAGGCGAGTTGAATCTGGAAGGCGCAGCCAGGATCGGAGGGATCCTCGGCCTCGCAAGTAACATTGCCGAATTGGTCGACGGCCAAATATCGATCCAGATGAGAGCGGAGGAAAACTTGATGCTCGCTACCTTCCAAGGTCCACAGCTGCTTCTTCTTCAGGCTGGAGCCGTTCGCGTTGATCTTGAAGCCGAATGTCTCGGCCGTGAGATACTTGAACTTTCCATTGATCAGGCCGACCTGAAAGATACGCAACAAACGACATTAGCTATGTTTCAAACGTTCGATCGGTTTACTTCTGCAGATAGAGAATATTAATTACTTATTATATAATTATTTATTTCCACAAGCGCAATTTGCACAACGTTGTGTGTGTAAATATGGTTTTTGATGACTTACCGTCCAGCCCGTCCTGTCGACTCCATTTTCTGATCCAACGCACTCTCCTCCGTTACTCTGCATGTCTCTGCGAATCTGCTGGATATCCTAATTGCTTCTATTCCACTTACACCCTGACTGGATATCTGAAACGAGATCAGAACGGATGTTGATCATCGCAAGTGTGACAACTGGATTCTCACTCCAGATTATTTTTCCGTACAAGCCGGTGGAACACAGGTAACCAGTATATATCATAAATTATATTATATCCGCATGTCAGATTCATCTAACGCAAGATATTTACCAGGTTATAAATAATAAGAAACAATGTAACGTAACGCGGCTCGCTTACATCACTTTATGTCACGTAATAAAGTGATTAATCGATAATGGTCACGCACTCAACCACGGCGAGTTCAAAAAGGATGAGCGACTATTGCGATTGGGTAATTATCGCGCGGCTGACGGTCAATCCACTTGAAACTCCTCGACACTTCGACGCTGGCGTCCATCTGTTCCATCCTCGACGCCGTAGACACGCTCGATTAACTCGCGCGTTAATCCTCGGCCGCGGATCATCGATCATTGGCGCGTTGACCGATCAATTAGCGTTTCAACTTCTGCCTCTTTACAGTTACGCACCAAATTGTACCTCACGCTCTCTTTCTCTCTCTCCCTCTCTGACTTTAATTCGATAACCGAAAGACGCTCCTCGGTACCGTTGGTACTCATCCGAATTCAACGCTACTATATTCACACTACCTTACAAATTTATTAGGTGGAAGAACCAGTCGCGAAGGACCGAAAATTCAACGGTACAATCCGGCAGACTGTTATAACGCTTCACCGTTCGCTTCGACACCCTGTTGGGTCAAAGCAATTTTTCCGGGAAGAGGGCTCAGCAGGTATACCAGAAATCGAAATACGTGCCTTGGGGAAATACTGCGCTACGAGCGTGTCACGATCTCGCGTCAGGAGTAGCACTGCGCCGACTTTGTATTGTATATCAAAGTTTGTACGTTTGCCACGGCATGCCCGATGACTGGGAAAGGGCCAACAGCGTTAGCCGTGAGACAATACATCTGACGTGTACTGTAAGAGTCATAAGTGGCTGGGTCAAGGCATCCTCGAGCCAGCCGTTCGTGGCCACGTCCGCCGTACGCTTACCTATATGTACGCGGCATGGAAACAATAGGCAGACTGTACGCCGGATCGTACGAAGGACGAGAGAAAACGAGGAACAGGAAGAGGGAGACGGCGGTCGTGTCGGCCGGTGGTGGGGAACCCCGTCGACGGGCATGGGGATTGAAGGAGCACACACTGCGATGTCAGCGTGTGTCCGTGCCCCGTGTCAACTGGTGTGTACGGTTCGCAGGTATTGATCCTTGGGTTTTGGCTCGACAGTATCGCGAGACGTCGTCCACCGACCGGGACCGGATATACACATCTATCGACGCGTCCGCGCAGATTCATTCATCCTACCGGAGCGTGTAAAAAAATGGAGAGCTGGAGGTAATCAGGGAGTAGCCAGGTACGTCGACTTCGAGGATGGCCTGTCCGCCGGGTCGATTGAATTAATCTGGCCGCGGACGGCAACGAAGAGCGATGCGGATCAATTAGGCTCGTTACAATGAATTGTGGACGGAAAACAAGTTCCTGGAAGCGATGAGAATGGAAGCTCTGAGAGCTTAACCCATTACCCACAATTAAAAAAAATAAGAAAAATTCAATAAAATTAGCTGTATATTTAGAGGTTGCGGTTATTCAAGGAAAACAATTTGAAAATGTGTCCCAAAATGGAACATTGGCGGATAATGGGTTAAGGACGAGTCAGACCCTTCGATTGTTTCGATGAACGGAAATGGTTGGCATTCGCCACGTGTCCACCAAGAGAGGACGGAAGGCAAAAGGCTGATCCTGAAGCATCGGCAAGGAGGAAGTATACCGGCAATCAAGCCGGCAAGCGAAGCGTCAGGCGATTTAGATCATTTAGGGTCAGCGAGACGGCGGAATAGACAAAACACGCCACAGAGGGCAGGAATCTTTCATTCACAAGAGACTCGGCTCGTATACCTAAGCGGTCTTCCAATTACGGCACCGCCTACTCCGCCTATCAACGGCTGCGCCTTGTCGACGAAATAGAGTAACGATCTGTAATCAGAGCGTGCGAGCCATCCTAATGAAAAGCACAGTTAATAGCCGCGGATCGATTAATTTCCGGCAAATCAATTACCGCTGAAGAGACGACCTGGGCGACTCGAGGCGTCCGCTGAATGTCAAAGGACAATGCCGAAAGGAGAAGAATGCCAGGGGCCAATTGCGAACGCTGAAAAGGGTATAATGACAGGAGCCGAATGCAAATGACGAACGTAGATCGTACGAGCCAGCGCTGTAGTCCGATCGATCCGGCAGCCGCGAGGTCAGAAGTCGCGGTAGCTGTGGTACAAAAATAATCTCCAAGTAATTTCTTCGTCTCGTGCATCGACCCGCACAAATGGCCAATCGCTACGTACCATCCTCGGTCCTCGGCCGTTGACTCTTTAATTAACGCGTGGGGCGTTACATTCTTTCTCGTAAGAAGGTTAGTCGCGTTTCGGGACGAAGGTGCAAAAGGTATCGGCCGCCGGACTTCCCATCCTTACCATAACCTACCGTATTGTCCTTACACCCGCGGTGGTAAGATGCACGAGTTTTGCGCACGTGTGCGTTCTCTGTCGGGATCTGAATTGCAGGCAGAAAGAGTAATATAATCCAAGTTGTATATACCTGCGGGAAAGAAGGCGGACAAAGGGACCGTGTGAAGTAAATGAGCGACCCTCGTCAGCAGTTTTGTGTCGTTAGAATTTTATGGAACTGGTGACCATGACCGGCGTACATAGGTATACACATGGCGGAGCGTGTTTCTGCTTTAAATATTGCTGGGGAAGAATGGTAATTACGGTGGACGCCGATCGCTGGATTCTCACCTTTCTTCCCATATCGACGAGCTGCTTTGAGCAACAATGACCTTACGAGAAATGCGAGCGCAAAGATAAAATTCCATTGTGACAAGAACAGGTTAATCAGGAATGTCTCGCGTCGCCTCTAATATTTCAGTTGCGGCATCTTGAGGTTACCGGTTTCTGTTATTGTTTTTTTTTTTTCATGTCATTATTTCCAAAACACGAGCCTGACGCAACGTAAACGCATTATTCCTGTTTACAGAACAAATTTCCAATTTTGATCGATTATCGATTAGCTCGATAATAGAACAAGTACGGCAGTACACAGTACCAAAAGGTGGGCGGTCTTCGCTAATTGTACCCCGACGCTGTTACGCGGTAAGTTGACACAATAAACACGCTAATCCAGATAACTACAGAGACACGGCATTCCTGCGAAATATAGGCGTAAGCGTCCGAGACAAAAGTGTACGACAGGATGTGCTTCCTGGACATTTGATAATGCCAGGCTGAAAATACCGTCTGACTTAATGCCACTGTCGCTCTCATTCGTTTGGAAAAAGATTAGCAGCTTCTTATTGCGAGAGTCCTACCGCGCTATCGCTGACGCGACTTTACCGAGGCGGCCGGCAGAATTTTAACTTATGTTACGGCGCATTTCGAATGCAGGTACGTACAAACGAGATTATGCACGCTGAAACGTGCCTCGGGATGGTCTAGCCTCGTCGGTTGCCAGTCCTGGAACCGTTAGACGGGCAACCACCAGATGCGCTGGCCGGCATTAACAGGTAATCTCATAACGATTCAGGCGCGGATAATGCTTAGCCTCTACACTCAATTACATCACTGAGAATTATTAATGTTTCCATTCGCGTTATCCCGTTAAGGCTTAAGGTTGATAAGTGCCGAATTCCGTCGGCCCAAAATGAGGAGGGGAAGAGGATCAGTCTTTACGACCGAGGAAGAAGCGAAGATGCACGAGAGTGAAGCAAGGATCGTACGCTCTGTTATGAGGTATACCGTTAAGTCGACTGAATACTGGAGGACATTCGGACTGCGTCCGTGATAGATAATAACGTTTCGCGAGTCTCCTCTGTAGGACGGGGGGTCATTATATCGCATCGGGTTCGACAGAGAGTGAAGAGTGCGCTTTGGAAACAAACGGGCAGAGGAGGACGTTCAACCGCAACACGCACTATACTCTGCACACAGCCTCTGTCCGTTGCATTGCATATTGTCAGCTGACGTGCACACGGCGGCGGCGTCGGGAAAAATATTCTATGGGGGGAGGGCACGTCAGACTTATGGGAAATCTCGAAATCTTTTACGGGCAACCAGCATCGGCGTCCTTAACATTGACTTACGGTCGGTTCTAGATGTTTGTTGTACAGTCGTCCGTTAAAGTAATTAATATAAGGCTCAGTTTTTTAAATGAAGCTATATATGAAACAAGGTAATGTTATATTCATGTTTCGCCGATGGTCAGTTATAGATTTCGAACGACGTCGTCGAGCCTAGCTTCAAATCACGAAAAGACCAAGACATGCCCGTGGGTACGAAGACTCTTAATTGTTCCCAATTGGAACTATTAATGACGGCGTTACTCGAATCGCGCTGAAAGACTGAAAATTCTCTCAAGGAAAAATCGCATCCACGAACGTGATCAATCGCCAATTTCGAACGAGCCTCGGAAATTTGTTCAATTAGCCAATTTGACATGGAAAAAACGTCGTAGATTTCGTTCCGCAGGAGCGCGATGTCGAGGGTGCGCGAGCATTTACGGGCGTAAAAGGACGTCGATAAAGGAGCCGGCCCTTTCCGCCCTTCTGTTTTAGCCAGCCGAGCCCGACTGGGCAGCTGGCCCCACCCAGACCCAATATTCGATATCAAGTGACTCAACCACCGTGCGCGCAAACGAAAAACAGGGTCCCCCGTCAAAATAAACCACCTTCGCAATGCCACATCCCTCCCGCGAAGGTCGATAAAAATAGCACTACCGTCTTGGTTCGAAAGCGTCCCAGGGGTAACGATTTTCGCACCATACAATTGTAAAGGAGTCACATACAATTTCTCTCTCTCTCTTTCTCTCTCTCCCTTCCTCCCCCTCTTTCTCTTATTCACACACACTCTCCATCTCTCTCTCTCTCTCTCTCTCTCTCACCCACTCTTTCATTCCGCTCTCTCCGCCTCCGCAACCGAGTATACATATACATTCATATATATTCATGCCGGCACCGTCATTCTCCCCGAAGTTGACCCTGACCCTGAGACGTTCCACGAACCTCGCCGACGGTCCGGGCATCGTCTAGGCTAACGCGAAGGGCCACGGGGGAGGGACGCGAGGTGGAACGAGAGCTCGCAGGACGAGCGTATCCTTCGGCCAGGAGCCAGCCAGGAGCCAGCCAGGAGCCAGCCAGGAGGCGGCCAGGAGGCGGCCCCGGAAAACCGCCACGATCGATACCCCCTTCGTCCAGCCTCTCGCTACCAAGGACAATGATCACTTACCGTATCCGGCGAGTAGGTACGTCGTCCCTGCGTCCCGCTGCGCGTACGTGTGTCCTCGACTCGGCGAGCGCGAAGGAGGCACGCACAGGAAGAAGACGCGCGCGCGCGCACGTTTGCCACGGGAAAGGTGAGTCTCGACGGCAAAGGAACGTCTAGGATGAAGCACGACTACGACGAAGATGACGATGACGGCGGCGGCAGAAGAGAGGAAGTTGCCGAGGTGCGCAGGAAGGAAGGAGAATGCGAGCAGGCAGCGTCTGACAAACCACGCTCTCTCTCTCTTGACGGGGACCAGGGCAGCAGCGGGAATAGACGAATCGACGCTCGTCGCGCAACTGAAAGCCGGCAACTGGCTCTGACTCCTCGGCGCACAGCGCTGCCTGCTCGTCTCTCGCTTCGGGCCAGGGAGTAAGGGAGGCAGAGGGTGAGGGGGCAGAGCAGGGGCGGTTAGAGAGAAGCGAAGGGGGCCGAGAGTAGAGAGACCAGCCGGCGGTGAGACGACGGTGGGGATGCCAGGGACAGAATGCATCGAACTACTGCCGACGCTTCGTTCGTTCGCTCGCTCGCCCGAGGGGCGGTGAACTTTCTGCCCGGCGGATCGTCGGAGTCCCGATCGACTCACAATTTTTCCTCCGACGGATTTTTTTTAGACTTGCTACTGGGTCGGGAGGTGGCGTCTGGCAGGAGACGGGGAGGAAGGCGAGGAAGTTGAGGAAGTTGAGGAAGACGGCGAAGATCTCTGGTCCGACTCTGTCGGATGGTCTCGGAGCCTGTTTTAGTGCGGATGGCGTGGGCGGAGGGGTGGCCAGCTGATTTTGAGGAGTCGGAGAATCGGCAGGCCACCCTTCGGTCTCTCACTCGGAGAGCGATGGCGGTCGGATATGGCTGAGTCAGGATCGATAGGGAACGAGCGTGTGTCTATCGTGCCGTTCCGTTGATCCGATATTACATCTCCAGGAAGAGATTAAAAGAACGGTTGATGCAAGGATGAGAGGAGCCCGAAGGTGGAAGGAAAGAGAGGAGAACGGGGGAGGGAGGGGGAGAGAGAAAGAGAGAGAGAGAGGAGGAGAAGGAGGAGACGGGTGGGTCGTCGAACTCGGCCGTCGCCGTTGCGATTTTACGATGCGCGTGCTCGGAGCTGAGGTTGACAGCAAATGACAGCACTTTGTCATACGTGGTATCAAGGAAAATGACGGTAACCGTGGTAATCGGAAATGAGAGCGTTTGCCTCGAGTATCGTGCAGGACGATGAGAAGTCTGCAGGAAATCTCTCCCTCTCTCTCTCTCTCTCTCTCTCTGTCTCTCTCTCTTTCAGTCCGCAATGTAGGCCTGAGATTATACTCGGCTGTATCTCTCCTTTTATTTTTTTCCTTCACAGCGCTCGAGTCTTCAGTGGGTCGCGACATGAGCCGAGATTATGCCACCTTCCTTGCAGGCGATGGACGAGATGGTACGGGGGTGCCATGGCGGATGCGTGAAGGGAAACATTGGCGTAGGTTTGGGAGAGAACGGTCGACATTGCCACGGTCGAAGGACGAAGCCTGGATAAGTCCGAGTCATAAAGCACGTAACTCGTACGTCATCGTGCTTTCAACGCAGATCGCCGAAGATCGCCGAAGAACGACGTACTTAGACCCTCGATATCACATACGCTTCGATCGGTCTTTTAATAGCCGGACTCGTCAATAGGCCATTTGACTTTCATTAACGGGCATGCGCGCGCCCCGGCTTCCTGTTGAAGTTACACACGGGAGATGCGTGCATCCATATTCGAAAAAAGAGAAGGAAGCCTCTTCCCACGTAGGAGGTCTGTAACTGGAAACTTCACATGGCCGAGAGCCGCACTTTCGATATCGACGATCAGGCTACGGGGGGAGAAGAAAAAAGGAGGGCGTTAATTGTAAGAATCGAGCCATGCACTATACAGAGCGCATCCAGCGATAAGTCCACTATCTGCCGGGCGGTTTATTGCGGAACCGTTCGGTGTGATAAAAGTCGGGCGAAATTACGTTGAAGGATAGGATCGCGGGATGTGGAAACGTTTGAGGAGGAATCGCTGATCTGTTACGAATATGTAGAATGCACGAAAGGAGTTTCTAGGAACGACGTAGCTGAGATAATGGGACTTGAAGAATTCGGGCTGCACATTGAATGGGACGATTCGCGGTGAACTGATGAAATGTGCTTATCAAGCCGAGCTGAGCAACGTTCATCATCGAACAATCGTCCGCGCGCGCTCAGCTATTCTCTGCCAATCACGCTGATTCGCAGATTAGCCAATCGTCCAATTCATCTGTTTCGTTGAAGTCGCCGGAACCGTTATCATCCGGCGGGCAAGGAATTTGCCGACGAAAAAAGGAAAGAGGAACGTATCTCCGATGTGATACGTGCAGAACCAATTAGAACAATCTTTAATTAGCGGGATAGCCATACATTTAATTTGATTTAACTCTAAAGAGCGAGAATATTTTTTCGACCGTGTCTAATGAGAGCTTCGTGTTGCTCTCTCCAGGAACCGGAAATGCCGGAAACGCTGCGTGCCGCTGGATGTTGCCGCGAAAATTTTTTCGACTAACGACTCCTCCGGTACGTATCCAGAGTATAAGGCACGCCACGTACGGCAAATGGGCTCGATCGTAATCGTCGGAAAGGGGCATCGTTCCATTTTAATTCGGACTTTCTTCCGTGTTTTCAAAATCTGTTTACCGTTTCGCTCCATCTACAGGCCGAATGTTATGGGCCGACGCGAAACGTGTAACCTTCGGCCCGCAAACGGAACGATTCCTGAATGATCCTGGCGATCGCAGGTGCGATCGTAGATCGACGCGTGCGTACTAGGTGAATGAACTGAAGGAAATTAAGGGCACTAGTCTTTGGCTCGTTCGCCAAAGTCGCGGCATGTGGCGCCATCCCGTTACGGATGACAGGAGCGGGAACTATAATTAAGGAACCGATTAAGATGTCATGGCGGCCGGCGAACGATAACGTTCGACTCTCTCACCTATCCTACCTTCGAATCTCGTACCGGATGACATCGATCGTTTCACACTGCCAACAGCTTACAGCGATAAACCGTAATTTGGCACGGCGTTAGCGTGAAACAGTAGCTTATTCGCCGCCATTAAGCGACTAATTGATAATGGGCTAGAAAAATTCAGAACTCGACGAAATGATGATGAGACTTTTATGCAGGGGGGGAGGGGGGGGGGGGGCGAGACATTGATATACGTGCATCATTAGGAGAATGCGAAGAGTGAAAGAGTTCGCTGACCGTTAAAGAAAAGGCTGCCTGTACCGGAGCCAAACGGATTAGATCGTGACCATGACCGTAACCATGGCCGTGACCGTAACCGAGTCGTTACAGTAGCCATTGCCACATTGTACATATACGTTCGGCCAATTCTAATTGTTCTCGCGCTCGCAACGAAAATGCTCGCAATCAGAATACTTTCTTGCCGTGCCGACATGCGCACCTTTCTCCTTCGATACTTACACGAATCAAATCTCCGTTTGCGATTAGGCGCAGAACTCGTATAATAGGCGCGTATAATAGCGAATAAGTGAATAGCGAGGAACGCAATCGATGCCTGTTTTGTTGGCGCGAATCGATGAATCACTCACTGAGGCTCAGTTTATAAGACATTTATTTTTTTTATATAAGAATATTTACGTTTCTCTGGACAGTGTATAAGTATAATATGATTCGCTACGTTACATTCCTTTACATGCTTTCCCTATTATATCGATACGTATATACGATAAATGTGTGAGGTAAGTATCGTACAGGTCTTTTTATAATCGTAGATCATGTGAAGACCGCGTTATATCTTTCCAATACAAACTTGAACAGTGTCGTTTCGCACGGTGAAGCAAAATGCGTGTTTGGAGATCGAAACAAAACAGGTACCGGTTCGGTAATTTACTATCTGCAGGCGGTACGATTGTAGTTTTGGGTGAAAAAGATCGATATTATGCATTTATTGGTTGTGTTACACCGATGGTGGGCATTGCAAAAGGATACAGGTATATTATTAAAATCATTGTCTACATCGGAGTATCGTACGATATAATTTGCGTTCCGTAAATCTTGTTCCGTTATATATAGATCAATTATGGCGATAAATGCGCGAACAAGAGCAACATTGAACTCCTACAAACGTTTTCCCTGTAATAAAATATCCGTACGTCTTATTCGTTATATCCTTGTCAAATTTATAAATGTGATGTTACCTATTGTAATGGTTGTCGATGTTTCATTCTTTGTACATGAAAATAGACGTCATACATGATCGTACGAGCCCGTAGTAAGTTCACATTGGATCCAAAAATCTTGAGCGGATGTTGTTATATATACATATAGAGTTCTCGTCAACTTCCCGGAAAAAAAATTGTTGTCACAGCAAGACCCACGTGCAGAGTAAAAGATAATTCATCTTCATCGCTAAAGCACACACATATTAATATAGCAGTAAGTATACAAATTATCATCGCTATCTCTGCTGCTATCTGCAAAAAGCCCTACGTTGCTTGTATTCATCTATAAACACGATCATAACCAGCGACGTACTATTACGTATATCACGTTAATTTAACACTGCTAAACTAAATGTAATTAAGGAGATACAGAAGTACATAATCAGCATAAAACGATAATACTATTAATACTTAAACAAACACGTTAAACATCGTCAATAATAATGATTGTCACTATCGTTACTTAAAGCTTCCAATTGTTACTAGCAACTGTTTACGCATGTCTATATGTACCAGACGTAATTAGTTCACAAAAGCTAAACATACAGAACGAAAGTATTGGCTTGTGTAAAACACTGGCGTGTTATGGGAAATTGTAGGCACATAAGTACGATCGCTGACTCAACTAGATATCCAATGTGCACTCGTATAAGTATTCATCTACTATCATATCGGTAATGACATAACTGTTATGCTTGTGAAACACAGAAGGAAGAACATGGATCGTAGTGTTACGTACTTGAAACGCAAAAAAAAAAAACCAGATTTGTTTAAGCGTCCTATTAAGGATGATTAACATACACAAAATACTTAAAAACGATCGCAATTACGTTAGCACCTGACACCAAATAAGTTAAGTGTTAACGCTCAGTTTGAACACATATACGAAGACATATCATCATCCAAATAACAAGTAAGATTTGTTACAAAGATTTCCGTACAACTCTTCATTTATTTCTAATATAGTTTAATGATTTCGGGTTACTTTTTTTGGAGTATAATCGTTACTCGTGGAATTACTTCGTAAACACGTGTAATACTTCTTTTGCACCTAAATAAAAATCCTCTGTAACTAGCATCAACCTGATAATCATTTGGTATTCGCTTGCAATTTACCGATTAAATCTTGTTTCAAACTCAGCATTGCATTTCTACGGATACGGATTAATGCCACTGATATATATTGATTACAAGAATATGAGGAAGTGAATACTAAATAAATACCAGTGTCATTCTGTGTGTCTTATTATTTAGGGTATATATTCAGTTCTTATGGCATCACTGACCACAGCTAAGGATTATTAAAAATTCATCATCAAAGTCTGTTTTGGCATTCTTGATCCTTCTGAATAATTGCTGATAATTGTGAAAGGCTAGAAGTCCAAACTCTGAATTCTTCTCTCTGTCTCCTATTTTCTTCAAATGGAATGGACAGCACCGTCTATTCTTTCCAATCCTTTTTAATCTCGAATGACCATTCCCACTTCAGATGTTCATGCTTGTCATCGTCGGTAAAGAGGGAGCTGACACTATAGGAGCCTCGTGCCAATGCACCAGCAGGTGCATCTTCAGCTGGGGTAGTGTACGATTGGACTTCTGTTTTTGGTGGATATGACCCTACCATATGTGTCATCTTGTCCACTAAAACAAAGAAACAAACATTTTATTTCACTTTTAAAGTTAATTGTCCCCAATGTAGTCACAGACAGCATTACCTGTAACTCCTGCCAGCAACAAGAAGCATTGAAAGCGACAAGACATATCAGCGCATAATAACATAGACTTATTTACCCTTAAGGATTTATCATTTACACATACCTGGCATACCAAGGCGGTAAGTCTTTTGAACATACTTTAACCCATGCACAATTTCCCGTTGAACAATAAAATCGATTCTGATCCTATAGCTGACACCTTCTTTAATGACAAACGTTTGCTTCTTTAATTGTGTTAGATCACCAGTGAGGTCCAGTTCCATGTCAGGTCTGTCAGCAACGCAAAGCGCTAACTTCTTCACTATTACTTTTCTAGGATCCTCAGGATCTGTAGATGGGGATATATGGACATATGAGAATACACAAATGATAAATGTGCTGGTTGACTAAGAAGGATTGAATGTATTTGCATATCACTTACCAACAATCACACCACCAGCTTTCGCCTCCCCCAGGAGAGTTTCCTTGTATTTTCTGAGACTTTCATCCTCTTTGTCTGCTTCAAGTATCTGTTCAATAGTTTTTTCCGGCGGGGGCTTGTAGTTCGACTCCACTTCCAACTCATCATCAACATGATCGGCCGTATGATCAGACATTTTTACTGTCAAAATATCGCACATGTACACGAGAACTTATCGTACCGTGGGCCGCGTCACATTTTTCAACAACAGCCGAGCACCGCTAATTGCAAACTAATATTTTAAGGGACAAAAAAGTGAACGGGCGTCGCGAAATATTTTTAGAACGTCAGTGTCTGTCACAAAGAAGCCTCCGTCCGAGATAAGACACTATCGGTCCCGATACACTTTAATTGGCAATCGCGACTTCGATCGTTTGCGAGGAAAAAGACCGCCGTAGAAAAAAAGGAACATGTACACCGAGAGTGATGAAACACAATTCAGAATAGACAGAGGGTGACAGAGGGAGGATCGCCGCCGAGGCGAGCGAGAGAGACGGAGGGAAGAAAGAAAGAAGCGGCGGAACAGAGAAGGAATGCCGATTAACACTTCGCAACTGATAAGCGTGTGTATTCGGCAGGCCAGCACCGCTCCCCTGTCGAATATCAGCGAGACATTTATCCTGCCCAATACTCACCCTCAGGCCGAAATATCGCGCTGACCAAGGCTTAATATAATTGTTCGTAACCGCAAAAGCCAGCCGAGAATTATCGACGATTATTAATCTTGTTTGTCTCTCTACCCCTCCGCGTTTCACTTCTCGTCCGCTTCGGGCTTTGGCAAGCGGAAGACATGGACAACATGGCGCCGGCCAGAGGGGCGGGTACTTCCTGTGGCATTTCAATCTGGAAGAGGTTATGTGTCCGATTTTTCGGCAAATATTCGCTTGGATACGATATATCAAGTAACGTACTATTCCCGTGACGGGCAGAAGGATCTTCGATCGGGAACGTGCTTTGGTCCTATGAGCCATAAAACATTCAGGAATGACGTTTCGCGTCATCGTTCGTCGTTTTCAATATTTGCCTTTTCGGCTGACTGCGCTGATTCTGCTTTTACGGCGGTTCTTGACAAAGGATTATTGGTAGATTTTGAGATTAGGTTCTTCATGCAGAATAATCGTGCCCTTTTTGACTTATGATGCTAATCGCCGTTATTGTCAGCCGATTATGGTGTATGAATTTGTCTTCATACTGGTCCGTCTAATAAGGTATCTGATTTTCATTGAATGTGATGAATTGGAATAATCGATGCGTACGATAGTTGTATATATATATACTGTACGCACACACACACATATATATTTTGTGCATACATATATATGAAATAACGTGCGGCTGCGTCAACTGGCAAGGACACACATACATATATAAATCGCCCTTAATGGTAACGAGCCAGATTCGCGTGTTTTTTCATCGTCACAAAAATATCACTGCCCGCGTTAAAAGAGGCAATATTTCTCATCTGAACCATCTATAACTGTTTGAGGGGGAATATATTACCATCCTGTGATGTAAATCGCGGAAACCTCTGTGACTCATAAAATTTCTTAGCATGATAAATTCTTTGACATACTTTTAATAGTATAATGCATGACAATATTATTTGAATATACATATATTGACTTTATGTACTCAAACATACATAGTTAACACTTATTTAAAATATCTTGACAATGGTTTAGAACCCTGTCGATCCCGTCCTGATTTCGGAAATTTGTTCGGCAATTTTGTAATTTTTGATGAAGTAGTTCCGGATGAATTTTAGCTAGTTTTAGTAATGCATCTGAAATAAATTCAGGTCTTAAGTATCTAGAAAACATGGTTTAACACAAAAATTATTTTTGTTACCTAGCATTAATCTTTGAAACTTTGATTCAGGATCATCCAGGTGTATTATAGTAGTTGTATACAGAGCATCTATATGACCTCTGTTAAATGTTGTATCATAATCCTTAGGTGCAGCATCCCATACTTCTACCAGAGCTTCAATAGCTGCCTCACGGATATCATCACTTCCATCATCAAGTCTTTTCATTACAACAGGATATATTTTATTAATATGTTCTTCAGTAATACAACATAAGTCTTGCCCAATTGTCATGATCAAACAAATTGCGTGCAAAGAATATAATCTTGTTTTCTTTGCACAGTCATCCGCTAAAGTTACTAATATAGGGCTCAATTTTTGAAATACAGAAGTAAAGGATTCAGCTGTATTAAACAAAGTAATCTTGTATTCATGTTCTTTGCCTGTGCAGCTATTCTTATCATTTTGGAGAAGCGCACATAGACAGCCGAGGGCAGCTGTCCTTATAGCTTCTGCTGTCCTACCAGCTGACCAAATTAAACTAGGGATGATGCATTCGTTTAAAATAGTTTCCACAAATTCACATAAATTTGATAGTTGTGTAACTAGGCTTTTGTTGTATAAAAAGTATTCTGATAGTGTTATAAATTGCTTCAGTCGTACTTCTGGATCACCATCAGTAATCATAGTACTTTTGAGTATTTGAAGTACATGGTGCGTGTGAAGCACAGCTGCTCTACTAGCATGCATTAATATGGACCAAAAGATTAATGCCTCAGGACTGAAAATGTTCCATCCATCAGCACCATTACTTATGGAGTTTAATATGGGTCCTATATGAAACAGGTGTAGTTCATCTATGTCTGCCATTGAATTGACATCAACAAGAACATTCAAAAGTCTGTTTGCTTCTTTTTGAATAACAGATTCAGTTGTCATGGACAAGACAGTAAATATTACGGTAAACAAATCTTGAGAGACTTCACTGCAGTTCTGGAAAATGAAAAAAATTGACAAGCAAAGAAAATAGCATGCTAGAAAAATGAGAATTGAAACTCTTAGCTGACCTTGCCACATACTAGCAAGAGTGAGTTACAACAAGACAAAATTTGTTCTTGGTAATTGTGTTTTCTACTTTGACATATATGATCCTGCCGTAAAAAAGTTGCTATTCCTTCAATTTCCGGCAAAAGACCGCTGCATTCGCTGCCTCGAAGGATAGCCGCGAATACCCTTAAATGTCCAGCTGTCGGAGACTCTTCTAGCGTTGGTACAACCAATTTGCAGTACACGTCCGGTGGAACAAAGTATCCCAAATATTCAGCGGCTAATTCCACGTTCACCACGACTCTTGTATCCTCGTCATTACATGCACTGCAGATTAGGAATATATATTGAAAGGGCCAACCAAATCTTCACTATGCTTAGCATACCGATACATCGGATACAGAAGCTTCTGTATATGTTGAACAACATCAATTTCAACATTTAAAATGAGCACACATAACAATTGTGCTGAACGAACTCTAATATCAGGCTTCCAGTCAGTAAGTTCATGCCCAATCCCGTTCACCAGTTTGCATAAGTTTCTTTGAGCAATCGTGCGGCATCCTAAATTCGGCCTGGCAACTACGCAATACATTTACATAGGCTTAGATTACAGTACTGAAATGATACGGATGTTATATTACCGTGAGGCGGATAATGATCGAGTTCTTCTTTAAAAAACTCCAACTTATCCTTGAATCTTTCATCTGATAAGTTCTCCTCTATGAACTGTCTGCCAGCGGCATCCCATAGTTCTCCAGCCTTCACGCGTATGCTTTCAATTTCATCGTGGAGACCAGTCAAGAGCAAAGGCAATATTTTGTGCCACCAACTGTATCTGTCTCGCAGTTTTACCAGCCAATTACCCGCAATATCAATTACAGCTTTGGGTACAACCATTTCATGAGATTGTATTATTGTAGAGAATTACTTATTAGATCTAACTTTTAAGCGGGTGATCTGTACCTGCTCTCACAGCTCCACTTTGATCAAACAGTCTTTCAGCCAACGGTGTTGCAACTTCCTCCATGCACTTACTGTGACCATATTGAAGTACATCGCCTATCGTCCTCACAGAAATAGCTCGTATCTTATGATGCTGATGCGTGAAATTAGTTAAAATCGGTTTGACCAGATTTTCGCCATATGAATAAAAATGATTTGGCACTGTTTGTGCAACTTCGCTTATGCACTCACAACTTTCTCTTTTAACATTCGGATAATTGTCAACGACACCCCTCGACAGAATTCCTATTATATCGTCCATGTATGCGGCCAAGAATTCCTTGTATTTTGCAATAATGATCTTTAGAAGTCTTATGCATTTCAAACGTACTTCTTCAGACTGTTCAATATATTCTTGTGCACTTAAACGTCTCGACAAGACTGGCATTAGATAGAGAATATTCTTGTCATTTACTGGCAATGTGGTCAGAAACTTTTGCAGGAGCTCCACTGCATTATCACGGCAGGCTTCTGTCTGATCGCTTAAAAGCCTTGCCAATGGACGATCTAACACAAGCCATAATTTTAACACTTCGTCCGAACTCCACGCTTCTTTCTTGTCGAACACATTTCTCATAATCTCTTCAAGGGCATGCTTTCGCTGCCGTTTGTTATCTGCTTCCAACGATGTGCAAATTCTAGTCAACTCGTGCTGTGCAAATATCAATGTCATTATACTACCGTTGACAACTTTCATTCACGTATCGACAGAAGAAACTGTATGGAGTTTACACCAGTTTACACTGACCGATTAAACGATCGTCTGTGTCAACAATCCAGTGATTACCATGGTAACTTAAGAATTTGATCAAACAATGGGCTACAGTCTATAGTATTTTCATTATGTACATATATGTTCAGCACACAGAGAAGGAACGTCATCGATTTCGAAATAGATTTATTACTTCTAGTTTGGAATACACCATAGAGTATAACACAGAATGCATTTTTAAAACTACATTTGGTAAGCATATAATTAATTATCCTATCTTACGTACCCTAGCTATTTTTACCTTATCTAAACATTATTGCTAAAATAATCTAATGTATTCTATGGATGTTACCCTTATCCTGTAGAGAAGAAACTATACACAAAATATCGTGATATAACTAGCGGTTGTTTAAACTACTGACTTTTGAAGTGTCCAGTTACCGATAGAAATAAATGCTAAAGACTAGTTCATTCCTTCGTTTGTTATATCCTGTTTGACAAAATACAAAAATAGCGTAGGAAAGCAACACGCAGATTCGCGCCTCAGGCATGGTCCCCAGAATCATATGTAGCATTTCAATCCATTCTTTTGTCTCTGACGTTGTTCACATGGCATGGTATAAATCAACATGATGTATAAATTCGGCAAGTAGTTTAGTCTTCCAATGTGACATTCTTGAATAGGTACGACATTGATTCTTTGTTATGAATGCGACGGATAGCTTCTGCCAATAGAATACTAATATCTACGGTCTTAATTTTATGACACTGCATTTTTTGCGCGTCGTGAGGAACTGTATTCGTTACAACCACCTGTACCACAAATAAGGAGATAGTTGAGGATATCAGAACAAGATAATATTGCTTAACGGTCAATGTATCGTAAAATGGAAGATAAACTTCGGTAGGAAAATTTAATAACAGATAACGTACTTAGAGAGTCTCAGAATCTTACCTCATCGATTGGAGATTCCTCAATAAGTCGCGGTGCATCTGAACTAAGCAGACCGTGTGTGGCAAGGACGTATATTTTGTAGGCACCTCTTTCTTTGAGAACTTCGGCCGCAGCTACGTACGACTGTACATCGTCTATCATATCATCCTATAAAATAAGTGACAGTAGTACTTTATCCCAATTTTCCCCATTTACGCAAAGTCTGTATTGTCTGTGTCAAACACTTACCACCATGATTGCAATTCGACCGCTGACTTCACCGACAACATTTATCGGGGGTTTTTCTTTGGCAGGATGCATAGGCACGCCAACACCAACTTCCATTGTCCTCGCCGCCAAGGCTAAAGCTGGGGGTGAATAACGACCATCGTTCATATCCGATTCGGCTTCCCGTTGTTCCCCATGGATTACCGCAAATCCGAGACGTAATCGTTCCGCATAACTAGTTGCCTTTTTAGCGCTACCTGGATTCCTTGCAACGATCACAGAATTGTGGTAATCAGGGATCTGGTAACAGTAATTGATTCTTAAAGAAAAGAAACAATTATATTTAGAAAGGCTACTTCGCTTCATTCAAGCCAATACAACATGAGACAAGATAAGAAACGTGGGTTAAAGCATAGTGAGCGTAGTATATTTGGCAATTGTGTATCTTAGCTTAGGCATTGTATATTCGGAGCATCAACTTCTTTATATCTCTAAATGATAAGGATAATCTATAGGAAGATAAATCCGTGATACTTACAGATTCCTGAATGTACTGTAGGAGGAATGGACTTGCCCTTAAATTGTCTACAGGAACATCAAAAAAGCCCTGAATTTCCTTTTGGTGTAAGTCCATGGTGATGATATGAGTTAATCCACTCTTGCATAACATTTGCGCTAATAGCTTAGAGACAATGCAACCTCGTTTACGCATCTTGCATTGTTTTGAATATGGCAAATAAGGGATTACCCCCACAATATTTTTTGCTGAAGAAGTTTTGCAGGCATATGCCATGATGAGGAGTTCCATTATATTGTTGTTCACATCCTTTGTGCCAGTTTGGATTATGTACAGGTCCTTTCCTCTAACCGAATCTCCTATTTCTACCATGGTTTCACGGTTTGTTTTATGATAAACAGTGCATCCAGAATGCTTCACTCCCAAACGGCTTGAAAATCAAAAATAGAGTTGCTTTATTGTGTACACATATATTTCTGAAGTACATAATTCAATTATATGGAGACATAGTAGATGTAGAATTACTGACAAACATTTGGTCATTTCTAGGTAGATTTAAATCAATGTAAACTTAATCATTTCAAGATGTTGCAAAATCATTTAAATCTAATGTTAATGACCGTTCGTCTAACATTAGACATTGATGATACTCACTTGGCAATAAGTGTTGCCAGCTCTGGATGAGAATTACCAGCGATGATTACGATATCCGACGATACGGGCTTGTCCATTTTAAATGAATATAATGTTACTGTAGAACAAAAGTATAAAAAAACGATGATTATATTAGATTGTCGACGATGGAACGGAAAGAATAACAACCGACTGCTCTACGTGTATACACAGTGAATGAATACAATATGAATGATTAATGTAACGTATTTGTTTATACACGACATGCCTTCCAAAGATAGTGAAATTGATCAAACTTTCATGCCAATAATGACTCTCGCGAAGTACTATGCATAGTCATGTATAAACTCGCATAAATGCCCGAATGCCGTTCCGTGTACACAAAGCCTACGGCTGATAAGTTGCGTGCCGCGATCACTTCACACTTTGCTACCCAACGTTTATCCACTCACTGAACAGCTGGCCTCACTACCAGGGATACCACCGCTCAGTGTTCTGATAAGAACTAGGACATATATGTGTGTGTAACACTTTGCTCACCTTATTTTGACTTTGCGTTATAGTTCACTTTGATAAAAGTGTTGTGTTTTCAATAATATTGAAGCCAGAATTTATACTTGCAACATTCGTCGTAGAATGAATTCGCGATATTATATCTAGGGGTTTTGCAGACAGACAATAATAATTAACCTCTATCTATCTTAACTCGCGGTCAATTGGGAGGCAATAATAAATATAAGCGAACTATATTGGGCTGATTTTGTACGCGATAAAAATAGTTGATATTACATCTCGTGCGAAGATGTCATAATGACTGCCTGTCATTGTTGAATCTTATCAGGTAACAATGCTTTTCAAATCTCAGATGACAGTTCTGTCAGTCTTATAAATTATAATGACTAGAGATACCAACAGCTTCACTATGATTCTGGGACATTTTTCAGTCACTCATAGTCACGTTATTTCATTTTCATGTGTGATATGGGAAGGTATTAAAAAAGAAGAAAAGGTATGCATACAATCAGAGCTGACACGTCAGAACGACGGTTTGAAATACAATGTAAATTGGAAGAGGAGATTGCGGCACTAGAGGCATTAAAGGAAGCGGAAGAACGTAGTAGAAAATTGACAACTGGAGTTGTTGGCATACTTTCCTCCTTGGAACAACGTTTAGCTACTTTAAGGCGTACAATACTTCCTGTATATAATGAAACTGGAAATCTTCAGGCACAGCAGCACAGTATATACATGTTTATTTTGAGATTTTTTTGTGAGATACTTTTGCGTGCTAAATCGGAACGTTTCAGATATTGAAAGGACGTTGACTGTGCTGGATCATGCTATTGGATATTATGGAGTATGCCAAGAAGTGGAAGGAGCCGTTCGGAGTGGGCCGGGAGGTTCTGGTGGTTTGGATAGTTTCTTAGAAGCTATGAATCGATTATACAATGCACAAAGATACTTCCAAAAGAATAATCCTACTTCTGTCGAACTGGAAAATGTAACAACCCTGTTTGGAGTTGGCCTAGAATCTTTATATGCAGAATTCCATGACATTTTGGCTAGACAAAGCAAGCCCATTCTTCCTATTATTTTATTGGATTTAATTGGATCTGATGATGATACAAGTGGAGAGGATGCACCTCAGTCTTTATGTCAACTACCGGAAAGTATTATAGGTGACCTGTCCAAGGTAGCAGTTTGGCTTGAGGAAAGAGGTCATCGCAGACACGGAAAAATATATGCTTCCGTTCGGTCCACGATCGTCTTACGATCACTGCAACTACTTAAAGAACATCAAAAAAGCGCGAGTGGGGGAAGTACACACGCTGGAAGCCCTATGCCGGTAGACTTCCACTATGCTATTTACTATACATGCGAAGCCGTATACGTAACTCGTGTTTTAATTCTTTTTGTATGGGTTACTTTTAGAGGGCAAAATTTGCAAATCGTCATTCCATTAGCGCACAAGAGACCGTAGGTCGGAGGGCGTCAAGACTTCAACATGCTATTGAAAAAAAAGCTAGCAAAATGTTATTGAAAGCTTCTCAAACAACGGGGCTGGGTTTGTCCTTGACGGTATCACGTAAACCAACACCACAAATTTCGGGTTACTCGATGGAAGACGCTGCACCGGACGAACAAGAAATGGAAAATTATCTTCTGTTAACGGCTGGCCTCCACAAACTCATGCAGGCAGAGCGAACGCAAGTGGCCAAAATTTTACCCGTCTCGTTGCAAGCTGAAGTTTTAGAAGCAACCGTTCGCGACGCTATGGACTTAGTTGCGCACGATGGGGAGAGTATTGCAACTCGTGCTAAGCGGTGCATAGCGAGACGAGACTTCTCAGCCGTTCTTGTTGTCTTTCCTATCCTTAAACACCTTGGGGAGTTGAAACCAGATCTTGAGAGGACGGTTGAAGGATGCGATTACGCTTTGCGATCAAAGTTCGCCTCTGTACTCAACACGTTAAATGCGACTGTACGTTCTCCCATATTTAAAAAAAATTACTATTGACTAGATGCTTCATGAAAGATTTGCTTTGTCTTCATATGTAGGGTGCTAAAGCTTTAGAAGATTTCGCGGAAAGTGTACGCAACGAATCCAGCACAATTTTGCCCAAGGACGGTACCGTGGCAGAGGGAACAAGCAATGTTCTGGTCTTCTTGGAACAATTGGTCGAGTATGCGGATACCGTTGGAGCCGTTCTCAAACGCAACACCGATGTCGATTGCACAACCTCGAGCGCAAAGGAGACTGAGAACGCTCACAGAGGCGTTCTCGGCGTTTACGTCAGTCAGTAACGACATTTTTATCTTAAAAGTGCGTCGCTGATAACAAATTGCTATTTATTCCTGCTCCTCTGTTCTCCGCAGAAAAAGTATTGGCACAATTAAATCTGGCGTTGGTGAGCCGAAGCGATGCGTCATATTCTGACTTGGCGTTGCGTGCTCTTTTCCGTCTGAACAATCACAATTATATGGTCAACGCCTTACGTCGAAGTTCTCTCATGGAGTTATTACTGTTAGCTGAACCGTCGGCCGAACAGTCATATCATGAGTTACTTCTGAGAGATAAAAGCAATTACGTGTCAACCACATTTATGAAAGCAAAGAGCTATCTTGACCAACCTTCAGACGAATCAGGTTTGCATCTCTGTAACTGCCGTAATATATTTGATCTTAAATATGAACATGCTTGTTGATTAAGAATCGAGTAGTTCATAAGTGGGCTGAAACAGTTCATTATCGACTACCCCCACTTGAATCAATAGCTGTTATATATGATGCTACTATATCAATCGAAGATACTAAGAATCAGGATGACTCATACCTGTGGTCACTACTAATTTTATTCCACAGAACCTGGCTCGAAGCTTTTGAAGGAGAAGTTTTTAGGTTTCACGCGGGAGGTTGAAGAAGTCGCCAAGTCGCAGCGTTCATATTCGGTACCGGACGGTCGCTTGCGAGAGGAGCTGAGAAGAGAACTTCAACAAGCGATAGTACCGGTGTACAGTGCGTTCCATACGAAATATCGGGGCGTATCTTTCTCGAAGAACCCAGGCAAATATGCGAAATACACGCCCGATCAGATAGCGTCACTGATTAATACGTTCTTCGATACAGCTGCATAGGAGTGTTTGATATGTATAACAGGTAAACCTGTTCAAATCGAGAGGACACGAGACATTTAATAAACACCCATTTAATAAAGCATATTTAGTTACAATATTACAATATGGTTCTTTCTATGGACCGAATCTTTTTATTTCACCAAATAGATTGCACAGGTTAGTAGATCTGCGGTGATTGAATTAGATCTTGGTCCAGCCCGGTTTTATATATATTTATAATATATATATAAAAAACAAGTAACGTTCGATTTAGATTCGATCAGCGACTTATACATGTACGTGATAATAATAGGAATACATTTGAACTTCAGCATATTATGTACAATTATTTGCTATAAGTTCTCTTTATATCTCAATTACTTACACATTCATGCTCTGTCCCATATTCATGATATTCTTTCATTATTATCCCTTTTGTCACACTTTCACTCCCTCTTTCACTTGCTCACTCTTTCGCACGCGTTGGCATACGTACACATGCACACACGTATATTCATCCCCTGCTTCAGCAGTCTAACTTTTTCCGCTTGTGTTGTCAATAAGGTCCTGCAATGATGGGCTGTAGCAAAGCAATCTCGGTTAAAGCAATTCATTGTGCGTACTAATCACAGATTGTACAATGTAAGATTTTCTGGGAAGGTGTGATGAAACAGAGGAGATATAGCTTAATTTCGCATTCATACTCATGCCGCCCACATCTAGAACTTACACGAGTGTCTATCTTAAATTGTCTTAAATCATGTGGTATGTATATAGTAGTTATTAATCAGATTGATGAAAAACAAAAGCCACATTGCGTGATTCTGCATTGTTAGTTTCCGGTAGAAGCATATTTGACGCGACTGTGAAAAAATGCTATTTAATCCCTTGTAACATGTGAATAAGACGGGCAACTTGACACATTGTTGCATCGATTGATTTTATTTATGACGTGTAGTCTTTGTTTCCTTAACTCTCCCGAGTAAAGTAGAACAATTTTTGTACCGCTTGTATTTGATACATGTTCTTCGATGGTACAAAAACTGTACAGCTTATTAAAATTTCATTGAATACGGCATAAAGGTACGGTTTGTAAATCAGTTGGAATGGAAATATTCAGTTACAGTTTCCATTTCTGCCTCTGGGTTTACAATTCAAACATCTCTTTTCATTTAGTTAAGCGTAAAAAAGAACGTTATTTTAATTAGTTTTTTCGTACCGATAGTGCTACAACATTCATTGCACTCCGTACCGGAAAGAGTCAAAGCACGAGTATTCTCCGATATATTCTCCTTGGTTTTAAATGCGAGTATTTTTCCCATTTAGGGTTGAAAGAAATGCAGCTTTGGAAAAAAAAATGCGAACGTGCCAAAATATGTTCTATCCAAAACATAAGAGCGACCCCGTCAATTAGCTTTTCCCTTTGATAAAACTGATTAGCATCCAGTGTTCGGACCCTGATACAATTGTATAGTAGTATTTTGTTATTTACCATCCATTATATAATAATTAATTATAATATTAATAACACACTCTAATATACTGTACATAATCAGTCCTTATTTTGGCTTCTTTCACACTTCTGTTGTCTGTAACACTCAGCTAACTTGCATTTCACCTATTGTAAGATCAAAGTCTAAACTGGAAGTTCACATGATCAGCATAAAACGTCAGCGCTCCGGTTTTTCGCTCCGTTTAAATGTATCGGAGGGTAACGTAAATGTTTTAACTTTGCGTTCATTGATATAACGTTTTCATCTCCCCCGTCTGTCTTTTCCTTTGATATATAATACATCGACGTTATGATGCTTGTGCGCTTGTATGGCAGCATTAACAGCCTACTGGAGCTGGATGTAGGCTGTGCATTAGGGGGTTCCAATTGTGATGGATAAGTTGCCATCAGATAATTGCGGTTCTTAGGCTGGATTCGGATGCATTCCAGCGCCATTAGGCAGCAGTAAACAATTAATATTATAGAAGGAAACACCTGCGCTTTGGTTTCACCTGAAGGACAGGACAAAGGACAGCACGTATCGCCTCATCAAAGACAGTCTTCAGGCCCTTCTGTGTCAAAGCTGAGCATTCCAAATATTTTACAGCTCCAATTTCTTTTGCCATTGACAAACCCTGAACAGCATGCATTTCGAGATTAGATAAAACAAACATTAAAGTCAAGGACAATGTAACCAATGTAAATGTTAAATGCTGTTTCCAATACAAACCTGCGGATAAGTTATAGGGGCAAGTTTCTTGTCCTTAAGACGCTCAATGGTATCTTTGTCCTCGCGCAAATCTAATTTAGTGCCCACCAAAATAATTGGAGTAGCGGGGCAATGATGACGTACCTCTGGATACCATTTAGCACGTACGTTTTCAAAACTGGCTGGATTTACCAATGAAAAACAAATCAAAAAGACATCTGTCTGTGGATAAGAGAGTGGCCGTAATCTGTCATAGTCCTCCTGACCAGCTGTATCCCATAACCCAAGGTTAATCGGTTTCCCATCGACCATCACATTGGCAGAGTAATTGTCAAACACAGTAGGAATATACTCCCCCGGAAATGCATTGGTGGTATAGCTTATCAGCAGGCACGTTTTACCTACCGCACTATAGTGGAAAAACACAATTTGGGCACAGGTCGTGCATTAGACAGGATGCAAATGAAATCTCAGGTCATAACAAAGAATGGTCATTGACAACTTTCTATGGCGAAACCCACAACAGGGACAGCTAAGAATCATTCCAACAATTTACGTATGACTCGACAGCCCGCGCGTAGGAAAATGCCCACATACGACGAGGACATACATAATGTATAACGCGCGTTCAGGATGAGTAGGAGTCTGAAAAAAAAGTCATATCAGGAGCGAATTCGCGAAGGGCAACCAGCGATCGTACGTCGTTCACAGGGGGTCACGGGTGTGGTAAGAGCTCGCGGATCCGTATCCTTGACTCTCCTGTAACGTTTCGAGGCGACAAAGGCTAGAGAGCTGCTCCGAGCAGTGAGGTAACTATCATCGTCATTGTTTTTCGACTCCGTTGCGAATGTATCGTAGCTGGGCTTAATTTGGCCGCGCTCTCCCTCGCCCCCTTTATTGTCAAGCATCCTTACGTACCCGTCACCGACGACCACACACTTGATAGCCTGCATCCTGGGCGCCTGGAACCGTCCGTGTGTAACGTGTACGAGGAATATGCAAAGTCGCGCGGACGACGAAAATTCTATTCAGACTCCGACGGCACTGAGTAAGATAGAGTAAGACAGGAAAAGGGAAAGAGGGAAGGGATAGTTTGTGGTATTACGGAAAAGGAGAGACGTGGTACGGGGGGACGTGGCGTGGGAAAAAGTGAGACAGCCCAACCCGACGGATTGGCGGTGGGAGTGGGATGGACGCGGCTAATTGAGGTTAGAGCGGGACAGAGATACGTGTTCGCCCGTGCTGAGGTTCAAACCAGTGGAGGATCTTCCTAGGAGAGAGAGACGGAGGCTCCGCGGAGACCGGAAAATGACCGCAGCAGGGAATGATTGACGCTCTGCGCGTTGACGTGTGCACGATGGGGCGAGATGTATCAACGGCGGTTGATGTACGACGTCAACGGTATCATACGGACCAGTATGTTGCGCAAAACTGAGGGAATATCGGCGGAACAGAGTACTATTTCATTCATCCGGCGGGCGGTCGCTCTTACGACGGAACGTCCGATGCTCATTGGCGGCAGGAATTTACTGAGCCTCCGCGGAATCGGGAGCTGCCCAATGAATTTCCGACATTCCTGTCTACCTGTTACCACGGATGAATGAGATGTCTCTTTGAATTGATCACTTTCGACTTTGTACGCCTGCCGGATGACCGTCGACGGATAGAAAATCGCGGATCAAACCGATTGGTAGGGACCGCCGTCCGTATTACTGCCGTAATAGCCTTGGATCGTTGCTACGGTTGGCGATGTTTTTGAATTTTGTTGTGTTTGTGACGGAAATAACCAGATCTAGGGACATTGCTCATATCGAGGTCAAGCGGTTTATGTGGGATAAACGGGGAGTACCTGACGAGCTCTATCTCTGTCTAATCGTAGAACAGTATAATCATAATCATGACCATAATCGCTCGACACCTGATTGGACAGAACAGGTTATAATTCAGTAGTCATAACCGATAATAAAGTCTTCGTTACGTATAGGTGGAATTCCAAAACTTTCATTTTTCAAGAAAATTCTTTATGCAATGTATGTTGTTCATAATACGTTTAATATGGTTTTCTCGTACTGGATGGCATTTCGCCACTTTTTTATGTCCATGTTGAATAAGAAGATATAAAACTACGTATCTATGAAGAACAACCCGATCCTTTCATTTTTGGAATGTATTTTGTCCAAAGAAATGCAATATAATTCTATATTTGATATAAAGCACCCATCGGAGTTGCGCGCTTTGTTCACATAATACAGCTGTATAGATTCAAATTTATATGCTCGATTCGAAACTCGTACTTGACTGCAGCCTACACTCGAGTATAAACATGGCCGTCGTTGTGCCTGTATGATGATTATGTGTGTCAAGCCGTAGTTCGGGGAATGTTGTGCAAAACTGAGAACAATGTTTGAAAAGCATGTATACAAACGTCCCAGGTAACGTTAACGGATACAAAAAGAGTGTGATAGAACTTTGCAACGTTACAAACAAATTCCAGTTCGTAGCGAGAGTTTGAGTTGGTTGTTTTTTTTTATTTTGTGTCCGAGTTATGTATTCGTTCCTCACAAATGTTTTGCTCAGCTGTTTTTGTTTAACATTAACGCGGAGAGCACGGGAGCGCAATATGTAGGGATAAGTGTTGTTTATTGAATCGTACGGCCATCGAAACTGGTCTCGTACGGTTATCAGACTGCCCAGCTGACTCGACTTTCTTGTTCGTTGACAGTGTCTCTACGTAAAGTGAGGTTGGAAGTGTATCGTCTTATACAGTCTTTCACCGTAACATTCTCTGTTTGGCGTCCATATCTAGCCGAGAGGATAATGTTTAAATGTTCAAATTTTCGTTCGGGAGTGATATAGAATTGTGATTGTCGATATGCTGACGAAACGGATTCTCTTATATTCCACTTTTTCTCGTCACGGTTCGATATATAGCTTGTTCAGTTTATGTTGTGAGAATTTATTATTGCTATTTTGATCTCATTATAGATGTTTATTTTTTGTGAAAGCAGACAAGAGAAACTAGAAATGGTCCTTTGTTTGTTCCAGTGCATAGAGATTGCTATGCTCTATATACCATAATCACAAGGAATCATAGATCAGTAGATGTTCATTCTTTCATATCATTATTCATTAATCCTTGTTACAAATACTGTAAAAAGATCAAGGATTTTGCAAACAGCTATAGTTATGGCCATGCCTTATAAATTGTCCATTTCATTATGTCATACAGGTATGTGTTTACATCCTATAGTATTTTTCACATATATTTATCAACAATACTGGTATCAACATAAGAAAGTGCCTTAGGTCACATAAATTTTCTTACACGCATATTGTTTGATCCTTCCAGGCTGGTGTCTGGGTAAGCAATGAATGTATTGCAAATTCTAATACTGTGTGCACTGCAACGCAAACGAAGAAAAGTAAAGAACATTGCGTTTAAAAAACGTTGCTGGTCGGTGAGAAAGCGGAGTGGAGATGCTTTTTATATGATTCATAGAATGGGTGCATCTGCATCTTCTAGCATCGCAAGTGTCGGAGGAGATTCAGTTCAAGCAGCCAGACTTTCATCATCTGGAAATCCGGACCAACATGGCATTGCTGTCAGGTACTAATCATCCACCATGCAAACTTCTTATGCCTTACACATGGAAGGTCGCTTCTTCACATGATTTTACTTGTACCTACCCCATGCGCAGGGAGAAAAAGAAGAAAATGACAGGGTTTGCCACATTTCGCAAAAAATTTATTAGAAAAAGACGGTCGTCGAAAGCGTACGACCACGGTAGAATAATACGGGACTTTGTCTCGACATGGAGCCACCTGGAGGCCACAGCGCTTTTGGAGGAGTACGAGGCGTTGGCCGCCTTGAAGGACCTTCATGTGCAAGCCGAATTGGCTCGACCACCGGCCACAACGTTTAAACAGGACTTGTCGATGCTCTACGACTACAAGTACTGTTCGGACGTCGACCTGGTTTACAGAGGGGCATGCTTCCCGGTCCATAGGGCCATACTGTCCGCGCGTTGTCCATATTTTAGAGACTTACTTGCAGGATGTCCTGGTATGTGTTCGTCACCATCCTATTCGCATAGAATTATTACGTTAGTTTGTCAATAAGGTAATTACAATCGCAGGATACGGCGCTCGAATATGTCTAGAATTGAGGACACCGAACATAGACGTTCAAATGTTCTCGGCGCTACTGAGATACCTTTACACCGGTGACATCTGTCCGCACGATGCGTCCTTGGAAGCGAACCTCCTGCGACGGCTCGGCGAGGAGTTTGGTACCCCGAATCCCTTGGAGCACGATCTCCGATACTTACTGGACACAGGGGACTACGCCGATGCTGCATTAGTGTTCACGTCGGATAGCGATTACCAGAGGCCGGACAGCGGAAGTTCGGAGTATGGATTCCGACCGAAGCTGGAGCTGCCCTGTCACAAAGCGATACTCTCCGCAAGGTCACCGTTCTTCAGGAATTTGATACAGAGACGGACAAGATCGGGAGAGGATCACACGGAGCGTGCGCTGCATATACCCACTAGAATAGTCTTGGATGAGAGTGTAATACCCAAGAGATATGCCAGAGTCTTATTACATGCAGTTTATTTAGATAACGTTGACCTATCTTTGATATTGAGAGGTAGCGGTTGCGGGAACAACGCTGGTAGTTTAGGGGAGGTAATTACGAATATTGAGAAGAATAATTGGCATATATAAGTGACAAGATAAACAATAGGCGTTTAACACTCTGTTCTTTCATACAGGTTCAAGCTCTAACACACACAGGACGAATGAGGCCCAGCCCCCTAGAGGAGGCCATGGAACTGTATCAAATCGGCAGATTTTTGGAGCTGGACATTCTGTCCCAGGGATGCGAGGATCTAATTTTAGAGTGTCTTACATTGGATTCGCTTCCAATCGTTTTGAGGTAAGTGCTCAGGCTTTATCACTTTCTTCAGCTATCTTCACGTATGTCGCTCGCTTTCTCCAGGTGGGGCAGTCAGCCGCACGGATCTGCATGGGTACACAGGCAAGCTTTACATTATTTAAGGGAAGAATTTCAGCCAGTGGCGTCGTCGTCGATTCTTCACCAGTTGGACCATTCGCATTTAGCAAACGTTTTGCAAAGTCACTTCCTGCAGGCCAGCGAGCTTGAGGTACTACAGGCAGTTCTAAAATGGGGCGAACAGGAGCTGATGCGCCGCATGGAGGATAGAGAACCAAATTTACTGAGCCACACGGTACACTCTGTGACGAGAAAAGGGGTGAAGAAGCGCGACCTTAGCGATATAGAATTACGGGAGATACTTAGCGAACTTCTACCACTTGTCAGAATGGACCATATCTTACCTCCGAACAGCGAAGCTTTGACACAGGTGGGTATTCAAGTTAACGGCTTCATTGTACGTTCGAGTCTTATCACCGTACTGATCTTAATCCGAGAACTCACGATCCATATAGGCTATAAGGAGGGGATTAGTTTCAACGCCACCGAGTCATATGATAGGCGACGAGAGAGATAATTTAACAATGAACGCTTGGATAAGAGGAGGCAAGAAAAACGGGTTTTTCGTGAGACCACGATTATTCATGCCTTACTACGAAGAGATCAAGGTAATTATCTTCCGGAGCATGTCAACAAGTACCGTAACTATTTCCATATCTACACCTACGCGAATTCCGAGCGACAGCTTGGATATCGTAACCCGAGTTTAATGGACCGGTACATTGTTTCTGACATTTTTCTACTTTGTATTAGTCGTTAGTGGAGGAACAGATGGTGCAGGAGGCGGATTTAGTTAGGCTACGAAGAGGTCGGTACATAGCTGACATACCTGATGCGTTGTACATGGTGGACGAGAAGCCAAGAGTCATGGGTCCCGCTGGCGTAGATGTGCTTGCAGCTGCATTTCCAGGTAGGTACTATGGTGCGTTCGATATAGTCTTATATTTAATAGTGCTAATGCGCTAGAACGTGTGGCTAACGCATTCCGTTTTAGTCCCGGACTCCGCAACAATGTCTGCGATGCTTAAACGGGAACAAAAACTCAGACAGTCACCCAGCTGTCAACGTGCAATTAGCTTACCACTCTCCTCCCGTCATGAGATAAATAGACAGGTCCGGTTACGCGTCGTACGGGAGTTCAACTTGCCGGATACAGTCGCGGATTTGTTGGAAGTGAGTACAATTTTACTATAACTTTACACACAAACCTTTACATATTTGTATATTTGTATATATTTATAAGATAAGTCGCGTATCACAGGATCCGCTTAACAACATATCTGTGTACGTTTCGAAAGCTGCTATCTCATAAATCTGTTCGCTTACATTCTACTTGCTTTATACATTATTTGTAAAAATATATTTGTGAAAGAAGTTCGCGCGTTTCTTTCTCTGTTATAATTTTTCATCTATTATACATAAGAGACTGGACAATACTTAACAAGTATTTGTGTTTAATAACGTACATGACTCTGTTCTACCTCAATAACCAGTCTCGTTTATTGTATGCGGACACGATTTGTAGCAGCTTTCGATTGTAGATATCATCATGGCCCATATTCAAGAACACGTCCTTGTTATCGATATTCTCCATTTTCGGAGCGGCTCCGCGTGATGCTTGAATCACTTGGACCATCATCAGGCTCTGTCCGAACTTCAATGGGGCACATTCGTTCAAATATTTCAAATACGCGTCCTTAGTGAACTCTTTTGTGTCGACCTTCAAGGATCTCAGCGAACCTATGAAGGATTCGTAGTAAAAATCAATCATTTCATCCAAATGATTCTCCAGAACATCCTTCCTCGAGCTGGATATGAGGAAGAAGATGAGGTCGTTCATGCCGTAATTGTAAACTCCCAGTTGAAAGTCGACAATCTTCATGCCGACGACCTTGCCGGCTTCATCGTAACGGAACATCATGTTGTTCACCCAAAAGTCATTGTGTACCAGAGTTGCCCAAGGTTCCGCAGCCTCGAAAGCGTTGCATGCATCGTCCACAGCCTGCGCAAGAGTCTTATCGATGCGACTCAGCAACGGCTTAGCCTCTTCCAGGTTGCCCAGATCGTTGCGTGCCTTGTTGATCATGTCGACGACACATTGCTGCGCCTGCTCGTTGGCCGGCGCCAACAAGGCCGGCTTGACTACTTTCTCGAAGAAGGTCGGCTTCCGCACTTTCAGACAAATCACCAAGGCGTGCAATTTCGCCAGTTCGCTCACGGCGAACTCCACGTGACGTTTGTCTAATCCGTATATTCTGTCCTGCACCTTGTATCCGGAGTAGTTCAGGTTCTCCAGCACCAGAGCGCCTTGTTCGTCGAATACGTCGGGATCCTTCAATCCCAGCCTACCGCCGAAGAAGCGCGGCACCAAGCTGGAGTCTTGATCTTGACATCCGCATTCTCGCTGTATCTCCACCAATGCCGGTACAATGTTACCGTAGAACTCCAGCTCCTTCTTGAACGTCAGCGGACTATTGAACAGTTCTAACAGATAGGCCGACCTGGGCGGCAGTTTCACCACTGTGTTCAGGGTCTTTGGCTTGTCATCCCCGACGCACACGTCCACGTCCACGGCCAGTATCAAACTGCCGAAGTTCTCCCCAGGATCCGTCAGATGCTTCCACGTGACGTCCTTTATCTTCGTCCCGGCGCCGAGCGATTGCGACAGAATCTCCTCCAGATTCTGCACGGGCAGGGGCTCTGACCTGAGTTAAATTGATCGCTCTTAGTAAACGCTCCCGCGTCAGTCATAACTCGCGCTCCTTAATTGGAATATGAGATCGGTTAATGAAAATGCGGCGTGAGAACGGAATGCCGCGATTAACGTTTTTTCCGGGCGTTTCTTCGTCGCTCGGATTCCAATAATCGCCGCTCAATCTCTCGCCGATCTCCATTCATTTTCCTGCGCATAAAATTATCGTCCGTCGCATAAAAGCCGTGACTGGGGAACGATGACGATTCCCGTATCTGCGACGTTGATTCTCTCGCACGCGCTTTGTAACGCCCACGAGAGCGACATCATCGATAAAACATGAGACGCGGGTCCATTCGGCATGCATTGACGCGCGATAGGTCGATTACGGGGAACTAAAGTTGCACGCTTTAAGCACGCAACGAATAACGTTACGGACGGACTACGCAGGTATATGAAGCGTACGTACGCGCCGTAAATCATATTCCATGTATATTCATAATGGTCTGACGCCCGATACGACATGCATTCCAGGTGCGTTCGACGACGTGCACCGCGGACCAACAGTTCGGAATTGGCTGAAAGCGTAACAGGAAGAGGAAAAGATTGCTAACAAGGCACACACGTGGAACAATTTATACCGGAGAATACGATTAACCCTCCAGTACGGTCGATCATTATTTATGAATGGGCGTGAAATACCCATGGTCGTTTCTATCTCACATCACACGCTAGCGACGCGACGCATGAGGAGTCCGTCCTAACCTCAAACCTTTACCCCTCTTGGCTAGAATTCAACCGCGCACGACCGTACTGAGGGAGTTTCGGCGAATTCGGTCCGAAAACTCTTGGGCCGCGGTACATACCAAAAACGAAGTCGCAAACAGTGTTCAAAAAGCCTCTCGTTCCGCGATACCATGCGGCAGATTGTACAGGCGCCGCTTTCGGCTGACAAAAAGCAGGGCGAACGAGAGACAGAGGCCGGCGTAGGTAAAGTGTTCGCGTACGTCGAACACCGACCGGTCTCGGCCAAGCATTCTAATCCCCTATGTTCCTCTTTTGTGTTTCCTGCGTTACGTCCGCCAACCTGTGAACGTCATAGGTATCCCACGCCCTCAGCTACGGTTGTCCAGTCTGACGAGCCGTCTGATGCCTTCGCCTAAAGTACGTTCGTCGACCGACTGGCCAGCATCCGTCGGAGATCATGAATGGCCGACGGACGTCGCTTCGTTACGGCTAAGAGGACCTCCGCCGATCAGCAGGAGTCCCCGGCGAGCATCTTCAGCGTCTTGCCAGCCTCGGCAGGTCGCGTCAGGAACGGACTGCGTTCTCAATACAGCGACGGCCTCCTGGTGGTGCTTGACCTTCTGCCATCCGTAAGGAATCGAAGTACACCGAGAAACGTACACTGCCTGTGCTTTCATACGTCGCATACGATCAACGCGCCTACTTCGGGACTGACTGGAACTCTGAGATTGGAACGAGTCTAGGAAGTATTGGCTGTTCCGCTCTGTTGGGCAGAACTCAGGAATGCACCGCGTACTCTCAAGTGCCAAGGTATGGATTAAAGGGACGCTCTCGGCAATGTCGAGGCTGACGAGGAGGCGGACTAGAGTGGAGTGCACTGGACCTTTGATCCTTGAAACAATTGATGGATGTACCGTGAGACAGTAGTCGTCCTTGACTGCAGACGGCCCAGTGATTTGACCATGTACGCGAAGCGGTGGTGATACCTTAAGGACGTTCCGTCGCCGCAGTGTTAATTTAGTGTGATTTAGATGTAACGAGTCGCATTTTGGCTTAATGGAACAGTTACGACGATACCGGTGACACTGGTCCCCGGGACGTTATGATTTTGTCAGTAGTAGAATTCGTAACGCGGCAGCGACCTTCACTCGCGTCCGAAGGTCGCCCGCGTCCAGCAATAGCCTCAGTTCAATATCCCGTTCGATGAATTCCTTAGTACGTTGAGCGTTCGTTTCAGCAGTTAAGTAATGATAAAAACGAAACGATCGTCGCGAGGTATGCATAGACTTTTATCGTTCGTCTTCGGTGACGTAGCTGTTTCTTCGCATTTGCGCGTTCAACACGTTTGTCCTCTTATTTATTCTCTCGTTGTATTTCGTACTATTGTAAAAGGAAGGTGAATCGTTTTTTCGTTCGTTTTCCCGGGCCTTGACTGCGTCGAACGACGTGCCGACAAGAACTCTCACTGTCCCCCACGTGATAAGAGTGGTCCAAAACGCGCGGCTGCCAGCCGTTCGACGCAGACACTTCCGGCATGAGTAAGTCTTACCTAGCACTAAGTGCCATCCTTCGCGCGTTATCAGTCCCTAAGTTGTCTTCTCATTCGGGTACTCGGGCTGGCGTCGGCAACCTGACGCTTACGCCTTGGCCTGCAAGAGAAACGTTGAGAGAGACTTTGGGAGAGTCGGATGATCATTGGAACGGCAAATTTAGCGGCCATTCAGGCGCTGCCGAGACAAGCGGGAAGTTGATCTTCGCGTGTCCGCTTAACATCTCCTCATACTCTGTCCTGTGATCATTGTCGGGCTGTAAACGTGTGCGGGCACGGGTCAGGGATGAAGCGCGATACTCAAGACAATTATTATCACCCTAATTTTCGCGGAGGGGGCAGTTAGTGCGGTTTCCGTCAGCAGACGACAAAAAAGTATATATATATATATATATATATAAAGAAAAGAGCAGAAAACTGAAGTACGGAGCGCACGGACGGGTGCCTCGGTGCGCGCTATATATTATGTATAGAAAAGTGTACTCGTTCGTCGTTCGTGTATCATAATTACTCCACGTATAGTGACAGCAAGCATCGTAAATACACTTAGAAGAGACGCCTGTGCGCGCGAACTATTGTGTAGCTACGTCATTTCATGCGTTACAGGCGACACACAGAGCAGCAACAAAAAAAGGATTAAAACAAAAAATGACCGCATTTCTTCTCAATACTCTTGACCGTATGAACGTGTATATTTTTTACTCGCCCTATTGTAAAGAGACACACCATTAGAGAACACCGACGGGACACGTACACACACACAGACACATACACACAGTCGCGAGGAAGCAAAAAAGATGCAAAGAAACAAAACAAAAAAAAAAAGAACAAAAGACATGCGCTAAGATATATCACCGTTCTTCTCCTCCTACCGATTGTAATCAGATTCGCGCATTGTCGCGTCATTGCAGCGTGCGACGCCCGCCGTCCCTCTTCTCTCTCTTTGTCCGAAATAGGCCGTAGGTCTACTTAGCGCGCGCATCAGACACGCGTAGAGACTCGTAGAGACACGCGCCGTAATCCGTCGACGATCGGATTCCGTATTTGCGTCCAGCATTAATTTTTCGAATCCTCCGGCTCATCTATCATACTAAGCCCCACAAACGTTCAAAGTTCGTCCGATCGAATCCGTCGCACGCTGCACATGCATCGACTCCCGCTGCCGAGCGCACGGTCGCCCTTAGTGTTGGTGAAGGATGTAATAATGACTCTATAAAGAATGGACACGAATACTAATGTGCCTGACAATGAAGAGAGAGATGGAGAGAGAGTATCTTCTTGCGCCCAGACCCCGAACCGACGAATTTTTCTTCGTTCCGAGCGGCCGCGCATCCCCTGTCTCGCGATACATTTATTTCTCGTACGACAGAATCCTCTTCGCCGATCATGGTGGAACATCGTCGACCTCTGTCCACCTTCTCCTGGCTGAAGAAGCGGCAGGTCGCAAAGAGGCTCGAGAAAGCTTCTTGGAAACGACGCTTCAACCGAAGCGTCCATCGTTTACGTCCACCGTATTAAGCTCTATTCTCGCTTAGTAGGACGTGAGTTCTATTTATACGTTGTCAGCCGCGTTAGGGGACGGCGAGGGAGTCGGTTAACTGTCACGATTAAAATGGTGAATGCACTCCGTCCGCGCGGCATGTGCATCCGATTATGCCAGCGGTGCAATAAGTGTCGGCCGAGCGTTCAGTCATCGGAGCCGATCGACGACGTCTCTGTCCCCTTTCGCAATTTTTTTTCACCTCCCTCCGCCCCCCTCCCTCTCCGTCAATTAACCGGATCGCGGACTGACGCCGTTCGCGACGAGTCATCGCGATAATCGCAATAATCGCCCAACGAGCGATTCCGATATGTCGACGTTTGCGACGACCGGTGCCGGATAATGAGCATATTTTTTCGCACTTGCCACGAATTAATTCGCGAAGAAGACGCCGATAGAGTGGCAAGGCAGATTGAGTGGTTCCTGATGGCGGAACGGAGAGAACAATGAGAATTGTGACGAATCACGGGGAATAATTGCTGACCGAGTCCCCCCCCCCCCCCCACACGTCGGGTCTTCAACTAATGGACGATTCTGACCCGCCGAGGCCTTTTTCGACGTAGCGCCGACGGTCGCGAATCCGCGGATGGCGAAAATGGCGCCGGTAATTTTCCGTAATCAGTTCGCTTCCCTCCTGTCCGACCGCGTAACGCATCTGTTTCTCTCACGTTGCGTAATCGAGCCGCGAACGGACTACGCTGACGGACAGAAGCGACAATGCGATTCGCACGCGGTCGAATCGAGGGTACTGTTGACTTCGGTTGGGAATGACGGTGGACTGCCGTGCGAAAACGGTAGGTCGTTAAGTGGAAAGCGGTCTTTGTTCGAAGATTTGACCTGAGCGAATTCAACTTGTTCGACGTGGGATTGAAACGTGGCAGTAAATGCTGGTCATGTCAGGAAAAATTATAGGAGGTAGTTGATGAGCAGACCGGTGTCCGACGAGTAATGTTCAATTTGTAAACACGGCAATGAAATTTAGAAAAGTCGATAATGGAATTTATAAAATTGGCAATGCAATCTATAAAATTGACAATGCAATCCACACACAGCGAAATTGAGGGTATTGTTCATTTTAGTCGGGAATGACGGTGGACTAGCGTGCGAAACGGAAGGTCGTAAGTGAAAAGCGGTCTTACAATTAGTCGAAGATTTGATCTGTTCAACGCGGAACTAAAACGTGTCAATAATCGCTGGTCAGTTTAATATAAATTATAGGAGGAAGTCTATGAATAATCCGATGTGCGACGAGTAATGTTCAATTTATAAAAGCGACAATGCAATTTATAAAATCGACAATGCAATTCGCACGTGGTGAAATTGAGGGTATTGTTCATTGCAGTCAGGAATGACGGTGGACTAACGTGTGAAACGGCATGTCGTAAGTGAAAAGCGGATCTTGATCAAAGATTCGATCCGAGCAAACTCAACCTGTTCAACGTGGGATTAGAACGTGTCGATAATCACTGGTTATCTCAATAAAAATTATAGGAGGAAGTCTATGAATAACGCGATGTCTGTCGTGTAATATTCAATTTATGATTTATCAAATCGGCAATGCGATTCGCACACGAAAGAATTGAGGATAATCTTAATTCCAATCGGAATTGACAGTAGGCTAACGCGTGAAACGGCAGATCGTAAGTGAAAAGCCGTCTTGATCAAAGATTTGACCCGAGCAAACTCAACCTGTTCAACGTGGGACTAAAGCGTGTCGATAATCACTGGTCATCTCAGTAAAAATTACAGGAGGATGACTAGTCTATAAACTGGCCGCAGTCCGACGTGATTTACGACTTGTAAAACAGTCGCTATTCATGAGTAAGGTAAGGTACGGTATATATGTGCCCATAATTATGAAAGTGGTCTAAGTCAAGATTTAAAAAAAAAAAAATTACATTGAATAAATTTAGTGTATACAAATGTGGTGTGAAATAATTGATAAACTCATTTTTTTTTAAATCTTGACTTAGACCACTTTCATAATTATGGGCACATATAATACTTGTTTAGTTTCAGGGATCGTAATAGACTGATTACAAAGTTTCGCCGAAGCAGGTGTTTAGTTAGGATGAACCTTATGCTTACGTAGCCCGATGGAACGCGCTGAAAAGAGGCCACGAAGGAGCGGAAAATTGACAGCAGACGTAAACCCGCTGGCGAGCATCTGCCACAATGTATTCGCACATTGAATAATCGTCCGCAAAGTGCACGCGTGCATGTCCTATCCCGCGAGCGTTTATTTATACCTCCTGATATTCGAGAGACGCGTTCGCATCGTCCGCTCGCTGGCACGAACGGTTGACACTCGCCTGTCATTGATAAGACATCGCGAGTCGAAGAAGTCGCGGTCATTCTCGTAAACGACCGCCGACGAATCCGTCGTCAGGAAATTAATCGTCCTCGTCCGAAACCGAATGCCAACATTTGAAAAAACGGTCACGATCCAACAACTGCGACTTTGAAAAAAAAAAACAGTGATTTTCTATAAGGTGGAGTGGGGTAAAACCGACCCAGAAATTGTAAAGTTTACTTTAAACTGATGTGTTTTCTATGTATTCCTCTAAAACCTAATAATCTTAGTGTTTTTATTTAGCGCATGGTTTATTCTTTCAGTTACATTATTTTGGATTAAAAATATCTTCTGAAGCTTATGATTTTCTTAATAAATTAAAAACAGTGCTGTTAGGGCGGACTTGCCCCGAAAGTGGGGCAAAACCGCCAAACCTGTTCAAAAATGATTGAATCTTATATCCTTATATTATGGAGCAAAACCGGAATTATTATTAGTAATACGAACTTTGTCGAACAAGTTAAGGGGGGAATCACCTACGTTGAATACTATCCAAACCATTGACCAAATTAAGACCAAATTATTATTATTATTATTAACCAAAGGAAGACTCCTATCTTACAGTTGGTACAATGCAACGTATATTCGAATAAAAAAGGGCCTAATAGTTGCAGCATTGAAGCGATCATTTTCGTACTTGAAGCGAAATCTTTTGCTATGTGATCAATTAGCGACTCGCTGGCGAGGGACAAATGCTAGGCACGTGCTTGCGAGAGGTAATTCAAATCCAGCGACGAAGGACGGATTCCTCCCACCCGATCGTCTTTCACGAAACGCTCGTCTTTTCGCCGGAAAGTACGACAGGCGACGAAAAAACGCATGAAAAACCTCTAATTGAACTATATGCAACGGAGGAAAACAAGGTTGTTGACGTGCGAAGTTTCGCTGGAAGTGGCGTCGGTCCTAAAAAATTGATTACTAAAAGATTGCTAGGAAGGCACGTGACGTTAAAAGACGTTCTGTTAAACGGTCGAACCATTCAGATAAAAAGGTGGTACTATGAATGAGTCCTTGTAATGTATGCGAACTTAGATCCTTCATGCGATAAGTGTATTTCGATGACGGGGCGTATTAGTGTTTTAATAAACCGGCCGATTTCAGTTTCTTTGGCGAGCGATCTGTAGGTGAGAACGGTTCGCGAACCTTTTTGTCGACTGCATTGATCACCCCGACTTAATCGTATTGATTAAAATGGAAGGAAAAAGCGACCGTTTCGCCCATATTCAGTGCAGGAAACCTTACGGTATCTTTCGGTCGCAATTCGTTGTAACAGGGTCATTAATTTTAATGGTCAACGTGTTTTCGGAAAATTTTCGTCATTAGGAGTTCTTGAAAAACAAGAGTACTCGGCGATAACACGGTTGAAATGTCATATACTTCCACCATTGTTGCCAACGCCGGGGCCGATTTCCCGGTTACATTAATCAACGTGATCTAATAGGGGGTAATTAAGTCGAACAGAAGGAATAATCGCTTTGTTTTCTGACGACAGCGTCGGAAGTGAGAGAAAAATGGAGGAGCACAAGAATAGCGATGCTCGGCAGGGATGAGTGGGGGGTCCTTTGAACTGATCGCGCTTGTTTTCAGCGCGTGGGCGCGAAATTACGAATGTCCGTAGGCTCTCGTAATCGCCCCCCTCGTTATCTCGCTCGCGATGGGCGCAATTAAGGATGATGAGGGAATAAACGAGCGAACAAGGATTCATCGAACTCCGTACCGAAGCCTCGTGAGACGGAGAGCGAGGTGGAAACTCTTTGTCGACCGCCAACGTATCGGAAGCGGTCGCATGGGATTGTTGTTCAAATTCAGTACCAGCAATTTAGGATGATGAAGGAATAAACGAGCAGACAAGGATGCATCGAACTGTGAAGGCGAGGCGGAAAGTCTTTGTCGAACGCCAACGTATCGAAAGCAGTCGCATGGAACGTTGTTGACATTCAACATCAACAATTTAGGGTGATGAAGAAATAATCGAGCGAACAAGGATTCATCGAATTCCGTATCAAAACCTTATCAACCGGAAATTGAGATGGAAACTCTTCGAAGACCGCCAACGTATCGGAAGCAGACGCATGGAACGTTGTTGACATTCAATATCAACAATTTAGGATGAGGAAATAAACGAGCGAACAGAAATTCATCGAACTCCATATGAAAGCCTCATGAGATGGAAACTCTTCACCGACCGCCAACGTATCGGAAGCAGTCGCATGGAACGTAGTTGACATTCAATATCAACAATTTAGGATGAAGAAATAAAAATTGTTGCCGAAATTGTTTGCCGACCGCCAACGTATCGGAAGCGGTCGCATGCAACGTTGAAACTCAATACCAGCAATTTAGGATGATGAAGGAATAAACGAACGAACAGATATGCATCGAACTTCACACCAAAACCTCATGAGATGGAAACTCTTGGCCGACCGACAACGTAACGGAAGCGGTCGCATGTAACGTTGAAATTCAATACCAGCAATTTGGAATGATGAAGGAATAAACGACCGAACAAGTATTCATCGAACTCCACCAAAATCTCATGAGATAGAAACTCTTGGCCGCCCGACAATTTATCGGAAGCGGTCGCATGGAACGTTGTTGACATTCAATATCAACAATTTAGAATGATGAAGAAATAAACGGGCGAACAAGGATTCTTTGAACTCCGTACGGAAGCCTCAAAAATGGCAATTATTTGCCGACCGCCAACATATCGGAAGCGGTCGCATGCAACGTTGAAATTGAGCACCAGCAATTTGGGATGATGAAGGAATAAACGAGCGAACCAGGATTCATCGAATTCCATAACAAAGTCTCATAAGATGGAAATTCTCTGCCGACCGCCAACGTATCGGAAGCGGTCGCATGGTTGTTAAAATTCAGCACCAACAATTTCCCCTATCTTATCACCCTCGTTAGCCGGAACAAACACGCTAGAGGACAATTCCGTAAAGCTACTCCAACGAGAAGTCGAGTTTCATCGTCCGCTAACAAGTTCGTCCGTAACATCCAGTTTCCGAGGTCAGATCTCGTCAACCCTATCACGCTCGTTACGACACCGTACCCGATTCATTATCAACTCCTACGAGGGCTGACCACCGAGTGTCATTAACCCAATTCGTCGCGCTCACCTGCGAATCGGAAACCCGCGACGCGCGACCCGCGAACTCGCTCGATCAATCGAAATTGACACTCGACCGCGAAACTTTACACCTCCCGCACGTACACCCTGACACGCTTCCGCGCTATCGTCGACCGGTACGAGGAAACGACGCGAGCACGTGATAAACACTGACACGCCAGACGTGCGGAAGCCTGGCCGTGAATTTCTGCAAGAAAAGAACGGCCGCGACCAGCTTCCAGCCAGGCCGAACGAAGAACGATCGATCGCGATCTATCGCGATCTATCGCGATCCATCGCGATCCATCCCGATCAGCTCGCGATCTAGCAGCGTGAACGTACCTCCTTGCATGAAGGTCCGACGCGTCGAGGAAGGCTTCGAACGTCCTGAGACTCCTGGTGAACGATCCGAACGCTGCCACCGAAGCTAGAGCACGGCAGTTTGGCACGACGGGGCCGTAACAACTAACCGGAGCTTGACTGCCGCTTGACTTTGACCCCTGCACTGCATCGTCGCCTCCCCCTTTGCCTCTCCCTGTCCATTGATGACATCTCGGCCGTCATCGAGAGTCGCCGGACAGATAGGGAGCCGCTCTCCCGGAAGAGGCGAGAAGACGAGTTTAACTCTTGACGAGTCGAACGCGGATAAGGAGTCTCGGGCGAATTCGCGATTGCTGTCACGCAGTCGGCCTCCGCCAATTGGCCGGCATAATGGCTCGTCATCTTGGTCATGACCCGATTCCGTCCCGGGATTCGGCCCGTAGGCGGCCGCCGAAGGGTAGAAGTCGGCGGATCTTAAAGACACGGAAGACGCACTGTTGCGTACGCTTACCGTACATCTCGAAGTAAGCTGATGCCAGTCTTCCACCTTAGAGGAATACAATCTAGCCGTGACGGTAATTCTCCGAGTCTGTCATGACGCGCGACGATTGCCATTAACGGTATACGCGAATTTCGTAATTAATGGTACAGCCGTCCGAGCGTGACTTCTGTTTTTCCGAAGTTTCGCACAGACGCATTTCCGCGGCTGCATATTGCGTAATGGCGCTGGATTACGTAGCGCGAGGCTTTCGTAAGGCATTATCTCACGGCAGAACGATCGGTGGGTATTGGCCACCGTGTAGAAGCGGAGATCGGCGGAGCTGGTTCCGCGGATCTTCTAAATTTATACCGTTCGCGCGCTTTCGCGCAATAAACGGACTGGCCAGCTTGCGAGTCTAATCGCAGCCTCCGTTCGTTCGACGACTATTGAAATGACCAGGCAGTGTCCACTCGTCCACCTTGCGTCGCGGCTGGCATCGTACGCATCTAATTTCGTGATCCATTGTGTAAGAGCGTGCAAAATTCAAATTATCGGTGCGCCTTCGCGCATTCTTATGCGACGCCGACGGGAACGAATCGATAAACGTGCGCGCGCGCGGATTCATAGATGACGATCGATAACTATATCCATTCTCGCGTAAGCCTCACGAAATCGCGCTACGAATTTCGTAATCTGTTAAGGAGGCGGAAACTTAGAGCCACTCTGCGTACTCACGTGTACAGAAGCGAGAAGTTAGAAGATCGCGGGACGAGCTACTCAATGAGCGTCGAAGCCGTGAACTCGCGAATACGTAACTCGCGAGTTAGTCACTCGCCGATTTATGGATTTGCCATTTTTTTGCGTGTCAAACGTCAAGGCATGTCCTCGGGATTTTTCAAGTCGAGCGCTTCTGGCGCGAGATGCGACGTGCGCGCAGTATGTGTCTAAATTGGATGCAAATCTTCATTTTCCATTCGTCATACTTCGTCTACCGTGAAATTTGAATACTTTCCAACGCGTCTCCGGATAATAAGTCAGTTTCGAAGCTTCCGAGAATCGGTCGCGGGGGAATCGAGTGCTTTTGCGAAAAAGGCTTAAGTGATCCTTCGTACCTGGTCAAATGATTTCCTGTTACAGTCTTGCCGTCGATTCGCGTTCCACTTATCGCGGTGGCAAACAATCGAGTGACTCAAATTCAGCGCCCTTTTAACGTCGCAGCGGAATAACTGGAGCAATCGGCGGAATAGAAAAATGTCCCGATAACGGCCGATAGTGCGGGCCGGCTAACTTTTTGCAAATACTATCGTCGCACGTCTGAAGGAAACAGATAATTCCGAAGTGGCGGCTAATATATTGGCATTTATATGCGACGAGGTCGTTAGTTTTATTGTGTACACGCTGTTTACTAATGCATTAGATGATATTGGCACTGGACACACGTCGCAACGATCGTAGAATGACGAGAGCAATTACAAAGTTGTATATACTGTAACTACGATTATGAACTGAACGTGGTAAACGACTATAGTGACAAATGCCATTTCGTGGTATGAACTAAATGGCGCAATTTCATTTCGAAATAGCGGTTCATGTCACAAACAAGGTGAAAAAAGCTTTGTCCATTATGCATTGTTAATTTTGAAATGATGTAAGCCTTAGGTTTGTGTAGTATATTGCCTAGGTTACTCTTTTTAGAACGTATTTTGCAAGTGAATGTAAATTTATAAATTTACCTGATTAAAATACGTATGTATTGAGATTTTAAGCGGATTCAAATTAACATGTTGTCGTACATAGTAACCATTTTATTATTTAAATTCACAACGCCTAATATAAATAAATATCTATGCATTTGCAACAAATAATTAAAATAAATCTATATAAATAATAAGTTACATGCTTAAGGGGGTTGTTGTCCGGGCTTGTTATTAGCATGGACACGAACCATTTTGATAAAGGAAGACCGGGCAAAAGTTATCTGAAGAATGTTGGGATTTTGTAGCAGGAGAACATGAGAAGAAAGAAAGTCTTGCAAGTTTCTTGACCGGATGTGACGTTACCGCTGAATTTGTGACATTGAATTTGAAACTTTTATCCATTTAGAACAAATACCAAATTTTCGGTGATGGAAAACAATTGTGCATCCACAACACGCAATGGAAAACATTAACTTTTTCGAACCTACTGTGTTCCTTAATCAAAGTTTATCACAGGCGTAAATATCTACAAAATATACGCAACCTGAACAAGTTCTGAAAGTAATAAAATGACAGAATACATTAAATAAATCAGCAGACGTAAATTACATTTCCATTCAGTTGAATATATATTCGTAGTTTGGTATATAAACGGCAGTGGAAAGCTTGTATGTAGAAAAGTAAAATTCATTGCATGAATAAAAAATGGAGAATGTTAATATTTTTTTCTTTCTACCACAGTTCTTACTGATTCTTACTTAAATTAGGTATACGGTTGATATTTGTTGTGTTTTTAAGGGTGTGTACGCATGAACCGTTCGAAAGTCACTAGGCGAATTTCCGCTCTAGGGACAATTATGCGGCTGCGGTCTTTCCGGTTCTTTTCAAGAGGGCGGACGTGAGATTCTCTTTCTCGTTCCTTTCAACAAACCGCAACCATGGGTGAGGTACGCAAAAGTTCATCCAGAATCTACGAAAATCTTTGCCATCCGTAATGTAATAGATGAATGCAACAGTAGTTCTTGCAATTTATGCCATCGTTTCTCCGATCGACATATTATTGCTACATATTGGATATTAACCGGATAATATGTCAATACTTTCATAACCAACGCATCGTTGTTTACGAATAAGATTCCCATTTTTCGCTTTGTTTTCAGGCCGACGAGACTCTCAAGAAGAAGAGGACCTTCAGGAAGTTCACCTTCCGTGGGGTTGATCTCGATCAACTCCTGGATATGCCAAAGTAAGTTTCTAATCTGTTGAGGTTATGTTGTGTACATCTACTGTGCATGTAAAACGTGACATTGACATTTGTGCAGATTCTATTGCAATAAATCGATGTACATGCTTTAAAAATGCACAGTACTTTGTATTACATCTATAACCCGTGTGCAGTATCTTTGCAAAAACGTATTCCTAACATAGAATGTCAATGGCTGACCGTGTCTAGCAACTTGGAAAAGTTTTGTTTTCAGGGTTTAAAGGGTGTCATTTCTTTTTCTAGTGAGCAACTTATGGACTTGATGCACGCTCGTGCCCGTAGGCGATTCTCTCGTGGTTTGAAACGCAAATCTATGGCATTGGTGAAGAAACTGCGCAAGGCCAAGAAGGAGACCCCTCCTAATGAGAAGCCAGAAATTGTTAAGACCCATCTGCGTAACATGATCATTGTCCCTGAGATGGTTGGTTCCATTGTTGGTGTGTACAACGGCAAGACATTCAACCAAGTTGAAATTAAGCCTGAAATGATTGGTCACTACCTGGGTGAATTCTCCGTCACATACAAGCCCGTCAAACACGGTAGACCAGGTATTGGTGCTACCCACTCGTCAAGATTTATTCCATTGAAGTAATGTATTTGGTTTACGTCAATAAAATATTGTAAAATTTTAATAATGCGCTTGACTTCATTTTAACATTTTTTTTACATGCTTCTATTTACATTTCACGCATTACAGTAAGCGTTTTTTTAGTATTAAGACTTGTGAATTGCGTAAATGACAAAAAACAAGAAAAACGGTAAGTTAAATTTTATTTTCTATGCAACATTCTATTCAATTGTTTAGTTTATATTAAAGTGTAATTCGTCATTTAACCGCATAAGGGCGCTGTAAATTTCATTCGACAGATGCGTTTTTCGCGCCACAAACGACCCTCTATAGAACCACATCTTTTCCGGTATAGACACTATACTAACCTTACCGCAGATCTTGCGAGGATAAAAGAAAAAAACAGGTACCGACTGAAAGTGAACACGACGAAACATCTGACATGGCTTCCAACGTTGACAGTGTTATTGGGTGAAATTTTTCAAAACAGTCTGATGCGGATTGAGTGGGGGAGATAAGTAAACAGGAAGATGCAGTGAGTGCTAGAACATTTGTCATCTCGTCATCTGGTTATTTTTCTCAAAGAAATCCCCTTAATACGGGGACGGTGTGAATGACGTTATGTTCGTATACATACATCGTTCCTTTTTGGCGCACAGTGCAACTGTCACTTTTACTTTCAAACAGCTGTTTCTCGTATACGTGTGACAAAGTGCCCATTTAAATGATCGAGAATATTAATAACAATCTTAAATTTAAATAATTGACTGTTTTTATCAATCCTTAATAAACTTGTCGCAAGTTTTTTTTCGATATTGCATCATGCAGCGTAAGTTTACATGCAATACTTGGACTTGATATCGTCGTACGTGCTAATATGCGGATTTGTCGTTAAATTTGGTATACTTGTGGAAATGTGTTAATTATAACAACGCGAACGGTTTTCTTCAAGGATGTAGTTTACAATCTTGTGTATATACCACTCACGATTTGATCGTATCTTGGATCAATGCCACTGTTCTATAAATATCTTTTCAAACTAGTGACAGATGATACGTGACGCGCTAAGCATTCGTAAAACAACCGCGCAAATCTGTAAACATACTTTTCTTAATATTCACTTATAAAATTATCAGTTTATAGCATATCTTCAACAAGTAATATAACATTAATTCCTGCAAATAAGTATTCTTTTTATTTATATGCACAGATATGGATTCTTTTCTGGAGCTGTTTGATCCAGGGAATGACAGTGTAGGGAATGACTCTGAAAATGAGGGAAATGGGATTTCAGACTGTGAAAGTTCGAGTGTTGATGAGGATCAGAAGGAACAGCTACCACCAGAGCCAGAACATGGTAATATTGAATATAAGTTGAAACTAATAAATCCATCTAGTCAAAGATTTGAGCACTTGGTAACCCAAATGAAATGGCGTCTACGGGAAGGACACGGGGAAGCCATTTATCAAATAGGTATGCACAGACATAACATACTTACTCTTAAAACTAAGTCTTTCCGTAATGTGAGTATTATTCTTAGGCGTTGAGGATAATGGAAGATTAGCGGGACTAACACGAGAGGAAATGAATGCCTCTCTGAAGACCTTGAAGGATATGGCAGCCAGATTGGGGGCGACAACGCGTGTATTACGTGAAAGACTAGCCAATACCAAATATAAGAATAGAAACGTTCAAGGGGGCAATAAGGAAGAGCGAAGAGTAGCAGAGGTGTTAGTAAAGAAACTGAGAAAAGACGATCGCGTGGATCAAAATAGCGTAGTTGACCTGCGACTGGCCGTTACCGGTGCGCAAGACGCCGGAAAGTCAACTCTCTTAGGTGAGAGGATTTGCAGAGGATATATAAGGTAGAGAGCATAAGTATGTTTAACGCATGCTCCGCCGGCCAGCTGATAATAAAAACGTGCAAACGAAAAAGAACAAACTTTCGAGACTATCTACAAGATGCCCAATATGTGCAGGCGTACTGACCCAAGGGGAATTGGATAATGGCAGAGGGAAAGCGAGGCTCAACATGTTGCGGCACCTCCATGAGATTAAAACCGGGCGAACGTCATCTATATCGCACGAAATTATCGGCTTTGACGGCGAGGGTCACGTCCTTAATTATGCTGAAATGACCACGGCCGAAGAGATATGCGAGCACTCCTCGAAGGTCGTCACTTTCATAGACTTAGCTGGTCACCGGAAGTACCTGAGAACGACTGTACTTGGACTGACCGGTATAGTTTTGACCTTCTGTCCACACATGTCGTATTAACAATTATAACGAGTTTTTATTGCGTCCTTGGCAGGATACTCTCCTCATCACGTGATGCTGGTAGTGGCACCGCCCATGAACGAAGCCTCGCAAGAACATCTAACTCTCTGCTTAGCCCTGCGGCTACCGTTCTTTATAGTAGTCAACAAACTCGACTTACACTTCTGCAACACCGCCGAGACAATTGCTCAACTCGAAAACGCTATACGTGCACAGGGGTACACGAAGCAACTGGTACCGTACAACAACAATAGCAACATGTCCTGGACCTACGACTCGGACAAGGTACCTGTCTTCAACGTGAGTTGCGTCACCGGCGAAGGCTTAGAGGAATTAACCAGCTTTATCAGAGACCTGTCGCCGTTCGAAGTGGATGCCACCGACTCTGACCCAGAATCCTGTCTGTTCCAAATCGACGAAACATTTAGGTACGTCACAGGACAAGACGTTCAATTATAAATACATACACCTGGCACACGGACGTGTTGTATAATCCGTGTGGAGCAATAGCCGATAAGAGAAAGGCCTGCTTTCCCCATCACAACTGACCGTGCAATAATCTGGATCGTTGCAGAGTGGCAGGTCTGACGCAACCAGTTTTGGGCGGATTACTTGTAAAAGGAGCAATCGCACCGGGCACCAGACTGCTCGTCGGACCGTTACCGGACGGCGAGTTCAGTCCCGTAAAGGTCGTCAGTCTCCACCGTAACAAAGCCCCATGCTGCCTAGTCAGAGCATCTCAGAGTGCCAGCCTGACTCTGGCACCGTCCACGAATCGTGATCCTCCGCTCCCGCACCTGCGACCCGGCATGGTATTGGTCTCCTTACGCGATCAACCGCACGCCACTCTGTTCTTTCAGGTACCTAGAATCGGGACGACTTTCACCCATAAATTGTCAGCAAAAGTCGACCGCTGCGAAGTTCGTTTCACAACACCTTTCACGTTGCAGGCGACCGTGCTGATAGTCTACCACTCCACCGCAATATTTCCCGGATTTCAGACGACCGTTCACGTCGGCAACGTCAGGCAAACCTGCGTGATCGAAGGAATAATGGACGTGAAGGACCGTGGCCTGCAGACCAACGACACCGGCTCAGTTCTATTTAGATTCGTCAGTCATCCGGAGTATCTTCACGTCGGCATGCGTCTCCTGTTTCGCGAAGGTCGCACCAAGGGCATCGGTAAAATAACGCAGATATTCCCGCTGATAGGCTCGCAAAATTCTATGCAATGACTTGTCTTCTGTGGAGGAAAATTACATGGATTTCTACGTCGTCACGAAAGGAGTACTTCCAAATGTCGTTTGGCTTTCTTGCGGTCGTAAGGTCGGGGGGCGATGATGTAATATTTTAGCGTTGCGTGTAACAGAATCATCGGACTCTGTTCCTGAATTTTGCGCAATTGTCACGATTCGAGCGTCAATTGACACAAGATCGACATCAGATATTCGTTCCAAGTACAATTGGAACAGTATAGCGCTTTGAGGGAAGATCGAACAGTGTTCGATCGTCCGAAAGCTATGATTTTGTCGAGTAGCAGATTTTTCTTTGTGTACATTATGGTTACACTGAGGATGAGCTTTGGCACTGAAAGTGTCTAACAAAAACAGTTCTGATTTAATTTTAAATCTTACTTGACTGTGAACGACGTTAAAATAATCCTCGGAGCTGGGGAGTTTTATTTATTTTCTTTAGATCAGAAGTTGATCTGACATGTACCGTAGTTATTTTCCCAGTTTTATTTACAAAACGATTTATTCAGTTAAATCATGTACAAAGGATCGTAAGCTTTAAGTGCACCTACAGAAGAGGTATTAAGTGGTAAGTCGGGAAGAAAATAACGATGTCTCATCGTTTGGATTTTCCACTTAATCCTTGCCACGTGCCGTTAACAAAGGATAGTCACTGAAGACTAAGAACTCGCAAATGGCAATGTAAAAACAAGAGACTCGGATTGTATTTCAACTGTCTGCCTAAAGAATGTAAGGATTTAACCAGTTTTTAGCACAACATACTTACAAATGTACAAAAGAAAAGTATGTATATAGCGTTAATTATTACGGTAAAATCTACTGTTATAATATAGATAAAAGAGCGCGCTATAATTAATAATACGTTTTCGTGAGTGTAAGAGTGTGCGTGCCTCTAACATTGTAAGTATATAAAACAAAATTACAATTACTTCCAAGTTTAACTATTGAAGTTTCGATAAAAATCGCAGAAAAGTCTGTGCATTTCATTGAAGTGACACGAATAATGGGACGTATACTTTATGTATCAAATATTTTAGATTATTAAATATACAAGTCTCTGAAAAAATATAAAGTATATCTCGAATATTGCTTCTGTACAGTGTGCACCTCGGATTATTTACAAACGACAACGTAAACGTTCCATATCCATGCCGCTATACAAAATAAAACATAAACCTGTCCGCAGTCGGGTATTATCGTGTACAACAATTGCGCTACCGGTGAGAAAAAGTATGGCTCGATAAATATTTGCGTGACTCTCGTTAAAACTAAGCGCGTTATATACCTTACGTAAGAAAAACTTCGCAGCTCGCCCAAGCCCGATATCGAAGATACAATTTTGTTCCCAACGCATCACGCCCAACGAAATTCGGCGTTAAAACGGTGATCAGTCTTCGCAAGTATAATATGCGCATAATCGTCCAACGCAGAACTGTCGTACGACGCGCGTCCGCGTCACTAGTTACGTTTTGCAAACGTAAGAATTGTAGCTACATACCGAGTAATTGTCCTCCGGTATCACGTCACAATCCTCGTGACCGTGCGATATCGAGCTCTCGTTGGGCTTGATGCCCGGCACACGATACTTATTACTATGCTTATTACTATGCATGCCGGGCGTGATGCAGAATTCCAACAATGCCCATTCCTCGATCGAACCTAACGAGCCCTCCTCGCTGAGGGAGCTGACCGAGCTGTGACGGGACGGACCCAGAACCGATTTGTCAACGACGCGACACGTGTCGTCGTCGTCCTCCTCTCCGGCGGCGAAAGACGGCGACCTACGCTTTGCCAGATCGGACAGGCTGGACGCCATGAAGGCCTCGCCGTGATTTCTACTATCGGACAACGATTGCGTCCCTCTCGGGCACGCGCCGGCTTCGTTCGCTTTGCCAAACGAGCCCGACTCGTAGCCTTTCGACGAGCGTCCGGATCTACTACCGCCGGTCGGCTTTGACGGGAAACGATTCGAACCGGACGACGATCCGTCCTCGAGCAGACGATGCGAAACTTCGCTCTCTACGGACAAACGTGCGGGAAAGGCAACGAACTCGGTACGCTCGGACGCTCTGATGCTCGGTACGCTCACAGCCTTTATACATTTTTCCGTCTTACTCATGACCGACGCCGACACGCTGGACGAGACATTCAATGCCTATGAAAAAATTCATTCCTTGGTGAGAATATGAACTGTCCTTAAGACGGTATGACGTACTTCGAATGGCCCATTTTCTTCGATATTGCATATACCTTTGGCATGCCGGACTGAATGCACTGGGCTAGAATAATGTCTTCCTCCTCTTCCGACAAGCTGAAGTTGTCCTCGAAGTGAACAGGCTTCTTGGCCGGCATCGCGGGCTGCTGCTGCTGCTCGGGATACTGACGACGGAACGGTGAATAGTTGGAAGGTGATTTTCGTATAGTAGTGACGGTGGTCGGTTCCACTGATCGCAATGACGGTGACCTTAGCGAAGGTGACATGCTGAGCCGCACCTGGTATTAGATGGACAGTGCATAAAAAGCTTTGACATGTGGAACATGATTGAGCAAATGTCACATACCTTCGGTATTGCCGATTGTATGCATTCGGATAATATGGCCTCGTCCTCTGAATGGTTGGGGCTGTCGTCGGAAAGTGAGTTCTCGTGTTCTATTAGCTTGCGGCACGGAGGCTTGTTGAGGATGGCAGATTTATTGCTGTGTCCGCACTCGACCGGGGACGATGAGGGAGTGCCGCATATATTAAACTTTTGCGACAAGGTCTCATTCTTTTTCGCAAAGTGAATGCAAGCGGCCGGAGGCGGCGTTATTTGTTGAACCTGTGCAGTTGCAATTATATAGGTGTTAGATATACTATTTGTACTGTTTGCATAAATTGAATATAGATAACGAGCTTGTGGAAGCTACATTTCTGATAACGAAAATATGTTATACCTTCGGCATGCCGGATTGAATGCATTCGTCCAGAATTTTCTCGTCCTCGCCAGACAAGTTAGAGCTTTCGTCTGACAAATCGTTCCTGTGACATTCGACGGACGCTGATGCCTTGTCTCGTTCAGCTTTCTCTACGTCCTCTTGTACGCTGGGCATGGACAACGCTGACAAATTGGACTGGGACCCAACTGGTGAAATATCAGCAGGTGTATCTTCGGTGCAATAAACGTGTACCGTGTCCGGTACAACATCGGCTGAAGTCTTTCCAGTTTTCATGGTAGTGGACGGTGCTTCGACAGGAAGAGTATTCATGTGGGGTTCGAGTCTATTTAATGGAACGTTTCGTTGATATCTCATGCTTGATGACTCGGGCGGTGCCGGCTTCTGGACATTAGATGTCTTGAAAGACTGTCTATATCTGTGTACCACCAGAAATTACAGTTTAAGATACGCATAACATAAAACAATATTTGGTAGCATTTTTCTTACCTATTATTCTGCATTCCCATACTAATGCAAGCGGCTAACATATCATCGTCATCTTCGTCACCATCGCTAACTTGTTCTTGCTCCTTTTCTCCATCGACAACATTCACCTTAATGTTGTGGGTAGTTTTAGGTTCAGCCTGATGATCGTCGTCTCTTGGTTCTTGCGACTCCTTGTGATTTTTCGGGAAATCCGAAATTTTGACCTCATCGTCGATCGTGAGAGAACTTAGACTCGTCGCGCTCGAAAACTCGATTGGCGTCGATTCTTCTTTGAAGGTGGCAATGTCATCCTCGAACACGCTGTTTTTCGTTACTTGAGGCTTAGCGTACACTGAAAAGATGAGGAATATTTGCATGTTTTATGCCCCAACCTAAAGTTATGCGCGTCTTTCGGAGAGCGTTTAGTCAGAAGTTGTACCATTACTATCAATAATGTCATTATTCTTATAAGCATTGGCAATCAATGTCATAGCATACATAAACGTCGAACTGGCGGTCTTACTGCTTCCTCTGTCATTTTAGAAACAAAGTCCGATCCTTGAGTCTTTTGGTTTCGTGGACTTGGAGGAATAGTTTGCGTAGGTGAATCTGGCAATTCACTTGGCGACACAACACCGCTTGTTCTGCGGCTGTTAAGATAAAATCAAATATTTATAAGGCATTATATTATAATATCGGGTTTTGCAGAAAGGTATTTGGCAGGATTTTGTTTTTAATACCTGAAATCACTAACAATAGAACTGCGATCATCATGGATGGAATGCTGTTCAAACCCACTTAAAGAGCCTAGTGAACTACAGCGTGAGAACATTAATGGCGTTTGTTCTGCATAATAATCATGACCACAGAAAGTAACCACCTTTCCTAAAAGAGATAGCCAGAAATGTGTTATGAGAATCATTGGAAATATTAGGTAGAAAGTGATTAAAAATAGTCTAAATGCCAACCTTCTTTGTCTACAACACGAGGATTACTTTTCCCATCTGATGGACTATTACTTTCTGATGGCATTGTTGATTCATTGCTGTTTAATCTTGATACATTACGTTCGCTTCTTTCTGATTCAATTTTTGTAGGTGTATCTGCTAAACTTACTTCTGCCATTCTTTCTGTTACATTATTCGTACTAGGTGTTGTTACAGCACTATTCAGTGAACTAAGAGAGTTAACACGAGAAAAGCCATCAGGTGTTCCTTGTTCATAATAATCCACTGTTTTCTGAGATACAGCCTGCTCGGAGTTACAACTTGTGGACGGACTCTTTGCATTTTCTAATTTCTTTCCCATTTGTGTTTGTGTATCATCACACCTCTGCACAGGTTTTTGCTTAAAAGATGTCATTTCTTTCTGCACATCAGTAACAATTTTCTTCTGTGGCTTCTTCACTAAATCACTGTCTTTTAAATCTTCTACCCTTAAATCTGACATTGACGTAGCTGTTGAAAAATTGAATGGTGTCTCATACGGAGTTCCCTCAGTACAATATGTTTTAACTGTGTCTTCTTCTTGCATGACACTGGGGAAATATTCCCGACCTTGTTTCTCATCTTCGTCCGTATCATCTTCAGCATACCTTAAGCTATAGTCGGTGGGTTGATCCAAATCCGTTTCGGCGTAATCCCCGAACAAATCTACCTTAGATTCGCAATCCCTATACTCTTTTTTATTGGATCGACCCTCTGACTGGGAGCCATCAGTCAGATGATGATTCTGACGATTCTGATGTGTATTCCGCTCCATATATTTTTTACTATAGTCGACCGAAACGTCGCTGGAATCTCCATAACTATCGGCATTGTTTTTGTCCATAATGCTTCTTTCACAAATGCCGGAACAAGGTTACGTAAATTTTGGAATAAAACCGCTGTCCTCGACGTTTACGAAGATGAACTGTTGTTGTATCTTACCAAACTTACAGCGTCCTAATTGTATTCAATTTAATCCACGTAAAGTATCTTATTCACCGCACAGGGAGAGGTTTTATACGTGTCGAGTATTAACGGTTTCTTTTGTTTTAATATTCATTCACTGAATGTGCTTAAATATACAGCTTTTCATGTCTGCCTCCCACATTATGCACAGTGTGCATAGACCCTATGTATGTAATGACGCTCAACATGTATACGAAACGACAGTTGACACCGAACCACCACAACCAGAATGATGCTAATGAAGGAGTACGCACTATGCAGCAAAACGATGGCTGTATAGTGCGACTGAAGATGAGACGTTTACTGCAGGGATATTGTGTTCGTGAGCCACCTATAGGACGAGCTCCAGATAACTTGATCCCAACGAAACTTCAGCCGAAACCAGTGAATTCGATATATTTCAGTGCATTGTGCTGTATATATGTGTATCTTGATCGGACAGTCTTATGACAAGTCTGCACCGATAATTACACATTTGTAGTTAAACGCGTCGGCAAAACTAAATATCGAATACAGAAATGTGTAGAAATCTACTCTTATCGTCAAACGTACGCGCAGGTCATTAGAAAAGAAAACACATCAATTTATCCTTTTCTCATCTATTTACCTTAACAAGAGAAATCGTTTTATTTGAACCTTCGCCAATGTCATTCGTGTTGCTACCATTTTAATGATAGAATCACTTTGTGTGTGTAGTACATTATGTGTCACATTTAGTTGGTTATATACACAGCAACTTTGCAAGATTTCAATTTTCCTAACGAATCACGAGAACGCGTTACTATCAAAAGCATACAAAATATTGCTGTATTTGCAAATTGTATTCAAGTGACAATGAAAAATCAGAAATCCTACAATACTTGGAATTGTCATTGTTAATATACATGTAAGATGTTACATGCGCCTTATAATAATGTTCTAGCTTCTTTTTTCCAAACAATGTTACAAAAATGCATAAATGATATCCATGAGTGTTTATATCTATGGTCCAAGATGAAATTAGTCTGAGAAATGTTAAGGTTATCCTCTGCCTCTTCCTGCTTGCGCGCCACCAGGCTGATTTTGCTGATTTAGCCAAGGTGCGGACCCAGTACCCCTGCCTCTTTGGTTTTGACCTCTGCCTCTACCTCGAGCTAAACAAAAATTTCATTCGATGAATACAATTTCCAATAGCGTACTTTACGTACAAGCATAACACCAATTCGCTTTAACAGTATTCCCTTGCGCTTGCTACCAGAGACTTATAAATGATGTTACTATACTGTAATAAGGATACGACCCTGTCAAATCATACCTTGCGCGCGTAATATGGCAGATTTTCCTCTTCCGGCCGTACCCGAGCCTTTCCCACCAGGTCGTTTGAACATCGGTGCGTTCTTCAGCATGTCCGGCAGTATCAGAAACCTAATCTTCGACCCACGAATGTATACATTTTCCAACTGTCCTACCCTACCGTCCCTGTGTGTCACTGTTATATTCTGCATTTGACAGTTCATGTTGTCCTCTGCCTCGATGAGCCTCCCGCGATAAACTTCGCCGGTGTTGGTCTCACAGGTTATGATGTGACCCTCGGCTTCGTGCAACACTTTAATCGGCACACCGATCGACATTGTGATGTCCACTCGTAGCGGATTGCAACCACGAAATTAATAACTACTCTCTCAAAGTCGTACGATACAATTTTCATACAACGAATACGTAACTACGGCGAAACGAGACTCTTGATGAGCTGACGATCAAACGTACACACACTGGTCAGGTTAAAGCACGAAAAATACAAAATGGAGTTGTTGTTTGCCTCGACTCGGACATCGTGAGCAGCGACCCACGCGGATGATCGCTCAACTTCGATTTTGAAAGGCAAAAAAGCCGCGTACGTACGGACCGTTCGAAATTATCTTCGCCGTCACCTTTGCTATTTTATATAATCGTTGATTGGGTTATATCATTACGCTAAATATAGCGCTTATTATACCTTCCGCGGGGACGGCGTGTATCGAAAATGGCATGCTGCCATTCTTAAGAAATCCTTAGTGTCCTTTAATAATTCTAACGTATTATTGACCTTTACAGGCGAAGCGACTTTTTTTTGTTGTTCTTGTTATCATCTCGGAAGTCAAATGACAGGTGTATGAAAAAGACATTGTGCTTGGCCACACGGAAATTCTGTATTTTCGTGCAAGCGTTATCTTTGAAAAAAAAAATAAAGTATCGTGTGTACATTTGTACAAGGCTTTTACGATAAATCCGAAGTTTTTCCAATGACCCGTCGAAACGTAACCGATCGGCAGTCAATATCGCGAAACGTCCAAATTTAGAAAATTCGGCAAACAGAAAATAACTGACCGCGCTTTGTGGGGTGGTGAATTTATATATATTTTGTTTTTAAATATACATAAATATAGTTCGCTATAATTATAAATGTTTGAGAACTGTTAGAAGGTCCTTGGAGCGCGGGGCGGGGTTTGGGGGGGGGGGGGGGGGCTAGGAAGAGGGATTTTGTGTAAATATACTATATTCTTCGTTTACCTTTACGTAAACCTAAAATCTAAAGCATTTCGAAGGATGGTAATTTTAGTCATATAATATATTAAAGTTGATGTTACTTTTAATCGCTTAAACATACTAATATCAATTGCAATAATTACAAGCATCATTACGTCCTTATATAGTCAGCGTCGTGTGAACGTCGCTGATAACCCACTTTTTGTTCCTCCTCTCACTACTCCATTTACTGTTTAACTGTTCGTTCGTTCCCTTTTGCTTATTCTAGCTGTACCTCCCATCGTCATCGTCGTCATTATCATCATCATCATTATCATCATCATCATATACATTCCCTCGACCGCTCCCACTTTTTTCGCTTCTGTCATTCGGTCGCTCTCGCTAGGCAAGATTATTCCGATATTGCGATACATGTTAGAAAAATATGCTATGCCTAAAATAAGATGAAGGCCTGAAGGCAACCATTCCATCGATATTACTGATAATTGGTGTGCGTTCTCTCTTCTATACAAGTTTTGGTTTCATTTGTTATTTCTCTCCCCCCGTTTCTTTTTTTTTATTCTTTCACTTATTCAACGTTCACTAAAGGCGGACGAAATGATAAGAAAAAGGTCTTTTCCTTGAGTCTTGGTACAAGACAAGAGATGTTATATTGTCTATTCGGCTTTTAATATGCTGTATTTTTTTTTTCGTAAAAATACGTCAAACGGCACGTAAGTTAGATTCAACAATTTTTATCGGAAGCGATTGGCGCACGCTTCTTTACGCGGAACTAGTAATTTTATAATTATTCTTCTTTTTTTTTGTCTCTTTAAGGCGGGACTTTGAAAATTAACATAAATACATACTTTCGTTAATTGCGTTTGAAATTAGTTGTTTGGTAACGCTGCTGTTGAGAACCACACGCAACACATACATGTAGTATACAATAAATCATAAATATGTATTAAACAAAAACAGAGTATTTAAGACGTGTCAATCTGAAAAGATCAGTAACTCTGTCAGTAAAATATCCTGTATATTTATGGAAAATGTTCTGTTTTTTTTCTTTTTTTTTTTTGGTTTCACATACAGAATTTTTCAAACATCGTTATTGGTATTCTTATCGAATGAGAAAGAAATTCATGTTACGCATGTTTACTCTAATTACAAAATATAGAATAAAATATGGCAGCACAGTGCGAACAGCGCCTTGTCCCAAAATGTGATAGAGAACAAAACAGTATCTCGCATATCTTTATTAGCTCCATTTTTTTTTCCTTTTTAAGTTTCGGTAAAATCCATTTAACTACTTTACTCTTTTTGTTCACGGAGGGCGGATAGGGGTGTGTGTGATCATTTACGTAAGGTTAGTAAGAAACAGAGCTATCAGGAACAGGATTTGCAGTATTATTCTGTCAACTATGCTATCTCGGTTGGTTTCACAGGAATTTCGTAACAACCAACGGTTATAGCACCACCTTTTTTTTCCTCTTCACGATCTGATCTTTCACAAATACAAATGGTCGTTTTACGTCGCACAAGATTCAAGAAAATTACTTCATATTTCTAACAGAGAACAAAGATCTTCAGGAATAGATGGAATTTACCAGGATAATGTCCTTCTTTCGTATTGTTTTTTTTTCCTTTTTACTGTCACGCTTTTATAATGTTAATAGCTCTTTGCTTTGTCCATACAATTTAATGCCTGGCCTCTAGACATTTTTATTAATAGTTTACTCTTAGATTATGCGCTGCAATGCAGACACCGGAATACCTCGCACAGCTATTCTATAAAACTCACGAAACAAGCAAAAAATGAGAAGAAAACGAGAAAACCAATTCACGACTTGGACAGTTCGAATATTACACATTTAGATACTTCGGGAAATCAGAGAATGAGGAACGAATGCGCCTTTCAAAGAGGTCACTGCAAAGATCCGCGGCCATAGTGTAAATAATTATGTGTGTGATAGTTCGAAACATATTCAATGGAGTAATATTGCTGGTTATATTCACATGAAATTGAACATAAACACACAGTACTACTTATACTTAATTGCATTATTCATGAATCAATGGACTAATATACTTAATAATTATTAGACTAATTGTTACCCTAAGATTGTGATCACTCATCAACGTCAGCCGTTACCCTAAGCAACATTCCCTTTTTTTTTTTATATAATAACGAAACAGTAATATATATTTATATATATAAAATTTTTCCATTAAACCGATACTCCGAACGAGATATTACACACTGACTGACTGCACCAAAAAACATTCTATATTTAGCTCAAAAACAAAAAATTTTTTAACCGCGAATTTTGCTTTTAAGTAAATTATTAAAACATAATATATGATAATAAATGAAACTGTAATAATCGTAATGATAATAATAGGTAATAGTACTAGTAATAGTAGTAGTAGTAGTAAGCAGGCAGCAGTTAGTAACCAGATATATTCTCAATTAAATCTCTCACTAGATGACAATCTGACATGGCACTAACATCCAATTTTGAATCATTCACACATACATGCGCGCACATACTTGCTCTCTCCCCCAAGCCTTCTTCACATATGTGCCAGTGATTACGAAGTGGCCTAAATCAAGAATTTGGAGGAACTGTGTCAATCGTTTACTTTAATTTACACCGTATTAGATAATGAAATAAAAGATTAACACAACTTCTTCATATTTTTAACTTGGACCACTTTCATAATCACCGGCACATATGATCGTATCGCGTTTTGACGGTGCTACTTGTCTCTATTCGTTTTCATTTAATATATTCTAATACAAACAAATTTTAATTTTTTTTGTCCTGCGCGCTCGCTCTCATTCTCTCTCTTCCGAGCTCACATACACCATTGTTATATTCCTCAGCGTGCAATCAGTTGCCAGATAATTTATCTCGTTTCCTCCGTGTTTAATATTCTGTTTGTTTATATAGTTATATAACCATTTTCCCAACGACTACACACTAAATAGTTCAAATTTTTTGCACTTTTTCACCAACAACAACTGGATTGTTGCGCCGAATTTCTTGGGCGCCCATTTCTCTGTAATCGAATTTGCAGTCGTGCTTGTCACTGTATCGATGCACAGAGCAGAACAGTCCTCCACAACGACACTCGAATCCTATGAGACATCCATTGATTAATACCTTGATACAGAACAGCGATTGCGGAAAGATACATTAAAGCAGACTTACCGGTCAGACCGACTTTTTTGCGACAAACAGCACAACGGTTTTTCTTCTTCTTCGATTCTTTATCAGTCTCTTTACCGTCGAAACAGTCGTCCGCATCGCCACTACTCACTGATCCTTCGGCTGCTGCACTGCTTATTCCTACTTCATTCTCCTGATCTTCCCTATTTATCTGAATCATTAGAGATTATCAATGAATATAGGTAATCAATGCATCTATTGAGAGTAGTATTTTCAGTATATGACAGATAGTGATGCTGCATGTTACATTTGTTAAAGGTCAGCTATGAGTTTATGTGAATCTCTGAAGAAAAACGGAATCTGCAAGTTCTTAATAATATAAAAATCAATGTTGTCAATGAAAATGTTAATCTCTTAAGTCCTTATATGCATGTATGTATGTATATATATAAATTCGTAGACTTACTTCTTTGGGATTGGTCAGGTCTGTCGTTGGTTGAGGTATAGTAGGAATGGTGGGTTGGGCTGTAGTTCCTGTAGCGGCAGGACTACCAAAACCGCCTTGCAACGTGCCAGCGTTACCAGAGACGGTCTGTGAAGGTGTTACGGTAGTGGCGGATACCGGGGGTTGCTGTTTCTTTTTCAAATTCTCCTTATAGCAAAGGGAGCAAAGGCCATCAGTGGCAGGGGAGCCGTAAAATCCACACCCACTGCGGCATAAAGCTTGCATAGGATTAGACTCGCGTTCCATCACTTTTGTCTATAAGAACAGTTGCTCCACAAATAAGTCAACTTTTTTTTATGTATAGTCTAGTTTGCCGTTCACTGTCTTGAGAAACAGTGAAAAGATGCAATCAGCTTGGCTTTGAGTAACTGGGTGTCCACAGGTGCCTTGCCAAGTGCTCCTCTACGACCGCGTGTCACCATGTACAAACCTAGCAAATAAAATAACACATATAATGCCTCTGCATGAAAGTTAATACAGCTTAAATTGACATGCAAACAGTTTTTACTTCTTTCTAGATAATGGAAGACTCAGTTTACACTTGTATGTGCTTATTATATCTTAACATTTTAAACAATGACAATGCAGATATATTCAATCAAACAGACAGATTTAGGATTGTGAAACACAGATAATATTAAATTGTTGCAGGGCAAAGGTTATACTTCGAGCATATCTGAAGCAGCTCTTGAAATTGAAATCGAAGTTAAATGCCTCACTGTCTAGACAAAAGAATCTCAACAAGGGAATAATATTTGTTCTTCAAACCATGTTGGGATAATTCAACGTTTATTAAGAAAGCATCTTAGCTGGACGTAAAGCGTCAAATGTCTGGTGAAGGTTCACTCAGTTTGTGGTTCATAAGCAATGACAATTCCCTCAAACCAAAACACATTGTGCCAAACGAAAAGTGGGCAGAAATTTCATCATGGACATGACACGCAGACAGATACAAAGGCAGGGATAAAGTTAACTGGCAGACAAGGAAACTGTAAGAAGTACACACAGGAAAAGCTTCCCGCACTATCTGACGCATGTAACGCTAGATTAAAGAGCTACACTTGAGATCTTGTTTTTCAGCACGATAATGCACGTTACATAGTGGCGAGCGACGAGCGACGAATCCTTCCAATCGCGATCTCTCAATAATATCAAACCGCCAACAATTGACGCTGTCACGAAAAGGGGGGCAAAAAAAACACACACGCACGCACACACACCGGAGCGGGTGCGCTCGGGGTTGGGTAGAATAAATAACGGCGGCGAGGCGAGGTGGTTTTGAACGAAATTCTAGGAAATTTTCACTACGTCATCTCTGTTCGGATCCGATTTTTTCTCCAGCACAATACACAGAGAGCCTAATGAGCGAGGGACGTAGCGAGGCGACGGAGAGAGAGAGGGGGGGCAACTTATATAGGAGAAACGCGATTATTACACTCACTTTCCAGCACGCAGCCGTTTTGCAACTAATACACAACATGGAGTAAGAATTTCTTCCGAACATTTATGTGATCCCGGCGGTATCGTGACCCCGGACAAGAGATCTACACCCGTTGCGCACAATAGGACCGTCGAGAATTCCTTTTCGTCGGATGATGACTCGTCGTCGTCCCTAGATTATCCCCGTATTCTCTTGCTCGGCGCAGCACACCACCAACACCACCACCATCACCACCATCACCACCGCCACCGTACGGTCATCAGCCATTCTACACGTACGACCGTGTACGCACATGCACACGCACACACACGTACACGCGCGCAATCACTAATTACGCGCGGCACTACGGAGGCAAATACAATTTTCGTCCGCCCAAAGCTCGTCCCTCGCAACTTCTTTGGCAGTCTCACCCGCCGTGCGCGCGGCTCGATATTAACTTCAATCCGAGGAACCTACAAGGACGGAGGAGAAACAGCGATAACGACGACGACGACGACGACGACGGGCGAATGTTTTCATGACGGTGATCGGCCAGACGTGCCAGGCCTTTGGGCGGACGTACAAGAAGACGACAACCGCCGCCGCCGCCGCTCCGGCAACGGCGGAACATAAGCTTTGCCCACAAGCCGCGCTCCCTCGGCCAACCCACACGCGCGATACGCTCCCGAGGAGTCGAGTGGAAGGAGAAGGTGGGCAGCGAGGGTGGGGGGAGTGGGGGGGCGGCTGGCTTAAAGCTGCGAGTTCGCTTTTCGCCTCTCGCGCGCGGTCTCCTTTTTTAACCACCTCCTACCTCCCGCCCCACGCCGCCGCCTTACCAGGATTATTCCCGTGGCATTGTTTGTAATTGCAACTGTCGGAATTGTTCCAAGACGAGAACCTCCCCCGCGCGCGCGCTCGCGAGCGCAAGCACTCGCTAGAGGCGTACGTTCGACCGCGCTAACGACCAATTGTCCCTGCGAATTTTCGTATCGTACCGCGCGCGTGCCATCGGGGTGGGGGGATATATGCCCGCTGTAAAAACGGATAAGTACTTTATCGACAGTGGGAGATAATGATACGCGATCGATTGAGTTAAATTCATGCTCGCTCTCTCGTCGTCCACCACCTCGTCAACGTACTCCTCCTCCTCCTCCTCCTCTACCTTCCGCCACCTCCTCGTGCCGTCGCCGATGCCTTCCTTGTGTCACGCGCTTCGCGGGAGAGCGTTAAACGATTTTCCGTCGGCTGTTTCTAAGCGAGTTTATCGCGCCGCTGCGAGAGCTACGCCGCGTTTTGAATATGCACCGTCCCGCCTCTGCGCGCAGCGAGCACACCGACGCAGAAGGCGCTCTCTAACACAGGGAGAGGGAGAGGGAGAGGGAGAGAGAGAGAGAGAGACAGAGGCGGGGAACGTACCTCTGGGCGGCGTGAGCGTACCGACAAACGGCGCGCGCGTGAAAATGTACGCCGTAGAAAATGACTTTCTATTTTAGCGATAACGTAATTGGATCTGGATCGCGAGGATGCGCGTCGAGGGTCTAATCGCGTTATTTTGTAAGCAACGTAGGAAATTTCGACGTGTCGCAACGATCGCGCGCACGCCGACTATCTGCTCTAGCTCGCGATGATGACGAGGATAGAGTGCGCTCGAGCGAGAGCGCGCGTGTGTGTGTGTGTGCATGTGCGTGCGTGTGTGGCGGATCGTCATCACAGGGAGAATAAGCTGTCCATTAAACGTTGCATTGTTCGCCGGCGAGCTATAACTCTCCGTGGCCGCGTTTAAGGAGACGGTTTCGGTTTCAAGTGCAACACACTGAAGGAAAGAGCGTCTACCTTCCCAGTTTCTGCCCACAAACTCTCTCTCGCTCCTTCTCTATTCGACTATGCGCGCGCTTTAAGAATGCCCCTGAACGCGAAAGAAAATGAAGGAGATAAGTGGGCATCGGACGCGTTCGGATAAACACCTCTTAGCGTAATGTGTTCACAGAGCGAAAGAGGAGTAATGATTTACCGTGGCCCGTGTTACCGACGTCGATAGTCCGTGAGAAACGTACACATCGTGTCCTTTTCCATCGCCACGTCCCGCCTACAACCGTAATTTCGACTTATAGCAGAACAGAAACGATATCGTTCAGTCGTGCGCGCGCGCGCGCGCCTCGAAGAAAAGCGTACGAAAAATAATTACACGCCGCCCGCTCTTGTCACACCTTCTCTGCCTCTCGAAGTGAAAGAAAAAAAAAGTGAAAGTCGCGCGAATCTGGTCGGCAACAGTATAAAAAAAAATGAAGTGCGGATAAGAGGAGGGGGGAAAATTTTCGCGATTACTTCGCTTATGCGCCGACACACCGACGAGAGGCCGGGAAGGTCGCGGACCTTAACTCGATCGCCAGGTTGAGAATGGAGCTGGCCGGCCGCGTATTAATTGCTCTAACGTTTTAATGGGCAAAACGAGCCGCTACGTGGGCGTCTTTGTAAACAAGAGAAAGTATAGCACCTAGGCGTTGCGGAGGTTCTCGCGTGTGCGCCAACGCGGCCGCGCGCAAACACGTCCGATACCATACTCCCGATTTAATTGCCTTGAGAATACATTAGAGTCACATGTAATTACTGAAACTCTCCGACGTATACGACGCGTGTGCCAATCCCGACCGAATAGAGGCACTGTGCGCGCGCGCGCGCGCGCCCGGATATCGTATTACGCTCTGGACACATTTCTTTGTCCCGACACACACCGTTACGACACGCTACGAGACGCCATCGAATTGCATCCTTCCGAAATGGCAATTTTGCCCGGCCGTGTGCGCACAGGTTGTGTCCCGAGAGCGAGAGAGGCCACGTTGTGCGCTCAAGGCGGTTTCTAATATCTCGCGAAGGACGCGGCGGGGCGAGTGTGGCGGGAACAATGATTCGAACGGGTGCGCAAACTGGAGCGTGGCGGTCGCAAAAAATTCGTCCCGCGAAATTCGAAGCGGAATAAATAAACGGCCGGCGTGTGTGATAGAAGGAGTGAGCGAGAGTAAGAGCGAGAGCGAAACAGAGAAAGAGACAGAGTAAAAGAGTGAGTGAGTGAGTGAGTGAGTGAGTAAGTAAGTGTGTGAGAGAGAGAGAGAGAACACACGCTGGCGCCAAAACTGGCCGAGGTTTGAATTCCGTGAAAGCCTCCGGGGCAGGCTTTTGACTTTGGCTCTTTTCCCCCAGCGAGATTTCACTCGGGGCCAGGCCCGAACGAGTTGCAAGGTGGATTCGTCGGACGTAAGTGTAGGTGCGATACGTGGCAGTGGCGCGTTGCGGGGACGAATATATATCGTCGACGGTGTTGCGGGCTTTGTTCCGAAACAGAGGAGAGGTGCACGCACCCGCCATTGGACGGTGCCGTGCGTCTTTTCTCGCCGTGTGTGTTAGGGCTTGACTCACGTAGCGCGCGAGCGCACCTTGCTAGGGAGGACAACAATGACGCACTCCACGATTTTCCCCCGATTGCTTATCGGGATTAGTTCTCGCTCTACGCGCGACACAACGTCGAATCATCCCGTGTGGGATCGAAATAGGAAGAATCACACTAGCGTCGCCACCGCCGCATGCCGTCTTTCTCATTCTCTCGGCCTCTCCCCCCCTCTCACTCTCTCTCTCTCTCTATGTCTCTCGCTCTCTTTCTCTCTCTTTCGCAGTGCGCGGCCAGGGCCAAGGTCGGCTGACTTGACCGAAAACTTTTACTACCTTCCCCACCGTCGACAGATGCTTTCCCGAGAGCCACGCGACGGCCACAATGACGCACCGGCACAACACGCGTTTTCCCCCGACTCTCCCGTTTCGGGAGAGACCGATTTTTCGTTTCCTACGTCCGGACAGGTCTCTTTAAAATAAAGGAGAAGGCGGGCGCAGCTGCGCGATGACTGCGCAGCAAAATTTACTTTGTCGCCGCTGTTCGCCGAATCATACCTTGCCCACCCCGTTCCGAGTTCTTTCACAACGTCGAACTCGCCGATCATCCTACTTCTGCTTCTGCTTATCGATCGTTGCGAAACGTCGATCGTCTCGGTCGAAATTGTTCCAAGGAAAGTGAGCTGTCGCGAGCTTCCGGGAGGGAATGCGTTCACAATTGATAAGGAAACGGGTACGGCGATTTACGAGGACAACGAGAGGTCCCGTTTCTGTCTACCAGCGGTATGCACCGGTTTACGTGTAGTACATCTTTTGTTTACGAGGGCACGAGCTGGCGGCCGAAGAAAAACATGACTGCGGGGGAGAAGAGAGAGAGGAGGAGAAGAGAAAGAGAGAGAGAGAGACAGACGTCTTATAAAGAATTGAGCCGAAACTGGCCGAAACCGATTGTCAGGCGTGTGCACATGGTAGCCTGACAAAAGTGCGCGGCGAGGTCTTCGTCCTCTGAAGGCGAAAATGACACTCAACGAAAACAGTTTCAAAGTCATCGGCTGTCACGTGTTTGCACACCATTTACGTCCAAATTCTGTTGCTTTACTAAACACTTTTTATCAATAACGGATATTGTCTTTGTAAGCTTCGAAATAACTGGTAAAGATAGATATTAATAAAATATGCCATATCCCTGGACAAACTTTCATTCATTGTGCATAGCAGATGGTGGTTGTTTGATTTGATAAGAAATCCTGACACTGCTTGTTAATTACCTAAATTGATTTTGCTCTATAGAGTGTCTATTCTCTTTCTTCTGAATGAGGGGTAATTTAAAAAAGTCTGTAAATGTCAATAGATAGGATAAACATTTGCAATGGAAGATTATTTAGCCTGCAAATAGTACGTCAAGGCGCTTTGGTGTACATCTTAGCCCTATGCACCATTGCCAATTCGCTTACTACAACTGGCAATAACAGACGTATTTCTGACCTTCTCAAAGTCGAATAGATGTACTTGAACAACAGGTTATATCGATCAGGTCAATCTTATGAAAATGTGTTTCGAAATAGATTAGTGACATATTTTTTATATCGTATGAGAGAGCCTTCTCACTGTGATATGACCAACACATATAGCTGATGACAATGATAGATAAGTAGAGGTTACAGTATTCTTTTCATACAAAGAAGATAATGAAAAATGTATGATTATCAACTAGTTAAAGGGACAACTAGTTACATACATGTTTTGTTGTAAAGATCTGATGTGCCCGGTTGACATATTCTCTATATAGATTGCTTACGTACAGAACTCAATAACTTCTCCACAAAAGCACTATATGTTAGACCGTACACATAAAATTGCCTAAATAATATTCATCCCCCATCTTTCTACCCAGGCATACACACCCACACAAGCACACCCACATCCAAACACACTGTCAATGCAATCAACCTCTGATCTCAAACATCTACTGGTCAAATGGAAATCTCTGAGGAAGTTATTAAGCATCATTGTGCAGCATATATATATAAAATTGAGCGAAAGCCATTATCTACGAAAAAAACGTGTATCGCAAATGCGACAGTGTGAAGATGATAACGATCCGCGATTGCATTTTCAGAAATACGCTTTGGACTCAACGAAATGTGAAACTCATTTCTATCAACACCGTCCACGTCCAACCGACCGCGTGGATCCTTAAAGGCACCCAACGTGTGTCAAAACGTCGAAAGCGAAAAGTGGGTAACAGTCGATTCGGCCAGCGCGCAATCTACGGTCCCGCCAGCGGGCCAGTGGACGCATATTCGGCCAAATGCAATTAATAAATGACCGAGAACCGCGTTCGCTTCGCGCGTGTCGTCGGAACGGCAAGTAATTGCGATGCCCAAGAGGAGAAGTTGCAACGGCCGCGAGTGTCTCCCACACTCTCCACGACGCGGTGCCACACTCTCGTCGGCAAACTCTCACACCGTCGGCCAGGCAGAGGAACATGCTCACAATTAAGCGCGAACGGGCCAAAATCCGCGATGGAAATGAACGTGCGAAGTGTACCAGGTACGCGCGCGCGCGGATCGGGAAAGAGGCTGGCGGCTGAACAACAACCGTAAGACCTCGTATACACGGTACGATTTTGAAAAACTTTGCTCCTTCCGGCTGCCCAACCGTCGCAATGTAAATCGAAAAGGTCGCGACCCTTTCTTTCTACTCTCCCTTTCTACTATCTCCGACGTATCGCGGGCACGGCGAATAGGCGGACACGCCGCCGCGCGTGTGTTTTGTTTCGCGGAACGCACGCCGTGTACCTGTTTGTCGCCTTAATGTCAAGGGCGAGAAGTGTAACTTTCGGATTCGGGGGGAGGCCGAAAATGTAAACTTCCGGACGACGATCCGTGCCCCGGCTTGTCCGTGATAAGGATGTCGAGGGTTGAAGAGATGGAGCGGGGAGGAGGGAGGGGGAGAGGGGGTGGAGGCGGGAGGCAAGGGAGAATAAGAAACAGGCATCGCTCAGTGACTTTTCACTCGGGCGCGCGAGAGATTACTCTCTCGTTGGCCATTCTTGACGGGAATTTTTTCGTGCAACGGGCACACGGCGCTCTGCGTCATGTGCCCACCGACATCTTTCTCACTTCCTAGCGCTGCTACGCGGCGTGCAATCCAGATAATGAGAAAACATCGGGGCACAACATTACGATAACGACGCAGAGAGCACGGCGCACATCGTCGGTTCAGGTCGCTCTTTGAACGACACGTACCCTGAGAGAAAGAGAGAGAAAGAGAGCGATAGATAGAGGAAGGAGCGAGGCAGAGGGAGACTTGCACGGTTAAGCCTAGATAGAGGAGGACGGAACGACGGACACGCAGCGGATAGGAAAAACAGACGGTCAGAGGGGAAAAAGTAATGCACGTTGCCGTACCCGTGGCCGTCCTAGGCCCGTCTCGTCTATCCCGATTGCCAACGGGGTTGGTCGTCGGATGCGGCAAATGCGTAAGTGTGACACACAGAGCGCACACGCGTACGATAGGAAGAGAGAGAAAGAGAGCGAGAGCGAGAGAGAGAGAGAGAGAGTGAGAAAGACACGGCCCGCACGGATTATAACAGAGCCAGAGGCCAGAGAGTCAGCAGCAGACAAGAGAGAGAGAAATGGCCACCATCCTTGAATACGCACTTAGTGCACCCGAGACAGAAATTGCGTCGATCCTTTGTCTCTCTGTCCTCGGATAATGCGTAGTGGCACATGTCGTCGTTGTTGTCGTTGCCCGTTGCTGCTGTCGCTGTCGTTGTTGCCGTCGTAGCTGTAGTCGCCGTTTGTCGTTATCGTTGTCGACGTCGTACGCTGTCGCGTGGATGTTTACCAGTCTCGCACGGACAAGAGGAAAGGACTACGTAATCCCCGTTTGGGTTGTGCCTCTCGTCGAGGAGGTGTGCTCGGGGCACGTCGTCGTTTCAGCGTGTTACGCTCTCGCACCTCGCTATATTATGTACCTCGCGTACCCGGAGCACCGTCGAACGTGTACGCTCTCTCGCCGTATTCGCACGGGGCGCGATCGCCTCTGGCGTGTCGGGTTGGGAAAAAAAATTCACGGCTATCTGGCAAAAATAGTAGCGCCGCGACGTGCGATCCGAGCTAGCAGCTAAGGCGATTGCGACACTTACCAAAGGCTGTTGCGGTGTAGCAGAGCGCAATATGTCAGCTGACTTGACGTGTGACCGATCGTAATCCTGCGTCAGTATCCGACATAATTCTCAACGGGACATCGACTCGTTGCCGTCAATTTGAGACGCCCCTCGTTGCCGTACCGACGCGTCTTTCACACTGTTTCACAATGCACCAGAAGGCTAATGCGGTTAAGACCAGCCCCGAGTCCTCGATACCCGACTCTCCCGATTACGAGACAGACCACCAAAACTACGGATACAGGAACAAATACTGCCTGATGACTGGTGTAAAGTTAGATCTCTTACCCTCCCCCACTCTCGTCCGACTACGTAAAACACTCGAGGCGATCGTGATGCGAACAATCACGGACACTCCCGATCCGCGGGCCAAGGGAATTTTCAATCGAAACTCCGAAACTGCACTGGCGACGTTGCCCTCACGTTCAGATGGTTAACTGCGAACGGAGAGAATGACTTTCATTACTTGCCTGCATTTTTACTTATTTACGTGTAACAGAACAGCTGTGGGTTTTAATTGGGGATAAAGTTACTATACGATATGCCTTAAGGATTTGTAGATCCTGACGCTGAAAACAGGATGGCCGCGTTGATCTTGGCTCGGATTGGCTCGCGTTTTGCGGTTCGTCAGTTTAAATTTTTGAGCGTCGCTCGTACTTCTCTTAAAACGCACGTCAGGGTTTTCGATAGTTACCGTTGTGCGTGTCGAATGTGTCGTTACGCGGTTTGATTCTGTTGTCGTTCGTTTCCGATCTGCGATCTCCTGTTATGAAAATGAAAAGGCGGTTTGCTTTACTTTCGGTAATCGGTGTGGATTCACAATTATTGTTTGTGTATATACGCGTACATTTCACTGGATCACGAGCGAATGATGTTCAAAATAATTTCAAAGCACTGTCTTTATAAACAATAACATAGCTCGACTTGCCTGTACACTGTTTCGTCAACAAGCTACTGGGGGTATAAAATGAACACTTTGCAATCCAACAAGAAGAAAGGTCGTAGCAGAATGGGTATTAGCACGGAAAATTTAAACACTTCAAATAATGAAACATTGTCTACACATGACACAACCAAGTTTGTTTTGGTAAGATTTTTACAACATTCTCGTGTACATAGATTTTTATCGAAGTGAATACTCTAAATGTTTATCAATACTGAATATATTGCCAATAGGTTAACCCAATTGGAGAAGAGGGAAATAAACCAGTTAAAATAGGTATAACAGATGGTATAGCTATCATACGTGTTGAAGGAAATGGACAGGATGAAAAGACTGTTCAAAAAGGTAATACTTTGGCTGCGGATAAGGAAAAGGAGGAAAAAAGTATTGCCAGTACTTTACCAGTAGCAATGGTCAAAGAAATCGAAGGTTATGAAAATCAGTTGGGGGAGGCAGAACCATTACCAAATTCTTATGTCAGATTTATGGAAAGAAGCGGTGAAGAATTGGATGGTAAATAATGTTTAATTCCAAATATACAATTACATGTTTACATAATTATTAATTGTAAGTATTGTGCGACAGGAGAGGTAGAATATGATTTGGATGAAGAAGACACAGCATGGTTATCTATTGTCAATGAGAGAAGAATAGTTTCTGGTCTTACACCACCGTTAGAACCTGATACTTTTGAATTGTTAATGGATAGATTGGAGAAAGAGTCTTACTTCCAGCAACAAAGTAATGGTGGTGTGACTGTTGCAGCAGATGAGGATGCAGTCTGCTGTATTTGCATGGATGGAGAGTGTCAAAATAGTAATGCAATCTTGTTCTGTGACATGTGTAACCTTGCTGTACATCAGGACTGTTATGGTGTACCATATATTCCTGAAGGCCAGTGGTTGTGCAGACGATGTCTACAAAGTCCGTCAAGGGCTGTGGACTGTGTATTATGCCCGAACAGGGGTGGTGCTTTTAAACAGACGGACCGCCCAGCTTCATGGGCTCATGTTGTGTGTGCACTCTGGATACCAGAAGTGAGATTTGCCAATACAGTCTTCTTGGAACCAATAGACAGTATAGAGAGTATTCCAGCTGCTAGGTGGAGACTGACTTGCTGCGTCTGTAAACGTAGAGGTGCAGGAGCCTGCATACAGTGTCACAAGAGCAACTGTTACGCAGCATTTCACGTAACGTGTGCTCAACAAGCTGGTCTCTGCATGAGAATGAGAACTGTACAACCGGCCAACGGAGAACCGATGTTAGTACAGAAAACAGCTTATTGCGAGGCCCACACACCACCGGATTATCAACCTTCGACGAATCCAGCAGATGCACGACGGAGAGCCATCGCTAATAAGAAGAGTTCGTCAGCGCCGGTTATCTCCATTCCCACAATTCCACCGGAACGCATTAGGGAGATTGCAAGGTAATAACATAGGTAAATACTCTTAACATACTCGGACGTAAAAAAACAGCAGGTAGTCTACATTGAAATGACTAAACTTCATTTTAATACTTTCAACGTTAATTAGTTTAGCAGAAGGATTACCAAGGAGGAGTCAATTAATTCAGAGGCTGATAGCGTATTGGACGCTAAAGCGGCAGTACAGAAACGGCGTGCCTTTACTCAGAAGACTCCAAAGTTCTCATCCACAGTCTCGACCGCCGACGCTCGGGGATCATTCTTCACCGTCGTCAGACGGTGAATTACGCGGCGAGTTGTATCGTCAGCTCAAGTATTGGCAGTGTTTGCGTCAGGATTTGGAACGAGCACGACTATTGTGCGAACTTGTGCGCAAAAGAGAAAAGCTCAAAAAAGAGCTCTTCAAAGTGTAAGAACCTAGTATCATTACTCTTGATAACAGATATGGAAGGATACAATTTAATGATGTGATTATGTGTTTACATTACAACAGCAAAGAGAAGTGTTTATGGTTCGAGTTGCGACCTCTTGAAAGTGTCTTGCGTACTTTGCTTGAAGCCATCAAGTTGAAGGATGTCAACGACGTATTTGGACAACCGGTCAATATAAAAGAAGTACCGGATTATCTAGACATTGTTACAGATCCTATGGATCTTTCTACAATGCAGGTAAACTCCGCCGTGAAAATTACATACTTATATCTTACTTCGCGGTGTAGGCTACAGTTCCGATAGAACAATGAATTTTTCTGTTATAGACCAAAATTGAAAGGCAAGCTTATAACACAATCACCGAATTTGAGGCTGACTTTACGCTGATGGTGAGCAATTGCCTGGCGTACAATCGCAAGGACACCATGTTCTACCGAGCCGGTGTGAAGATGAAGGAACAGGGCGGCCAACTCATTGATCAGGCTCGAAAGGATTACCCCGAGCTGGATCCCGTGACAGAGGTCGAACAGGCAGGCTCCAAGTCCAGGAAGCGAGAACGCTCGAATAGGAATCGCAGCGAGACCGAACCACAGTCCGGCGAGCGTGAAGTCGGCGGGGCGGGTGGAGGGGGTGGTGTCAATCGTCGGACTGCCGTATTGTTTACGCGTAAAGCCAGGGCACGAGCCAGGGGTAGCGGGCAGGCGTTTCTTCTGGACGGCGATCAGAAGAAGCAGAGCGACAGTTTCAAAGTCTATAGGTACATATGCTCACTGTAGCTGTTTCCGGAATAACCTTAATATTTTCGGAGTTCCTCTCGAAGTCCAGAAAATGCGAAAAATGATATCCGATATCGAATGAACAAGAAGAACATGAAATTTTCGTGCGCCGTGTGCGCACGAGATAAGTTAAAAATTTATACCATTCGACCGATGAATTAAGCGTATGTGCGACGTTTTGCGAAGCACGCCAAACTCCTGAAATACTAAAGGGAAATTCTTGTGACAGATGTGGAGCGATGGATAGCGACGTAGGCGAGGGGGAAAGCCAGTCCTCGAGTTGTAGCAGTTGTTCCACGAGCAGATCGACGACGCCCGACCCTGAAGAGGAGAAGCAGCGGCAGGAGGCGGAGGAGGCTAAAAAGGAGAATGAGATCAAGCAGACGAGCACCACCGGCACCGGCGGCCTGGAAGCATTGCAGCTGGTGTGGGCGAAGTGTCGGGGATATCCCTGGTATCCGGCTCTCATTATAGATCCTAGCACGCCGAGAGGAACGGTTCACAAAGGAGTCCCGATCCCGGCGCCGCCCGACGACGTCTTGGCGCTAGCTGTCAATTACAAGGAACCGGTATTTCTCGTTCTCTTCTTCGACACGAAGCGTACATGGTACGTGCATTGCCCTGCATGTGACTCGCGATACCGTGTATCTGGGATTAACTTAAACGAGGAAAAAATCTTGCTCCTTATAGGCAATGGCTGCCCGGTGAAAAGCTGGAGAAACTCGGCGTGTCACAAGAATTGGACGAGGCCAAGCTGATCGAGTCCCGTAAGCCCGCCGATAGAAAGGCCGTGAAGAAGGCCTATCAGGAGGCCCTTCATTATCGGAAACAGACTCATAACACTGTACTGAACACGTCGTCCGGATAGTTCGTAAGTGATAGTACAATTGGTACAATTGTAAAATAGTGAACTGACTAATCGCGGCAATGCTGATTGATTAGTACGCGAGGGTGTGAATAATTGTGCACGCGTTTTGTAATGAATTAAGGTGTATAACATCTTTGTACGGTGATACATATGGAGTAAGAATATATTCCTTGTATTTAAAGAATGGGCCCAAAGCTAGTGTCGTTCCTTCCGCCGCTTTCTCTCGTTCGGAGGGATAGGCGTCGCTTTCACGAGTGTAACAAAATATTGTATATTTTTCCACACCTATGATTAGTTACAGCCATACACCGACAAACCAACTCCAAGTGACATTATACAATGGATGTAAACAAGACCACAGCAATAGATACATTATATGTTTTGACAGTATTTAAGACATGCTTTGTTTTGGAGTCGACTTTGCTACGTATTCCTGCAGCTCTTTGGCGTACATGTCCAGTCTTTGCGTCATCTGAAATTGAACGAAAAATTTGCAGATATAACGTTTAATTGGTGCATTGACAGAATAATGTTTCAACATTGATTGAACTGTCATATGATTCACAGGTCTTACTCTGAATCCCCAAACATCTTGCGACTGTCGACACAGATTAAGATCTAGTTCAGCCACGAGAAGTCCGTCACGGTGACGACTCAAACCAGGAGTTCGCGCACCATCGGGAGCGCTCACGTAGCTGGAACCGTAGAAATGTCCAAATTTGTTGTGCGCTGGTTTTCCGTCACCGGAGGTAAATTCGTTCGGGAAGACTTCACTTCCAACGCGATTAATAGCGCAAGTGTAGTAACTGTTTGCGACAGCAGCATTTCTTGCCTCGATAGGCCACAGGGGCTCGGAAAGTCCGCATATGGTGGCTGATGGATTGAAAACAATCTGAAATAATTATTTTACGTGCAAACGTCTAAGTCCATTGACATTTGAATTGCTGGATTCGATCATAATTGATACATTTTCGTCTTCGTGTATTTACCTCTGCACCATTTAGTCCAAACATCATCCAATTTTGTGGGTGATGTCGGCCATAACAAATGTTGATAGCTATGCGGCCATAACAGGTGTCAAATACAGGGTGGCCTGTGTTACCCTCCATATAATAGGTGGATTCATTGAAATCTCCAACTCTGGGAATATGGTTTTTTCTATGTTTACCTATAACTTTGCCATCCACATTAATGACTACAGCTGTATTCCATATTGTATTGCTGTTAGCACTGTCTCTTTCCAGAATTGGAGAGATAATGATCATATGATGTTTCTGAGCAATTTCAGCTAAAAATAATGTTGTAGGTCCTTCCTCAGCACTCTCAGCAAATTCACACCAAGGATACTTCTCTCTTGTACAGAATGCAAATGGCATATCTGAAATGTTTTTATTTTACATAAGAAATAGCATTAAAACCAGAGTTTGCTATAAAGCAAGTGATTCATGGTCCTTATGTGTATCAAGGTCTCTTACTCCATGCTTCTTGAAGACAGACTACATTGACACCACAGGCTGCTGCATGAAGAAGGTATGCCTTAATTTTTTCGTATAGAGCATTCCTTTGTGCTTGAATGGGGTCAGTGGTCGGGGCAACAATTGAATGCTGAATTAGTCCAACTCGTACGATACGGGGCGAGCGTAACTGTTCTACGCGTGTGCCACCGACTTTCCATCCTTTAACTTCTAAATCCTGATCAAATTTTTTCTCCGGTAGCGGCAATGATCTGTACATAAGTTAGACATTATTTTCTTAAATTTATGACAACCTCGATAAGATTTATCTCAAGGTCTTTTTAAAAATAGTTTCGATCCCGCTTTACTGTTATCAGGCTATATAAAAGAAATACACAACTAGCACGTGAATGACAACTTACTCCATTTCTCTGCCATACAACAATTGTTTGACGACCTTCAGTTCCGGCATTGGAATGTTATCATCAAAGATTTCATCTAGCGTCTTGTCCGCCATCCTGACAGATTGTCGATTTTTCAATTCGCGCAAACTTTGAACCTGCTACGGCTGCTCACCAACTACTTTCAACTTGCGCAGTCCGCACACCCTATTTAAATGATAATCTTATCAAAAGTAATATTGTGACTCGTTTTCATGAGAGCGCTGCGTACCGTTCAAATTACGAATACTTCTAGTAACATTAAGGCGTCTCGTACAGTATTCGCAATCTAGTGACAAATCGGAAAGTTTCGATGTAATTTTTATCATTTTGCGTGAGATTTAATGGAAGGATTCTTGCGTATTGAGTTTATACGTGCGGAACATAATGTTTACGATAAGGTGGAAGAAAAATAAGAAGTAGCGTTGTCATGTTTAACTAACGGTACAGGTACACGTTGCAGCCGTCCACGTCCGACGTTCTATCCAAAAACGTAGGATCCACGGTCGAAGCATGCGCTTGCGCGTGGCCGGGATGCATATATTGCGCATGTGTAGTCTATCGGTCTGGAGGGGCGTAGAAAGGAGGCCATATTGTACAGTTAAATTGAAAGAACAAAAATAATTATATCATCCCGTAATCGCGCCTATTTAATTTCTTATTTTTATCTTTCGTCTGTTCAGTGTCGTTTAATCGAGACATTTGTAACCGTCGAATAGGTGGACAGGAGCCAAGCGACGGCTCCTGGGTACTTTTGTATATACATAAGTACAGATCGTAGTGGTATAACTTGATCCAGGCAACCCGTCCGTTTAATAAAGGGGTTTGTAATAGCTGCGTACGAGATGGGCACTCGAGATGACGAATACGATTATTTATTTAAAGGTAACTCATCGCTTATCATTATCACGTCGTTTGGCGAGCGGTTGAGCTCGTCCTACGGCGATTTTCGTTACGCTCGCAATTCGTGCATCCGCGAAATCGCCCGTTTATTAACAAACTAGCGAAACGGTCGTCATGTAAATTGACGTACCGTGACTGGCGGACGAGCACGACGTTTCGATTGTCGATAGAACGTGGAGCGTGGAATGACATCACGCGATGATTTGACCTGAACGAATATCAACGGCAATTGGACCTTTTTTTCGGGAAAATGTCATTCTGACAGGAGACGTGTCGACCTGAGTACGGTGTGCAACCCTGTTGACACGGTACTCACTCTCGCTGGTTCATGCTCAATATTTACCTCGGTCGTAAATACAGCGTCTAATTTCACGTTTCCGATGGTATTCCGTCGTTCTGACAATTATTACACGCTGCTCACTTCCTTCCAATTCTTTGTAATGCATAGATACATGTACATTGTATTTCTCTAGTACTCATGATTGGTCATCAGCATATGTACATATATGCAGAATGGTCATATGGAATGCCTTTCAACCTTGTCATTCTGCCTACACTGATTTAGTGCCAGAGAAAGCACAGAAATGTAGCTTACAATTGATGGGAAATAACAAGTTATGTTTGTGCGTAGCAGGGGGTTTCGCATTCTTGATACGGTATATGTATAGATGTGGGCATTGATAGCAGCTCATAATATACATTTGTTTTCAATTGAACTAAGACATCTGATGATTATTCCTATTCCGTCCAATCAATGTACATTTTATCTTTTTGATAGCTAATATATGATTATTTTTCTATAATATCTGGAATAATTGCACTAATTGTTATTGCAGTTAAAATTTGTTTGGTAGATGTGTTTATATAACTTGCCACATACTTGACTGTTGATCAATTTTAAATTTGAATAAATTATCCATATAACAATAATTATTGTTATGATATTATATGACGTAAATTCTATTTGAAGCATGTAAAGAAATTTGTTCTCCATAATAAATATGACCTAATCATGATTTGAAATGTATAAATAGGTCTTTGTTGTTAAAAGCAATGTTTTGAAAATGTTTTATCTCTAGCATTTTAACCAAGATTTAAAAGTTAATGAAATGTAAAAGTAGATAGTTTTAGTATTTTTTGAAAATAGTATCTAATGTGAATTTCAGTTGTCCTCATTGGTGATTCCGGAGTTGGAAAGAGTAATCTTCTATCACGATTTACAAGAAATGAATTCAACTTGGAATCGAAATCCACTATAGGCGTAGAATTCGCTACGCGCAGCATACAAGTAGATGGCAAAACCATTAAGGCCCAAATCTGGGATACAGCTGGGCAAGAACGTTACCGTGCAATTACATCTGCGTAAGTTTTTGTAATTTACAATATCACTTCATTGTTACTTTGTACAACTCACTGAATTTATTTCTATGAACTATCCACATGCATAAAAAATCAAGCACTGTGCAGCCCTGCTTTATTGCAACGTTAGAAATATACCATTTAGAACAATATTGATATTAGCGATTAATTGCTTGTGGGAAACATTATCAGATATTACCGTGGTGCGGTTGGAGCACTGCTGGTGTACGACATTGCAAAGCATCTGACGTACGAAAACGTAGAAAGATGGTTGCGAGAATTGCGGGACCATGCTGATCAAAACATTGTCATCATGTTAGTGGGTAACAAATCAGACTTAAGGCACCTACGTGCAGTTCCGACCGACGAGGCTAAGGCGTTTGCAGAGAGAAACGGACTCTCCTTCATTGAAACTTCTGCTTTAGATTCTACCAATGTCGAAACAGCATTTCAAAACATATTAACAGGTAATTGATTGTGGTTGTTGAATCGTCTAAATCATACGCTACAAGCTAGTGTTACCAATCCTTTTAATCGAAATTTAAGGAATACTAGCCAAAGGTAAATTTTCATCTAATTGAGAACCATGTTAACGGCTTTGACAAAACGACGTTTTACTGTTACAGAAATATATAGAATCGTATCGCAGAAGCAGATACGAGATCCACCCGAAGGTGATACAATCCGGCCACAAAACGTAGAACCTATTGATGTAAAACCAACAATGAACTCCGATGGAATGCGTAAGCAATGCTGCCAGTGACTCGCCTTGCTGCTTAAAATGTGTGTACACGCAAAATACAGTATGACTATCACAGAACTACATTTGGATAATGCCTAGTTTCTAAAGAAAGAAAAAACACAAAAAAATGAAAAACAATCGTTTAGCCCTATGGTTCAGTAAAACGCGAGAACATAAAACTTTTCTGGGATAATTATTTGTACAATAGCATAGTTTTAATATAAGGAAACCTTGGTTAGCTAGTTATACATGTTAAGTTTATTTGTAAATTGAGTTAATTCTACCATATATCAAAATTAAATACTACTAAAGACAGTTTATCAAGTTTTTTTTTATTCCGATAATTACAACTAAATACGGTTTTAATAATACGTACACAGGTTGTCGTTTTTAATTCCCCTTTGACGAGATCGAACACAACAAGAGTCATTAGGATTGTATTAAAAAAAGATTGCAATGTCTGCCCTCTTGCACTTATGAGAATCAGTTGCTCGCCAAACTTGGTACAGTTTCTTACGTTGAACGTGATTAACGCTTTGCGGAGTTTATGCCTTTTAGCGAGTTTTTGTCGGATTGACGTAGCGCCGTATACTGGAAATGAAACCGGTGTTAGTCACGTTCTCTTCATCGCGATCATTTAGAAATGACGTCAGTTATGACGTTTGTCCATGAGGTATGATGGCCTTAACTACCCGTAACGCCAAACAAAGGCTTTTCCTTCCTCTTACACGAAGTCGTCATACATTCTCACGCATGACAAACCCGAATTAAAATTAGACGCGAAACAGATACGCAAGCGACAGATAAACCCGTCAGGCCTGCTTGCTTCGTAGTAGAAGAAAGGTAAGGAGATTAAAACATTCATATTTATCAGAAGACGCATGTCGTTTCCTACACTTTTTGCCGCATTATCGAGGATAGAAATATACCCAGAATACGTATATTCGAGTTGTGAAAATAAGTGCAAAAGACTGGCATAGCTATCTCTAATACGATCAATGACAAACGAGTCATGTTCCTGCGATTTACAACTTCTACGCTATACTTATTACTACTTCCTTTTATTTTTTCACGATTACTCATGTCCAGTCCACCTCTGCCCGTGTTTAAACGTAGACGGACGCGTAATCCACCTCTCGTCAGGATGTCTGCACATGCAGAGGCTTACCGTGCGTGAATATGCATTGACTGAAAGTTGCTTCATTGTTATTTTTCCAGAAGCGGTCACAGGAAGAAAGGGAGAAACGAGGTACTGGCCGATGGTGGATATGATGTGTGCATAATAGTACGAGAGCTAAGACTATATGCGCAACTCTGTAATCTCGTATGTTAGAAGATGAGTCGTTAAAGAAAAGACCCGACCGACAACAGGGGTTCACCATTAACACAATTATCCGCTAGACACATACGAGCATACATTACACGTTTAACAAGATAAAAAAAAAACTAATTAATGAGTATATGCGTCACAAAGATGCGTATGATGCATTAAAAAAACGAATACACATTCACCGTTCTGTCCTTGAAGAGAAATCCATCTTTGACCCTTCCCCCTTGTCCTATGCCTGACTCTCACTCCTCCCTCCCCCTCTTTCTCTTCCTCCTCTCTTTCTCTCTGACTATCCTCTCTTACCTCCGTTCCCTTTTCTCTTGCTCTCTGCGTCCTCTGTCCGCCTATCTATTCTATCTATCAAACTATCTATCACGATATACATTATGTTACGATAAATAAATGTTGTAGTACTTCTTCTTTGTGATACATATGTAATTTTTCCTCAATGCATACTGTGATTGTGAGTAGGTAAACAATTTATATGTAATATGCTTACACTGAGAGAATCATGGTCAGACACAAAACCAGAAAATACAAAATAAGGCATCGCGCTGTGTATAGAACGACAACAAAAGTTAAGACAAAAACGAACAAAAAAAAAAAATGCGGCGGAAGAAGAAGAAGTGAGGAAAGCTGAAGATGCACCGTTAGGCAACAAAGCGGCTTTTATGCGACAGAGTACACGAAAAAATATTTGAAAGTGGAAGGATGCGACTATTAAACCGATTACGATCTTTCTCTCCTGTTGCTCACACACTCTGCTCTTACTCGCAAGCGCGTATTGCAAAGTTCTGCGAGGCGTCGTCGGCTTAGGCACATTATGCTTTCGGGTGATATTTTTTGATTTTTTGCAAAAAGGCGCGCGCGAAAGAGAAGGCGTACTCTCGCGAGAATGACAAACTGAATGGCTCCTATCGAATTATAGATTTACAATGAACGAAAGGAGGAAGCTGGCAATGTCGCGGCCGATCGCGACAACGTAAATGGCATTAATGCGAAATGGCTCACGTTTTTTATGTACCTAAGTATCTGTTATTTTGATGTGTGTATCTTATTGTCATAAGTTATTGTCATAAAAAAAAAAGGAACCCTTATTATACTCCAAATAAACTTGAGGGCGAGTAAAGTATTATATAAAGACGAAGTAATGTCCATGCTTGAGTAGCGCGTCGTGTGAGAAGTAAAAACGAAACAAACAAACAAAAAAAAAAGAAGAACGATTAAAACGTTTAATCTAACCGCTTACGATGACCCTTTAGAATTGTCGACAAAAACAACATGACATTATGAGAATAAAGCATCAAGTACGCGTTTCGTTTTCAATTCTGTGAACTGTCCTTTCTTCTTTTTCTCTTTCACTCTCCTATGGTGTCCGTGGCAAATCTCTAACACTCGCCTCTGTCTTCGGGCACTATTCTTTCCCTTTTCTATCGTAGAGTTGCGTAATGTTATTTGCTTAGAAGCGAACAGATGTTCTCGAAATGAGGATGCACAATCGTAATCGTAACACGATAGCGTTACAGGCCGCTCTTTTTACTTTCTACCATATGTAATCTTATACGCAAATGGGAGACATAGAACGATATCACGGCCAACAGGCTCTGGTCGATTTCACTGACGTTTAATCAGATTTTTTCTAGACCAATAACGGCGACGCACGTGTATGTCAATAATTACAGCCACGATCGTGGTTTCAAAAATAAAACGAAGATTACATGAAATTTGAATTTCAAATGACTGATCGTACGATTATCGATTGGATTCGTTTTCTCTCGATCGGGAGTTATTTCAAATTCAAATTAGAAATCTCTTGGTTTCTTACCCGAAGATCAATTGATGAAAGTGGTAAAATTCGTGAATATTTGCATTCGGTCTACATCGCGATCCCTTGAAATTTTAGTAAAATCGATAACTCTAACGCGGTCTCTTGTAATTTACATTAAGGAACGATTAATGGATTCAGCGCTAGCTATTTTTCTCATTAATTGCGTACTTCTATAGCCTATCGTGCAGCGAATAAGATTACGAGGGAAAGCAAACGTTCTTTTTGTATTAGTTAGGATACTTTGTAAAATTAGCGGCAACCGTAATAATACGTTGTAAGACTCTCTTTTACCTCTACGTTTAAGTGAGGAGGAATAGCAAGCTTAGCGCATAAGATTACCAGTGATTATTAATCAGTGCTTTGTATTCGATTATTTTATTAATAAATTCTAGTTTGCTCTTGACGTATCTCATTGAGTGATCCAACGTGTCGCGCAAGGACGCCTTTCTTAAAATTCTACGGACGAAAACACATCATTAATTTTCGAACAAGCAAACGATTTTATTCTTTTAAATCGAATGAACATTTAATGCTTTCATTTCTTCATCGTCGTCCAAGGAATGATCTTACCTCGTGCTGGAACTTTCGTTTGCAATGTGCTGAGCGGATGACGAATTGACTAAAAAAAAATCTTATAACAGACTGGCGATCAGGAATAAAATGGTCGATGGGATTCACACAGGGGGGAACAGCAGGCAATACAAATTACTATTGCAATGTTTATTCTTCTTAACCTCTATTCATAATACTGTATAACATACAAGAAATGCACTTTAATGAAACCTACAGAAGAGAATCCGAATATAGAGCAGTTACTTGACGCAGTTTGCTGTTGAATTCAATTTTACGCTTTTTTTCCCATTTTCTCTCACAACTTAATTCAACTGTCTCTCGGTTGTTGCGGCTCTTACTTACTTCTCGCTTCGTTTAATCGTTTTATTATATTAAGTAACGCATTTGAGTCTCCTTTTCACTGCCTCACGAAAGAATGACGAAAAGGACGAAAGAACAAAAAAAAGGGAAAGAAAAACGGTATATTTTAAATGCGGGCAATACATATATGCGGGGGGGAAAAAGTAGTTAGCATTAAGTTCCGTATATTCGAAAAGGAAAAAAAAAGTATATAGTACCATTAACGAAAGTTACCCGTTTCCTCTCTCGCAAATAAACGAAATTGCAGTAATACGGTCGCTACATTACAGACTACCGGGGTCTCTCTCTCTCTCTCTTTCTCTCTTTATCGCTCGCTCTGGCTATCTTTCTCTCAAGAGGGGAAAATACCGTGGAAAAAGAGCTTATTTTTCCTGGCGCACGGGGAGACCGAAAAGAAAAGCCGTCGGTTTTTTGTTTACTATTACTCTCTTTTTCTTTTTCGTTGGAAGGCCGAAGTGACGTATCTTTGCCAAAAGGAACACAGAGGCTTCGTTTCTTACACGGTATGGTTCTTTGCGTTTGTTAAGTCTTCCGTTTCTGACCGTTAACACTATCTCCGTTGCCCAACAAGAGAGCGAGACACGATCGTTCCTCTTGTCTTGTCGATCTATCGAACATTCGATCTTCCCCCTATTGTTTTTGTGTTTGGTTCATCATTACTTCCCGCGATACGACGTATTGTCCGTATACGCACGGTTCGTGTCCGACAATCGTTACGTTACAATTGGGTTCGTTCGGTTCGTCATCGTTCCCGTTCGCACGATCTCTCCCCGCGGTCTGGCTTTTCTTTTCACGATCAGTCTCACCCAATTTTTCCACCCGCAGAGATTATGTATTTAAATATTGCTCTCCCTCTATCTCACTCGGAACTGTCATGGTCAAAAAAGATAAATAAGGATCGCCACATTCATGCTTTTCTCTCTCTCATATTACAACAAACATATCACTCTCATTTCGTCGTAATAAACCTAACGCCAATGCGATAAATTTGCGGCACACTCTCATTTAGGAAACATATTTAACTATGAGCGCTTTTTCTCTCTCTCTCTCTCTCTTCGTCGCCTATATCACGTCTAATTCGTTTTATTTATTTTGTTCTCATTTTATCTCCCTATCGTTCGATTTTATGATTATAGTCGTCGGATATAAAGGAAACAGGTTCTTTTTTTTTTTGCAACGAGTTTGCCTGCCGAATTCGCTCACGCCGAATCTCTTAACACGCTTGCACGTCCGTGTGGGCGTCGGTAACAATTTTGTTTGGACTCCGACGCCATTTTCGACGGGACGACGGCTGAAGCGAATCATTCGCTCGTCAACTTCGTCATCGTCATTCGTCCTATTCTCCGTATGCATTAACGAGGCGCATACACATTTGATTATAGACACGTTTGGGCGGCAAACGGCAAAAGCCGCTCCGCGGACGCGGCGAACGAACGAATTCCATTTTTTGGAGGAAGATTGCTCGCTAGAGCTTCGATAAAAAAAAAAGAAAAAGAAAAAAGTTGAACGAAGTTGCTCGAAACGAAACGGCCATGGCGGATGATTGTCGAGAAGAAACGAACGAATTCTCTCGTTGAAAAGCTGGCGCGCGCGCGCCCCTCTTCCGGGGTATCGAAAGCTGATACGAAGGAGGGCGCGGATTGTTCTTTTTTTCTGTTGCATCCGATTGACGAAAGCGGAAAAAGAAGAACGCACGAAAGGAACGAGTCAAATGAGAGTGTCTACTTCGTATCCTCCTCGCGACTCGTGTGCTTCAGACACGACTGCTTTATTTATTTATTTTTTTTTTATATACCGTACACGCTTTGCAGGGACTTCGCGCTCGATAATTGAACTCCGTTTACTTTTGTTCTCATCCCTCTTTTCACGTTAGTCATTTAAATTTACCAGAATTCTGACTAGATTGTTGGCCTGTTATCCCATTTTTAAAATCGCTCTCAGCATTGCTCTTTCACCGCGGTTCCGTGCCCATTTTCGTTTAACGCGTTCGATTTTGGCGCGAGATGGGGAGGGGTTTTCGTTTTGGCTTCCCGACCAAAAATTGAGCGCCTTCGTTCGTCGAAATCTTGACTCATTTTAACGTCGACGGGTGAGGGGGTGGACAAACTCATCGAAAAAGAGCGCGTAAACTCTTCTCGGCGGGACGACGATGCTTTTCAACAATCAATAAAAGTTCGCTTGACGCGCGCGACACGGATGTTTTTTTTTTATCAATTTTTTCCCTCTCTGTTGTTTAAAGAAGAGAAGTGAAACGATGGATTTCGTCGGCGGCCGCTCTTAGGATGATCGAACGACGAAAGAAGCGAAACTTCCGGGTCGGACTTTGTCGGATCGTTTCTTCGGCCGGCGAACGAACACCGAGAGGAACACGTAGAGAATTTTTCCTTTTTGCCTCTTTTGTCGCGGGCACGTTTTCAAATTACGCGGACGACAGCTTTATCAGCTGATACCGCTTCGGAGCCGCGCTACGTGACTGTAAAGAGGCGCATACGAGAATCCTGTTTAGCTTAAGGACGACTTTCGGTGTAATTTACGATCGTCCGCTGACGCGTCGAAAATTGAGTGCAGCGTTCGAAATTCTCTTTATCCGTACGGTGCGCTGGAAATCTACCATTCGGGTACGCATAGTACTTCGATCATGCTACAGTATCAGCCTTCGAATACACTGAGTGTCAAAGATGTAAAAAAAGGGGCCGTAAGAGATTCCAGAGTAGCTGCGGTCGTAATAAATTTCTCGATGCCGATTTGCCAAGGTTTCATCGTACCGCGGATTACAAAATGGTCTGAATTACGTTTGGTCACTGACGATTATCGGACGTACTGTAAAAGTAATTTCCATCGCACCGCACTCTGTGACAGAAGCGTCTCCGTGTACTTCGTCGGGCATTTAAGCATTGCACGACGCGAAAAAAAACTTCTCGATCGTTTCCGTTAATGAGCCTCATCTCGGCATTGTGACGTCATTGAGCGCATTAGGAACGACCTGGCGCAAAACTGATAACACACGGAAACCCATCGGGGGCTCCAACACGAATTCAAATCGAACCCACTGTTCGCGCTTTCTCACGTTCATACGCGAGAATTCGATCTGAGCGGTTCGAATGATCCGAGTTCTACCGCGCGTTTCAAATTCCGCTGTCGGCAAGCGTTTGTCGTCGGAGAGTGATGTTAACCAAGATTCGTCCGTGCCACGATCTTCCTTCGAAGCGGCCTGTGCGCATGATCCGACGCGGAAAAACTATAAAGACTAAACGTCGGATGTCGCCGACTCGCGTTCGCATACGATTCGCTAACAGGTGGAATAAGTGTCGAACGAACAGAGACGCCCGATATATCGGCGATGTCGACGAACAATTTTGTCGAAGGATAGAGATCGAACCCGTCGAAGTCCAGTCGGCTATCATCGTATGACGTAATACGCGCACCTCCTTGTTAAGCGTCCGTTCGCAGTTTCGTAATTCGATTGTTGAAAAGATCGAGTTTCGTACGAGCTTGTACATCGTTACAACGAACGCGGTGAATGATAAAGTAAATTAAAGGTAAGTGTCGCTTATCGAGTGGGCATCGAACGTCGAAAATGCCCAGGCGTGAGGCGAGTCGTCAAAAACAAAATGGGGGGGGACGGGGAGGGAGAAATTATACGATGCGTGCGTGGCTTCGTCGTTCGATTGATGTAATAATTAATTAATCAGTCGTGGACGCTATAGTAACGAAATACATTTCGACGCGCTTGCAAATATGCATTTAATCATCATCATCATCATCATCGTCGTCGTCACCATCGTCATCGTGTGGCGCAATCACGAGTTCTGATTGTGTATGATACCACGGCGAATGATAATTTAAACGAACGAAAAGGCACTAAAGATTCACTCTAAATCAGAAGATTAACGCCGGATAAGAAAACGAGGAGACATTAAAAATGGAAGAAAATATGAAGAAACGAAACGACGTAAACTAACTACTGCTAAACGTAATGCGAGGACGAACATAGAAATGTTTGTTTATTAGTGCGGGTTTTTACGGACGCATCAGTTTTTCCTTCATCGGTTAAACGAAAAACGAAGAAACGAAAAGAAAAAAATAATATAGTAGAACAAAAATAAAGGTGGGAACAAAACGCAAGTTACGGACGCGCACCTGTTATCAAACTAACGTAATAGCCGTTTACATACATATATATATCCGCGCGAAACAGTGTATTTGTATATACACATATCATCCAATCAATCATATAAAACATAGCATTACAATTAATAATGTACAAATAGGTATTTATATTGTATAGTATATGAACGTGTACCTGCGGCTGGCTAAACTCGTATGTAAGTTGGCGAGAGATTCAGTCTTTATATATATATATAAAGGAGATAATATCCGTTAACGTTACAATATGCATATTTACGTTTATAATAATAAAAAGTTTATGTACGTGATATCACAGCGCTCAGCATTAATTGTGAAAAAGGTACTTCTGTTTCCGAAGCTATTATTAATCAATCGTTTATTTCAAGCCGTTCCAGATACGTGTGTATTATAATGTGTGAGTGAGTCGACAAATAATCACCGCCGTTCTCTATTTTTTTCTTCACTGAGACGTTCACGCGTACACAATTAATTGGATCATTTAATCGGCCGCTCTCTACCGTCTATCTCTTTCTATCGTTTTGTCTCTCATTATCCTCCTTTCTATCTCGCGAACTGATCGTAGCGAAAAAGAACGATTGTCAAATGGAAATCAACGAGATCAGATAATCGACGACTTTCACGCGACTGAACCGACGCTGAACTGAAAGTTTCTCCTTTTTTTTCTCCCTGAACAGATACCGTTCCCGCAATAGTACGATTCTCAAAACGCGTCAACGATGTTCCACATTGTGTCTGCGTGACGTTAAAAAAAAAAACGCTCGGCCGGCAAGCTTACGGATCCCCATGCTAGAACGAGAAAAAGCGCGCTTGTACACTCTTGTCGTCCCGTGAAACGTAAAACTTCGATTCCCGCGAGAAACGGAACCAAAAACGAAGAAGAAGAAGAAGAAGAAGAAGAAGAAGAAGAAGAAGAAAGGAGTGTTCGCGTCGCGAGTGGGAAACGGAAGTTAGCGCGCGTCGCGGCGCCGACGGCCGTGCGACAGACTCGACATAAAAGTGATTTGAAAAAGAAAAGAGACCGAGAACGATGCACCGAGAAAACCGAAAGATGGCGGATGGAAGGAAATTGCGACATCGGTCGCGTTCCGCTGCACGAAAGATTCATCCGGATGGAATGAATTCTTTTATTCTTTTCGCGTCGGCCTGTGGCAACGGCGACGTGTGTGCGTGTCCTGTGTATGTGTCCGTGAGTGTAGTACGTTGGGGGCGCATTAAACAACAACAGCGGTGCCTCGCGTTAGAGATATCACATTTTCATTATTTCCCATTCTACGCGCTTCTACGTCAATGAAAAACGAACCGAAAACTAAACCCCTTTATTCGGTTGACAAAATTTCCGATATACGACTGGGCTCTCGTCATTGTCAGGGTTCTCTCAAACGTCGGCGCCGATTGATCTTTGGACGAACACGATGTCGCTTAGCCACGTGGGTAACCTTTTCCCCGATCGGAGTTCACCGACCCTTTGACCCAGAGACCCTAGCGCGATTGATCTGAGAATTAGCCTTCCTCAGCGAGATAATTTAATTCGAACGTCTGACCCCCAAAATTGTTTACCCCAAGTGCCCCTCCATGACTGAAAGATCATGTACGTACCCTTCAAATTTTGACATCCTGCTACGAACGCGGAGTCGCTGAAACGAAACGTTTCGTTGATCGACCCATCAGTGGGGCTGGTCAAAGGGGGGGTGGAACTCTCTCGATATCGATCAGGCTCGCGTCCACGCAAATGGGGGGGTGGGGGGTGCCGAGTGTGCACGAAAAATAAAATTTCACGCCGCGGCAATTGTCATGTCCCGTCAGCTTCGACTCGCGAAGTGTTATTGATCCGATTAGCCTACCCTTTTGTTCGCTCACCCTCGCGGGAGGCAGGCCGTGAGAGACTGCCTGCCACCCACCCCTTTCTACCTTGACTTCCAGACCCGAGCGCGAACGCGCTCCTCTCAGGAATGAGGGAAGAAAGTGTCTTCGTCGAAGAAATATATCTGCCTCGATCGCGAACTGGCGCAATTTAACGAACGACGAACAGTGTGTCTCGTCTCTCGTTAATCAAACTCCAACGAACGGATAGTTGTCGAGTGTTTTGGGGGCGGTTTGGGGTGGTTTCGCCGGGCGAGGGGGAGGGGGGGGGGGGTACATCGTTAGCGTGGAGCTTCGGGCATTGAAGCAATGCCGAGATGAATGTACGTGTATGCATAGATATATATATATATAAAAGCCGAAGAACCGAAGAGGTACCTTTACGCAAGAAACACGATTAACCGTTCTTAACACGGAGTGGGGGGAGGGCGAAATAAATGTGAACCTAACATGCGCAGAGAAATGGGGGCTGGGGGCGCGCAATTATGCGTTACAAAAGCCGTTTTATCATTAAATTCGTCGAACGCGTGATTCTCAAATCGTGTGTACAATTTTCCTCCCTTCCTACGTATTCTACCGTCTCATTCTCTCTCTTTCTCTCTCTCTCACTATCTCTGTCTATCGCTCTCCTCTTTTATTTCACTGGAGGGTTCCTCATCGCGCACGCTTTCGAGGGAACGCACGCGCGCGCGCGCGCGTCTGCCTTTATCAATTTTTTTTTTCTCTCCCTGTCTCTCGCACTATGAACCCGGGTTCACGAAAGAACGAAAAAACGAGGAACGTTTAAACCTACGCGCTAAGAGTCTTCTTCTTCATCGTCATCATCATCATTATCATCATCGTCTCTCGTGTGTAACGCGCGCGATATCGCTCGCCGATTAATCGTCGAAAGAACTACACTTAAAAACGTGGGAACGAAAGAGCCTAAAAAAAACGCCACCGGCGTTTTTCCTTTTTCATCGTCACCTCTTTTGTTTTCGCTTCGTCGCGGCACTTAGCAAAGACGGCCGTTCTCGCAGTTACGCGGAACGAATACGAAATATCCATCGACGGGATACTGCTAAAACCTTAAATCACGTTCACCCCGATCTCGTTGCCCCGCTCGTTATTTATTTTCCAATTTGATATATGTTAAAGGTGATTAACCGTAGGAGGTACGAGAAATCCGCAAAAATACTGCCTTTTTTTTTTTTTTAATCTCATCCGCCTATTATTCGCATTTTTACGTTAAATCTTTTCCCCTTTGCCGAGTGGAATTGCAGATTTTGCAGTAGTCATCATTGAAAAGGGTACATGATATGATATACCGCAATATAAAACCGATGAGATACGTTTCCTTATTTTAATCATGATGCGCGATAGAATAGTAGGTCTATTAATATGCTACATCTTACATATCACAGAACTACGCGTACACCCGCTATCAACTCTAGAAATGTATGTTTTGTTCGCACGGTGACTTCTGTTTCTCTTTTATTTCCCTCTCTCTCTCTCTCTCTCTCTCTCTTCCTATCCATCTCCCTCTCTCTCTCTCTCTTTCTTTCTCTCTCGCCGCGAGAGACGCGAAGAACTGCGGAACCGTTTTGACAGACAAACGGAAGGCGAATCTCGTGAGATAGTCGTGAAAAATGTGAACTAGCACGTCAACTCGGTTCAACGTAGCGCAACCGTGAATTATGCGCACGATACGCGGAACAATTGTAAAGGAGGGACGCCTGACCGTCGATGCGATAATCGAATAACGGAAAACCAGGAAATTGTCTGGCATCGAAGAATAGGGGGTATACACAATAATCGGCGGAGGAAACGATTTGATAGAGGGCGTACGCAGTGTACGAGAGCATTCAGGATTTTTAATGCTCGCAACATACGCTTTCTATTATTATATCACTATTCACTCCGACACATTATATGCAATCAGATTGACAGAGTGGGAGCGTACACAGATCAACGTCCGAAGGGCAAAGTCGAGAATGCCGCGAATTGATTCTCTCGTTTTTCTCAGTTTTGTCTGACCACCATTGCACTAAATAAATTATGCTATCCCGTGTGACAATCAATCCGTTCTCGTTAAGGAATCCGTTGTTACCGGGGCATTGTAACAGCTATAACAACCTCGTTCGGAGAAAAAATAAATCACAAACCTTGTCAAGTGAAGAGTGAGCTTTCTTTGATAAATTGTTACTTCGTTATGCGTGCCTGTGTATATTCGTACGTTTCGCTTATTTTTTTTTTTAAACACGGCCTGTACGCGTCGTATACATTTGACGCACACGCGAAGAGTTGGAAAAAGAAAGAAATTCAAATATACACGGCAGAGTGCTCTGGGTGTGTAACTGTACGTGTATGTCACTTGTGTGTACGTGTATATATATATGTGTTGTTCGCCATGAAGAAACTTCATACTGTGCGTAATTAAATAACGAGCTACCTGATGTGACATCACGAAAAGGACACGAGTAACTGTCACAATTTAACTGTCATTCGTGAACATAGATCCCGGGCGGGCTCGATTACTTGTTATACATATTCCGTCGGGCTTCATCGGCGAGGCCCGAATCAGTTTTGGTCTTTTGCATCTATTGTCTCTCTTTCTCTCTCTCTCATTTCCTCACAAATCTTTTCTTCACCTGTCCCCTAACCCTGTCACTCTCTCCCTATCTCCCTCTCCTTCTCTGTCTACAGCTTCTTTTTCTTTAAATTCCCTCTCATTCCCGTTTACTTGTCCCTCTATCGTAGCAATGGCGTGTAGAGTATCTGGGGGCTTGCAAAAAATCATTACACGCTATATGCTTGTAAACCGTTACACGTTCATGTCTAATACATTAAACTGGAAATGTTACTTTTAATCTGAAAATTTCCCTCTCGCGTTGCACGGAGTCACGCGCGCTCTTAGTGACTATATCGTCGCAACAATTACTACACGTAACTGCAGTTCGTTTTGTGTTTTTCATCATCATCATCATCATCATCATCATCATTATCATCATCATCATTATTTAATGAGAGAATTACGCACGCGACAAAAAACGGCCACTATACGTACGTAGTGGGCGACGCGCACGTTTCATATGCGGCTTATCAAACATTTACATAAGTAATAACGTCCGTACTGTTCACTAATGTGAAAATTGGTGAGAACTTCGACGCCCGAACTAAAACAGGTACGATTGAATCCTTTCAATTTGCGGCCAGCCTCATGCACGTGCCTGCATTTTATAAAAAACGCACGGCGCGCAAAGGCAAGACCACTCGGTGGCCAATTGCATAAACATCAAACAACAATGTTTCATATAATCATTCGTTGGTTTAACAACAAATTACTTTCGATATATATATAAAAATAAGATATCGAACTTTGCTCCGAGGTGCACAGCCACTGCGACTACACGCTTTTGTTTCTCTTTACTATTTTGAACGCGTTGACTTCGAAATCTGTCCGTGTTCTAACTCTCTTTTTCATCTTCTTTACTCTCTCTCTCTCTCTCTCTCTCTGCCTCTCTCTTCCATTCCCATCTCACAACTTCCCCTCGCTCACTTCCTTCCGTCTTTTTTTTTCCTCATTAGACACACCTTTGAATTAATTCCAAAGATCATCAAAGCGTGAAGTACTTACGTTAAACACTATAAATGTGCGACATAATATTTTTCTCCCCGATCGAAGTTTTTTTCCTAAGTTTGTCGAGAAAAGCTGTTCCATATTCTATTTATTAACGGGCGTCTCGACCCGATAAATTCTCGCGGGCGGAACATATATGTGTACATGTATGTGTATATGTATATATACGCGTGTCTGTCTATATATAAATATACATCCATACATATCGTGTCGCGGTTGATATTATCTATTCGCACGGCGGTGTGCACGGCTTAATTTTTATGCAAAAGGCCTTACATTTTGAAGAGCATCGCCTGCATATACGCAAAATATAAATAAGTTATTAAATTATTAATCCTAACCCACCCCCCTTCTATACGTTTCGTGCATTTCGGAAAAGCATAAAGTTTACACAGTTATCGCAAGAAAAAATTACTATTCAGATATACCATAGAGATATATGGCCATCGTTTAAACTACACTCGTGGCCATGATCTACATTCAGTAATATTATATCAATATCTCATCGCTAAGGAGTTATCGCTACGTCAAAAAACTCAGCTGGAATGTGCCTTCGGAGATTAGACTGCGCGAGTGCGCACGAGTGGCGCGGCTTGCCCCTATCCTCGAATCGATTTCCCTCTCCCCCTTCTCTCCTCTCCTCACCCCCCCCCCCCTCTCTCTCTCTCTCTCCACTCTCCTCTCTCTACGTGTGTCCGCTTGTTTTTTTATGCCGCTACCGACATCTCCCTCCTGCCGGATTATAAATTTTCCTACCGATCGACAAAACCTACGGTTGCCCACGGCCTCTCGCATCTAAACCGCGCTGGACACACTATATATTGCGCGGCCTATGGCCCGATCGACAACGTGGTAATAATATCGCTTACCCCACTTCTCGCTATAGAAGTTTCGTCGAACCGTTACCACCCGGGTGACAGCGCGCCCCCCGTTTAAATTTAATAATTCGTATCATTTACGTGTTTCTTTTGTTTCGGCAAGATGCAACCCTATATGCAAGCATTCCCACACCCTCGGCACACGCCGCCATCGGCACAATCCAGAAAGCGTGAACAAAAGAGAAAAAAAAACTAAAGAAAGGAAAAACCGTAATCTAAAGACATTGTGAAACAAATCAAGGAGGAAAGTGAACAAAAAAAAAAGAAAGAAAGAAAAGAATAGTTCGAAGAGAAGATAAGCGGAGGACGCACAAGGCGTACGCCCCCTCGTAGGAGAGTCTCGCTCCCCCAAAAACACCAATAGCAATAATAATAGTAATAATAATAATAGTAGTTGTAATAGTAGTAGTAGTAGTAATAATAATAATAGAGACGAACATTATTCGAAAAAGTGGGACTACTATCGTTTAAAAAGAAAGGAGAGAAATATCGATTTACTTTACATCCTTGTTATATCCCATATCCGTTTGTTTCTTACTGAGCCTGGACTCGCGCGGACTTGTATCTTGGAAGGCGTCACTGCTGTACGGGTGTCGGCGGATACGGATAACCGTAGGGCGGGACGGCCTGGAACTGGCCGTAGCTCATCGACTGGTATGCGCACGCACCGGTGTTAGGCGGCGGCCGGTTGGTCTGGAAGAACTTGTTGTTGACGAGGCTCGGTATGCCGGCGTCCGTGTGTCCGCCAGACGGCATCATGAACGGTGGCGGAGGCAGAGAGTAGACGTTCTGCGCGCTCTGGCCACCGCTGTAGCTGTTCTGCCGATTGCTGTAACGATTCCCTTGATAGCCGGTGCCGGTACGGTTGCCCTGGTAGCGGGGCGGGTTGTTGTTCTGATAGCCAGACGACTGACAGCTGCTGCCGTTCTGATATCCGTTCTGATACCCGTTCTGGTAGCTGTTCTGCTGGCGCGGCTGCAGTGGTTGCTGTTGTTGTTGCTGTTGTTGCTGCTGCTGCTGCTGCTGCTGGGACTGATGCTGCTGGTGCTGCTGATAGGTGGCCTGGTAGCTGTTCTGACGATTGTTCTGATAGGCGCCGCTGCTCTGCTGATGCGTCAGATTGCGCTCCTGCATGTTGTTGTGATGGTTGTGATGGTTGTGCTGATTGTGCCAGCTGTTGATAGACGGACTGTTATTGCTTCTGGGACTGCTGGATGAATTGTTGTTGTCCTTGTTCGAGCGGCTCTGGCTCCAGCGCTGGCGACCGCCCTTGTAGTTGCTCCTTATCGAGTTGGCCAGGTCGGCGAGTTGTGGATTTATCGCCTGGCCGGCTTCCTCCAGGACGGCGATCAGTTCCTTCGCCTGACGCGCGTTGTTCGGCGTGAAGTACGCGTAAGCTGTGCCGGCGCTCTGGCAGCGGCCCGTACGGCCGATTCGATGGATGTAGTCCTCGGAGCTGTTCGGATAATCGAAGTTGATGACGTACTTCACGTCCTCGACGTCGAGACCGCGAGCAGCGACGTCCGTGGCGACCAGGATCATCGTCTTCCCGCTGCGGAACTCGGCGAGCACGTAATCCCTCTCCGGCTGCGACTTGTCGCCGTGAATCGATATCGCCGACCAGCCCTCCCGCTGAATGGCTTTCGTGATGTCGTCGACCTTCTTCTTCGTCTCGACGAATATGATCATCTTGCTGCCGCGCTCGGTGCCAATTTCGCGCAACAAATTGGACAGCTTCGACTCCTTCTCGTGCTCCTGGCATATCTCCACGATCTGGCGGATATTGTGATTGGCTGCGAGTGTCAGGGAACCGATGTTGATCTGAATGTAATCGTTGAGGAAGTCCTCGGCCAGCGCTTGAACCTCCTTCGGCCACGTCGCCGACCACATCAGCACCTGCCTGTCGGGCCTGATCTGTTCGATGATCTTCCTAATCTGCGGCTCGAATCCCATGTCCAACATACGATCCGCCTCGTCTATGACGAGGTACGTGCAACGACGCAGATTCGTCGTGCCCTTCTCGAGGAAGTCGATCAGCCGCCCCGGCGTGGCGATGCAGATCTCGACGCCGCGCTCCAGGTCGCGAGCCTGCGGCCCCTTCGGGCTACCGCCGAAGATGCAAGTGTTGCGAATGCACGACGACGAGCCGAAGTCGCGCGCTACCGTCTGTATCTGCTGGGCCAGCTCTCTCGTTGGCGCCAGTATCAGTACGATCGGGCCTTCTCCCCGTGTCAAGCGGGGCTGATGATTAATGTGAACTGTTGCCGGGAGAATGTACTGAAAGCATCGACAACACACACGGTACTCGATCAATTCTCTAGCCGTACCTACGCAGCTCGGTTGTACTAGCCTAAGAGAGCATCTTTCGCTCATTGCACCTCGGCTCGAGACGCTGTATCACGCTAGACTCTTAAGTCCTCTACCGAGCGCTTGGCAGCGTGCGCGATCCGTCAATGTCCAGGAGGCAGGTGCTAGAGACAACGTCTACGTCCGAGGCTAGACCCTGCTCCGGCCTCGATGACTCATGGCAGTTGTCGGCAAAGTTACGCATCACGGTCATACGGCGCATTATACTCACGTCGGGGGCCGATCTAGCCGCGTCAACGCACGCAGTGCGTCGACGCGTTCGGTAAGCAAACAGTGTAAGAGCAAACGATTAGAGTAATACGTACGGCTAGTGTCTTTCCTGATCCCGTCTGAGCGATGCCAACCATGTCCCGTCCGCTGAGTGCTATCGGCCAACCCTGTGCCTGAATCGCCGTCGGCTCCGCGAAACCCTGCTTCCGGATCTCCTCCATCACGTAGTCCGGGAAGTTGCTCTCCTCGAACGCCTGTATCGGCGACGGCGTGTTGTTCCCCTTGACGGTGATCTCCTTGCCAGCGTGATACTTGGTCACCTCGTCGTGGGTTCGGTTCATAATGTTAACGTGCGGTACATAGAGATTCTTCGTAATCGCTGGAAGATTGGTCAGATCCCAGACGGGTTTCTTCAAAAGATCACCGGGTGCCTTTCTCTGACCCTGCTTCTTATTACCGTACTCCTTGTGATTTTGCTGCTGGTTATTCCAATAGACGCCTCCGCCACCGCCGCTGCCGCCTCCGCCGCCATTGCCGCTGCCGCCTCCGCTTCCGTTTCGGTTGCCATAGTCCCTGTGCCCCCTTGACCTATAACTAAGCGGTCGGAAACGGGAGACGTTAGTAAAACGGCTATGGTCAAATCTTAATTGCTCGCTAATAGCGTGTCGATAGAAATCTGATTTCAATCGTCGCGCGAACGGGAGTATTCACGTATCAGAGTGGAATTCTATTGTTTCGGCAAGGTGTTCATCGTGCTTTGGCAAACAAACACTTTCACTGTACGGTTCTTATCGCGGTCGGAGGTGGAACGATTATATAAGGACGATAGCGCAAATCCACATGCAAAGCGTAGAAGATGTACGGTAAACTGTAGGTAGAGACTTGACGTAGATAACAATGTAAAGAAATAGGATCGCAATAAGTGCGGAGGAGGCAAATCGATCGCCGGATAACGTTTGTCGTCGGATTACGCGGCTAACGCTATTTGCCAAATCCAAATAGTGCCAGGCTCGATTACGTTACCGACGTCGGTCACGTTGGACGATATAATTTGAAGACGCGTGATGAACCGGTTTCACTCCCCGTCTCGCGGAAGATTACAGGCATAACGCACGACGTGAAATGGAGAGTCAGTGACCCATAAAGGCAGCATAGTGCGCCCCGTTCAAGATGAAAGGACAAACGCGTAAGCGAAGTCTTTTTGCCGATGCGAGATAGCAATGACCCGTTTCAGGTCCGCAACTCGCCTATGGAAAAGAACGCCGTCTACGGCCGTCTAATCTAACGTATCTAAACTTCGACGTCTAATGTTCACCGCCGACGAATGTTCCCGATCGATCCGCAATGCAAACACAGCGTCGCAGGCGTACTACAGGATGAATTCGTTAGGAAAAGTTCTGGCGTTCTTCGATGAACGTAGGATAAGGCGAGATACGCAGAATATCGAATGTTCGGTGTGAAGCGATCGTTCGTTAGAATCGCCGCACATCGCGAAAGTAACGAACATGTAAATGTCAAGATGCCCGGAGCTGACAACCTTACCTAATACATCGAAGGAAATCGGAGAAATTGTCTCGTCAGATACGGACGAAAAACTGAGAAAGTGGCCGGTCAAAGACGCGAGTTTTCTAAAGCCTTTCACCGTAAGACGCTTACTAGGAATGTGGCGAAAAAATAATCGACGTACTTTTTCTGGAAATTGAATGTAACCGTAAAAACGTCTGCGCTCGTTACGTCCTTTACATTCGAATACGCTCGGCGTTCGAAACAACAACACGGCGGTTATTTGATAATAACGGAACTCGAAATATTCCCAGCGTGCGAATACAAACGTTTCCGCAGCGTAAATGACCCTCTTAGGAATAGTCGAAACGGAATACACGAATCGAATATACATCGATTATACGACGCATCGTATACCTCATGTTCATGCATATTTTTACACGCACGCTCGATGTTCGACAAAATTCTGGAAAACGCCACTCGCATCCGCGTGTTTACATTTTATTATGTCAGCCAAGTTTATGTATTGACGTAAAAAAAAATGTTTCAATAAATCAGAAAATGACGTCATTCGTCCTTGATGTGCGGGCATCGTTTCTAATGCAAATAATAAAACTTTACGGGCCAATGACTTCGCTCGGGTCGATTAACGTTCGCGATCGAAAGGCGACGAACGTCATTCTTCCCAACGTCCCCGGCACAACGAATTATCATTGCCGTACATCGGCGAGGCACCAGGGTTCACCATTATCCCAGACGTAACGTCAGAAATCAGATTAATGGAAGTAAAGAGGCCGAATGAACAAAATGGCGAACCGTCGCGACCATTAGTGCCAAAAGTTTCGAGTCATCCGAACTGCGCGTAGACACGCTGGCGAGGACGTAGCTTGCCAGAATTTCTCTAACACACCGCTGGCATCACGTTTAACGAAGCTTCGACTCACCTGTTGTGTCCGGAATATCCGTTGTACATCTTGGATGAAAGCCTCGTAAATGGGCACCGCCGATGTCCCACCAGTGAACGTACAACTTTATCCCTCTCTCGGTCTTACGACAATCGTGTCAGCTGTGCGAATTGAACCTACGACCAGCGTACAGTCGCTTGTAATGTCCGGAACCGATAGCTGGGCAGCCCGTCGTGTCGTTTGCGCGTTACTCGGAATTGTCTGGTGCGCGTCGGGCCCGAAAATTCGACGAGAAACTTACCTCGTAAGACCCGGCGTACAGAACGACAATGGCTGACAAGCGGCTGGGAAGACGGAAACGGTCGGTCGGGAAACGTTTCCGATCAGCTTTTCATCACGTGACGCGACGTAGCCGAGTCTGGCGAGGCGCTCATTGGCCAATGGACGTGCGCGTACAGCGGGCGACACCAGGCGCTCGGCCAATCGCGTTGCGCCGACGGTGATCGATGAAACTGTCCTATAGAGCGCTGATCCCTCCGTTGTCATTCGCCCCTTTCTTCTCGTTCTTTCTCGAAAATGGTTTCGGGAAAATTTGACCGAACGGACACTTGCCGCCCGGCGCACTTGCGCACACCCGAATTCCGGACTCTTCTACGACACGATCCCCTGACGTATATATAGGCGGCCTACCGTAACCGCCGTGGAAAATTTCGTCATTTTCAGTAGGTTCCGAGCAGTTCCGAGCGAGCGATTTTTAAATTTTGTTGCTGTAGGTCGTTTTGGGTATGAACAACTTATATTTGGCTTCGCACGGATAAAATAGGGGGAAATACAATTCAATAGGGGGGGCCGAATATTTACATAATATAGTCAGTTATTATAGCGGGTCGTAGCGCGTTAACAGGTAGAACGAGATTAACGTAATTTGATTTCCAACGTCGAACGGACGTCAGTACACCTGTTCCGCTCCTGATAACAGCGACTTTTATTTCAAACATACGATCGTGATGTCATTATATACATTATTTCTTGTATAGTGGAAAAGAAGTGCGCATCGCTTATTCTCAAACAGTCGTAATACAATAATAAAAAAATGACTTCGTACCTAAATGAGATGGCAGTTCGTACATGTATACATATACATATATATGCGATTCAAACTAAAAATTAGCAAAAAAAAAAACAAACGGTTATTCAATTTCTTGGGGGCAAACTGCTGTTACCGGGTGCGACTGACATCTCTCCTCCCTGCGTATTATCACGTTGAGGACTTTTCACGTATATCTGCTGCTTGAGCATGGCCGCTCTTAGGATCAGCATTCGAGTACGCCGTTGATATTCTTTGCCAACACTGATCGATTTTTCGAATGTTGTGCTCCGTTGATCGACGTCCTTCGCGTAAAGTATCTGCATAAATCAAAACACGATTCAGTGTAATTGCTCAATAGATTAACATTGGTAGAGCAAATAAACTAACTAACAGATATTACCTTGTTGTGTGAATCGATCCGAGCCTGAATTTGACCCTCGAGAATGAGTTGCATGAGTTCATCCTCGAGTTCAGGCACTGTTCTGTTAAATGCGGTTGCCATGCGTCTCATATCGGCACTCAAGTAAGGACTAAAGTACTGTATCAAGGCTCTATTACGAATCTGCGTATACAATAGATTCACATGAGGTGCGATATACATGTCTAAGAGAATATTATCCTTTATCTCATCAAGCAGCTTCAAGCACGACGCGTACTTCGACTCGTAAAATTTGAATATGATGTCCCTCAGCTGGGGTTCCAGTTCTAGGAACAATTTGAACGAACTACTAAATATGACCTGCTTCTGCAGCTCGTGCCTATCAAAAGTGGCCAGAGCACAGAGGCCACCATAGAGAGCTACATTTCCCGGAGAAAGTAGTTCAGGATAGACACAATGATCAAGCGATGCTTGCAAAAAGTGTCTAGCTGCCATTTTGTACTGTCTAGTTGCCAACTCTGCCAGGCCAGCTGCGACTTTGAGCTTTGTTATTATAGAGTGATTATTGTCCTTGCCATGTGGATCTAGAAAGTCTGGTGTGCTTTCAGCTTTGGTTACATAACTAAGTACATGAGCCCAGTTTTGTAAATAAACAGACACCTTAATCACATTTAGGCACATATTGACAACATGCTTTCCACTGGTGCAGTAGTCTCTTGCTCTTGAGTAACACTTCAATGCATTGACGAGATCTCCACAATCTAAGTAATGATCACCCAAATCATCATGGCCCCTCCTTATGCTTTCCTTAATAGAATTGCTTTTATAATTCTTGAGATCCGTATCAAATTTCTCCAGTTTCAAAGCAGCTTTCTTAGATCTTGATTCTACCCACGCCTGATCAATCGTTAGCATATCCTGAGAAGTTGATTGCGCAGCAACATCAGGCAAGCCAGGTGTGCCTACAGCTTGCAGAAGCTTCTTATGCAGTATTACATAAAGAGAAACATTATACGTGGTCATAGCATACGATATTGCCATCTTCAGTGCTTCTATTCTCAGCATTGGACAGTGGTCTGCTATGTATATGAGCCTATATAACTTTGCAAGTCCAGTGTAGCTATTGGCATAGACCTCCAGATCCTAGGGACGAAAAAACATGTCAATTCATCACGGACAGCGCTGGGAGGACATTCTTATTCATTTTGAGAATGTCTACTTGAATCGTAGACAAAGTACTGATCTATTTTGCAAGTGAGAGGCAAAATGACAGTGTTTTGACGAGGTTATGTCAAATCCGCATCAACATACCAATGTTGGATTTTCCACGATGTACGGCTCCTCCTCGGCATTGTCATTGTCCTCCGCAGGAGCATCAACCAACATCGGCTCCACAACATTTTGCTGCAGAGACGAAAACATAACAAGCTATGAGGATAATCGGACTCGGGCGAAAAAAGTGATATCAGGTTAAAGAGGCAGGGAATCGGGAGCGATGCACGATCAAAGGCATCTGTCACAACTAACCCTAGAACTTTATTCGCAGCATCTTAAGCGGCCGGTCGGCGACGTACAAAAAAGCCGGTAGAACAGTTTATTTACCTGAACATCCTGCGCCTGCAGCGGCATGCTTCTACCCTTATACGCTGTATCACAAACTAAGAGTAAGATTTATGTTTTAAAATAACATTACTTAACGTCGTGCATCATATATAAGCGACGTACACATGTATACGTGTTTACATGTGTGATCGGGGCGAATAGCCAACATAACTCTTCGCAACTTCGATAAATGGTCGCCTGATGTCGCCTCAAGTCACTTCCCAGTGCTTCCGAGCGATTGCATTCGTTTCTGCACTTGCGAAAAATGCCGGGCCAATGAGAACGCCAATCAATTAGGGGAAAATGCATCTCGATACTGCGATGAGCGTTCGTCTAGTAAATATTATTGTTTGGCTCGGTGCGCGTATTGATGTCGGCGTGACAATTAATTACTCATTATCGATTGCGAGGACACGAAATCCACGTTTACGAGTAAATTCCTTCGTCTAATTGAGTTCATAATTGCCGGTAAGTGTGCAATTTCGTTCGCCTCCGAATGCGATTATATAAATTCGCTGTTGTGGTATGGACAATAGGGGATAACTCCATGCTCGTTTTTTTTAAATGCTCAACAAGTGTCGTCGCATTATTCGATCGTAATCAAGTTCGCGTGCTTGCGATTTGATAACGAGGCTCAAGTAATTTTGCGAGCCTAACGATATTCGTTGACCTCTTACCGCGATGAACTTTTTTGGTGGGGTAGCGGTTGAAAAGTCGTGCGATTCTTTTTAACTTATTTATTACTGCAAACGTTTCTTTTTTTTTCATAAACTCATCTCTGTTACATCCGACTAACGTGTTTCGAACAGGTAGATTAATTTATTAATGATAACAGTGTGTTAATCGAAATGAGATTTCATCGGATTAACGGAAAAACATGTTTCGCGCAAAAATACAAACATATCCTGTCGATCTTTCGTGTATATTTACATAACGCGCATTAATCTATATACATCAACGTAGAAGAAAATCAGCGATAGCGGTTCAACAACGGTTGTCGCCCAATCGATGACGCAATTGTGTTGAAAGAAAAGCTTGAATAACTTGTAACACGCTATTCGTCTGTTTCTCTCTAAAAAATGGAAGATAGGGTACAGTTTGAATTCTCTCTCTGTTCGCATTTCTAGAAAAAGTATTAGGAAAATTCCTATATTTATTCAGAGAAAAAACATCGCGCACTCAGACTCGTCTCACTTCACGCCCGTAGAAAAGTAGGAATACGTATTCGGTATCCGCGTCTTTCGGCTAAAAAAAAACAACAAAAGACGCTCGTGAGAATCCGCCAGAAACATCTCTGACGGCAAATGTTTCGCGGCCCCCGCCAAGATCTGCGCATAGACCAAATTTACATGCTTCTGACTAAACTGTTAAATAATTTATTGAAGTATACAAAAAATAATGAGAACGTCATCTTCATTTCAACATTTTTTTCCTTTAATTGAGATATCTCCCGAGTCATTCCGTGTTCGAGGTTCATGCGCATCGCCGAGCTGGTTTTCTCTCTTTTATTTCTTCCTTGCTTCAACTTTGTCGTCAAGAGCTAATGCGAGAAAAAAAACAGTTACGTTGCAAAAAATCGCACCGGAACGCGAAAGGTGCATTGACGCGAAACGTTATGCGTCAATTAGTTGACACGTCATTTTCTTTTTTTTTTTGTTCGCGGGTACAAAGTATCGTTCGAAAACGCTTGGCAGACGCGAGAAAGAACCAGTTACAATTATGCACAAGATTCTTCTTCTTTTTTTTTTTTAAAGTCTACTTGGAACGTCAGGAAATATTCTCATCACCGCATAGTACAACATGTGACGCAAACTATTATTATTCAACGAATTCACGTATCATGTCCTTAGAAATTATTTTGGAATGAATACAATAAATATCAATTCAGAACGTTAGGACGTTTGTAGGCAATAATGTCAAACCGCGCTCACATTGGAAACCAGTGATCTCGCAACTCCTTTTTCATAAAATTATTCTCATTGCCCCCCCTCCCCCCTCCCACCCCGATCGCCCCGCTTATTCTTTCTCGTCGATACTAAATTTTTTTCCCTTAAAGTTCGCTCTTACACTTAGATATAGTAATATGGTACATAGGAATTACAGTTCTGAATAAGCCGTTAGCCATACAAAGGTCGCAGTGATTTCCCATTTCTTTTTTTTTTCCTCGTCTTCTCGTCTCTTTGAATATTTAACTTTTCGCGTTAGGATCATAGTCAAGAGTCATTCAATGCTCATACTCACATATGTTCTCGTATACACATACACGCTTATAACGTTATGAGAAATATATAGTTGAATTTACAAATGTTTTTTTTTCACATAGTTTATCACCTTTTTGCGAATTAACATCGTTATTATTATTTGAATATTACTGTTTTGCGGTTGCGTTTTCCTCGAAGCTGTACTTGGCGCTCTGTCGAAACGCAATTAAACACGTAGATGCAATGCCCATGCAATTAACTGGAGTCGAGATATCAATCTGTGTGAGTTTCAATAATGATAATAATGATAATGATGATAATAATAATAATCAATTAATTAATCGTAATAATAATAAAGAATAATAACTAATAATAATAATATTAAACATAATATAATAATAGATAAGAGCTGAGAAAAACTCTATCAAAAAGTGTTGCAAAAGCTATGAATCCTCTTAAAGGCTACTGTACAATTTTTGTTACCTCTTTTTTTTTTACGTTTTCGATTCTTTGCAAAAGAAAGATAGACCTTCCTTCTTCGTTTTTACAATGCGCTCTTTGTCCCTGTTGACTCCCCCCCCCCCCCTCTCCGACATGACTCCGCAAACTGCTCACCCCCCGCTTATCGTCCCCCTTATATCATACATAGTTTTCTTACAGACTTATATCCTAGATTCATTCTTTTTGGCACTCGTACTCTGCTCCCCAACAGTAATACATTTCTCACTATCATCCTCGATGATGCTGCCGTCGTCCTTCTCCAAGGCGTTCACGTAAATCTCGTCCGACATGTTCTCGTGCTGGGACTCGGCACCGGCCTGCTCGTTACGATGCTCGCCGTAGTCTTCGTCGATCTCGTACTCGTTGCTCTCGTCGTAGACGTACTCGGTGGCGCCGGTGTTCGAGTCCTCGCTCCTTATGGCTAGCACGTCTTGTTGGATCAGGATCTGATTGCCGTCGGAATCGTTCGCCAACATCAACACGGTCCCATCTAAATTGTGCATTTGTACTTCCGTGCTGGCATTGCTCTCAGGTGCTAGGTCCTCTTCGTCTTCTTCATCCTCCCTCTCCTCCTCCTCCTCCTCCTCAGCCTCTTCCTCGACCTCCTCGTTCATGTTCTCGTACGAACTCTCGTACTCGTCGATCTCCACGTTCTCCCCGAGTTTGTGGATCTCATTCAGCGAGTTACACTCGTCCTCGTCGTCGGGCCTGTCGTCCATTTCCTCGTCCTCGTCTTCCTGCCCTTGGTCTTCATGTTGCTCGTCCTCTTCCTCCCGTTCGTCGTCGTCGTCCTCTTCTTCTTCTTCCTCGTCTTCTTCATCCTCGTTCGTTCTGACGTTTTCGTAGTTGTCCTCGTCAATGTCCATATTGTTCGAGCCTGACTCGCTTATCCTCATGCTCTTGTCCACGATGGCGCCTTTGTAGTAGTGCGCAGACATGGCCAATTGATTGGCATGCTGCATGTCGCCGTCCAGTTCAGCCAGTCCGCACATCTCAAGGTCCTTCTCATCCCCATCCATGCCGAGCGGAACCATCGGACTCAGTTTGTGCCTCATGCGGTCCATGGAATTCTGTTCTTCAGTCTCGTGTTCCAGAAGCAGCGGCATTATCGGACTCAGGATGGGCGGACCATCGTCGTCATCCGAGTAGTCCACGTCGCTGTTCTGTCCACTCTTCTCCTCATCCTTCAACTCCTTCTCCTCCGAACTCTTGAATTCCGTCGCCGCGCCATCGTTAATCTCATTCTGGCCCTCCCGTCTATTCTCATCCTCCTGACCGTTCTCGCTGACCTGTTCATCAGTTCTTTCCTCCGCTCGGCGATTCTCCGAATACTCCTCATTATTGGCAAGACCCCTCTCGTTGTCCTCGTCGCGTATTCTGAAGCTATTTATAGAGCCCGCCACAGCTTTGTTTTCGATCGTCTGAAGCTCATCTTCCTCCTCCTCGTCCTCCTCATCCTCACCCACCTCCTCCTCCTCCTCTTCTTCTTCCTCTTCCTCCTCCTCCATGTTATCAGAGTCCGAATTTTCGCTCTCCGACCGACACGAAACTTCTCCCGTTACTCTGCTGTTGGATCTCGACCTGGATCTCGACTGCGACCTCGACTGCGACCTCGACTCCGTTTCGGATTCGTTCTCCTCCTCCTCGTCATCATCGTCGCTGCTTGTACTTGTGTTATTGGCACTGTCAGAATCCTCGTTCTCTGTATTCACCGTATTCACCGTTCTCTCGCTGCTGGTGTCGCCATGAGTCCCGGCCGGACCTTCTCCTTCAGACTCGAATTCTACCTCCTCCACCTCCTCCTCCTCGATCAAGGACATCTCGTCGCCTATCAGACTACCTTTCTCGTCGATGTCGTTCTTTATCACGTTCTCCTCCACGTTCACGTCCTCGTTCACCGGCTTCCCCGTGCAATTTGCCACGTGCTCCGTAAGCTTACCCTCGCTGACAAAGTTCCGTTGACACTTCGGACACCAGAAGCTCCCCATGTAATCTATGTGGATGCTCATGTGCAGCAAGAGTTTACTCCTGGCGTTGTGGTACCTGCCGCACGTTTTGCAGGTGAAGTTGTTACCCTCGCTGGAGAGAATTGCCGAGTGAGTGGCTTTAAGGTGATCGGAGAGGTCGTCATAGGTTTTGCAGAGTTTGAGACACACGCCGCATGTGACCGCAGCTTCAGCGCGATGGAATCGGATCAGATGCTGCCACAGATGCTTCTTCGCTGGCCATTGTTTACCGCAAACTTCGCACGCGCACTCGGTGTTCGTGGACTCGTCGTAGACCTTCCTGGAATCCTTCCTGGAGCACTTGACCGCGTTCGTCGCTTTCATTTGCGACAAGGGCATGAGATTCGGTACGGGCTTCTGGCTGGACAGCTGCATGTTGATATCCTCGAAGAGGTTGAAGTCAGGGATATTCAGGTCTGACTCTGTGCCGATCGGCATGGCGGAGTCCTTGTCTATCTGATTGTTGTTCTTCAGATGAGACTCCAGAATGGAGGTCGGGATATTCTGTACGTCCAACCTTCCCAAAACGTTGCGTCGCGTGCACATGTTGATATGATTCCAGAAGAGCGTCTTCGTGCAGAACTGCTTCTTGCAGTTTTTGCACTCGAAGTTCTTGCGGTTCCTCATCTTACGCTTGCCACTGCTGTTGTCCTGCTTTCGTTTCTTGAACATGCGCATCGGGTCGGTATTGTGCACGTTCTGATAATGCTTGGAAAGGGTGTCATAGTTCAAGAAGATCTCCGGACACATCTCGCAGTCGTACGTATCCGTCAGTGACCTTCTACGCTTCGAGTCATTCGAGTCCTCTTCGCACATGGGTTCCTCATCGTATTCAAGGTCATCAGGCTCTTCCTTCACTATGATGTCGGGCGTGTCGTAGTCATGAGCCTTTCCGATGTCCATTCGATACTCAAAAGCGATCAACTGATCCTTAGGGACATTATGCACGTTCTCGTAATGGTCGCGAATGTCGGCGTCGCTGGTGAATACCGCCAAGCATTGCTTGCACGTCCTGAATACTTTCCCATGGCACTTTTTCGTGTGGTCGAAGGCTTTCCACTTGGACGCGTACTGCTTCCCGCACACCTGACACGTATTTGGCTTCGAGAGAACACTCTTGTGCACGTCCTCGACGTGCTTCTTCAGATCCTTCGGGTCCTTCATCGGTATCAGGCACACGCCGCAGGACACTCCGATCTCGTTCCGATGCAGCGAGAGAACGTGCATCTTCAGCTTCAGCTTGTTCTCGACCGTATCCCCGCAGAAGTCGCAAACGTTCGGCGTGCCGTGATACTTATGGTCCTTTTTGTGAGACTCGAGGTCCTCCTTCGTGCGGAACAATTTCTTACAGCTACTGTAATCGCACGTCAAGTCCGGATGGTCCATGTGCTTGACGCGATTGTGTGTCATGATGCCGAGCTTGGACGTTATCGTTTCGTTGCACAGATGGCAGGTGTACGTGCTATGATGGTTCTCTATGTGCTTCTGGAGGCTGGCGCGGTCCTTGAATATTCTCTCGCAGGCTCGGCATCGGGTGAGAAGCGCGCCAGGATCCTTCCGATAGTTCTGACAGCCCTTCATGTGCCGTCGCAGCAGGTACCGCTTGTGGAATCCCTTGTTACACTTCTCGCAGTAGTGAAGGACGCCGTCCTCCACCATGTGGGGCGACTTCATGTTCACGCAGTTCTTGCTGTCCCTCCTCACGTCCGGCTCGTAACGATGTATCTTGGCTATGTGCGCCGCCAGATGATCCTTCGAGGCACTGGTCTTCAGGCAGTACGGGCACGTGATGTCCACGTGGCCCTTGTGAACGCGATTCACGTGCTTCCACAGGTGCGAAGTCCTACCGTAGCACTTATTGCATAGATCGCACGGGAACAATCCGTGCGTCATTCGCCTGTGATTGCACAAATCCTCCAAGCTCGTGAACTTCATGTCCGCGCACAGCTCGCAGCTCAGGTTCGTCTCCATGGGACCCACCTGATCGAGCTTGAACGATTCGTTCGTGGTCTCGTTCGCGCAACTCGTGTCGTACTCGTCGCCGCCGCCTTCCAACCCGTGAATCTTCCTGTGCCTCGACATCTTCGACTTATTGGAATACGGCCGACCGCATATGTCGCAACTGAAGTCACCGTTCGTCAGTGGCCAGTGTTTCGCTTTCACGTGCCCACTCAGTTGCACCACGTCCGGGAATACCTTCAGGCAAACACCGCAGATCAAAGGCACTGTATCCGAATGTACACCCATCACGTGCTTCCAGTAGTCCACTCGGCTGCCCCATAGCTTGCCGCATATCTCGCATGTGTTAGGGGAAGGTCCTTGAATCAGATGATGCTGCACGTGCTCGTTGCGCAACGACTTCGTGGCGAATATCTTTGCGCAATCCTCCCGATCGCACTGTAAGAAACGTCATTCTGATGATTCGGCAAGGGGGAAGGGTGAAAGATGAATATTTGATGGAACTTACCTTGATGGTGGGCTCGTTACTGTGCGCACTGCTGACGTGCAGCCAGCGCTCCCATTTGCTGGGATGCGAGCTGCCGCAAAGTTCACATACAAAAAATAGGTGATACTGTGCTCTGTTGCAGTTACCGTTCATGTTGGAGGGGTTACCGTTCTCCATGGGGTCTCCTATTGGCACCATTTGCTCCGACTGAAAGGGTAGATTATAGTTTTAAGAAATGTTCATTACTCTGTGTGGATCAAGCTTCCCGAGAGACACTACCTTGTGAGCGTTTCTCTGATGTCGTATCAGATGATCTTCGTTGGGAAATGATTTATAACAAATATAACAATCAACTTTCTCCCCGTCCTCTCCGTCAAAGTCCAAAGGTTGCTCGTTCCCTTCGTTATCATTCACACCGTCGTTATAATAATTACTATTCAACTGTACAAAGTTCGCAGGATCACAGGCAGGGTCGACGTTGTGTATCGAAACGTGTGCAATTAGTTTCTTCCGCGAATCATGCTGTCTGCCGCATATGGTACAACTATATCTGCCCAGGGAATTAACAGTTTATAATGATTGTCTTGGAAAGTCGCCGTATCGCTTGTGCATAATACTGACTAAACAATTACCTTCTTTGTTCGGAGACTAAAAGTTTCGATCCCCCGTGGTACATATTGACATGATTCAACAATTGCGCATTATCGGAACAAATCTTCAAACAAACGCCGCAGGCGAACGCGGCAAACTCCTTATGCGTTGCTCGTATGTGTAACCAAAGTGATGCACGGTCATTGAAGTCTCTCGTGCAGATTTCGCAAACAAATACTGTTTCAACCTCTATCATATTCTCGTGATTGCTTTCAGGACCTTCGTCGTCGTGCTCCAAATTCGCCTGAACGAAGAAAGGAAGAGATTCGTAACAAAGAAGAAAGAACGAATTGACAATGATAACTCGGAATTCCTATCTTTGTTTGACGCACGTCGTATAAGATGTTAATCTCACCTCGGGCGATAAGGGAAACTTCATAGGATGCAGTTGGGTAGGTTCTTGTTTATAAAGAGATACTTGATCGTTCCAGGTCTGCGTCACGATGGTCTTTTTCAAACATTTATCGCTGTCCGCAATGGGACATGGATCTACCCCGTGCAACGTCAAGATATGTCTGCTCAATGACGACTTCAGTGCGAAGTCCTTGTTGCAGAGTATGCAAATGTACGGCTTTTCCGCATCATGCGTTAGCTCGTGCTCCTTTAAGCTCTCCACAGACGTGAAATTCTGAGGACAAGCTTCACAGTACCACCTCTTCTGCACATTTGTCTCGCAACTATCTACCAGAAACATCCTTTTAATACGTGCACCAAAGCGACAACGGAACGATTCTAGGTCTGCTATCAGATATAGATTTCTGTTTACATGTAATGTACAATGAAACGAATAGATTTAATACCTGTCTTCGCCAACTTTTGCGGCTTGCAGTTTGTCCTGGTCTTATCCTCGAAGTCCCTCTTCAGGCTGTCCGGCTTGGTAAGCGCCTGTTTCAATATAGTTAGCTGCGGATTCTTTGCCAGCTTCGCCTCGGCGTTTCGATAATCCTTGTTCTCGTCGTCCGTGTCCATGCTCGATATGTCAGACGTGTCGATAAGATTCTTAGGATTCTGCTGCTGGTCTGTTCTGACAGCCGGCTTGGCGGCCTGCTCGCCGATGCAGATACGACTGTGCATGCCGAGCTCCGCGGCGGACATGTACATCTTGGAGCAGATTTTACATTGATGCTTGGAATCGGCGCGGAAAATGGACACGGGCAGATCCGGCGGCGCTGGTAGGCCGGCATGGCGCGACTTTATGTGCTCCTCGAGATTCGTGCGCGTCGAGTATATCCGCGAACAATAGCCACACGTGACGGCCGGATGTCCTCTGAAAGCAAGAAGGCGATTGATGAGCATCGAAGCAGCGCAATAAACACCCACGGCGAGCCGTAGGTAACGATATCGAAAATTATCGAAACGTGCCTCCGCTAAACTGACCTATGCGTCGTGGATACGTGTCCCCAACGATGCTTTGCAGTCGAATATGACTTGTTGCAGAGATCGCACTGGTACGGTCTTTTGTACGACGTATGATCGTCTGTGATTACTTTCTCACCAATCACATCGCCTGCACCTACATGAATTCTTGCATGAAGAGACAGATGACCTTTCGAACTGAACGCCTTGTTACATAGAGAACAGACATAGACCTCGTGATGCTTCGACGTGAGCGAGAACGCCGCGGGCTCTTGGGCGTTCGCCGCGGAAGTGTTTCGAGATTCACACTCCTCATTCTCTTCGGTTACCATCGGCGTCATTTCCAAGAAATCACTAGGATTCGTCTCCATGTCCATCTCATACTCGTCCGACTTTCGGTCCTCGGAGTCGTCGACGACTGTCGCCGCTTAACGCGTCACAGACGGAAGACTGACTGATTAAAATATTCTCGCGGGGCTTGCCGGATGGCACGAGGTCGGTATTAGCGACGAGGAGAAGGCGGTAGGTCGTTACCTTCGTCGGTGCCGCTGTTATCGAGGATGTCTTCGATTTCATTGTCCGCCTCGCCATCAGAATTTAATCGCGGCGGCGTGCCCAGCGCCGCGTTCGGATTGACTATAGGCGCCTCCGGTATGAGTATCGGCATGTTCTCCTTCTCCTTGAGCAGCTCCGACCGCAGCTTGCCAGTTCGCTCGCCGTTGCCGCCGATGACACCGTCACCTGTCTACGATACGCAAAGCAATAATAAACTCCGTACGCCGGGTTGGCCGGCCGCCGTTGGTCGATATCCGTGCCTTCGCCGACAGCCTTTAGACCGATAAGGAGAGTGACGGACGTAAATGGATGATTCGAGGGAAGATTAACTTAGCTATCGAGCGACGGGCATAGAGTAGAGCCGGCGAGATCTCGGCCTCGCCATGAACGAAACTTACAGCTTCGTCCGGCGGTAGGCATCTTTCCAGTAGAGCCACAGCATTAACGCACGCTGTCCGAAAGTCGTAGAAGTTCTCCAGGTTGTACATGCAGCGGTAGCACAAGCACTTGGGTAGACGATCATCCTCTGCGATCTGGAAAAGGAAAATGAATTCGGATGAGCTTCGGCTCGGATCTCAGTATTCATCTCATAGCTGGCTTCCACGATTTTGGCAATCGATGTCAGGCACGTATCGAGCAAACGTGAAGTATGAAACGAAACTCAGCATGCAGGCGTACTATGAAACGTAAGAAGACTCCTGTTCCGCGACGTGTCACGCGTCATGAACGTTTTCACGACCGCTTTCGGTACGCTCGGCCAGTGTCAGCTCCCCGGCAAGCAGGACAGTAGGTTCGCCTTCGGTAATTACTCAATTTTTAATCTCTTCGCCCGTGTGACAGGCGTATGCCAGCTTGGCGGCAAACTGCCGCGGCATTGCTTCGGTTGCGGTAATCGCTCGAGTCTTAATCAGCTGCTCCGTAGGGTCGTAAAAGCGAATAGCTAGACTGCGAGAACGAGCCAGGTCTCGAGAGCGAGTTCAGCCGAGTGCCGGCAGAAGTGAGAACTTCCGAAAGGCGGGCAAACGAGAATAGCTTCCCAAGCGAGGAGCGCTCGAGTTGGCCACTTCTGTGCAGCCTGTTCCCGCGGGTATTCGTTTACAGGCTCCTCGCTGAAGATACGCCAAGATACGCCGTGATACGCCGAGATGCGCCTCTCGCCGTCCCGACGAAGCGAAGGGCGAGCAAGGGAGATGAAAGTACAGCGGCCATGACGAGGAATCTGAGAATGGACCGTCTCATTGAGCGGCCACGTTTCTGGCCCCCGGTGGGAGATGTTTGCGAGGCGGTCGGCAGGAACGATCGCGATCGTCATCGGGCGTGGACGGACTTCTGCCGTGAGAAAGATCGACGAACGTCGGGGCGATCGAACAAAATGTCGTCTCGCAACTCTGCCAAGCCCGACCTTCGGCCACGATTTCGAAGGACCGAAGAGCGAGGCGTGCGAGCGGGCGGGAGTGCAACGGAGAAGGAGAGACGTAGTGGCCGGGACAGAGACGGCGAGAGAGGATGAGCGAGTAAGGAGGAGAGGAGAGAGAGAGGAGAGGAAGAAGGTAGATAGAGCACGCATGACGACGCCGAGAGACATCCCCTAGAATAAATAGATCGTCAACGGGCGGATCGACTGGAACGAGTCGAACCATTCCATAAAGAGAACTTGGAGAGATAAAAGAGGATCAAGGACAGGGACAGCGTCGACACGAACGAGATCGAGATCACGAGAACGACGGAGCGAGTGACTGACGAAAGGAGAGAGAGGATGTTGGACGGAGAGGGCGAGAGAGACAGAGAGAGGCAGGGAGACAGAGGCGAGGGAGAGAGGGGGAGGGGAGCACAACAGATCGCGACGGGGAAATACAGTGAGCGACAGCCCGGGAGAGAGGAAGAGAGAGAGAGAAGGAGAGAGAGCGAGAGAGAAGGAAAGTGAGCGAGAGCGAGAGAGAAAGAGAGAGCAAGAGAACAGAGGAGACAAGACGGGCTTGTCCGCTCTCCTGCTCGTGCAAAACCGAGCTACTACACGGCAGCAAACAGCATCGCACCGAGGCCAGGAACGATGCACCGATGACAGCGGACAAAGAGTAGAAACTCACCTTGAACGGTAGGCAGGTCTGAATTTTGTCGACGAGCTGTCTGTTCTTGCCCTCCTGGCCGAAAATATCCATCTTGACCGCGTCGTAGGAGGCACAGAGTCGACACAGCTCATGATAGCGTTCTCTAGCCTCCATCGTTGTCGTCGTCGTGACCACCCGATCGTCGTCGTCGTCGTCGTCGCCGTCCCCGCCTTCGCAGCCGTCTTTCCGTCCTCGTTCCCGTCCACGTCGTTAAGGGCCGACACAGCCCACTCCCACCACCGCTCCTACGCTCCTCGACAACGTCCCCGTCGTCGTCGCTTCCGTTCTCCTCGGCGATCGTCGTTGGGCCGTCGTCCCGTGGCTCTCGAGAGAGGCGCGCGCGCGCGCGCGTCACTTCGTGGAAATGCACGCTGCCCTCGTCGGACGGACGCACGGGGGACGAACGAGAGGAAGACACGCACGCGGGTAGGCGAGAGCAGGCCAGGCTAGGCCAGGCCAGCCGCACACCGAGAGACACCGACGACACCGACACCGTCACGGACACGGACGTTGCCCGAGGTGGCTCACGGCGACACTAGGTATCGAGCGAAGGTAGACGACGGGAACGGAGGGAAGAGAGCACGTAGGACGAGGAAGGAGGACAAGGGGGTCGCCGCTGTTCTTCGAGAAGGGCGGTCCGCTGCTGGACACCGCTAGACTGTACACGGGATATCGGTCCTCCGATGCCGACACCGGAGCTTGCTCGCTCGCTCGCTCGCTCTCCGTCTCGCTCACTCTCACGCTCTCGGTCTCTCTCTCGCGGCCGCTCGCTCGCTCTTGTCGTCCTTCCCTCTCCGTTCCTCTGTCTCGCTCGCGCTTCTCCTTCTCGCTCCTGGTCGCCCTCCGCCGCGTTCCTCCTCTCGGCGACTTGGACTCTTCGTCGTCTGCCTCCTGTGACCGCCCCCTTCGACGCGCACCACGACGCTGACGCTACGACGTCGTACTTCTTTTCACGAATTCGGTCGCCTGCCTGTCGGCGGCTCAACCCCGGGCTATGGCACGGGCATCGATGCCAGGGCTTGCTACCTTCCTCTGCTCGCGATCACATCATTCGACGCGAGATGTATCCTCCTCGGCACGCTCGACGCCGCTCCACGGCCAGTTGCACGCACGATGTTTCCGTTTCCGACGCCGCCACTCTCACTTCCTCGCGATTTTCACAACAGTGAAAGCCCCGGGCGTCGCCATTTTGTATACAGACACTTGTTTCGTCCCTGAGAGCCCTGTCGTCGCGCTCGGCCACTCGCGGATTATTACACACCGGGAGTGCGTTCGAATACCTGTCAATCTAACCTCAAACAATACCTGGTTGCAACGCCGTACACAAATTCTGTAGTGAGACTCGGAAGCAGTGTTGTCCTCGCGTGGCGGCAGATGGCTCTGAGTTTGCCGGAATTTGTTTATTTTTAATTTCACGAGGTGTGTGTATAGGCTGGTATAGGCATCATTTGTTTTGTTTTTGTTGGGTCAGTTGCGTAGAATGAAAGTTTATTGAAATGATTGTTAGTTGATATTTACGTTTATGCGGCAATGGAATGGATGTTTCAATGGGAGGTACTGCTCAAAATTACCGCCATTGCATAGAGATTGCGTTAGATAGATTGACAAAGTCATTAAAGATTTGTCTTAATACCGATAGATGCAACCCGGAAAATGGCGTGATATTGTTTGGGTTCTTTGTTTGCAATTTATAATCGTAAATTGTTCATAAAGTGCAGTTTCGATAAATATACGCTGTTTACCGAATCTCAAAAACTATTTATAGTTAAATATTTTACGAATCACATGATTAAGGAGAATATAAAACATACTTTTTACGCAGTACTATTTAGAACATAGGCAGACATTTTTTAGGTTATACCGGTACTTTGCGACATTGTTTAAAATGCCGCTGAACTTATATTTCCTGCATTAAAACTTTCTCAACACAATGGCCTTTCATTCAAATTTGATTATAGATCAGACACATTCCTTCAACGAATATTTTCCATTTCTCTCAAAGCCATATAGTGCGTTGCCTGTTTTTCTGAGTTCTTTAATATGGATACCGACGATGGATTTTGTCGTCAAACAGGAAAACTTTTGCGCCGTTTGGGCGCCGGTGACTTAGTAAACGAAGTGAGGAAACGAAACTTATCGACTGATGTATTATATAAACTAACTAAAGAGGATTTCATACGATTAGGTAATATATATAATATCGCGCAGCTGTTTGTAACCGTGTATGTATGTACATGTGTCTGTTTTGTCATATGGACATTCATATGCTAATCTAATGAGATTTCATTGTAGGGGCTCCTGAGGACCAAGCAGAGTATTTAGTTTCTAATCTAAGTGATACTTCCCAGACCACTCATTCTGCATTGCACACAAAGTATGCAACTTCATTACTGAACTTTCTTGTTCAAGAAATGTTTAATATTTCCTGATTATTTTAGATCATCCAACTATACAGAAATATTAAAACAAGGGCAGGAACAGTTGTCATTACTCCATGCTTTTTTGGCATACTGTCGTGTTAAACTTGAAAAAAAACCAATAAATTTTATTATTGATGCTGATAAGAATATCCATGTTTCAAACCTATTTTGTGTTGCCACAGAAGCAATATGTTCACAAATGCAAAGTATTGAACAAGCAATGACAGAATTGCAACAGTCTACAACAATAATGAAAGCATCAAAGGTACCATAAAGAATTTTTTAAATTCTTTAAACATATTGCAGCAATATTATAAACAGTTTTTTGCATTTATAGGATGAATGTAAATCAATAAGTACCTGCAGACGATTATGTTTAGTTGTTAGTGGAATAAGTTTAGCATTATGTACAGTATTATATATGGTTAAAAATAAACCCAACTTGTCAATGTATATGAAGCATTGATATCGAAGATATACATACTTTATTCATGATGTCACGTTGTTTGGATTTTTATTTTGTACAAACCATTTTCCATGGGTGTGTGCTATTATAAATGTATGTATCGCATACTACATGCGTAAAAATAACACAAAAATTATGTTCAATGTAATTAAATAAATTGAGTAGTTTATTTTACCTTCACGGTACGATAATCTCACGTAATATCTTGGTGTTAACATTGTACATAATTGTCCTTCAAATCGAATACACAAAACGGTTGTATTAGATAAAATAAGTTTCACGAAGATCCACTTAAACTATTTTTTATTACGTTCAGTCATCTTTTACTCATATGCGTGAATTACTAAATTTACGGATGATTAATTTGGAAATATAATTTAATTAAATAAAACGGAATTAGGATCTTCATTGTCCAACTGCTTCACATGTCTTAAAACATCTTTCTTCGTGATTATTCCTAAAAGGCGCCTGAAAAAAACGAGCATTGGATATGTTACACGAGATGTCACAAAAAATACTTATGCATTAATCATATTGTCTTCTTACCCATTATGTGTAACGAGAGTCTGTCTCAAACCTAATTTTCTGAACATATCGACTACTGTCTCCATAGGAGTCTGATCCGTAATGGTAATTGGAGCCATGTCTAAGATCTTCTTCAGTTTCAATGGGGGCGGCGAATGACCCTGAATGTTGTTGCCATTGGTGAAAATCACTAGCGATTGTCTACTAATTTCTTCTATCATTCGTTTGGCATTGGCGATGGCAAGATTCAAGTCTCGTCTGAGTACAAAACCGACTAGGTACTGAGATTCTCTGGATACAATGACGGGGAAGCCATTGTGCTCGGTCTCCTTGAGCAAGTTCTCAACATCCTCAACTGTCATCGAATCTTGGGTAAGAACATGAAGGGCCTCGTTGCGCCTACAAAACGATATACGTTCAACGTTACAGTCATATGCGTTGAAACAAAGACGGGCGAATGACGTAGCTAAATGTGGTACCGACTTGGGTTGCATAACGTCAGCCGCCAAAGTGGTATGTTGAAATTCATCCTTGCTATCCAAGAACGGATATCCATTCAGACCGATGTGTGCATCGTAGATGCCTTGTTTTCCCAGTGCGTCACCCACCCATTTGCTCGCCATAGCAGCTGCCATTAATGGAACTATGTATCTGACGCCACCGGTTAACTCGAACATGATGACGACCAATGAGACTGTCATTCTAGTCACTCCTCCCAAGACCGCTGCTGCACCGACCATTGCGTATAAACCAGGAGTTATACAGTCGACTCCAGTCGAACATTCCTCGCTGAACATCCAGATGTGCGGATAGTTGTACGCGAGCTGCTCCATTCCTATGCCGACTATGCGACCCATAATGGCTCCTAAGCACAGGGAAGGAATGAACAACCCACACGGCACCTTCATGCCGAACGTGAATATGGTCATGACGAGTTTCAATATCAAGGCCAGCATAAGGAGCCACATGGCTTGGTAGACTCCCGGGCCAGCTGCTGCTATTTCAATGGCAGACTTCACCGCTGTGAAGTTCCGATTATAGTCACTGAAAAAGAAGCATCAATATACAGTCTGATAAGCAGCGTATTTAGTTCATACCGTATCTACTAACCACAACATATCTGCATTTGACACCCCGCACTGACTGAATAATAAATAAATTAGCTGACTTGTACTCATTCTCGTGTATGGATTGGGGTAACCGATAACAGCTGTCACTACTGTCACGATCAAAACTTCGGTAACTGGGTATTGACCCAACTTTGAGGTTTTGCGGTAATGACACCAAAACAGATTCGCTTTAATAAATAAGGTGGCGATTACACCCTGGAAAGTTTATGTTAGTTATATATTGGTGTGCATTAGGATTTACATTTATGACTGTTTTGTTTAATGTTTACGTACCCCAATGATACCGAGCATCACGAACGGAATCAGTTCAAAGAATATCCATGGTTTATTATATTCAACATAAAACAATACTGAATGCTCATTGCCAAATGGATTTATCGACCTTAGGACAAATGCAGCGATTAGAGCACAGAAGAATGATCGCCACAGTGTTTTCAGGGGGAAGTAGTAACTGACCTAGAAGTTGAGGAAGTCGTATGTATACAAATGTTACGAAAAAAAGAAAGAATAGCGGGCTAGGATATTCAATGTACCTCCTCTAAACTAAAAAGAACACCACCAATTGGTGCACCAAATGCAACGGAGACACCAGCGGCTGCAGCGGCTGACAAAATTTCCCTTTTCTTCGCCTCGTTCCTTCCATACTTCGGAAAGAGGTACGAGAATATATTTCCTATGCAGCAAGCGATATGCACCATAGGACCTTCTTTTCCCAAACTCAACCCAGCTGATACGGACAGTATCAAGCCCACTGACTTAATGATTAAAGTCCATTTGCCCAAGTAACCGCGAATGATGAATCCACTCAAAATGGTCTTGATCTATAACAGAAGAGTTTTTACCAATAACTGTTCTCCTATGTTCCTTCATCTGCTATGACTACACAATTACGGGCGGGTCCTTATCAAAGAACTTTTCTGTTTAAATTTTGGTTTATCTTTATGCACAACGTTTGCACGTAACTGATGTTATGACTTATTACAAATCTTAATCAGTACTAATCACTTAAAATGTTGACGAAAATGTAGTCCTCGTGAGGACAGATACATGTCACATGATAAGTATTTCGATAATTTTATGTGTAATAAGATATTGATTATTATTTACTTTCGCATATTGCGTATATCAGATGCCGTGCACTACGTCCCAAAGTAATTTCATAAAAACTGGGTCAATCTCAAGTTCTTCTTTGCATTTACTGGACCAATCCCATCGACACAGCATAGTGACGCGCGCTCTATCTTATTCTCACGCAGGAGTCTGTCAAGACCACTAAAAAGTTAAACCTGTGCTGCTGACTCCTCTAGTAATAAAATAGAACGGCTTGAATTGAACCATTATTGTGGGGTACTCTTCGATCTCATTACAACGTTAATGATTTTGATGCGATTCACACGCTTCTGTCACGTACCTCCGGTATTCCAGAACCGCAAGCATACGGAGCAAACATTCTTACTAAGGATGCGGACAGCGATGCAAACAAAAGCGCCCACGCTATATAAAACATATACGAAAGTGTATACGGCCCCGCACCGTCTTTGGGCTGGTTGAATACCTCCGGCCACGACCGCCACTACAATTGCAGAAAAAGATTTTCATTAATATTATTTACCTCCTTCAGGGTTTCATGTTGTGCTTGTATTTATCGTCACCTGCGAGCAATTGCCTCCATCAAATGTCGTTTCATTGTAACTCCAGCAACACTGTTCCTTGTTCAGCCAAAAGGCTTGCGGACATATGCCGAATTTTAAATCAGTCATCCAGGAAGCTCCAATATCGATAACACCCGCGGCAACCCCTGTGAAGAGACCGACAAATAACACGCACAGCCATCCTGACCATGCGTCGTGCGCTCCTTTGATTAACCCCCATATAGAGTCGTGTTTCTTTTTGATGATGTATCGATGTCTCATACGATCCCGCGCTATGTCGCGTTGCCAATCTATCGTGTGAAAATCATCATACTGTCCAATGCCAGGTATGTCATCTGAATCCACTGAAACTAGGAAAAATTCCAATGAAGACAAGCGAATGGAGATTGGTTCATAATGGTGTATATTATCAAAGGTATGATGTAACTGAGACCTGTGGGCAGCATTTCCAATGACTTACTGTGCGAGGAAGCATCATCAACTCGAACACAATGTTCTGATAAGATATTATTATCTAGGTTGTGTGATGTGTGGTGGTTAACGTCCAACATGTCTTCGTCACTGCTTAAACTCGTTTCGCGGCCTACAATTCCACCTCGTGACCGGTCATCATCTGGATTGCCAGTCTCAGTGCCATTTGTGATCTGAAAATTTATTTATTCTGAATTTTTGTAAAGAGGATAATTAGTGAAAAATAAGTAAATGACATAAGACTTAGGTATATATTGCTACATTGATTCATGCACTTTACCACATTACTGTCTGCATCTCACACAACATCGAAAACGTTCAAAATCAATAACAGGTGGTTGCTGCAGTAAAAAGTCAACAATAATAAACAGAATGGAAGTTGACCTAATAGAATACACTCTACATAAAATTGTGTTTTTTAAACCCGCTATCCCCCTCATCATATTGCTCATTCTATATTAACTTGAAATACAGTTGTTGCAACAGATAATGTGAAGTTTTTTTTGCTGTTTGGTAAAAAGGGACATTTATGTATAACACGTACCTTTGCATCGACCGAGTGATATGTTGTAATGGTATTAACATTTGTATGAGGAATTGAAGAGGAAGACAATGATGTACCCTTCAGTGGAAACTTCTCCATGGCATTGCGTTAATCTGCTCTTCCATGCGAATGAAATAATAATAATAATTATTACAACAAAAAAACTAAACAAAGGTCCAAATGGTGAATTCGGGGAGGCTGTATATAAAATATATAACACAGGATCCTACTACTCAGAATACTATGAAAATTATTTGTGTGAATACATGTAAATATTTAAAAACATTTTGCTTCCTAGTTGATACTTCTCCGGTTAAAATGTTCACTTTTAATGCAAGTAAACGCGGTAATTTTACGAAAGATATACTTGAAAATTGAGATAAATTGATAGAACAATAATTAACGTAATATAACGACGTTGTTCCGAACCTATATTTCGAACGAACCGATTACTTCCGCTAATACCTTTACTTATGGCAACGGCCGGTATTTCAACGATGCAGCTGGTACATCGATGTACCATCTGGTCATAGGTACGACCACGAATATTCAACGCACTCTGATTAAGAAGGCGATTAATGTTCATCATATCATCAAATCCTCCAGACATGATTGTTCATCGACGACAAGAACGCGGCCGATAATTTGTTCTTACGACTGTTCGTACTTTGATTGTCATGTACATATAGCCACAGCAACATCAACTCCTCCTTGATTTATGATAGAAAATGCTGACCATAAACTACCATATAAGGTATTGTTTATACTTTACTTGTAATTTAATAATTATGTATGTTGAACTTGTAACAGAATTTTTTTGTTTGTTATATGTTATTAAACATCCAATTTTTTAATAACTTGATAATTAAGATAGCAGATATTAAATTAAAATATTTTATATATGATGGAGTCTATTCTTATTAAGCCCATTACCATATACAAAATAAAACTGGTTATTTGTTTTCTAGAACATATGTGACAGTATTAAATTTCACATTGCCATTTTAGAATTATTGAGTCTATACTGCAACTTCCACAGATTGTTTACTTGAAACTGTGATATTCATGGATTGAATGTAAAACAAGCATCAGTGCAAGTATTATATAAACTATAGCTAGCAGACAGCAACGCGTTGGAAAAGTGAATGGTTTTCTTGTTATCCTTGGTGTCCTCATCCACATATTAGCATTCTTGAATAACATTTATTTACGTCAACATGTATATTTATCACAAAATTGATGTATACAAATGTTATGTAAAATATCTACTTGAAATTGACAGTTTGTACACAAGAAATTATGATTAAGTGAAAGATACCGATTCTTCCATTATACTATTGTAAACATTCTATTCTTGTCCGAATAATATACAAGAAGTGCTCACAGTGGGAAGAGTTCAGGTACCAAACATATAACTTCTACAAAGCAGAATAGGGTCAAAAAGTATGTACAAATATAGGATAGTGCAATAGTTAGGTTATACAAGAGAAACATGCGATTTTCAGAGCAACCTTTAACTATGTAGGCTCAATCAACAAATACAATAAGAATATCTACGTAGTTACATCGAGCGTGTTAATCGGCAGCGGGTTTACATACACGACGTGAAATTTGATCTACCTGCTGTCACCTGTCACTTAAGTTCCTGATTAACGGCGCACGCACTATACATTATTTCCAGTGAAAACAGAATGTTAACGAACGTCTACACGTAGAGCACAAGCACAAACACAAAGGCAACTGTAGATAAGCAATATGTCAGATTCGTCGATCTCCCCTACATGTGCGTGTCATCAACGTAGCTCATACACATTGGTGGTAACATGTGATGTGACACTTTTATCAGCCTCTACACACAGCGATAAAGAGCCAAGCAGCGGATTATTCATCGCAATCTAGACCCTTTTCACTATTCTCTAGTGTCAACAGCCCAACACACCCCTCTTCATATTGGGCACACACAACATGCGCGAAGCCGATTATTATCGAAACATGGACTCACCATTTTCTAGTAGAAACGCTTTTTGTTATGTATCGCCGGGGACATTAATACAGTGTGGTGTCACACGAATCTGGCATATCTCGCACACTAATTTGACAGTACCAGACTGATGGTTCGCCCAATTGACAAGTCGATTCGCATTGTATCTAACGCACTGTCTGTCCTTAATTCCTATTCGTAACTCGATGTATGGCGACAGATCAATTGCATACTTAACGCAAAAGTGCGTAATAACATTTACTGGCTAAACATATCTCGTTAAACATATCTCGCGTTTACAAGAACTGTAAATACGGCGTCGAGTAATAGTAGAGTCGGACATGAATGTTTTATGAACACTTCAACGGACTGCCGTTATTGGACGTAATCGCGAACGGAAGACACTTGTCCCGTTAGCGACCAATGAGAAGTTGGAATAGCTGACTGCGAGGGGGCATTGCATTGGTGCACGAAAACAGTTTTTCCGTACGATGCTTCATTGAATGTTTTGCGGTACGTAGGAGACAGATCGCGAGAGGATGTTGTTTTTTCTTTTAACCTGCTAATGCGATCACAAAGTCCAGGAAATCATTATGTAAAAACATTTACGCAAAATATTTGGAATTTATTTATTATAATAGATATAGCTGAAAGTATAAGCAATGAAGTCTGTTAAATTTCTTAAACCTGTCATTGCGCATCCTAGATTTATTGCACGGAATAGGTAAGTGATATAGAATAATTATATTTAATGTGCAAATTTCTGTAAAATGTACAATATATTATATGATGGTTATGGAACTATAATGTTTTACCTTGCCTGAATAGTATGTATTGTTGCAAACGTTTATGTACATCATTGATAAATGCATAATTTTAATTTAACTTTTAGGTCAACAGAGACTGTGAATCATGTCATTAAATCTGATAAATCAAAAGCAACAACTATTGATGTTGTCGATGTTGAAAATCACTCAAAACTATCAAAAATATGGTGGGATAAAAATGGACCTTTGTATCCTCTTCATGCAATGAATCCACTAAGAGTACAGTTTGTCAGGGATGGTTTGGCTAATACTGGATATTACAAACTAAATCCTACTCGGCCTTTGAAAGGAATTAAAATATTGGACGTAGGTTGTGGTGGTGGTTTGTTATCAGAACCATTAGCAAGGATAGGTGCAACAGTAACAGGGATAGATGCATCCTCTGAATTGGTTTCAACTGCTGAAGAACATGCTCTGTCTGACCCAGACCTGTTAGAAAGATTAAATTATCAACATTCTACAGTGGAAAAACATGCAGAATCAAATGTTGGACATTATGATGCAGTTGTAGCTTCTGAGGTTTTGGAGCACGTAGCCGACAAAACATTGTTTCTTAAGGTATTAAATTTTGAAAATTGCTAATGTCAATGGTTGCGAACCAATTATCCTGATCAGTTACTCTTTGCATGTGTGTATGATCATACACCAGCATTTGTTATTCCTCAAAAACTTCCCTTAATTAATGGCTATGTACACTTTATGGTTACAAGTTCTTCATACATATCATAAGTTGCATTTGTGTCCTATTTTTTAAGAGCTCATAGACATACACTCATTTTCATATATAGAGTTGTGCAAAAGCATTGAGACCCGGAGGATCATTCTTTATTACAACAATGAATAGAACTCTCCCATCTTGGCTTGGTGGAATCATTGCAGCGGAGTATGTACTAAAGCTAGTACCAACTGGTACTCATGATTGGAACAAGTTTATTTCTCCCAGTGATACTCGACGTCTTTTGGAAACCTGTAAGATTCCATCTTCATTTGCAGCTCTTTTAATAAGCGTTATGTCATAAAATTGGGACATTTTACAACTTTCCTTTAAAACATACTGACGGTTACGATAATAGGTGGATGCAAGACAAAACTGATACACGGAATGTTCTATAATCCGCTGAAGAACGAATGGTTCTGGACGCAATCGACCGCAATAAATTACGCCCTACATGCGGTCAAACGGGAAGCGGAGTAGTGGATTTATATTACAAAGACAACAAGAACATACTGTGAGATGTCTCGCACCGTGGGAACCAAAGTATATGACTGTGATGCTATTTTATGTACATGATTTTATCGTGGCTTACAATTTATTTTTAGATACTAGTGTACCGAAATTTTGTTTGAGGTCTTTTATAATAAAGTCTGGGTTGTAATATTATTGTAGCTGTTCTGTCTCCTGAATGGAAAATAGTTTCAGACTTCGAGAAACTTTGTTTTATGAAAGCCAATGGAAATTACACAAGTTGGAAAAACTAACAGAATCACTTTATGCCTGTATCTACTTGATTGTGCGATCAAAATCGTCCGCTGTTCCCAAAGAGGTCAGCCACCTTTGACTGTCGGTGACAGTAATGATCTGAAAAGTCCCGACAAAGCATTATCTCGTACACCGTGGTCCGATACTTGCTCGTTACTCGGTAATCTAATCGAGCGTGCTCGACGATTCGACTGGAAATACATGCGCCGCTGCGATCTGTAATATGATTTTGATACAAACGCGGATGTTTGGCTTTAAGCAATACCTCGCGCCTGTTGTGGATTTTATCGCTTCTCTAAATACTTAGGCATTTGATAAATGTGTTTGGGTTAGCGAGGCAAATAATTATCCTATTTTTTTTCTGTGTCAACTGGGCCCTTATGTATCACAATATCATTGACGGAAAGCGGTAATTATTTCCGTTAGCAATACAACCTTTACTTTCAAAGATTAGAACACAGAGGCATTATTATTCTATAAAAAGCGCGTGTCGCCACAACTGACATTTTTAGTTTTCATTATCACGGCTACGGATGCGGTAATTATTCACACGGGGTAAGTCGTCAGCCATTGGTTATCAAGGCTGGTAGCGAAAATAATGCGTCAGCTGTTCACCCGCAAATACAAATCGATGCACACCGCGGGCAGGCGGGACTGGGTGAATTGATTTTCAGTCGGTGATGTGGGCGCAGCTGGTTTCGAGAGGCACTCGTTCAATTGACACGAATTCAATGAAAATATTTGCACTGACTACGATTCCAATTGATTCGTTATCTTTTACAACCCTTACGAAACACGCGCACGCTCCCTGCAGTTCTCTGGGAGTCACGTTGCCAGTCGGGAGAGGGGTCTAAAGTTCCAGCGTGTGACGCCACTCTATTTATGTTCTAACGAGCCAGGGGAACGAGTTAAATTTCGCACTGCGTCGTATCAGAACGTGACACAATGTGGCTTCTCGTGTCGCGACGCGTGCTCAACACCGAGACACAGATGTTCGCCACGACCGAATCTATGAACTAATAGCCGGCGCTTGGCGACGATACCGTATCAGTTGAGGGAAGTCCACTCTCAAGTACGATGTGCACATCCAACGGATATCGCTACCAATTAATTAACTCGTCCACCAGCGGCAGCGAACCGACACATTCGGTAGCGCAATATGTACGAAATACCATCGGGTTGGATCCGATCGGCCGAATCGAATACAACACTGTGCCAGTCCTGATTTCAAATCGTTCCGATTCGAGGAACGTTCGCGTCAAACTTCTACGATCCTCCCTCTCCAGCCCTCTTCTCTGCCTGCCCCTCCTCTCTCTCTCTCTCTCTCTCTATATCGCCAAGACATTCCTCCCTCCGTGCCTCTGTCGGTTTATCGATTTTGTATCCTCCCGCACGTTCCTTCGTCCATTCGTTCGAGCGTATGCGGCGAACGCAGAAACTTCTTTCCCAACCGCTCCTCTAGTCAGCCGGCGGACTACGACTACCCGCTGGTTACTTAGTTTGCGTCCGACTCCGGTGTCGGCCGGTACGCTGGACTGAACGGAGAGGGGCTTCGTCGATCCGGCCTTCAGTGCGTCGCCAGATAGGGCGAAGTCACGATCGCGGGCCGCCACGAGGCGAGTCGACGAGCGGCTTGTTCACGTTTCGCTTCCCAGCCCAGCGTTAACTCGCGGGACATCCGTGCACGGCCGAATCCCGACCGAATCTCGACTGATCTCGACTGCCCGGGACAGCCGGCTCCGTGGATGAGTTCAACCGAAGGCCTACCGAATCGGTAAATTCGACTATATCTATTTCCGACCCGCCTCGCTTCTCGGCCAGCCTACCACGCACGCCTTTTTTCGACCTCGCGCTGTCTCTGTCTTCTACCTGTTGTCAGGACGCCACCCGACTGCCTGCCGCTCGCATAGGTGGCGAACGCTGCACGGATGGCAATGCTCCGCTCGATTCTGCCACGCGCCTAGAGTTTCGGACGCGCAGCCCTCGGTTTATAACTTCCCTGCGCTGCGCGATCGATTCACGTGCTCAATGTTGAGGCTGAGGCCGTGAATTTTCTAGCCGTGGTTTCCCCCGACTTTTACGGTGTTATCGGCTTACCGAAGGATTTCTGGTACTTTCTTTTGGAACGCTGTCGGCTTTCGTTATTTTGTCCGAGGCTTGTTTATGGTATCACGGGAGGCTCAATTCTGGTCACTTTAGGTATTCAGATTTTATTCTGATAGGTCCTTTGACCCGCTGTTGCCTTGCTTGCGGTCAATCTTGTCTGCCCACAGACAAGGTCTTATTTCATCTTCCGCCAAGCTCGGTTCAGCGCCTAACTCAGGACGGTTCGTAACTTTTTCGACCGATGAATCACGGCGCCTAATTGTTCGACGTTGGCAGCCACAGTCGTCTAAGTGATAAAGGGTTTTTCAAGAGATCGGGACGGATACTGGCGTAATTTGCTGAAGTGTACGGCACTAACGCGGCACGCACGGCCCTTGTCTAATTCCTTTGTAATACAATTCTGTAAATGACAACGACGCTCGCACTTAAGCCATTTACTTTTTTCGCCGCCTTGATAGGATTCGAGATGCGCGCTCAATCTCAATCGATTGCGACGCGTTCGGACTAGGAAGTTGGAACCTCGCGTTGCTTATCTCAACTTCGAGCGTCAACTGAAACCAATTATGCATTTAATTCTTTCATGATTACTGCGTAGGCGTATATGCACATTAACGTTTATTCTCTTTCCCTTTTCTCTCTCTCTCTCTCTCTCTCTCTCTCTCTCACTCTTACCGTCTTAAATTTCTACGTATACCATTAAAGCGTAAATTAATTCTGCAAACACTTTAGCTTGGTAATTGTTCTCCTCTACTTGTATGAAATTGTATGCAAAATTACGTAGCAAGAAGCGATAGTCTTGCGTCATCCTTCCGTGCGTGTGACTTTTGGGGCCCTTTCTTCGGGCCGAGGAGCAATTTGCCGAGGTACAATGGCCGAAAACGATGCCTTTGATCCGTTCCGAATAAATTCGCCGCACGTGCGCGGTCAAATTAGCGCAATTAACGCTCGTGTCAAAGTCACATGGAATTATGGGTGTCACGTGAACTTTTATCATCGTTTTATTTTTGGAAACTGTACGATCGCTTACGTGGCGAACCGTTATGTGCCCTTTTCTATTCGCAGCCTTCATTGACCATGGTCACCGATAATCTATCGCCGACATTGCCAGTCATGCATAATTGGTTTTAGTATAATTTCCAAAGTTAAGATGCGGAACGTGTTAGGACGCGTGACCGATGACAAATTTCTTGCGCCGTCACAGTTTTTGCTTCGCCGGCGGGTGTTATTGTTGGCCCCGGAGGTCATTGATCCTCGTTACCGAGAGATCCTTCCCACGGGTGGTACTTTCGTGGATCATCGCGTTCGTCACGTTTTTGCATCATGCAGCGGACGCCAGGAGCGTCGTCTGAAGAACGCACGGAGAAAGGAACGGCGAGACCGCCGGACAAGGTGGTGCGCGAATAGTTGATTATCTATTAATCTAATCTTCGCGATCCACCGCGCCTCTTGAACTTAGTCTGTCTGCCTGTCAATTGGGCTTTAATTTGAAATTTCGTTGCGGCGTAGTCCTGAGAGTCGGCCGCTACTAAGAACTGAGCGCTCTTAAGCTTGCCGCTGCTAAGCGCATAAATCATCTCTGCGAATTGAAGTCATTTCAATAGGATCAGTCGATATCTGTCATTCAGGGTATAGACACTCTAGCTATAAGTTTTATATTAACCCATTATCCGCCAATGTCCCATTTTTGGGACACAGTTTCAAATTCTTTTCTTTTAATGACTGCAACTTCTAAATGTACAGTTAATTTCATATTTGTATTTTTGTATTATGGCGGGTAATGGATTAACTTAATAAGTACCTTATGACATCAGCTGTACAATAATTTCGTGCATGGACCTGCGGAAACAAAAGCGATTATTGAACTATCATAGAATACGAAATCGTGGTTTGGTCGATAGAACAACTTGTCGTTAACGTAGTGAGGGCTACGACTGGCTGCTCGTGTGTCGGAACAGTCACGACAGGGAGTCATTTAGACCGACACGCGGCACGCACGTTATTTTACCTGCCTGACGCGCGTGCAGTTCGCTCCCTTCGGCGATCGACGCCGATATTGCCGAGAACGCATCGCACGACGTGAGGGCCGAGATATTTCGCGCCGTTTCATCCGCTCAATTCGAATATAAATTAGGGTGAAGGTTGCGGTCAGATTGATGCAGCGTGAAAGTCCGCGCGATCCAATTCAGACATCTGCGGAATGTTCACTTTACCGTTTATCGGGCTCGTTGCTACTTCCGACTTCTACGATTCGACGCTGCTCGCCTCGACGCTGCTCGATGCAATCTATTTAGCTTTGTTATTAACAACTCGCCGTTCATCTCCTTTGACATTTCGCTTTCTCCGATATTCGCGCCAACGCGCGGATTTTTCACGACGCCCTCGGTACGTTTATCGTTATCTGAAAATAGCGTACTCCTTTCTCCCTTGTCTATCGTAGCTTTGGAATTGTTTTTTAGCAGCCTCTTTGCCGTACATCGTCGGCAAGGACGTCGGAGGAGCGTCGCGGTAAAGTGAACGAACCCATTCGAATAACAACTTCTTCTCTCGATCCCTCCCGTTTCTCGGTTACGCGCCGACGAGTTAACGAACCGAAAGGTAATAGGAATGTGACAATGGTTTCCGTATCACAGCCGTGCACGTGACAACGTTAACTTGACACTGGCACGACGCTGACAGCGCGTTTCGTAGAAAAAAGATCTGATGCAATCGTAAATTGCCTTAACCGCTTCAAATGGTCATCGCAATTTGGTTCTCTCATGTCTTCCGAGGCGGCTGTCGGGTCATTAAAAAATTTCTCCGCTCAGTGTAAAGCCGGGCGTGCCGCGCGCATCGCCGTCTTCGAATATTATTTCTGTCGACGTTGCGATAAAGTGCGTCTATTGTGGCGGCATCGTAGACGAGTCGGGACTCTAGCCCGGAATGATTTACATCCGTCTGGGGCGAGATTTTTCCCACTCGCCCGTCGAAGACTCGCCAGGCCGTGATAAATAAGACGCTCTTTTCCGACCGATGAGACGCCGAGCGTCGTGATAAAACGTATTCGCATATAAACACGGGCGATCATCTTCCATTGACTTCTGTAAGTGGTACAACTAGGAAGAAGAACGAGAGAAAGAGACGACGGCGAGAGGAGGGGGGTATTCGGGATTCGAATCCTCTTAGTTCAAGAGACGTTAGACGCGCCTGCCCTTTGCCGGCGAACGAGGAAAGTGAAACCGAGCTTTTGTTCGGTGTACTTACCCGCCCGTCTGACATATTTACCTTAGCCGGCTGTCTGTCGCACGCCAGAGCCTCCGCGCTGAACTCCACTTTCCTCGCATTTTTCCCCGGGTAATTATCAGAGAGCCTGCCGGCGTCGTTCGATGCCGATAAGATAGTTCGCGATTGATATCTGTTCTGGGAAACGAGATGCTCAGGTTCACGTGTAACAGATAAATAGTTATATTTTTCTATATGAATATCATATAAGTAGTTCAATGCTTCTTAGGACAAAACCAACGCAAGGCTTATTTACAGACCCCTCATGTTCAAAGTACTCACGTACAGCTAAATCCGCCATCGAATCCGAATATACTTTATATATGAAAATATATGAAACGTGTACCGTGAGGCTTTAAGCCTCCATTCCGAGGCGAAAAGGTGGTCCTGTAACATAAAGGCGTCGAAAGCAGTCTATATTCGTTCGATTCAGATAACTAGGGTCGTAAAACTTGTATACTTGCCAGGTAACGTGAGTCTGATAAAGTGAGACGTCCGACGCTGCCGATTCGTTTCAGTCGAAAACTTTGTGCATGAGCGAACGCGTTCGATCGCTTTCAGTTTTCAGATTTAATGCGACAGTGGGTTCGAGCAACGAAGAAGTCAGCAAGCAATAACGATGACTGCCGATGACATGGTTGACGCGAACGAGGCAAGTGGACAGACATCCACGAGTCGTTGTCCACCCAAAGACGAGGTACCGCCAGACGACGTCCAGCGGGTTAACGATGACTCGAATCCGTTGCTTTCTGACAGCGATCAGCAACAGGCGACTATCACGGCCGACGGGAGCGGAGCGAAGTCGCGGAAGACGAATAAGATCGACGGCGACAGGATAGCGATGGCGAAGGGCTGGCAAAAGGATCCCGAGTCTGACGAGACAGACGTCCACGAGCCGCCCGACGGTGGAGCGAGAGCTTGGATGATCATGATTGCCAGTTTTTTCATTAACGGCGTCCTCTTTAGCGTCATCAACACCTACTCTCTTATTTATATGGAGCTGCAGAAGAGGCTGATGGAGGCGGGGGAGACGGAAGCCTCGTCGAAAGCAGGTAAGCTTCTGAAGAAATTGAAAGATACATTTCCATTAGTCGAACCATATTCTTACATCAGACTTTCATGAATGCATGAAGTAAGGATATACTGATGTGCGCGTCCGGTACAAAGTTTTGACGAAAGGGTGCTCAAACGCGCATCTGCGCAGATGCGATCTTTCAGAAGTGTCTATTTTCTTGGACTTTGGCTGAATGGAGCCGACGTTCGTTATCCCGTGACGTATATTATGGTGTAGCGATGCTCTTGAACGGATTGTTGCGCGTAGTCGGTCAATGAACCGTATTTATTATTATTCGAACGCCGTCATTTTACTGTTCCTCCTTTGATAAGGAGGTATCTAGCGGCCGTTAAGTTGTCGCACTTTTTCGACGATAGTCTATACGTCGATCGTGTACCACCGCTCTTTACCCTGTTTTCCTGCCACTTTGAACAGTACATACGGTTCCCAATAGGATCTATTCACGACGCCGCAGATAGAACGCCAAGTTTTTCATAGCCGCTTAATTGATCATAACCGTGTCAGGATCGTCGTCGATGAAACGTTCGCCGAAGACATCGAGACTCGCTCCGTGGCCTACCGACAATTGAAATGCATTTGAATAATACCGTTTCCATATAATTACTTGATTAACGTCCTCGATTAAACTCATCAACTCCGGGGCTAATCGCCGTCGGAGTCAATGCCCCCGACGGACAACCTGAATTTCAATTAATCGCCAATTAGAGTTTCATTAATAGTAACAGGGGTCAAATAACATTAATTCGCCTATCGAGCGTCTCTAGCCTAGATAACTGTTACGCAAAATGATCGAGGACTCGGGTGCACGCGGTTCAGTAAACGCATTCGCTCTTGCACGCTAATTGCTCGGTGGGGGCGATCGATAGTTGTGCAATTAGGCCGTCAATTGGTTGATTACATTTTTACGGTCCATCGTAGCATAGCAGAGGTGTGGCTGCTGACAATTAGTCCATATGACACGTACGCGTGCTACGACGCTGGTCGCCGCTGCCTGCTCTTAATGCCCTGTGGAATTGAATCGTTTCAGCTCTGGTAGGTTCCCTGGCAATTGGTACGACGTTCGTCGTGTCACCTGTCGCCGGAATCCTCACGGACAGGATCGGGATTCAGACGACAACGTTTCTCGGCGGCCTCCTGGCATCCGGCGGAATGATGCTGTCGTCCGTTTTGTCCGATAAGGTGAGTCACTTTCATCGGCTTAAGTCACTTCAAGCCTGCGATGACCTGCGTTGTCCGATGCGTTTAACGGTAACCTATTCGATATCAATGCCTTCGGGTTCCGAGCGAATTCAGCGCAGCCTGCGTCTCGCGCGAAACATTTCTTCGGGCCGCAAGATTACTCCGCATCTTATCCGTCAGCCCGAAGGTCAGACAAGATTGCGGAACATTCCTTGACACGCGTCAGTACGTATATATATATATATGTGCGTATATACGTGTCGGTGTAGATTGATAGTGCGAATGTGCTCTACGATGCGCGACGAAGCTCATGCACTTCCTTGAAGAAACGTCCCACCGTCGACTCAAACTCAAAAATATCTTCTTGCGGTCGCCGGTGAATCGCGAAAGCTGATAACCTGGCACGTGGTGATACAATGTCCATTAACAATCGGTCGTTCAACTTAACAATTGCTCGCGATACTGATGTAATAGAATGTATCAGCCCGTCTATGCTACCTATAGTGGATATGTATTGTATAAGGCACTTAACGTTATCTTTAATACAATGTACACTTTGATGCAATTGTATGTAAGTAAAATGTGCTGTTAATTCGATACTTAGCGGCAAATCTTGGCGCGAGGGATGCATCCTATGCTTACGACTGGCTTCTTTCTCATAACCTAGGTGGTGTTTCTGTATTTGACCTACGGCGTCATGTACGGTGTCGGCGCCAGTCTCGCCTACACACCTAGTCTAGTAATTTTGGGCCATTACTTCAAGCGATACCTGGGCTTGGTAAATGGTATCGTTACCGCCGGCAGTTCCATATTCACCACGCTCATGCCGTACCTGATGGAAGTACTCCTGCGTCGCTTCGGCCTGGAAGTGACGCTCAGGTGTCTGGGACTGCTAACTTCCGTCGTGATGGTCTGCGCGGTCCTTTTCAAAACCGTCCCGCGTAAGTAATCGATCTTAACGTCGAACATTCGATTGACGATCCGGATCTTGAAGCGGGTGTCTGGTTAGGTTGGCTTCATCTTTTTGCCAGGGGCAAGGTGTGAAATTTAATATGGGTATCGGTGGATCGTTTATGTAACACGTATACCGATCTTTTTATTCAATTTATATGGCTGCCTGTAGCGTCTTCTTGGATTTGTCTGCGAAAAGATAAGCTTGTTACGGAATAATGTCCTTTACAGATCGACCTCAGGTCAGAACGGAATCACCGCGTCGTTTGAAGGATGTCATTAATCTGTCGATTTGGAAGCAGAAACGATACGTTGTTTGGGCAAGCTCAATACCTCTTGCTCTCTTTGGGTCAGTATACCAATTATGTTTATTTCGGATCTTACTATCAATGCGCGATGCTCTCAATGTTATCGCGTTCGTTCAATGGAAAGAGTTAATTAATGGATCGTTTTTGTAGGTACTTCGTGCCGTACGTTCACATAGGAAAGTTTGTGGCCAACACCTTTGATAATGCCGATGGAAGACTTCCAGTCATGTGCATCGGTATTACGTCCGGCATCGGTAGACTAATCTTTGGCTATATCGCGGACTTGCCGAAAGTGAATAGAATACTGTTGCAGCAGGTAAGGTTTTTAGGCTAGGTTAGATTGAGGTAACAATTATGGTAAGTCTTGATAATCTATCTATTTTTTTATTCAGATATCGTTCTTCAGCATTGGTATCTTAACGATGCTTCTACCAGTTACACGTTCTTTTATGGTTTTGTTGATTATATCTTTGGGCATGGGACTGTTTGACGGATGTTTCATATCATTGTTGGGGCCGATAGCTTTCGATATTTGCGGCCGTAATGGCGCAACACAAGCCATTGGCTTCTTATTGGGAATGTGCTCTGTGCCCTTAACAGTTGGCCCACCTATAGCCGGTCTTCTTTATGACCACACTGGTAATCCATCAATTTTTCTTCAACATTTATATTGTACTTATCAGCGTCTCTTAACAGTTTGACAATGTACGTTTACCGTTTTCAGGTACCTATGACTTACCATTCTTATTAGCCGGGGTGCCACCCATTGTAGGCGCATTAACGATGTTCCTAGTGAAATGTGTGAAAGAAGAAGATACTAGGGAAAATAGCGATGACAATTCGGTAGCCAAGAATTCAGAAGCTAAAGAGGTTTACCAGAATGGTCGGTAAAACAGGTATTTATTTATTATCCAACCCGGATTCACAATATGATCGTAGCACCGTATGTGATACCTTTTGATTTCGCACAATTTCTGTAAATACGCTTTGTCCGCTAATTGCCCGTGCAAAATCGTAGCCGTAGACCTTGTAGAAACTCTGCTATGCTAGATGTGGACCCCATTGTGCAACACGTCCCTTAGGCTTTCTCTCGATCTCTCATCGCTTTTCTCGCCTTCGTCTCAGTAGTTCTTGGTGTGGCTCCCCTTTATCGTAAGAAATCTTGTTCGTTTCAACCTTTCCGTATTAACGTTTCCGCTTAGCCGTTTACTGTTGCGTCCATGAAAGCGTGTTCTGCTTGTTCAACGGTTGGTTTGCGTACTCCGCAGGGTGCCCAAAGGGCGCGACGTTGTCACCTGTCTTCGTGGCCGTCGCTCAGAACGGGAAAAATCCGACGGAGGAGACGACGGTGACGTCGACCGATTCCCAAACGACGCACCGTTACGAACAGATCAGGTGTCGTGGGTACAAGGAGCCATCCGACAATAGTAACAAATACTCCGAGGTCTGTAGGCGTTCAAGGTATTCCGAGAGCGTGCCGTTGCTCTACAGGGAGAGTCGAAAATCGTCCACGCTGGTAACGGCAAAATCGTCGACACTTCTCACGTTCTAAGATTGTTGGAAGCGAAACCGTCGGGGGGGGACAAGGATGATGATGATGGCCGTAGATGAAAAATGTTGCGAGAGGTTGAGTCGTTCAAGACATATATTTTTTTGCTTATATACGTATACGAGCGGGACGAGACCGTGTAGTCAGTCGCCCGGTGTATCAGGTTAAATAAAATATCGGCGAAATGTCCATCCGATCAGCGCAGGGTAGCGACAGAGATATTCTTGTTACTCGAGTAACGTCCGCGTTACTTTCGAACGAATTACCTCATCTTGCTCCGTCGACGTTTGCAAATAATGTGGACGACGGGAGGACGCGTTTCAGTGCCGATGGCGTTTTGCGCATCGTACAAAGTTAGGCAGGTAACGATCGAGCTCCTTTCCTTCCCATCTTTCCATCCCTTGCGCTCCTTACCCTCTGGCTGTCATGTGAAACGACGCGCGTCGCTAGCAGCGCGCCAAAAAAGAAGCGAAGTGTAACGACGATGCGTCGGCTTACCGTTGTGTTTGTGTACTTGTTACATTGCGTAGAAGGATCATGCTCCAGTCGCGCTTTATCTGTCCTCTTGTTTGGATACGTAGGAACTTGACTTACGTCAGCTTAGCCACCGAGCGTGGGATCGTAATTCGTGTCTGCCATATGTCTTGCATTTCCGTCAGTGCCGTTTATGCTTTTATGGGGATGACACGATTTTTAACGTGCGTCCGACAGCCGTACACGCCTTTTATTGTTTTTTTTTTTTTTTAACACTGTCTCTGTAGGTTCTAACAGTTGAACAATTTGCCATATTTTCTGTTTTGTACATACAGTTTTTGTTTCATAGTGCAGTAAGAGTTTTACAAAGAGTTAAGTTACTTACATCTTAGGGATCTCGGCACTTAGGGCGCCAAGGTTACGAACTTGTGCATAATTACGCTACATACCCTTCCGTAATTTAATAACGCTGACGCCGAGTGCATTCTATGCCACGGCCTGTCTCTACTTCTCTCTTTTTTTTTTTTTAACTTGAGAATTCTTTTTACACACGCGCGAGGATACTTTTAAGGAAAGGATGTAATGTTAGCTGTGACATAAAGATATATTATTTTTGTGCTACAAAAACCCTTCCCGCTGTTTATTCTAAAACGTTAGATCTAAGTACACGTTCAATTAAAATTCCGACGATGGTCAATATCCGAAGCACAGAGCAGTCGTCTTACCGACGTTATAGCGTACGCGTGATATATTCAATAGAGAAAGTTCCTTCGTTCAAAGAGTCAATAGCGTTAGAAATAGTCTATCAGAATGGCAAGCACGTAGCCGAATATTTTGTGTATCGACAGAGAGCAAAAATGAGCGCGGAGGGTGTATCGCTCAGCGGAGTATCAGAAGTTATGAAATAAATTATTTCTCGTTTCCGACGTTTATTATTTATACTGTACATACACATCCGTCCGTCATAGTAACTAAGAATCTGACGATTAAGCGTCTCACCTCCCTTTCGCTGTGACATGAGTAAAAAATAGGAACGTGCGCACAAGTGAATCTATTAAATAAGCTGACAATGCGTGTGTGTTCTATGTTCTAATCGGAAAATAGGGTAGCAAAATTAAAGCTACGTCACTGTTATTACACTAGCACGTGCCCCGGTAAAAAGGGGAACGTATTGTAAACATAGACTGGCCTGTTGAAGGCGAAGGAGTTGGCGATGGCGAGGGCTGGATTCGTGTCGAAGTCTTCTTCAGGTACGTTGGCGGGAGTGGTAGGTTCTCGGCTTTTGGGCGTCGTGGTTCTCACGGTGGTGGGTGCCTCGGTCGTCGTGGTCGTAAAGGGCGGGTAGGTGGTGGCTTCCGGTGATCCGTATGTCTGCGCCGGCGGTCCATAGGAACTCCGCAGTCGGCCATTGTGAGGCGCGAATCGCTGACCGGAAGGACGCCAGCCTCTCGGCTTGTACGGAGAGTATTCCGCCTTCAACACGGCGACGAAGAGGACGAGGACGATCAGCTGCAACATTTACATGATCACTTTAACCGAGAGTTTGTTCGTTCGACCGTTTGATGGCCCGGACGATCGCGAGCGCGACAGAGAATGAGCCTAATTCAACGTGGCTGTACTTCGAGCCTGACAGGACGTTACCGTTCGCATTTCGGCCGATTAAAGCGCTACCAAAGCGGCTGCCGAAATAAAAATGACTGACCTTCCCGCGTCCGCATCTTCCGTCTTTATATGCCGAACCGAAAGCGAGCAGCGAGACGATTTCGTTTCGAGCCACCTCGCTTCTTCGTTTCGTAAGCGTTCGCAGACCCATATTACGTGTGCCGAATTTTCGATCGCACGTCGGGGCACGTTCGAATCGTGAGACGTTCCAAACCGACCGAATCCGAGGAGAATCGCATCATCTGGCGTAAGAGAAGGATCGTGGTTTTAGGTAAGGTAATCGACGACGTTGCTTAACATCCTGCCAACCCTTTATTCTGAATCTGAGCGTACATCTTCGATCGAGCCGATCGAACGTTCGTCCCTGGCACGCTGCGCATTTCGGATTTGTCGCTGACCCGTTGCAGCTGCAGCGCAAAGTGCGCAGTATGCATCGTACCTACATCTTGTCGCGCGGAGGACAACAAACGCCGGGTAGTCGGCGGCAGATGACTTTGTAATGCGTTATGCAGAGTCTGGGACGCGTTGCGAATGAAAGATGGTGCGCAAGTGGGACGCGTACGTCCGCTGAATTTTTTTCCGATCGGTTACGTGCACAAAGAGAGGACCGCCGCGATTCGACGTACGTGAGGCGAAGGATGATCGTCGGATTGACAGTGAAATTACGCCGATGCAAACGAGGCGCCATGACTTATGGCCTCGCTGTGCTGTCGAATACGTGAAACTGTCGTGCGCATATGTCGTTGATAGACGTCAGGCTTGATCGGTCGACTGCTTACCACCTAATGCGATTAAGGAAGAACCTCGAGATTGGGATGCGTCAGGGAGAAGGTAAGGTGCAGTGGGGTAAATCCGTACACGGGGCAAATCCGCACTAGGACCTTATTTATTCGAATATACGTTGCGTTGCACCGACTGTAAAATAGAAATCTTTCTTTGGATAGTATTCAATATAGGTGGCCGCCATGTATCTGCGATTACTCCGTTTAACTCCTTCGACAAAGTTCGTATTACTAATAATAATTCGGCTTTTACCTCATAATAGGTATAAGGATATAAGATTCAATAATTTTTCAACAGATTAGGCGGTTTTGCTCCAGTTCCGGGCAAGACCGCCCTAGCAGCACTGTTTTTAATTTATTAAGGAAATCATAAGTTTCAGAAGATATTTTTAATCCAAATTAATGCAGCTTAAAGAATAAACCATGCGCTGAATAAAAACAGTAAGATCATTAGCTGTTAGTGGAATAGATAGAAAATTCATCACTTTAAAGTAAACGTTACAATTTCTTGGTCGGTTTTACCCCACTCCGCCTTACGTAGGTAATTAAGTCGACGGAGTCGTGCTCGGACGCTCAGGATCGGTGTAGGTTCGTAATGCCAGATCTTTGGTTGGCGACTAGGGACATGATCATCGATGATTTATGTACGCTTGCGTCGCGAAGAGGATATGTACGATGTCGGACAGAGAGATACTGAGAGTCGCACTTGACGCTGATAGGAGCCTGTATTGTTGATCTCTCTGGTATCAGCGTGTCCGGGTCGGATAACGACGCCAAGCGTTTACTGTCCTGCATTTCTATGTCCTCATATTTGTCAGACGTAGGTCGAACTTCCACACTCTGTTCGGTCCGATCTCCGATACGTACAGGGCGGTGCCGTTGGGACAAACTGCGATTGCGTGGGGTCGGACGAAGTTCTGGAAGGACAGAAGGGACACGTGTTGGACGAGCTTTTCGCATGACTGGGTCATGTTGAAGTTATGACGCTTACGTCCGATTCCGGACCCCAGAAGCCGGTGACGCTGTGACTGATGGGACTCGCCGTGAATCCTCTCGAGTAAATCTTGCGGGAGGTCGGTCCATTGACACCGTATATAATGCCGCCTAGAATGTGGTAGCATTGGTAGAAAGGTCTAGGCGACGACATGATCGTTCGTACCTACCGTAAGAGGTAATGGCGAATACGCGACCGAGTTGTCGATGTCGAATGGAGTATGGAGGGTCACGCTCCCTTTTGGCACCTGGAAGACCTATGTTCATGCACACGATCCTTTCATTCTCCCGATCAGCGACGCATACGTCTTCGTTAGGTAATATCGTGACACTGTGTGGAATATTTAAATTGATCCAAGCTGAAAATGACAAAGTTCGCCGATGCTTTACTTTATAAGAGAGAAAACATTTAAGATGAATGCAATCAATTTTTGGATGCCCTACGTTCATAATTAATGGACTTCGGCTTTCCGTCTGAATCGAATACAACTAATCTACTGTTGCAGTATCCATCGGCCACGACAATTTCGCCCGTATATGAGGTTGCCACTGACGTCGGTTGACAAAAATGCTCGAAGTCGCTTCCGTGTTGAAATTTCTGTCCGAGCGCCATTCGAAGAGAACCGGAAGGGTTGAACTGAAGGGAAAGGATCAAATTTCACCTTTAACCACCCCAGCTCGCGTAAACTGTTGACAATGAAACTCGTCAAAAAGATATGAGTCGAACCTTGAAAACTTGGTGCATGGCAATGTCCGTCAGCCAGATGTAACCAAATCTGTCGATGTGAATTCCGTGAGGAAGGTAGAAGGTTTGGTTTCCAAAACCATGATACACCATTCCAGTGACCGGGCTCAGAGTCAGTACCGTGTTCTCCATAATGGGACCCAGATAGATTTTTCGGTAGTTGTTATTTTCGTCGAACGTGCTACATAATTCGTGAACATCGTTAATTCAGATTTTGCGGACCGTAGCTGTGCATGTTTTTGGATCTTCGAACGCTTGATGACTTACTCGTAATTCCACGTGTGACGGCCTCGATGAAATATGACGGGTCTGCCGAAAGGATCGACGGCCACGCCGGATATCTGTCCAATGTTTCCAGGACCCTGCCACCGGGCATTCTCCACCGGCTGTACAAACTCATCGTCGAAGCTGGCCAGCCGTTCCTAAGACACGTTCGTAGAATTGTTCTTACACACTGCGCAATTGTCACGTCTGGGTTGCAACAGGTGTCAAATGAAATCTACATCGCCTGTCGTTCCACGCCCGTTAGAAAGTTAGTTCCGTTTGTCCGAACGAGAACTTTGACTACTACCGTTGAGGCGATCAAAATGAAAAAAAATAATAACAGTACTATGTGCATTAACGAATAATTTTCATCACTCATAATGAACGGTTAACACGTAGAATTGTAGGAAATTTTGGCGCAGAGAATTATTGATAAAATTGAGCCTAATCCATAGTTTTGCAAGCGTTACAAGCGAATCGAACGTGATTAATTTTAGTGGTGAACCTTGTTTACACTGTCATTAACCGAAAGAAGAATGACAAAATTCGATGAATATACGTACTTCGAATAAATCGTACGGCACGTTGAACCTTCCGAGTTTGTTCGTTTCGTAGCCTTGGTCGTCGAAGTCGCAGACGACGTCTTTGATCAGGGACGCGATAAGTATCGAGAAGAGACACAACGACAGCTGGACCGGCGGGGCAGTCATCTTGCAACACCTGTTTTTTGAAGAACTTCCACGACTGACGTCGGCACCGGTGTTGACCGACAGGGTGAATCAATAACGCACGCAAGCGCGTTCCTCATATAGCTACTAAGGAGGGAGAAAATCAGGGTATGGGACGTGGGATGATCTCTCGTAAGGGACACCCAGTATCTAATAATCCGAAAATAGAATCATCTTACCGAATCATTAAATCTATCATTAATTTATTTATTAGATCGCTGAAGGTAGAGTAAGTTTTTGGGGCAAATAGTTCGAACTATTCAAAAGTACCATATTGAGCATGAGTAGTGAAGCTTTGGTTCGGTCTGAATGAAGAGGCGGATCGATAAACTTGCGCAGGTAAAATGGGGGGCATGTTGCCCTATGTCAGCGTACTACCGATGAACGAATACGTATGGTGGGATCATTGACGTGATATAGCGCGAAATATACGTCAGAGTGACGTAATTTCGGATGCGGGATCGATTCGACTGCGGATCAGGTTATTTTTAGCGTGTTTGTCCGGATATTGCCTGACACGCAGTTGGGGGATGAAAATAAATCGCACAATTTAGTTTGACCTTTTTTTCAAACAATTATAGCCTATTGGCGGAGTCAATCGGCACCATCAACAGGTTGACGCTGTCAGGGTTCCCCGGAGGGGTCTAAATGCAGCTCTTTCCCCGTTGACAGACAGCCAGTAATTGATTCAGCCCTGCGTCTAATATGCGCGAGGTGAAGGGGTGCAGGTGAATGAAACAAAACCTGTCCGTCATGTTCATCACGTTGTATATATTCGAACGCAGCATACTTTATAATATAGAATAACAAGTGACAAGTCTCGGCTCGCTCGTTGTTCTGCCTCATGAACTCTGAGGAAAGGAATTACTCGTAGATACTTTACCTAACATCTCTGCTAATAGAACATAGTTATCGTGTGAAAATGTCTTATGTCGTTCGTGATACCGTTTTGCATTCGAAGCACTCTTACGCTTACCTCCTCGTGACGTAGAAATATAACTGGGACCCTAAGCGTAGTGCACTCTGGTCGAGAAAAATTGTATCCTCTCTAAGAAAGGATGTCGCTCGTTTAATATGAACATACTCGATGTTACTGGCGACTCGATCGAAAGTTCGTTGCATCGCAACGATCCGTTATCGCCGCGCAGTGGCGCACGAAAAGGAAATCTTTTAGGCACAGACGTCGAGAAGCGTCGCGAGATACGATTAACGTCGCGTCTTCGACACTGTTACAAACAAGCGGCAGTGATTCGATAAATATTTCCTCTGTCACAATCGGTATAATAAAATTATAATCGCTGAGCTAACTGGCAGACTAGGTTGCGATCGTTGAATCTGACTAAAAATGTGTGAACACGTAACTACGACTCTGACGTGATCGGCGTTAATCGCCGCAGTGTAAATCGTACGAAAACGTCCGCGACCAGTTGGAAATATTCCAATGATTCGTCGTTAGCGATCGAGAGCGGTAGACGAGCGAATTAATTCGTACTTGACATCGGCAATTAGCGCTTGAATCCCTTCAATTTTCCGCCCGTCCGTGGCCCCGACATCATTTCCTCTAATGAGCGCGTCGTTCGATCAATCGCGCTCGGAAGTGATTCTCGATTTGGCAATAATCTTTCGTCTACCGTCTCGACTCGCCGCGACGCAACAACGTCGAGCAACAATCGCGCATGAAAAATCTCGTTAAGGCATCGTTCAGTACGACTCTACGCTTCGATGCGACCCGATGTTGCGACCGTACGATATCCGAATACGTTCAACTATAATATAATAACAAGGGCTATGTTGATCGAGTAGCTCGTCGAACGAGCTGAACAACGCGAATAGATACAGTAAATAACGGTCGTTATCGGGGTAACGGTGGCCCGATTAGGCAGAGTAGTAATTTTGATTATAAACAGTTTGATATTCCCTCGCGTTCGTCGGCCGGTGGCGAGTTACTTATCCATCTCGAGTGTCAGCGATGTTTCCGGCTGGGTCCAGATGTACCCGGTTCGCGTCATGCTGCATCTCGCGTCGTAATATCGTCCCGGCGCACGGCAGAAGGACCATCTCGGACAGCGACAGCGAAATTTACTGTGAAACTCCTCCTTGCAGATCTCGTTCCACCAGCAGGTCCGCTAGAGCATCAAGAAGAACATCTGTCGATTCGCGAGTAGAGACTTTACTCATGCCGTACTGTCAGCGATAAGAATATGATCGGTGGGAGCAATTGACGGGAAGGATGCTGGCCTACCTCTGCCAAGTAACCCCTGACGCTCTGGTCGCTGTAATTTCTTTTCGTAATTACGTGCCTTGCCCCCGTGGAGCGAACCAGCGTGCAAAGGGCAAAAAACAGCAGTAAATATACGATCCATCTGTCCTGGGGAAAGAAGAAACGTTCGTCGATTATTTGTCTCGGATTCCTATCAAACAGCTGTTGAACATCTCCTGTCCCAATTCATAGGTATTGTATCAATGAAAGGCGCGCTGTTGTTGTACGGTTACACGTGTGTCCATATGTGTGTGCCTCACTGTATATATGTGTGAGGGTCTTAGACGCGCGAGTGGTGGTGTGTGTCGAACTCGGGGGAAAGTAACTTTTCCCTCAACTTATTCAAGTATACCGATACTTAGACGGTACTTATCGACGAGAGTTCCGCGACTCGATGTCGGACGTTTTCCCGTATAGGTCACTGAGCACGTATATCTCTGTTGCCTTTTTGCGGCCAGTTTCGCGCGACAACGGCGGTCCGGGAGTTTTCTTTCAGCGTACACGAGAAATGACCCTCCTGTCGCGGAAGCGAATTCGGCGTGACGGGCCGTATCGGAAGTCACAGGGTCGTTCATTGTCACTTATCGCCGAATCTCTCTCTATCGACGGGAGGATGCAACAGCTGCTGGCAACGGGGGGGCTTTTTCGGGCGGGTGTGAGTGATCAATGAAGGGGTGACGTGCGGGGAACCCTCGACAGGAAACTTTCTCTTCACGCCCTTCCGCAGTCACTTACGTTCCGCCGCATCCTGGACATGTGGCACCTTATCGCGCGGCGTGCTTTTGCGGAATTATTCACGATCGGGGGGTCACTCTACGCAAGATGCATTTGTTCGTAATGGTGGCGCCCGAAAATCATGATTTCCCCGACGAGATGCATTCGGTGCGTTCAAGGTAGGGGTAAGAAGGATGCGCGCGTGCGCCATGTTCCTGAAGGCGAGGTTTGTTGACGTACCGTGCCGAAGGGTAGGTCAGTCTCGTGTAAAGCTGGGATCGATCGTTCGCGAGACGAAAGTTTGTCGAATGACTTCGCTGACTGTCCTTTCGAGGAAGTTTTGCGATAGGCTGGAAGATCCAGACTAGATTAGATTTCGCGTTCTTCGGAAGTCGAGGGATTGTTCTATTTATGCTCGATCATGATTGTATATCTTTATATATCTATTTATTGAGCGAAACGTTGAATCTTTATTGATCTGTCAGCTAATAGTATATACCGTAAAATGTAAAGTTGGCACAGAAATATGGGATTGAAATTATATACAGCTTGATTATTTTTTTAAAGATTTGATCGTGGTGTTATTTACAGTACATTTTGAGATAGAAGTCAAAGAGATGTCAGATACTCTATGTACTTATATTAGCGCGCGACTGTACAGTTTGAATGTATATTATTGAATTTCGCGCCAAACACATAACATATATTTGCTCATGCGCAGCTGGCAGTTAACCTGCTGATTGGGAGAAACCAGATACGTCTTGATCTGTGGTCGAATCTGATTAATGTAACAGTAGCTTCATGAAATGGCATTGCGTACAATCTTGCAGCAGTCCTTAAAGGACGCCGGCAATATTAATTATGTGTAAGTCTTTTCACGCCCTTATTTCGGTATTCTTGAGTAATACTTCACATGACATATCGTTTGACCCAATATAACCTCAACGTGCCTCTTTACATAATTTCCTTTAATGAAGATGACCATATCACCGACATGTTATGCACAATACTGTTTCCATACACATAATGCAACGACTGTAACATATTATGTTTTATCAACAGATGTGCCAGGTATATGACAAAAAAACCAGCCTTCGTTACAGAAAGAGTACGACCAAGACCCCCTGACCTCGTTGTACCACATCAGTATTCTGCAACTGCAGAAGAAAATAAATATGTACATGAGGAGGAACTAAAACATGTTGAAGTACCAAAAAACGAAAATGTAGGATTAGTGTCTGGTGTGCCTGAAGAGCATATCAAAACCCGTTTAGTTCGCATTCACATGCCACCTAAAAATGCTATGCAGTCTGGAACAAATAATGTTCATAATTGGCAGATTGATTTTGACACTCGTGAACGGTGGGAGAATCCGCTAATTGGATGGTGTTCTACGTAAGTAATACGATTTATTATCTTTGTTTTTTGCACAGAATTGCATTATAAATACTGTGTACCTGTGTTTCACTGTGAATATGGTTAAGCTTTGCTTCCACTGAAGTTTAGTCAAGATCATGTTTCTTGGTACAATTATTAGATTATCTAATGAGACATACTTCCTGTTGAAGTATCTCACTGTCATAATAAACAGAAAATATTGTAATCTAGTGGGGATCCTATGTCAAACATAACAGTTGGGTTTTCGTCACCTGAAGAAGCGATTGCGCACTGTGACAAAATGGGATGGAAATATTATATACAGAAGCCTAATAAAAAAGACCCAAAACCACGCTCATACGGTGCCAATTTTTCGTGGAATAAACGTACCAGGGTTTCAACCAAGTGAGGTGGTAAGAGTTTTTATGAGCGCTGACTCACCTGGATATAGTAAGGATATGTGTACAGGATTGTAAGCGATGCTAAGTCTAACGTTAGTCAAATATAGGTGGGAAAATATGCAGTGAACTCGTAATTTCCTACACCTTCTTTATCATGCAACCTCACAACCATTTTTAGAAGGGGTTGAAGTAAAGACAGCTGTGTTTAGCAATAAACTCCGTTATTTATTAATTAGCAATAATTTTATAATAGTTTCATAATATAATGGTATCGTAGTATCGATAAAACAAGCAAGAAGGTCTTATACAATAAAATTCATCCATTCGCTCGTCGATTGTTTCAAGTACCGTGTCGAATTATTGCTAATATAATAAAGTATCTGGTTAAATGATTATACATACTCCGCACAAGGTATTGCTGAGATGGTGGTGTTACTCCCGTACCTATGAGTTCCTTCTCATTTGACGTTCGCTTCAAGGGCGATACAAGTTTCTTTTTACGAACAAATGACGTTACTTGGGAATTTAATGTCTCGCCGTCCGACGATGGACGACGGGTTCTACACAAAATGATAATTCAAAGTGTGACGGAGGCTGTCCTTAGAATAAGTAGCACGGGAGAAACATTTTAGCGTAGAGTTTTGCAAGTGTGCAGATAGCGTAGACATAAAATCTGAAGGCCTACATAAAGATTTTGCAGCACGGTCGAAGTGTAAAACTGGGGATGGATTCGGGGAGACGGGGAATGAGGAAACTTTATACGTGACGAAATTGACATTTCATCCGCGCTCGCTTATGTTTTCAGAGAGTGGGATCGCGGTAACGTCTCAAAATCTCAATTGAATCACAGTTTGGACTCGGTCATGCATTCGATCGCTAGTAACAATAACAATGGTCTATGATTAAATTGCGCGCCCGCGGCGAACAGGGATAGGGGGGGTAATAAGTGGGTAGGGGATTCATTTCAACGCAATTGGAATGATCGTCGTGATAATTCCGTCCTTGAACCGCCGTTGAATATACATACAAATTATATCACAAGCGAACAAGAATTATAATCGAACAAATATCTATGTTATGTATATATGTACATGCTTAAACTAACCGAACCCGATGCGATCGTATATACTCGTTCGTCATTTGATATATACATAGGGACAGTACGATGTGGAGTAGCCGCATTTTTCATACCGCATTCTAATACGACTATGTACTTAAATCTCTCTCACTCGAGGCTCTCGAATCCTGTGCGCTATTACAACATCATCTTTCGCTCATTAAACACTCTCATTCTCTCGCTCTCGTTCTCACCCTCTCTCTCTCTCTCTCTCTCTCTCTCTCTCTCTCTCTCTCTCTCTCTCTCTCTCTCTCTCTCTCTCTCTCTCTCTCTTTTCACGAATCTCTTGAGACTCGGTGTTTTTATAAGGCGGAATGTGTAATTTTCTACCTATTTAACGTTATCCCTGTCGCGATTAAGCACGCTGTGCCAGTCGAACGCGATCGGTTGTAGCGTAACGTACACCGAAATTAACTAATTTGACTTTCAGTTATTTCCTCATTTGCTAACAACAACGCGCATTTATCAGTTTTGCGTACGTTACGCTACAATCGCTACATTGTCTCGCGCCAATCTGACAAATCCGCATGAAACTCATCACTTTGCGCCAAACCGATCGTACGATCGCGATCGTCACTTGGCGATGAGTGATTTCCGTTCAGGACAGCCCGTTCGAAAACAATAATTTACTTTGACCGTTATTCTCCATTCGTAAAAGATTACAATACGTGGCTACTCTGTTGCGAGTAATTATATTGCCCTTAACTATTGAGATCAACATCGTTCCGCATACCGTATCGTTGCTAACGATATACCGTAACGTACAATTTTTCTCATCAACGTGAACTGAATCTATAACGTTATATAGCATCCAATGCAAAGGTTCGAATCTCAATATATTTATACACGATCGACAATCAATCCGTCCAACGGTTATCGCTCGCCATCGATTTTCAAGTCCTCAACGACTGTCGTTCCAATCTCTTTTTTATATTTTCTCCCTTTTCTTCCCCCTTCAATCGTTTTACAACTGACTAGATCCTTTCCGCTCCGTACGGCTGTTATAGGTATGTACTTTCTTAAATCGCGTCGATATAAATAACATGTTTCGCTACGCGTTAATCGTCACGGCAAATTCGAATACGAATAGGTGCTCTTGCTTTAGCGACTCAGCTGGCAACGGTGCAAACGATAAAAATCTCTCTTGCCATCTCGTCCAACCGTTCGCGGAAAAATCTCAATTAACTCCCGCCCCAAAACCGTACCGCGTCCGTCGGTTCAACGTTACTTCATTTACAAAGCGGCGATATATTAAATATACTTCTTTTAGGGGAACAACCAATGAACGATTTCCCGAGCGAGGCTCGTCGGTAATAAGCATCGTAACAATTTGTCATCTAGAAGAGCTTGAGTGCGTTCAACTTGCGACGTAGTTGGCCTCCCATTTTATTTTCGACGCTATGGCGCTAATTATAATACTCCTCTCGTCGCGGTGCATTTCATTTATACCCTGGGCAGAGAAAATTAATTGCGCAGTGGCGGCAAAATGCGGCTGACCCGCCATTCGGAACGAACGGATCATTTTTTTTTTTTTTTTTTTTTGAACGGATCCTATTGTGGCGCGTGGCTCCTTTTTATGGAATAATTGTGGGTACTTGCAGGCGTGCCTCGCGACGAAAAGAATTCGTTGCCGGGACTAGATTTTCCAACACTCCCCCTCGATCCTCCCCTGTCCTCACGGCGCACGTTAATCGCTTTAATCATTAGTTAACCAACCAGTTAGTTAACCACATACGTTTCACGCAATCGGTTGCTAACAAATCGCCTGACCCGGTAACAAAATTTTTGCCTACGTTCTCGGTCCGGCTTTTAAAACTTCACACCCCCCCACCCCCTCTCCCGTGCTTTTATCCGTCTCTTTACACATTGAACGTACGACGTCCGTTCCTCGAGCATCTCGACGGAAGTGTTATGAGTATTTTAGCGAGCGAACATTTACGGCAATACCGAGGGCGTTCTTTTTTAATCGTGGGAGCTCTCCGCGCTAGCCAGCGTGGTAACAGTTAAATTTATTCTTAATTAAGTCTAACAATTACCGAAGATCATAATCGATACGTCTTCAAACTCACATTACTATAGGCCTTTGAGTGTGCGGCGCGTTCTGCCGGATGATTCCGAGCGATTCATTTCTTCGATCGCTCATCGTATGTTCCGGTTTCTTGTTCCGCTCGCGTGACCTTCCTCAAGGTCGACCCTGAACCGCTCGCCCTCCACCCGGTAGGACGGTCGCAATTTAATCTCTATATTTATAGTTTCTTCGTGTGGGTTAATATTGTCAGTGACATTTATTCCTCTCTCTCTCTCTCTCTCTCTCGTAAATTGCTGAAGCGAATCGCAAGAAAGTGAACAGATTCATCGTCGCTTCCCGAAAGAGGCATGGGGCGCCAGAGCCGGCCCGACTTGCCCGTAATCCGCGGGAGCTGGCCAACGGTTTTCGTTGAGATTCGACCGGAAGCGAGACGAGCAGCTGCGGACGCGTCGCGACGCGCTGGCCGATTCGGGGTGTAGAAAAAGCGACGCGTCCGGCCAAAAAATCGGTTTCTCGCCCCCACCTCGCACTCCGAGTTCGGGGCAAAGAAACAGAAATTGACTCCGACGTTTCGCGTCCAATCGTGACCTTCCGGCGGATTACGGATTCGCCGCCGTACAAAATCGACAATATGGCCGCGCGTAACAAGCGCTAATCGGGCGTCCGACAGTTCCGGTCTCTACCAGCGAACGCATGGAAATCGGATTCGTGACCAACGACTCGCAAATGAGATTCGTACCCTGTCCTGAATATCGATAACAAACATTCCTTCCGTAGCCCCCCCCCCCCCCTCCCCCTCCATTCCATCCCAATCGTTACCGTTTCCGTTCCCCTCTACGTCCTACGAAAGATTCACTCTTTCTTCGTTGATATGCTATGTTTTATGCAGCCTATTGAGGTCTCAGTTGTTCGCTACGTGTAACATACAGTACGCGTACATGTACAATCGACTGTCCCTACTCTTGTCTAATTTTACTTTGAAGCTCGTGTTGGGTCGTGCCTCTCGCTTGAGAATTCTCGCGACGGGCGAAACGTGTTCGTTGGAAAATTTTCGTCCGCGACTTTTTTGCCATTCCATTCGACTTCCGTCGCGCTCGTTTCGTTTATGTGGAATTGTGACTCAATGCGTTTCCGGTTGCCGGGTAGATGCTGATCTGTCTTTCGGAAAGTCGGCGTCGAATGGCAGATACTGGCTGCTTCGAATATGGGAGAGTAATCTTTTATTAGCTGACCTCCGATCGATCCTGGTTTACCGAGATTAACACTCGCTAGTCGCAAACGAGAGGGTCACGAAAAGTTACGTACGTCGCCGATAACGTCGGTCCGATCCTCCTTTTGCAAAATATTTCACCCCTCCCACGTGGCGATACCTAACGATATTAATAATAGGTCGAGACAACCGCAATTAATTTTTTTTATTATGACAGATTATCGTCTGGTTTACTTCATACTTTACGGCGTGTACACATACTCGCATACACAGAATATATTAATTTCTATATGAGTGTATGTATGCGTGTACATATACACATTGTCATATATATATATTTATTTATATATATTTTACGTTATTCCAGCGAATACGAGTATGTACAGGTTTTGAGCGGACATAATTATCATTATTAATCCACACTTACGCACACACGCGATCGGAAAAAATTATGGTCTAAGCGATCCCAGATGACTAAAGGGTCATCCATCTTTTAAATGATTGTACAGTTTTTTGAGACATTTTTGGAATGTGGAGTTGCCTACGCTTCCAGTCTCTTCCTCCTTCCTCTGTCTGCTTTACATTATTATATGTATATATATATATGTGTGTGTGTGTGTATATATATATATATATACTCATTGTATGTCGCTCAGTTACGTTTAAGTTATTATATTTATACCTTTAATTGACATATAATTTTTATTACACATGCCTCGCGTAAACCAACCCCCCCCGAGGATCTCGCATACCATCCCTACCGCACCAAAATTCAATTAATATTTAAATCTTTCGCTCCCTAATGTTCGTCCGACTCGTATTCATTTTATTTATAGCACACGCGAAAATGGATTTTAACTAGTCTCCAAGCACAAATGTCTATCGTTCTAACTAACGGTCATCCGCTTGCATCTCTAGTTTACATAACTGCTAGGTACGTTTTAAGGTTTACTTTTTTTTTTTTTCAATTTGTCGGTTGCTTTCTTGTCTTCTATATACTTTATACGGAAAAATCTGTAAAATGGAAACGTGACGTTTAATTCGCAATCACTCAGTGTCCGGTAATTAATAATAGGCACTATAAGTCGACATGAGGTCGTGGCATTTTTAGTGGCGACATACATACGTGTACGTATTTTTTTTTTTTTTTTTTTCTTTAATGTATATACATACGTCTATAGGAGGGCAAGTATTTTCAAGTGATTTTTTCCTCGACCTTTTTTTTTCTCCCCATTTAGACAAGTCCAAGAGCTGTGGAGCGGCGAGTCGTTTTCGTCATTGTCATCGTCTTCCTTCTCGCTCGGTTCTTCGATCGCGCGCGATTCGCTGAAGCGACGCCCGAGAAACGTAACGTTCCGATCGCTCGTCGTCGAAACGGATCGTGGCCGCGCGAGTCGGTCAACATTTTCTGGTCACCCTCGAACAAAATTCGTTGTGTAGACGGGGGAGGCGAACGTGCCGCTGACATGTCTCGAAATTAACCGTCATCGCTCACTTACGGTCGGGACTTATAGGACGAAATGATCGCGCGGGAAAATTGACTGCATCGTGAATGAAAGGGGTGCGCGTTCGTGTTGTCGAAGTTTGTGTTGTCTCTACAACTCCCGCGAGGATCGTGGTTACAAAACGAAATGACCAAGAAGGAGAGAGAGAGAGAGAGAGGGAGACAGAAAGATGATTATTACGTATAATAGTAGTAATAGTCGTAGAAGTAGTTGTAGTTGTAGTAGTAAGTTGTAGTAGTAGTAGTAGTAGTAGTAGTAGTGTAGTAGGCGTAATCAGGTAATTCGAATAGTCCCGCATGGGGGAGGGCACTAACGTGAATACGTTCGTCAAAAAGTTTCTCAAAAGGAGGATAAAGCCTAAAAAGTCGTTAAAATTTTAGATCGAAAAAGGAGACGTTATATAGAAGAGGCCTTACGGTTATCGCCCTACGAGCGGTCGCACGCTCTAGAACCATGCTAGCTGTCCCGATGGTGCGTGCGTACTGTTTAAGTTAGGCAGTAGAAATTACAAATGGGATCGTCGTAGGGTCTCGTGTTTTTCCGGTTCGAGCGCGAACTAATCTTTCCGTAGCGGCGAGTCGACCTTTTTCGAGACATGTCACACGCTCGCATCCTCGTTCGCCTTCGTTTCGTCAGGGATGTCGAGATGTCCTGGCTACGTTTTTGCTGACGTCATCCGGCGAGCCGCGAGTAGAATTTTGGGAATCGGACGATTTCGCCCGGCAAACGAATGGTTTCTATCTATGGTTTCTCGATGGTTTTCTCGCGTTTCTCGCGAATTCTCTGATCGCGGCATCGTTCCGCTTCGGACTGCAAGCGAGAGGGGAAAGTTTTGTCGAGAGTCAGCGAGACGACGCTCTGCGCGACGCGTCGCGACGCCTCGACGACCGAAAGACGTTTCTCATTCGTTCGTCCGGTTACCACTGTTTCTCATCCGATCTGAGTGACGGTAGATCGCGATCTATATCACGATCGTGAGGCAGTACTTTCGCGTTGCCGTTCGCTGCTGTGTAATCATGTTAACGCCGTGCCTTCGTTTTAGCGATCTCAGGGTGGTCCGCGGTACGACTACGTGCTAGCGGTCTAATTTTTTTCGAAGAAACGTTTTTCTTTTTTTGTAAGGTCGACGTGTGTGCCCAGAATTGGTCCGACCACCCTTGATTACGACGCAAGAGACAAGGACTACCCCCTAACGAGTTGCAGAAGCTCCGCACTAATTGTTCTTTCTGTAACGCAAATTGGTCGCGTCGAGAGTTTGTCGTACGTCGAGAGTGGAGGTAAGAAAAGTTTCGTAGCGCGTCAAGGTAGAAGTGAAGGTAAAATGTCGTCGGGCGAGATTGCCTTTATGCGGTTTTTTAATGTAAATTTCACTTTACGCGACCGTCTCGATCTCAGCGGAAAGAGATCTCTTCGAATAATCGCATTGCGCCCCTAACGAATTCATCTACTTTTGTACCATGAACGGATCTGAGAAGGTTCTTCAACCTTTCGTGTTCTAGGGCAAGGTGAGCAAAGAAACTATCGTACTCCGTAACTGTTACGCGCTACACTATTCTGATCCAGCTGCAAGACACATCGATGACGCTCTACGTCGATCGCTAAGCGACTAGACTTCTGCTACGTCGATCGTAATAAAGAGAAAATTTATCCAAAACATCGGTTGACCCGGTCCTTGTCCCTTCCTTCACCCGCTCCCGCGAAGGAGGTACGTCGCAATCCGCCTCGAAGAGAGTTCAAGAATGTCGTTCGTGCCTAATCTACATAGATTCGAATATAAAGTCTATTCTCGAAGTATCAACCCCTTTCGGGGTCTACCCCTGTCGTTCATCGGGCATTATTCTCAATCAGAGAACGCTCGGCGTCGCGCCAGGATGTCCGGCCTCATAAAATTTCTCCAGAATCCCCCCCCCCAACAATCAACACCCAAAAACAACGCCTCAACCCCCCATCCCCCAACATCCCCCCCTCAACAAGAACAGAAACTATTCTCCCGCGCCGTATTGCTCAAACATCCTACCTATTCCTTAAATTCGTATATAAACATTCCAAGCTCGGCGAAGTCCGGATTTTCGAAAATGCGAACTTCGCCGATAACAGAGCATGACCCGCCCTCTCCGCACGTCATTCAGTACCACCCAGATTCACCCTTCAGCGACCTTGCGCCACCACCGGACGGTCGCCGGAGTCTGGCCTTACGTCCGAGAATGTCTGTCAGCCCTCCCCGATGGGGTTAGCAGCCGTCGTGGTCGTGGTCGTCGTCGTCGTCGTCGTCGTCGCGGTCTACGTCGTCTACGTCGGACAGGCTCCCCGTCGGCGTGGCCGTCTCCGGGTCTGGCTAGGATCAGCTGTCCGGCGTCTCCTGGTACTCCTCGCTCTCCCTGTGAACGAGCACGTGCACCACCGTGGCCTCCGACTGCTGCCTGAGCAATGGCGGCCTCGGCGGCGGCGGTGCGGTGTTCTCCGGACTGGGCTCGGTGACCAGAATGCTGACGTCACTGCCGATCTCGGAGGACACCGGCAGCGTCACGATCGGCTCCGGAGCTGGCGCGCGCCTGCGCAGACTGCCGCAGCGCCGGTTGAACGCGTCCTTGATGTCGCGCTGCAGCGTGTTCAGCGAGAGGGTCGTTCCGCTCGGTCGCAGATAGCCGCCGGCGCGCTTGGCGGACGGTGGACTCTGGACGTCGTCGTCCGGGTACGTCTCGACCGCGTCCTGTCGGCCCAAAGACCTGCGGACACGGACGTTCGGCATTGGTGAAGGTACGGGTAAGGGTCTACACGGTATCCGGTGGGATCGGGAATCGAGTCGATCGGTTCCTACGGATTAACCTCGAGTCGATGTCAACCCTTTTGGTCCGATTTAGAAGGAAATAATCTTTTATGGCCGGACTTTGTACAGACGATGGCTGCGGTGGTGATGGGCTTGTATGTACAGTTGTCGTTTTGGGGGATGTATGACACGGAGTATCGTAGAAAGAAATACTTACCGAGTGATGGGTATGCGGCGCGAGATACTACGTTCGGATACGGAGGTTCTAATAGTGGGGGCTTGCTAGAGTAGGTTTGCGGGGTCTCTACGGGGCTTAGTATACAATGTCCGATACTCGGCGAGTCTCGATGGGGAAAGCTCGTCGGGGTCGGTGGGGTAATGAGTGAAGAGTGCCATCGAGGTGGACCGAGAGGGTTGATCGCTAATCCCAGGATACCCGTTCTGGCCCATGGGGAACGCTAACGCAGTGCGTTCTAGTTCTGACCTACGCTAGAGTCTATGGGAATCGTGCGCGTTCTCTCCATTGGGATGTAAATGCTCGAGCAAGCGATCGAACGGGAAACAATGCTACTGTCTCTCCCTCACACGCACTCCACGTACGACCGCACTCTCTCTCTCTCTCTCTCTCTCTCTCACCCGCACAGTCGAGCAGGCTCGAACCTACAATTGGAACGCTACGGTGGAAATACCTTCATGGGGACGTGAAGGCGACGCTTTTTTCGGGCAGACGCGGCATTCTACTCGGGGAGGGCCGGCAATTGGCAAAGAGAAGTATTTGAGAATAGACAAACACGTCCTGATCGTCGCAGCGCTCACCTACGCTCACTCTTATACCAGTCTACATTTACCTAGTGGTAGATCTTTGCCGATCCTGTACACTGTGGTAGTTTTTACGAATCCTGAGCAGAATCATGTTTTGATGGGTAACTTGTTGTCGACTTGCGCGAGATTAGGCGAAACATTCGGCTGGTCTACCGAGATGTTTTTCGGTTTCGGGCCATGGTGGGCTTACCTGACGGTTGCGTGGGGGTCGGAGCCGGAACTGGACGTGGCCGAGGGCTGTTCCGTGGTCGGCGAAGGACGAGACACGGTTAAGGCGGGAGGTTGCAGGTCCTCGTGGGTCCCGGTGGCGCCGGAGAGCAGCAGCAAAGGCAGGTTTGGGAAGAGCCACGCCGAACTGGTCCCGAGCTCGCTGAGATCGCTGGCGTCGCTGGCCCTGGAGGACTTGCGGCTACTGGCCCGGCTACCTCTGTGCACGTGCAGCAGGGCCGACAGCTTACCTCCCCAGCCACCCCCGCCCCTACCGTCGCTGCCCATTCCTCCCGGACTAGAGGTCTGCGTCTGAGAGTCCACTTCCTGGGCGATCCTCTCGCGTTCTTTCTTCATGCTGCAATGGTCAATGTTTTGGTAAGAATGGTCGATGGTTTGATATAGAATAGAAAGGGAAATGTAGAAGTATAGAGAGAGGAAAGGGGGAATTGTGGGAATGTAGATGCAACCCGAAAGGGAGTCATAAATAAACATTCAATACCATACAATGCAATATAGAACAGAAGCTTTGTCGGAGGAGAAAATTGATTGGGTGAGCTCGAGGTGGACATGGTGAAAATGTCTTTTGGGAACTTCGGTAATTGTGAGTAAAGGCTTGAGAGTAGGATATGATAGGAAGTGGGCTTAGAATGCTTTTTACATGGAACAATCAGATAGGTGAAGAGCGATTAAAAATGTAGAATTTCATTAGACAATGTGAAAAAAAAAGTGTTGTGTAGTAAGTTTCTTACGCTATGAATTCTCTTATGGTGCGCTGAATCAGTCTGGCAGCCTTGTCCTGCCGCTTCCAAATCCTCGTGGAAGACACAATCTCCAGTTCCTTTCTAGTAGGGAACTGTTTCTTGAACTTGACATCCATCTGCTCTTGCAGCTTTCTAAAGTCGTCGGACTCTTCGACATGTCCAAGAACGTGCTTGACGAGTGCATGTAGGATGTCCAGACAATGGATCTTGTTACCCTTTGCGATAGGAAGATTAAAGCTTACCAATGCAACGACATTGGGCTTTGATATTCCTAGCGGCGGGTCAAGGCTCGCTATAAAGTCACTCAGCTGAGAGAAGCTGATGAACTGCGTGGCGTGCGGATCATATCTGAAAGGTGGTCGATCACGGGTCAGTACGTTAACAAGGTCTTGTCGATCAAACATCTGATTAACTGATAAAAACAGGAATCTCGGAAATAAATTTTGAAAAGGAAAATTCGCTTTCTTACTTAGACCACCGTATGTAGAACATTTCAAGGTCGTCTTCAACGATTCCAATTTCTTCTTCTTGATGCGCCTGGTTGAAGTTCTCCAGGATTATGGCGATGTACATGTTGATGACGATCATGTAGCTGATGATGATGAATGAGGTAAAGTAGGTGATCGCCAAGAGTGGATATCCGCAGTCGCCGTTCATTTGTCTACTTGTCGGGGTCGGGTCGCAGTCCGGCGGTTGAACCATTAACGATTCTAACACGTCGTTCCATCCGGCCGAGGTCATTAGACGAAAAAGCAGCTGCATGCTGCGACCAAACGTTTCGAAGTTCACCTGCCGCGCGAAACAGAAACATTAGTAGCACATTCGAATCACAAAAATCACAAGAGACGAACGAAAATCATATTGACCTATCCAAATGAAAAAATATATGCAAAGATTTCAAATGCAAATCGACTGCAGCTTCGTATACATTATGCATTAGGACAGTACTCGTTCCAAACCCGACAGGGAGTCAGAAAAATAACTAATTAACTAACTAACTAACAATATACGTTTCAAGTGATAATAACGACAAATGTGTAATTGTGTAATTGTGAAAAGATAATTTATCGCTCGAAAAATTGACGCGACGTTACGGTAGTTCAGTGTCTCGGTTACTCACCATATCATCCAATGCTCCCTGTTTCCTGACATGACCGAATACGGACATGCCGATGATGGCGTAGATAAACGTTATCAAAGCGAGGAGCGCGCCGATGTTGAACAACGCCGGAAGACTGACAACCAGTGCGAAGAGTAGCTTTCGTATACCTTTCGCAGCTTTAATGAGCCTCAAGATCCTACCAATCCTGAACACCCTCACCACCCGCAAGAGCGTCGGGGACACGGGAAAGTCCATCATTATGTCCTCCATGAGTATTCCTAAAATCGACGCTAACACCAGCAGGAAGTCGAACAGATTCCACGGTACGGTAAAGTAGTGATAACGAAGCCCTATTATCTTGACGATCGCCTCCAGGCCGAAGACTGTTGTAAAGAAAGCGTTGGACACTTCGAGGACAAAAAAAATCGGATGCGGCTGATTGTAGTGCTCGATTCCCATCGTCAACATGTTGAGAAATATCAAAACGAAGATCGCTATTTCGAATCTGGAAAAATCACAAGGCGGCGTCGTAAGTTCGATCGGGCTGGTCGCCACCGTCGTTAGTCGCCCCCTACAATTATGCCGAGGTGCAAATGATCGATTCGACGTGTGACAGGGTGCACCGGGCTCGTAACTCGCCACTTCCTCGATCTACCCCCCTCGGTTCAACCCCCCCTGCAAAATTCGTGCCAGGCGAACGAGCTCGCAGCGACGCTGCTCTTGTTATGATGCAGAGATGAGAGTCGATACTCTGTATATCTGCGTGTCTCTACAGGGTGAATTTAAATTCCAGCGAAAAAAATGAAGGTGTGATAGAACACATGTACACAAGCAATTTTTGTAATACAATGTATGGGCGGCAAAGGGTGAAAAGTTGCAGGGTAGTTTTCCACCGTCGCATTCAATGCGTGTCAAAGAGTCATCACAGGAATGACAGGAGATATTTTAGAAAACATTCTATTGACAGGAATGTTACTGATTTATATGCTGCGGATACCGGTCACGGTAAAGTCGGTGCGTTTCACATTCACGTCCAGCGTACCGTACACTAACAATAAGTGGTTCTGAGCAGCGAACGTGACCTGACGGATAATTCCCCAAAAAATCGCGTGGCAGTTAGGGTGTTACCCTTTAACTTTTTATTTTTTGAGCAAATAAATCAATAATATTCCTGTTAACAAAATGTTTTCTGAAATATCTCCTCTCATTCTTCTGATAATTCATTAACACGTGTTAAATGTGACGGTGGAAAACTACCCTGTAACTTATCACCCCTTGCGTTCCGCCCATACATTATATTACAAAAATTGCTCGAATTGTTCGGTTCTATCACCTCTTAAATTTTCTCCCTCGAAATTATATTCACCCTGTACATCTGTATTTACGCCTAAGTCGTGTCAGTTACGGAACTCTCGGGACAAGCGTCGCAGTACGGGTGAAGTCACAAGCTGGGATACGTCATGAGGGTGCTGATGTAACATTCCGAAGCGTGCATCTCTCTCGACGATACCGTAGGACAGAATTCTACGAGGAACACATATCTCGTCCCGACGAACGTTCGGGACTGCGATTCTCGCCAAATTCCCGCGAATCCTCGCGCGTCCAACGTTAGCGGTCACGAGAAAACTGATCGCGACTGCCATAACTTTCGCTTGACAGTGTTTGATTGCGACGGGGCGATTATGCTGTCGCTTCGCCTCCTCATTATACTATACGGTGGCCCGGGCGCGAGTTGGACACACTCCGATTTACGGGAAACTACCGCGCGTCTCATCTACTTATAAGTTATAACTGGATTCACGCCCCGAGCACTTTGTGGCGACGTAACGTTGAAAGCGGCGCGGCGGGGGGAAATGAATTCTGCGGGGAAACGGATCGCGCCGCGAGACAGGAACCGGAAGTCCGTCACGCCAGCGATCCATTCTCGCCGCGGATCGTCTCAGCGATACTCCGCCGCAATTTAATCGGGGGCCACGGCTCCGATCATAACTTATAACGTCTACAGCCCCTCCCCTCCCATCCCCCTCTTTCTCATTCTCATTCTGCCCATATCCCCTCCCCCTGTCTGGCCTTTAGCCCTCCTCGCTTGGCATATGATATTTACCTGCGCGAATTGGACAGATCGTAGAACATTGCGAGGAATTGATTCATCGGACGTTTTATAACTTTCTGCGGCTTTTTACGGCCGAGCTTTTTCATGGCAGTGTAGTAGTGCTTTTGACTTTCGGTCAAAAACATTTCTAGCACTCCACCCTCATACTGAAAGAAGAAGAATAGTCAGTATAGAGCCTGCCGTTGCGCGGCGATTTCGAATTAAGTCTTCGCACTCGAAATCTTTGTTAAGTAACAAGGTAGCGATTGAAAACATTCTTTGAAGAGGTTCTTAATGGTTTTTTAAACGGTCTTTCGAGTGCAAAGAGGTACGCTTATTCCCAGTGGTATCGTACCTTTTTCTTAAGCATGTTGAAATTGTCGATGATCACTCCGATGAAGAGGTTGAGCGTGAAGAAGGAGCCGCACACGATGAATATCACAAAGTAGAGGTAGGCGTACAAATTGGCCTCCCTTTGAGGTTGAAGGTCAACGCCCCTGGCGTCGACAGCGTCCTCCATCACTTCCATCCATCCCTCGAAGGTCGCGACTTGAAACAGCGCAAGGTAGGCGATGCCCACGTGATCGAACGTGATCTTGCTGTTCTCCCACGAATAATTTGCCCTCAGACAGTCGTCCTTCGTGTTCACTATCTGCAAAACCGTACCGCACAACCAATGACACCTGACGTTCCCAACGTCTACCCATCGACCGAAGCAATCGTTAGCCCCCGTTGATCATCGTCACGTATCAATAAGCGAATTAGGTACGTGCTGCGTCGTTTATTAGTCACACGGTATTAGGAACATGTGAGCCAGTTAACGTACGAATGTCGTCAGATTGACGGTAGAACTTACGGATATGTCCAACAGCTCGCCGTACTCGTCAATGCACTTGAAGAACTTGCCGCCGAAGAACTGGACGCCCATTATCGAGAAAATAAGCCAAAACACGAGACAGACGAGGAGCACGTTGAATATACTAGGAATCGCATACATCAACGCGTTCACTACGATCTGTGAGTTTGAAAAGGTGTTAATGTCGCCTCTACGCCCCGGCCACCGGCCGGACAGAAACTTTGTTCCTGGTATAATGGAACTCTCGGTGGGACACTCACCCTCATGCCTTGCCATCTCGAGATTGCCCTCAACGGTCTCAATGCCCTTAGCGTTCGCAACGATCGTAGTACTTTGAGATTTTCATTCTCTTCTATCAAAAGGCTAAACATGGATACCTGTCGGATAAACGGTGTTATGTACACACGGTTTCGGACAAATGTCTACTTGGTATCAAATATATCTAGTTTCACGTTCAGCTACTCTGTTGTATAAGTCAATCGTTTACGTGGACTATTTACTAGTTTATATTGGTATATATATATATAGAGAGAGAGATATATTTAGGTATATGTATAATACAACGTGATGTTTCGTACTACCGTACTAACTGTCTTCGACTGTTGACGTGTGCCGTTGTGTTGGACTAGTGCGCGGGAGGTACTCGAGATTTCTTGTAAATGTATAGCAGGCAATATAAGTGCATCGTGCAACAGTCGGGCAAAACTGCACGTACGTGCAAAACGTGCCGATGGTACCCTAGAATCATTCATCAATATGGCTAGACAATGCGGGGCGGGGAACGTTGACGGGGACTTGTTCAATACTTGGCAGCGGATCTATGGTAGGGAGTGGATGCCCGGAAGCGCAAAACTATTTTATCTAATTTGTTTCTAAGATTGACGGAGTGGCGTGTTATTCAGAATATGGGTATACTTAGAATGCGAAGATTCTGAAATTTCAAGCGAATCGAGAGTGACTAGTCGAACTGAACGGGGAGGATGTCAGAGTAAAATTTACAAAGGTAAGACTGACGGAGGACAGGCTGAGCAACGTAAAGCGTACACGCGACAATCATGCATTTCACCCATGCAGAATCTGCTGCCATAAACGGCATATATCGCATGACATGTACAGAACAGCTTGTCGCATGACATTGAAAAGAGAGCCCGAGGCGAGAAATGGTGCGCCCGGCGAATGATTCATTCTTTTTTTTTTTTTTTTTTTGGTTCAACGTACCTGGATCCACGGCGTGACACATAAAACACACAGAACAGAGAACACAGAACAACGTTCAAAGATTTACCATGTTTTCTTTCCCCTACGTCTTAGCTATCGTATTTCCGTTAGAGTGAAATACGATGATGGGAAACGGAGGTAGGTTAATCGACGTACTTTCGTTCAAAAACCAAAATGGCGGACTGGGCGAGAGAAAAAACACCGAGATCGACGAACGTGTCGAGGGTTCGTCGGGAAAAAAACATCGATCGCTCTAAACGGTCAGTAAAAAAGAAGCTAGTAACCAGCATGCGACAGCGGCGCACACGCTCATACACGTCGCACTTTGCTCATTGCGCTCGTTTTTTTTTTTTCTTTCATAATGGTGCAGAACAACGAACCGCATATCTGGTCGTTACTTACGAAAACGATTATAAAATCCAGGATTGTCCAGAAACTGGTGAAGTATTTACAGAAGCCTAGAGCAAGCCACTTGAGAAGCATCTCGACGCTGAAGAGCGTGCAGAAGCCGAGATTGGTCCAATAGAGTGTCTTCTTCAGAATGGGGTTATCGTCCAGGTATATGTCCTCGAAGCACAGCGTTATGGAAGATGCGAAAATCAAGACGAGTATCATCCATTCGAAGGCGGGCGTGTCGACGACGGATAGGACGACAGTTCGAACCCTCACCCACTTTTGGCCTATTTCGGTGGCGATACAACGATTTATACAGCCGCATCTGGAAAATCGTGAGAATATGCATATTTCGTATCGTATCGTATCACGTAACGTTAGACTGCGTCAAAAATTGGGAATGGAACTTTGGTACTAAGGTGGAGTGGGGTAAAACCGATCCAGAAATTGTAAAGTTTACTTTAAACTGATGTATTTTCTATCTATTCCACTAAAACCTAATAATCATAGTTTTTATTTAGCGCATGGTTTATTTTTTAAGTTGCATTAATTTGCATTAAAAATATGATTTTCTTAATAAATTAAAAACAGTGCTGCTAGAGCGGACTTGCCCCGGAACTGGGGCAGAACCGTCCAACCTGTTTAAAAATGTTTGAATTATATCCTTATATTATGGGGCAAAACCGGAATTCTTATCAGTAATACGAACTTTGTCGAACGCGTTAAATGGCGGAGTCACAGAATACATTGCGGCCTATGTTGAATACTATCCAAACCATTGAATACTGACCAAAGAAAAATTTCTACCTTACAGTTGGTACAATGCAACGTATATTCGAATAAATAAGGGCCTGGTGCGGATTTGCCGCGTGTACAGATTTACCCCACTGCACCTTATTATACATTGGAGAGTGAACTTACTTTTGGTAGCAGTGCTGCGGGAAACAATCCTGCGGTTGCTTCGGTTCTTTATTACGACCGAAGCCAGGAAACGAGCCCATGCCGTCGATGTATCTTCCCTTGCTGTCCCTCCTGCCACCCACAGTTAATTCATCAACATAACTAACTAGCGCATGCCATGGCCTCCTCTCTACATACTCCTCTTTTTTCGTCGTCGGGGCTTGCTCCTCGGGCAACATGGCAACCTCCTCATCCGGCTTGCTCGTTTCCTTAAACACCTCCATCTCGATACTCTCCTCGGCATTGGTCGTGATGGTCCCATTCCCATCGTCCTTGTCGTTCGATCGTCTGTTATCCTTGACGGTCTCCTGACTGCTCTGACTGTAGGTGGTCAAGGTAGCCTGCCGATGATAGATCGGCTCGTAGGTGAAGACAGGCTGATTCAGACTCTCCTGATAAGATCTGTTGTATATGTTGTCCTTCGGCAGACTAACGACAGTCTCCTGTATCGCGTACTTCTCCTTGTCGCCGGACTTGTCCATCACCTCCCGCACTATCTGCTCGAGCCTGATGTTCTTCTCGTTCTGCGAGTTCTCGCTACGATTGCGCTTCTTGCGCACGATCGATCTTATGCGATCGAAGGATCGCGCCAGCTTCGAGTCCTCGCCGACCTCCTCCTTCTTCTGCTTCAGCTCCTCCGAGTTGAAGCTGTTGAGCAACAGAGCCAAGAAGAGGTTGAGGACCATGAAGTTACCCATCACCAGGGCAGGCAGGAATATCGCGAAGCAAGTGCCGGGTCCGTCGTCCTTCTCCGCTCGCATGCAATCCCAAAGTGGCTCGATCCACTCGCCGCAGAGTATGCGGAATATCATCATGAACGAGTGGAAGAAGTCGTTGAAGTTCCATCGGGGCACCGGGTCCGGGTGAAACTTGTCGAGCGTATAGTCCTTGCTGAAGAGCTGCATGCCGATCACGGCGAAAATGTATATGACGATGACCAGGACGAAGGTCAGGTTACCGAGCGCTCCGATCGTCGATATAATGATGCTCAGCAGGACCTTCATCGTCGTCCAGGATTGCGCGAGCTTCAGCACGCGCAACAGTCTCAGTCCGCGTATCACAGATAGTCCGTCGACCAGCTCGAACGTCAGGTCGATCAGTGACGCCGAGACTATTATCAGGTCGAAGTTGTTCCAGCCGTTGTTGAAGAAGTCCTTGCTAAGCGCCAGGAGCTTCAGGAAGCATTCGAACGTGAAGATGCTGGTGAAAACCTTATTGCCGATGTTCAATGCCTGGCGTATCGACTCACTCATACCGTGATGCTCCATCGCCAGAAAGCCAGTGTTCAGTACGATGCACAGAGTGATCATCAGCTCGAACAGCGGATCTCTCACTACCTGCGAGGACCGAATCAAAAATAATTAAACCAACGCCTCTTATCAATTCCACCCTTCGCGCCGCACGTAAACAGCCCCTGACGTCTCTCAAAGAGAAACAAAGAATACGAAAAGAAAATCGAAACCTTCGCAAAGCATCGAACCTACCATCTACAAGGCCGCCCGACCGCAACCCACCTTATAAAGACAGTTCTGAAAGCGTAACCACCCCTCGTAGTCTACGCAGCACTGAATGCACTTTTCACAGTTTCTATCTGGAAGATCATCTGGAAGACACCATGAAAAAAAGATCGATATTACGCCCTTACGATACTCTTACCGGCCGGTACGCGTCAAGCGTCATCATAGCGGGTGGCTTTACCTAAAACTACAATATGGGACAGGTACTCTGGAGGCAGCGCGTACATATGTTTCTTCGTTTTAACCCCGTTACACTTGAGCACCTTGATCTCGCGACTGCTCGTTCGGACCGAGACGGTGACGGGAGCGGGCGGATAATCGGCTTGCTCCGAGTGTCTCCTCTTCGACTCGCCGGAGGCAGTCTTCTCCTGCCTGTCCACCCTGTGCTCCCGGTTCTGCTCGCGCCTCTCGTGCTCCTCGGCCGACGTCACGTCGTCGCCGTCGTGATCGTCGACCACCCCCGAGTCGTCCAAGGACGACTGCTGGTTGCTGTTGTTGCTCGCCTGACGCGAGTGGAGCATGGCGCGATTCGGTGCCAGCCTGTGCACCGTGTTAGGCTCCGGCGGTGGCCTGGGAGTCACGTTCTGCAGTGGCAGGTGCGATGGCCGGACGCTGGAGTGCCTTGGACTCGGCGCCGGACTGGGCGTCACTGACCTGCAAGTCGAAAAGTAAGAGGATGACTTCCGGTTCGCGTAACAATAATGTAGGAGAGTCGATATAGTCGATAGAGTCGATAGAGTCGATAGAGTCGACGCTTTTGGAAATGGAATTTTTTCCCGATCATGGATGTTCATGATGTTTGGTATAGTTGACTGGTTGGGTGTATACGTAGTTAAATCCTGGGCTGATCCAGTCTATTTTATGACATTTTAAACAGTACTCGATGTTTGGGCCAGTTGATTCAGACTTTTTTTTTTTCGATGGCGAAATCTTCAGAAAGGCTCCTGCCCTCCAAGGGGGAGGGCAGCGAGTGTCAGGTTCTTACTGACTAAAAGTCTATCCAGGCCTTCTTCAGGAGTTTTCACTGATGGAGAGGGTTCAGCACACAAGACTTCGTTACTGTGCCGCGTACCATTTTGAACACGAACCATTACGATTACACCAGTGAAAACTGCTGAAGAAGACCTGGATAGACCGGTCAAAACATCGAGTAGTGTTTGAAATTTCATAAATTGGATTAGATCAGCCCACGATTTAACTACACATACAACGAACCAGTCAACAATACAAGCAAAACTCCTGAAGAAGACCTGGATAGACCGGCCGAAACATCGAGTAGTGTTCGAAATTTCATAAATTAGACTAGATCAGCCCACGATTTAACTACACATGCATGGGTGTGTTCGACATCAGAGTCGGCACTAATCGATCGCGCTCGGAGTGAGTGTTTTTTTTTCGGAATGAAATTAGATACGGCGATGAAACTGACGAAGTTTCGGAGAAGGAGGCTTGACCCCGTCCTCGACGAGGAGGTCCGCGGTGGCTTATGATAGAATCCGCTATTATTGCCGGCAATCGATTCGCTACCATGCGGCGTATACCTGCTACACGCCCCGCCGCCATTCTTCTCGCCCTGGCCGGCGGTACTCCTCCCACGCTTTCTTCTCCGCGTCTTCTTGCGCGTGTAGCTGCTCAGCAAAACGCCCTTCCTGGCGTCGATCTTTTTCTGCTTCTCCTTCGTCAGGGACTTGATGTTTATCTTCGTCGGGTCGAAACTAAACGTCGAGTCCTCACGATGGTCGGTCAGGTCCTTTCGTCGTTCCTGGGAATGAGGGAAATCTTACGTGCTGTCTGCCGTAAAAGCCAAATCTACCGTCTAAACGGTGCAATTAACCATTTTATTGCCGCGCAACGATATATCTCTACGCGTGCAATGGTATCTGATTTTACGCTTCATCGTTTCGAGGGAACATTGTCGTATATGTAACGCTCCTTTACTTCAAATTCTCTAATTATCATCTTTTGCAAAACTTTGCTGACTTTCCCCTTCAAGTCGTGTATTAAACCTGCATTCACCCTTGATATTTTGTTTTACCGGTGCAATTTTTTTTCCTTTTCTTTTTGACATTGAAAGTGTTAAAAACGTTATCTACACCCCTGGTACATTATTATAAGAGAGCGAATTATTTAAAAGCTTGATAACCGTACCGACTTGAACCGAAATAAAACTTACACCTGCCGATGACATATCCAACAATCACGTAATATATAGCGTACTCACCTCGTTCGTAATCTCAGCTTCCTCCTCATAGCTCAGAGCCACTACGGCGAGCATCAGGTTGATGAGATAAAAAGAGCCAAAAAACACGACCACCGTGAAGAACGAGACGCTAATAGGTCCGCACGCCGACAGCACCTACGCGAATTACGAACGTCACTCGTCAGCAAAGGGGCACACCGCGTCGGTCGTCATTGGGGGCTTTACGCGAACGTAGGTGACGGCCAAGGATTACTATAGTCAAACTGGAGCACATGCTCGGACGGGTTTGGTGCGTCTCTTAAGCCTACCATCTGCATCTAAAGCTGATTCCGACCGGCGTACGGCAGTCGTTGCCGGCCAGCGGAGTAATCAAGATCTCAGTCCCGATACTCTAAATATCATCGACGCCCGTACAATGCGTACGTCCGAGTGCGCGATCAAAATCCCAGACGCGGAGAATTTCAAGCATCCCATAAACTCGAGTAACGACCGCGATTAAATCGGACCCGTCCGCGGGACAAGTTGTCTCGCGCTCTGAACTAATCCTCGATATTCCCGGATTTATGACGTTTGACGGGCACTCGGTCGGGTCTTTAGAACCGGAAAGTAGGTGCGCACTGTGAACGTTTAACGAACAGTAAGGTCAGCGGAAGTGGTGTGACGGGGTGTGGGTGGGGGGGGGGGGGTTGGTGGTATCGATCGAAGGATATCGTTAAATGCCTCGACCAAAGATGCGGTCGCTAAGTTTCTACGGACTTCTTGTCGTCCGGGGATAAAATGCGGGACCTTGTTATAAACATCCTCCCAGTAATCCAGGGTAATCAGCTGAAAGGTAGTTAGCATTGACCACAGGAAGTTGTCGAAGTTAGTGTAACCGTGGTTTGGATTCGGGCCAACGCAGAGACAGGTATAGCTCTCGTTGCAGTGCCTGAAATTACAGAGTCTCCATTACAGGTGGAAAAACGAGTTCGTCAGGGGGGTGGAAGGGGTAACGTGGGGGGGGATGAAGGTGGCCGAGGGAGAGGGTGCGAGGGGAGGCTTAGCGCGATGCCGGGCACACGGTCATTTAATGCTCTTCGACGGTCGCGCGGAAGATAAATAGAACGTCGACGGCTGAAACTGCACTGCGGCGTATGGCCGATCGCGGAAGATAAAGCATTTAAAGCGGCCCGTTTCGTCGGAGATAAGCTCATTGCTCGCATTCGCGTACGCGAAGATACGTTGCAGCGATTGCGCGGGACACTGATTCCGGCCAGATTTTCGTTGGAAGCGACCCGGTTCCGAAAAAAAAAGACAGACAGACAGGCCTCGTTCCGCGTTCACACCTTTCTCGTCACCTCGTAGGTACGGGATAAACAAGAGGGTGGAAAGGGGGGGGGGGGGTGGAGGAGGAAGGTGAGACTAACCTGGCGCCAGTAACATTGCCACAAATGATCGGCTCCTCGGCCTCGTTGAACGCCCAGTTGGACGAGTTCCAAGTCCACCTGTTGGCGTAGGGAAATTCTTTTAATTACCACTTAGGAGATATCGCACGCCCGGCGTTGCGCTCTCGTGGGGTCGAAACAGGCCACTCGAAGTCTAATCGGTCGTGACACCCTTAGCCTTTTTTTATCGCCGGGGCGCCGTCAAACAAGACGATCCGAGCCACCCCCCCCCCCCCCCCCCCCCTCCTCTCCCCTGTCCCGAGCAGGCTTGAGGGTAGAACGACTAAGGCCTCTTCCCTGATCTCGGATCATCTTCTGCGAGCGGGGAGGAAGGGCCGGTGAGGGGGTGCGACGGAGGGGGCTGTACGCAGTACAGCGATCATTCTCTCCCCATCGCGGTACCAGCGTGTAAACGGATACGCCTGTTATAACCGCCGCGGACGGTCTATTGACTCGTGATTAGCGATTAACCCACGGCAGACCGAACGGATCCCCGCCTGGGAAGCGAGGGATTACAATGTTGACAGAGAGCCCGGCTCTGATCTGCGAGTAACTTTTCGCCACGCCGGAGGAGGGCCGGGGGTGGGTAAAAAGAGCATCGTTCCATCTCTGTAATCCGTGGGACGTTGAACGGGACAATTTCATCTTTCGACTCGAGTCACCGAAACGAACACGCTTGGGGGGGGATAATTGAAGCTGCGAAAGCGGCGGGAATCGAGGATTTAACGTCGTCTAATTTCTGAACTGGCCGGCCAGCGTATGAAAAATGCACGTCCGACGCGCGCATGCACACAGGCATATACACCCGCGCCACACACGCGCGAAGACGACCCTCACGGTCGGCCTCGCGCACTTTCGCGGGAATTATCCGGGCTGTTTTTCCTCCGGCGGCCGCGCGGCTATTTCAGGGACCGTTAAGGCACAATGTATGCAACTGGAGCTGAGCCATTTAATTTATGAAAATTAATTCCGGCCTCTCTCTCCTTGGAAATGCCTACGAAAACGTTGGCAAACGGCCTATGGTTTAAAACGCACCGTAATAATGAACTTTGGCCAGCTGTCCGTTCCTCCCCGCTCGGACGTGTTTCGGATCAAAAGCCATTCACGCCCCCACCCCCCCGCCCCTTCCCCTTTTCATTCACCCCCCGGTTGGAACGAGACTATTCGCAACGAGGTCCTTCGAGCGTGTTCAGGACACGCCGTTGGCCTGCGACGTAAGTGCCCCTTTGTCTCGCCGCTTTTTCGGCCGCGAAAGGCTCGGATACGCGTGACTTGTTGCGCCAATGGCGGCCCGACGATACGCGGCCACTTAGGTCGCGCGACAATGGCCGCCGCCGACGGGCGCCGAAAAAGCGAAATATTGTTTCGCGCCCGAGCGGCGAGTTAACGCTCGAATTCTTCTCGCTCGGCGCACAATATGGGATTAGCGCCGAACTGTTCGGCGAATTAGCGGATGCAATGAGCGAGTCGAGTCCTTTAGCGCGTCATATTCGTGATTGTTTTTTTTTTCACCCCCCACCACTCCGGACACTGTCGAACGCGCAAAGTTCCCGTCGCGCTCGACGTGACGCGTGGCCATTTTTAATTTTGTCGCCGGCTCGCCTGGCGCGGAACGTAATTCGAGCGACGAGCGCGAATCGTTACCGGGTATATTATACAGGGGGTGGCACGGATTGTTGAGCCGGCGAGCTGTTACGAGCGGTTCGTTCTTCGGCGCGCGAACGTTTTTTTCGAAAGCGTGAAGCGCGTCGGAGCGGACGGCAATTAAACGCGAATAGGCGAGCGGCAGTTAATGCGGCCGATTTGATCGGTCGGAATGACGTTAACGTTGGTGCTACTCATTCTCCCGTTTAACTTGCCGGATTGGCCTGAAACTCACAGAAAAAGCGAATAATTCGCCTGCGTAATGAGTGATAAGGAATGGAAAAAAAGTGAAATCATGAGAGAAACGTCATTATTGAGATGGGGTCGGATCAGTCCGGTTCGGCAGTTCCAGTGTTAAAGGTACGTTTTTACGAGCGGGCTGAAGCGTTCCCGGGTCGTTCGTTTGACGACGCCGCGGGTGAAGGTTTAGGGCCGGCGGGGAAAGGGCCGACGAAAGAGAAAGGGGTTTGCACAGCGTTAGGGAGAAAGAACGTACTCCCTCCAGTCGACCTGCGTGGCGTTCGGTTCTTGATGTCTCACACACTTGTTCCTCAGTTCACCCATGTAGACCTGCAGCGCGAATAGTGCGAATACCATCAGGCAGAAGATCGTTAGCGTCATCACCTCGGCCAATTGCTTGAAGCTGTGCAGCAGCGCGTTAATGATGGTCTTCAGGCCTGTAACGAAAAAATAGTTGCACACGGCCGGTCCCTCGAGTCGCGGCATAGACGTTGACCACGTGTACCGTGACTCGTGTACGTGTGTCTGTGTCCTTGTACGCGTGTGCCTAGGCATGTAGGAACTCGGCGAGCGACGGAGCCGAGAGGGAGAGAATCGATCAGGGGGCAAAGTCGCTGTCTGAAATCTCGGAAACGGCCGCCCTGTCGCAGAGCGGGCAAGGACGAAATTTCGATTTTTGCGCGACCGGTCTCGGGCCCGCCGCGAGAATCAATCGCGAGATTACGGATCCGGGTCAGCGGCGACCGGCTTTATCTTCCGCTCGGCGAACGTGCGCCCGCGAATATCGCGATTACAACTTCCAGGGCACGAACACACGTTAGCGGCCGAGTCACGATCTCTCGGCGAGCTCGGCGTCGGGAGCGATCGTTCCCTTTCGAAAATTTCGTAAGTCGTTTGCGGTGGCCTGCGAGTCCCTGATTGCCGGGCATTAAGGAGCCGCGAGACTCTCTGCAAATGGGAGCCGGACTTCTGAGAGGGTACGAGGCACTCGCTTGAACGTCGAACTTTCGATCGGGTCTAGCTCCAAATTATTAGGACGGAAGACGCGCCCGAAAGAGGGGGAGGAGGAGAGAGAGAGAGAAAGAGGGAGAAAGAGTAAAGGAAAGAGGAGGGCGAGAAAAAGAATCCCGATTGTTCCACCGAAATCTACCGTGAAGCCGTTGTCGAGTGCTCGGAGAATCTCGGATTACGATTTTTCCGCCGTCTTGAACTTTCGAGACCGATTCGAAACGGATTACGCGGCCGGGAGTGATCGTCGGTTCCGGCCGAATGCCGGCGCATCGAACGTTCCGAACTTCGTGAAACAAGGGAATGCCGAGGGGGGCGGGTTGAACGGGGGTGGACTGGTAGGCCGACGGGGGGCGAGCGCATGATTTACCTGGCATAATGGATACCGTCTTAAGGGCTCTCAGCACTCTGAACGTCCTCAGTCCGGCCAGATTACCGACTTCCATTCCAATGGTAGCATACCCGCTGGTAATCACCACGAAGTCCAGCCAATTCCAAGGATTCCGCAGATACGTATACTTGTTCAGTATAAATCCCTTAGCTATCGATTTTATCACCATTTCTGCTGTGTATATGGCTAAGAAGATATATCTGCAACAGGCGGAGAAGGATGATCGCGTGAGAGAGGGGTGGGCACCCTGCGGGCATCGTCCGATTCCGGATGAGATTTCGATATGCCGATCGCTTTTCGTGACTGACAAAAGCGATCGAGTGCGAGAGCGTTCGAGCTGGGTTAGGTCGGCAATGACATTCGATCGTGACGGCGAAGGTTCCCGATGACAGGAACAACGGAAATGATACGCGCGTATAATACATCGACCGTAATTACAGCGGATATTCCGATTGGCGGGTGTGGGGCGGATTGATGAAATAGTGAATTTTAATCAATGTCCGCGATTATCGTGGCGATTTCCGGACCGTTCGAATTTATCGCCCCGTCGCGGATGATGAGCGTCATTCATAGATTATATTTTTCCTCTACAGTCGTGGCTCCCGCACGCTTATGCGCGCTAAGTTATGCGGACGTGGGTCGTAACTGTGTCATAGCCTGTTTCTCCTGAAATCTGCTGCCGGCAAGAAGCCCTCGGAGCCCCTACGAAGACGAACTTTCAAGATCCTTGAAGATCCTTGAAGATTTACAAGCGAATAAAGCGTATGGCTACCGCAACAGTGAATGTTTTTGCACCCGCCGACTCCGCGCTCTCCTGAGATATGCTTGGCCGCAACTGAAGCCGACTGTTGTTCATCTTTGCACCCTCCTCGGGCTCCGTAGCCGAGTGTTGTTCATACCCGAGGTATATAAATCATCATGAATACCTCACTGCGTCTGCCACTTACGATTCTTCACTGCCGAGAAATTATTGATTCATTCATTCTGCGAAGAGTGCATCGATCAATCGCTTTTGGATTTATGAGTATAGTGACAAACGTTTTTGCTTTCAACGTGCACGTGGTTTTCTAAAATGCGGCTGGTTGCAACTAGAGCCAACAAGCATACATTTTTGCACCCTCTTCGGGCTCCGCAGCCGAGTGTTGTTCATACCCGAGGTATATAAATCATCAAGAATACCTCACTGCGTCTGCCACTTACGATTCTTCACTGCCGAGAAATTATTGATTCATTCATTCTGCGAAGAGTACATCGATCAATCGCTTTTGGATTTAATGAGTATAGTGACAAATGTTTTTGCAGTCGATGTGTCCGTGGTCTTCCGAAATGCTCTCGTCTGCAACTGCAGCCAACAGGCATGCTTCTTTGCAGCATTTGCAGGTTTCGTAGCCGAGTGTTGTTCATACTGAGGTATATACCTAAACCATCATGAATACCTCACTGCGTCTGCCACTTACGATTTCTCACTGCCGAGTAATCATTAATTTTTTCTTCATACGTGGCATGAATCGGTCGATTGCTATTGGATTTGTGTGAGTAGTGACAGACGTTTTTGCATTTGACGAGTCCGTGATCTTCCGAAATGCAGCTGGCTGCAACTAGAGCCAACAGGCATGCATCTCTGCACCCTTCTCGGGCCGAGCCGAGTGTTGTTCATACCAAGGTATATAAAACATCATAAATACTTCACTACCGAAAAATCATTAATTCTTTCCTCATGCGAGTAGTGAATCGGTCAATCGCTCTTGGATTTGCGAGCGTAGTGACAAACGTTTTTGCATTCGACGTGTCCGTGGTCTTCCGAAATGCGGCTGGCTGCAACTAGAGCCAACAGGCATGCATCTCTGCACCCTTCTCGGGCCGAGCCGAGTGTCAGAGTCACCGCTGGGTACCTCACCGGGCTACACGGTCAATTCCCAGCTCGGCACTTGAGCGGTGCTTCACCGTGAGCGTAGACACAGTGGGGCGCGGGGCAACAAAATACGTGCTCCAATTTCATACGTAAGTGGATACGCGAGGGAGCGAGAGAAAGACAGAGAGAGAGAGAGAGAGAGAGCTGTAGGGTGGGAGCGAGAGAGTGGAAGTGGGAGAGGTAGAGTGATGGAACGAGATGGCGGTCGAGGGATCGGAGAGGGAGGAGAATTGTGCGCAGCGCACACTCGGAGACTCAGACGTCCGATCGCGATGATGCGCTTGTTAAAAAATCAAACGTCGCATTTCCCACCGCACACATCAAAGTCCCGATGGATTCTCGTCGAGAGTGTTCGGCGTTGAGCGGATTACAGGGACGGGATAAATGAGTTCTTTATTCGCCGGATTGCCAGCGGAAGAGGTGGGGGAAGCAATCGGGAGAGGAGAAAGAGAGCGAAGGGGAGATAGACAGCGAGAGAGAGAGAGAGATAGGAGAGGGGGCAGGACAGGACTTTTAGCGGTTCAATTTTCGGTTACGTCAATGGCGTATATAGAAAACGTGATCGGCCGGCGATTAAATTATTCCGGGATAGGCCTGTTGAGGTCACGTATGCCTTCGGCCTGTATCCGACGCATCGCGCGACGCAAGGACGATCTATATAGGCGCATCGGGCCGCCGCATTGCATCGGCACATTATCGGTGCCCATCGTCGGCAGTTGGGCCGTGCAGCGTCGTCAACGTCCCGGCAGTTGCGAGCGGCGGATCGCTGCTACGCCGAGGAGGAGGCGCAATGTGCACATTGCGTGTCCGACGCTGCTCACGCACGTCCCACGTCCGTGCCTACGTCCCCGTGCCTACGTCCCCGTGCCTACGTCCGTGCCTACGTCCGTGCCCACGTCGAGTGACCCACATACGCTCGGAGGCGCCGACTTCATTCAGCTCGCCTTTGCCCGGGTCCTCCTCGGCGCGAGGAATGCCGCCAGGCTCGAATCTGGGCTTAAACAATGCATTGAGGTTAACGATTACGGCGGGCGCGTATTCGATAAGTATCGATCAGTCGACAGGCGGTGGGCAAAATGCGTTGGGCCGACGACTTTGATCCAGGATTGGTTCCCTTCGCGGCTGATAGGTACGAGGCAAGGCTGACGTTCGACTTCGATCTGTCGTCGGTGCTGACCAAGCTGGCAAAGTCGAAGTTGAGGTCCGTTGACAAAGTCAAAGTTACCGACTGACGAAGTCGAAGTTGTCGGCTGACGAAGTCAAAGCTGACCGATAAATTTCAAGATGATCGCGCGCAACCTAGGTGTGCGCCCACGTCGCACCACGTGTACGACGCTCCACCACGTACCGTGTCGGGAGCTTTATCACAGGCCGAGCATGCGTGGACGAAAGCATCCTGCCTGAGAGGCCGTCGCACGCCAACGAACAAACGTACCGAATGCGATTGCCGCCAGCACGCACGACTCGCCTCGCCTCATTCTTTCCCGCTTTCTTCGTCCTCACGCTCCTTATTTTTCGTCCCTGTGTTCACTCTCCCCGCGTTCCTTTTCCTCGCCGTGCTCCGCGTTCGATTCCCGCCTCCCCCACCTCGACACGCGAACGCACGAGCGAACTCCGCCAGACAGGCACGACCCATTTGCCTCTTCGATGAGCAAACTGCACGTAGGCGGACTGCGAAGGGAGACTTTGCATAAAGCGAGGGCGTTCGCCGACTCGTCGTCGAACAATGCGCGAACCGTGAATCCTCGAAATTCCGCTTCGGTTCCCGACTGGCCAACGGAACCCGCGGCCGTCCGAGGCCGCGAGAATGATCCGTGCGACGAACTTGGCCGCTTGCCCGGGAAAGCTTCAAAAGGAGCGATGGTTTAGTGACCGCGCTCTTTCCTGTATTTACTCGCCACCGTATGATATTCCGCGCGACCCTTTGTCGCGTAGCATTCTGTTTTGCGCGCCGACAAGAAGCGGACCGGTCTCTTCGTGGCCTTGCTTCTTGCCCGGACGACGGAGTTCATATTTATGTCTTATTTCTCCCTCCGCTGCGACCCTCCACTCCGAATCTACTCGGTCGCCAAATCATTCTATCATAGAACCGTGTCAGGCAGCGCTCTCGTCGACTAATATTGTCCGTCCTCGATGGAGCGTGACGAATTCGGGATCGATTACGACAATCGTCCGCATCGATCGAGGCTTCCGTTGTCGGTGCAATAACGCAGTTAATGCCTCTTCGAGCCAGCGAGCTTTGCCAGGCGCGGGATCGTTTCGTTCAACGTAACAGATTGCGACGGTCGGCATTGAGCGCCTCGAATTTCACGAAGACAGCCGGACCTTCATTTTTCCTTGCAATGCGCGGATTACGGCCTTTAATCTGGCCGTTATTAAAGACGACTATAGACGCGGACGCGCGTCGATAAACGTGGGTCGAGTCTGGCGGGGCGAATCCGGTCGCAACTTCTCGATCGACGCTAATTACCCTGCGCGTAGAGCGCTCGGGGAAGGGTGCGATGTTTATTTTAAAAGAGTCGCGAGAGACTCGGGCGGCGCGACGCCCGACGTCGCCGTACGTCGTGTCGAGCCCGTGCGCGCATTCGCTAAATTACGCATTGCGACGTACTAACACATAACGGGTTTAGGCATGAATGGGAACAAACGGGGCGGGGGTGAAACATCGTTCCGCGGATCCGTAATTACCGGGACGGCGTTCAAATATTATTTGACCGAAAATTCGCCGCCGCCAGCTCCGCCCGCGCCCGACAGAATCGCCCCCGCTTCCGAACGCGGATAATTATTACAATAATCTCGTTATCGATCGACGCCGCCAGCCGCGAGAGCTTCGAGCGCGATCCGGCCGCAGCGGTGACGAGCTCGCGTACGCGAAAACGAAGAAAATGGGGAAAAAATCGGGTAATCGACGCGGCGGCCAATGCCTTCTCGAGCGAACGGACGTGACAATTCCATTATTGAGCGGCCGGACGGCGAAACTTTAAATACACGCCGCGAGCCGTAAATACGCTTTATCGCGAAACGTTCCGCGCGTATCGTGCCTGGCCGCGACGAGAGCCGGTATCGAGCCCGATGTCCGCTTCGGGCGAGGCCGAAAGCGGCGAAGGCGGAATTATTAGACGGATGCGGAAGCGGTTGGAGTTTCATTAAAAGCTATTCATGCCCGTCGCGTCCGGCCGACAGTCTCGAGGCATGCGGCGAAAGTACGTGTCGCGCGTAACGAGTCGACTCGCGGGCTCAACAGCTCGTGCACGAAAAATTCTCTCCGGTGCCCTCGAGTCGGCCGAGAGAGCGTCGGGGATGAGTCGGGCGGACGACAGGTGTTCCCGAAGTCGTCGTCGTCGACGAAAATTTCCACGAAATCCTTCATCCCTGCCCAAGCGTACGCTTCGCGAGTCTTTCGCGAGTCTGTCGCGAGTCTTCGAGAGTCTTCGCGTGTCTTCGCGAGTCTTCGCTTACCGGATGTCTCCGGGACGACGAGGGATGAGAATGCATGCCTTTCCGGGAGAACGACTCGATCCGGCGACTTTATCGCGCGACGTAACGCGGAATAATCGTGTGTACCGAGCGGCGAGTGCGGCGCGGTGCATAAAAATACACCCAACCGCTTCTGGAAGCGGAGTCGTTCGCTGCATTGTGGCGACGCGAACTGCGACGGTCGACGTAATCGGGGGCGAAGTTATGGCGGCGTCGAAGGTAATGATTTTCGGCTCTGACGAAAGACGCCTGGCGTCGAGCGCGGCGGGATATATCTGATCGTGCTCGTTTTCGTTCGCGCTCGGCTTCGCTTTCGGTCGCCGAGGGACGAATTTCGAAGCGACGGAGCGCGTGATCGGGGAGCGTGTCGCCGTGGGTGGGGAAACGGCGTCGTTCCCTTTATTACGATGTACGCAGAAGTTGAGTCGAACTATGCCGAGTCGGTCGCTAGACTCGGCACCGACGTCGGACGCGGTAATTTTGCACTGAACTTTTACACCGCTCGCGGTAAGAACTGTACTTACTCGGCTTCTTCGACAGTTTCGGTCATGGCAAGGAAGACGCAGTTAAGTAGTATAGTAGCCATGACCACGTAATCGAAGTACTGATTCGTACTTAGGAAGATGCAGCACCGCCTTATAGGATTCCACGGAGAAAATATGAACCAACTATTCGTCGCTGTGAATCTATGGATGTAGTTCTTGCGAAACCTCTTGGACACCACGCAGAAGGTCTGTAACAGAAAATCGGTAGATCGGACTTGGCGTGCGATGTTACGGAGGGTTGTTACGGAGAGCGATAAAGAGAAATATAGGGAGACCGAAGTCGATGTTTCCCTTGACCTCTCCTGGCCGCTCTCCGATCTAATTGCCACCCTTATCCAGGCATCCCCCTACCTCGTCCCGGCAATTGTTGCTCGAAACTTTATTGTTTCCGGCTGCCCCCGCGGATTATTGACGATCGCGTTTCGGGCTGCTTCTTTCAAAGCTGCCTTCCGTGCGGCAATTAATAGAATCCGCCGGAGCTGATACGGTCCAGCGCGGGGCAGGGCATCGATAATTACGTTACTTCGGATCGATGGGCGACTCGATGAGCGACTCGATGACGGGCCGAGTACCGTGGAATTATATTTCGACCGCTTCGGGCCACCATCGTGCCTGATACGCATCCCCCCCCCCCCCCCCGCCCCCCGCCCCCCGTCGCCGTCAGAGTTTATGCGATCTTGACGTCGACGCGCACCGAGCTTGACTTTCCGCTGTCCGACTTTAATTCGTGTCAACCCCCTGACGCGAGAGCCCTCGTAAATAAAAGAGCTCGAAAGCTAGCGCGGCTCGCGTACGACTTCCACCGGTGGGATAATAGAAGGATAGGGGAGGGGAATAGAAGAAGCGAGACGTTGGCGAAAAAAAAAATGTCGAAAAGAAACCGATCCCTCGCCGTTACGAGGCTATAAATAATCCGTACGTATCGCAAAAGCGGAACGTGAGTAATTTTAGAACGGGGCGAGTATAGTGCCGTTCCATGCCGCGACTTCATTAACATAGTGAGACCTTCGTACGGGCGCGTAATAAATGTCAAGAAAACAGTCGGATAGCTTTCTGATCCGAATGCCGCAAGAAAAGGTGCACGTGACCGCTCCGAGGACCTTATCTTTCCCTCGGCAATTTTCGTCCATCTCGCGACTCGGTTTTATGTACTTTAAGTAGCGAGGCATGCATAATCGTCGTCAGGGTGACACGCACACACCCCCGACCGACGACGGAAAGCTGACACACAAACGTGTCGCCCGACTATTTCGACAATTTTTTCCCTGCGTCGACAGTAAATCCTCGACAATTTGCATCTATCCCCAAACTGAATTTCCATCGGCGCGATATATGCATAATCTCCGCCCAACTGTGCTCCACCAAATGTCTTACCCTCATACGAACGTACCCTGCCGATAAATCCCCAACAAATTCCCTCCCATCCCGGAATCCAATTTCCACTGTCTATCGACGTAATCATTACCGCCGTCACGAACGTCTTCTCCCGAAAGAGAGAGTGTGATAGAGAGAGAGAGAGAGAGAGAGAGAGAGAGAGAGAGAGAGAGACTGAGAGAGAGAGTTCGAACATCGCGCGCTCCAATTTCAACTTTTTCCGCATCGCGACCGATAAATCCCGGCCAATTTGCGTCCATCCCGGAACTCAATTTGCAGTGGCTGAATGCCTGGTGCAGGGATAATCATTGCCAACGGCACCGGCGGATAGCGTCTCCTCTGACGAGCGTCGAGATCGAGATTGGGTCTTTGGGCCGGAGCCGGTCGATTACACCGTGCGCAGCGCGGCGCGTGACTATCAGGAGCGTTTAGTCCCACGGCCAAGGCGTCTAATGCTACCGTAACCGCATCAGGGCCCTCCTCCCAGCCCCGTAGCAGCCGTCAACAGTTCGTCCGAGAAGCCGACCGCACTGGGGATATCCTCCTGTCACGGCCCGGGATCACGTCCGTGAACTGGACGCGTGCGTCTCTCTTCCGACGGAAGGATCGCGAATTCGCAATGACGCAAGCTCCAAGTGGCAAAATCTTAATTTCGCACCGTAACCAATAAGTAAAATCGTTGCGATGGAGACGTGACCGCTTGCCCTCAGAAGGGATTAACAAGGACAATGGGCCCAGGACACGAAACAGGCGGTTGCAAACCAATCAAATGCCATTGTATTTTCGTTGTAAAAAAAGTGTTCTGGTCACCATATGCTATACGACATGTATCCTCGATGTCCGTCTAAAGTCTGGTATTTTTCAAGTTCGGTACGTTGTCACATTTCATTTTGCATCCCTACCACAGTGCATGCTAGCCAATAGGAAATAAGTTCCGCCCACTCATCCCACCATTCGTTGAACAATCGTTTACTTCGTTAAGTCAAATTTCTAGTTTTAATCAGTCAAAAATTGTAGCCCAATTTAAACACATCAAGACACTTCCTATAAAGCGTTAGTTTTTATAGTCAGTGCGACTTCTGACTCAACGTTCGGGTAATTGGCGATAACTCGAGAAATCGAATTATCGCAATGGGTGAGTAACGCGCATACGCTGAGTATCCGACGTTACAACAAATCTCGAACAGTCGGCCCGCAGGAACAATTTCGGGACGACGCTGCAAATGTCAGCCATCGATCGCGCCCAGGGCGATTACGACGCCGGGCATAACGATTTTTCCGACGTCGGATATTCGTGACTTGCCGGCTCGGTCTTACTTCGATTCCATGGGCCTTCGGCGAACGGATGCTTCGCGGGAGGAAGTCTGAGGTTTCGGAGAGGGGGGATGAAAGTTTAATTGGGTGGTTAGGTGAGGAATGTAGGGGGCGGATCGCTGGACTTTGTTAAGATGGTTGAGATAAGGCGGTTTTGGTACTATTTAGGCAGACGGAATATCAACTTTGCTGATGTATGATCGCGGTGAACTTTTGGATATTTTTTGGTGGGTTGTGGCTGTTGCTTAGATTGGATTAGTTGTGTGCGAAGGATTGAAATTGGGCTTGATGAAAGTTCTGAATTTCTTAGATTGACGGTTAATTGGCGAAACAAGGATCGTAACATTGAGATCGCAATCAAATCGATGATAAGATTAAAAGCGGTTAATATAAGGATTATTGGATAGTAAGAACATATAAATTTAATGATTATGACTATATAGCACTAGATTTAATTATCTACAATTAAGTATTGAATATGAAATTATTTATTTCCATTAAGATGTTTACATTTTTCAGAGTGTGTTCACATTCATAATGTCCCACCCAATCCTTTATTCTTAACCCTATAATTACTGTACTACATCCCTTCGTTTTATACTACTATACTCCACTTTACCATCACTGCATTAGTGTACAATCAGCCACAGAGCGTATGCCCGTTCTTATTCCGTTCTCCCAAACATTTATAGCGTCCGTCACCCGTGACACGGCTCGTATTGGCTCGATTTTAACGCGTTATATGTTTACCACCCGACAACTCTCGCACACTTGTCGAATGAATAGAGGCGAGAGTGTTCGCGGCGATGCGGTTTCCCGTTCGCGGAGGTGGATTTGGCACGGGTGAAAGTACTTTTTGATGATCGTCCGGGGCTCGGGGATGGACCTCGGCTCGATTCCGACAGGAAGGCGAATAACGGCGATCGCCGAAGTATCGGGTCAGGCTTCTCCGACGCACCGCTTGGCACCGGGACGAAAGTATTTTCACGGCAATCGCTCACGCTCGTCGGACGTACGAACGCGCCGAAGCCGGCGAACGAACGCCGAATCCGCGCGAGATAAGTTCCGCCCTTATGCAAAATTGCACGCTCGCACCCGACGCTGATTTATCGCTCGCGCCGGAGACAAAGGCATAGGCGCGGAAGCTGCCGGGTATCAATCATACCAACTGTGCGCTCACTTCGTACGACACTGGGCCGGCAATGATCGATGACGCTTCCCAGCGTTCATAACCCGCGAAACTTGTTGCCAGCTTTTCCGTCTGTTCGCAGACAGCACCCCCCACCCCCTTCATCCCTCTCTCTTTCTCTCTCTCTTACGAGATCCGAACAAACAGGAATCCCGAAGCAAACGTTATTGGTCCAATCTTTCCGGCCGGCGACAGGACGTCCAGCTCGCCACGTCTTGTTTTGATGCCGAGCGTGCGCTTGACAGGAAGGGCCATACTGCCGTTGGATCGAGTCGTTCGGCCAGCGAAATGGAGCCAGTTCGAATTCGAGCGGGAACGGCTCGACTGCCGAGCGTTCGGGACAAATTTTCCATGCCACTCCGAAGCGGGTTTGTTTTCGCGTTTCGACGCGGGCCCGAAACAAAACGGCCGGGACAGGGTATGGCGGTCGACTGATAACGAGCCTGTTTTCCCCGGCTCGGACAGCCCGATTTGACAGCTCTCCGCAGTGACGGAACGGTCGACTGCGGCAGAGGCCGGGCGGACAGGCAGCAAGGCGCTATATTGGCCTATCGAACCGCCGACACACGGCCGGAACGAGGCGAGCCGCGCGCGACCGACAGACGGAGAGAGCGAGCCATCGCTCATCCATAGTAGGTGAAGGTAGCGGCTACTATTCCGACGGTAAATATATCGGTTGACCGGCGGACAAGATAGACAGCGGCGCATATCGAGCCGTGCGGTTTTTATTCGCGCCAAATAGCCTCGCCTCTCTTGCTCTCTCTTGCTCTCTCTCTCTTTCACTCCCTCTCCCTCTCTCTTGCTCTCTCTGTTTCACTCTCTCTTGCTTTCTCTCTTTTACTCTCTTGCTCTCTCTGTTTCACTCTCTCTTGCTTTCTCTCTTTTACTCTCTTGCTCTCTCTGTTTCACTCTCTCTTGCTTTCTCTCTTTTACTCTCTTGCTCTCTCTCTCTCTCTCTCTCTCTCTCTCTCTCTCACTCACTCACTCTCACTCTTGCTCTCTCTCTCTCTCTCTCTCACTCACTCTCACTCTTTCTCTCCCTCTCTCTCTCTCTCTCACTCACTCTCACTCTTTCTCTCCCTCTCTCTCTCTCTCTCTCACTCACTCTCACTCTTTCTCTCTCTCTCTCTTTCTCGCACTCTCTGCGGCCGTCTTTGTCGTCGCCTTTAATCGGCGAGCACAAAGGGATTTATCCCGGGAGTTACGGGCCGGCAAATTCGCATTCGCGTCTCGTCCCGCGGGTTACCGCGTCTTGTCCAAACACGATTGCGGCGAGGCACGTAGTGCCACGTGTGTCCACGACAAAGGGTCGCTAACGAACGGCGCAGACATCCGTCCCCTCCACCCTGCCAGCGCGCGATGCGTTATATCGGAGAATTGTTCGGGGATGGGATGGAAACGGTACCGATTGCGTCGCAACTAAAGCGACAAAGAGCGGGGTGGCCGGAGAGGAATGAGAGTTCTACGACGAGGAGGGTGAATGAGGAGGAGAGGGATGGCAGGGGGTTACAACAAACTGTTTATGTCATCGATCGGTTTACGGTTTGCCCGCAGACGACCGACATTCCCTTCCTTGGCTCGAGATTACGCCGACGTAAATTGCGAAATGATCAATCGAGCCTACGGTAAAACGTCTCGTTAGGCGTCGCGGTACCTGCAGAGTAGTACGTATGGCACAGTACGTGCGTCGTAATTACAACGAATACCGGTATGTTCAGGTTAATAAAGCGGTTACGCTCGGCGCGATGCGTTTCATTTCTAATAAGATTGCAGAGCCGTTAATTAAGCTTTAACGAGCCGTTAACCTGACGTCTGAGCGGTTTATCGCCATGGCGAAATTAGAGGCGGTTAATACGTAAGGATTGGCCGGCCATGAATTCTGGAAAGACGTCGAACGCGGACGTACGTACCCACGTACGTGTACGTACGTTATAGACGTACGTCGACGGGCGTCGCGCGACGTGGTCTGGTGCAAGTTTAAGAGCTGCCCTCAAGGATAAGGTAACGAACGGCTGCATGAAAGGTTTATTCGCGGCGAGGCGATAGTCCGATTATTTGAGGTATCATGAAATATGAGGTCTAATTGATTGTTCCTGAAGTAACGGCCGCTGGCGTGGAATACGGTGGCGGCGGCGTAAAATTATATGTCTATTTATACGCGATTACACGTCGGCGGATCGGTAGGGGGTGGACGTTCGCTTATTAGTCGTCGTGCGTGTATTATCGGCTCCGGGGGTCCGGGGGGAGGGTGGTGGGTTGATTGCGATCATTACGAGGGAGCGGGAGATTAACCTTCGGCCCCGATAGGGGCTGAAACGTGTGTTTCCGGCGAACGGCAAAAGGGTGGGAGGGGGGTGAGTGCCGAAAGCGGTGCACTTTCGTAGTTTCGGACCCACAGGCGAAATTTTCCCTTCGGCTCGAACGAGGATCGCCTTTCCACCCCGGTGGCCCTTCATTTCCCGCCTCCGCTCTTTCGACCCTGGCCAACCCCACCCCCCGCCGACCCTTCTTCCGGCAGGCCGCCCTTCCGCCCCCCCCCCTCGGCCCGCACTATTTTGACCGTATTTGGGCTAGTCCTTACAACGGCAATGAGAGGCCGACCTATTTTCTTTCCGCGCTCTAAAGGCTTTGCATTTCCATCGTTGTGAGGAGCACCGCGTCACTCTGAAGGGGTTGACCCATTTTTACGACCTCCTCTCTCCTTTCCGTGTTTGCCATCGCGCAGCGTCGCGGCGACGTCGATTAGCGGCGACTCGAAGGTGTCGTCGTCACTCTCCCGACAGATGCCAATGACTGCGCGTCTAATGTCGACAGACCGAGAAGGTCGGTGAGTCTCGGCACGGGGCAAAAGTATGAGCGCGAGCCAGGTCGCGAGATTCGGATCATTCAACTTTGATAGAGCCGCCCACAAAGCCGATGAGCGAACACAAAGAGCGGCGTTAAGTGTCCGTAAAAGGATAAGGAATTCGTCTCCCTTTCAAGCTTCGCTTTATCGGGAATAACGAGGGGGAACGCCGCTTAAAGTAGTGTAAAATATTTGCCGGGCGAGTCGGCGCGTATTCATGTTTTTCTCAAGTTCTCGCCGAGCTCGCAGCCACGATTGTCCTCCGCTATCGTCGGCAGCCGTGAGAAGGCGCTATGAGGAGCTAAGCGTCGCAGTCCGGAAAGAGCATAAAAGATCGCGGTAACAACGCGAGAGCCACGGCGAACTTTCCGCGGCGAGCGGCCGCGCAACGGAACTTCTCGGCCGGAGGGTGGATTTTTCTTACGAGCGCGCGCGCCAAACTCGCGGACGAAAACTACCCCGGCGCCACTGAATGCGCCGGATCGCTCGTAATCATTTAACGACGCCGGGTCGTCAGTATTCATGAGAATTCGCGAGACGAAGCTGCCCAAATTGGAATGGCCGAGGACGCCTGTGCCCGGTCGAAGAAAGTTGCGCGGGATCCTGATTAAGTTTCCATGAAAGGGAGACACGCCGTAGGACCGCTTGCTCCTCTCCTCAACCTCTCTCCTCCCTCCTCTCCTGTCCTGCCAGACTCCGAGCGTCAGGCGGCCAGTTCCGAATGACGATTCGACGTCGAATCACGATTCGGCAGCGGGGCGTCGTAAGTTGAGTGTGATTCGGCGCCAAATGCGATATTGATGCCCCGGACCCCCTAGGCCGCCCCGATTCGGACGCAGTGACCATAAAGCCTGGCCATTAATTTTTCAGACCTCACCCCTTTTTCCTTTCCACCGGTAATCTTCGTAGCGCGGCTCGATATTCTCGGCCTCGCCTCGGAATATTTCGGGGGCTGGCAGTCGATTAAGTTTCGGAATTGCAGCCCGGCAGATGCGCGTCGGATGCAGTTGGCAGAGGCTAATCGCGCTAAGCTGGGCCAAGAGTGTATTCGGTTCCGCGGAGAAAAATATCGTTTTTGTCCTCGATATTCGCGCAGCATCGGGACGTTAGGTCCCGCGATCGTTAATCGAACGCGACGCGGGAATGGGCCCCGGATATTGAATGTCGTGGTTTTTATTACGCTAGGGCCGGCAACGGGTAACGGTAGCAGGCAGCGGTGTGGGAATATATAAAGCCGTGGAGAACGTACCTATATGTGCGCGCACGCACGCGCGGCCGCACGCGGAGCGTGAACTTCGAATTGATGGCCGCGGCAAGACTCCGACGCCACTTTCTTCGCAGACCCTGAACTATGATCGCAACTTTCTTTACCAACGACGTCGCGGCACCTTAACGAAAATATCAAACGGGCACGGAGGAAGGCGTACAGCGAATATTTCCTCGGCCGTTCATTCGATTTTCATCCTTTTTCTGTTCATTTTTCTACCCTCTCTCTGTTTCTCTCTCCTTCTCTTTTTATCTATCTATCTCTGTCTGCCTCTTTTTTCCCCGCATTTTTTAGTCTGCAGAGAAGCCCCCGATCGTCCGCCGCATCGGCAGCGGGACTAACGTATTTACGTGCCGGCCACATTTCACGGCGGAATTGCTATTTAGTAACTCCATTTCCTGCCGAGCCGAAATGGGACGCACACCGATAAACGCCCCGGCGACCGTTAAACGTCCGTGAAGCCTCGCTACGTTTTTCAAAAGTGCCCTATAACGAAACTTTCCGCGCGATCGATCCGCGACACATATACTCGAACGTGTTCCGTTCGGCCGAAACGAAAGCGGCGCACTTTTTTTCGCCTTCGCAGCTTCAACCCTCCCCCCCCCTCTCCGGCTCCCTCCCGCTCGCAGTCACATCCCTTCCACCCCATTTCCGGCCGCCGCGGCGAGCGTAGATTTTTCCGCAAATTTTTTTCAAGACCTTTTTCTGATACACTTCATCGTTCCCGATGCTTACGCGGCACGTTTTTGTTGCTATTTTTCTACCCCACTCTCTTTGCCTGTTTGCGTTTCTTCGCGCGTTCTCCTCTACTCATTCCCTCCCCCTCCCCGCCCCACTGCCTCCGTTTTTTGTTACCTCTTTCTCTCGCGGCCGGGTTCGAGCTCGTTTCCGTCGCGCGTTACAGAAATAGCCTCGTTCTCTCATCGCATTTTTCAATCCTCACTTTGTCCCTCTCCGAGCCTCCTTTCTTGACTCTCCCCGGGCCGAAAGTGAACATTTTTCTAGAATTCCGCGACAATGCCTCTCATTTGCCTCTCTTCCCGCACACTTTCCGCTCGCCCCTTGTTCGCCCCCTCCTCCTCCTCCTCCTCCTCCCCTCCGCCGTATGCCATTTTCAGAATCGAGCCGTTCCCATAGCTCGGTTCGGCCTGCGGGCAAGAGGATTACACGCTACCCGCGAGTTCCGCCATTTTTTCTCCTCCTCCTCCTTCGGCATATTTTTCAATCTACAACCCTCGAGAAACCTCTCTCTCTCTCCTGGCGAGCAAATCGCGTATTAGCCCCTTCCCCACCTGCGATGCGTACGGTCCAGCATCGGTCTCAAAAATATTGCCGACGAACGTTATCGACAGCGTTGTGTCCACCCCCACCCCGATCGAAATTGCACCCCTCGAGCCCTTTTCCAAACGGTCGACGAACGTTCGTCGAACGATTTCGCGAGACAGCCTCGCCGACCGACGATATATTTTCAGGCTCTGCCTCTTTTTTCACCCCCCTCTACTCGCTGTCGGCGCGGATGAAAAAGCCGACGCGCTTTTTCATTGATAAACGGAGAATTATTTATCAGCCTCTCGCGCCGCGCTACGCCGCAAAAGAGAGCAGTCCGCTTTATTACAGCCCAGTGAATCAATCGGCGGGCGCAAATGAACTGGGCGTGAAATTGAATTCGGCGAGTTCGAGTTTTTTCTCTCTTTACCCCCCCTCTCCCCCTCCCGTTTCCTCATCCCGTCGCTTTTCGGCTTTCTCTTTTTCTTCTTTTTGCCAGTCCTGTCGGCGAGAGCGGATAGAGTCGGATAGGCGAGGGTCTGACTTTAGCATTGAAACGTTTTCGCACGCAGTGAGTACTGACCTCTAAACGGCGGCGGGGGACAAAAGTGGGGAACAAAAGGTAATTATTAATAGTACGGCCGGGCGTCGCGGAATTCTTTAATGCAACTCCGTATTGATTGACAGCGCGAGTCTACAGCACGTGTTTGCGACTTCTCGCTACGGGGAAGGCGAGGGAGCGTGAGACATTATTCGCGGATTTTCCATGCAGATTCGTCGGTGAGAGATGACAGCGGGCGCAATTAACATTTTGTCGGCCGACGCCTGTCCGGCTTCGTTATCCGCGACGGCGGAATGCGAAAATTTGCCGGTGAGATCCGGATTTTTGTGCTTCCGCTAAGTGGAGCCTGTCGTCGAAACTCTGTCCTTCGCTGGCCATTTAAAGCGGTTAACAGGTCGGGCAGGATCGTAATTTTGCTGGTAGCGACCATCGACTCCGTTAAATATCAATTCCTGCGAGACGTTAGCTTATTGTGATAACGGATTGCGAAAATTGCCAGTCGGATCGCAATTTTTAAACCTTCGCTAAATAGAGTCTAACGTAGAGACTCTGTTCTGTGATCGCTGTTTAAGACTAAAGCTATCAAGACCGGTTAAATGTCCCATTTTACCCGTAATTTTACGGTTAGACCAAAAGCGTGGTTGTTTTAGTGTTAAAATTGCTAACAGGTCGGACTATTACAATTACGCTGGTGCCGAGTATCGATTGAATTAAACATCAGTCCCAGCGAGACATTAACTTATTATGCTGGGGAAATGTGAAAATTGTCACTAGAATCTTAATTTTTAAGCTTACCGTAAATAGACCCTGTCGCCGACACTCTGTTTTGCGCTGGCTGTTTAATACTAAAGCTATTAAGACCGTTTAATGTTCCTTTTTAATCGTAATTTTACGGATGGACCAAAAGAAGTAGTTTTAGTGATAAAACTGCAAACAGGTCAGGCGCGATCACAATTACGCTGGTCTTGGCCATCGACTCAATTAAACATCAGTCCCAGCGAGGCGTTAACTTATTATGCCAGTGGAATATGAAAATTGCCAGTAGGATCTCAATTTTTCAGCTTTCGCTAAATGGACCCTGTCGCCGAAACTCTGTTCTGCGCTCGTTGTCTAACACTAAAATTATCAAGACCGGTTGAATGTCCCACTTTACCCGTAATTTTAGGGATGGACCAAAAGCATGGTTGCTTTAGTGTTAAAACTGCTAACAGGTCGGACTATTACAATTACGCTGGTGCCGAGTATCGATTGAATTAAATATCAGTCCCAGCGAGACATTATCTTATTATGCCAGCGGAATGTTAAAATTGCCAGTAGGATCTCAATTTTTAAGCTTTTGCTAAGTGGAGACTGCCGTCGAAACTCTATCCTTTGCTCGCTCTTTAACATTAAAACTATCAGCCCCAATTAAATTACCCTCTTTCCCCGTAATTTTACAGATGGACTAAAGTGATGGTATTTTGAGTGTTAGAGCTGCTAACAGGTCAGGCACGATTACAGTTACGCTGGTCCCGACCACCGATTCAATTAGACATCAGTCCCAGCCAGATGTTAGCTTATTATGCCGGCGAAATGTGAAAATTTCCAGTAAGATCTCAATTTTTAAGCTTTTGCTAAACGGAGTCTGTCGTCGAAACTCTATCCTTTGCTCGCCGTTTAACACTAAAACTATCAATCTCAATTAAATGACCTTTTCCCCCGTAATTTTACGGATGGACTAAAGTCACGGTGTAACATCCAACAACACCCACAACAATTTTTTCGCGACATGGGAGTGAGTGAGACCCACTGCTCGCTATCCTCCTCCCACTAGCAGTACCAAACAACACGTTACCAAGGCAACGGACTGGGAAGAATCGAGAAGGGTCCAGAAGCATCTGGAAGGATCGAGAAGGTTCTCGAAGATTCGCGACAACCGGCGATCGCGACCCGCGGCCGAGATGACCACCACGCATAGCAACGCACTTGTTGATGAGCTCGCTTGCTTAGTTACGAAGGAGTATAAAAGACGGTGTCTTCGGTCACACAATCTCTTAGTTTCCTGCTGGGAAGACAAGGTAATACCACGGTCGCCCAGCAGGGCCGGGGACCATTCTGGGTCACCCCCTGGAGGAGAGGACGGTAGGACTATGCCACCGGCCGCCTCCAGGAGGGGAGAGTACAGAGTGTCCTTAGGCAAGGGAGCCGATTCCCGGGTCACCCTGTGGAGGAGAGGACGGTAGGACTACGCCACCGGCCGCCTCCACTAGGGGAGAGTACAGGAAGGCTACCCAGTAGAGTCATTTGCGGGCGATTCCCGGGTCACCCTCTGGAGGAGAGGACGGTAGGACTACGCCACCGGCCGCCTCCACGAGGGGAGAGTACAGGAAAACTGCCCAGTAGAGTCAATAGCGGACCAAGACCTTAAGTCGCCCGCCAGAGGATAGATCGGCAGGACTCACCGCCGATCACCTCCTAGAAAAATACAAGACACCCTCTAAATAGTAGAATCCAATATTGTAAAGTCAAGCGTTTTACCATCGAGAGTTTGAGACGAGCGTGCTCTGTTAAAAGAGATCGGTCATTACGAGTAGAGCCAAGTCCTACCTTACCGACACCCGAACCAATTTCCTGTAAAATCTCCAAAAATGAATAAATCCTTAACATTTTCCCACAGAACCAAACCTCCTGTTGATTCCAAACCTACCACAAAACCCATCCACTACAACGGTAATATTAGTGTTAAAGCTGCTAAAAGGTCGAGCAACGATCACAATTTTCCCGGTCGCGAGCATCGACTCCGCCAAACATCAATCCCACCGAGCCGTTACCTTATTCCCGACGAGGCAATTTCAATGTATTTTCGGCCCTACGGCAAGACTCCGAAGCCACCCCCGCGCGCGCGCGCGGGGCGACCGAATCGGAAGATGGAAGTTTGTACTCGCGGCATTATCCGTCGCGGCGAAGAATGATACGCGACGCCCACGTTGAACAAGACAAACGCTTTATCTGGGCGAGACGCAATACGGTGCCGGTATAAATTCTCCTTTTACGTAAGAGCGACGCCTCGTTCGAAAGTGCGCGTCAGGTTCTCTCTACCTGCTGGCACGTACACACACACACACACACACACACACACACACGCGCGCGCACAAACACACACGCTCGTGTGCCTGCACGTGTGGATGTACGCATCTTCGCTCCGCATTGCGGTTCACTGGCGCGTTCCGCTGCTCGAATCTTCTAAATAATTTGGACGCTTCTCGTTTAGGCGAGAGCCTCCGCTCGCGGCCAATCCTGGATGCCGAGCCTGTTTCGTTCCAACGGCCGCCATATTAGCTCACCCCCCGCGCACCCCCGACCGGCCGTCCATCCTAATTGTCTCGACCCGTTCGAACGGTCTTAATGACATTTATGCACCTACTCCTTCCCTCCCACTCCCAACACGCGTTTCCCAATGCTCTTGCGAACTCCTGGATCTGCGCAACGACTTCGGAAGCGCGACTGGGGTACGTTCCGCGTGAGAGAGAAAAACGGAGCGAGTGTAAGAGGGTAAGGTAAATTTTTCCCACGCTCTTCTCCGACCCAATTTTTTCAATCGCATCATCCTCCCCACTTCCTCCTTGCCCCGATACGCTTCCAATCCCATCGTCTCACTGCGGATACAATTTCGCATGCCACCCTACCACCCACCCCTCTCTCTCTCTCTCTCTATCTCTCTCTCTCTCTCTCTCCTCCCTCCCGCCTTCTCCTTCCCTATCGCCTTCGTCGAGCACGAGCTGTCGTTACGAGTCTCTCGCAACGTTTTCTACTTACGAACGGTACGTCCGCGAGAATTCTCGGCGGCGGAGCTGGCGCGGGAGCGGGCGGCTCGTGAGCCTCGGGAGTTTTCGTGCTAGGATTGCCCACGGGCAGCTCCTCGATGTAACACAGGAACCGATCGGACCTGCCGTCCGTCCCGCCGTTCAACAGTATCGACTGCCTCGCGACGTCGTATCGCACTTTCGAGCGCAGTCGGAGCTCGTTGACGATTTTCCTCGCCGTTCTCGTATCGGCGCCCGGATTAATCTCCTTGTACTTCCGTATGATCGGATCCATCGTTCACCACCACCACCACTAACCCTCCCCAGCCCCCTTGCCCAGCCCCCTTGCACGGTTACGATCCGGTCGCCGCGAGCGATAACGTACGGCGAAGCGGAGCTAGACGGACGAAATGACCGAACGGACGGCGTGGGTGGTCATTTTCCTTTTGTGCGCCGAATCTCGTGCTAAGGCCTGTCGTCGGAATTTCGGACCGCGAACCTGCTATCTTGCCGACGAGGGGTCCGCGACTGAGGCCGTGGGTCGCATCAACGATCGTACAATAACACGTCGTTACAGGGAATTGACGCTCTTTAAGGCGCGGGTACGGATAGACGGTCGCGTAGCAGGGGGGCAGGGATGGGGGGGAGGTGAGGGGGCCAGGGTCGCTCGTCGGGGTGTGAACCGGGCTTAAAGCGTTTTCTCCTTCGTTAACTCGCTTATCTCCCGGTCTAACGTTACACCGCATCCGGGCAGCGATAACGGTTCTTGCACCCTGCCCCCCCACGGGGGGGGGGGGGGGGGAGTGGGAAAGTAATCGCGGACGGTGGCGCTCGCCGCTTTATGCGGGGAACGTGCCCATTCCGGATGCTAACGTAGCGAGAGGAAACGCCGTTACACACGATGCATTAAAAAATCGTTACTCGCCTGGGCCGCGATGCTATCGTCTCGTCCCGTTAGATTTAGATGCGCGCCTTTAATCAGCCACCGCCAGCACCATCATCAACCCCTCCTCGTCCACCTCCTCCTCCTCCTCCTCCTCCTCTTCCCCCTCACGGCAGTTTCGCATTCGTACCGGCGGATACGCGTATATGAAGCGAAAAAGTACGCTTGACACACTTGCCTCATTATTGAATATTTATTTCTCTAATTAAATCCCGTCCGCGGCCGTAATGCGCATGCATTCGCGTCGACGAGTGCTGATAATGGAAGGAGGGTAAGTGATTCATTAGGCCGCGAGGGAAAATCTGGCGACCGGGCCGTGAAAGATGGGGAAAGGTGAGAGGTGTAATTTTCTCGAATAAAGAATCTGACGGCGGAACACGTGGGGTTAATGTACAACCGATGGTTACGCAAAATGAACCCCTTTCCGCTGACGTCGTCTCGTTCTCGCGGCGAAATGCTCGGCCACAATGTGTCCCGACGTCGGTCGCGAGTTAACGCGCACAGTGACACAATGGTACGCGCCCCGTTACATGTCGATCGCTCTAGATATCGTTAATAATAGACGGACGAGCGGCGGGGCTCTATGTAAAAAATGCAGTCACCCTTCCGCAGCTCGGAACGAAAAATCGTCCCGGCTTGGCCGAGGCGGAGCCCGCCGGACGAATTTGTCGGACTTTAATATCGCCCCGGCTAAAAACTCTAACGGCCCGACATATTTCTCCGTAAGGCGAGACGGCGAGGCAGTATAGTCGGGGAATTTCTTCGAAACGAAGCAGACTCGAGATAGCACCCCCTCGGCCAGTCCAATCTAGCTTGTGCGAAAACGTGCGCGTATCTTCCACCCTACCCATCCTCAACCACCCCCAGTCTCCCTCCAGTCTTTCCCCCAGGAGAGTAAAAATTTCACTCCGCTCTCGCGTCGCGAAATAGTGTCAAGGTGGCCATTGTCGGTCAATCCCGTCCCACAGAGGCGAAGAATACATCATCTACGTAAGCCACTCGGCCGTCGGTAGGACTCGTCAAAATTCCGGCCATCTTCCCAGGCAGCGGACACACTGGCGGTACAAAGCGATTGTCAATCTAGTTTCGCATACTCCGCCCGACGAAAGCGTAAACCCGGCTGTAGTCCATCGACACCTTACCGAGGACAGCCGCACGTAGGGCCCGTACCGCTCTCTGCCTACGTGAGGTTATACACTGTCGCTCAAAAACATTAGCCTGCCATCCGTTCCTTCAGCTCCGCTATTCGCACGTCATTACGGCTTTAAAATCCGACGCCCCTGCGAGATCATCTTAACGCGACTCGACGAACACATTCAACATCGGACGTGGGTGCAGATTAAGATAACGACCTACCGGCAGGATTTAACGGACCCGACTACGATGAAACGAACGATTACCGCGATTCCGTTAATTTTGCCGATGTTATCAGCCGCGCGCGCGTGTCGCAGCACGTAATGCTATACCCGCCCGTAACGGGAGACGAATACTTTTGAGCGGCAGTATACCTCGCCTACTACCTTACGTACGTACGGCGCCTGCATTCGCGACGCTGACAGTCGCCCTAGCCAGGCACTCGCGTCTCTCTCCACCGACGGCGTCTGTGTCGTCGCGGTGCCGGGGCTCGTTTTAGCGACGCTGAACACGTTCGGACGAAGTGTCCGAGAAATATGTCTCGAGTCGAGCCCAGGGCCCTACTTTCCTCTGGCATGTGCGTCGCGACAATGGTCGGCTGAAAGGAACGGGAGCGACGCGCTGGAAATTGACACGCTTCTTCTGCCCCCCTACTCACCCCCTGCAACCCCTTCGAGGCTGCGCGAAATGCGACGCGCTCTCGTCCATCATCGGCACATCCGTCCTTTCATGGGAAAGGGGTGTACAAGCGTTCCGGGCTCTTCCCGGCCGAGATCAAACCGACAGTGCGACCGAAAGTGCGATTCGGCGACAGCCCAGAATCGTTCATTTTCGGCCGACTTGAAAGCAGCCTCGATCTCTCATGCACTTTCGGGATCGTTCCCGTCGATGGGCTCTGTGCGCTTTTCGTGAAATTTAATACGAGCGAGCGGTGAGCGGCCGTTAATTATGCACAGCCCGTTAGAGCCGGCATCGGGGAAATGCGTGGAGTCGAAATGGCGAGCGGCGGGCCGAGAAGGCAGTCGGCGATGAAAACTAGAGGTTTGCTCGGCGAAACCGATAAGAACAGTGGATCCGAGAGGATTAATCTCGTGCGACTTATAGGGAAGCTTCGATCGTTCCGCTGGTAGGGATTATTGACATCGCCTCTCTCTCTCTCTCTCTCTCTCTCTCCCTCTCCTTCACCAACAGGGTTGGACGACTCGGTCGGATTCGAAAGCGTCGTGGCGCGAGATTGCATTAAACACAGGCCGAAAGTTCGACTTAAGAAGGGAACCTTGGGATTTTCAGGCGAGCACGGCGAATTAATTCCAACCCAGTTGAACGTGACAGAGGCTGAGGAGGGATAGGGACGGGGGGAAAGGGGGTACCGGGGGGGGGGGGGGGTTGAGAAAGGGAAAGAGAGCGAAGCGAGGCAGGTCGAGCCGCGCTGATGGAGGCTAGCGACAAACGAAACTACTAGCACATTGTCACCCCCCTACCCAGATGTGGCTCGACGTAGCAGGCCATAGCCGCCATACTTAATGCGGCACGAGAACGTGACGTAGGGCAGCCGCCGCGGGGCTCGCGTATAAAATATCAATATTTTTCCGACTCGCTGAAGTCGGCATCGCCCCGATACATGCGATCTCGCCGCAGGCCACGCAGCGCGAAACTCTCTCTGTTTACGAGCCCGGGAACGGGAAGATCGGCGGCCGAACGCTGATGACCGAACCGAGGAAAACTCTCGGCGTGCCCCCATCGCGCCGTTTACGAGCCAATAAGGACGAGATATACGATGGCCGGTCCGTCGATCGAACTCTCGTAACCGCGAGTACGACGAGGACTTGCTCCGCATCCTGACCAGGGTCCCGGAGGCTGTGCACTCTGCCGAAAGTGCGTTTCCCGGTGCACGCGAGTGTCGTAGGCGAATCCGTTCGGTCGTTATTCGCCACCCCTGTACCATTGACGTTTCGAACCCCTCTCGGTCCGCGGTTGACTATCGGACGCATCGTTCGCGTGCGACAAATTATGGCCGAGCACGCGCGCGACGGTGGTTGGCCGGTCGGAGTCGAGAAATTTTGCTTGAGACTCGACGAGGGGGTGCACTCGATAAATTTTGCCACCCGGACAGCCCGCGCTCGGCCAATCCGCTAGGCGGCTAACGCTCGACGTTGTAAATATAACGACCGTCCGGCGAATAAATCACCGGTTCGCTTCGCGAAACTATCGACCCTGGCGAAGGGGGGAGGGAGAAGGGGATTGAACGTAGGAGGGGCGGGAGAGGGGAACCCTTATATCTTAATCGTACTTTTACTTAATCTCCCGACGCCAGGCAGTAAACGACCGTGACCTCGCGTCCTCGAACAATTTACCTAAAAATGACGAACGCCCGGCGAGATAACCTTTACCGCCGTCCAGATAAACCTTAATTTCGCGGCAGCGAGTTGACCGCGTTTCCCTTCCCCGACCCACCCCTTGCCATTCACCACCTACCCCCTCGGCCCCGTCATCCGTTCGTTTATCGCCGACCGTGTTCAGTTTCGCCGAATTTATCTCGGAGTCGGGTCCTTCGAGTTTATCGAGAGAGCGTCTCGCGGACGAGAGTCCGGGACTCTCGCCGGTGCCCGCCATCGAGAAACTTCCGGTTGGCAGTCAGCAGAAATGGGAAGGTCGGGTGGGAAGAGGCCGGGTAGCTTCCTTCGACAGGCCGGGAAAAATATCTCGTCGCCCGCTTTCGATCCGGGCGACACGACCGACACCGGCGCAGACGACTGGTCCGGCGTACGTCGAGTTACTGGACTGAAGGGATGGCAGGGGGATGGATGGTGAGGAGGGGGGGGGGGGGGGTGAGGGTGGGCGAATAGAACAATGGAACTTTCCCGGAAAATTCATCTTACCCAGCGGACCGGGGCCGGCTCCGCAGCTTCGGCCGCATGTGGCCCGGTAGAAAAGCGTGCTTTAAACGGGGCTAACCAACTAACCGGGACCGACTGAAATTAACCAGGAACTCGCATTAAGCGCATTAGAGGCAGGTCGTAGGTACGCGGGGCGCCCGACGGTATATTTCAAATACGGCCGACGGCAAAGGGGATGATAATTCACGATCATAAAGGACCGTCGTTCGTCCTAATTTGCGCGTCAAGGGTCCGGCCGGACGAAAGAATTCCATTTGCGCGCGCGCGCGCGCGCGCGAGTTGCCGCGCAAAATTCGTAATTACGAAGGTCGGACGCCGCGTGCCGGCCATTCGCTCTGGGTCGCATTAGAGTACATTTTACGACACGGTTTTCGGCACATTCTCGCCACATTCTCGGCCTGCCCCTTGAGGATCCAAGGACGATTCCCGCGGACACCCGGTAGTAGCGAAGCTTCAACTTTCACGAACGCAGCCAAACTTTCCGTCGCGCATATTTCCGCTGAAAGTGCCGCCGGCCGGACGCCTGTTTAATGTTATTTTTCCAAGTTTTCGGCGGAGGGGCGTCGCGCAGGACGGAAGGACGAAGGGCGCGATGCAAGCTGCTTTCCGCCAGCGTCGACATTCCGGGCGGAGCGGAAATGCGCTCCATTATTCACGCTCTCGCATGCGCGGCGGTATATAATATTGAGAGAAAGCGAGTCGGCCTACGTTTGAGGCACGCCAGCCGAGGCGGATACGTACGATCTCGCTCGAGCACATTTCGCTCGCCGAGAGTGGGGGGGGGGGGGGGTATGGCTGTGTTTACCCACGAAAAATATCGACGCGCACCCCCGGAGACGGCATACTTTGCCGGCCCGCGAGCCGAGCCGAGAAGAAGATCCGTTTAGTCCAAATGGAGACGCGACTCGCCGAGCGAAAAAGCCTTTTATTCCCCTCCCGTGCTCGGCAGGCAGTCCGCGAACACGTTCCCGTCTGCATCCCGGCTGCCACGGCCCTAAGGAAAAGCGGTCGTCCTGAAGGCCCGAATGGCACTCTCAAGGAGATCCGACTCTCCAGCGCTTCCCATACCCGCGGATGGATTTCTCAGCCGTTACACCTTTACGAGCGGCACCCCGAATCGCGGATACTCTCGCAAATTGAATGTATCAGGCAAGCAACGGCCTCCGCCCTTTACGTACTCTCCCCCCCCCCTCCCCTACCTACCCCTCCGGCCGCGGAACAGCAGCATGCACGCTTGGCGACGCGAGCGTGTGCGATACATACATATTTGCGTACAGCGCGCAGGTATTCTTTTCAGGCCGCGAGGTCGATTCACCACTCGCGGCAAGAGCACAAAGACACATTCAACTTCGCTCGAGTATCACGGCTGTCTGTCTGTCTGTCCGTCATTGTCAGCTTTCGTCCCCGCGTCGTCTCCCACCGGCGGAATCCGCGGGGTGGACGGTAACGAGAATTATACGCTTCCCGGTGCTCGAGCCGACGTCGACTCCGGGCCCGACCGGCGAAGACCGCGAATCAAAAGATAGCCTCCGTCCGGACTCATTCCTGTTGCCACCGACGTACCTACCTACCTTCCGTCGTTCACCTCAGGACTGGCGAGGTACAAAGTGCACGGGGCTGCCGGTCGTAACTCGGCCGTTCGACGGTGTGCGCGCGTGTTCGCACACGTCTGCCGTTATATCGATTGCTGCGTGGCTCTATAATATATAGAGTAAGTAATATGGAGGCTCCGCGACATATTAACGCCGCGATCGGGCGGGGGGGAGGGAGGGGAGAGGGTGCGACGCGATAACACGTCGTTCCCCGTAACGTGGCCCTGCCGCCGGACTCGGGGCGCCGAGGTTGGCAGACCTGGCTTCCAATGCCGGATAAGAAGGAATTTCGCAATCGGGCACGAGAGCCACGCTCGCCGTACTAACTTCCGAGCGTATAGACTCGCGGCGGGCGCGAAGGCTGTGCAATTTATCCATGCACAATGTTCAAGAACGGTAATGTACAGGGTCGGCAATGTACGTCGATAGTTAGCGGCCGCCCGCGTTCATTGGTCGCGGTCCCCCTCCCCCCCACCCCCCCTGTCGCGTAACGAATATAATAAGTAATGGATGGGAGGGAAGTTCGTGTTTACGGGAGATCAATTGAAAGTGTCGCTAGCCAGGGATGGATCCATATATCGATGTGAGTCGAACGCTGACGTGTATCAGCGGTTGAGCGAAAGCCGCCGAGACGGTGCGCCGTTGTTATTATGCACAATATAATAAACGATATCCAAAGACGTGCGAAACCGTTCCCACCCTCGAGCCTCCTCGGATCCATATATCGAACGTAAGTCGAAGCTGACGTGTATTCGGCGACGGAAGGGAAATAAGAAGACGGTATCTATTAATTAGCATGTCGCCGCAAATCTGGCAATTAATAACCGTCCGGAGATTCATGTTCGCGGGACATCAGGCAAATGCGTCGCCGCGCGCGACGTCCAGATCGACGCGTCGATGCGAAGTCCGAGCCACGCGTCCGCCGTGGATGAAAAATTCGACCCTGTCACGCCGAGTAAATCAGCGTCGCTTTATTCTTCGCCGCAAGGGAAACGGGAACGCGAGCGTCCCGACGTCTTTTATGACGGGCCAACTCCGGCACTCCCCGGGATCGCGAAGGATCGCCGGTTCGACGTTTCGGCCGGAGCTCGTCCGTCACTGTCAAAATTCGGCCACGTCAGAGAGTGCCATGTTCGCTAAGGTTGGCTAGACTCGGGCCAGAGCGAGCTTTTCAGCTCGGCACTCACGTATTGCGAAATTCACGCGAACCTTTCGACGACCGCGTGTAGTCTCGCTGTCGGAAGAATTCGACGTGCCGAGACGAGAGGAGAGTATGTATGAGTGAGAGAGAGAGAGAGAGAGAGAGAGAGAGGGCGGCAGAATTTTTCGGGCGTGCGTGCCAATGTATAATTTATATCGCGGCTTCCTCCACGGAAATCGTTTTACTTTTCTGGACATTGTCGCGGGGTCGCTGTAATCTAGGTCGCCCGGAGGAATGCCACGATAAACATTCGCGCACTGCCGGTAGTGCGCCATTTTCCCGCTCTCCCTTTGGCAGTTTTCACTTCTCCTCTCTCTCTCTCTCTCTCTCTTCAATTTTCTCTCCCTTTTGTCTTCCATCCCACTCTTTAGTTCCCCGGCGAAAGAAAAGTAAAGCGGCCGCTTTCCCGAGCTGCTGCCCTAATTGAGATTATCCAATTGTGAGCGTAGATTGTCTTAAGCGACGTTTCCTCCCTGCGTCGGTCTCCTTTCGAGCGTCGGGGAGTGCCTTTGCAGTGGACGTTGATTAGTGTCGATATGACCTGCCTGCTACTCGATTTAGAACTAACCGGCCGGGAAATAAAGCGACAGCGCGGATCAATGGTCCACATTGCCGCGAATGTTTATCGCGGTACGTGACGCGCGCGCTTCAAGAGATGAGAGCGTCGATATTACGTGCCGAATGACTGGCCCATTAGCCGTCGGGTCTCGTTCATCTGGCGGCGAACAATTCTTCCGCGACTCAGCGGCCGGAAGTAGTCGATACGCCAAAATTAATCGGAATTCGCGGGGAAGGGACGTGATTGCGATTCGGATGGCTCGAGATGGGAGGAAGGTTGGAAAGTGAGAGATAGATAGAGAGAGATACAGAAAGAGAGAGAAAGAGAGAGATAGAGAGAGATACAGAAAGAGAGAGAAAGAGATAGAGAGAGAGAGAGAGAGAAGGCATGGGAGGTAAGGGAAGCGTAATATGAGAGACCAAGGGAGAAGCTTCGGACGGACTCGATAGTCGACGCGAAATCAGTCAATTAATTTCCGGGATGCCTGGCTCCTCACCGCAGGCACGATTTAGAATCTGGACATAGATACGTAAACGGAAAACGATGCTTTTCGTGCCAGCAGGTCAGACTACGTCCGCTGCACCAACGGATATCGATCCGCACTTTGAATGGCCCGCACAAGCAACACGTGCATCAACCAACCAGGTCAACGTCGACCGCTTCGCACGCGTTCTTAATAAATTATACATACGCCTCGAAATGCACCGAAGTGCACTGACGTCACTTAGATCCTCATCCTCCGATCGGCCTGACGCCCCGCGAGGCGTCACGCCGAAAATTATGTCCCGCGAGCCAAATATAAAACCTCGGGAGCTCGCCGCTCTCCAGCGGAATATAACGATCGTGCTAATTGATCCGAGAAAATAATTACATCGGCGGATTGCGCATCGGGCACACGGCAAGTGCCGAATAGTTATTTCAGCGCGAAAAAGCGGATATATACTGACGTCATTTAGAAGCTCGCCGCGTCGATCAACTCGGCTGGCCGTGATCGCCGAGTCGTAATAGCGAAAGTTATGTTCGCAGCTACGATACGGATCTTGGCGTAGAACGCAATCAACTCGTACCAACGCCTTAAAATGCACGAAATTACGCTAACGTCATTTAGATCTCTCGTTCCGACTGCCCGATTAGCTTAAAGACGCGAATCGTTGGGAATTTCTGATCTCGAAAATTGACGAACGCACACGACTCTCAAATGGCACGGCTCTCCTTAACATCGAAGTCTGCGAAGAAGCCACTTTGCGCGAAACGTATCGGGGTAAACACTCGAAGCGAGGCACTTCGAGGATAACTTCCTCGACTCCGGCGACGTTATTCCCACATTTGCCGGAAAGCGGAGTATAACATCCGGTTCGGTTGGAAGCGCGCGCGCGCGCGCGCGCATCTACACACACAGATTAAAATCGGCTCTTTACGTGGAAGCGGCGGTCGTAATTTTCGATTCCTATCGCGTCTACCAGACATTATCCTTGAAGCGAACTGCACGGTGCGCTATGTCGCGAGAAATTTATTCCGGCGAGATGCGGAAGTCCCAGTTGTCGATATCACGCCGTTAACTTTCCGGGGGGAGAGGGGGGGCGGGGGGAGGGAAGCCTCGCCCCGGTTTCGGACTTAAGGATGACATGTCGAAAGCGGTGCGCGCCCGCGCGCGCGTTCGCCACTGCGAAACAAAACGACGTCTAATAGTTCCCATCGCGGAGGCGCACGGTTCCATTAACCACTCCGCGAACGCCAGATTGCTGTGTACACACATTTGACGCACACGTGCGCGCATAATTTTGCCGTGGAAAACTTTTATGCAAGCCTCCGTTCAACAACGGCCATTTGTTGCGAGCCAATATCGGCGGACATGCCCATCTGCAGCTACCCCTACTACATGTCTCTCCTACCCCCCCCTCTCTCTCTCTCTCTCTCTCTCTCTCTCTCTCTCTCTCACTGCTGCTCTCTCACCTTTTCACATTTTTCGGCGAACGCGACCTGGCGCGGTATAAATATTTTCACCGCATGCGCGCGCGACTCGTATCGAGAGCTCTCACTTTCCGCCCGCCTTTTTTTTTTCCCCCGACCCGTTCGATCTTCCGGTGACAATGCGAGAGAGCTTCGCGGCAACGATCTTAATGCAAACAAAAAAGGAAGGAAAAAAAAAGGCCGGCCTTTTGTTCGTCGACGTCGCGCAACGACAGCCAGTTCTGCTCCGCCGTTCCAACCCCCCCCCCCCCCCTCCCGCCCCGCGGTCCGATTCGGTCAGTCGCTTACTCCCGCGATCCACGTCCGCGCTTCCCCGGAATTATTCTCAAATTATTCCGATAACAATACCCCGACGAGTGCCTTACGTGGCCATTTGAGTGGACGTTGCTCGGGCTAAAACGCTGCGCTTCGCAAAATCGACGGAGCAAATGAAGGAGACAGCGTTCCACTCTCGTTCCTTCGCTTCTAGCCGCGAGCAGCAATAAGAACGAACTCCTCTTATGGATCTCGACTCTCTCTCTCTCTCTATCTCTCTCTTGCAACGCGCTCCTTTTCTCTCTCTCTCTCTCTCTCTCTCTCTCTCTCTCTCTCGCGGCGAACATCACGTGACCGGTCGACGAAAGAAAAATAAAGTCGAGTCTCACGCTGGCCTCGCCTCTCGAAGGAAAAATACGCTTCTAACTACTCTCGGACGATTCTTGCCGACGGAAGTCCCGCCCTTCTTCCCGAAGAAGTCTGCGCCGCGAGCGCACCGACTGGAGAGGCAGCCGCGTGCGCGCCTTTACGATCGGATACGAGCATAAAAAAATCGAATTACTCGAGAACGACGCCCACGAGTGCGTTCCCTTTAGCGGCCGCCCGTTATAACCGCGGCTCGCGGCGACAATGACCACTTTATACGACGGTGCCATTATGCTCGCCGACGCAAATGGGTTAATGCTAAAGTGACTCCGCTCGCCATTCAAACCTTCGAGAGAGCCGACGCTCGCGCCTAGTGCGGGATTTCGTAAGCGTCACACGCTGACGCGCTCTCAGGGACGAATTTCGATCGCGATGATTCGCTGGGGGTCCTACGTTGCAGGTGAGTACGGGGACGTAGTCGCTGATGATGGCTACGTCGAGCTACGCGGGCAGAACGTTTCCAGAGTGGAGCCCCGCATTTTTCACCGAATTCTTTCGTCCTCGATAACGGTCGCTCGTCAATGGCAAGTTCGCCAAGTATGCGCTCTCCCATCCTCGGAGGTGAGTTGAGCCTGAGTTACCGGGGTGGCGTGCCACGAGGGCGAGCATGGGGGGAGAGAAGAGGTGGGGGTGAGGGTGGATGGGGCTGAATCCTTGCCGCTCGCGGAATGTAATAGATCTAACGAAACAATTTCATAATCCCTCTCAATAGATTCTTATCGCTCGGTCGGCCGAGCGGGAAAGCGAGAGAGAGAGTGAGAGGGGGGGAGAGAGGGAGAGAAAGAGAGGCGGGCCTCTTTCATTCTCTTTGCGTTAAGCCGGCCGTACCTTCTCCGCACGCCCGCCCTCGTTCCTCCATCTTTTGTCCCCTGCTCCTCTTTAGCCACCTTCTTTCCTCGCCCTTTGTCTCCCTTTAACTCTCTCGCCCTCCCGTCCTCGACGGATCTCTTGTTTTGCTCCCTCTTTCTCTCCTTCACTACCGCGCCAGTGTATATAGACAGACTCTTTGCCACCCTCTCATCCTCTTGCCCCCTTTAACGCTTCTTCTTCTCTGTCCCTCTCACTTCATCTCGTTCTCTCTCTCTCTCTCTCTCTCTCTCTCTCTTTCTCTGGCACATTCTCCTTCCTCTCCCGCCTTGTACAACATCCACTCCCCCTCCCGTCTCTCTATCTGACTCTTTGCACACTTTGTCCTCTATACGGCGAAATCGATCTCCGTTATCCCATTGTAAAGAGATTTCCAATAGACTTTGTCAGGGGTCTTTTCACGCGGCGCAGAGCCCGTACACATGCATTTTGCCTTGACGCGACGGGGACAGGCCTATGATGAGCGGCCGTGTTGTCGGCTGAGATTGGTATTAAACCGCGCCATTGTACGACTCGCCCGTCACCGAGCTCTATCCGATTCCAGCGGAGGCCAGGCCTCAAAAGGTTACACCGATTCAGGGTACCGATACTCGGACGATACTCGGACGACACTCGGCCGATACTCGGCCGATACTAGCCATCGGCGTCGCCGGATAATGACCGACATTCCGCATTCCATTGATTGAGCCGACGAGCGCCGAGAATCGGACGAAGAATCGAAAGAGCGAGGGTCGAAAAATTTGAAACCGATCGTCGGCGAGCGAGCACGCTCGTGCGGTGGAGGTCTCTTGTCGGCGGTATCGGTGCCAGAAGGGTGGAATGGGGAGGGAGAGGCCCGAGAGAGGAGCAGAATTTTAATGAGTCTTCGATCCGCACAAATGTTGCACAAGACGTTTTTAATGCCGCGCCGGGGCGCGTATAATCACGGCGAACCTTCGCGGCCTCCGTCGGGGCGTCGTATATCGATTCGCCACCGGGAAAGGGAGGGTTGGCGAGGTGGTCGTACGACGAAATTGCCTAAAAAACATCGCGGCGGCACGCCATTGGCCGCCGCTGAACGCAGCCTCTCTCTCTCTCTCTCTCTCTCTCTCTCTCTCTCTCTCTCTCTCTCTCTCTCTCTCTGGCTGTCTCCGACTGACGACGGCGTGTGCGTTTTTCACGGTCCGGCGAGGAAAAAGGAATATCGTAAATTATTTTTCAGGCCGCAGCGACGAACGCCGCGAGCGTCGAGGTCCTCTCCAATATTTTCTCGAGTGGTTTCGTATAATAAAAGCCGGGAGCCGCTGCACAGGACCGCGCTCGGGCCAGCGACGGCTTTTGAAAGGGGTACCTCGGCCAGAACGATATTTCACCGACTGTCCGCGAGCGTATTATGTTATTTCGACGAGCGGCGCATTTAAATTGCCGGGGCCGATCGAAGCGGGGGCGCTCTACCGAGCGTAGAAATACAAGGACATTGCCGCCGGTCGGAGCCCGTGCCCTGTTAAAAAAAAAAACGCGACTCGTCGAGAGGGCCAAGAGGAATCCGACGATCGAACAGCTTTCGCGCTGCGAGGACTTCTCCAGCTAGGACTTCGAAGCTTACCCGCTTCTAATTGCGCCCCGTTCCCGCTTAATGTACCCCCCCCCCCTTCCCTCGTTGCTCAACTGCCGCTAATGCGTCATGTAATTAGCATGTTCCACCCCCCACCCTCTCCCACTAGCCCCGTCCGTCAGCACGGGCAACAAAAGAAAAACGGCGCATGACAAATGGCCGGGCAACAATGCCGATCAACGAATCCGATACGGAGTGTAACTTTCATCCCGGGCCGAGAGCAGAGGCTCACAAAGGAGGAATTACCCCGCGGTAGCCCTGGGGAACACACGATTCGGCCGTACTAAGCGTCCACACGGACGCGGAGGAGGGAGTCTCATTTGAATCGGAACGACATTCTCGCGTCCTCTCCTCGATTTCCTCTCGCCATCTACGTCTCCTGCTCTCTCCTCCTCCACCTCCTCCAGCTCCTCGACTCCCACCCCTGCTCCGCGTCTCCCATTTGGCACTCCGCGGAAGCGTAATCTCGGTCACATCTTAGCGCGGACGGTGAATTTTTCCGGCCAGTCTCGACGCTGCCGACTCGGCGTCCACGCACGAGCGAGACACTCACCCGGTAGAACAAACGTGCCGTTAGATTTACACGTCGCCCGGTTACTCCCTCTGTTAATGCCAGCGAAGAAAGGAGAACTCCGCTGACTCTTAATAAAACATCGCATCATTCGCACCAACTCCCCCCCCCCCCCTCCTCCCTCGCGTTCCTGCCGGCAAGTGCCTCGCCTCTCCTTGCTCTCATTTTCCCTCACTCTCTTCGACCTCGTGTCCTTTGCCCTTTATTTTCCATCTCGCCCTCCCCCTTCCGCCAACTTCCCCACCCTGCTGCCTTCTCATCCTCCTCTTCCTCCTCCGCCCTCCCTCCCCCGTTCGCCGTTCTCCGCGGCTGTCCCCCTTCGACCCCCGCGCCTCTTCTCATCGCCACTTCCCGACTCTTTCCCGCGCCCCTTCCGTCTCTCTCAGTCGGCACGGAACTACCCCCGACCACTCTTCTTTCCTGTTTTCATCCGATGCTTTCTCACCCTTTCGCTCGCCCTCTCAGCGCTGCACGCCCTACTCACCCCCGCTTGCTTCTGGATTTCTTTCCACTTCGCACTCTTTCTCTCTGTCTCTCTCTCTCTCTCTCTCTCTGTCTCTTGTTCTTTCTCTGTTTCCTCTCACTACCTCTCTTTCCCTCTCACTCACATTTACTCACTTACTTACTCCCCGTCCCGCTCGATCTCTGCTTCTTACTCCATTCCCATCCATTATTCATATTTTTTTTTCTCCCCCCGCGAGCATTGTTCGGCCAAGATTGTTCTCCCTTATGCCCGACTTCCGGCTCGTTCGGCGCGGGTATTTCGCATAATGAAAATTTCGCGCAATTTATCGCCGCCCACTCGCGATCGCGCGAAACTCGAATTGCGAGGGAGGAAGCCGAGCGAGCGGACGATCGGTCGCGTTAACGTTATCGAGCCTGCCGGATGGCCCAGTTTGCGAGCGTGCACCGTGTCTCGGGTCCTCTTTATCGGCCGGCATCGACGATAATGCGCCAATCCTCGCCTAACCTGCCTGACGATTTATCATCGACGGGCCCTGGAATCGTTAAGATAGCTGACCGATCGTCCAGCTCCTCTGGACGCCGGAAGTGTCGGGAGTCTCTACTCGCTGAGAACGTGCTCGATAGATTAACCCCTTAACGTACGGTTTCTTTGAAATAAATCGGCCAAAAAAAAAATCAATTTTTTTTATGTAAAATACACACTTTAGAACATTGTCTTGGCAAAAAAACAAAAAAATAAAAAAAATAAAAAATTAATCAAAATTTTTATTTTTATTTTAGCAGCATCAAATACAACGCCGCTCGAATATACTCGAGCATGCACAGTTTGGCCTGTTTAGCGCGCTCGAATATACTCGAGCGTGCACGTTAAGGGGTTAAGGTTTTTCGTCCACTTTTTCCACCCTCGAACCACCCCCCCTTTCAGTCGTCGACGTCGACGTCCGCTACGATTCGCACTAATACGCATTAACTCTTTGACTGCTACGGGCGCAAATGTGCGTCCAGCCAAAGATATCACTGTGACCTACGGACGCACATGTGAGGTGATGGCTTCGATCGTGTAAACTGAACTCCTGACCAAATACAGTAAGACAGCAGTAATGCTTGTTCAGAAATTATTTTATCGTATCCGTGCAACACTCCCAGAAACAACATACCTTGCTGCTTATCAACAAGAAAAAATGAAATATAAGAAATTATAATTCAATACACCGCCGAACAGATTCATATTGCGTGAATAAGTATTCACGCCGTTCACGCGAAGCGCTTCGGCTCAGAGTGTTCAGCAGTCAAAGGATTAATGGCAAGCAGTGTATGGTATTTGTCTTTCTGAACAAGTTGCACCTTCAGGTCTGCTTTGAAATCCTTGCAAGACGCTAAGGTTGCACACTTGCTTCCTAGCAACCTCTGCCAAGGGAACTCGCGGAAGACGGTATACCGCGAGCACTCATTCGTGGCAGATCGTCCCGTGCCAATAGAGTCCAGAGTCGAGAGGGGTCCAAAGGGGTTCAGAGGGTGGCAGAGGACTCCAGAGCCGACAGACACGGGCTCGGTCACGTTCGGCGAAGTAACATTTACGATTTTGCGCGGAACCCACGTCATTCGCACTCGCCATTTGACGCTCGAGGCCGAGCCAGGGCGACATTCGGGGCGTAGAAGCAAGAAATGACCCGCAAGAAGTGATCGGGGCAATTTTGTTAGGTGCTCCCTCGCTCGCTGAGACAATGGCTCGGTAGCGGCGAGGGGGATTGGAGGGGGTAGAAGAAGATCGAGCCAATGTCTCGTTACAAATGTGCTCGCATCCCGGTTGATGGAGACGTAGCGAGGCCGCCACGGCGAGAGGAGAAGCTAGCGAGTATAGAAACGAGTTCAGGCGCGTGCAAAATTTATCCTCTGCGGCAGTGCGGCCTCGGACACGTGGAAAGTACATTTTCCGTATTCCGACGCTGATACATATAACGTTCGGAGCGGGACGGATACGCGGCCGCCCGTAAGTGTAGGCGAGCCCGTGTAGGTGTGTATATCCCCAGTTGGCTAATCGGGAGTCGTGTTTCCATTCGTAAAATGTCGTCGAAACTTTTTCTTAATCGCCGGCACGGGAACGAGCGGGGTACCTCGCGGATTTGGGCAGTCGGCAGAAGATGGGGGTCGAAGACGGCGGTGGAAGGGGATAGATGGGGGGAAGGAGGACCAATTATCTCCGGCTGTAAATTGCCGGAGTGCGACGTAAGGAAATCTATGGGTCAAGGAGGAGGAACGAAATTATGGGCCCCGTCCTCGCGATTATCGCGTACGAACGCTTCGCTCGCCCTACGGACAGCGTTAAATTCCCACCCCCTCAGACTAACCCTCCTCGGCCACCTCTCGGATCTCAGCCCCAGTGCCGACAAACAAAGATCCCATCCCCACCGAAGTAGACGACCTCAGGAGGGGCCGTAAAAACATTTCGTGCCGCCGTTGTTTACTGCAGCTCAGCGCTACTTCTCCAACATCCCTCCCACCCTCCTCTCTCTCTCTCTCTCTCTCTCTCTCTCTCTCTCTCTCTCTAGCCGTCGAATCGAAATCCCACTAAATTTCCCGAACGGCAATCCCGAAATTACACCGAGGGCTATGTCTCTTCTTTACGCCGATGCGCGACAAATCCCCAGCACCCCACCCCACCCCACCCTCTAACAAAGTACCGAGGCGATCCGTACTAAACGGTCATCGCGTGTGCCGAAGCCCCCCCCCCCCCCAGCCAGCCAGCCCACCTCCTCACCCCCCTTCTCGCACCGGCCGCCAACGGCGCACATCGACAGAAGCAGCCACGGCAGGACGGGAAGTACGCGAGAGCCTCGGACGTACCTACTCCCCGCCGACAGTCGCGGAATAAGGACAAACCAATCGAGCTTCGACCTACCTCGTCGTATATAAAGTTATCGATCTCTTCGAGCGGCCTGCCGTAGAGCTCGGTCGGGAACGGTTCAAATTTATTCGGCAGCGTGGCACCGTCCTCGATCGACGTGTTCTTCTTCGGCTGAAAGCCGTACTCCTTGACCAGCTGCACGGTCCTGTTCTCGAGTCGGTCGAGGCTCTCCTTGGTGAAGGGCTTGACGGTGAGCTTGGTGGCCTTGCCGCTCGGCGTCCTCGTGCCGGGCGACTTCCGCTCGGCGCCGAGCGCCGGGCTGGTCGTCTCGGAGGTGGCCTGCTCGGCGGCGGGCGGCTGAAGGGTGCTGATCACGTCCGCCTGGATCTCGGCACTTCCGGAGTCGCCGGTCCCGGAGTCCGCGGACGTGCCGGCTATCCCGGCCAGCGGCGGCCTCAGGCGAGTGCTGTCCTGCACTCTGGAGCCCGTCCTCTTCGGAGCGCTCGGCGACGTTCCGCTTCCGTTCTCGGCGTCTCGCTTGTCGTCCGGACTGCCGTACTTTTCCGGGATCGGCGTCTGCGGCGTCGTGCTCGGACTGACGGATCGTCCCTCGGCCTCGCGCGTCCTGGCGTCGTCCTCGCGATGCCTGCGTCGACGATCGTCCGGACGGTCGTCCTGATAGCAGGTCGGACGTCCGTCGCGATCGTACCTGGAAGCGTCGTCTTCCTCCCTGCGTACGTCCTCCCGCCTCTTCCGGTTGTCGTCGTCATCGTCGTCGTCCTCGTCGTCCGGATGCGTCCTCGTCGAGCACTTGGGGAATAGTCGAGTGAGGGAGTACTCGTAGTCGTAGTCGTACTCGGTGTACTCCGGCGGACTGAGTCCGGCGTACGGCGGCGGGGACCTTCTCTGTGGCCTTGAGTAGGTCTGCTGCTGCTGCTGCTGCTGCTGCTGCTGCTGCTGCTCGGCCCGTCCGACGGCGCGAGATCGGCGTCGATCCTCCTCGTCCCGCGACCTGCCCAGAAGGTAATCGCTGTCCTCGGGCTCGCGCTCCTCTTCCCTGTAACCCCTGGACTCCTCGGAGAGTCTGAGGTCGGTCGCGGAGCTCCTGGGCGCGGCGGGCTTCCTGGCGTGCCGATAGATCGGCCTCCAGCCGTCGTCGGGCGCGTCCGGCGAGAAGGTAATGCCGCTGGTGTCGATCTCCTCGAGTCTGTCCCGACTCCTGGCCTGCCGCGAATGACCGGCCCTCTCGATCGGCAGGGAGCCGTGATGGTCCCTCCTCATCGACTCGTCCAGCCGCCATCCGTACTCCCTCGTCGTCGCCGATCTCCTCGGCGGCTGCGGCGTCCTCGAGCTGATCGGCCTTCGATCCTCGATCTCCCTCGCGCTGCTGCTCTGCAGATTGAGGCTCCTCTGGCTGCCGGTCGCGCGCCGCTTGTCCCTCGTGGCACCGTCGGGCCCGTAGATGCCTTCCTCCGCCAGGATGTCGAGCTCCTCCTTGCTGAGGTTCTTCATGTAGAGTCCGGCCACCCGAGGACGATTCGCGAAGCCGTTGTCCTCGGAGCCGGTGCTCGGTGTTGAGCTCGAGGGACTCTTGCCGGCCTCGCTGCCGCCTCGCCGCGATGTCATTGGTGACGTTCCTCGTTCATCCCCTTGTATGCCCGACACGTACCAACAGTCTTACCGATCAGGCGCGGGCACTTGGCGGCGACACTTTTGCCACGCCAGCCGGGGATCATCGTCGGGCGAGTCGAGGACTCTCCCGGCGGCAGGCGCGACCGACGCGGGCGGAACTCTCACTCGGCTCCGGGTTCCTCATCGCGCACCGAATCCTCGCGCGATTTTTCAAAAACTCACGCCCGTTCTCACCGCTCCGCGTCCATGTCTCGCGATCCTCCGATGAACCTGTCATAGGTATCGTTGCACTCTCTTTCCTTTTCACCCTTTATACTCTACCCTCTACGTTCTCTCTCTCTCTCTCTCTCTCTCTCTCTCTCTCTCTTTCTATATGCCTCTCTCTCTCTCTCTCCCTCTCTCTATCATTTGACACTCTCCCTCTCTCCGCGCGCGTCTATGCACTAATCGGTCAACAGGTACGACAAAGTCGATATCGAACGCGTGCCTGGATTCGGCGAAAGATGCGAGTCGCGACGGTCACCCGAACTCTCCCTCTCCCTCCGACGCCTGCGGGACTCCCGCCTGGAAGCTTCCCCTCCTCGGGCTCCTGGACGCGCGACAATCGGAGCCCCGCCGAGCCTCGAATCCTCTCCCGTTCTCTTCTCGACTCTCTCGGAACGGCTACCGACGCTGACCGTTCGCCGAACGTTTCTCTCGGCAGTGTCGCTGAACTCGCGGGCTCCTCGACATTTTTCGATCCGTCCGACGCCCGCCACCGACGAGCCGCGCACCGACGTCCGCCGCCGACGTCTAACCACTGCCAACACTCCGGACGGCCGACGCCAGACTCGCGATCGCGCTCGATCCTCGATCGCGACGCCGACGATTCAGGACGATCCCCGAGCGACTCCTCGGCCCCGTGTCATCGCGATCGATCATCCGCTCCGGCGAAAGGCCGCGCGCGAGGCGTGACGTCGATCGTCGAGGGTGAGAGCGAGAGAACGAGGGCGAAAAACAGGCGAGAAGCTCATGACAGGAACCCTCGCACTCTTCGATCGAGCCTCTCGCGCGGGGTTGCCTCGGGATCGATCCTCGCCCCGCAATCGGAAACGATCCGTGCCCCAAGACACGCGTGCACGCGCGAGAGCGTGGAAGGACGCGCGGATAAATAACGTTCGAACTCGCACTTCTTCTCGCGAAGCCAGAGGCAGAGGCCAGTGGCGAGCCTCGAAGACGGAGTCCGCGGCAGGTACTTCCTCTCTCACTCCGAAACGTCCTCCCTCTCTCTCTCTCTCTCTCTCCCTCTCTCTCTCACTCCCGGTCGATCACCCTGACCCTCCTAACATCGTCGTCCTTCTTGGCGAACCGCGAGTCCACTATCCGCCTAATGCGCTCAGCTCGGCCAGGCGAGTCCTCCTATCCTCCGACCAGCCGAGATCGGCCTACCGGCTTCCGGTCTTCTACGCGTCCTTTATCCTTCCCTTTACCCTTCGTAGGAGCACACACCCGGGAAGGATCACGATCGCAGGACGGCCTGCCACGAAGAGGAGAGTCGCGGTGAGGATACGTCGACGATTATCCTGCCACTGTGCGTTTCGTAGAAAACATATCGGCGTGGGTGGAAGAGTAACAGGAGGAGGAGGAGGTGGAGGAGGAGGAGGAGGAGGAGGGGGAGGGGAAGGAGGTGGAGGAGAAGGAGGAGGAGGGATCGGGGAAATGCACCTCCCCGCCACATTCGCGCACACTGGCAACCCCGTAGTCACCTCATAATCGGGGTCACTATCACGAGCACCACCGCGATGACGATGACGATGACCAGGAGCCACGACGGTCGCTTTCTGACGGTAACAGTCCGGCACCCCAGGCTCTACAGGGCTCGCGCGATGGAAGGATAACGCTGCGAACGCTGTTAACCCCCAGCTACGCGAGGCTGCGTGCGAAAGAGGGAAAAGTCGCAGGTGAACAGGGAGAGCGAGAGAGAGTCAGAGAGAGAGAGAGAGGGTGAGAGAGGCACACAGAGCATCGAGAGGCGAAGGACGAAGAGGGAGAGCGAGGGCGAGGAAGAGGGAGAAAGAGAGAGAGAGGTAGAGAGAAAGAGAGAGAGAGAGAGAGAGAGAGAGAAAGAGAGAGAGGAGGAAAGAGAAAGAGAAAAAAAGAGTCGTGGTGCACCCTCGTCGTTTCGTCCGGTTAATATCGCTCTCGTGCGGGAGGGGGTGCACGAAATCACGCGCGCCTCTTTCGACAGCTGTGGCGGCACTGTTTCTCGCCGAGCCGGTGGTGGTTCGCTTGGCACGCGCGCGCGTATCGAACCGACCGAGGGTGGCAAACACACAGAGTCACCCCGCTCCTCGGCCATGGATACACGCCGCACACCAGAGAGCGGAGTCGCACACCTACGATCGTACACACCCTGCCGCGGACCACCCACCTGCACGAATACCGACCACCCCTCCTCATCCCCCTCCCCCCCTCTTCTACCCCCTGCCACCCGCCAATCCCCTTCCCCACCCCTCTCCTACTCGCTCTAACTCCTGCTCTCGCTCGCTCCTGCTCTAACTCCCACTCTTACCCCCACTCACCCTGCCTCTCTCTCACTCTCTCTCTCTCTCTCTCTCTCTCTCTCTCTCTCTCTTTCTCTTTCTGTTTCTCTGATGGACTATCCTTCTTCCTCCTCTTCCTTCTCCCTCTCTCTTCCTCTCTCTTCCTCTCTCCTTCTATCTCGCTCTCCGCCTCCTGCGCCACTTCCTCGCTCCGCTACCTAGGCTGACGCCATCCCCCACCCCTGGCGAACCTACCCCCTGTGCAAGTCGGCGAACAGGACACGTACGCGACGATCGGTCAGCCGGTCGTGCCTCGACCTGCCTGCCTGCTACGTCGGCCTGCAATCGATGCGCCCCTGTGTACGCACTTTTCTTTTATTAACCCCTTCCACGAGCCCCGGAACCCTCCGTTCCTCCCTCCCTCCCGTCTCCTCCTCCCGCCACCCCCTCCCCCCTCGGCAACCGCCGCGGCACCGCTGCGTCGGAGGATCGCGATGGCGAAGATATTGCTGTCGGGAGATTGACGAGCGTTGCGGTTTATCGTATCGATGCGTTCTCTCGGCTTTAGGGCCGCGAGTCTTTATCGACTCTACCGTCGTTTCCCTCCCTCCCTCCCTCATTTTATATGCCACGGAATTAGGCGTAACGATCTGTACGACTACGGACGACTCGAGGATACGATTCTTCAGACGTCCGTTCTTTTAGGATGTCTGTACGTTGATGGGATGCGGCGGGTTACGCGTTTTCGGTGGGGGGGTGGATTTTAGGGGTAGGTAATGAATCGCGACTGTATCGGAGAGGTCGTCGAGCGCGAAGTTCGGCCAAAATTGGAAGAAGAGTATCGCCGGGTCGCGATATACGCCAGACTCGGCCGTCTTGGCAACTTTCGGGGGAGGAAATTCACCTCGCTCCGCTCGAATAACTGAGTCCAAGGTCCCGGGCTCTCTCTCCTCCCTCAAAAAGACCCTCGAACTTCCCGGCGAGCCACCCCCGTCGCCCAGGTAGAAGTCGACGAACTCCGGACGCAGTTCGCCGGCTCGATCATCGGGATGGCCGAGTGTCGGTTTCAGTTGCCTCGGAAAAGTTGGCGGCGGCGAAAGGAAGGGCAGACGACAAGTGGCCGACAGTCTCGCGGGTCGCACGAAAGGTAACCAATTTCATGGAAACGAACCTCGTTCCATCCGTCGACGTCAACGAACTCGAGGTCCGCACCGAGTCCGCTTCGTGTCCGCTTCGTGTCCGCTGGAAAATCCGCCTGGAAAATCCGCCTGCAAGATCCGCCCCCGATGTCCCAGATCGACAGGCAGTGCCGGAAGGTACCAGCGACCCTCGACCGTAAACCGGGATGCAATTACACGTCGCCGGGCGAATAATTAAGTCGAAGGATGTCCACCCAGTGGGTCGAGCCAGTCGGCGCCCAGCGGAAACGTTCGAAGTTGGGGCCGGCGGACCGATCGTGACTTTCTGCGGATGTTTGATCGATGCTGTATCGGTGTCACTCGCGTCGACGTCCGCATTGGCACTCCCTCTCGCCCTTTTTAACCGTCCGCCGATCGTCCCCTTCCCCCCGCGCTGTCAGCCGCTAGCCGCAATTAGGCCCGACTTTCCGCCGACTTTCCGCCGACTTTCCGCCGACTTTCCGCCGACGTCGACGTACGTGTAGAATCGAAAGTGGAATGGCCCCCATGCTTCCATCGATTTCAACCCCCTCCGTCAATAACGAACGAAGGTCGAAATTTCTGTCAATCACACCCGCATCGCTTTCAGCCACCTTTCCGCCCGAAAGCTGGAAAGAACGAAGCTGGCCACAGGTTCGTAACTTCCAACCCTATTCCTCTATCCGAACCGATCTTTGCCGGCCTCTTGTCCGGCGACCGCCGCTGACAATAACAAATGACAGCCGAAATCTCTGCCAATCAGACCCCGAACTCCTTTTCAGCCTCTCTCCTTTCAGCCTGCCAACCTCCAACCTACCCGGAGCTCAGCCTCGCGGCAGGCTTTTTCCCCTTTAATTCGGCGTGACCTATATGCGGCAGCGAGCGGCGGGTATTAACGGAAATTGTTTATTACCTTTACAAATACGCGTCGCTCGGCGTGTGCCTACGGCCGCGAAGGGCTCCGTTCCGAAGCGGAAAACGGTCCCGCCGGCGGTCGCGCAAATAGGAAACGATCAATTCCGAGGCCGATGTCGGGCTTACGCTCGGTTCGCCAGCCATTTTTTCGAACGATATTCCCGAATCGTTCGACGCGCTCGCGAGAGTCATCGAGGCACGTCAAGCGGGACTTGACCTTAAGACGCTTTGGCTCATTGTCCGCTCAGTTTCGGTGCTCCACTACTGAAATCCCTCGCTGAGCGGGCCGTGAATGGCGCGTCCCTTTCGAATGCGAGCATCGATTCGCATCAGCTCCCTTTACCGCCGACTCTTCTCCATCCTATCAACTTCGTAACGACAGTTGAGCCGCGAGGCATTAAACGTCGATCGACGAAGCTGGTCGGCCGTCGATGCTGGCAGGATAAGCGCATAAAGTCGCCATCGACGCGGATCGGAAGGAGACGCAGTCCGCAGCGCGGACCGTTAAAGACGTCGTCAAAGTTCGCAAGTCACTCTCGGCCGAGCGTTACGCCGGAAACAGTCTGTCGTCAGGTTCCGATATCGATACGCTCTGCCGCAACAAGCGGCGATACCGACGCTCGACTACCGACGCTCGACTACCGACGCCCGACTACCCACCTCACAATGTGTCCCACCTGACAATTAAGGATCCGGGAGAATGCGCCGACGGCCCTCGTAATTCACGTCAGCCGCACACCTGCAGTCTCTTATAATTGAGCAACTTCTGCGACCTGACGACAGACGACATCCATGCGCCGCATCCGAGTCGCATCCGAGTCGCATCCGAGTCGCATCGACCCGGTTTTGAGAGAAGGACTACCCCCCTGTTCAAAGGGACTTTCAAGTTTTCAGAATCGTGGCCGCAACCGTTCGCGCGACTCGCGATTCATCGGACAGGCGAAATGTTTAGGGACCGGGCCGGGGGCCGTTAGGTGGGACTGTGGAGTGAACTGGAGGAGCTGAAGAAGGGGGAGGAGGGGGGAGGAGTAATTTAAATGACGAACGTGTCGCGGCTCGCGAGTCGGCAAAAAGAAGAAGGAAGAGTCGGCGCGCGGGAATGGGACTCCGAAGCTGCTTTTCAGTCAAATCGTATTCCGGAGAGATATTGCGGGACGATTTTCGTACCTCCGCGTCGATCTCGTTCCCGTCGTTCCGCCACTTCGTACAGGGTGTATCACAACGTGCGATGCTAGATTCCGTAAGAGGGTGCTTGGTCGGTGAAAGACAAGGCGAGCTTTACGTCCGCGGGTCTGCGTTACGATCGGTCTCGTACTTCCGGCAACACGTTTATGCGTTCCGGTACGGAAATCAGTTTTTAAGTAAACTCGCCCAAGATAACACGGTTTCGCGTACTCGACTTCGCTGTCGATTCAACGCAAGCGTGCGTCGTTCAATTACGTTCGGCGAGAACGAGTCTCGAACGTGCGATGTGTCATTTTATTCGGATACTGGCACACGTGCGGAGCACAGCTGCATTTGTCCTGCGATTGAAGCGGCCAAGTGGACTGTGGTGGCGTGCTCTGATACACCCTGTACGTTTCTCTCCTCCGCTCTTTCTCCATCGGCTCTTATCCCTTTATCACACATACCGTCTATATCTTCCGTTTTTGCCGTCTCTCTCTCTCCCGACCTCCATCCTCTCTCCCTCTCCTCTCGCCCTCCCCGGCCTGCCCACATCGGCAGCCGGAGCAGCGGAGAGATTTATGCCCCGATGCCTCGGAGGCATCATCTCTTTTATCGGGAGCTGCTTGCATCCCGTGCGAAACGAGCCAGCCGTTTACACGTAAAACGGAATGCCCGTTTTTTGGTCCGCTCTTTTTGTCCGACGAAGATCGTTATCCGAACTTCGTGGCTCTCTGCTAGGCTCTCGCTTCTCTCGCCGCAATCGTGTTGGCCTCTTCCGTGCCCGGGCACACCGTTGTTGAATATAGAAATTGACACATATTTTCCCCCCGCGCGCGGCGAACGATCGTTGACTGCTTACGGTTTGCGAAGTTAAGCGTCGAGTGGAACATTTTCCCATTGTTGAGCGACGGGGTCGGTGCGCTTTTAGTAGTCGACAGCTTATTGCTGTGGCTGTCGTAATTATTTTCACGCGGCTTTTGTTCCTTCAGACAATTTTTACACATTTAATTCATAAAGATTTTGCAAGGAATTCATACTTCTTTTAATAACAGCTAGGATCGATTTATGGGAAATTAGAAAGGCAGAAATAAGTGGTAAGAAATGTTTAAAGCATTAATAGCTAGGAAACAAACACTTTTATAAATATAAAAAGCTGTCAACTGTGTTGCCGAAATCTTTATCTAAGGGTGATTGTGACTGTAAATGAGTATAAGATGTTTTTCAAGACACGCTACAATTATTACTACAGATTTAAACAGTTTTCTTTTTGCTTTGGAATCATTCACTATTTCGTCGCATGGTGTCACTAGCTGCCCTTCAATCGAAAATCAGTCGGTATTATCCATTGAGACTTTCTATGTTGTATTAATTAATCTGACAAGCCGCCGCTAGAAGCGGATTTTTAGGTAAACATTAGAAAAGGGAAGTCTTGCCCACGCCTAGCCATAGAAATAATATTGTTGCACTTTTGGCATATAAAATATAACCCAAACCTCCACTCCAATCCACCATTGTTTGATTGAAAACTCTTAAACATTATAAAAGGGAAGCCTTGGCCAATTCAATATCATTTCATTTCAAATATGCGCACATTATCTGCAAACTTGTCCGTGCGCATGCGCAGATGTCGTTTGCGCTGTCGGTAAGGCAGGTTTTATAACTAAACTTTAACGCTTAATAACTTTTTAAATACACGCGAGCGGCCTTTTTTGCTTTTCAGACCTTATTTTTATGCAAAAATTGACCATTACACGAAGTTTCATGCGAATCGGTGAGGAACGCGTCTTTCTTTACCTTTACCTTTTTTAATGCGATGTACCGACCGAATTTTTGTTAGGCGTTCTTACAGTATTGAGACGAGGGCGCTTTTCTGTGTACATTCACATAACCAAAAATTCATCCATTAGATGTCAAACAAATATTTACTATGACACAACGATCGTTAATGCTATCAAATTTTGTAGCATAAAATTAAGAATATGTGAATTTTTATATGTGTACCCATGCAAATACTGGACGAACAGAAAATATTTCCACGATCAATGTTAAATGATTTTCTTACCATTTGAGAGCTTCAAAAGTGGCAGATAATATCATTATTTTATTCTTTGCTTGCCAAGCGTAAATCAAAGAACCCTTCAAAAATGGCTTTAATGAGAGAAAGACGTGCCAATGCTGGCAATAAAATGGCAAGGCTGCTGAATGAAGAAGAAGAAGATGATTTCTATAAAACAACCTATGGTGGGTTTGACGAAGTCGAGCAGGACCATGATTATATGTATGTATTTGATTTTCTGAGCGAGTTGAACTGCAATATTTTCTTTTCGTGTGTTTATTATGCAATATTAAATTTAGGGAAGAGGATGAAGCTGAAGATGAGGTTGATTCAGATTTCAGTATAGATGAAAATGATGAGCCTGTCTCAGATCCTGAGCAAGAAGGTCCAAAAAAGAAACGTAGACTAATAACAAAAGCTTACAAAGAACCAAAGATTATTCCAACGCAATCACAATCAACACCTAAAGAGAAGAAGGTTAAACAACCTAAGCAAAACAAGATTCTCACAGATAGCATAGGTGAATTGTGTTAGAAACTTTGATGAAATTTGCAGGCAGAATTTTAATGTTAAATATTCTCTTTTGCAGAGCGTAAGTCGATTCGCAGATCAACAGCAGCAAAGTCAGCTGCTACACAGAGAAGATTGCGTGAAAGAAATGAAGATCAAAAGAGGAAGACAAAGATTGTAAGACATGATACATGGAAACCAACTCAAGAAGAATTGTTAGAAGAAGCATTACAGACTGAGCAAATTAATGTAAAATCTTTGGGTAAGCTTTATCTTATTTATTGTATTTTGTCAGCTAATTTTTGTACACATTCTATGCCCATTATTATTGCATTATTCTGTGCAGAAAAATACCAAAAGCTGGAGAATGAGAAGAAAAATACTAGAACTGTAAGAAAAGCCAATGTGGGTCCCATGATCAGGTATCAATCTCTTGCAATGCCGGTTATGGTGATTTCGCAAAACGCACTCTCGAAAGAAGAAGATAAAATTAGTGTCGAAGAGGATGTCAGTTTAGACGGCATTGCTTCGGAAAGGGGGTAAATACTTTCCACAAATGATAAATGATACTAGAATTATGTGTTAAAATAATGCAATTTACCTCACCTTCCATGCTTAATTATTAACATCTACAAAACCCGTTACAGGGAATCAAACAATTCACATACATCACAAAAAAAGAAAGATATGAACATTGAAGAAACAGGATCATTTTACGAACGAACATTTATAACTTTTGAAAATGAACAATCTTACCTTGAAGCGTTTAAGAAGCCGGTTTTGAAAAAACCCGCAGAAAAAGCTTTATGCGCAATTACAAGGTAATTGCACATTGCCAGAAATCAATTAAAATGCTGCAATATGTTAATACTATAGTTGTAATGCTAAATTAATGCTATGATGTTTACAGGCTTCCCGCGAAATATATGGATCCTATGACACAGTTGCCTTATAAAAATGTACAAACATTCCGCCTGTTGCGTGAAGCATATTATCAACAATTGGAAGCCCGATCGGATATCAACGATACTTCCCAGAGTTCAGAATTACTGAAATGGCTTGAATGGAGATTAAAAAGCAGTGCCGGATCTCAGAGGAATACTGTACGCCTGGAACCAGCATCCTCATTTCCTGTTCCCTCATAATTACAAAAACAATGTAAATAGATCCCCTGTGACTGTGTGTTTCTCACTATCCATCATTATTCACCAGTAGTGTATACTTTTATCACAAATTGTCAACCGAATATAATTTGTAAATCTGTAGAGGTTGTACAATATTGTATTTTGTAATGAAATTTAATTTAATCAACGTAGCTGATATTTTTACGCTCATTTACAAAATTCAGAAAATTTCAAGTAGGTATCTAATGTATCGGTTTGATGTAAAAAACTGTTGGACGTTCTTTTAAGAAATTGTAGGTGACACTACTTGTATCAACGATGTCGTATATCTTGACTGTATGTACTTTCCGTCGCACTACGTCGGGTAACTGGTGGCACATAACCTTTTCCGTCTTGGACATACCAGAGAACGGTATGCGCTGTTGAATTAAATCCATTATTTTCACAGAAATCGTTGGTTGAACGTACGGGTTATGAGATGATACCGATAATTAATATCGCCAAATTTTCTAATATTATAATATTTTTTTGTCACTGTTGCAATACAAAATAATAATAGCATTTATGGTTGATGAAGGGAGCGTGTAGTCAAAGCCGCGTAAGTCTGTGTAAGGTTATTTAAAAATATTTATTTTATTGTGTAGTGGTACCAAGAACATATTCATCATGTCTATCCGGCCAGTGTACAGGCCTACAATCGTCAAGAAGAGAACAAAGAAGTTTATTCGTCACCAAAGTGATCGATATGACAAACTTAAGGTATATTTGTTATGTTTATATTCAAGAGTTCTGCCATTGGGCAATCTAAAGCTTGTAATGTTTAAATAATCATGAATAACATTATGCAGAGTGATATATTTATAAACGGGTTTCTGTCATACAAATTAATGAAAATAATTGCTTGTCACTTTCTTAGCGTAACTGGCGCAAACCCAAAGGTATTGATAACAGAGTACGTAGACGTTTCAAGGGCCAATATTTGATGCCTAACATTGGTTATGGAAGCAATAGGAAAACACGTCACATGCTACCTACTGGGTTTCGTAAAGTCCTTGTTCACAATGTGAAGGTAATTATGAATTTACATTAATAAATTGACATGTTGCTAGTGTTGTCATGAATAATTATTTTGGTGATTGTCCAAAATCACTTCATAGGGAATCTTTGCAGATAAATATTGACCTAATTTCATTGAAAACTTTCGTTTCAGGAACTGGAAGTCTTAATGATGCAAAACCGCAAATTCTGTGCAGAAATTGCACATGGTGTTAGCAGTAAAAAGCGCAAATTAATCGTGGAGCGTGCTCAACAGCTCTCAATCCGAGTGACGAATGCCAATGCGCGTCTGCGTTCGGAAGAAAATGAATAAGCGTTGTTTTTTCATTATTTTGACAATAAAATATTTAAATTATGTGGTCGCAACATTTTTCATTACTAAATACACACAGGTTCTTTATGTTTACGTCCAATTATATTAAACAATTATATTGTACATAGTATTTATTTGCAAATGATAACAAAATAGTAAGAAAAATTTTGTCATATATGTGAGTTCGTTAATGCATTGTGAAATTAATGGAGCAATTCTTGATCAATACATGATATATGACATTGTAATGCTAAATCTGATGTAAGTGTCCGTTATTTGTCAGATTATAATTATAATAGTTATGGGTGAATGTTTATAATGGTCATTTCAGAATGCATAGTATCTCAATTGCAAGTGCGGCTTGTGTACAGTGCTGCCATCTTTAACACTCCTTTATTGTACGGAGCACTCTAGTGAGAGCAAGCACGAATTACTTCTTGTACCGTCGCTGGTGAGAAACCTTGTTCTTCAATGCTCGCAATATTGTTATGAATTAGAGTGTAAAGTTTTAAGGAGCGATGGCGGAGAGAACATTTGCAGGACAAGATTTACCTCCTCCAGGAGGATATGAAGCGTTTCATATTGCCCGTAAGAGATTGGCGGGGATTATGCAACGTAAGTTTTTTATTAAACATTAACAATGATTCAAACCCTAAATTATGTAAGATGTTTCTGCATACTAGATTGTTGTCAAATTTCCAGCCCGCAAATTTCTTTTCATTTGGGCCACTGCTCTAAGCATAGGTACAACAATGTTCTTTGGCAATTATACAAAAAAGAAGAAGGATATTGTTGAAATGAACAGTGCTAAGAATGCTATTTTACCAATATTGATGGCAGAAAAAGATAGGAGGTAAGGGTTGCAAGCAAAAAAATACACATGTAGTCAGTCTGCGCAGGTGCTGTGCCAAATGACAAAACTTTTAATTGTTTACATAATCACTTTATTCTTATAGGTTATTAAAACATATGAGAGTGATCAGAGATCGTGAAGCTGAACTGATGAAGGATGTTGAAGGATGGACTGTTGGAAAATACTATGGTGAACCAATATTTGTAACACAAGGTGATGACTACTTTGTCGAGCCAACTATTGAAGAAACGTACATGCACACTGATATAAATCTTGGTGCTTACTATACTTTGGATAGCTTAATATTGTAAAAACATATCTGTGCAAGGTGTGTGGTAGTAAATCGCAAGAAGGGTATTAGCCCATAAATACTAAGTACTAGTAAAACTAGTAATATTTATCGCCATTGATGTACATCTGGCAACAAAATTTGATAAATAAAATTGCCATGTTCCTACAATGGGTCACATTTCTTATGTATAGTCCATTTATGTATATTAATATCTCAACCATTATAATCGTTATACAGAGTGCTCAGTAACTGATGGCACTAGTGAAATTCTACGCCAAAAGACAATTGAAAAATAACGAATAAAATTTTCTCATTTGTTGCTTTGTTTTTGAGAAAACGAATTTTTAATTTTTGCCCAGTACGCTTTCACTTGATCATATCTTGTTACAGCAGATCTCATCATAGATCATTGTGTCAATTGAAGTATATGTTAATAAACACTTTCAATGTCACCGGAATGTTTACTAACATACTATCTTGACATGGATCATTATTGCAATTGTAGTTTGTTTATAACATAGTGGGAAGTTAGGAATACTCAATAAGATAGGATGTTAAAGTGACCAGGTATTTTAGTATTACAGAAATGATTGAAAATGATTTACGATGATGAAATGATTGAATTACGTGAACCCTTGTAATGTATTTTGTTTTTATTATAGTCTTTTGTACATTAAAAATTATGGTGGGAGAAGGAGCGAGTGATAAATGAGGAGGAGAAGGTGAGTTTCTGTGATATTGTAGGACTTTCTGCAGTATTTCATCCTCAATTATACAGTAACATGTTGTCCATCTGTGTTTGAGTACGTAAGTAGCTGTGGCTGATGCATTTCCACCTCACACACCCAATAAAAATATCATAACAGTATATTCTGTATTGCTAGACATGTGCTCTACATAGGCATGAGGGGAGATTCATAGATTGTGATGTGTATATGTATATGTACAGTGAAAATGATCCATATCAAATTAGTACCTTACTAAAATAAATATTTCCGTGACATTAGAAGAGTTTGTCAACATAAACTTCAATCGACACAATGATCTACAGTGTATGTGTACAGATCCGCTGTAACGAGATATGGTCAAGTGTAAACGTACCCGGCGTAATTCGAAAGTTAATTTTTTTGAAAACAAAGTCAAATGAAAAAATTTCATTCTGTATTTTAGACTTCCCTTTTGACGTAAAACATTCTGTATACTATTTTAGTTCGTATTTGAATAAAAGATTATTTGAAATGGAAAAGCTTTCTAATTCCGACAGCTGTCTGTCATTCGCAAATAAAGTTTAGAACTCATTCAAACATGTAGTGTGTAAAACATTACTAAATAGATAAATGATAACAATTCGAAGCTCTGATTAAACTATGTGTACAATAAAGGTATGTTTTGATGCCATGTGATGTGCCGATTGGTTGCCATAGAAATTGAAAGATTGGATTGGTTCAATTTTCCGTGACGATGGTGCACGTCGGAGTTCGCAGCGATCATGAAAACAGGGTGAAATCTGTTATGTTTGGATGTGTTTCAGATGTAACGATATGGTCGGTTAGAAATGTTATTTAGCAATTCTTGTACCTCAACTTTTATTCGTAAAGTAAAGCAAAATTTTGGCGAAAGATGTGCCCCAATCGCTACGAAGAGAGAAGCTGTAGTTTAAGTTAATATTGACAAAAACGTCCCAAGTGATTTGCTGAAAAAAAATCGTGCACATCACTACTGCATCCACGCACAATGTTATTGATTGATTTTTTAATAACTTCCGTGCCGATAAGTAAACGATCGGATAATTTCAGAACAAACGTCAGGAGTACTGTACCCTTAATGAGGTTCCCATTTTTCTTAGTCGCTCTATTTGTCATTATCCAATTATTGCCGTTAACTGGCGGAGCAGAAACTTTAGGGAACCCGTACGATATTTTGGGAGTATCAAAACGTGCAACATTGCAGGAAATTCGGAAGGCGTATAAAAATCTTGTTAAGGAATGGTGAGAATAGTGCATTTGATATCCATCAAATTACAATCTATCCTTTATTTCCTTTGTATTCAGAACTTAGATTTGCGTTCGCTCTTTTGCCATTACGTATCAATTGATGATGTAGATTGAATCATACTGTTTCTGCAGGCATCCAGACAAAACTGATCATCCAGCAGCTGAAGACAAGTTTGTAGAAATTACAAAGGCATATGAGGTAAAAGACATAATAATAACTTTGTTTTAACTAAAGGAACTGGTTATGATGATTGTTGAAGGCAACTGGTGATCTTTCTTCTATTTAGTTCTAAGTTCCTTGTTCTAGTTCTAAATTTCTTCTATTTAGCTTCTTACGGATCCTGAGAGAAGAAAGAAATTTGATAATCACGGTATAACAGAAGATGGCTTTCCTAGGCAGAGACGAGACAGTAGCCATTTTAATATGTTGGATCCATTGGAAGAGTTATTTAGCGAAAATTTTAGGTTTCACTATCAAAATCAAGATATTACACTGTTCCATAAGATGAGCATCACATATCGGTACAGATACTTTTGTTATCATACTGCAAAAAGTTATATCCATTTCTTGTAACACAAAATTACACATTTTGTTATATTCCAGATCATTTGAAAATGTGATAATTCCTAAGAGTTTCCATACCCCATATTTAATTTTATTTTATTCTGATTGGTGCTTTGCATGTTTGCAAGTCGAACCAACTTGGAGGCGTTTGATTGACGAGTTAGAACCAATAGGATTTGGCATGGTAACTGCGCATGCAGAGAAAGAAGCTGCAATGGCTAGAAGACTTGGTATACATTCACTTCCATGTCTGGTTGTTACAATAGATGGCCGAACAAGTGTCTACAAAGAATCACTGCTTAGTGTCCAAAAAGTTGTAGGTGCGTCGAAATACTGGTTACAAAATCTGCTCTTTGATATATATTTACGGAGTTCTACAATTGTATATTTTCTTTGCAGAATTTTTACGGAATAAGTTTCCGTATAAAATGATTCTTCCAATAAAGAAAGATAACATAGACAAGTTTTTGTCAGGTTGGACAGATAATAGAATTCGAACTCTCATATTTGAGAAGAGAGAAACTCCGCGATTACGGTATTTGCTTATAGCATTTTATTATCGTGATCGTGTAGCGTTTGGATTTGTACAGGTAGATATCGAATAATGAATTAAACACCCAAATAAATCATATAATAATTCAATTATATAAATTTGTAACTAACGATTTTAATATTATAGATTGGCAATCCAGAATTAGAGGATATTAGGACAAAATATAAAATATCAGGAGATTTGGACACTTTATTGTTGTTTAATGAAAATTCCGAAAAACCAATGGCTTTCGTTAGCATGAAGGACATATCTACTGAAACTATGCACAATGTCATAGCAAACAATAAATTTTTAGTATTACCAAGGTTGTCGAATCAAGCAATGTTGGATGCAGTGTGCCCACCAGAATGGCGCCGACCACAAAAACGTTTATGCGCAATTTTGATATCGCAACAGAATGGTCCGCTTCACGACCTGGCGAGGCACAAATTTAGGCAAGCCGCGTTAAAATCGTCCTACAGGTACTGCGATTTTTATATGTAATATGATGTTGGTATCCTTCTTACATGTATGGGTGTTGATTCTTTTACAGTACGGAACGTGTTCGGTATACGTATGTATTTAAAGAGACTCAACCCGAATTTGTATCAACATTGTCGGCTGGCGAAGGCAGTCCATTAGAACCGTTATTGCATATTGTTATTATTTGGAGAAGGGATGCTAATCATGTAAAATACGAGTGGCTGCCAACCGGTTGGCACGAAGCTGTACAAGACGAAAATCAGTGGAACAAGACACGCCAAACTCTGGAGCAAACGATTCAGAGGCTCTTACGTGCTTCTGAAGCATTGCCGTACGCCGCAGTCGTAGGAGAACTCGCCGATGAACATGCACAAGTATGGCTTTCTTTTTATGCTATCTGACTACTCTATTCGTTACTGAGGACATTGCTTCTTTTACGCGAGATTCGTCTTAAGTGATAGGCCTGCGTGTAATTGGGGCCATAATAATTCCGTCTATATTTAAATTATTGTTGCGCAGGGTCCAGTAGATAAATTATTAGGAAGAGCGTCGTTAGCAATTGATTACATCTCCGAGAATTTGACGAAGGAGCAAATTTTGCCTTTAATATCTGTAATAACGACTATGATATTGATTGGCGTCGTTGGCTACGGAATGTCATATTTAGTGTAAGTAAACGTAAATTAAATAAAATCCGATCACCGTTTAATAATGTAGTTAGATGTACAAATAAGTAATGGTAATAGTATGCATAAGTTGGATAGCAAATATGTGTGATTGGAAGCTTCTCATATTCGTTTCAGCAAATTGGAGGAAGCAAGCGTACAAGCTGAACGTTCGCAGAATAAAGATAATAAATCCAATCCACCGCAGCCGGAGTTACGGTTACATGAGCTACGTGCGGAGAAGTATAATGGGCTAGTCCGCCTCTTAAAGCCAGGTTGTAGAACAATTATTTTAATAGTTGATGCGCAAAGTAGGATGGACTTACTGTCAGATTTTCACAGAGCTGTGTGGCCTTATAGGTGGGTACCTTTATCTAACGACCAGTTCATAATATATCTGCCGTCGCAGTGCCATATATTTAATACTCGTACATTTCACTCCATGCCATTGAGATATGTGCGATTCGTTCTCTCCATCGAAAACGCTTTAATGCTTAGCAATGGGAAAACGTGTCTTTACGGAAAGTAATCAAATTTTTATCCTCAGAAAAAATAAAACACTTATGTTTGGGCATATGTCACTAGAGAGAGGTCTGGACTGGTACAAGAAACTTCTATCGCTCACCCTGCCTGAACAAAAGGAATTAAATATAAATGCCAAAAATTGTGTCGGCACGGTATTGTCTTTAAATGGTCACCGAAAATATTTCTGTATGTACCATGCCAAGCATCCGGAATGTACTAGGCGCAAGAATTCGAAGGTACGTGGTAAATAGTAATGTCCAGAGTAGAGGTTTTTCGAGAATGTTGATTTGCATTATGTTCAGCGTACGGATAAAATAAAAAAGCAACTCGTTCGAAAGGGCGAAGATGTTGAAGCAGGAGCGTTTTTTGGTTTTGACAGCTCTAACGAATCCGATCTGTCTCAGGACGAGGTAAATCGCAAATCCCTGCTGTGTGCTACCACAGTTGAAACAATGTAATATTTTTATGTGCAGGCGGAAGTCAATGTTTTATATCAGGACAGCCTTTTGGAAGGTCTACCCATGTGGCTTGAAAGATTATTCGAGGGATCGACACACCGATACTATGTAAATTATTGGCCAGAATTCACTGCCAAGTAAATGAAGGCTCATATGCATCCTAAGCGTATGCATACATTTGAAAATTGAGAGAGCAAAGTTTATCTAGTCAGTAAATATACATGTTATTTGGGAGGTTCGCAATCAAATGAATGCAAATCTAGTCTCGTAATAAGACGAGACATTGCTACATATGAAGTAATGTTTATAAACTTCATTACAGTTTCCTGCATTTTCGAATTTTTAGATTGATCTTTAAGGAATCTTAAAGAATAAGTATTATAAAAAGTAAAATTATTATAGCCAAGTAATATTGTTGCTATTTTTCGAATTATCAAATCATTCATTTATCTTGTACCATAAAACTATCGATGCCCGTTTGAATCTCCGAGACTACTTCAACTACGTCTAGTCAAAGTCATTGAAAGCATAACAGTATTTATATTGTACAGTATAAACATTAAGTTCTTTATATGTAAGCAGTTGTAATTACAAACATCCTAGTGTAATTGTTATAAAAAAATTCTCTTTCACGACACCGACCTTCAATGATCTTACTGCAGTGTGCTGTTAAACAAAATCATTTTTACACGGTTGCCAGTGAATCCGATACTTTTGACAATTTGAGATCGGTTCATATTGCTTTTATATCTGAAACTGTATTTTCTTATAATCTGAGTAACGTTTAGTGATTACTGTCCAACTGTTTCTGATCCTTGTACCTGTGCTTATTTTCCGTAATGGATACACACAATCTATAGCCATTTTTTAATTATACTATTGTTATACACTGTACCGAAGCGAGACATTTACCAATTTCAATTTATTATATCTTGAACATGTTTTTTGACACACAAGATATATGCATTACGGGATCTTGTTCGATTCATCCTGATTATCAGAATGTCTGTAGTGCCTGCAAATTCTTTCACTTCTTTATCTGGACTGAACTGATAGTCAGCATGCATGGACAGATCCTTGATTTTTTTCAAATAAACCCTACTTATATAGTATCTAGAGTATCAGAAGTATCTCTGAGATAGATTCTTCCACAACAGAACAGAAGGAAGAATGATACGGTAATTTGTAATCACGGCATTGTGCAGGATAATATTTTTATTCCTTTGAAGCTATTCGCTTTTTCCTTGTGTTCCTATCCACCAACTTAATAATTATTCTAAGACTAAATTTGCCGAATTATTACCGATTACAAAGGCCAAGAATTTTCCGTTCATCGAAATACCAGTTATTTTAGAAATTTTACAAATTCCTACTGATCTTTGTAAGTAAAGCATAAAAAATACATACATAAAAAAATATTGATAATGAGAAACTAGTGTAACATTAAAACGGATAGTTCATACGATTAGTTTGAATGATTTGCAAGAAAGTTAAAACGTTAATCACAGATTCTATTCTAGTCCCATAATGTATTATATATTATAAGTCTATTTGACATAAATTTATGAAAAACCACCTGCTTATAAATTGTACGATCGTGCAATAAGGGCTGCTTTAAATATATGTTAACCATTATGCAATTACATTACTGTGTTATCATTGCTCCTCTACTGTAAATTACCTTACTACTGTTACTATGACAACAGTGCCCACAACACTAGACTAAGTGACATTGTATTACCGCCAAGCTCTTATTTTAAAGTCACAATGAGTGAAACACTTAAGTTTATTGTAAAAGGAGTGAATGAATTATTAGGAAGAAATTATAACTTAATTGGCTTTAATGCTTTGAGCGCCGAAGACCTGCTTCAAGTAAGAAAATACGTGTTTTGCATAAGAATCTAACAGAAGCTAATGTAATGTATTTCACAGATATTTTTATGGTTTTTTAGACTTTGAGTGATGTGCTTATGAAAATTCAGGATCAGGATACACAAAGAATTGACATTAGAAATGAAACACCTGAGCAAAGTTACATTCGTATATTTTCTGTTTTGCGGATTCTTAAATATCAACCACAAACAGATCCTTCAACATTCAGGTATGCAGATACAAAACATTTCAAACTCCGTATATTGATCAATATTATATAAAATTGTTCTACGAGGATTTCGTGTTATCCTATTATAGACAAGGTTTAGCACGTGGAGATTCTGAAATAATACACCCTATATTAACATGGCTACTTTCTCACAAAGATGTAGTTCGCCAAAGGGCATATTTATCACGTTTTCTTATAAAGGTATCAAAGATATATACATGAAAAATGTTTGAGATTAGGCGTCAGTTATACAAAATTGTAAAATATTCCTTTTTAAATTAGGTGGAAATACCACCGGACTGCTTGGATGCAGACATGACTGCATTAAATGAGCAATATATGAGCTTAGTAGATCAATTTAAAACTCTGCATAAAGAACGAGAAATTGGAAAGAAAGTAAGTTTACCATTTCATTGTCGTAAAAGGTGCTACAAAATCCAAACATTTGTCGTAAAAGGTGCTATGTGTATAATTTTATATTCAGACTGGTGAGACAGCAGCCGAACTCACAGCAGACCTACAGGCCATGGCAAAAGAAAAGGAGGTATTTCTCAAAATTTATTGTTTAAAGCTTTTGTTACAAACACTTATTTCTTAGGTGGCGACTACGCGCATTGAAAAAATGAAGACTAAAGCCAGCACTGGGCTTCATTTATTGGATTCAGCACACTTCTTGCGTGTTGAGAAAGATAAAGAACGTGATTATGCTTTACAAAAGGAACAGGAGAAGGAAGCTATAGCAACATTTCAGGTACACCGCATTAATATGTATTTAATGTTGAAACTTATGAGGAAATATTTAATTTAAATTCGTATTATTATCTTCAGGCACAATTGCAAAGGCTTTCACGAGAATTACAAACGTTACGTCGTGACGATGCAAATCTAACACCGGAAACACTAATTCAAAATTTGACGAAAGAAGTTGCAGTTCAAAAAGCGTTTGCAAAGGAAAGGCTTCCTCAGGAGATAAAAGCAAAACAGAATCGAATCAAGGCATTGACTTTGGTGAAACGTTCTACCTATTTAGGACCAGAAGAAATTGCAACGCTGCGCAATAAATTAGATGGGATTGCAAGGGATGTGCAAGCTTTGGTAGAAAGTAAAGTAAGAAAAACCGTAAAACCATTCTACTTTTCAACATTTGCAAATACATCACATATCGACAGATTCAAGAAAGTGGGTCAGATAAAATGGAACTTTTTCGACAACAAGCGGCAGCCGTCGCGAATATGAAGCATAATGTTCTAGAAAGATTAGAGAAGACAGACAGCTTGCTGAAAGAACTTCAGGCTCGATTGAAAGAAGAAAAGGAGCAGTCGAAATATTTAATAGAAGATATAGCTCCAAAGGGAGAAGAGTTTAAAAGATATGTCGCACGTTTAAAAGCGAAGAGTACATTATATAAAAGTTGCAGAAGTGAACTTGCGGGTCTTAAAGCAGAGAATGGTGTTCTCAGTCGCACTGTGCTTATTTTAGAAGGCCAAGTACGTGAGTGTAATGAATAATTAGTGGGGATACATTGATTAGAAGCAGATATTTTCATTTTCTTTATAGGTAGCACAATTAAGTCACGTGGGAGATACAACAGGTTTTACCATTGAATCACTTCCACCGAATTGTACAGTTGAAAATGCGATTTCAATCAATTCTCAATTGGCTCAGACAATTTCTAATCTGCGGAATAAACTTTCTCCCGTGCTAAAGGGTAATGTCCCAAAATGTTAAGTGTTTAGTACAATGTACGAGTATTTTCGTAATGTTACAGAAGTACACTCATTACGGGCACAAGGCATTGATGTTGAAGATAGGTATGATGCAGCTAGTCGCAGCCATAATATTGTGGAAGCCAGTATGGAAGATTCAACGAACAACTTATCAGTACAGATAAGCAAATTAAAGGAAAACTTGCAAAAGGTCTCCAAATTTTCATCCATTTCACATAAATTAAGTTTCACAGTGTTAAGAATTCTGTACTTGTGCGTTAAAGGATAAAGAAGAATTGGAAATACTTGAGAAGACTACGACAAAGTTGGAATCGTTGGAAGAAAAAATACGAAAGCATACGAATGTACGGATGAGTTTTGAATATTTTTATCACGTCATTTTTTTTTACATCATAAATGTTTTATAGGAAGGCGGTTCCGTAGACGGTCGTGTCATAAAGAAAGAATTTAATGACTTGATTGCGACTGAAGAGAAAAAACTGAAAGTTTTAAAGGAAGAAGAAGAACGTGTTAAAGAACTGATTGAAAGAAACGCAAGAGAAGCACAGCAATGGCAACATCTGATTTCGTACTTATTTTTTTAAAGTGTGCAAGTAATTAATATAAACATGAATGAAATGGTAACTGTTTTTCAGGATACTCAAATGTAAGTTTCAATGCGCCGAAGAGAGTAAACAGAACGATGGAATTGTCGTACGAATGGAAGGGGTCGAAACGCTTGTATTGCAATAACGTCGATCGTACATGTGTCAGAAATCGTAGACAACGTTAATTTAATATAAAATAATATTTCTCTATGTATAATTACAGTTCTAGTCACTAGCGTTTTCAACTTGATTTTCTTCATCTCCTCCACTTTCCGATGCACTTTCCGAGTTAGATTCCTCATCCGAATCTTTAAGTACTTTCCCTTTGATGTTTTTCTTTGGCCTGAGAGTCTCAAAGTCTGACCCTTCTTCGTCCGAAGAGTAAATATTTGAAGCGGCTACAAAACGATTGATAAGCAGCAAGTATAAAGGTTGTTGATAAATAGGTCATATAAAATAAGAGATTATTGTTGAACCAACCTTTGGCAACCAATCCTGCACCACCTTTCTTATACTTATTCTTGATTGCTGCTAAGGAAATAGCACCTTCGTCGTCTGAACCGTCATCATGATAAGCATCACCACTATATCCTCCTGAAACCCTGCCTGTACTTCTGCTGCCTGTGCTGGTCTTTTTGGGCTTACTTTGCACACGCATTGCCATGCGTAATTTCTCTTCCTCTTTCTAAAACCATATCGTTTTGCATAAACAGTTAATATTAGGCCAACAGTATCGCAAGACTTCCGTATAAAATACCTTTATCATTTCGTATCTATTCTGATCAGGATTCATCCCAACTTGAGATAGAACCTTAATGCCAGAAGTTTTCTGGGATCTATCGGCCAAAGACATTGTCATCTTCCTATGGGTGAAGGATTCCGTGGAATGTGGACGGAACGTCAGTTTTGTTCTGAACACTGACTGGCCCTGTAACCCTGTACCTTGACGAATGTAAAGATGATTGTGGTCGCCTTGTAACGGTTGTTTGTATACGTCGAAGATTTCAGATCCCAAATGCAACGACATACTGCCATCTGACCATTTGACGAAGCGCGCATTACTCTCTTTCACAACTTTACCGTCATCACTGAACGCGTCTTTCCACCTAATTGTATTTTCGACTTTCAATTTAAGACGTGCACGACCTTCCTCGTCGAGTGTTTCTTCTTCATCAATTTCATCTTCGTAGGTATCGTGATCAAAGGGTCTCGTTTCCACGGACAAAAAGTTCGGTAATTTTACAAAATGAATTTCACGTCCTAGATCAGTAGATATTTTGGGAATTTCCACGTCAATTCTTGTTTCTGGTGGTGGTTCTGGTTCGTCCTCCTTTTCCTTCTCATCATCCTACAGAAGCATTATATATGTATAAGTTTATATAATGCAAATAAAAGATTATGCAGATTTAATAAACTCACATCTTCTATCATAGGTTGATGACTAGGACCTTCTCCACCACTATCTGCTCTTCCTCTACTTTGGCTTCTACTTCTGCTTCTACTCCTACTCCTACTTCTACTTCTGCTTCTACTCCTGCTTCTGCTTCTGCTTCTACTACGACTTTTGCTTCTACTCCTGCTCCGGCTTCTACCACGTCCTTCCTTTTTCTCTTTTTCATCGTCCGTACTAATGTCACTCGCATCTCCAAACAGCGCATCTGCTGTAGGAGCAACACTATCTTCCTTATTCTTTTCGGTCGTTTCACCTTCTGAATCTGAGTCTATTAGTGCTCTTGCTTTTTTTACAGTTTTTTCTGTTTCTGATGCAGAACCACTGTTTTCCCTTTTATGTTTTGCATTGCCTTCATGATCACTCTCATCAGATTTAGGACTACCTTCAGTAGCTGAGGAAAAATTAAATGAATAAAGTTGAATACATGTGAAAGTAATGATTGTCAAGTTACAAACCTTTGAAAGAATGTTCCGATTCATTGTCACTCCGATGGCCATCAGGACTCTGCGATTTTGTTGATGTAACACCAGACTTAGAACTAAGTGGTGTTCTAGATCTAGATGGCTCAGTTCCTTTGCCTTCTTCCGCAACATCATTTATAGGAGAGCCTCCAGCATGTGGTGTTCTGCTAGCATGTGATGTTCTGCTAACATGTGATGTTCTGCTAGTATGTGATGTTCTGCTCACATGTGACGTTCTGCTAACATGTGAATTCTGACTTCCAGATCTGACAGATCTAGCAGACCTTGCACTTTTATTACTTCTTTGCGAAGCTGGACTTTCTGACCTATGACTTTTTGACGAGGCATATCCAGAGGCATTTGATGCCGGTGAAGCAGAACCTTTAGATTTTTGGTCTGGTGATCTAGGCGCAGATCTGTTTGACCTAGGACTACCTGGCGATTTTGGACTCTCAGACCTGACACTCCCATGTGGAGACCCTGATTGAGATCTGACAGACTTTTGTGATGCAGAGCTATGGGAGGCAACTGATTTTGGAGAACCACTTCTGGATCTCTGTGAGCCATATTTTTCGCTCCTCTCAGAGCTCGAGTTTCTTGAATTCCTTGAATCAGCTGGTGAGACACTGCGAGACTTTGGATTGTCAGCTGATTTATTTGTAACCGGTGATCTGCTGCTGGAACGAGACGATCTTTCGGACGCATTAGATCCTACTGATCGAGCATCGTTTTCGTCCTCTGAACGATCACTCCTGGCGTGTTCTGACGCCGGTGCCTGGGCCTGTGAAGCTGGGCTCGCACTACGAATTGATCTAGACGACCCAGAAGCATTTTCAGAGTCTGAACCTATAACAAATGTTTGTTCTTGTTTGCTTCATCTCACAACAACGTTTTATACTAAAAAGCTCATGACATTTGACATTCCATACCCGAATCCCCACTGGAATCGCGGAACTCTTCTTGTTTGGGCGACATACTTGCCGCCGTGAGCACTATACACTATACAGAATGTACAAGAACACTTGCATTAAGTATGAAGGTTTAAAGAGCTTCCACGCATGAATATTGTACTCTTTCATGAGAACTCATTATTAGAACCAGTGATAAATGCAGTGTTATGTTTTACTATTGGAGTAAGTTAACAAATTATAATAATGTTCTTATTCTATATAATTTAGTAAAATATAATAGTCAAATTATTTTCAACCAATTTTTGAAATTACATTGTTAATCGTTGCATGCTGCGATCCGGCGATAAATACTGCAAATTCACTGCAGATCCCTTTTTTATCCCACCTGTGCCATGCCTGCATCAATTGATATTATCAATGATTACAGCAGTCAATGCTGAAAACAAAATCGACATTTGACAAGATGGTTGGAGTGTGAGATGGAACAAATAATATTTCATAAAAATGTTCACGATTAATACCAAATATTTCTGTTGACATAGGGTCTCCTATATTTTCATCTATTCATGGAAATGTTTACGGAATTGCTAATAGAGCTTCGTTACTTGTCCAGAAATAGACCAACCGTATTTCGAATTCGTGAGTAAAATTATGAGTTTTCGACAATTGTACGTGGCATTTAATAATCTGTATATAGTAACCAGGGCATGGTTGTGACATGTGTGACGTTTGAGTAACGTTCTTTTTTCAGCAAGTTTAACTGTATTTGTTTACAGACAACTCTTGAAGCTCGTGGCATGGAATACGAAAATGTTTCGTACCTGGCGATGGGTGCGTAAACAAAGTTTCATATACAAGTGTCTGACAGTACACAAAATATGTACAGTTCTCTTGTATGAGAATTTTGCCATAGTCATTTCCTATCAAATACAGTCCTAATATTTTGGGGCAGTATCACTCATATTATGATTTCATCATTACATGTTTACAAAAAATTATTAAAAATGATTTGTTATGAAATACTATAATAACAATGACTTAATTTAGGTTGGGCATACATCGCTTCCATAGGATGGTATTTATTTGCTCTCGCATTAGGTCTATGGTATATGTCTCCATATATTAAGGAAAGGTACACAAAATGGAAATTAAAGAGAGATGAGGAAGAATATGCAGCCAAATATCACAAAAGTAAAGGCTGAGCATCATTTGTCATTTTCAATATTAGGTGTTTAACCATGATAGTTGTATACATTACAAATTCTTAAATTCTTAATCTTACAGATACAGATCTTTTGCAAGAAAGGTTAGCAGGACTAGAAGCTGCTAGACAAAGAATGCAAGAAAAGTATGAGGTTGAAGCAGCTTTGGCTCGAGAGAGAGAGCAAGAGGTATAATAAATAACACATATATGAATCCTATAGTTGCAGAGCTGTCATTTTTACTATAGCGTTAATAAATGTACAATGTTGTTTGTTTTAGCGGAGGGAGAAAAAACTGCAGGAGCAGAAGAAGTTACTGGAAGAAAAAGGCTCTTCTGACGGTCAAAGATTAGGAATCGCTAATGAAGCTTCTACATCAAATGGATCAAAGTCAAGTACATGGAAACCAGGTAATATTTTGCAATCAATGTGTTGAATATTTTTCATTCTAGTTGATTATGTTTTATTCTCTCTAGCATTATAACTATTAAAATCCATAATAGTGATGTGACAAACTGTTTTCAAATATGGTTTGTAGAATACAATCCACTAATGGGTGACAACAGCAGAGGATACCGTGCTCCAAAAAGATCATGTTGTGGAAAGGGCGGATGTGGTTAGATGTAAGCTAGCATAACTTTTATGTATTTTTTTATTGTGCAATTTAAATTGGAACAATTAACATTTCATAATAAGATTTACGTTATGTATAAAAGTTTCAAAAACAGATGAAGTACGTGCATCGTAACGTCCAACAATGTTAATCAGGAACGCGGGTTAATAAAGGTAAAACTAAATTAAGCGTTCGTCGTTAACTCTCTATTCTAACACCTATAGAAAAACGCCGTGACAGGGAAAAAAAAGACCTGGGAAATTTTTTAACATTACTTTTATTAATCATTATCAGTATAATATGTAATGACATATGCAATGATATATCATTTATCTGTAGGTAGTACTTGACAATAGCGATTGTTATAAATTATCTACAATCCTGTGTGTTGTGTGTGTATCGTGTATATGTATATTCATCTATCTTATTCCATCTCATTCGATTTACACAATTTATCTTTCTTTAATCGCGATCAAACGATGATCGCCATTTCAGTTAATAAATAAGTTATTATCCATTAAAAAAAGAGGAAAAGTACGTTCTCGTTTAGGCGCGATATTTACAAAGTGTGTACGGGGGATAGGAAGAGTGGATTAGGGAGGGGGAAAAGGATCGAGTAGTCAAAGAAATCACTCGTCAGCCTTCGTTCGCGTAGTAGTTTCGGGCAGAGACGTTGAAACATAGTTCAATATTACGTACGATCGCTACGTGTACTATCGGTAATGTCTCAAAAATTTAATGAACCCAACTTTCGCCTTCCCAAATTCTTAATGATATGGATTACTTTTACATAGCTCTAACTCTCTAACGGTCTACACCTTACGCTTTACATTTTTCATGTTTCCCACTCGAGGAACTCTACACGCTCGGCGAATCGCTCGCGTCGGTCTGCCTCGCCATGCTGACAGGTGGCAGTAGTGGCATTCATTGCGAGCGCGCAAAGTTTGAAACTGAGGCGTGCGCGATAACGTTTCCTCGACACAGTGGCAAAGTTTGGCTGGACGTACCTACGGATGTCGATTACACAATTTTTTTTTTCCATTCTAACATTAATTACGATCGAATTTTAGTTTCTGCTGCAAATTCTGTGAATGAGTGAGTGTGTGCGAGCAACTGCGTCTTACATGTGCGTGCCGTCGCCATTGCGTACTTAAATTTTAAGGTACTCGCGGTACTAGTCTTCCCGTTCGCCATTTTATCATTCCCTCGCTCGCCTTACGAAGTATAAGTCAAACGATTTGCGCGTCATTATTTTGCTCCTCCTCCTCCTCTTACTCGGATACTATACAAGTCGTCCCGCGACCGTCGTAACAATCGTGCGAGGATGACAAATTATAAAAATAATACATTACGTTCTACTCGCCCATTGATACGACGGTATTCATCAGCGTTTTTTTTTTCTCGTGCCGCGCAATTCGGCCCGTTACACATTATGTCCACAATAGGTTCGAAACGTTGAATTCGCCATTGGCAAAGTATCGGGATCGTACGATCGTTTTGAATATCTTTGCGAATGTCGATCGCTGTTATTTTGCCACATTCAAATGATTAGGGACGACCTCTCGTCTTTCACTTTTACTGCTGAGTTTATGTACAAGAAATCCGACCCAACAGACATAGGTAAATTATTCGCTCGCGGAGAGATGATAGTGCCTTTTTTCATGCCGTTCTCCTCCTTCCCTTTTTTTTTTTAAACGAACGAGAGTTATCATACTTTACAAAAATTTTGGCAAACTCAGTACAGCCTAGATCTTTACACAAACTCAGATCAGACGTCTCCTCGGTAAAATGCTTAAAATATATTTTCATATATATTTATATATGTATATGCCCTATCTATATAGTCATGCTTATAGAGATGCCATTCTCAGTTAATCTTTATATAGGTTTCGACACTCCGCACTTCCCTACCGCCCTCGTTCCTCCACCTCCCACTTTCATCATTTTACTCTATTTCTACAGTATGCCGAGAGAAATTCTTCTATTCGTTCATTTCTCACTTGCATGGATGGACTTTTACGAATATCTTTACCCAATTTACTCGTAGTACTTCTTAACGTTCAGGCGTACGCGCAGTAACGTACATGCAACTACCGCGTGTTCGCGTACAGGTCACGCAACGGGGAACGCGCGCATAATGTACCGCAAGCTTATTACTATAATGTATCACTATAGGTTTTTTTTAGGTTCAATTGTCCGAGTGAACGAGTCATCATCTCGATCGCGAAGCCTGCAACCTAATGAATCGCGCGCCGAAACTATTACATTAAAGAAGATCGTAAACGAGTCCCGCGGACTTTAGACATTACGTTGAACTCATCGAATGGCAGTGTCCATTTCCGGGCGTAACGCCACCTTCCGTATTTTTGGCCGAAGCGCGCGCGCTTGACAAGCGACGCGCCGTACGGTCGACGTTCGATGTTCAAAAATCAGACTTAAGTATTGACAATTACCGTTCGCCGAGTCTGCTCTACGAGCAGGACGCATCGTCGAATCGGGAACGACAACGATAATAGACAATTGCGGTTAAAAGGTAGTTAGGTCGATCGCGAAGGTCGGCAGCGTAACGGGGTAAGACGCTGCGCGTAGAAAGTTGATTCGAACGTTATCGTTGGCCTTGAGAGTCGGAACCGAGAAGAACGCGTCGAATTTCTGCCCGCTGAACGAACGCAAAAATTGATCGTGAACGCTTGAAATGCTCCGTGCTCGCGCCTTCTAATCAGAGAACGTCTAAAAACGTACGTTAAGTGCGCATGATTCGCAACCGTTGCGCTTTTCAACCCTCCCCCCCCGATTCTAATCGCATTATTCACATTCTCACTTATCTGTCAGGTCATGCTCATATCCAATAGTCGGTTACATAGGATACCTAAAGTTACATATACGTTAATACCTACGCGGTGTACGCTGTACACGCGTGTCACACGACGACACGTCGTGCTGTACTAGCGTGTACGTACGTGCCCGCCTGAGATTACATGTAAATTAAAAACTAATGACTAATTTCGTTAAACAACTTTGTACAGTGTATACAAAAACCGTTTGATATGATAATACATCTTACGCATTTATTGTTATTTTCCGTTACTTCATAGCGTTGGTTTAACTATAAGTATTCGTATTTATTTTTTTTTTTGCGTTTTTTTTTGGAAGAATCAATACGTCAATCATAGTTTTGCCCTACAGTCGAAGATCTGTGCGGATCCCGTTTGCCTGTCTCCTTTCTTTTTTCCCCCCTTAAGATTTAGGAACGTTTATATCGAAAATAATATTCGTCATTTTCACGCGGCGAGAATGTACAAGCTCCCGAAAATAACTGCCACGTCCTATTTAATCGAGCTATAGACGAGTCTCTCATCGTACAAGCGTTGAGCTTACATCTGTCGATCGTGTGTCTCGTATGCGTTTTGAACGTGTAACTTCAATTCGACGAATGAACGTGCCTCGCTGATAATCGAAAGAACTTCGTTCGCGTCGATCGTTTTGCCGGCTTATCGGTTGCGCACTCTTTCTTTTTTGTCACGTTTCGTGTTCTCTGCTTCATTGCATACTGCATCCCCCTGCAATTTGGTCGCGGGAAGAGTGAGACCAGACGGTCGCCGTGCGTTCAAGATTATCCGGTCAAATAGTTCCCGGTCTATTCGACAGATTTCCGCTACCGAGCCGAGAACGAAGTGCTCGGTGCCTATACAATTTCTGTGTCCTGAAGGTCCTTGATCGGCGTCGAATAATACGTACATACACATATATTACACATTCATCCATTAATGAAAAAAGGGGATAGAGGGACGTAGGTGGAGAACAAAATGTTCGAGTTACCTCTTCGACGAAGTACAGAGAAAACGTAGGCAGGCGGAGAGTGGAGAAAGGCGAGGTAAGAGGGACGGTGAGAGGGAGGAGAGAGACACTCTTTACGGATCATCAGTCAAAACGGTCATCTCAGTCATCTCAGTCATCTTAATCGACATGCTAGTCGTGTCTCGTTACATTGTTCGATCACTCGAAACTTCACACGTACGATGCTGGAGCCCTGACACTTGCCCCGATCGCAAAGAGCGGAAGTCGACGGAAGTACGTGTCAGAAACGATCGGTGTGCGTTTTCACTAGTTTGTATAGCGTCATCGGTGCCTCACAAAGAATCCGACTTTAGCCGATAAAGTCAATCTGCCATTTGACGTGCACTCCTAGGGGCTCTCTCCTCCTCATCTCCCTCTTCCTCCTCTTCCTCCCCTTTCTCCGCGTTCGACGAATTTAGCTGTCTCGATGATCGCTCAGTCTGCTGGATTCCGCTGTCGCCGCTGGATTATTGCCGGTCATGAAGATGCTATTCAGTTTGTTGTAACGCTGGCTACCCGAACTGCTCAGCGTGTTGGATGCCGAGGAATTGTGCTGCGGGTATCCGCCGGATCTCGAGAAGCTAGGCACTTTGTCTGCAAGAGAACACTCGTTTTAGGGAACTGCCAGTGGTAGAAACCAACTCCGACTGCCGAGAACTTCTTCGTCTAAGTACACCGGAGCGGTACGTTTGAAATTAATATTGAAGCGTGAAGTGCCATTCGGGCCGGTAACGAATTATCGTACAATTTGCGAAGGTTACCGGAGCATTGTTCGACTGTGATAAGGTGCAGTGGGGTAAATCCGTACACGGGGAAAATCCGCACTAGACCCTTATTTATTCGAATATACGTTGTATTGTACTAACTGTAAGATAGAAATCTTCCTTCGATTAGGATTCAATGGTTTGGGTAGTATTCTACATAGGTGGCCGCCATGTATTCTGTCGTTCCCCCCGTTTAACTCGTTCGACAAAGTTCGTATTACTAATAAGAAATCCGGTTTTGCCCCAGTTCTGGGGCAAGTCCGCCCTAGCAGCACTGTTTTTATTTTACTAAAAAAATCATAAGTATCAGACGATATTTTTAATCCAAATTAATGCAATTCAAAGAATAAACCACGCGCTAAATAAAAACACTAAGATTATTGGGTTTTAGTGGAATAGATAGAAAATACATGAGTTTAAAGTAAACTTTACAATTTCTGGGTCGGCTTTATCCCACTCCACCTTAATTGTTTACGGCAGCAGGACGACGGGGTATACTGACCTTTGCTACGGTTATGCCTCGATCTCTCCTGCGAATTGGCACTGCCGCACTGCCTCTGAGGAATACAGGAGTAGTTGCTGTCGCTGCTGTAGGTCGGCGATGCGGTCCTGTTGTTCCTCCTGCGAGGACTCCGATTATTCCTGCTCCTGGTGCCGGCCCTACTGCCGTGCACGCAGGCGGGAGCGAACTGATTATTGTACTCCAGGGTGTCGGCGTACAGGCAGCTGGACTCCGAGCAGGAGCAGCACATGTCCGAGTGAGTGTTCGAGTCGCAGGACTTCCTGTCCCACTCCTCGTTGTCCTGGGGGTAAATATTCTCGTTGCGGAACATCTCTTCGTTGTGACGATAGACGTCGTCGTTGACCGCTGCCGAATGGTCGAGGCGTGCGCTGGGATGGTTGCCGCGGCTGAAGCCGGGGTCGTGACCCCTGTAGTCGTCCTGAAGACCGTTCTGGTGGCCGTAGATCACGGAGCCGCTCTCGTACTCGTTCTCGTGAGGTTTGTAGTCGTAATGATTGAAGCCTTGCGGGAACGACGGCACGGGCGGAGGATTCGTCTGCGGTGGCAAGGTAGTGTATCTGCCCGGTTGAAGGCCAGTGCCGTGGGTCGACCCTGGATCGTGCTGACTCTGCGAGCCCCATGGAGTCGGCGACGAGCTGAAGCTGTTGCCGACTCTGATCGGCGGCGTGGGTGGACTCTGAGAGTTTCCGGATCCGGAACCGTCAAGGTCGTTCTGCACGTTTCTCTTGCCCAGGTGCGGACTGAAGGCGGCTGGCTGCGGCTGCGGTGGCTGCTGGGGATGCTGCTGCTGCGGATGGACCCTGCCAGCGACCAAGGACGTACCCGGAGGTGGAGGATGCTCGGGTGGCGGTGGAAGTATGTCGCACCAGTTGGGCATGCCACTTTGGGACCCGTTCGGCGGTATCCTGTACTGCCTTCTCTGCAGCTCAAGGTTCTCTTCAGTGTAAACGCTGCTGGCATTGTCGCTGCTAGGTGACATGGTGGACTTGTTGTGCTCCTGGTTAGAGTCCAGGCTCGAGTAGTCGGGTTTCACGCAAGAGTCGCTTGAATTCGACTTCTGCCCGCTGGTTTCCATGGAATCGGGACTACGGTTGCCAACGCAGAGTGTTGTAGTGGCGTATGGCTCGGGCGGTGCTTGCATCTGTTTTCTGGTATTGTAGAAGGTCGTAAGGTTCACTTCGGCGTACTCAGAGCCGGCCATGCTCACGATTCCTGAAGCCAGCATCTGTTGATTGTTCAACAATTTCGTTTCGCAATCCTTGTCAGTTGAACCCTGCAAGGTGCTTGTAGGTCTCCATCCTCGTTCCAGCCAGAGAGTGTCCTTGTTCAGTTGACAGATATCGTTCGCTGTTCCGACAGGTACATTCAGATGTCCCAGTTGCTTGCTCATGGCTTGCCTTCGACGAACGTAGAGGGCACCGAGCAGAGCAGCGACAACGGTGAAGACCATCGTGATCATCAGGATGAGGAACCAGGTTTGGCTCACGACGGACGCACCTCCATGACTTGGATCGGTACGCGGTGGCAGTTGGGTAAGTTGTCCGGGATCCATGTTGAGCAAGGTTGGAGTCGAGAAAGGACCAAGGCCAATTCTAGTCAGACCGGCGACTCGAGCAGTGTACAGACCTCCGGTTGATAGGCTGTTGATGATCACCGATGTCGTTGACGCGTTCAACGACATCTGGCCCAAGATCTTGTTGCTGCTGTTGCTTTTTATCTGAATCTGAGAAGAAAGGTACGAGGTGAGAATCATTTAAAATTGTTGAACCTGATCACAATTGTCTGAAAGGACAACTGAAGGCAAGCGTACCTTGTATCCTATCAGTTGCCCATTTTGCGTGTTCTTGGGCGGCGGTGACCATCGCACGAACGCAGATGTCATGTTGATCATTCCGACATGAACGTTTTCCGGAGCACCGGACGGAGCGTCCTCCAAGGTCGTCGCAAGCTTTACGTTGCTCGGCCTGCCTTCGATGGTCTTGTAGAAGGGTACGAGGAAGAATTCGTATCGGGTGAATTTCCTTAGGTTGGTTAGAACGTAACTTGTTGCGCCGGCATTCAGCACTGTCACCATTTGATACTCCGGTTTGTCCGAAATTTCACGATATCTGACGTAAAGTCCTTCGACCAGGTCAGCAGCACCAAGAATCTGAAAGTAATGAAGTGGGATTATTGATCGAGGGATCTTGACTTGCTATTCCAACGAGAAGATTCATCGTTAACGTTCTACAGTTGTATGAAGTATGTCGAGTGTAACTTACATCCCACATTATCTTCACGCTGGTGCTACTCAATGGCTGAACTTCCCTGAGGTGAAGTATTTCGCTGTTGAGTCGGTCCCTGGCGCGAATTAATTCTATCTGCGGAACCGAGTGCTCATTTAAGCTAGTCGTATGCGCCACGTCGGATAGTGGTCCAGGTAGAGAGAGTCCGTGACTGTTCTCGGCACGGACGAGGAACACGTAGTTGGTATCAGGCTTCAGGCCAGTGACCTGCGAACGATTCGAAGAAACGAAATTAACTTGCTTCAAGTATGATGCATCAAAGCGTTAACTGACGATAGCTGTCGCACGTGAGAATATGGTTAACTTTTTTTGGATCGTGCAGTACTTACGACGAAGGTATCATCCGTGACGCCAGTCGCAGCGATCACCCAACCTGTATTCAGGTTGCTGCTGAAGTATTCGATGTTGTAGCCGATTATCTTGCTCTGACCCTCGTGCCCGGGGCTCCAAGTGAGTGTAACCGAATTGCTGGTGGTATTGACGATTCTCGGCTTGCTCGGATTCTGTGGCAGTGCAGACATGTCCGGCGTTCGGTGGAACGTCGTGGTACTGCTGACGGTCAAGGTCGCCGACCACGAAGTGTTTCCGGACTCGGACGACGCTATACAAGTATAGAGTCCGGAGTCGTTGGCCTGGAGATCGTCGATGAAGAGTGTACCGTTGTTGGCCATCGTTATTCTACCCCCGAGCTGTATAAGAACGCCGTCCTTATGCCAATGAACTCGCGGAGTCGGAGTACCGACAGCTCGACAGGGTAAGGAAGCGATGCTCTTCACTGGCAGTGTCTGATTGGCTGGACCCAGTTCGATGATTGGCGGTGGAATCTCTTGGACCGAAGTCACCTGCGTACATCAGACAAACAAGTTAGATCGTGAACATTTCCATCAACCGGAAAGACACCCCTAAATTAACACAATCGAAAATCTGTTAATCAATTTGAATGGTAATACTTATTAGATAGTCCATTAACACTTTAACGACTGCTCAGACAACATGTGCCTGATGTTACCACTGAAGGTTGGCTGGTACCATATTCTCTGTGTGATAATTGCTGAGCGTAAAGAAGTGTGGATATTGCTATTGACTTTGTATTTCATCGCTAAGTCTTTGATTTTAGATAATTATTGTTTTATTTCCTGCTTTTAACTTTAGATACTCTAAATAAATTCCCCAAAAATATTGGCAGTCCTTGACGACGTTGGCTGCGTAGACGTACCATCGTTAAAGTGTTAATCGGCCATTTAAAATGTTTTCTTCCCACCTCACAGTTCCCGACATACACCGAAATAAATTCATCGACACCGATAAAGAAACCGCGACGAGTCATTGGCGGCTACTTTAATCCCTCGCATAAAGCGATCGAAACTTCGGGACAGCGTTCAATTTATCTCGCATTTAAGCGAATCGCGCCAAGTTGCTTTAGCTTGCCCCGTGGTCGGGTGAGCGAGGCGGAAACTTTCGGTATCGATCACGTGATGCGACCGTTAACAGGGTACCCGCGACCGTTCCCGTCGAATTATGTCTCACCTGGAGGAACACAGTGGCAGTGCTGGCGCCGGCCTGGCTAATGGCGCTGCATACGTAATGGCCCTCGTCCTTTCTGACAGCTCCCTTGATATGCAAACTCCCGTCCTCGGTGACGGTGTAACGGCCCTGATACGTCTTCCCAGGGACCATCAACTCTTGGGAGCCCTCCCGGGTCCAGAAAATCGACGGCTTCGGCGCCCCGCGAGCAGTGCATGCGAACGTAACGTCCAACCCGGTGCTCACGGCTTCGTCCTTCGGGAAGTTCGTGAAGACCGGCCTCGCTGGAAGGGACAAAACGCTCAGACCCCGAAGGTTCGGCCACACGCCGCGCGGAATTTATGAACGCGGATGATGTCAAAGGATGGATCGAAGGAACGAAAGTTGAATGCGTCGAACATTGAAGGCCAAAGGAGGTAGAGGGTATTCAAGGTTTTTGCAGGTATTACTTTGACTCCTGTCTCGGAGTCCTTGAAGACGCTTACGTAGCTCTGGTGGAAAATACCTCAATCGACGTGTTCGGCGAAAGTATCGGGTTGAAAATTTCGTTCCCGTTTCGGATGGAGGATAGGTAGGAGTTACATGGACGTTTGATGTCTTCGCTTTGAAGAATTTTGGAGCGTGGAGGGTGTACTTACAGTGCACTGTGAGACTCGCGCTGGCCGAGATGGCGCCGACGCCGTTCTCCGCGTCGCATATGTACGTCCCTTGATCCTGGGCCGTCACTCGCTCGATTAACAGGCTCTTGTCGTCCAGGATGTGTGCGCGACCGATCGGCATCTTGCCGTCGTTCCGACGCCAGAGTATTTCCGGCGGCGGGTCGCCGCCGACCCGACAAGTGAACTCCGCGGTTTGGTCCGTGAGAATTGTCACATTCATGGGCATGGCCATGAAAAAGGGTTTCACTGTAACATACGAGGCGAGGTACGCGGTCGGTTACGTGGCTAATCAATTTGGCGGCATCCTGGAAGCAGTCGGCGTAGAGAACTGCCGAGTGACGTGATAAATGTACTTACCGTGAACGGTCAGGGTTGCGACAGCGGACTCCTTCTTGCCGACCATGTTCTCGGCGACGCATTGATACTTGCCCTGATCGGTCTGCCTAACGTCCGATATCATCAGATTACCGCCGTCGACGATGGTTATCCTGAAAAAAATTCAAATATTCCTCATTTTTATATAGCTCTCGGCTTGTCGGAAATATCCTCTCGATATATTATCGGCACGTTCCGAACTGTTATTCTCGATCCTATTAAAGGCTGACGTCGGGGAAAAAATGTATTACGCTTGTCGGAGTCCGTTAAAAAATGTGTCTAGCCTGACGGTAAGGTATGACGTTGAAGCGGGAGCGATATATAAAGGCGATATTTTCGGAGCGGAAAGTGCTTGATTGGGAATGGCCATTGAGCGTCGCGGTATGCTGGAATTCGTATGCGGGGGTGGCAGACGTCTATGGGGTGGGGGGGTTGGCCCGAGCCACCCTTTCTCACCCCTTTGCCCGCCCCCTTCGCTCGAGGTTCGACGTCGGCCCGACAACAGGGTGGCCAATAGCTTCTCGATAGCGTTCTCTAATTTATAGTGTCAATTAATTTCAGCGTCCGCCTGCGATTCCTACCTCGTCCCTCTCGTGACACCCCCTCGCCCTACCACCCTTCCGGGCCCGGTTGCCTCGTCCTTAGGCAGCCGTGAAGCAGTCCTCGAAGTGGCCGTGCCAATGCGACCGGATTTAATTTCTATTAGTGGAACCCCTAATTTATTGCGCCTCGCTGCCGTCGTCGAGGGCAAAAGGACGAGGAGTGGGGGGGAGGCGAAGCGATCCATCAAAAACGCGGCCAAAGAACTCGGCGGACGACAATGGAGGAAAGGGCCGACGGATAAATAGACCTGGAGTCCGGAGCAGGCGGCGACAGGAGTCGGGATCGTGATTGGAATCGCTTAATGGCCCGCCGATAGAGAGATTGGACTACGTTATTTTAAGAAGCAATCATTTAATTGCCTCCTCCCGTCGTGCGGATCCGGGCGACGGTTGACTGCTGCGGCAAGTCGCGGTAAAGAGAAAGGCTGCGGCTCGCGAAATCGTTTTGCGGCCATTTCGCGCGTGGACCGGCAGAGGCATCGGCGGAATATTCCGTATCTGGGTCAATCGCGATGCGATTAAGTAGGCGGAGTGCTCGGGATGATTGAGATTGAAGGTAGCGGACACTCTTTGCGCACGTCGCGTTCCGGCGGAGATTTCCCGGGCAGAATAAATATTGCAAATTTGGGTCAGACGACGGCGGTGTAATTAAACGAAAAATGTCCAAGATGATCTCGAAGGATTTGGCGGTCGGTGGCTGGGTCCGTGAGGGGGGTGGAAAGGGGGTGGCTTGGAGCACGGGGCGAGTCCGGATTAAACTTTAATTTCGTCGATCCATTGAGATTCGCGGAAAAGTCCTCGTGGGTCGAACTGGCGAGCGACCGGAAGTCGGTCATCGAGGAGCCGGGAGGGAAAAGAGGAGGAAGGAAGAGGGACGAAGAGGGATGAAGAGGGATGAAGAGGGACGAAGGGAGACGAAGGGAGAGATGTCCGGGACTACCCCCCGCAGTTCACCCCTCCAGGCAGGGGTGCCGGTTACTTCGCCTTCCACTTACCTCAGGATGGCACAGTTTGACTTTCGACGAGAGAAAGCGTTCCTCGCCCTGACTCCGGCCGGGAGTTATTATCTCCGGCAGGAAGTCCCGCTCTAGTTTGCCAGCCGAAATGAACGCCGCGGGGGCGAAATCGGAAGGGTCGTCCAGGAATGTCTGATCCTAATTCTTAACAAATTTCGTCCGAAACTCGTTCAACGACGCGGCCCGAAACTTCGCGCTTGCTTTCTCGCACGTACACTGTCAGGCATTTGGGACGACTTAGTGGGAGGGACAGAAGATTCTGAAGATCTCAAGATAGGGGAGAGTCGATCTCGGTCAGTTCTCGTAATCTACTGTAATCTTTGACCAGAATATAGCGAATTTCGGATTTATCAAATATACCGATAAGGAGACCGGAGCTTTTCCGTATCGATCCTGCAATTTTCAGCCTGAGAACGCTCGATTGCCGCTGACCTTGGATGTCGAGATTCATCCTGGCAGGAGGACGGTATTCGATCGGAGGACGTCGAAGGAGAAGATTGCAAAGAAAGCGGGAGCTCTCGCGGAACGCGGTCGATGATCGTCAATGCTGAGAGAATGAAAGCGAATGGAATCAGGGCGAAGACGCGGAATGAGACGGAATGAGACGGAATGAGACGGAATGAGACGGATCGAGCCTTAATTGCGGCGATTGATTGGGATGCACGGAAAAGTCGTGCTTCGATCGTGGAACGACGACGATTCGAACGAGCCCATCGCCTTCAGCCGACGAGAATTGAACAAGTTCGGAAGAACGCGCCCGAGATCTCGGCGATCAAGAATCGTCGAACGACGAGAAATGCGGTCGTCAAGTACGATTTTTCACTTTCCCTAATCGGTGATCAGATTGAACTGACGCCGGCCGAAGCTTCACGCCGGAACAAAAATTGAAACGAGCGTCGGGATAAAAATTACAAATTCCCCTTCGTTCCTTCGCCGCGCGAATGTTTAATTTTGACAGGAATCGAAATTCGATGATTTTACGTGTTGACTCAGGCGAGATTGGAAAATCTTGCGTGCGCGCGCGCGCGCGGCCGACGCGGAGCTGCGGGAGCGTCTGGGACAGAATGGAAGTCTCGCACCCTTTTTTTTTTACCTGTCGCCCGATCGAGTGCGCGTTACGCAGAAGGGCACTTTTGCGCAACTGTATCGGGAGAGAGCGCCGCCGGGCGTCGGGGAAAATTGAAACCTCTCACTTTGACGGCGATCGGCCGTCGAGCACGCATGAAACAACTGGCAGAGGCGAGGCGAGCCATTGACTGCCGACCTCAAATTAAAATTACCTTCCCCCCCGCCGGCTTTAAATGACCGTCGACGGTCTTTGAGCGGCAGCCTCGAATCGGCGCATCGAGTGGCCCCGTTCGACGATTGTCACCCTACAAAGAGCGTGTCCCAGATCGGCTAAAAAAAGGGGCGGAAAAAGGGGGTGGGAAGGGCGAGGAAAAATGGTACAATGAGGCGTCATCGGAGGAGGCGGATGGAACAAAGGGACAGGGTCGAAACGTCGGGCCATCGGGGTCAAGTTAGGAACGGAGTGGGAAGGAAAGTTGTAGCTGTAGGTTGTAGCTGAGGAGGAGAAGGAGGAGGTTCAGATTAAAGTTTAATTGCGCCGATCCATTGAGACTCGGGAAGAATCCTCGCGGACGCCGTCGTCTGGCCGTTCGTTTTGCCCCGGAAGGGGAAAGTAGCGAGTGGGAGGGTCGTTATCGCGAGGAAAACAGTAAAATTTCGCGGAAAGCTCAGGAGTGTCCTTTAACGCCGGCGTTACTTTACTTTTACTTATCCCTGGACACCGGCCTCCGTTCCGCGGAGGAAACGGCCTCCTCACCGCCCCCTTCCCACCTCCTGCCGGCAATTTATTATCCCAGGACGGAAACTTGCCGCCCGGTTTTGCGTGCCGAAAGACTCTCGCGGGTGCGTTTGAACGGGGTCGATGTATCACGGGCAAAATTTTGGTGCGGATAAGGTAGGCGCGATTCCGGATGCCGAGGATGGGTTCGCAGGAGATAGGCGTTCAATTTTTTGTCGAACCTGACGATAGACGTGCCGCCTTGCAGTAAATCGCATTCTGCGTCGACGTTAGTCCGGCGAAGGGTATTAGATTGAAATTGATCGGCGCATGAATCGTCTTGATCCGCTCGCAATATCTCACGCGAGAGACTCGGCTGTGCACGTAAATGAACCTACAAATTATCAGTTGACGTAATCAATTGACAATTAGCCCCGTTCGACGATTTTAAAGGAGCGGCCGGCGGACAGAGCTCAACTATCAGTCGTGAATGGAGATGGTTGCTTTCAAGTCGCGATTAAACGAGTCCGGGACTCGACGGACAATGCGATCGGGCAACGCGCAGATAAACGCGGCGGGAATAATGGGCCACATCCTTTATCGCCATTCTCATGCAAATATCGCGGCTAGATTACGCGTCCGTCGCGTCTTCGGCAGGGGGTTGCACAGTCCGCATAGTCTGCACATTTTGCACAGTCTGGCCGGGCCACGACTTCCTAAATCTACTTTGCGTAAAAAGCGGACGTAGGGGGGTTGGTAGGAAGAGGGGGGGTTGGCGAATTAATCGTGAGAAATTACCGGCGACTATCGCCGTCGCCTATCTCGCCATTCCTTTTCAGTCTCGCAATCGAGCCACCCCCGGGGCTCCTTTGTTTGTCCTCGCGTTCGAGGATCAATTGCCCCTCGAAGTTTATCTTATTTTAAGCCGGTAGGGTGCAGTCCGGCCCGCGGGGTGGCAGATTGTGTCCGGCATTGTAAAGGAACCGACGCCGGGGTGTGTACGTACGAGCCGGGGGGTAGGCAGATTAATTGCGCGAAATTAGTATGACTCGCATGCTTGCCGCGGCCAGGCATTATTAATGTCGGCATTTCGAAGGACCGCATTTTATTAATTGCCCGCTTCGTCGATCTGACAGACGCGACGCTCGATTCGCTAAATTATGTTTTCATTGGCCGGGGGGATGGTTGAGAGAGAGTCTAGACTTGCAAAAATAAAATTGTGACATTACGCTTGCGTAAGCTTGACGCGAATCAGGCCGAACTACGCTCAGCCCCGAACTTTATCTCATTATCCGAGAACAGTGAGAAGGGCCGAGGGTGTGAAACGTCGAAATTAGAAGGGTGGCTGAGAATGTCTTAAAAATTACAGTACCTACCCTGTCGACTGTCGCGCACCTCTGGTCGACCGCGTTGGATCGAGTAACAAGAACGACAGTTTTCGTGAGAGTAAGAAGAGAGTCTGTATCGTAGGACAGGGGAGGGGGTGTAGCAAGAAAGAAGAAGTTGTCACATCAGCGAGGGACAAAGTTGGCGGAATGGGCGTCGACTAGAGGGATAAAGCGACACCGCGGAAAGCGGAGAACGGGAATAGAAGGACGGTGAAGGGGAGGGGGGAGGGGGGGGGCGAAGAGGATGAAGAGGGGAGGGTTGAAAACGGTCGAAAGTCGTGTCGCGGCGAGTTTCCACCTGGATATATTTGGGATATAGCAACTTACCGTTTGGAGGCTTCCAAGTCTATAACGTGGCCGTTCCTCTTCCAAACGAGAGTGGGTTCCGGATGACCCCGGGGCGGTCCGCACTCGAGCAAAGCGGTTTCTCCGGCCGCCACCCTCGTGTTCTGCGGTTCCGCTCGAAACTCGTCCCGGAGCACTGCAACAAACCAGATGCATGGAGGACCGAATTAGGGTGCAGGCCGGGGATCGATTAATGATTCCATTGCGGGACCGTGTACACGGCATTACACGCCGTGTGTGTTACAAGTGGGGTCACCTTTGTTACTAACGACTGGGCCTGTGTGGGTGGCGCGGGAGGGTGAGTCCGACTGGGGTGGACGTACGCTGGGACGCGGACGGACATATACCTATACCCGTACGTATATATACATGTGTGTGTCTGTGTGTGTATATATACGTGCAGACTCGTCGAACGGTCGACGGAGACGTACGATGCGGCAAATGAGGGGTGGCGAGTCGGGGGGGTGAAAAGTATTCACGGCCCGTTGATAATTGACCTTTCTTAGCTGACAATATCGTGATCGTTGATTGGGGGTTGCTCGACTGCAAGTCCGGCCGATCCGGCAATTAGGCACATTATCGGTGCAGCCCGCTATCGTACTGACTAGAGTTTTATAAGTTTTAAATGCACGCTGTCCATGCATTGCATAGGACGTTCGCGACGGTAATTGATGTTCCTCGGCCGACGATTTAACGCCGGTCCGTTCAAGCGGAGCTAGCCGCGTAAAAAGCATTGACATTAACTACCGACATTTTTGCCCACTGACACTTCGGGAAGTGGGCAGCGTAAAAAAAGCCCGGGACCCGACTTCGGGAAAACGCATCGGTCGGGAGCTCGGGGTGAGCTACGCCGAAGGTTAAAATGGGTCCCTGAAATTACTTCCAGTTACGATCGTGTCAGCGTGAGTTTCCCCTTGGACCTCGTTAACCGGAGGCAGAGAGCAGTAACGCCGACTGCGACCCAGCTGACAGTTGTTAACGCAACGCGATACGATATTGTTTACAGGACGAGGACGATGATATCGTGCGCGATATCGCCTCGGGGTTAAACTGATCCCAGGCTACAGAGTCCGGGATTCAGCTCGCGCCTGGGAATGGAGTTCGGAAAGAAGGGGGTGGTGGGGATAGGGGAAGGGGGGGCCGTGAATTTTATAGCCCGAGCCGACTCGAGCGGCGAAGTGACTTTTTGTAAAGCTCTGCTCTACTGCGCCCGGTCTACATTGAGAAATAAAAGGATAATACGGTGAGACAAAGGAAGACAGGGACGCGACGGCCGGGGGAGAGAGAAGAGCGAGGGAGGCGGAGTGCAGAGACGGAGGAGGAGGAGGCGGAGTGGAAGGGGAGCGAAGAGGGAGAGAGAGCGAGAGAGGGAGAGAGAAAGAGAGAGAGACAGGAGGGCGGCGGAGAATCTGAGTGTACGTACGTACAGACAGTGAAGAGGGAGCGCATTTTCATAGAAGGGGCTTAGTAACGATTATGCTCTTCCTGCCGGTACAATCGCTGCGTCCGAATATATTACGGTTCCGTTTTAATTACGCGTACTTATACCGAGTATTTTGCCCGTCGAGACTCTTGCGCAAAATAATTCCTCCTACCCAGGTCCCCCCCCCCCCCCCCCCCCCTCTACCCGGATCGACGAGCGGCTTCGTCATCCGCGAACGAACGACGGGAGGGTGGTAGGAGGGAGGAGGAGGAAGGGGGGGGGGTTGTTGAGCAAATGAGAGGGACAAAGTTTACCCGGGCGATGCAGTTCACGGGGTAGGTACGAAACGTTGGAGGGTGCGATCGTCCGCTGATTTTCCTGTCGCTGCAAAAATGCGACAGCGAGACGGGACCAATCTCGTGTCTACTCTCGTAAATTCAAATCTAGAGAATAGAGACGTGCTACCGTCTGCCGACGCGCGCGCGCGCGCGCGCACTCTCCCCCCCGACCGCCTTTTTCCTCGACCTCGCACCTTCCTGCGGCCCCTCCCAACCTTTCGGCCCTTTGTGACGATCGTATGTGTGTCTACATCGCGCTATCCGGCGTGTCTGCAGATTGGAGAAGGAGAGTAGAGAGAAGCAGGAGGATGAAGTGTGTGCAAGGGAGAAGGAGAGAGAGAGAGGGAGGATTTGAAAAGCGCGGATACAGATCGAGTGCGGGACCCGAACGACTTCGACGTAAATCGATTGTAACACCATTTCTCAGAGCGATTCCACGGCATCTACGTGCGCCGTTGTGTCGGTGGACGAGGGGGGGGGGGGGGGGGGGATGGTGGTGAAAGAGAGAAGGTCGACGGTAAGGGGAGAGAGTCAGGAACGAGGCAGAGGTACGAGGGGTTAGGGTTCGGATCCGAGCGTCTTGGAACCCTCTCGGAGTCCTCCACCCTCTTGCAGAAGGTCGGGTCGTATACGTTTCTCGTTCGTTCTCTGGATCCTACGAGAGGGCCGTGTATTTACGGACGCGGGGCGAAGAAAGAGGCGGAAGGGGCGGCGGGTGGAGGGGGTCGCTGGATCTGGAGACCGAATTCGCCTTTGGCTGCCGATTCGGCAGGCACCTTCCTTCCAACACCCCCATTCCCCTGCGCCCCTCGCTTCAACCCCCGTCCGCCATCCTCGTCGATCCTCCGGGGCGAGAGCTCGTGCCTCCTACGTTAGCGTCGTTCGCATTTATCGCAATTCCTGTCGCCCTCGCGTATACTATTACCATTTATCACTGGGAGCCGGACCATTTGGGAAATGCTCGGGCGGGGCGAAGGTCGCGAAGGTTCGCAAAGCCCTCCGAACGAACGGAGGTGAGCGCCCCTCAAGGATTGCCCTCCGAGTCGTTTCTCCGACGATTCGCCTCGTTTCCTCCCTTTCCCTTTTCTCACTTTCCCTCTGCACCCCGCCCACCCCCACCTCGTCCTCCTCACCATTCTCCTTTACCTGCAGGTCGTGCGCTCACTTTCTACCCGACGCCCTTACCTCGCCCTTCGCCTCCTTCCTGTCTCAGCTCTCCCGGCTCCCTTTTTCTCTTTGCAAAATAGCCCTCGTAGCCGAGGGCCGTTAATGCGATCGGGACGAGATCGGGAGGCGGATAGTTGGCGAGACTGCAGGAGGAAGCTCGGGGAGGTCGCGAGGACGAACGGGACGATCGGCCCCCCCCCCCGCCCCCCAAAAGGATAATACTTTCTTTCATTTCGATATTCCTTCGACGAGGCGAATTTTCATTCAATCGCGCCGAGCGCTTTACTGCAGGAATGTTTTACGGGAAAGTTTCCGGTTGATCGCTTCGGCTTGAGAACGGAATACTGTAGCAGAGGTAGGTGGTTGACGATGTAGGTAACAATGATGTGACGTGAAACAATGATGTTCGATAGGGAAAGTTGCATATGCAACATATTCTCAGATAGTCGAACGTCAGGTCGAAGTGAGTTCGGCCCACTTGGATGTCGTTCTCGTTCGGAGTTAGGCAAGCTTAAGGCTGGCACCCTTGTCCCCCGAATTACGTCGCGTTAAAATTCAAGCGTGTCCGCTATTAAAAGCCATCGAACGGACGGAGAGAGAGAGAGAGATAGAGAGTCTTCCAGCCACTTAAGTGGCCGCCGCTCGTTTTAGGCAACGGATCGATCCTTCGGATCGCGACAGAAGGGAGACGCTTAAGAATTCGCGCGTAATGATATGCATTATACCGACGGCGAGGTGGAGGAGGAGGAGGCCGATGAAGGAGGTGGAGGGGGAGCAAAAGGAAAGCCGCGCGGATAGGCAACAAAACATTACGCCGCAGAAAAGGGTCCTTTCACGGGAGACTCCTCCGAATATATTAGCGCTAATGTATTCCCGTCAAGGTCTATGCGAGAAAAAGAGAAGCGCCCCACCCGGTATAATATCCTCCCGTGGCAGTTACATCGTGCGCGACAACGGCGGCGTCTCATAGGCCCCATGTTCGCCCAAACAAACCGACTTCATTTGCCGCCCCCTCGAGCGAGGGGAAAAGGGGGTCAGAGGGTGGGCGGAGAGGGGAGGAAATGGGAGGGGGGAGAGACGGCGAGCAGTCGGAATGCACTTTAATGAGATCTTTCCGCGAGTCTCTCCATGCGATGTCCGCGTTATATTGCGGCGTCGTTACGACGTCGCTTTTTCCCCTTTTCCTTTTTTTATTCGCTGTTTGCATCCCGATACGCCCTGCAATCCGCTGGAGAGTGGGATCGCGAGAAGCGGGTAAGACTCTCGGAGGACCCTCAAACGGATCCGATGCGGCTTTCTTCTCTTCGCGGAAAACATCGGCCATTGATAATCTGCCAATTAGCGTCTCGTAAAGTGACTACCGTAATAGGGCAGGAGAATTGTGGGGGAAGAGGTGGGCGGAGAAAGATGAAAGAGGAACGACAGAGTCCGGACTGTCTTTTGAGGCTTCTCAATTATCCGACGGACGGAGTCGCCGACTTATGGAATTGAACGGGGGAACGCTGAGAGGACGGGCAAATATTTACGTCGTATAATGTGAGTGGCGGCCGGCGTCGGTCGGTAACGATTGGCCGCTGATAGAATTATCTCGGAGAGCGATTGCTCGGCACGGCTCGGGTGATGATTCGCGAACGGCGAGTGTCGTTCGGCGTCGTAGAAATTCGGACTTCTCGGAATGTCGGCAAGAAGAGGTTCGCCTCTTTCTGCGCATTCTCAGGTCCCGACGACCTCTCGCCCGCTCGTTACTGTCGATGTCGAAAGGCCATTTCGCTGAACGATGATATTAAGAGCCTCGCTCGTCTTAATGAAGACGTTTCTGTTGCTGGTAATTGAGTGCTCGCTCGTAACGTATATCAGTCGACATTCGATTACGATTGTCCGTTGAAAGCGGAATGAAGGGGATCTTTGTTACGGAGTGATTCATTCGCGGGCGAAAAACAGACAAGGTCAGTTCTTCCTGCGAGCGGTTATTGTACGTCACCGGTCGATCAATTTCACCGAAAGCGATAGCTGTTAACAAAGTGAAGTGTCCGGTAAAAGACTCCGCGAGATAGCTAACGTCGAGGAATTCATCTTTCGCTTAAGACGAATGCACCTGTTGTCAGCGCCACGGAAGAGGACCCGTAAAAGGGGAAATGATCGAAGATTTAATCCTTTATAGCATAGAGCATAGTCGAAGGTTTAACAGAATCTTGAATACTGCGGATCACATAACGTGTTTCTACATAAAACTCAAAGTATTTTTTTTTGCTATTAACAACTTGAGAGAAGACTTTGGCCAGGCGCGTGTTGGAGCGTTGGCACTAAATGTTGCGACCCGCTTAAAAAAATCGCCTCCTGTAACGCTGAAAGGAGCCAAAAGGGACTGCAAGATTTGCTCTGACCACAGTAAACCCGGAAGATGAAAAGAAACTGTATATTATTGCGATACATGTCCCGATAAACCAAGAATGCATCTCGAGTACTGTTTTCTATTATATCACACTAGAATTAATTATAAATCATAAAAGTGCACAAAAATTGTGTTCTAGACTGCGCGAATGTATAGAATGTAAAAATATACTCTTTACATACATTTATTTGTGCGTAATACTATTTAAACCCATTACCCGCAGCAATAAAAAAAAGGCAATAAATAAAATTGCCTGTATATTTAAAGTTTGCAGTTATTAAAAGAAAACAATTTGAAAATGTGTCCGAAAAATGGGACATCGGCGGATAATGGGTTAAAGTAGTTGCAACTTGCCGGTTCGACCGGCCGAATTTGCCACCGACCGCAAAGTGTTAACATGTTCCGCGGATTCGCGAGCCTTCCGCAAGTCCCACGAAGAGCGTAAGAAGCTCGAGCGGTATACGATCGTCGTTGAAACGTCTGCTGCAACGACGGCGCGCCGTCGGAAGGATTCTCTACGAGCCGGCGAATCGATGAACGTCGTTGAAATTGAACATCGCCCGCGACAAGTGGTCGATACTCGACAATGAGGTACGCGAGAGACGTAAAACTCCGGGAACGAGTCGGTAAGCCGCCGTCGTCGCGCTAACTGGCTTGGCTGCGTGCGGAAAGGGATCGATATCGTGCCCCGAGTCATATCGCATTATCGCGAGAGTGAAACCGGCGACGATGTACGCACGAGCGAGTCACGTCGGATAAGTTCACGTCGGCACTTTGTCCCGTTGGCTCGGCTAAACCTGACGTAACCTCGACGCTCGCCATACTTCGAGCGCCTTTTAACCCATTATCCTGCCAAGTCTCATTTTTGGGACACATTTTCAAATTGTTTTCTTTCAACAACTGCAACTTCTAAATATACAGCTAATTTTATTTATTATTTTTTTTATTTTTTTTTATTTTTTTTTTATTGTGGCGGGTAATGGGTTAAGTCCGCCGAGGCGTCGGTCTTCTTCTCCGAATGCCTCACGTTTACCGATTACCGATCCGTTATCAACTTTCGCTTAATCAACTCCGGATAATTGCCCATCGCGAAGTTGCCGCGTGCGACGACAGTAATCATTATGATAATGGCGGCCGAGAGGCGAGCGTGGGCCCGGAGTAGTGCAAATGCAAATTATAATTTGCATAGTGATTAGTCGGCGTTGAAAAGTTGACCGGAAAACGAAGGTGGTGGTTGGGGGGTTTGAAATTGGAAAAGTGACGATCGGATTGCGCGGAGTAGACACGCTAAGCGGCTGACGTCATAGGAGGAGGCTCACTTTTGGCGCCCGGCACGTTCCCCTAATCAGCGCCCCGACGCTCTTCGCGCCAGGCCGGAGTTCGGCACTCGAGAGTGGCGGAGTCTCAAATCTGGGACTTAGGCGCCGGTAACTTCTCGTTTCTGCCCGTGAGTCGAATCGGCAATTGTTGCCGGTGCTTCGCCGCGACGTGAATTGCCCTCGACGTAACTCCTCGCCCGGTAATTAGCTATAATTGATGAATCGTGTCGCGGTAATTTTCAAGTTCCCGCGACGGTTACCGCGCTGAAAAGCGTAAAAGGGCCGAACCGCGACTCGAGTGCCTTCGAGTGCCGCGCTTAAACGAGAACCTTTCTCTCTCTCTCTCTCTCTCTCCTCCCGTCCCTCGCGATCGAAGGAACCCCTGGGGGATGAAAGCGACCGAAACGGAAAGAGGGCGGCGGAGGGGGGTGGGGGAAGGACTCAAACGCCAAGTTTGACATCGCGTCACCGTTCGATCGATACTCGCGGTCACCCGCGCCTTTTTCATCGTCCCGAGCAAATGTTTATCCGCGCCCATGTATTATGAACGAGCGCGACTCTCGCACGTGGAAACGCATGTCATTTGCCAAGCGTCCACCGACGCAGAGAGAAAGAGAGAGAGAAAGAGAGAGAGAGAGAGAGAGAGAGAGAGAGAGAGAGAGAATGAGAGATCAGCCTTGTCTTTCGTCAGCCCACGACTTTCGGCCCCCCATCCTTCGACAAACAGGGAGAGAGACACGCTCGCGACTCCGCTGCCTTGTGTACATTTTCCTTAGTTCCTTTCTCCGGCTCGTGCAACGAGACCCGAGGCTATTTGTCAGCCACTCTCCCTCCGCCCACCCTCCGGGTTCAACCCCCCGTTAAACTCCCCACCAGTCGGCCCACCCCCCCGAAGCGGCAAGCTCGGAGACCTCGTTTTTCTCCGACGCCTCGTAGACGTCGGATTATCCCGTCAGGACGTCGTGTACATCCCGCTTCGGAACCCTGGGATTTGACCTAAAAGTGCCACTTCGAGAAATTCGACCTCTAACCCGGTTATCGCCGCCATCGACCCGACTCGACTTTTTCGCGGCCAGCGGTCGGCGGGACGACGGTCTCAGAAGAGGAACTCTGTAGGCGATGGGAGGGGGCGGGGAGGGATTGAGGTGTCGAGTGTCGATAAAACATCGCGCGAATTCTCTCCTTAACCGGCGCGGACGTCGAGGGGTCGTCGCGGAATGTCGCGTTGACGTCGGCTTTAAAATAACACGGCGAAATGTGCCCTCTCTCGCGGTTTAACTCCGGACGTGATTTATCGTCGCCACTAGGAAACCGTCACCCATCGAGTTCCGAGGAGTTTCGAGAAGTTCGCCGTTTGTATCGCTGATTTATTAGATAGATACAGTAGCCGGCTGCGGCTATTAAAATCGCGCCAGACGCTGGCGCGGAGGGAGGGAGGGGAGGGAAGGGAGGGGCGGGGGATGAACGGGGCGCGGTTTAATGAAACAGGGATGCGTTTTATTTCTGATGCTTCGTCGACGGGGACGAAAAAAGGATAGTTCTCTTGTTCCGTCGCGGTAAATCAGAACGGATTTTTGCTGCGCGGCCGAAATAATTGCGATACTTTACGGTGGCTGTCGGTATCGGATAAGAGAGGAGGATCGTCGGCGAGCAAGAATCGTCGAAGTTGACGGTTTATGGAACGTCGGTCGTGTTGGTCGCTTGTCAGTGAACGGCAGGTGGGAGAAAGGATGGAACTCGCTTGAGACGGATATCAGTGTTGGCTTCGAGTACTCATAGATTCGCTTCCGCGGATTAATTGAATTTCTTCGCCTCGGACACGCTCCGAGGTGCGATCTATTAATATTAACCGCGCCTGAGACGTGACGGACGTCGATGCAGGAAATGCCCGGAACCGGATGCTCCGAGTTAATTCGTGGGTCGACACGTTCTTCGACCTCTTCCGGTCGCGCATTACGTGTCGCGACATTTGTCTTTTTGCGAGATGCGAACGTACGTGCGCGGCGCACACTTTGACGCATGGCGGCGCGGGGTGGACGCGAGCTTACGTATGAGTCGGTAGAAGTCACGAATGGGATGCGCTTCGAATTTTGCGGATTCGAGGCACGCGTCGCTCGTGAGGTACGTTCGACACGTGACCGTTTTGTCTTTGCACGTGCGCGCGATCGGTCGCAGGACGTAACCGTGTATGTGTTCGCCAGCCGTCTGCGTTTACGTTCGCGAAGAATGTGAATGCAGGTCCCATGCCGGAAGCCGAGGGCGTCGGGGGCGTCGGTTCAAGTGGGTCAAACGGCTGCATTTTTCAGCGTTCGATTCTTCCGCGCCACTTCCGAAACGTTTCGCAATTATTAACGCTGTTCCGCAAATATTCGACAGCGTTGAACGGTCGGTTCGATGAAAGGATAGAATCTGATGGGAAAAGACTGTCCACGAGGAATTGAAAGAATTCTCAACAGAAATGCGAGCGAAACCAGGCGGTTAGAAAGAAGGTTAGGTTCGTGCAGCTTCTTTGCGCGAAGATTAGCCTCGTAAAAGATCCGAACGCCATCGGGCGTTGGAAATAATTTCCAAGGTCCCGAGGAGCATCGCGCATATGGACTCGTACTTGCGCCAGGATCCCAAACTGGCCACCTGGACGTCCGCGCTTCGCGGTTAGCCGTTCAATGCCTATAAATTAGCGCGCCTAGGCGCTGGGAAGTACACTTTGGCCGCAGAGACGACCCCTGCCGCCCTCTCACCCCTCCTCTCTCTTAAATCACGCAAAGCGGATCGTAACGAGGGAACGGATCGTAAGAAGAGAATCATATTCGTTTGGAACTAGCCCCTGGAATTCCGAAGACCGACGTGGGTCAGAACGTGGCCGAACTTATGGCCGTGCTCGACTACCGAACGTGCGGCGCCCCGAAACCGTACTTCGCGGTTAACCGTTCGATACTCATAAATTAGCACAACTGCGCAGTGTTATAAAGTACGGTCGAGCGAAGTGGCTCCTTCTGGAGAGCGTGTAAAACGGGAACGAGCGGGGGGCCGACTAGGTTGGAGGATGGCGGCGAGAGAGGTGAGAGAGAAGATAGAGAGGGAAGAGAAAGAGGAGAGAGAGAAGAGAATCGCGTGACTCTTGTTCGGCGCCGATGAAAAGCATCGGTGTCCGCTTCGGGTCCAGGGAATCCCCGTAATGGCGCGGAAACTATAACGACTCCGACACGCTCGTATCGGGCCGCGATAACGATATTAGGAAGTTGTAACGGCGATGGTAACGGTCCTGTAGGCAAATTCTAGCCGATCGTCGAGAGCCCGCCGAGTGTCGTTCGTAACGAGTGCCATACCACGTCCCGACGCCTTCCATTCTGCTTTCCGGGCGCCCCTGGAGTCTCTATCGTGCGCTTGACATCGTTTCCAAGGCCGAGCGCTGCCGGCGGCGAGCGGCGAGAAAAAGGATTAGCTCGTCGAGGATCGGGATGCGGAGGATGACTTTTAACGACGCCCCCCTCCTCGTTCCGCGAGCATTTGTCGGCGACGTGACTAACTCGGGTCAGAAAATGAGACTGTGCCGAAAAGCGCAGCTGGGACTCGGGCCGAATTCGTTCGTCGACGCATAATCGCCGATAATCGAAATATTCTACGTAATACGGCTAATGTCCTGGCTCCCGAACATGACCCCCAGGTGAATTCGTCCGCGCGCAGAATTCAATAATGGCGATTGTCGTAAGCGACGCTCGCACCGCAGCGACCTCGGCTTCGTGGGGGAAAAAAGAGTCGACCGCGATTGTGATCGCGACCGAAATCTCGCTCGGGCGCACTCGGCTTTCAGTAATAATGAACCCGGAGCATATCGGTAGTCGGGATGACCAGATCGAGTGCGGGCGCGCGCGCGCGCTGGAGCTCGCGAGAGTACGTAATTGTTTGGCGTTCGGCCATGCACTTGTTTAACGCGGCGCACGACGCGCAGCCCGCTGGCCATAAATTCCGTCCCTCAGCCATTGGCGGCAAAGTGTCGATAAATTCATCACGGGCCACGTAACGCGGTCATGAGGGCCATTACGGCGATATGATATTTCGTTAGCGACGCACGTCGATATGCGCGAGACGATAAATTGGCTTCGAACCCGGGGCACACAACTCCCCCGGGGTCGAGCTTTCTAGGCCGTAAGTTAAACGGTCGCCTTCGTGTATCGGGCTGCTACGTGAGTCCAATGCCGAACGTACCGGTGGCCGGCCGCAGGTACGGCCCGGATTTTGCGGCAAACTTTACTTGGGGCGTGAACGAAAAAATGTCAAACTCGGCTGTGCGTTAACGTTAGACGCCGGTGCGCTGACTCGAAGACGGTAATAGAGAGAGAGAGAGAGAGAGATAGAGAGAGAAAGATAAGGGGAAAGAGAGGGAAGGGGAGAAGAATAGGAAGAGGGTGGGGGAACATTTGGCGAGGTGCGCTAAACCTGGGGAACTCGGCGAATCAGGTCGCGGAATGGAAGGGAAAGGAAGTTCCTGGCGCGAAATAGACTCGCCGCGTGATTGTAATTCCGTGGAGTTCCCTGTATCGGTGGGTGCAGGAGGGTGGGGGGTGCCGTGCTTGGGGCAAGGAGCTTTTCTGCGCGGCCCTCTCCCCTCGGCGAGGGAAAAACTTTCGGCCTTGGGGATGGGAAAAATTCGAGAAGTCTCGGAGGAAATATTCCGGGAAAGTGTAACGCGCTTAACAGAGGGTAAAGGCGGTCGTGGCGAACGAGGTCGGACTGAAGTTCGCCAGCTTTCGTTCGGCTGGGCGAGAGGGTTAAAGGGTGGCGGTGGGGTGAGGGCGGATAAGACGAGGTAACGGGCGAAATAGGAGAAACATGATGCGCGAGAGTGGATGGGGCGAAGGGCGAGTGGGGAATGGGTATCAATCAGTGTGCAGCTCATAGTATACCAGCGCAGACAGTAAATCTCTTCGCCTATTCCTCCACCTTGCTGATCATTCACACGCCCTGCACAATAGAAATAAACCGCGCTAAGTACGTGTACCGAATGTAATGCAGAGAACTTCACGGCAACCTCAAGTACGTACTTTCGTCGCAGACCTACTACGCGTATCAGCCTATCATCATCACCGGCCCACCTCCGGAAGCAACGCTACCAACGTAAACGGCAAACTCAGTGCAGTAAACAACCGAACGTCCGCCGCAAATTCGAACGTAGCGAGAGGCGAGCGAAGAAGACAGCGGTCGTCTTCCCGGAATTGATCGTAGTACCTGGTAACGGCAAACACGCGACTATCAATCGATCACCGGGGTTAGGTAACATTAGGTAGACTCACGGGAAACGCGAATGCCCCGGCCGAATACTGTTCGACGAGCCCGTGAGCCCGAGCGAGAGAAGTTCCCGGGAGCTTTCGTCCGACGACACTTCTCGCGCGACTGTAATTCAGCGGGCTCGTGTATCGGTAGATACGTGAGACTACTGCCGATTAGAGCGAACGGCAGTCCTCTTGCAGCCCTACTGTAGAGGGTGTGCGTGTGTGTGAGGGAGAGAGAGAGAGCGAGAGAGACAGAGAGAGAGAAGGACGAAGGGAGCAGAGTAGGGAGACATTTGAATATCTGTCTCCCGACCGCGATTATACGTAACCGCAGCCCCATTGACTTTGCTCGCTGGATTAAATTACAGATTAGACCCCGGGAGCAGAAATTCGCCTAACGGCGAAAGTTATCTGCCGTCTCTATGGCTACGCGGTGCACCGCACCGAGATCGCAAGGAAATATCCGCCCCGATCGTGCGCCGGGTAGGATAAAGTGCGCCGACCGTTGGGTAAAGGGGGGTAGGGGGGAGGGGGAGAAAAAATTCTCGAATGTAAATGCGAGAGGTGTCGATAGACGATGCTCGCCGAGATTCGCGAGAGTCTCCAAGAGACTCTCTCCCAGTCGCTAAGCCGTGCGCCGCCTCGGCGCCGTTCTGTAAAACAAATTAGCTCCGTTTCGAGTCGAGGGCACTCCACTCGTCGCCGACGAGTGGAACTTCGGAAAAGAGAACAAAATGCGCTCGCTACCCGTACAAGTTTGATGTGTATCCAATTTAACGGGGAGGATCGGCGAAATGTGCTCGCCGGAGTTGTTTAGAGGAGTCCTTCGCTCCGATGACGAGAGAGACAGAGTGTTAGAGAGGGAGAAAGAGAGAGAGAGAGAGATCCGTGGCGTGAAAGTTTCGAATAAAGGTATCCGCGGAGAAGGTCGGATTAATAAATAAAATTTGAATCGCGATCCGCGTTCAGCTCGCGCATTTCGGCGCTACGGTGACAATCGAGGGTTGGCGCGGGCAAGGGAAGGCAGTGGTGGGGGGAGACAAAGAGGGTGCCGGGGCTATTTTTACGATACAGGCGACGAACGATGCGTGGCTATTATTTTCGTCGACTCGTTTCGCGAGTGAAGCGACCGACGCGCTCTAATGGCTCTGGTCCATTACGCTCTCTATGTAGATAAACGAGTGCGCCTGATAGGCCGAGTGCTCGTTCGGCCCGGAGTTCCGAATGAAACGTGTGCGAGAGAGAGAGAGAGAGAGAAAGAGAGGGAGAGAGAGAGTGAGAGAGGCAGACGTTTACGATCCGACGCGCGGTTAAAGCAAGTCTCGAGTTCGGAGTGTCTTCGAGGACCTGCGAAATCTAACACCCACTTCGTGTACAGAGCGCGAAGCATTCGCGATATTCTCGCACGGCTGTCGCGAGGCAGTAATTGTTATTTTACGCCTCAGACAGCGACGCTAACGTTCCGCCGACAAAATTAGAACCGACAACGTAGCGTAAATAGGACATAACGTTAGCGGACGCTATTTATTTTTTGTTCCACTGTTTCCGAGAAAATTTCCTCGTCGGCGTGCAATTAAAACGCGCTACGCGATCATGATAAACGTCTTACACTTTGCGCTCTCAAATTCATCTTCGCTCCGCTTCCTCCTTGGCGTGCTCCACTTATCGTTACACTGATTTCGATAATGCTCACGGCAAACTTTCGACTACCGCCTCGCTCGTAAACTCGGCGAGTTTATAGGAGGAATGCCGAGGGGTTCGCGCGGCCGTCGGAATGGGCGCGGGTTCAAAGGTCCCGTATATCTGTTTTTAACGTTTGTCAATTGGCGGCATTTTCTTTTTTCCCTCCCGTTTCACGGCAGCGCTGCACTCGTCGGAAAATCTGGCGCTTTGTTGCCCGTCACGCGTCCCTTTCGTGCACACCCTACTTATCGTTACATAGGGATTTCGATAATTCACGCGACAAACATTCCCCAACGAGTCCGATCGTAAATTCAGATAACGCCGGCAGAGTGGAGGGGGTGCAGAACCGTTGTTACGTAGCAAAGCGGAATTAATATTGTTGAAAAAAAAAGAGGGACCGAGAATTTTTATGTAACGCGATGATGGCGTGCGGCACGATTTAATTTAAAACAGTTTCCTATCCGCGCGGCTGTAAATATTGCCCCACCCGGTGCCTAACGCCTTTATCTTTGATACTCCGCATTTTCGATTCGGCCACATATCACCGACGGAGATTTCGATAGATCACGCGACGAACTTTCGACGGCAACTTGCACCGTAAATTCCGATAATTTCGGAAGCGGATTCGGTTCGAATTAAGCCGGCGGATGGGCATTCCGATCGGGTACAGCGTTCTTCAAAAGTCGCTCGTGCGAACGTCTGCCAGTGTCACGCGCGCACGCCATCGAGTGTAATACAGAAATCAGATCTGCCTTCAACCTTTTTCAGAGCGTTCAACTTACGTTCCGAGGAAACATTGTCTAGATCCATTGATACCGTCATGTTTGCCCTCAAGATATGGACCGTTTATTTTGAAAGTGGTGTAAGTCCATATTTAGAAAATGAGATATCATATAATTTACGACTAACGTGGTGTAAACGGTTTATTTACGTGATGTTCAATTTTGTTTAAAATATGAACTTACACCACTTAAAATAAATAGTGCCTACTTTTGAGGGTGTTTGTACGCCCTCGACTTCTGTGCTGAGTACTGATGAGAACCTACGATGTTCGAGGTGCCACTCGAATCTGGTCCTTCTCAAGCCGGCGAAAAAATGATACAATTTGGAAGATTAATGATCATGTCTCTCTCCCCGCTAATCCGAAAGCGTCATTCGCGGTACTTTCTACCCTCCGGTTCCGCCCCGCTGGGGTGGGGTTGGCAAGTTAATACCGACGTACATTTCGCCGGGCCGGTGGCGTGCTTGTAGTCACGGGGACCAATGTTTATATTAATGCGAGGGGGAGAGATACACTCCACATGAGCGTGTCTGCGTTACGACATCGAAAAAGTGTGCACGCGCCTAAGTGCATTTTGATTTCTGCCCGAAGCTTAGGTTCGCGAGCATGTTCAACCAAATTGTTCGCCTGGATCAGATTAATTTTTAAACATTCCCCCGATACCAAGCTCGGCTACGACAATTATTACGTACCGCGCGCCAACGTTGTACCGGACTCGAAATTACATGTGCCTGGACTGCCGTATAATATACACGACGGAATTAATTTGCGAACAGAAGTGCCGCTAATGCAAAATTGAACGGTATCCGTGTCTATGATCCTCTCCGGATCCGAACTATGATGCATACCGCTTCGTAATGACGCATTTTCCTACCGGTAGCAGAGCGCGCGGGTCGCATAGAACATTGATATCGTAATCAGTCGGAACGGATAGCGGCCGTAAACCGTAATAAGTGGAAATATATACGTTAACGTCGACGCAACGTTCCAGCTAGCCGGTGGCCGATCGAACGATTACAAATTGGAAAGCGAGAAAAGAAACGCGGCGACCTCTCGCCGCCCGGCAAATTCTCTACGGAGGCGATGGTTAACAGGTGGAAATTTATGGCTAGTTACCCGCTAACGAGCCACGCTAATGAGTCCTTATCAATTACACGTTTGTAAATTCGCGGCGGCCGAGAGCCGCGAAAAGGGGATTTGCTCGACGGCCGCCTACGGACGCATAAATGAGAACCGCGCCTCGCTCCGGCCTGGCGATAAGTCAATCTTTTCGCCGACCTCTCGTAACCGAACTCGCGCGGCGACGCGAAAAAAGGAGCCCGAGAGTTGCGACCTACAAGCCTCCCCGCGACAGGTTAATCCTTTATCGAGCCGAGCGAAATCCTTTCCAATCGACTCGGCCGATGCAGCCGATAAAATTTCATAGACGAAAGCTAGAGGAACGGAACCTTGTTCCGCGTGGGCCGCGCAATTTTCCGTTACCTCCGCCTACCATTACCCCTCCCTCCCCTTACAATCCGCCATCCCCTTCCTCGGAATCGCAAAGAGGGAGCGGGTAGAAATTAAATAACGGCCTTTATTCGGTCGGCTGCGGAGTACTCGTCGCTATTCAACAGTGGAGTGAGGGGGTGCGGAAGGGGTGGGGGTGAGAAAGGAGTAGTTGCAGCGGGAGAAAATAACGGCCGTGACTTTAGCCGACGGTTAACGGCGGTTAAGGGGTAGTCGTGGCTGGTTAGGCGTGTACATCGACGACGCCTAATCTCGCGTTACGACGATAATCCGGCCTCGAGCAAGGCTCTTAGCATCGTTTTAATTAGCCAGATCTTTGGGCCGTGTCAACGGCACGTTTCCAGCGATATAGGCGTTAACGCGAGCCTTCGTGCTCGACGGATCCGCTCGCTGTGCGCGCACTGGTATTCGTAGCCGCCTCGCGTGTACACTCGTAACCGCTCGCGTGTATATTCGTATTCGCGGCGCGGGTACACGACGAAATGCGACACGCGATCGCAGACGTCGGATTTCTCGACGCGCCCTGAGCGATACGTCTCGCGGGCTCTCGGCTCGATAAATCGTTCGAGAGCCGTGCCTCTCTTGTGTGTTAAACGCTAATCGACTCGCCCCGACCTTTCGCCCCGCTGATTTTTTAGTCCGCGCTGCTGTGAGCTTTTCATTCGTCGGGCGCGTCGATAACGAGTGGTATCGAAGTGTTATTGATAATGAAAATAGGTAAGAGCGTGTAAGGGTAAATGGATAGTTATCATCAGATAATTAACATATAGACTGTGGTTGTGTAAGGAGTGCATTTTGTGGGAATTTAATCATTAACTAAAAGGGCGATAGATCAAAAACGGTTTTTTTTAACGAATAATTTTTAATTTACATTTAAACATGTTCTCTCCTATTTTGAACAGAAATTGCATGTTTTGCATCAAAAACCGAATGCAATGCGATGTACAGCGGACTCCCGTATAACGCGCTCTCTTGTAGCGGTATTCCCTGTAACGCGATGAAAAAGTGACTGTTTATCATAAAGCGCGATAAGCAGTCCCATATCACGCATAAGATGTATTTATTCTTTTCGCATAGTTTCTGATTTGTTGCAGAAGAGAAAAACCGAAAGTATATACCTATTTGTTGTATGAACAGTGAAGTTGACAGTTTATAAAAGTATCAGTTTATTTGAAAGAAGTAAGTTACGTATAATACTAAGAGTATTTCTTTCGCAATGAAGTAATATTTTAAACTGTACCAAGTCTCATAAAAAATACGTGAAAATTGTAACAATTTAAAGGCATCTTTTAACCTGCGTAAATCGATCCCATAATGTATGACTCGTACAATGCGATTTCCTATTACGTGGAACGTATTCAACTATGAAGATCGGAAGTTTACCGTACTTTTAAAACAACAGGTCCCAATGCGTTAAGTAACTTTCATATTTACCGCGGCTCACATGGACATTGAAGGCGGTCGAACGATCACGTCTCAATTTCGCAATTTGCGAATCCGATAACTTGACAAAGAAAAAGAAGAAAGCGAGAGAGGGAGAGAGGAGAGGGACGGAATGGTCCCGAGCGGATGAGAAAGCGAATTCCAGTCTGTCGCCCGATCGGCTTTTCGGCTCGAATCGCCCATTCAAGTCGTTGACCACGATTTTTCCAATGCCCGCCCGACGATCCCTGTGATCGGACGAATTTAAATGCGCGCAAATAGCGACAAACATTTCATCGGCGGCTTGACTCCGGGCTTGCCTGGGGCCGGATCGAAATTCCGATGGGACGGCCGGTAAGCTCATGCATACGTAGTCAGGCGGTCTTCGATTAACGCCAGCGGTTCCGGTTAGTTGATTCTTCTAATCCAATCATGCCGAGGGCCGTTCGAGGCCGTGACGCATCCCGTACGCACACAGAACTTAACGCGGTTATAGTATTTGCAACCGTGCGACCCTTGATGTTACTTCTGCTCCCGACACAGAGGCGAACCCTAAACCTCAAAGTAAGTGGAGACCTCGCGCACAAGACCCTCCGAGCTGAAGAGCGGGAGTCCACCTTGCAAATCGTACGGGGACATTAGCTGATTAGGACCGTAGATTAAGCTCTTCAGCCGTCAGGTTTTACAGTAACGTTCGTAAAAGGTGACTTTTCGGATTATTGTCAGGCTTCTGGCCACTTGACGGGACCCGATCTTTGTTCGGACGCGTTTTCACCGAATAGTTGATGTAACGAAGTTAGAGAGCGTTAAGCTTGGCGACAGTCGGCGAGGACATATTTTTGAAATTGTAATTAGCGTGCGATCAGCGCCCGGAGGAACGTACTGTCTAGATCGCTCGATATTTCGGTCCCTTGATATCGTTTCGTCAATAAAAGTCATCCTAATTGCTCGGCTGAAGCTGTTAAGCGGTTGCGAAGCTAGACGTCGCCGCTCGCGAAGCCCTCGAGCCTCGGTCTCGCTATTTCTAGATTCGAATTCGCATAATAAACAGCGGACGAGCAGAAACGAATATGGCGCAGCCTCTAATTACGATATACCTCCGATCGCTGCGAATAATTTCGCTGGAGCCAAATTTAACAGGAAAAATGTCGAATCGGTTCCGTCGTTTCTGATAAACTCAAATTAAAGATTTCTCAGCTTATTCTAAAACATTAATCTCTGATAACATCTATCGTGAAGACGCCACTCGATTCTCTGTCAGATAAAGGTCTCTTCCGAAATATCTTTATAACCTCGCCGCACGACCGCGCGAAGAGGAAGAGGTAATAGAGACGCGCGGTTGGGAAGAGGAGGAAAAAAAGTGGAGGGAAGGTGCGGGAAGAAGCGGAGGAGAAGAGGGTGGGCCCGTCGGGGCGGGGCCTTAAATTACCAAATACCGGTAACGGCAACCTGTCGTTATCGTAACTAAGGACCGGCGTTTCCAGTACTCCGCGCGCGGCTCTCTCGGCTTAAACACCGCTATTACGCGAAACGTGGCCCGCATCCCAAGACGCGGATACCCCCGGCTCGCTCCTAATTGAACCGGAAGCACGTAAACTCGGATTAGATTCCGCAAGAAACTTGCGGCAACTGCCGTTTCTAAGTTCTCACGCAGCCGGCCGCGCGCGCGCGCGCGCCCGCGCGCATTTCGTCTCCGCGATAAGGGATCAGCCCCGTGAGAGACTTAAGACGCCGACGGTCGCGGGGTGGAAAAATTTTAATGAGAATCTCAGCCGTCGGTTGCGAGCGAACGGATTCGAACGCTGACATAGCAGGATCCGAGTTAGATTCTTACGGCATTCGGTCACGTACTGCGAAACATAACATGGTGTTAGGTCATTGTAAAAGTTCCTCTCGCGGATACAGATGCTGAGATCTTATTTCTACGTTCAAGTATGCAGAATTGGAGGTACCAAAGGTTAGATGAGCGTTCGTCTTAAGCCGATCTAATACGCGGCCTCTCACGAATGCACGTGCTGCGATTTTATTTCTATGTTCCAGTACGTAGGATAGGGGGTGCGAACGCAAGGTGAGCATTTGTTTCACTCCGACCTATTAAGCGCCCTTTCTCGGATGCAGGTGCCGTGATTTTCTTTCTACGTTCAAGTATGCAGAATTGAAGGTACCAAACGTAGGATGACCGTTCGCTTAGGCCGAACTAATACGCGGCCTCTCACGAATGCAGGTGCTGCGATTATTTCTACGTTTAAGTACGTGAGGTGGAGGGTGCCAAACGTAAGGTGAGCATTTGTTTTAGGCTAACCTATTAAGCGGTCCCTCACCGATGCAGGTGTTGCAATTTTATTTCTACATTCAAGTACGCACGATCGAAGATACCGAACGTAAGATGATCGTTTGTTTCAGGCCCACCTATTACGCGCAGTTATTAACGTTCGAGCAAAGCTCGGAGTACACCCTGCGAGTGTGAAGTGCAGCGAACGTTACGAAACAATTGTGAGCGCGCTATTACGCTTACATCGAGCCGCCTCTCAAGCCCCGACCTTACATCTGCGCCTCCGCGCGCCGTAAAGCACGCGGATTATAGAATCCGCGTTATAGCCGGACATTACAAGGCGATGATCTCGGAACACTCCGGATCCCTTGATCCCACCCATCGAAATTCCGCGCATCCCGACGGCAGCGGAGCAGAGCGGCTCGCAAACCGGCAATTTTCAAGGCCCGCTCTCGAATGCACGCGCACGCCGTTCTAATGGCGGCCGTCGTGCCAGGCGGAACTCCAGGAAACGAGCGCTACGTACGGGGCGAAGTTACGAGTCGCCGTTAAGTTCGCAATCGCGAAACCAGGAACCACCCCCTCCCCTCCACATCCTCGCCGACGTTTCGCCCGGACGAAATACAAAATTGACGCCGTTACCGGGATGGCGAGATACGCCCGGAAGTGGCTCGGATAACGTGGGGCTGGCTGACTGTCGTCGTTTCGCCCGGATGAGACTTTCGGGTCGGTTCATCGTCTGCGGGGGAAACTTGCCCGCCCGGAACGGCTCGATTCTTACCTGTAACGCGCGGAACGGTGGAAATTGCGATAACGATCCGCGCGATGATGACGGAGTCCCGGACCTCGACGATTCCGTGCTAATAATTTTACGGGCGAGTCGAGTGGCGCGGGGGAGGCTAAGGGGAGGGTTGATATTGCCGGGGATAAATCGATCGGTCGGGCAACAAGTAAAGTGGCCGAACTCGAGGTTGAAAGAGGGGGGGTGGCTCGCGGAAGAGCGAGCGTGCAGATCGAGTCGCGATACTCGATTCCCAGTTGATAAGAGGAGGGGTAGGAGGGGTGGGGGAGAGGATTTGCATAACGGGCGAGCGGCGTTAAACTGAAAAATGCCCACCTTGGGCGCAAAATTCACTCAGCGCGGCTGGATTGCCGGGGAGGGTGGCGGAGGTAGTGCCTTACGAGGGAGCATTTCTAACCCGTAAATTTCTGCCTTAGTCGGGACCCGACGCTTTAACGGCCGCGCGGCGAAACTTTAAATCTCTGTAATACGCGCGGCTGATTCGGCGATTATGAGCGCGGAGGATCGAGTTTAAAGTTAAACTAGCTCCCCGCTGGGCCGTGCGTGCAGGCGTGATGTAAGAGTGGTGGTCGAGGCCAGACTCTCGTGTGCGTAGCTGTACGTACTGCCCGCTTCATAACGCGCCCAAAGGGGAAAGAGTGATAGAGAAAGAGAGAGGAAGATAGAGAAAGAGAGAGATCTAATAAAAGGATCACGGAATAAAACTGAAAAAATTGCATTCCCGTCAACTTTCGGCCGGAATTAAGAATACGCCGGATGCGCAATGTTTTGAGTCTCAACCTACGATCTCCGGAGTTATGAGCCGAGCGAAAAACTTTCCGGATTTCCGGGAATAGAGTTCAACTTTTCAAATTCAATACTTAAGAATGATCTCGTCGTCGTTAAAAACGGAGCGTCTCCGCATTTACGATTCTCCCCGTATCATCGCGCGCGGAACGTAAATTCGTACCATCTTCATGACGGAGTCGGGCAAAAAACCGCGAGCCCATTAGCCATTTCGTCAAAGAGAGAGATGTCCATAAAATGTGCATAACACGCTTACCATTAGGCAGATATACTGTCCGTGACGTCCGCGTCGTCGCTCGCCAAGTTCGCGTTACGACGCGAATTGTGTAAACGGACACCTCGTCCGTTACACCCTATATACTTTACGTCATACTCCTCGCGCGGAGTGCCGCGAAAGTTCCAGCATGAAAGAGGGTGTCTCTTTCGGGCTGATTATCATAACGGCGCGGTGGCGAGCGGTGAGGAAGGATGGGGAGGTGGGGGGGGGGGGGGGGGGGGGGGGTGCTCTCTATTCCCGACGGAGCACGCGATTTTTGAGACTTCCCGGCAAAGGCGACGCTCTCGCCGGCGAGAGCGTGGCAAACGATTCGCGGGAAAATTGTGTGCACGTTAAATTCGCTAACGATGCTCGAGCGTGAGCGCGCGCAACGGGTGTCGTGTCAAAATGGGATCGCGTGAGCGCGATATAAGGCATAAATAAGCGCTCCTTACGCCGCCATTCCTATGTAAATGCGCGGCGTCGGGGGGCACCCCAGCGGGCTAGATAAATTTACCCGGCTAATTTTAGAATCGTGCATTCGAATACGGTTACAATTTCGCAGCCGGCGGACGACGCGAACAAGTGGACGTCGATTTCGCATTTAACTGTAGCTGGCGCGCACGGCCGTGCGTGCGCCTTCCTTCGAGCACGGGCTCGAGTTACCGGTCTGCGCATGTTCCCTGGCAAGAATCCGATTCCATCGCGCGCGGATGAGGAAAGGTGTCGAATGCGGCTGCGAGGCTGCGAATTTTGCGGAAGTCGACAGGACATTTTCGTCGGTTCGTTTCGGGTCGTTGGCCGGCAAATGTTTGCGGACGAGCTAAGCTCGCGGATTGGCGCGTGAGAATCGACGGATTTGGGTTACGTTTAGATGTTTACAGTTTACTTTTACGTTCGACTGTTTCGTCGATGAGGGAATGGGGAGTTTAGGCGGTTCGATTCGGTTCTGGCTCGTTTCGCAAAATAAGCGGGACGAGCGTCGCGTAAAATACCGCGTGATTCAATTCGCGTGCGCGCGTAGAGACGTCGGAAGTGTCCGGCGCGATCATCATTTTGGGACGCACAATTTGGCCGGCATGAATATTAACGTAGACGCGTAGACGTCAATTTACTTTTACGCGATTAGCCCGCGTATTACATACATTCCCGAAACGAATGCGATTACCATTTTCACGCGATTACTCGCGATCGAATCGACAAAATTTCCACTGGGAGACATATATTAGTGGAGGTGGGATGCGGTTCACTGTTCGACGCTAAATCCGGCCACTACAGTTGCGCAAACGAACGTCACTCCGGCTACATCGTATCCCAGGTATACCTTGAGCACTGCGACGCAGTACGAATCGACCTATCGACATAATTGACAGACTTCGAATCAGCGACGATTCTACCCAATCTCCGCCGCGGTAAATCATTTGTAAGAGCCATCGAAATTCGCAATCTCGTCAATCTCGTCAATCTCGTCTCCTGCGAAAGTGCAGAACGCCGATATACCTTTCACGATCGGCAAATATTTTCGTCCGTAATATCGGCGTATGACGTTTCGAGTCCGTGAACCGAGCGGTCGCGCGCGAAGTTTTGCACGAGCCACGGCTCTGCCCATTGGCCAGGCAAGTCGGCCGATTCGAAATGGACCATTCCCGAAAAAGGGAGCAGTCGGGAAGCCGAATTTTCCTTGGCCGAGCGACGTCAGCGACGCTGAACGCTTCGGGAGCAGCGGGCGCCATTATCACGGTAATTTTAACACGCTCGACTCGGAATCACTTGCCACTCGAACTACTTCGCGAGAGAGGAGAGTGATTCTCGCTCTCCGTTCCGTCAGTGGCGCGAATTAAGAGCGGCGAACCGTGTCACTCGTATTTTCGGTCCGCAAAAACGTCCTTTCCCGCGAATCCGAGCGGCGCGCAATGTTTGAACGAGCGAGTGAGAGGGAGAAGGACAGAAAGAGAGAGAGAGAGAGAGAGAGAGAGGGGGAGAGAGAGAGAGAAAGAAAGAGAGGGACAGAAAGTGGGCTGGACCGGGGCGGGCAAAGCGAGAGTGTTAATAAATTACGGCTCATTTTCGTGTTTATGCAAATTACTCGAGCGGCTTCGATAACCAAAGTTTATCCGTAATGCATAATACTCGACGCGCTTCGGGTTTGTAACTAATGGAAGCTAATAGAAGCCGATAGTTAGTGGGATTACATGAACGAACGCGCGTACAGCTTCAAATTCCCTGCCCGTGTTCACGCATTTTCCCTCTCTGTCTCTGTTTTCCTCTCTCTCTCTCTCTCTCTCTCTCTCTCTCTCTATCTTCCCCAGTGTGCTTCTGAAACACTATCCGCGACGATGGCGGCCTCTCTTAATGCGGGAATCGAAAAGAATCGTCTGGGCTCCAGCAAAGCACCGAGCGCCGCCTCGATTTTCATCCGTAATTTTATAAATCGCGGGATTTAATCTTAATTGGCCATAACTTAGCCTTCATCGCGCTGTTACCACCGGCCGGTCGGCTTAATCTCGCCACCTACCACCCTCGGTCCACCCCAACGCATCCGCTCTCCATCCCCTTTCGTCGAGCTAGCCCCCCCCCCCCCCCCCCTCTTTCCAGCCACCCCTTCCCTTCGTTACCGAGAGTTCCCGTTTTTCGGGCTCTCTTTCTGTCTCGTTTTCCGCGCGGCGAAATGTTCACGGCGGCCACGTCGGATACGGTCTTAATTTTCCAGGGGGCTGAATTATGATTAAACAGTCTACGCGCCACCCGGTTATGGTACCGGACGATAGGCGGCGGCCGGTAGGCTAGGTGCGCGGGTGGCTGGGTAGGAGGGGGAGGGGAGGGGGGGGGGGGTGCTATAATATGACCGTACGTACACCGATCCGGTCCACTGTACACTCCGCTAAATCCAGGTACACCCCGGCTCGGTCGTTTAAATTAAATGGATTGCATTCCGCCATGGCAAATACTGGTCGACCGTGCTTGCGGCGCGCGAGTGTGCGTAGCGGAGAGTGTGAGAGAAAGAGAGTTAGCGGAGGGGGAGGGGGGCTGGAGGAGGGGGTGGCTTGGTGAGAGAACAAGACATATGGAGAGCGTACGTTGGTACCTGTTACATACCTGCGTTATCGAAGCCCCGGCGACAGTCGATATACAGGACGATTCTAAAAGTGGTCGGCAAATATTGAAATGGCGCTTGGGATACGTTCAACGACAATCCTGGTCAGTCGAGGCGCGTTCTAAGTAATGCATCGCGAGAGAGTGTACAGTCCTATTTTTTGCTCGCCAAAAGAGGATTTCAGCAATGTTCGCGTCCGTTATCGTCAGATCTTATCGTGGAAGCTGTGAATTCGACGGTCTAGTTTTGCATCGCTCTGTAGAACGCTACCGCAGCGGTCCTTCTCAAACGTACCCCTCCTTTTTTCCCAATCGTCTCCCTCTCTCTCTCTCTCTCTCTCTCTTTCTCTCCCACCGATTCTCGTCCACGCCCCTACCGACATTCGCACCCTTTTTGTTTAGTATTTAAACGATGGAACGAATATTTGCCTGCTGCTCGCCGTTCGGCCCGACCATATTTCAATATCAGAGTCTCGCGCGCTATGCGAACGGTTTTCCCCGACAATGGTGTCAATTCGACCGGATATACTCTTAAAATCGAAACGGCCGTTGGGCCGCCCGGATTCGCCCTGGCCGCAATACGGATTATTCGATGGCGTGGGAATCGGGAGGGAAGCGCGGACAAAGTTTTGTTTTCAGCGCCGCATCTGGATGCGGTGACGGCGATGACGGCGTCGGCGGTGGGGCGAAAAAACAAAAACCGAGAGAAACGAGACGACACTGCCCCGGCGCCTACATTTTTATACACGCTAAATCCATTTCCTCCCACCCCTCACCCTCACACCCTTCGGCCAATCCCCGTGGCGAACACTTTCTATCATGCGCCACCCCAGTCGGCTGGCGGCCGATAGCGGAAATCCGAATGGAGTAATTTCAATTAATTAACGGGATGAAATTTCCCTCGGCGGAGATTATGACAGGAGAACTTTGATATCGCGGGTGTTTAACGATTTGCGTACCGAAGAGAGATTGGTAGCGGCGCTCAAACACGGAACGATCAATCCATATACGTCATTCGCAAACATCGAATGTCCCGCGGGGGAGGAGGAGGAGGAGGTGGAGGAGGCGGAGGAGAGATGGGGTCCATATCGTAGTCCGCAAATATCGGTGCGTTCGAATTATTAATCGTCGCCGGCGGAACCGTTGATTCGCCTTTCCTTAATAAACGTCGCGATGCGAGCGTCGCACTTTATTAGAATCCGATAGTCCTTCAGTCGTGCAAACATCGAGGACCCGTTAAAGTCTTCGCCGAGTTAGGGTACGTGCGGTGTACATCTTCCTACCGTGCTCAGCTTAATCCAACAGTTCCCTCAGTGTTCCGAGATGATTCCACGTCACGACCGAATTGCCAATAAGGGCATCAAACATTTTCCGCCTACCCGAGGACGTCGATGAGTGACATTTTCGCAGATTGGCTTCGTCTCTCGAATTAGAGACAGTGCCAGGAGAGTCTAACGTTATTTCCCCGATTCCGATTATATTCGCATATCTGGGCCACATCAGGGCGCCCTTCACGTTTGAAGTTCCGCTTAACAGACGCGCGACTTTAATTCAATAATTACCACCCTTCGGGCGGCCGCGAGTCGCGCATTCACGCGTGCACACGGGTACACACGCGTGCTCGGAGACAATAATCTGATAAAACGATTGGAGTTAATAGACGGGACGAAGTTGGGCGACGAAGGTAGACGGGGCGTCGGGAACTCGATTAGCGTCGAGTCGGGGCATGATACGCGAAACGTCTGCGTCAATCCGAGTGGCGTCGTTCGAACCTTCTCCCGGCTGTCTCGGGAAACGCGGAAAGTCGTCGGGACGTCAGCCTCCTCGACGATTAGCGCACTTTCCACGCGCTTCGAGCCGCGACGCTTCCGGCCGACGCCGCCGCGTTTGCCCAGAACGGCAGGCCGCGGCAAATTCGATCGTGGCAAATTCGATCGCGGAAATCGCATAAGCGATACGGCATGCTAGGAAGGCGACACGGCCGATTTGTCGCGCTTAACGACTCGCTAGTCGACTGCCGGCTCGTTTGGCCATTAAATGCGTCAGCCGAGCGCTCGTTTTACTCCGCCGAGGAACGTGTTTGCCAGGCGACGATTCGCCATTGAGAGAGCCGATCGACGTTTCGACGCCTTCGCACCTAGCGGCGCCTGGAATTTGTAGAGGAGTCCTCGAGATCGAAAGGTTAACGGCCGGCGGACCTTAATAAGTTGGCCGCTCAGGCGCGATGTCTCGAACGAATCGAGAGATTTATCGGCGACCGTATTTTAAGAATTCAGAAAACGACTCGGCGACTTCATCGCCTGTACGGCATTATGAGTTATCCATACCCATTTTATTCGCGTAATTACATCTGGCGAGGTCACGTCGTAGAAGTCGACGCGACCGCAGGTAATTTTTGTCATATTAATAAGCGACTATTTTGGCGGATTTCAGTGTGAATTCCGCGTTAACGGTCGAACGAGTATTCGCGCGCAGTGAAATGTTGCACTTGAAGCCACCGTCTGAGATCGTTAATCCTCCGATACGGTTTATCGGAGTTCGGGAATGGTTGGAGCGGTTCGCGAGTCTATCGATAATCGATCAAAGATCGAGATATACCCGGCCGAGTGCCATTCGAAAACTGGCACGCGCCGGGCACTGAGTAATAAGCGAGTTTATTACACCGACGGTTTGCCGTTTCATTTCCCCTCCCCCGCCGATGTTTCGTCTGTTTCCACGATCGTTGACTGGAAACGAAGTCAATGGCCCCGATATCGGCAGGCGTTAATAGCGGGTAATTCCGAAGGCAAGCCGCGATATAGATGCGATAAGTCGATTTGTCGCACTTAAAGGATTAAGAATGGCGGGCAAATACACGTGCATGCAAATCGGATCACGGCCCGTGATTTCTCTCCCCGATGCGGACATGCACTCTAGTACACTCCATCTTCGTACTCTCCCTCTCATTCCACTCCTCTCCTGCCCACCGCCCCCATTCTCTTCCACTCGCGCAGCGAACATTTTTCACTTCTCTCCACCGTACGTTTCTCTATTTTTTTCCCTCAACTCGATCGCTAACGCGCGCGTCTCGCCTCGATTTTTTTTTTCTCCCCATCCGCGGATAGAAACGAGTTATCGAGCCTCGGGAGAGACACTCCCGAATGCGTTACGCTCGCGAGGCTCGCGTTTCACTGCTTCCTGTCGATACTTATTCGCCGTTTAAGTAAGTGCCATTAGCGCGGATGATTTTTTCTCTCCTCCCGGCTCGGCGCGCACCGAGTGTCTCGAGTGGCGCGATGTCAATCGGCGGACCTCGCGGGAAAGCGTGCTCCGGGGTGTCGAAGGCTGCCTTTCAATCGGCGCCGAGGAGGCAAAAAAAAGAATGAGTGCCGTGGGATGAATGATTCTACGCCGACGACGTCGATGTTTTGATGCGCGCATAAGCGCGCGCCCGGATGGTACATTGTTCGCACTGAATGGCGTCGGCCTTGTTTGCGATTGACGTGAACCGCTGGAAATACGATTTTAACGCTGAGTTAACGTACCGCCTCGGCTTTGCCCTCCCCCTCCTTCTCCCACCGTCCGCCCTTGGCTGAAGTCCGTTACGTAAATACTGTAATCCCTTATCTGCCCGGCTGGGGGGGCTCGCGTGTTTGCGAAGTACTGCGCTTGACAAGACCAAGATCCTTGCGGAAAATAAGGGGTTAAAGGGGAAATAATAAAAAAGGTATTAAATATACAAGATGATAACGATAGTACTGGCTGACGGAGCGCTACGAGGACAGAAAGGGCGGTGGACGGCAAAAGGTGGAGGCTGAGGTAGGGCAGGAAAAATAGACTGTCGCAAATTAAGCGCGTTATTATAGTAAGTAGAGGAGCCGGCGCTAGGAAACTACTGTAATCCGAAACTTGCGGTTTAACAAGACCGCGCGCGGCCACCCGACAACATTATTTTCAGATTACTGTATATCTAATGCAATGTCCCCCGGCATTAAGCTCTTTATTTCCCGCAGAAATGTTTCTCCGAGATCCTGAACTACGGAATTTACATTTCGCATTATGCCGTAACCGAGATTACCGTGTTTTAGACTAACGTTACGCTCTGCCTTTTGCCGTCTCCTATTTATTAACCCGCTGACGGCGCGATTTCAGTTAAATGCAGATTATTACACGGTACAGCTGTACGTACCGATTCTATTCCGCTCGAGTCCGCACTTCGCTCAGACGTGTCCGGCCCAACGTGGACGGGAACGCTTAACAAAGACAATAGTATTCTCCGCCCTTATCGATCAGGCCGCAACGTAGAAATTCTCAATGTCCTTATTCGCTATTTTCCTCCGTACGTGCTCGCGTCCTTAATTAACTGACTAATGCAAATTTCGAGCCGCGGCCAAGAGGAGGGAAGATGAGCTCGCCCGAGAGGCACGGTATCGAGTCTTAACATCGTACATATCGTACGGACACACGTTCGCGATGCTCGCCCGGAGAGAGGGCTTCCGTGCCTTTTATCGACTACGACTAATTTGCAAATCACGAGGTCGTAGGTACGACCGCACGCGCGCTCATTTTATTATGCGCCTAACAAGCGGTACGTGCTGGCACGTCCGTTTCGCGGCATCGCTATTAATTTAAGGGGCTGTAAAGCTCCTGATTCGAGATTAATAATCTCCCTTATTCCGGCCGACCCGCTCGCTTCGCTGGACGAAGGCACTTTTCTCCCGGCCCGCTCTCCTCCGTTCGTTCATCGTCGTCGTTTTAGTGTACTCAGCCCCGACGTCCGACCTCGGCACAATTATAAACGTGTTACTCGGCGAAAGCTTTACTCTTTCTCAGCTCCTCCCTTTCTCTTCTTCCTCTCGCTCTCTCTCTCTCTCCATCTGTTTCTTGGCTCCGTCTCTTGCCAGACGCCTTTACCCCTTCATCTCTTAATCCGTCTTACTCGCGTTATCGTCTTACGCTGGCTCTCATTATCCGCAGATTTGGCCTACCTTATATTAAACGGGGACAACGGGGGCCGATTGAAATTTAAACGGCGTTGTCGCTCGGACAGACCGAGCGAGACTGCTCTGTCAGAAATTGAAATTCACTTATCGCGCGAATCCACTTACGGCGCGCGCGCGCGCGCGCGCAGCCTCCCCGCCTGACAGACGTCGGCGGGCGCGGACAAATAGGATTTTGACGTTCTTGGTGTTTCGCGACAGCCGTGAATAAATATTACGAATTACGGGTACTCCCCTCTGAATATGCGGTCATGTTTACGCGTCCACGCACACAGTCGGGCGTGACGAACGAGTGAGCCCGTGCGCGCTGCGTTCCGTCGTTCTACGGTGTGCGCACGTATGTGCATATTTGTATATACAGATTATGGGAGAGCGTACAATCTACCGAGCCCCCAGTTCGTGGGCAAGAGAGACTGAGAGAGAGAAAGAGAGGGAGAAAGGACGAAGGAGGGAAGGGGGAACATACAAACATCGAGCGAGTACACAGAGTCGAAAAATATGGCGTCCGCATTAATTGCCCGAAAGCGGGGCTGATTAAGGCCGACAAGGATGGAGAGCGAGTACGTTCTACAGGATCGGGCAGGTGATACGGAAAGTGCCGCTACGCACTCACGGACAGGCGACTTTAGTCAGTTAACCAGATAACGCGAACGAATGTTCGCGCCGCGTCTTACATAAAGCAATATGTCGCACGGCCGAGCGGCGAATTACAGGTTTTCCCTATTAAATTCTTACCTCCGCTCGACGTGCACGCCCATTCTGCCCCCTCCCTCTGCTCCTCCTTCCTTCACGCTTTTCTGCCTCTCCCTCCCCTTCTCCCCGACCTACCGCTCCATCCTTCTTAATTCCCGACTTTGACACCTACTTCTACCGCATTATCATATTTCTCGCAAGTTTCCTGTACGTCTCTATCTATCGGGGTCTCAGTTTCAGGCCGCCTCTTTCGTAACCTTGTTTCCCTCCCATTTCCCTCCCTCCTGCCACCCATAGCCCCCCTCATAAAGTCTGTGCGTATCTTTTCATCGGCCGAAGTTTCTATTGCCGGGCCACGTCGTTAGTTCCCGCGCCTGTTTTGCTTCGGTTACTCTCGCCCAGCTATAGCCGACACGTTCTTACCTCCTACTTTTTTTTGCGTCTAGCCAATTTCACATCTTTCGCCGTTCGTCGGCAGAAGGTAATTTTTCCCCTCGCCGACGAGAATTGAACCCCGCTACCGAGGTTACACGCGCGCGCGCGCGCGCCAACGGTACGCGTATATCCGTTTCATTATTGTCGAGCGACAACGCGTGTGGGTCGTCCTCGGCATGCGCGCGAGGACATAAATACGGGTGACTCTCGCGTATAGGATGTCGCGGGGCTCTCACGGGGCCCTGGGCACACGTTTCGCCGTCTCTCCCCCTCGGCATTAATACAAACAGTGATACGAGTCTTGTAACTACACGCTCCTAACCACCCCGGCGAAACGTGGCGGCCGTATAAACTGGTCAGACCGGCGGCCGAAGCCGAGGGGGCTCGGGACATGGCCGAACAAGGACGAAAAGTGTCGCAAATGGATCGCGAGCGTCGCTTCTAAATTGGCCGTAACGTCCGCGCTCAAAGACGGGCGTATTTCGTTGGACTTGTGGGGGGAGGTGGTGGGAAGGGGTGGGAGGGCAGAAACTTACGCGCGACATCGTCCACGTTTGCGCGAAACGACGTCGAGGGTTTCAGGACGATTGCCCTGCTTTATGCCGTCGTCCTGCCGTTTCTCGATGTCGGACGTTAACGGCGGACGTAATGTATCCCATTAACACTTTTCGCGGGCGGTCGATTCCGTAAGGGGGGTTCGTTTTTGCCCGCCGGAATGGCGCCGAGAGTGAGGGGGGAGGGAGGATTTGCATAGTGGGATTCGTCAGGTGGGTTTCGGAGCTTTCTCTTTTGTTGGGCGAAGGCGGATTTAGAGTAGCGATCGAGGCGTCGATATCGGTGTTGTGGGAATTGAATTATAGGTGGTTATAATGAGTGAGGTATGCAGAGGCGTGAAGAGTGAAATTATAGTTATCGAACTGTACGGAGGTGTTTGAATCGACAGTGTATCGACCCTATGAGAACTAAATTATAGACAGTTATAATGATCAAGTTACAGGTAACTATAACGCTGAGACTGGAATTGTAATTATCGAACTGCATTCGGGGTGTAGATATCAAAACTGTAGGAACTTTACCAGAAATAAATAATCTACAGCTCTAATAACCGACTCACTTAAAATATAAACTGAAATTATAGTTATCGAACTATCTTCGGATCGATGCCGAGACCGTGTCAATATTATCAGAAGTGAATTATCGACGATCGGAATGAACGAGGTACGAGCACTTACAGCATCGCAAAAGCTAAAATTACGATTAGCGAGCCGTATCGCGGTACCGAAAACGGGCAGCTTCCAAATGGCCGACCGATTGCGCCCTCAATCAAAATTACATTTCACTCCATTTCTGAGATCGAACAACATTTAATATTGACATTTTCCCCCCTCGCCGAATGTTTCGCATATCTGGAATATGTTCATTCGACATTAACATCGGCTTTGTTCTACGAAATGGCGTGCGCCGCGGGGGCACAAAGGCCAGAGTCTGTCCGGTAGGCAAAACGGCGTGCCTCGAACAATTTGCAGAAGCTCGGAGGCTTGAATGGACGTTAAGGGAGGGGGTGGCCCCGATTTATGCGACGCGACTTGATGCCATTCGGCGTTCGACGACGCCACGCACGGCGCTTCCCCGATAGCGTACATAATACGCAAAGCGGAATCCCGTAAATTCGGCCCACCGGCGCACGCAACAATGGTCGTCCGTATTTCGTCCTGCGTTTTGATCAGCGCACCGCCGATCCTCCCCATTCTACCCTCCCTCCGCCGCCAGACTCCATCCCCCCGTCTCGCCGCCATGGAAAGATGCGAACAGAGGCGTCGCGACGTCCTGCGTCACTCTCTTTTTGCGGGCGCAGGATGAATCATGACGTCCGAGGAATGAATTGGGGAAGGCCCGTGGGCGGAATATAGGAGTCAGTTAGATGCGAATGACAGTTTGCAGCGTTGATTAACGCTGGCTTCGCCAGAAGCGTCGAGTCATGAGAGATGACTTGGTTTACTTGCCTTAACAGCGTCTCGGCAAATGCTTTGTTTGTTTAGATTCTGTTTGGATGGGATTTTATGAATAAATTGTTGTCCGTTTAATGTAGTACCATACAGTCAAGTTATATCGTACCTATCTATGTAAATCGAAATAGATACAAAAGCCATCATGTTTAATCCAGCACTACATCCATATGTTTTATTCCTTGAACTTGACAAGACTGAAGCCGTCCTCGTTCATAATCGATCTCCACTCGTGTTTTCGTCTCCCCTTTCATTTCGCAGAATTTTTTCCGCGCAAGATGTCATAACTCATTCGATGTGCGTGGAGGGGTGATCTGTCGCGAACAAAGAAGCGACGATTTCCATGGCGGACAAAAGGGAGGGTGAGCGGCGATAATCGTCGGAAGAAGGCGAGAAAGCAGGATCGTGAATAGATATCTCGGATGGAGCTGCGAAATAAACATCGTTTGCGAGATGGAGTCGGACGATGAGAAAAGAAGCGAGCGACGATCGTCCGTGTACCTTAGCCGGGACAACGTTGAAACTTATTTCTATCTCGGCCGAGGCTGAAAGGATTCCTTAGCTTTTAACTTTTGTCCTTTTCAATTTCCTTGTCTCGTGAGCCGACGAGTGCTTTGGGAGGATAACCCAAGCCTTACGCTGTCCTTCAGTCAGAATCGCCCTCGACGAGGGAATCGAGATCGAGTAATAAGAGGATAGAGAGGTAGAGAGAGAGAGAGAGAGAGAGAGAGGGAGAGAGAGAGAGAGAGAGAGAAAGATCGCAGCATGCGTCCCGACAAAGCGCGAAGAGGATAGAGCAAGTTTCGCCGGTATATCTTCGTGCGGAATCCTTAAATTACCTGCAGGTTTCGTTTCGTCGCGGACTTCCCGTACGGGGGAAAGGAAAGTAGAAAAGGACGAAGCGCGGGGAAAGGCGAAAAAGGGGAGAAAAGGTCGAGCGTCGGAGGAAGTGCGGAGACGGCATCAAAGGGGGAAAAAACAAAAGGCGGAGAGAAAACTTGCCTTTTAAAAAGTTTTTTACTTTTGGAAACTTGTCCCACGGCCTCTCGGCGTCTCCTGCGATCCTTACTCCGCACTCGTTATCGTTACAAGCTTAATGGTATTAGAAGGAGTTTCTCTCTCTCTCTCTCCCTCTTCGTGCCTCTCCGCTCTCGTCGGCCGTCCGTTCGTGCGAGGAAATAGAGAAAAGTAAGCGGAGGTACGGAGGGAAAATTATGTAGCCCCGCTCCGGGTCTCGTCTTGCTCGCGTCCGGTCTTTAAATCCGCCACGATCCGCCGACAAGGTGTCGTCATTAAGTCTTTCGACCTGAGGAGCGATTAAAATAAATTATACACACAGTCGTAAGCGGGATGAGGCGCGCTCGGGGGGGTAGGCGAGGCGGCCGTAGACGCAAATGAAGACATACTGATTAACACATTGAATGCCGCGTCGCGGAACAAAATGATCAGCGCGCACGATTTCCATCCGAGGGAAGGAGAGGCTAACCGTCAATTTGGCATGCCAGTCAATTGCGTTGCGCGCGCGACATAGGCGCATAAAGTCGGTCGGCATAAATAAAGCGCTCGTCGTACTCTTTTGCGCCGAACCCGTTATCATTACAGGCCCGAGCGATCGGCAGGAAACAAGGAACGAGAATGAAATAGGCCTGTCCAGGCGTCTTTTGCCGGCCAGGAGGGGGGTGGACAAAAAGAACGTATCGGCCGGAGAAATTATGCAGCTGTACGGACCTTACTCGGTTCTTCAAGCTTAGCGTACGAGTTCATCGATTTACAGCGTACACCTTCGGCGATGCTCGATCGGCGTTCGGCTCGTTTCACGGAATTCGACGGAGGTAAGAAAGGAGGCGGTGGGAAAGGACGAGGAGTCGTCGCCCTGCGAAGAGGCTGAGGACCATAGAGAATAGCCCGTTTTCATTTACATTTCGAGATGTAACATCGGGATCGGCTCTTGTCGGGTTCGCCGCTCGGCGCGCTAGGCTCCGGAATAATTTAGTTGTCTACGACGAAGCCGGTCGTCGTCGCGAGGAAGGTGCCGAGAGAAGGGTGCCCGGGTTCGATTTGCATTTCTACGATCTTCGCAGTCGTCGATCGGACGCTCGCTGATGGCGCCGATGGAAAGAAGAGGAGGTAGACTGTGAGAGTCTGCGCTGAACGTAAGAAGAGGACGAAGACGGGTGGAAAGAGCGAGAAGGACGGAACGGTCCTGAGAGTATTAAAATTGACGTTATGAAATTATTTCTTTTAATTTTATGCAGGGCTCGAGTTTGGAGAGGTGGGTGGACAGGGAGGGATCGAGACCGGGTAAATGAAAAAACAACAGGCAGGATACTCGAGCGACGCTCGGCCAAGTCTCTCTTGGCGGCCCTAAGCGAAAACAAAGGCCGAACTCGGGGCGAACCCCCGAACAACAAGCGCATACACGTACGGACGCGTACCGTTGTTCGTCGGGGTTCGGCCGACGCTCGTTCTTTCTCCTTTCGGCCGCCCGACGATGAGTCATACGTCATACGTGCCACTCGCGGCAACCACCCCCCGTTGTTTAATCATCATTAGCGCCGCGTGAACTGCCGGCAGCCACTGGCGAGGAAGTGGATTACTTTTCGAAATGCGCCTCCGTGCCTCTTTTCGGCCGCGGTCACGATCCTTTTCCGATGGGGGTCGTCAGTTTTGTTAAGTCAGACTCATGCGTGATTCGGCAGGTCTGCCGATGCGGAAGGTTGCTTGCAAAAAAAGAAAAGTTTGCGGCGAAGATTGCGTCAGAGGTCATGACGCGGACGCGTATTAAAGAGTGAGGATATTAAAGAGAGAGCCGTGTTAAAGTTTCGGACGTGTATTAAAGAGACACGTGTGGCGAGCATTTCGGAATTAAGTGGCCGTGCTCCGAGCGCACGTGCATTCAAATTGACGCTGTCGATTGTTACACGGGGGTATTAAAAAATAATTCATTGCAGGCCATCGGATGATGAAAGACGAACATGAGCACTCCCGATGATGAGAGAGCGGTATTATTTTTCCAGGCACACGTGGCATTAAAATTGTCCAGAGTCAAGTACGCGAAGCTTACTGTCTGCACTCATACCTCCAAACGTATAAGAGTACTTTTACCGCGAATAGACTATGTAGCGAATTTTACACTCATTTTTTTACACGACGCTTTCGAACTACTGCCGACTCTCGCTCGTCAATAAACGAGAACGAGGCGGGAGAAATCAAGGTTGGCGAAAGTAAAACATGAGCGTACGCTTGTCGAGAGGCACGTCCACCTTAAACGACAGAAGGGTTGCAGCACGTCGTCTTAAAGAGGGTGCGTCGACTGACTTGAGAGAAGGGAAAAAAGGGAGAAAAAGATAAGCGGCGGGGTGAGCGAGGGGTGGGAACACCTTCCCACTTTCGCTTTCCGCAAGCACTGGGCGTTACGACTCCTCGAGTACGGGGTGTAAAACGATCCACCCTCGTAATGTTCGACGTTTCGCGCTCGTGCGAGGATCGACCCGAAGTAGAAGAGAACGAGCGGTCGTACGAGCCGAAGTTAACCCTTCCTCCTGTTACTCCCCAGAAATTGTGAGATCACGTGATTTGAGTCAATAACCACCTAACCGAAGAAATCCTCTCCCCGACTCTCAGCGAACGCCCCGAATCGGCCGCATTCCTTCGCAGCGAAGGTCCACGGAATTCATCGACGAGGTCGATGAGCAGACTCCAAAACTCCGTAAGCGAGATGGCGAGAAGGAATGAGAGGGACGGACGAAGAGCGAGACGGAGAAGAAGCGCGGAAGGAAGAGAGAGCTGGCGAGACCTTGAGAGGTTGCGAAGAAAAGGGTTGAAGTCTCGGGGTTTTGACCCTCGGCGAGCCGGTGCGTAGGCAAACGACCTCCAATTAACAGACATCGGATGTGGAGCGAAAGAATTGAAGAGCCCTTCTCTCTTCCTTGGCCCCCTACTAGTCGTCGCGCGCACGGACGAACTAATGAGAGTGGCACGCACGCACGCACGCACGCTCGCACGCAGGCAGGCAAGGGTACCCTTCGCATGCACGCGCTAGGAAGAGGCTCACGCATGCGTGGACGGAACGAAGACAGGTACGTGGCGGGGTGTGAGCGCAGCCATCTGCGTTTGACAAGGGATTGTAAAACGGGGTGCGTCGGCGAGGACATCTTAACGCACCGACAAGCATCCCGAAACAATCCCAGGGCTCTCGACCCTCGCCCCGTTTGGACAATTGAAGGACCGCGGTGGAGAGGGATTGCTCGCTGACTGGATAGCTCAGTGGATGGCTCACTGGCTGGCTGGCTGGCTGGTCGGATGCTGGCTCGATGCAGGCTGGATGCTGGCTGGCTGTATGGCCGCTGACTGCTGACTGCTGGCTGCTGGCCTGGCTGGATAGACGGATGGATGGATGGTCGGGTGCAATCGAGGCCTCTCGCGAAACAATAATCGTCCACCGCCGGCGAGACAATAAAATCTGCATCAGCATGGCGCACCCCGGGCTACGTTCGCCCATCCTGCGCAGCCCGTGCAATCTAAGACTCGCCGAAGGGCTGAAGGGGGGCGGGGAGAGGGGCGGAGGGAGGGCGACGTTGCCGAAGCGGCTGGCTTTACGAACTGCGGGGGCATGTGTTTACAGGCTTGTTTGGCATCCGACGTTTTCTCCCGAGGTACCTTTCGACGAAAGGCGGATGCATCGTGCGTCGATCGCGATGCAAATCAGGGGTTCGGCGTCGTTAATATGCTTCTGGTATAGATATTGCTAATTACGGGGCTGTCGAAGAATGCGTAACTCGTAGATTCGTGGGATTTATGGGAGTTCTATTTTGTTCGGGGCGGGATTCTTTGTCAGCTTTTGCGTCTCGGCTGCCGGAGGGTAGGACGTCTTACGCGGATCCGCAAATCACGGTTTCTCGGTCCTTATTAGGCTCTCGGTACGGATATTGTTAATTAGAAATCCGAAGAAGGGCGCGCAACACGTACCTATACAACGCGCGGCGGAACACTAAATATACAAAACGTAATGCAAGCAATACGCTTCTATCTACCGGGCTAATTCTACGTCTATGGATATTGAAACAGTAAATTCTGTGATACATAGGCTCGGTAATAGAAATTCCGCGTTGTACGGTGCCCGTAACAAATAGACAAGGTGTTATAGAGCGCTCACTATCTAGACTACATTATAAGTCATTCGTAATGGGACTACCACCATCGAATCTAGACGGCGTAGGTGTGGGTGCCCGGTGCATTATTCAGACTGCCAATGCAATCTCGCCGGTGGTTGGCATAGGCTCGTGAGAGCGTAGACACGTGCTGAGCGAATATACAGTAGACTCGCTAGCAATTACGACTTCTCCAAGATAATGTTAATACTCTCCGCGAACGCGTCACGTGATTATGGGAATTTCGCAAGCGGTTCAATGCTCGTCACTGTCTGCTGACGAAAAAGTGCTTTGCTACTGCTTATATAATACAAAGGAGACTATCTATCCTAACAGATAGCTTTAGTCATATGATTAACACGTTAGTACGTTTGAGTACCTATCGTGCACAACTGTGCTTTCGACGCATTTGTTGGTCCTACCCTTTGTTAGGATTCGCTGGAGGAATTCGCAAAAGAGCCGCAACGATCGTTCACCAAGACGGCGGGACAATAAAATCTGCATCGAATCCGCACGTTCGTCCATTATACGCCGTGCAATTCGAGGATTCGCCGGGGGGCACCAATGTGCAAGAGTGCAGCGTTGCTCACACGCTCGGCATCATTGCTGCATTATTCAGACGAGGAGCGGAATCCGAATTGCCGGGTGTAATAATCGCAAGTGAGGCGCGGGGGATGGGGGAAGGCAATTAGGGTGTTTAGCGTTGTAGTTTAATGTATTTCTTGGCGGCGGTGGGCGTCTTGGCCCGACGGTTTTCTTCGGTGGGAGTGCATAGGGTAACTTTCCCTAAGTATGGGTAATTTGGACGGAGCGGGGCGAAAAAGAAATGAACGCGTTCCGAGCGCTGAGCAGATCTCTATATAAGAGCGACGTGATATCTTGTTAAGGCGCTGTCTTTTTACGCACGAAGCTGGCGCCTGCGCGGACGACTTCGATCAAGAGCAATTAGGATGGGAGACGGATAAAAAGATAGGGATAAGCGAGCCATTAATTTACCGAATTAGCAGGGCGTATATTGTTGCGCCGTTCGATCATCGGAGCGCACCGGAGCATGAAAATCCGCGTATCGGCACTGGCCCGATACAGCGGTAATAGAAATCTTAACAACTTAATAACGGCGAATTGCCTGACAGGTTAACGTATAGTTTCGCGGAGCAATTAAAGCTCCTCGACGGCGCGCTTAAATAAATTTCCACGCGCCGTACCGTTCGAGCCGATAATTTTCCACGGACTCACGTCTTGCCTACGGGTAATGGGATCTATAAATCGCGCTCGACGCGAAGACTAATCCCGCGAGTCCGACGATTAGACATGGCGCACGATCTCGACTCTCGGCGGCGATAATCGTAACGCCGGGAAGACAGTCGTTTGTTGTCGGCGGCGAGACAATCGAATCCGCATCGAATATGCGCTCGGCAATCTAAGATTCGCCGACGGCATTAGATGCCGAGCTCGAGATCTGAACCTGCATCCGCGCCGGTGAATTATTCAAATCGCGCGAGCGACCGGCCGTCGGACAGGCTGCATGTCCTTGACGGAGGTCGAAAATCGCTTTGGAAGGACTCCGCATGACCGCGTGACGTACCCTATCGGCCTTTCGGCCTTCCGGTTCGATCGGGGCCCGACTAATCCGGCACTTCGAAAAGTTATAATATCCGCTCGCGCGCGTTCTCTGTGCGTCAGCCGTTTCCCCAAATTGACGGCTGACGCTTTGTACCTGTTAGGAAACGCTTATTAGCAATGCTTATGATCGACAGGCGACCGTTGTAATTGATTGACGATAATTTAACGCGCTACGTGACGCGGTTCCTAAGCGGAACTCGCGCAATACGATCGGTAAGCGCTTACTGTAATGGACGCACGTACAAAGAACGGCCTGCTCGACCTGCAATTAAAATCCCTTCCATCACTCAGAAGCCTTAGCACTGCGCCGATGCTCGGCACGCATTTTTCCCCCATGCTGGTTCATTTCCGCGACCGACAGTTCCGACGTTTAACGTTGCGACTCGTACGTTGGAGAGTCCGCCAACGTATCCGACGCGGAACTATAATAACAGGTGTACAAATAAGTTCGGTGCTCTTGCATCTTGCATATGCTCAGCTGTAATTACATCTTAAATAAAAATTGACTTCCTTACTTCGATGTCTTAAAATATTACTCTCACCTTACTAACGATACAATGCAACTCTACAAGCAATTGTTTGTATTGCTGCACATATTAAGATTTAACATTTATTTATTTATTTAACGGCATAACCGCCTTTGACAACAAATAAAAATACATTGACATTAGTACTATGGTACTGAAATGGTTAAACATGATAGAAATAAGAGTTACTCAGCATATAATCTATACAGTTGACTAATGAACTTATTTTTTGATACAGCAAAGAGGTCGATGGTTGGACCGCCATATTAACTAAAACAACGCGAACAATGCTCACGGACATTGTTAATATTACTTCTGGCGCGAAAGCGAGTCCGTACGTCTCCGGTGCACGCCGAAAAAAGTGGAGGACTAGAAAACAGAGCAACTGTTATCAAGCAGAGTAAGAACTTGCAGAAGAACTTGCCGTAACACAACAAGCAATTTCTTGTATTGCTGTACATATTAACTAAAACAAAGCGAATAATGCTCACGGACATTGTTAATATTACTTCTGGCGCGAAAGCGAGTCCGTACGTCTCCGATGCACGCGAATTCCGCCGGAGACGCTCGCCGCCGTCTACGGCACTGATACGGCATTCAGTGCTCTTACGTGCGCTCTACATTATTCAGATCGAAATGTACGATGCAACGGATACGGATCCGGTGAACATGAGGCGAGCATACGTCGGTGCCGGGAGGATGCGATGCACGTGCCGCCGCCCCGACGGAAAATCCGAAGGAGCCTCAATTCGTCTTCGGGAAGCGAGCGCGACGAGGCGCATAAAGCTCTGTATTCGAAATTAACGCGTTAGCCGCGGGTCACTGCATATTCGGTGTCGTTTATATTCGCACCCGGCTGTCCGGGGACTCGCGCCTTCTCCCGGCCGCGTTGGACTTGCAAATTGAAGCGTTCTAAGTTAAAAAACCTGCCGAGTGGAGAATTGCGAGAACGGCGAGATGTGAGCCGAGCCGAGAGACGGCGAGCTGTTACGCCGGAAGGAAATGAGACATTTTGCTGTAATTCGGACGAGTTGTACTGTCCGGACTGAGATTGCGAATATTTAACGACGTTCGGTAATTGGCGAGCAATGCCCGGAGCTCACTTATGAATACGGATTTTTCATCGGGCTGATTTTGAGTCGTCCTAAGTTAGATTGCAAAGTCTGGAAAGCTGGGAATAATTGAAACTGGAGGATGGTAACTGAAATTGCTTATGAAGTTTATTGCGCCAGCTTGAATGAGAAGGGGATCTCCTCGACTTCGGGACGGGCTCGGTAATGTCTGGCAATTAAGGGGTGATACACGGAGTATGAGACTCGATCGTAGGAAAGGATCTTTAGCCGGCTCTGGCCAGAGAAGTGGCAGACCGTTTAAGGGGCAGAGTTATCGTTATCGAGCCGTCATTCGCGATTAAAAAGCGCGGATAATACCGGCGGTAATGGTAAAGTACGAGGGATTGTCCTCCATTGTTGCCCGCGGAAATAAAGGATGGCCGAGTGAATTTAATGCCGACGTTTGCATCTCGCACGAGCGCGGGAGGGGAAGAGGAAGAGGAAGTCGGAGGGGTGGGTGCCAGGACGGAGGCTGAAACGGAAAGTGTGAGTATCATTGTGCGTCTGTGTGCGCAGAAAAGGCTCGAGAGAGAAAGGATAACGAGGACTAAAGAGAAAGATCGCTTTACGCCAGCCAAGAATGCACATTTCATAGGAAAAACCAAAGTCAGAATTTTTTCAATATAAACGTGCTGAAGGAAGAGGTGAAATGAACCTTACTGTATCCAGGAATGCGCAATATTCTGCGAAGTCATCGTTGCAGTTTGCCACGATTCCAAATACAGACTGCCATCTGGACACTTTTACCGTAGCTGCATTAAAGACAAGACGATACCTCGAGCGGAAATGTAAGAGGACGCGCGAGGGGGGGGGGAGAAGACGATTTATACAAATGGGATATTGCGTTTGGGACTTCCTCAAATAATGATTTGCTTTGTATCGCCATTGTTCTATTCGCGCATTACCATAAAAAATTGCCGGACAAGACTGTTGTCGCTGGGTAAGGCAGTAAACCGAAAAGGGCCTCTCGATTTTTAATGTCGGGAAATGCTCCAGGTGGTCCTGGTGGGAGACAAAGGCGGATAGAATGGAGGAGTCGGCGTAAGGAAGTGTTTCTCGCGGAATAAGGAGAAGCGGCGACAGTGCAACGATACACATTAAGATAAGGACATGCGGTAGTCGGCTCTAATCCTTATATAGCGATGCGGGTGAGTATGGGCGTGTTTCATTTTTCCTTTATTCTCCCTCCCTCTATCTCTCTCTCTCTCCCTTCGCGGCTGGCCATAAACCACACGCCTTTTAACTAGGATCAAGCGGCGGTAATAAATCATTCCCACGAAATGACTTGGCGACTGTTTTGAAAGCAGCGAAATTATGTGAACGCTTTTAAAACGTTGTGTAACGAATCGCTTCTTAATCTCCGTAGATTCATACCGTACCACGGACCAGTCATCGTCGCGTGCAAACATCTGTTGCCGGTGCTGCCGATTATCGAACTGTTAAGTAGCCCCCGTAATTCGCACGTCGGGGCAGCCTTAAACATTTCTCCCTGCCAAAGCACACCGTGCGTAATGAATCGCCGTGTACCACAATGCCTCGCGCACCGCAAATCTTACGGGCCACTAGGCCATTAATTTCGTAATTCGTACACAGATCGTAGGCCGGGGCCGTTTACAAGCCGGCCGTGGCGATACTTAAACGTGTCGCAGTCGGCCGAGCATACTTCACTTCTTTATACGCGTCCCGTGCACTCCGCAACGGCGGCGACCGAGTGTTCCGTCATACACGGAACATTTCGCACGACGCACGTTCTCGCGTACGTTCTCACGTACGTACTTACATGCGTTTGCTGACACGCGGCGTAGTTTCTCCGACAGCGGCAGAGTGGGACAAGCGACCGGACCGCGCGAGAATTCCGTTCGACCCCTTCGGATGACGGGTCGAGTAGGGGTGACCAAAGGGTAGCTGCTCGCTGATCCGTGAATGGGGTTGTCGTTTCTCTAGGCTAGCCTAATCTCCGGAAGAGCCTCGTTCTCGGCGTGAAGTCGACGCGAACGCGCGCGATACGTATCGAGCTCCGGGAGCGAATCAATTTGTAGGCATCCTCGATACATTTCGCGAAAGGTTTGATATCGATCGCGATCGGAGTCGGGGTACGTCGCTCGATTTGGGACGAGGACAAACATTTTACGTCCATCGATAGGCATTATATTACGGCGAGCGATGTATTTGTAAGCGCGCGTACGTGGCTGGCAGCGCACGTGGGCAGACGAGTAGATCGCGAAACACTTCGGTATATGGCTAGCAGAGCTGTATCAGGCTGCTAGATCTCTGGATGAAATGGATTCCTGCACGGCTGCCTCCTCGGACGGCGCGATCCGCCGTGAATGAGAATTCGGGAAATGACGGGGCGAGATTTATTTCGTCTTCCGGCACGTCCGCTGGAATGGATTACTGACCGAGAGCCGTTTGGATATCAGGATATCTCGATGGCGCGGTATTTAGGTGCCTGACTGCTTCGGATTTTGGGCTTTTGGGTCGGGTGCTTCGGATCCGTGCTTTCCGTTTCGATACTTGTTGCTTACGGAGCACTTTAATTCGAAACCGTCGCTCTGTAGTGAGTCGGCGGTGAGAAGATAGACTATGATTGATTTATTTCTATACATATTTAATGCAGACTGTCTGCTTCGCACACCACGCTGAAACTAACTGACAATCGTACCTACTTCCTGGTCTACTGGGCGCTGTTTTGTTTACGAGGTCACGGACAATACACAGTACGATCGCTAAAGTTCGGCAAGAATTTCCCTACACCGCATACGCGACCTACAGCTCCAAATCGGAGAAACCACCTTATTTCCGGAAAAAATCCCACACTCCAGCCGCGTACACCATACTCTACCGCGATCCAAACCTATCCTCGTATCAAGCTCATTTACACGATCGGAAGAGTATGTGACCTTCCCCGCTCGACGATCGCGGCTTCGTGCATATGCGCGCGACTCGCTCCGACGGCATTGAAAATAAAAGGAAGCCGTAACACAGAGAGCCCGAGCGGAGATCCGCGAAGCGATCTGCGCGAGAGGATGTCGCGAGTCTCGCCCTCTCGCCAAACAGGGACAGCAGGGGAGCCGGAGTGGCTCGGATGAAGACGACGATGCGTGGCCGCGTTTCGATCTGACAAGGCGATACGGCCTTCGCCGTATTCGCGCCGTATTCGCACCGTATTCGCACCGTATTCGCAGCATCCCCCCGGCGCACCTCCGTGGAAGGATTCAGCTACGTGAGCTGGATCACGCCGACGATCGGTCCTTATACCAACCGCCGTACCTATCTGCGAACCCGACGAAGATACGCTCGCGCGCGCGCGCGCATCCCAGTCTGCCTTCTGGCCGGAATAGATTCCTGCACGGCTGGCTTTGGCAATACGCTGCCAGCGTGGAAAGTACCTTCGGGAGAGAGCCGGCCCTTCGATCGGGAGCGCGGGGCTGACGGAAAAAGATGGCTGGAAAAAGAGTGGAGTGGAGGATCGTGTGCGAGCAGGAGTACGAGCGTTGGAGGGAGAGAGAGGGGGGAAGGATCGAGAGGATCATATATCCGCAATGCACGCGGCCTCTTTGCGGACTCGCGAGTGGAAAAAGAAACCTCGGAAGGCCTCCCTTAGTCCCTGGCAGACGTGTGCAACGTGTTCTGGAGAGGGAGTCTCACGTTCGCGGTCGCGTGTGTGTACGCGGCTCGGACTAACGTGGTGCAGGAGTAAGCTTGAAGCAGGAGGTGGGACGGGGAGAAACGATGGCAGAGACAATGGAGAGACAGAGAGGAGAGCAGAGAGGCTGAGCGAGAAGGAGGGAGGATGGCCACTCTCGGCACCATATTTGATATAATTAAAGTGCATAAATAAACACAATCGAACAAGGCACGGCATGCGGACGGGCAAGAGGCGGAATGAGTGTGCTCGGCGGGGAGGAATAGGGACAGAGAGAAGGAGGGAGAGTGTCAGAGAGAGAGAGAGACGGGCCGCCACAGTGGTAGCCTATCTATAGAGGGGTTTCGCTCGGTAGGTAAGGGCATTCAATGCAAATGGCCACGGGGGTTCCCTCTTTTGCGTTTCATGGTGGCACGCTCGGTCCACGGCATCGAAAGAGTGACCGTTCCAGCCCCGTATACGGCCTCTCTGTACACGCGCGCGTGCCCATATCCGTACGGGGCTGCCTATGGTCGTCCGCGTTTATTAAGCTACGTACAGACTGGCAACGATCGGACGGGTCAATTGTTTTCCGTCTTCGAGCGCGAAGGACGACTGCCGACCTGGCTTAGCTTTTGACGGCAGCTCAAATACTCGCCGTCACGCGTCTAGCATCGGTGTATCCGATTTGGGGGCCAACGAGGCAAACGAATCGGTGAGCATCGAACGCTTACCGCCCGATGCCAACTTGAGGATGTCGGCGAGATCGATTCGATGCCGCCGCTAACTTTGACATACAGCGGAGCCGGTCGGCGATCATGGGAACTATTCGAAGTATGAGATGCACGAATTTAGATTCGAGCACTGATTGCGGCCGCGCAGCATTGTAAATGTGTTGATTAGCGGCGCCGGAGTGTGCGTCGCGCGAGGGTTTATGTGTTCAAGCGTTTAAACGTCTAAACATTTGGACGTCTGCGTATCCGAGTCGCCGCATACGGATGCAGTCGAGTCTCCTCGGACTCGAGGATATCAGGGCGCACAGAGACGCGGTGGAGTGCAATCAGTGGCCAGCTGCATATCCGTCCGTGTCTAAACAGCCGCGCATTATAGCGAATTATAATTAATTCCGGGATCCATACTCGGTCAACTGGGCGACGGGTGATGGGGGGAGTGCAAAGTTTTCAACGATCGTCGTTCATTCTGTACGTGGCTTTACGCGTCCACGAGGACGGATCACGATCCACTCCCATCCCCCACGATTCCCTTCGCCCTCATACAGGCGCACCGCCGCCATTGTGTGTGCACACAGGGTGCTCCAGAATTCGCGGTAAACCGATAGACATCAATTCTGCGCGGAAAAAAGCGAATCGGGAACGTACGATAACAGAGGGTTCCAGTACAAAAAACAAACGTATCGAAAAAATCAAAGCCAACCCGTTCAAAAAACTAGCCTTCCTCCGATTCCTCCTCCCCGTCCCTCTACCCCAAACAGTATGTCGGAGTAATAACTCGTAAACCGTTTTTAGATTTACAGTATACAGGATTTGTTTTCATCTTCGGCGGTGCGGAACGCGTGGTTCAAAATTTGCGCACCTTCAACCGATTCAGCTCCCACATTTTTTTTTTTGTTCAACGTAAGCCCTTTCAAAACTAGTAACGCAAACCGTTCCCGTGTTTGTTCGACGTAAAAGCAATCCTCCCGCTCGACGCATCAAGGTACACAGTCAAAAATTTACTCTAATCGATTGCCTTTCATCGCGCAGCATCGTTCAGAGCTAATAATCCGCGAACGATTCCCCTTATTTGCTGAAGGTACAAATATGATCCATTCTCATCTCCGTTACCGCACCGTCCCTTTTCAAAATTTGCCGGCTTATCATCAAACACCCAGTATATACCTACGCAGCGTACCTGTCCCTGTAAGCGTGCGCGCTCACGCAGACAGCCTCGCGTTTGCGAGAAGGGCAATGTGCACGTGTGCGTGTGCACCTGAACACATGCACGTGCTCGAGCGAACGTGCGAGAGAGTCAGAACGCGCGCGTGCGCGCGCGCGCGCACGGCCACAGTTTCGTTCGTCTAACGCTGCCGGCGGTGGTTGCTCACGTACGTAAGTACGTATACGTACCTTATGGGTACAAACCAGTCTGCCATTATATATTATCAGGAAAATGGTCTACGAGCGGACCACGCCCGGTTAATGCGAGCACGGAGCTGTTCCTTCGCGTATCGAAGGCGCTACAAGCGATAGCCGGGAAGAATCGCGACTCCGCAGGCTCTCCGGGGATATATCCGGGAGTTCGGAGTGGGGGTTATTAACCCTCTCAAGCCCCCCTCTCAACCCCCTCTACCATGGATCGGACGATCAGGGCTTTCGTGCTTTGAACGGCGCACCGCGCATTGTCGGATGATACGTACGGGGTTGGAGAGAATTTCAACGTGTTTTTATAACAAAGTGCTGATATCAAAATGCAAGAGGGAGTGGCTAAAAGATTTGTAATTTCATTTTTCAATTCGTTTATGCGTTCAACGAATTTAAATCGCGCACTAACGCACCCCGTTGTTTCACGGAAGGTAAAGCGAGCGTTTCCGCGAATAATAGAGAATTTTCAGATAATTAGTTATTCGGTTCCTTATACTTTCCCTCCCCCTTGCCGCTTTAGCGTATCAGCTGCGCATGAATTCGCATTATGAAAATTCGTATCCTGCAGGCGGTCCATTGTGCGCGACTCTCATTTCGAGCTCACCTTTTCGAATCCGCGCTATTTGCCCGACGAGATAAATCATTGAACGGAGAAAGTTTATTAATCCTATTATAATAAATGGTCGGGAGGGGGGTCGGGATAAAAAAGCTTTGTGCTCGGCGCGCATCTGAAGCAGTCGGTTGTTAATTACGACGGTTCGCTCGCCAGCGCCGAAGAGAGGAGAGTTTTTCGTAATAATCCCAGGTGCATTGTCTGGCCGGTGGTAGGTACGTACCTTCCCAGCCGAGATCGCAGATGAGCGTGCGATAGGTCGCCCGAGAAAAAATGACCGGCGGTCCGTCCGGCGAAATAGAATAACGGCTCGCTGACAATTAAAAGATCACGTGCGCGTCACGGCCAGCTTTCGTACCTGGCGCCGGGGCTGGGGGGGGGGCGGAATTATCAAAATTAATACGGCCGACGCTGATAATTAACCCTTTTGCCGCGAACGTAACGTCCGGGCCGGGAGTGAGACTTAGTGCCTAATAGCGACCGATAACTGTGAAGCCTAATGACGAACGTTAAGGCTCATAATGGCGGTGGACAGAAACTTATGGCGAGCCATAAGTCTCCGGCAAATTAAACGGATAGCTTGCGTGCGCCGAGCTTTCGCGGAGGAGGAAAATGGGAAGAGAGAGACGTACCGGGCTTGCGTGTGCTAAAAAGAGAGAGAGAGAGAGAGAGAGAGAGAGTGAGAGAGAGAATGAGAGAGAGGTAGAACAGTAACGCACACCGAGATCTTCCGATTCGAGACGGGGAGTCCGATGGAATCGACGAACGATCGCACGCGAGCCACGTGAGAGAGAAAACAGAGACGAGGTCGGCCGAGAGTACGTCGAGTGTTGAAACGTCGGTTATGTTCCATGCGTAAGCGACATTTTATTCGCGGCACGATGGAACTTCGCGTGAGCGATAATGCGAGAAAAAAAGGGAACGTGGCAGGAGTACGACTCGACTTTCGACGCTCGCGTCGCTTGTTAGGCGACCCGAACTGTCGCGCAACGATCCGTTGATCGCAGCACCGCGGTTCAAGGGTCGCATCGCTGAATGCCTCAAAGGTCAGGCCATCAGCGCCGAGATACGCAATAAGCGTGACCCTCTGCAAATTGTTCGCCGACTCCACCCGTACGCCGCTATCGCCTCCTGTCTCTCTGGCGTTGAAATTTTTTTCAAACGCTCAGCTTACGTTTTCAATTTAAAAGGCGAGCGAGCTCAACGCTCATAAGGATTAGAGCCGGGGCTAAAATCTAGAGTCTACAAAGCGTACGGCCGTTTGTCGCGAGCGGCTCGACTCTCCTCCGGATTAACATTTTCTACGACGCGCGTCTCGCTCTTTGCCACCCCGGGGACGAAAAGAGGAAAAAAAAGTTGAAAACACCGAGCCGCGCGGGTTCGATTGAGTCAAAGTTTTGAACGAGGCAACACGCTTCTCGCGGCCCGTTAACGAACACTTTGCCTCGCCGAGGTCGAGATTCATAGTAGCGAAAGGGGTTAAACGGTTGCGTGTCGTTGTGTTCGAAAGTTGGCGGTGGCCAAAAAGAGAGGGTAGTCGGAGGGGGAGAAGGGGCGAATAGGCGAGCCGGCAGGAACGTAGGCAGCCCGCGTCGGTGAGAGGGCCTTGTCCTTTTTCTTCGGGGCGAAACGTGACGCGTATATGTACTCCGGAGGCGTGTCGTGCCATTGTGCGTTGTCGGCGACGTATGGGAGATAATACGTGCAGATAGCGGGGCCCGGCTCGTTGTATGTACGGCGCCCAGCTATATAAGGAGCCCTCTGTGCAAATGAGAGCTACGCCCTCGCTACCGATCGCGGCCGTACATGCACAATGCCGCTTCTTTATGCGCGAGATACCGGGATTTCGCGGGTGGGAAAGGGTCGGACAAGGGCCTGCGACGGGAGGGGCGAGGGGGAGGGAAGCGAGAAGCATGAAATACGCTCCACTTTGGCGTCTGTTCGGCAGGTCCGTTGTTCGAATCATTCCGGGATGACGCACCCTGCCGTTCGATAGGGAAAAAAGCGGTGCATTATCGAAGGGAACGAGGGACGTGAAATACGCTCAATTTCGTCCTGGCAGGCTCGTTGTTCCGAAGCGTTTCCGGCTGACGCACCCTGCGCTCGATAGTTGCGCGCAATCGACGATAACAGCGGGACGCGGAAAGGATTGTATTATTGAGCGGGATTCAAGAAGTTGTTAGCGAGATGACATCGTGTCAGACCTAACAGCGTTTGAGAGAATGGCGAGATGTCGATCGCGTCATGGTGACCGATGTGAATATCCGGAGGATGATGGAATATTGATGAACGGGGTGGACGTACATAATTGCGGACAATTACGGTATCGTTTCCGCTCGATATCGGCGCTAAAGGGAAAAGTTGGTCAGGTTAAATTCAACGATGGATTACGATAATTGCGGATAGTCACGATACGCTTTTTCTCCCCGGCGCAATTGCGTAAGAGGCGGAAGAGGGTGTATCGTAAATCAGTGACTATCCGTTCGTCGGCTACTATAAAAGTCAGGACGAGAATTACTCAGGGCCCCTGATAATCGCGCGGCATCGAGAAATCGGTCGCACCCACGCGAGTATCTCCCGCAATAATTACGGACGGTCACGACAGATTGTCTTTTCGCGCCTTTCGCTGAAAAGGAGGGAAACGACTCGCGTCGTTATTCAATGAACATCCTTCGTCTTCGTGGTAGCGTTACGGCCGAAGTTCAACGTCGTTTGTATCCTCGAAATCGCACGCTGTCAGGATATCGGCCGCGATCCACGCAAACATAACGGAACGGCCGCGGCTAAAGATACGTGACTGAAGATAATTACCCGCGATCGCGATAGGCGGAGCGTAAAAAAAAATACGTCCGTGCAACCTCTGTTTATCCACACCCTGCTCGGTGAAAAAACAGTAAATTTTCCTGCCTCCTCCGGGGCCGCGGCAGAGAACGTGCGCGTGTTTTTTTCGAAACTCAACTATTTAGTGATAACAAATACGTATTATTAACGTCCTTTAACGCGCAATTTGCTCTACGCTTGTCGGTCCGAAGTAAACACGAGGAAATTGTGGGAAAAATACGCCGGTCGTTCATCAATCATAGAGAGATCGTTTCGCGTGCGATCGGAAATCGTATCGAGTCCGGCCATTCCTCGAGACGTATCGATCGTGCCCATCGAAATAAACAAAGGCGAACCGCTGTAATCCGTTGGAGAATCGGCGGATGGTTGGTTAGTGACTGGCGCGTGGAATACCTTGTAGTTCCGCCGGCCGAATCATTTATTCGCCCTGACAGCTTATCGTTACCGTTTACGAAGTCGCCCCGGGCAGAGAGTTTCGCGCTTATTAGAGCGCCACGACGCCGACGTCGTCTCTACCTACTGATCCTCTCTCTCTCCCTCCCTCTCTCTTTCTGTCTGAGTGCAGAAAGTTCCGCCGGTTTCCTCGTCGGTTATCGTATCGGCCGTGTTAAGCTACTTAAAACTTCGCCGAACGAACTGCATCGCGTCGATGGAAACAACGAATCAACCGTTCCACCTTCGGCCTGCCCTTTCAACCCTGCACCCCCTTACCCGTTTCACTCTCACTCGTTTCAGTTTCGCTTTGCAAGGCCGAGGGCGCGCCCACAATTAATTAAACGTCGGAAGACTCGATATAACGCCCTCCGATTTTTAAGTAGACCGAAATCAACGTCACGTCAGTTCGGAACGATGAGGGTGGAAGAAGGGCGGAAGAGGAGCGGAGTGGGGGTTGTGCGTTTCTCGTGCATGTAACGAGACGGAGGCGGTTGCCGAAGTTTTAACGCTAACGCGATATCGCCGTCTGTCATATTACGAAACGTGTCTCGTTTCAATTTACGAACGTCTGGGAGGATCCCACTTGACCCCACGCAGGGTGTAATGAGGTTCTATATACGTCCGAAGATAAAAGTTTTCATTACGGCGAGGCATCGAAATGGGCGATCCTGCGGGAAATATTATTGTACGTCGTGACGTGCGTCGTCTCGTTTAGTTTTGAACGTGCCTCAACTGCCGCGTCGGTCAGTGATAATCGCGTACAGGCACCGTAATAAGATGTTCGAATGTGTAATTATGGCGTCGGAGTATTTTCTGTCGCGACGCCGTCATAAATATCGGGGACCACCAGACGTGCCAGCGAACCGAGCGATGAAATTCAGCTCGCGCGCCGGCTTTATTATTACTCGAGCATCCCGCGAACGATTATGACATTGGCTGCCGACAGCAGGAATCTGATTTACGAAGCAATTAAAGTTTTACGCCGGCCGGAATGCCTCGGCTTGCTCGGCACCGGAACGCACTAGTCGGTGTTAAAGACGTGATAATTAGCCAGTCGTCAAATCTGGATGACTAAGCGCGGGTGAACTTCGAACGCGGTGAATTTTAGTCAAATTTACGTAAATCCGGGTACGTAACGGCTCGACAAATTTCAACCCGCGATCTATTATCCAGACCCTAACGTCGTCGGATGCGAGGTAAGCGATTTATCACCGCCGGGAGTGTGAGAGGAATTTTTCAACATCCTCGGGAAACAACTTTGGCCGGGACGGAGGGATCGATACGAATCATGGTTCTTCACGCATCCATACACGCGCACCGGCCTTATCTCGATCTCCGACACGTCGATCTACGAATGCGCCGTCGGTGGCTTTCTATTTTGAGCGGCGGTATTGGTCCGTTGCAAGACAGAACTGTAATTAGTCCGGCAGCGCGAGCAATCGATACCTCATAGCCGGGAGGAATCTCAATCCCGTTGATAGAACGAACTCGATCGCGGCTGTGTTCAGCGGAGGGTCTCTCCTATTTAAAGTTTCAGTCTCTTTCGAGCTATTAATCGCGCGAGAGTCGCTCGTCGGCGGTCGACGTCGATAAACGAGAAGTCGCCTCGGAACTGGACCAGTCGATCTCCTTGATTGGACTCCGACGAGAGCAAAAGGGAGAGCTAAGACGATTTTCGCCACCCTACGTGGACTGGGGTCGAACGAGGAGGGTGACAGAATGTCATTTTTACAGGACAACGTGCGGCGGCACGGTCCGTAAGACAAATATTTACCGCGGGCCGGCGTGAACTTGACTGGTTCTAAGCCGAAGGTTCACGTTGAGTCACGTTGTGAAATTATAAATGATGTCGTTCGAGAGTTGAAAGTTTCATTTATTTCGACAGAGTCGACCTAGCCCGAACATGTAACAGGCGTTTGAATAATATACACCCGACAGTGGAATTGGGTTGGAAATTGAGCCAGTAAGAGTTGGGAATGTACTCGGCGGCAAAGTAGATAGGGCGTTAATCATGGGGAGGAGGGGGAGGGGGTGGTAAGAATATTTCGGTGCAGCCGATCGTCTCTATCTCTTCCCAGTCGGACCGCTATTATAGCTTTTACTTTTCCATCGGTCCCGAGCCTCCTCTCGCAGGAACGTCGCCCCGATCGAAAGCACTCTCGCTCGGATTTCGCTCGTCTAATTGCGAAAGTTTAGAATCGAACTTCAACGACTCGCCGACTTCCCGGAGTGCTTTTCTTGTAGTTTAAATTTCGCCCGACCGTCCTCCCCCCGGTCTGAAGCGTTTTATCGGTCGGACAGAAAGCGATTTTTACCGAGAGTCTCGGTGCCATGCGCGACCTTCGGCGGAGAAGTCAATTTTTCGCGCAGCGACAAACTGGGCCTTTTTTTGTCGACCGATTATTCTTTTTCCGTCGAGTCGGCCGCGTCAGGCCGCAAAATGGACGAGGTGAAATTTTTAATTAGACGTTTCGTCCGTTGCCCGGTTCGAACTCGTCGAGGCTCGAACGTGCGCGCTCGGCCTCGTAATTTAGGAAATTCAATCCGGCGAAATTTTCGGTCTCGTTGACGCTCTGACGGATGGCGCTTTTTTTCGTCGGTGCGCGTGCGAGCCGCAGACGTTCGCATTATTGTTATTTATTAATACGCGGCGCATATGCGGCGGTCAGTCGGACGATTAATCGGACGAGTAGGCGAGACCATAATGGCCGCCCGTTCTCCGGGCCGCTATTTACTCGCTTTGCCCTGCAGCGGCGTGGAATAAGCCGGACAGAGACACTAACTGAACGCTGTAGCGAGATAGAGAGAAAAAGAGAGACAGCTAGAGACAGAGAGTTAAGAGAGAGACGGTGAAACGCACTGTCGGCGAACGATGCGCAAGCGGCAGTGCAATTACACATTTTAATTACTAACCTTATTTTTGCGCGATCCAATTTGCCGGTCGAATCCACCGTCCGAGATACGCCGTGTCCGCTTGAACGTTATGGCAATAATGCGCGAGAAGTCGACGTGTATTTTCCGTACCATTCGCCGCAATTTTGAAACTCCGTCCGCTCCCGCCTCCCGGGAAAGCGCGTAAAATTCATTAGCGAACATCGGTGGACGCGCGAATCGGGCCCGAAAAAGTTTTGCGAGCGTAATATTTGTTACTCGCCGCGAGTTACGCGCATCCACTTTTTCGATCCTCTCCGTCTCACCCTGCGGCGGACGCCGGATGCGCACCAAGTTTTCTACGAGTTAATCTTCGGGGGATGAGATTTGTTGCCCGCGTTGAGTATTTGAGGTCTTTATGTATTGTTACGATCTTCCAAAAGTTATAATATCATGAAATTATAAATACTGCATTTTAACGACGGTATAAAGATTGATGTTAACTTGTGAACAGATTGATGTACGGAAAGATTTCACTGGTGTGCATATGGCATATCTCATGGAACATAATTGAAGTTATTGGAATGAGCAGCAGTAATAGTTTCGGAAATATGCTTAAAACAATGTCGAAAATTAGCGTAAATGGCTTTTTCTGTTTCATGAAGTAACAAGACCCTATTCAGTAACACAATTCTATTATAACTTAACAAGGGGACCAAAAGACAAGAATATTATATAACCACGCTGCTATAAGTACAACTGTTTTGGCGATATCACAAAAATGGGTTCCGAAGCGAAAAAAATCTCATTCTTTTTTCTGGTTTTTTATACCATTTGGCGGAGGATAATTTATAATGAGTATTGCGGTTGGAATTTGAGTTAAATAAATTATTCTGGATAATGAAATTAAATGAAATATTATAAGGACCCTATACTGTAATACGTGTATGCTTGAATCAGAGTGTGCCTGCGTGTTGTTAATGCCGAAGTGCGTCTGTCAGTGTTTACTGATTCGACGGCTCAACCTAAGATCGAACCTGGATATTTCATGCATGAGCTCCGCTAACTAAATTATGAAAAATTATGATTTGCGCACAGTAAGTCGCGCAGCAAATTACCGCACATGCTCACACCAACATTAATTGAGCGCAATGGGCACCGAGTGTTTACAAGCAAGACGAAGTGTCAAACAGTTAGCGAAATAGCACAGTACTGTTTCAAGCATGGATCAGACAACACGTTATGTCTATAAAGCGTTAGATTTGCTAATTGCAGCAGTGCCAAAGTCAAATTATATGTGATGTCAATAGTAATAGTGAACAATAGTTCACTGTGTCAACTGTGGATACAGATATTTAATATCCATAGTGTAATTAGACAAGAATATTAACAGTGCTGTCAGCTATGAGTTTTGACACTGTGTGTGTATTGACACTACATTACTGTGTGGTCATTTAGCACAATTATTTGTTCTAATTTTTAATTTAGTACTCTCATGAGTTAAAAGTGTCTACAGTGAGCACTGATATTACATGTTGACAGTGAATGTAACAAATGAAAAGTATCAAAGTAAACAAAGTTAAAAGTGTAATCATAGTGCTGATAATTTTGAATCACACAGCTAAATTGAATACCATTATTATATCACTCCACTGGTCCACATCTTAACTAAATCACCTTTAGTGCAAGCTGAAGAGATATTTGTCCTACACATTCCTATTTCATGACCCTTCTACCAGTTTTCTCCCTGTGTGGTAATTCCACTAGTGTGGATTTTTCAGAGATGCTATGTATATTTCTTATGTTTACAAAATGGAAGTGGATGTATCTCTTAGTAGTACATTTTTTAGTCTCATATGTATAGTTTCGTGGCACAGTCATCTAATCAACCTTGTACCGCAATAATGTAAGTTTCCATTTTTGCATGTGTTTGTTGCTGGATGGCAGGCATATCACAAAGATCTGAATAAATATGTACATTGGTTCTTCTTGTAAATATAAGTATTCTGAAAGACCTTAAGAACTAGATGAAGATGCTGTAGTGTAATAAGGTACAATTAGGATTTGACTGTGCATTGTTTCCTATTATGTCAAATGTTTGTCACAAAATCTACGCTTGTTGGATTCAAGTACTAAATATTAAAGTATTATGCTACAAACTTTAGGATGTCAACAATAAGATAAGAAAATAAAAACAAAGAACAATGATTCATTGTAGATCAACCTAACTAATGTGTTACTCCGGAAATCTCACTGTATTAAATATTAATTTACAAACCGCAGCAATGTATCCCAACAAGTTTACAATATTGGAATGATTGAAATACATTGAAGCATGTACCTGCCAATGTATGAATTGCATCCATCCGTTATTGTCAATAAATGGAATGATTAGGTTCTATCCATAAATCTGTATAATGTAAGCAAGATTCACTGACTGCTCCAATTACGCCTTCTTGTTTGTTTCAGCATGGTAATGTAGTGAATTGAGTGATGTAATTATATCTTACGTTTGGATCAAAATGTTTGTCATTGTTTTAAGTCACTTGTGCTCATATAACTGACAGCTCTTGCAGATTTTCACTTACTTTTTGGAGACACTAATATGTTTAAGCACACGATTGAACAATAACACTCGCGGCAACAACAAATTTTTTATAATTGTCAACACAAACACATATTTCACATCTATACAGTTCAAAATCACTTGCAAAATTGAGCATATTAGGGTTAGGCACTTGTGGACATACAGTTTGAACAGATCACGGATGACGCGCTCACGACTCTTTCTGATTGGCTGAGCCAGTTTTGCCAAGTGGGTGCCACGAGTCTGTCGTACGAGGTGAGTTCCCACATTTTACACGATTTATTCAAAAATATTTGTTGTCCCGTCCCCAAATTTGTGAAATTATTGCAAATTGAGTGTCAGCCAATGTAATTAACAAAGCGTTTTACCAACGCATAGTGTTTTAGATGAAATACGTGACTTTGATTCTAGAAGTTCTTGCTGGCTTTAGAAATCATGGATTTTGTGACGTAATCAAGCAAATTTGCAGTCTGTTAACAGTTTTCAGTGAGTCTGACAATATTCCGTATATAATTCAGGACCTGGGTGGGCAGTATTAGCTAGTTTTTGATATATGCCACAGATACTCGGCATTTATCGTACTAGAAATGTACTTGGAAAATTTTGCAGTCCATGGTTAAGAATGGCGGGACATGCAAGGTTGCAATTTGAACGAATCGACAGTGGCGCGGTCATAGCTCGCTGATTGGTCCAGTCAGTTTCGACAAGAAAGTGCCACGAGTGTCGTCGTGAAAGGTAAGCTGCATAATTTTTGACAATTTGATAATTAATACTTGTTCTCTCATTACTAAATTTTCAATGAACATTTCACTTGAGCAGTGTGTAACGCCATGAATGTCATGCTAAGTCAGGATATTGGATTCTAATCGATACATTTGACTTTGTTTTCAGAAAGTTTGGCACTCGCGAGAAAGAGAAGCCTCCTTATTGTACACATCATCTTTCGGAATATGACATCGATTTGGGTGAGTTTGATATTCTTTAGCAGTGTAATTTTATACTTTGCCTGAAGTAGCATATGGTTTGCCATACATTTTCAGCATGTATAATATATTTTGTGCATAAGATAAAATTACCGTTATTACAATGTTCGAAAATTGCAATGGTTGGTAGCACGCGTGCGCAAGAGTAACAATTAAAATACAGCATTGCCAACTTAATCATAGTGGATACTTTTTAACTAAATAGTGATAAATTACATCATTAATCACTTTGAACGTCTATTATAAATGCAATTTAAATATGTAATGAGAAATATGTTGCAAACTCGCAATATAAATAAAGAAATAGTTGTTATTACCACAAAGTGAAATTTACAACGTTAGTTTATAGAAATGGACAAAAATATCGCATAATGTGAATTGTATATACGAGGTACAAATAGCAATAATGTGTAAGAAAATGTCACAAGTCAGATAACTCATACCACGATATAATTACAAATGTCAACTTGTTACATAGCGTCGAGTAAATTTCAGTTCAGAGATCACGCGTGCTCACTCCAACAACAATCGCGCGCAGGTTGGTACTGGATGTGCGCAATAAGGGTAAAGTGTCAAATGTTTTGTCTGGGTCTTCAGTCTTGTTTGAACGGATGATGAGGTGACACCTGTTGTCAACAAACCGCTCTCGGATTTATAAACTGCGCAGTACTAATATAACTTGATTTGGACGGTGAAGATGAAAAGTGAACATTTTCAACGACAATTTCACTATTTAATGATATATGGATATTAACAGATTAATCATTCCTGTGTTTCGACAGTGAAGTAATATTACCCTAGGGTGACAGTGATATAAGACATTAAGTATCTAATTTAAAATTTAATAGTGTTATTAATTTAAAGTATTCATGTTGTGCAGTTATGTTAAAATGATGATAATGAATATAACAATTTATTTTCAGTGTTCATTTGGCTGGTGGGATCAGAGCGGACATATGGAATTGCTGTAGACCTTTATCGACACGAGCACCAGATACAACAGTTTCTCCTGAGCAATCTCATTCATGGTACACATTCACGAATTTGGTGAGTTCACTTTTATATATATTCCTCTTAAGATTACATGAAAAGGGCGCCACTCGTAGTTACCTCCACGTGGTGTGACCTGGACACTGTTATCTTTGAATCGGATACTGTTATCTGAGTCAAGGATCACAGTGACTAGGGGCTGCAGGTAGGGTAGTTTTTAGTTTTTCGAATATCAAATCTCACCTTTGCCATCTGATATCGCGTATAAGACAGAACTATAATTGGACTCGTGACATTTCTTGACGACATTGCTATGTGATCGAAATTCTGTACTGATTAATCTACCCATCTGTCTTGCAAGTTCTAAAGTTACTTAGCGTATATATTCTTGCTGGGCGACTATCGATCGGGTATGCTATCGTTATCTTCGAATTTCAACTTTATTTTGTATGAACCTATGAGACATTTTACAGACATTCATGATATGTGTCCGCTACCTCAGAACATATTTCTTTTTCGTTACTATATCGCATTATTTTGCTTTATATCCAATTTCTCGAGTTTTTTAATCAACAAAATTATATTTTTACGCCAATTTGAAGTGTGTCTGACCGGTTTATTGTCGAAGTATGATGTTGGTTCGCTACTGGTTGGTCAGCTACTGAGTATTGTTGTAATTATTATATTTTAATAATTCTGGCGTGCGTGGAAATATGTGTTCCGAGCAAATTTTTTAAACCACACGTTATTGAAATGGAGTTTACCCTCTGAACGGCGTAGACATCGGTTTTCATTAGCTGTAGTTCGAATTAGGTAGACGAAACTGAATTTGCGATAATCGGCTCTTTTGTAAAGGGCTCCATTCTTCTATTTTTTTTCATGTACTTTGTACGTAGTCGAACTTCATTTCAGCAGCAAGTTATCTCCATTATTTCAGGAACAGAATATACCGGTACTCATCGATTTTGCACGCCTTTCTCTTGGCTCGACAAGTTGTCTGACTAATTATGCTCGAAGAATGATAAAATGCCATATCTGTTTCCCAGTTAATTCTCCTGAGAAAATCAATGTATCACTATTACCTAAAAAATTCTCGAGTTTAACTACCTTACGGGGCATAAATAAAATGAAAATGATTGAAACCGAACAGGAACGATCACGTATTTTTTTAATTGCAAACGATATAAGTACAGCGCATTTTGCAACCATACGGCAGCGCCGCCAGCACTACGTTTTTCCGTATAATAAAATATTAAACCGTATGCCGGGCTCGCGATGTACTTTTAGCAAGCACAATGGTAGCTTACGCGCCGTATTCCGTTAGATCGTATTTATTAAAAATTCTGCTAAGGTACATATTAATCGCGGTGAGGTTCGGCTGGAGTTCGCAATTTAAAAAATGTACGCTCGAGCGCTAAAAATTTCCCCGACATACGTTCAACCTAGAAACGTAACTCGGCGAACATGCTCGATCCGTGCGGCGCGTTAAAACGTCGTCGACCCAGAAACGTCCGACGCACGGCCAAAAAAGTTGTGACTGCCAGCTCTGGTTTGAGTCGATTTCCAATGGCGGTGAGCGACGTCTTTCGTTCGCGGATTAAGCAACTTTTCGATAATGACCGTCTCTTCCCCGTCGAAACATATTTGTCGTCCGTTCCGGCCTTTCCGCGATCCTGATCCTCGCGTCGGACGCGGCTGTTAAGACCGAACGGCAGTATATTTCGTCCTCGACGACGTGTCGATCCTGTCAATCCGTTGACACGCGTAAATTTCGCGCTGCGTCAGACGCGCTCATCCCGCCGGAAGTAGGATTTTCGAGAATTTGCCCTGTCTCTTGGATCGCGGCTGGTATCGACCGTCCGCTTCTGCCAGATCAGTTTCAAAGGCACGTTATCGATAGCGCTGTCCGTGAGACACTCGATCGGTGAGTCATTTGTCTCCACATAATCGAACAATCGAAAGCGACTCATCGCACGAATGCACGTCCTATCCTTACGTCCGCGGATTATTCAGCCTGCATATTTCGCGTTATATCGGCAGCGTAGTTCCGTGAGCACGGACACGAATCACGTATTCCCCATTGTAAGCCGCGTTACATTCTGACGCATTACTACGATCTCAATATTTTCGCATTGCAGAACATTTTTTATGAGTCAATGTTAGCGCAATTCGCATCGACGCAATCGTCGACCCCGTTCCGATCACTCCCGCTCGCGGCGGACAATTCCGTCTCATTAATGCTCGACCTTTATCAATATTATCAAGATCCCGCCGAACGGGCCGTCATGGCGGCCGACTGAACTCTCGCGAGCAGCGCAATTGCGCCGAATAAATCGCTTCCCCGCCATTGCCTGTGACAATTGTTCGTCGCTCGTTATCAAATATCTTCCTTAATTACGCGTTCTCTCCCCCTCCCCACCTCTCCTCCCTCAACTGGGTCAGTCGATCTCGATCCCCGCAACGTTTGATGAGCCCCCTGTCACCCTCCTCCCCTCCCCTCAACCTCCCCACCCGCTGCGATAATAACGGCCGTGCCGTTTCACCCGGCAATTTTCCCTTTGTTTCCGCTCTCCGCGGCGATCTTCTTTTATCGCGTTAGCCACCGCCGCTTGTCGGACTACCTAATTAATTATAAATCATCGCCGTTAACCGACGATAATTGCCCCCGCCGTCAGTCAGAGCTATCCGAAGCGATAAATCGCGGAGTATCGTCCCTGCTCCAGATTCTCCCCCCTCTCTCTCGACTCTTCCCGTCTCTCTACCCACCCCCCTCCAACTAGCTCTGCGCGAATGTTCTTTCGCCGTCTTTTCACCTTTCCTTTTTTTCTTCTTCGACGCCGAAGTTTTCTCGCGGCGCACGAGAGTTATGCTGAAAAGCCGATTAAAAGTGCTTTTAACGATTTAATACTTTGGCCGACCGCGAGCCGGCCGGTGGGAGGGGAGGAGTGGGGTGAGAAGCCCCGGTTAAGGGGGTGGGAGTTTAAGGGTTGCGGATGGGGGGCAAATGATCGCCTCTTAATGTTCCTTCGATTGGATTTCCTTGGGGTAAATGCCGCCGAGAAGACGTTAAATAGAGGAGCGGAGATAAAGCTACGGTGCCTTTTATCGAGATTGGGAAAGCTGAGGGGGTGGTGGGGTGGGTCGGTCGAGAAAGGAGCCGCCCTTAATGAACGTTTGTGGTCTCGGTAGCGTAACGCGAGTCCCATGTCCTTTTTTTTTCCGCGCGATGTCCTTCGCCGCATACCGCGTAGGGTGGCTACCCTGCACGTGCGGCTCTTTTTTCCGCGAATTTTCGGGAAATACGCGGATTAGGCGTTTAAGAGGCAAGATTTATGGCGTGCGATTTGCAAGGGGATTCGCGCCTGGTACGAATTTGTGTACGTGCGGCTCGCCCGGTATATACGATCGGACTGTAACTGCTTCGAAATTCGCGTTTGAATGCGGCTAAAAGATCTGAACTTTGCGCAAACTCCACCGTTCGCGCTTGCAATGCTTCGAATCTGCCCCATACTTCTACGTCTTACATTACAATTAGCGAAATATCATACCTCGGCACGGTTTATAACGCATTGCGCTGACCGTAAATCGGCAGACCATTGTATTTCCGACCGCGAACCGTCGCAGCGAGCTAAAGTTACGTATTTCGCTGATGCTGAATTATGGTCACCCGGATCCCTGGGCTATCCGGCCTTGATCCACCTCCGTCTCCCGCCGGCGCTAATCCACGAAGAAGCGAGGAACCCTCAAAAATCCCTTACGCCCGACGACCCTCGCCATTGTCTTCCCACCCCTCCCCCGCCCCCCTTACGGACAAGTTCAATGACCAGCGAATCATTACGTTTCCACGACGAGCGTCTGGCACTCCCGCTGCTTTATATCCGTCGAAACTTCGCCGGGTCGCTCATAAAACGATCCCCACCCAACGATTCCGTTTCCATTTACACGACTCCCCTCCCCCTCTCCCTACCCACCTCCCTCCGGCTCCGAAGGCCGTTCTCGACTGTTACCGCCTTGACGACATTCTTCGAGGATCCGCTGATAATAATTCGCGCCCGATATACCCGACGGCGGCCGTGGGCAACTCGCTTATCCACGTCGTTGTCTCTCAGAGGCCGGAAATTACTTTGATTACGACGGCGGCGGCGGCGGCGGCCAGGGGGTGGAATTCTGCGTATCGGCAGGTTCATCGGCCGATCGAGAATGGTCGGAATCGATTTGCGAGCCGTGCCGGCGATCGTCCTGCGCATCGGCCAGAATGGAGAGTCGGATGGGAGTCTGTTACATCGGGTTACGTGGTTTCGGTAGGCCGAGGCCTTGAATCGTCCCTGGGCTAGATCGTAATAACGCGTCGTACGGTCAGTTCGTTCCTGAAGTGCGGACAGGCAGATCGAATGGAAAGAGACACGCGTGCGAGTCGAACGGATTGCGGCTTCGAGGCCTCGATTGATTTGTCGACTAAGAGTCGCATTTCTTCACCTTCTCGTCGTTCCAATTAATTCGCGAGCGAGCAGCGATAACGTCGGAGTCGCGTAAGGCGAGCGCTGGCCACTGATAATTGCATAAATGAATAGCGATACCGAAAACACCCACGGCCAGCTTGCCCGAGCGACGGTAGGTAAATAAATAAGTAGGAGTTTGCCAGGGACGATTTGTGTTTAGTATCCAAGTCGAGCGTGGCCGACGTCGGCGGATGCAAATCGAGGCGGAATAAACGTGATATTCTAAACTGAACAAATATTCGTCTCTCTCTCTCCTCCGACGGCGGAGCGGAGGGAGGCCGTCGGCAACAAAAACAATCGTCGCTCTCGGGGCATATCCCCCCACCCGCGCTTTCCCACCCCCTACGTACCCCACCTCAGCTTCCGCGCCGCGCCACCCCCCATGCCGCCCCGCTAATAGACCGTTTCTTTTTTTAAGACCGGAGTCGCTCGCGCGAGAGATAAATATTGACGATAAAGTATTGGATTTGCGAAAACTGTTATTGGACCGATCGTATCCGTTGCTGCGGCGGACCGCGTTAACGCGCAAAATCAATAGACGAGTGTGTGCAGGATGTTTTTTATCTCCCGAGCGCCTCCCACCCCTCCGCTCTTCCCTTCGGCCATCCCTCAAGCCTCCGGGAACACTCGAGTCGTCAAAGGAGGGTGGCACGAAATCAGGACGCTCTCCTGTCCGTCGCAGGTGGACGTCTCGATTGATTCTGAACGTGAGTGGGATTCCTGGTCCGCCATTCAAACGGTCGCGAGGCTTCCTGCGCGGGAAAAGTCGTTAATTAACGGGGCTCTTTGTGAGCCTGATATCCTGTTCCCGCTTCCTTCCCTTCGTCCGCTTCCTTCTCACCCCCGCGCTTTTCCCGATTCTTTCGCCGTAATTTCGATTTGGCTCCATGCGACCGGATTCGTGGAAACGCGCGCGCGCGGATGTTCAAGACGCGAGATGCTGGGATGCGATCAGTTGTTTATGTCAATTGCAGGGGGTGAGCGTAATTCTGATTGGCGTAATGCCGTTCGATTGATCGGAGCGAGAGCGGAGGCGGGCTTTGGCTAGACGCTGATTTGTTTAGGTCGGGACGCCTGATGAACTCGGTTGTTATGGTAATGGTCGAGAGACATATCGAAATATGTATGGGGAAGTCGCGGAATTCTTGGGCTGCGCGCCTCGGTACGCGTTTACGTCGGCCGCACGTCTTGGTGCGCAGTAATTCGGTTGCCTAATACGGGTGGCTGTTGCTTTAAATGTTAAATGGTCATGGGAAACTTGGAAACATTTAAGCGCTACGCTTTGATCTCCGCCGAGAATTCGTACGCTGTAAATTACAATGTCGGCGGTAATTGAAGTGCCACGGAACTTCGTACTTTATGACGTTCGCATATTGTTCAACGGCGTAAATTTAATCTAGCGCCGCTGATCATTATTACGGACGCGCGCGTGGGATGTCGGCAACAACAAAAAAAACTGTCGAAAATGAAACTGTGTAGTAGCGGGCGTGGCGGAGGGTGAGTTTCGAATTTTTAATTCCTGCATCGGATTAAATTTCCACCGTTACGCGTTCGGAGTCGTTAACGATGATCGATACAATTGATTCATATATCGCTAATATGTTTTACGTGACGCATCAAACGGTTTCGCTGTTATTCTACGCTTCCGGGCTACCTCGACGTCCGCGCAATTTGATACGTAAACGTATGCGAGCTATACCGACAATAACAACCTGATGACCGGGGCAGATATTTGCAATCAGAATTAGATTGACTTATGGGCAATCGATTTACACTAATTCCATTGGCGAGCGCGGCTTGCAATCCGCGTTACATCGATGCGAACCGATATCCGCGACTTGCAAATCTATTATTTTTGCCCGTTTTCGTTCTCGTTACAAGCTGACGCGAGTCGAGCCTGTCGATATATCGCTAATTGTAAAGATGCCGCCTGACACAACGCGGAGTTAAATTTTCAATGTAGGTTATGCCCGGCAAACGGTAATTTGACGCCTAAGCACGCTTTCAATGGGTATCGCTCTGACGTACGACTAATTTAGCGCACAAACGTATTTTCCGATGTACGTTCGATGAACGGTAATACGAGCCGTAAGTATATCCCGAATCTGGGTTACATTGGCTTTACATTTCAATTTGACGCGTGATTATACTTGTCCCGCGCATATCCATTATCGTAGAGTACTTTAACGCGTAAGCCCATTTTTAACGGCACACTGACAGATTCAAAGCGCCGAAATATTTTGAATGCCCGTTAGCGTTCGTCAATTTGCTTCGCGGGGCGAACGATTCTCTACATCAATTTTCCGCCTATTCCTCCGCAGTGCTGGGGAACGCCGAAAAAAGCTTGTAACATTTTCCCAACCATTTTCCCAATACGCAACACCGTAACGCTTCAAAGGGTAAACTCGCGCAAACTCGAAACAATCTATTCCGCGTTTCTAATTTTATCCAATATCGCTGAATTATTATATTTCGTCGCTTACAAAAGGCACGCCGTTCTATATTCAATTTCCCTCCACCGACATTCCCGAACAATGTATATATTCATATCCCGTCGACGCTTCCGCTTTCCGGCAACATTATCATATAAATTTCCGGCAACTTATGAGCGGCGAAGCGCGATCGTCGATTCATTCATTCAAATCTTTTCATTAAGCCCCCCTCCCCCCCCGCGCTTTGCATAAGCGCAATATCAGGCGTAGGTTTCGATCGTGTGTCGCCGTATCGATGCCGAACTCGGCGCTGCCGGCTTTTAGTTTGCCGCTCGGCGGGTTCTCTGTGTTTGTCAGGCTCGCGCAGGCCGGAACGCGCTCTTTCCGGGAGGGATTAATCGGCCGACGAGATTTATGGATCTTGCGGAAGGCCATCGCCGCGGATAGGTGTATATTTCTCTTTACTCCCCTCGAGTAAGTGCGATGTTGTGGCAGAGAAAGCCGACCGTGAACGTCGGACGCATCGTTGGACATCTCCACGCTTCCCCCCCCCCCCCCCCACCTCACGCTTTTCTCTCTTTGTCCCCGGCCACTGCTTTTCATGCCTGCCGATTACTTACCCCCTTTTGCCTGCGTCCGTTTACGCGGGACGACAGTATTCCGCAGGCAACGTCTGCAACCGGCGTAGCATGATTTATTACGGATACTTTCCGCTACTTCGACCCGCGAAAGCTTACAAGCCACTTTGTCCGCGCCTCAGTTGTCTCTTTAACGGTTTTGCAGGTTGCTTCTTTGAAAAAAAATGATGTTCCGCGACACGCGATTTCAAATCGAGCTCTGGGGCCGATTATTAAATACTCGTGTCGCTCGGCGGTTTTCATATCGGAAATCGATCGTTCGAGTTTTTCCCGGCTCGTCTTTCATTCGATGATGTACGCTCCGGTTACGTTTTTCGGCGCGGCACGCGAAAGATTTCTCTACCTGCGCTTTTCCGTGTTTTCCAATCGAAATGTCTGCCCCGCGACCGATGCAATATCCAAATGAATTTTCCTCCTTCGATTACGTGGAGCGTCGCGAGATTTTCGTAACTGTTCTCTCTCTCTCCCTCTCTCTCTCTCTCTCTCTCTCTCTCAGGCGAACTTGGGAAAGTGATAAACGTACGAATGGCGGATTAAGGCTGTTGCGACGTAACGAAAATCTTATTTCTCCTCGTTTCGCGATAAACTCAATTTTCACAACGGGCCGAAGTTGGCCGTCCCTCGAACTTTCGGCGACATTCCGAAAGTTTGTCGACCGCCGTCTATGGATGGCTGCCAAGCTTCGGAGGGTTGGCCGAGTGAGGAGTCACTGATCCGCGCCGACTAATTAAACATTTTCATCTTTTTCTCCTCGTTCGATTCAATTTCGCCGACCGCCGATTCTTTCGCTCTCGCCGGCCAGCGGTCATCAGGCTTCACCGCCTTTCTTCCCGTTCTCTGTCTTCCTTTCGTCCTTTTTCCCCACCCCCTCCAACCCCCTCTCTCAGTCCCGCTCACTTTTTTCATTGTCCACAGGATTCGACCCATTCTCCCTAGCGCTGCCCTCCAACTTTGCTGCCGGCCGACGCGACTTTTTTGCCGCGATCCAATTAATCGGGCAGCGCAATTTATGGATCTTGCGAGAAACCGCCGGCGTTTCAGGTGGCAAGTCCAGCTGTGCGCGTTCCGCTTTTTGCTAAACGCTTTTGCGATCGTGTCCAGCTGCATTTCCGTTTGGCGCGCGGAGCGGTCAGCCTGTGAGAGGGAAAGAGACAGATTCGGTGGTCGAGAGTGCCATCGAGAAAGAGGGAGTGAGAGAGTTCAGCGTGCAAGTGGGAGAGGACGATCCCGCCTTCCGGTAATCCGCAAATCGTTGGATGTTAATTCACTGCGGAACGAGTAATTTCCAGTCGGGGATTCGCGGTGGCGGAACTGTGCCGCGGCCGATTAAATGCGCTCAACGTTTTTCATCGTTCCGCGCCAATCTGGCTGGGGACGGACCGGTCGTCGATTCTGTGCGCGCGCGCACTATCGGTTAAGGGCAAAAAGTCGTCGAGTTTCGTCGATGTCGCGCGAATCCTGGAGGCTACTCACGCGTCGTTGAAAGAATTGACGGCGAACGACATGTAATGCGATCGTGGTCATAAGTCGAGTTGGAAGATGTACATTCTTCAGGGTTGAAAGTAATACGAACCGTAATTACATCATAGTTTGGACATATGCGGAAAGAATGAGTTAATATGAAACTTATAATTAAATTGAGTGGAAGGTCGGAATCGTAGTCTGCTAGGTACGATACAGCCGAAAAATGGTGGTTGTTCGCGGGGGAAATATCAATGTTCAAAATGTAACATATTATCACACATCCGATATGTTAAAGCGTACGGTCAAAGTTCAACATTTGGGTTGATACGTTTTGCGCTCGGTTTGAGTGGCCGCCCGTTTTTTCTACCGTTCGTAACACGGTATTCCGTCATTATATTTAATCCAATATATTTGACATGACATTTTAAATTAAAATCCCGAATTACGGTGGGTGCGGAACATTTTTCAGACTCGCGAGGCGGCGCATCACTTTCGTTTATTTTTACATTTCGCGCACTTCCATAAATTCCGGCGGAATTAATTTATCCAGCCCGCCGAGCGAAATTCGTTCTAATGAAGATTGTTCATTACGAGCGGCAATATTCCTAGGCAGGACGCGCCGATAGGTGGGAAGATTAAAACGGTTTATTTTTATTATAGCTCGCGACGTGTTCGCTGTGATAGGACGCGATGGGATTAAAATCGCTGCTTTTTATTATCGCCGCGGCCGCTTACGGATTCCATTTCCTTCCCTTTCAGGGGGTAGTTCGCCCCCCCCCCCCCCCGTTGCCGGACTTCCTGACCTTCGGGACCAGGGTCCTCTCGACTTCTTGCTCCACGCGATTGCCGTTGATCTTTCATATACGAGTGGATTAAACGGAACGGACCGGACTCAAAGGACGGATGACAAAGAGGGCCCGTTCGAGCTTTCCCTTTTGTATACCGGCTTGTCTCCGACTTTGACTTCCAGCTTTTTCTTACCTACCCCCTGCTCCTCACCTACCCATTCTCCCCACCGGCAGTCTTATCCGAGCCACGAACGCAAGCAAAGTGCGACGCAAATCTCACTGACTTCTTTGTCAACTATCGATTACGCTCTGTCGTCCGACCAATTTCACGGCTATACGAAAAGAATATACGGTCTAGTACTTTATCTGTTGCTTTAGACAATTTTCTAGCGAGAGTCTACTTTCATGCGGTCTAGAGCAACTTGAACATCCTTACAATCACCAATTGTGAACCGATTCACCGCTTAGATAGTAAATCGCACTTTTTCTTTGCCATCACAAGTGTACTTTTCTCAAAACTCGTCAACGTTTACCTAGTAATTCAATGCCAATCTCACAGATTTCTTGATTAACCCACTCCTTGCCGCTTCCTAGACACAAGCACCCTCAAACTCTCACGTAGTGCACTGAAATTTCAGTACACAAAGTCCACTGCTCCAAAATGTCAAGGATCCCACATATATACATTTCCAAAAGCACATTCCACCCATCGTACTCCGCCTCTTCGCCTAGAACAAGCTTATGGAACCCGAATCTCGAAAATCATCGACGTCAAAATGCAACCTTATCAGTAATTTGGAAACTCAGCCGACGGCATGAACCGCGAAAATTTGAATCGGCCCATAAATACGCGCCACTTCGCGAAGATACACGTCGCCGGTCGCCGTACGGTAACCGGAAACGCTTGCCGCCGGTGTTAATTCCATCCTCGCTACTCCGTCGCACGCCGTCGGGGCCGCCTCGATGTATCGGGTCGAAAAACGCCCAGTAACGGGCGTAGATCGATCGGCAGGCAGACGTCAGCGGGATCGGGAGCCTCTCCCGATTTTTATCCTGCCCCTCACAATCGTAGCCCTCGGCTCCCAGTGTGAGCCGAGTTCACCGCAGGATCGCTTATCTCTTCCGTTGCATCTCCACTCCTCTCCTCCCTCCCCCCTCCCCACCCCCTACGAGGCCAATCCTCCGCTGCCTTATTCTCATCCTCGCTTGCTCGTGGATCGTTGCGGACGGAATGCCGCACGCGGGCGCATTGTGCTCGAAGGAGTGAGATATCCGTATGAATGCGTACTCGGAGCTGTACGGTAATGATGCGTGTGAGCAGTTTATTTTGAGCGCGGCACGGTATTTTGGAAAGTGTATCGAGGTAGGCGAGAGATAAATTCTGGGCTATGAACAATTGCGGGGTGTTCGCTGGAAGTTTAAGTGAGGAGGGACTCAAAGTGTTTTGAGTTGAAAGTGAGGGTAGGGTAATGAAAAAATTTGTTAGAGTGGTTGGGTGACAGTTTTTCTTGTATATTGGTTTGGATTTTTATCGATATGTTAGACTTTGAAAATGAACGACTTATATGTTTCTGGTTATGTATGAGTGTAATGTGAGAGGGCAAGTACGATCGTCACAGTCATCGTCCTCGTCGATCGTTACACGTCGAGCCACTGAGCCAAGTTAGGCTTAAATCTCTCTTCGGGTCCTCCGGGGATGAGATCCTATCGCGAAGTCGAAGGAAAATCGACACAAGACCATTCCCCTGCAGATAAACTACGTCGAACTCCGATAAATGCTTCCAGCGTAGAGACATTATTTGCCAATGTTTTGCGCGTCGAGACAATTTCAAAATTTACGTTCGCCATTTGGAATCGGTAGGCCGCGGCAGTAAATTTTTCAAAACCTAGACGAATGAGTCGAGTAAAAGCGCACGGACAATATCGTGAGATCGAATAGCGAAAGGTGTGCCCAGGATGGAGAGGATTACGAGCGTTATCTAAATACGGAAAAGTAGCGAAGGGGGGTGGGAAGGGGGTTACCATAACGGATGGCCGATTGGACAATTTGACGGACGATTGCCTTGGGCCACTATCTGCCGATAGCCAACGTAATCTTCTCTAATACGACGCACGTGACGGCGTGACATAATTGGTGGCCGAATAGGCTGCGCCCTAGGGACTTTATCTCTTTCGTCGACGTGCCGCCTATCCGACCCTCTTGCCGAGTGCGCGACCCGTTTTCGCACGCTTCCGGATTAGCATTCGGAGATTTTTATCGAACGCCGACGCCAGCGGCAGCCGATTGATCCCGTTTAATGGCGAAAGATAACATCGGAGAACAGCTTTGTCCGCTATTTTTCTCTCTGGGAAGTCGGCACTCGGGGGGCCGTGTCGAGACTCCACAAATTGTAGTTTTTGCGTTCTAGATATATCAAGTACACTCAACTCGCAGAACTGTGCGCAGTTTGCTTTTCGACGCTGTTTACGCTCATTCCGATCCAGTTCACAGTGAAAACTTCGAACACGTCGATGCGACGCCGTATATTTTGTCCCAGTAATCAGTATCTATCGCGGGGAAGAACGTGAGAAATGTGAGCAACCTGTCGAAGGCGGTTCTCGATACGAGTCCATCCTTCCCAATGCACGTTTCCGTCCGTCATCACTTTTTGCCTTCGACGTATTCTCCTTCGCCAGCGTCGGACTCACCTTGCATTTCGTCATGGCCGACCCGTATTCACGCGTGTTTAGATACTCGCGCTCCGCTTCATTATGCACGGCGCGACCATGCCGATCGATGCGAAACGTTCGATTTTACGCGGGTAGATTCCTGACACGCGTCTAACTCGCGAAAAGTGAAAAATGCTTCGAGGAGTGCGCGGAATGCGACCTCGCGCTCTTTTAACCGAAAAGGCATCGGGCGTAAAGATGATATAAAGACGCGAGGTCATTCGCATTTCGGAATCCTTTCATGAACCCGCTCGCATTTTGGACGACGATCCCGCACGATCTTTCAAACCGCGACACGTGACCTCCGCAAGCGTCAAAGATAGTCGACAGGACCTTTAACTTCCGCATTAACCGGCAGGGCTCACCCCGAAAAAGAGGTCCATTGTGCCGCGGCATGAGTTATTCATGAAGACCGCGCACCCTTAGGATTCCACGCTTATCGCATTGGAAGAATTTGTTTTCGACGCCGAAAGAGGCGGACCGGCATTGGTCGTTGAAAAAAAAAATTTACCTCCGCCGCTTCGTACCTTCGGGGAGAGGGGTGCGGCGTACGCAGGTACAACTTTATCTAAACACCGCGCGTTCTAAATTCGCGCTATCAAGCATCTCGCTCGCCGGAACGTACTCACTGTTTTGCCATGGTGCCGGCTAAATTTATCGCCACGTATCCGTCACGACTTTTCCCCGATTTTGCGGCGATGTCACGCGCAGGACTGACGAATTCGGGTACGTACCTGTAACAGAAATAGAACGCATCGTTTTATATAGGCAGCGTCACTCTCGTATATGTACATGTGTGTGTGTGTGTGCGCTGGCGTGTGTAGAGGCGGTCGGTCATCAGAGCGCGGATACGTCATCGATAAAGATCTCTCTCGGACAGATCGTTCGATAGCGATCTCTTTCCGGGGCGAGCAACATTCGTCATAGAGCGCTTTCGGTTAAAAAGGGCGGTAAAAGCGGGACGCGCCTCTCTGTTCTCGACGCGATAACGCGAAACTAAACTGCGATAGCAGATTTATCGTTTCCCATACCCTCGGCAACCCTTCCCGTCTCCTTCTATCCTCCTGGCACCGTTCTCTTTCCGGCCATTTCTGTTCTATTCGCGGTCTCTCGCCGAGCCTCTTTGTCTGTTTACCGACCTGCTCACGTTTGTTTGTTTCTCTCTTTGTCTTCCCATCCCCTCCAACCACCCCTCTTTACCCCCCCTACCTTCTCGCCAAAGCTCTCGTGGCTCTCTCTATTCCCGTCTCTGTTCATCTCGGCAAATTCGCGCTGCCGCGTCTGAAATTCGCATTCGAGATCGGAGCGTGATCGCGAATAGAACGCTCGGGTGGAAATATGATGTTTGGAGAGCGATGAGTTTTGCAAGAACGAACTGCTTCAGCGACGGTTTTAGGCCTGCGAGCGCAGAGATGCGGCGTCATTCGGATTTCGGTGGGTTTACGTTTCCTCGGAGTGCGCGCGAGCGATCCGACGCCGTCAAACCCCGGATACAATTGTCAGTGATTACGGAAGTGATACGCGCTCGACAATGCGTCCAATTAAAATTAGCAATTGTTTATTTCAACCTGCCTCGTTCGTCAGTAACCTAGAACGTCGGGGATAAAGCAAATTGTTATTCCACCGGCCTCGGATCAGGTTCGCAATTACAGACGCGGCTCGCAATTTTTCGTGCTTACATCGGCTGACGGCGCGTCCTTCTGACAGGCCACGTTGCATCTTTTGTCCCTTTAAAGCCCGGGGAGCAGCATATTTTGGCTGAACGACGATGCCGTATAGATAGGCGAAGCGCGGTGGAAAAGGTCGGGCATCCATGCGGGCGGCATCGTGAGAGCAACGAGCTCGTTGAACTTCTTAACCGCACTTCGCCAAGTATCCTCAACTCGAACCTGGGCGACCCGAGGTGGGGGGTAAGCGACAAATTCGAAACTGAGCATCCCGGGCGCCGCCGCCGCCGCCGCCGCTGCCGCCGCCGGGGATTTCCGGTAGAGAAATGGCGGCAAATCTGCCCGACGAATCTTCGGCGCGCGGGCGACTTTGCCCAATCAGCGCTCAAACCAAATTCTCACCCCACCCTCCCGCCGGTTCTACGTACGCGCGTGCATGTACGCTCGTAAAACAGTCTAGTCGATCGATGGATGCTCTGTAATTAGGCTCGGCGAGACATCAGAGGCCGCTCGAAGCCGGCATTACGCATTGAGCGATCAGCGTTCAGCCATGTCGTCGGATCCTTAGTCAAAAGCGATTTGCGGATAATCGGATGCGACGGCGGAGAGATAGGAGAGGGGGGTGGATGGCAGGGAGAGGCTTAAGAAAGGGTAAGAAGAGAGCCCCGGTGAGTTCGGGTGAAATCCAGCGTGCCCGGGGCTCGTCATCGATCGGCCCTCGTATCGGGAAAAGCCGACCGAATCAGAGCGCGCCATCCGACTCCTTAACCGCACTTCCCCGATATACCTCTATCCCCCACGGCCTGAGCCAGACTACAAGACAAATTCGAAATTGAATTTTTTGGTCTTTCGATCCAATCCGACGGGAAGCAGGTGAGGCGAAGAAGTGGGAGAGAGGAAAAGTGTGCTCTTGATCGGTCGTTCGGTCGGGAACGAGGTCTCGAGCCGTCCCTTTCAATTCCTATTCGCCCGCGGGGAGAGGACGGGAGAAAGGACGGCGGAGAGAGAGAGAGAGAGAGAGGGAAGCGGGCGGGAGAAGACTCGAGAGATGGCAGAGGGATTCATAGACAGAGAAAGAGAGGGAGGAGAAGAGACACGGTGCGACGGTGAAATCTCTGCCGGGGAGATTGGAATCTAAAGTGCACAAGCGGTGCAATTATAGTCGACCCATTTTCCAGACAATAACGAACGAATCGCGGTTGGAATCCAGCCAAATCCCGGAGAGTTTCTATTCCTACTACGGGGGTTTGTTAAAGCCGGCTTAAGTTAGGCAAGGTCGTGGACTGGCAAATTTATTGCCAACTTCTCTCTCTCTCTCTCTCTCTCTCTCTCTCTCTATCTCTCTCTCGTCATTCTCTCGCACCTACGGATCCGTTCGACTCCCTATCCGTTCGTCCGTTCCTCATAGCCCCCCCCCCCCCCCGTCCCCCTGGAGGCTCTTTCTCTATCGGCCCCTCTCCATTGCCCTTCCGCGAAATCCAAAAGCCAAGTCGGGTTTGCGGGCGGAACTTCGGTCTCGTCGTCGCAGCGCAGAGTGGCAGAGTGGCGAAATAAAACGCCTAGACGTATCCGCGGGTATATTGTCGCTGGCCCGGGCGGCGCGGGAAAATGCAACGGCAATTTTCCAGAAGCCCGCATGACGGAGTGGATGGATCATCCGGGGACGAGATATAAAGAGAGATACAATGGTCCTTTCCGGCGTTTCTCCCTCTCTCTCTCTCTCTCTCTCTCTTTCTCTCTTCCTCTCTCTTTCTGCCGTTGGCTTTGTCGAGCGTTCGCTCTCTCCAACGACAGCCCCGAGGCCGCATTTTTATTCCGACCGGGGGTGTGACGGTTCACGAGAGTGAGTGAAAAGCCCGAGAGGGGGAGAGGGGGGTGCTGGAAGTTTATTAAGCTCGCTGCGTTGTCCTTTTGACCGAAATATGCAATCGTCTCGCATTCGGCCTTTTAATATGGAATATTATTCATGTCCTAGATAGATTTTAATATGGAATATTATTCATGTTCTACGTAGAAATTCATATTCCTGCATTTATCAACGATTTTTTTTTTATCGGTATTTTTATGTAACGTTTCTTTTTTGTTCCCGCTCTCAACTGATATCGCGGCCGTGATTTGTCACAGGCTCACCTTTGCGACCGTAGAGAACGGTCGGGTAGCGACTGCTTAATTCGCGGCAGGCCGTGAAATAAGTTTCCCTCCCGGCAGAACGGTATCGGCCGGCATTAGGAGGGCTAAAGCCCGGGCGCCGGTAAAGTGCGCAAATGCGACAGTTAGATATATAGATTACGCTAAACGCGGCCTTTGTGCGTCATTGGGAACGCAATAGGGCCGCCATTGCCAAACGGCAAGCCCGGCGTACGCTTTCGCATTTACGGCACGCTTACCGGGCTATATGTTTGCATACGCATTTGGGACGCGTTGGCAAATCGCATCGAAGTGACAAAGCCCGATCGCCAGGCCACCCGATTGTTATCGACGTGTCCACCTGTCCATTCTGCCCAACGGGGCCGCCTCTCGACGCACGATTATGCGACGCATGATATGTAAAATCTGATATACGGTATATAGATTTTACGTGCCGCGGATAATGCGCATAGCTCGTAAAATATGACCGCCTCGAAGTTCGGATCTGTTATTGGATCTATATTAGGTGTACATTAGATCTATATGAGATCTATATTACCGCGCGTCTGGTATTGGCCTCGAAAATTACGTTCTCCGAAGGCCTTATCGGCGCCGTCTTTCACTTAACGAGCCCGGCGCAGCGAACGATTTTTCATGTTTAAACGCGCTGCAAACCAAACCGTCCGTGTAAACCCACGTCAGTGGGAGCGCTAAAACGATCGCCGCTGAAAAAGTTTTCACGTCGGAGAGTACCAATTTCTTAAAAAGAAAGGGGGAACAGTAAACAGTGGAGGAGAACGAGACAGGACGGAGGCGCGGAGTCTATTAAACCGTCGGATCGACCGGCAGATAAGTTTCCTGTTAGCGAACGACGGCGAAGTTCATCGGAAGCGCGTAATAGCGCGAATCGCCTGCGAAAGTGGATGAAGCGATAGAAAGCGTACGGTAGTCGAAATGCGCCAGTGTTCGTTCTCACATTCGATCGGCCCTTCGCTTGTTTCAGACTCCGAGACGTTGCGAACGTCGCACATAATTTTCCTTTCATTATTCTTACCCTCAACGTTTCTCGCTATGTATTTTTTTCTTGTATTTAATCATTGTCAGGGGAGTGAGCTTGCTCTCGGTTCTAGGTTGCCGTTCTGGGAAGCGTTTACGACGAGAGCGCTTACCTCTGCGATTCCTCGAGATCCTTTGCCGTATCAGTGCGATGTATCGAAATGACACGGGAGTGCCGATCCGGTGTCGATATCTATCGATGGCTTCACCTGGCTTTAAGGGCGACCTCGCGGTACTCCAGCCGGGGGATCGAATACCAGTTAGCCGATCTAACCCTCAAGGTCCCCATCCGACCCCGTGCGACCTTATAGGACGCGGGTATACGTTTACGATGTATGTTCCTTTACGGCGACTCCTCGTCTTATCTTCCTCTCTTAGGGGCCAAATTGATTTTCAGTGTCTCAATATTGATTGCGACTCCATAGAGTCGTCAATTCTCTTTATCGTCCCAACGATACCCGTAACACTTCGTTCGCCGTGGCCTCGGATCTTCTCGAAGAAAAGGGCCGATCTCTCTCAAAGACATTTTTCTCGCCATAATTAACTTGTCACGCGTAACAAGCGGATTCGAGTTGGCCGCAACAATGACGATCGATAGCGATGAATTAATCTTCCTCTACCCGGGCACGAGAGCGAGTCTCAATCGGAATACGGGTTCGTCCGAGTCAGCAATCGTAATCACCGCGCTTATCGTTGCCGGCCATCGATCGGCCACACGTATCCTTCGAGCTGCATGAGTGCGCACATACGCAATCGTCGGAATCTCATTAGCGAATTTCGTTGCTCGCAACTGGTCCGAGTTAGGTTCGCCGTGTAATCGAATGGAATCGAGGCACCGCGGTTCGGTCTCGAGTCTCTCCGCTCGTCCCCCCCCCCCCCCCCCCCCCCCTTTTCTTTGAACGATCTGCCTCGGTCCGATTTCGGCGCCGAATGGGAGCTTCGGCGAGCGACGAGTGTTCCATATCCGCTGGCGTCCGTAAATGAGTGCGCAACAAGTATTCGGGGCCTGGGCTCTGCGGTCCGAGCTTGAGATCTTCATTAACAGGGCCGGGGACCGCTCGCTGAGAGTAATTATTTTATCGGATAGCCGATCCCTTCTTTTCCTTCACCTCCGCCTTCCCCCCTCCTTGCCCTTCTGGTCCTCTTTTTCCTTTACTTCCGCGCCCACGTCTTCCACAGACGCTGTCGTTATTCCTGTGACGCATTCGCCAGTTGGCACTGCTTCGCATTCCGTGCGATCAGGGATTAAGACGTGGCTTGGCTCCGGCGCCCGGCGAACGCGGACACCCGGTATGGCAATGTGGCGGCGAACGTTATGGGACGGGGTGACACTTTTTTTGGCAATTAAAAGGCGCTGGAATTCATTCGAAGAACAAGATCGTACCGTAAATTAGCGGGGCACTTAAACATTTTGTGCGAACGCGAGATGCCATGTGGGTAAGGATGACAGTAGGAATTCTTCTTTTTCGCAGTTGGTGTACTTAAAAAGTAAGTGCGTTGGCATTGATTCATTGACGACAAATTTTTTCCCCTGCCATATCGTGGCAATACTTAGCACCGAATGCAACAGAATCATATTCTTTGTTCTATCTTCCTTTTCTGAGCCATATTTAATATCTTCATTCTCTTGTCTCTATGACCTCATCTGGTTTAAATGTACAACTGGTGTACATGATACTCCCTCCTGTCGTATCATGGCAATATTTAGCTTACAAGAATAAAAATTCTTTTTCGCTACTTATCTCGAAACATTACTTTCTCGTACAGCACCGAATACAACAGAATCGTATGATCTTTCCTTCCTCGATTTTCCGAGCCTCATTTAAAAATGATAATATATGTAACGATGCGATAGGAATTCTTTTCAGTTACTTGTCCTTAAACTTTGTTTAAACAAGAATTCTCTTTCTCCCCCCCCCCTCTCTCCCTCTCTTTGTCTGTCTGTTCTCTCCCACGCCTCTCTGTCTGCCATGCAGCAGGCCGTTCCGGACATTGTCGAAACGTCACGGGCCCCGTTCGCGGCCGCGCGGGCGAGACACTCGCAGTTATCTCCCTCGAAAACTGAATTCCGCCCCGGCAGCCGCTATTTTATCGCCCGCTACGGACGCCTCGTTGCGGTAAGTTCAATATGTCGAGCGACGCACGGTGATTGCCGGTCGCTCGGCGAGACGAAACGATCACAGCGTCGGCAGATACGGCGTGATCGATGAGACCGAGCCCGTGCCCGCGATCCGTTCCACGTCATTTTATTGCCCGACATTGCCGCGAGAAGCGTCGGCGAAAAAGTCTCTCGCTCTACGCCGCTCCCGTTCAATTTACGGCCCGCGAAGGGAAAAATAAATGATTTACGACCCGGCAAAGCGAGCCCTTTTGCCGCCTTACCCCAGCCACGAGAAATGTTTAATTCCTTCCCTCCCTGCGCCCGATCGTATCGCCCGGATGCGATATCGCCTGTTTTTACTATCGTCCAATTCGGGATACGTTCCGAAATCCGCGTTGTTACGCGAAAAATGGCCAGATAACGCTCGGCCGGCCACGGTTGATTTACGCTGCCGATTGATAAAAACTGAGCTCCCGTTGACAGTTACAGCGACAGCGGAATTAGAATGTACGCGTCGGAGGGTTCAGCGTTAAAGAGGGGAAGGGGGTGAGAGGGGGGGGGGGGCTTGGCTAATTCGGCGAATAAAGAGTCGAACGATCTCCGGCACCGTTCGCGGCCTGGAGGATAAAAAATTCCGCCGACGAACGCCCGAGCGAACTCGCACGTTCGCACTGGCGGTGAAAAAAAAAAAAGATTTACGAGGATCGTCGAGTCGGCGGCTCGGCAGGCCGTTTGCCGCGGAAAGAGGCGAGAATGAGGCGAGAATAAGACGTACGCCCGGGCGTATCTTGTACGCGCGAATTTTTCCGACCGGCTTCATGGCCGCTAACGACCACGTGTCGGCTTTTACGACGTATCCGTCATCGGCGTCATTTTCCACGGGAACGTGTTGTTGCGATGACCGCGATCGCGCCCTGCCCCGGCGTTAATTGCGAAGCCACGGTAAAGAGCCGGGCGCAAAAAAAAAAGGGAATTAAAAAAGACCGGTGCGTGCGCGCCGCGATCGCGGCCGATCGTGCGAACGTACGCAGGACATTTACATACACGTGGGACGCGAAATGAGGAGAAAAAGAGCACGCGACCATCTCATGCGTGCGATCGTACGTGTGCGTGTGTGTACGCGTGTATGTGCGCGTGTGACGTGTCGCCGGGGCGAAACTCTCTTCCAGCTGAAAGAGAGTACCGCGGGAAAGGAACAAGATCGACGTCGAGTCGGCGTCATGTAGGACAAATTTTTTATTCGCCTCCTTCGACATTAATCGCCGCCACGCCGACGTGAGAGAGCTGACTTGAGCTGACTCCTTCCACGTTCGTGCGAGCCAGCGCAATTTTCTCGGTCCTCGTACCCGCCGAGAATGACGATCGCTACCGTTCGACACTTACTACCCCCCCCCTCGTTCGAGTTCTGCAACGACGTCGTAAAGTTATGCGGAAGTGCCCGATCGCGACGGTTCGAGGGACCGTATCGGAGGAGCGAATGTGTTCATTTTGTAACGCGAGCTTGATAGGCGAACGCGCAGACAATGGAGTGCGCGTCTCGCGAGGAGAAACATGAATATCGTTTGTCCGTATTCGCCCTTATCTGAGTCCTGGTATTGTACCTGGAAGCGGGACATATTTTTTTTTGTAACACTGGACGCGTGCTGGCGAGAGGGGGCAAAAATTTCACAAACGTTCGAAGCGGGGCCCGAGTGCCGAAAGGCACGGGGAGTGGGCAAAGTCTAAAAAAGGAAGAAAATGTAGGTGGACCGGAGGGGGTTGAAGGTGAGGGTTGCCGCCAGAAGAGGGACTCGCCGGTAATCTCGTCGAAGATCCCGCCGTCGCTGAAAACGCGACGGTCCAATCTCGAGTCTGATCCACCTCGGATTGGCTGCCGCTTTTCCCGCCGGAGTCGATATCATTTATATACCGGGTGTCCCGGGGATCGCGGACAATAATCGAGAGGGGGGCCCGAGCCGTTTACCTGCCAACCTTCCCGCCGAGTCACCTCCTCCCCCCACCTCCTCTCTCACTTCCGGTCTCATCCGCTCGGCGGAACGAGAGTTTTACGGGCGTCGATATTATTTCCCGTGCCCCGGGTAAGAACGGAAACGGTCCTAGTCAGCACTAATGGCCGCTGCTGATTCGACGCGAGAGACGAGCGGCAACGCGCTGGGACGGGGTGGGTAATAAAAAGGTAACGAAAATCGTTGGCCGACTCGCGCGATCTTCCCCTTAAGAAGTCGATCTGCGCTCTGCCCCCGAATGGCCTCCGTGATGAGAAAAGTACTTGGGTGGATCGGGGGATATTCGGGCACGGATTCGGTTTATGCTCGGGATATAAGTTTATATCTGCATAACCCGAGGATCGCGATTAGCCTCGTATAACATGAAAGCCCTGCGCGGAGTGTAAACTTATATCTGGGTAATTGGGGGATCGATGCGGCCGGAGTCGAAATGACCTGCATCCTGATGAGCGAGCGTCGAATCGTTCGGCGACCGTTCGCACGCCGAATCGTCAACCGAAATGAACGTCGGAAATGGACGTTCGAAGCGGACATCCCACATGGACGAAGTCGCATTATTCGTCATCCTATCGCGTCGGCCTCTGTCTCCTGACACACGCTCCTCGGCCCGATCGCGTTACAAAGCCGGCGGGCAATCGGGTCTTATCCTCCGATCGACTCTCGTCTCGGGTCATCAAGTTGCAGTCGACCCCCGATTACGTACCGGGAGAGAGCAAACCGTCGGAAAAGATAGCGTCGCAGATAGACGAAGATTTAGCTGTGAGGAGGCGAAGAGTCGGCGGAGTGGCCAGACTGGCCAGTGAGAACCTGAAAAAGATTCGAGCCAGGATCCGAGTGGAAGACGAAGAAAACGAGTACGAGAAAGAAAGAGAGAGAGAGGGGGGGGGGGTGAGACAGATAGAGAAAGAAGGATGAATAAGGACGGAGCAGAGTCGAAGGAAAAAGGGCGAGAAAGTTCGCTCGGCGCGCGTTCCGCCGCGGTGACACTGAATAATTTCTGTCATTTTTATCCCGACTCCCTTTTGGCGCTCGCGCCTTTAGGTTTGGCGAGCACGGTCGGCGAGAGCACGGTCGGCGAGCACACATCGTGAAAGAGCGATTTCGCGCGTCACGTCGCCCAGGTACGCCGAGAGACACTCGCCAGTCGACGCGCGTACGATAACGTCAGACGTGTCTGATGGAAACGTCACCGGTGTCTCTCGCTTTTTCGCCCCCTTTCCCCTTATCCCGGAGGAATCCGACGGGTACCGTGGACCGTGCGGGGCCGAGGGGTGAGGGGGGGGAGGAAGAGGAGGGAGGTTCAAAAGGAGAACAGACGGCGATCGGCTTTCGGGTCCACGGGTTATCCGGACGGCGTCTATCTTTTGAACGAGAGCAGCGGCCGCATGCGAGAAGCTTCGATTTCGATAGAAAGGAATTCGATGTAGACGCACATTCCGTGAGATGCCGACGCGATACCGGCGACGACGATGGAAAGAAGTCAAAAGTTGAGCCCACCGAGCAGCGAGCCGCGCACGACGAGTTCGTAGGGCGAACATCGGTCGTAAATAGTACGATATGGCCGATAAGAGCCGTAGAGGATCGTAAGAATTTCATCGACAGGGAGTTTCGCGTGCGGAAGTTGGCAGGAGGAAGGCGGGCAAGCGGTCGGATTCTGCATTTTCGGTATTTGTATGCATTGCGATGGGGACACGTCGAAATCTGTGTCGCGCGCATCGAGTCCGACATTTTCGCGATCGAATTCGATTTATTCCGGGGCTTGCGCAATTATCGTTCCCACTCCTGTCGTCCCACCCCCCTCTACCGAGCCGGCATCGGGAAAGAATTTCTCGTTGGTTTATGTAAATGCGCGCCCGGGGGCGCCGACTATTCGATAAACCGTTCTGCCCTACTTGGGAAGAGCGAAAGATCACGGGGGAGAGAGAAGTTTGTCGCGCAAAGTACTTCGACATCTTGTTACTTCGCGCGGAGTTCTGCTTTCCACCCCTACCCCTCGCTCTCTCTGTCTCTCTCTCTCTCTCTCTCTCTACCTCGCCAAGCTCGAAAGTACTTCGTCTGCATAATGCATCGGGACCCGCTTAATAAAGCGGCCAAACGCGCCCCCGACGATCGATAGGATCGATGAAGTCTTCGGGGCGAACGGGAAAGGAAATTTTGCTAAATGCATCTTCCTCAGTTCGAATTCCGAACGCCCTACATATTCCGATTTTCGAGCGTATACCTTCTTATCGGACGGTCTACTCTGACTAACTGGCCGCATCTCGCAGTCCGCGGCGCGGGAAAATGTTAATGCTCCGAAGCCGATAAGTCCGGAGCGGATCCGCGCGGAGCGTATTAATACTCCTCGGGCCACATGTTCGATTTCAATCCGGAGCGACGCATTGAGAAAGCTAAGTCCCCGATAATCCGCGGCGCGCAGTCTCTTATTAGACGCCGTTCTTTTTAATCTCCATCCCCGACAATCATCTCGGGGTTCTTCATTTATCACCTGGCCTGCTTCGTCGGGCGCGTAAGGGACGCCGATGCCTTTGAGACGGAGCGTGCGGAGTGCGACTCTGGATTGTTCCTCGCAACATGGCCACTTCTCCTGTTCCTGCTCCTTACGTCACGTGCCCCGCGGCAAAGGCTTCTCCCGTCTAATACATACGTCGACGGTTTCGCAGGGAGTCCTGCTCGTTGGTTAATTTGTCGGCTGCCGGCTTGGCAATCGCTCGCTGTCGGGGCGCGCGCATACAGGCGCAGATGTTTACGCGTACGTGTGAGAGGGAGCGCGCGCGCGCGCGCGGGTGCCGGGGGAGAATTTCTTTTTCTTCGGAGTCGACGCTGGTCGATCCGGTGGAAGACGAAGTCGTTAGAGCCCGCAGCGACAGTTGGCATTGCCACGTAACAAATTGCACCCGTAGACGCTTACACCCGGGTCGTTAAACCTCTCTAATGCAATCGCCGAATTTGACGTGCACACAGAACCCGCGGGCCACGTTCGAGAACCTCGTTAATGCCCGACCGTACAAAGAGTACCGAAATGTGTACAAAACGGACCGCAGCTCTCTCGGAAGTATCAGTTGGGAGTAAAAATGGGCGAGAACGACGAAACTGTCAACTGTTGCAAGGATTACTTCCTGACATGAGAATTATCAGAGAGTTCTGGGAATGTTCACAAAATAACTGCGCTGCAATTGAATTGTTAGACAGAGCAAAGTAGTCATGGAAACGTAAGGATAAAAATGAAGATTTAAATGAGTAATCGAACGATGGCATATACCCTTGAAAAATGCAACATAGTTAAATGACGTAACGCAGAACTCTCGTAAGATTCGACAGTAACATACGAGGGTGATTAAAAAAATGCGTGACTCGAGACATCCACGAAGAGTTGACAAGCTTCGAGATGTTGAGGTTGCCGATTGTTAATCGTCGCCGCGAACGGAAATGGAAGGAGGAATCTATCAATTTGACGCGGGAGTCGGGTAGAAACACCGAGACCTTTAGCTCGAGACTTTATCTCTCGTAAAAAGAGAAGCCACGTCCGGACTCTGAGCGATTCGAGCGCGTGGTAAATCGTTTCGGCCGTGTTCCCGCCTTTTTCTCCCTTTTCTTTCTAACTATAGATTACGCTCGAAAATCTCACCGAGGGAGACATGCGCGCGCGCGCGCGCGCTCCGTCTCAAAGACTTGGATCAACAGTTAAACGAGAAAGGGAAGAAATATCCGTTAAAGCGACCACGCGCGCGAGCACGTCGGAAGGCCTGTCTCGATCTTATCTCGTCAAGGGTGAAAAAAGAGGAACGACATTACCCGAATCGTCCGGCTGGTAAATTAATTTAGCCGAGCCGAGCCATTCTTTCTCCTAACGATCATTTACGCCGCCATGTCGTACAGGTCAGAGAATTGACCCGCGCTTTCGAGTACGATCTCGAGGCTCGACCGACGTACCCGCACTTTTCCTCACGATCTATCATCCGCGAGACGTTTATTTACGCTTCGCGTCATCGATTTTTACTTATCGATCATTGATTTTTCCCCCGGACCGACCGCCGAGTCGGATCCATTTATTCTTTCTCTTCAATTATCATCAATCACGCCCCGTTTCCTAGATCGCCGTCTCATCGATCTTATCCGATTAGCCCGATAGGATCCATATCGATCCCTCGGTCGCTCATGCCACTATCGATTCGATCGAATCCAGTTATCGGTTCCGCGACTTTTCGTCGCGATTCGCACTTCGGCCGCGATTACGGAGCCCCCGCGCGCTTCCGGTTGGGCTTCGCTCGGCGGCTGGGGTAGGAAGGGGGATGAATACAGGGCGCTAGGCAGGGTGTGTGGAACGTAAAAGGACCGCGGAAAGTCTGCTCTTCCGCGTTCGAGTCGAAGCCACTCGGTGCGGGCCTCGGCTACGTCTAAGAAGCACATTAACCGTCCGACTACTGTGACTGGGTCACGGTACCGGGATGTCTTGGCTGCGAAAACGCACACATTCTAACAAGACGTTCGCTACTTGGGCCGGTGTCACCGGTGCGGCGTTCGTCAATTGTTCTCAAAGCGATAACGCATAAAAGATCTTTTGAAGTGGGCCGACGGCATCCGGCGAGCAGCTCGCTCGAGCCGTTACGGATTGGTATTAGTGAACTGTCTGTGAGGGGCCGAAAGAGACCCAGGCGCCAACGGAGAGTTCGGTCGTCCGAGGGTTAATCTCGAGCCTTCCGCGCGGATAAAGTGCTTCCGATGGTTGCGGCTCTTCTTTTCTTCCTGCCTCGATCCACCTCCCCACCTTGCCCCCCCTCCCCCCTCTCTCCCACCCTCGATCGCCAAGTCTGTCTTCCTTTCATCGCTCCCAGTATCGCCGACTACATCGTTGCTCCTCTCCTTATTCCCGACGGTCTCCTTCGCTGGCCTTACCGGTGCCATGCTTCTTCCTATTATTACTGTTACTATCGTCGTTATTATTAAGGTTATTACTATCGCCTAATAAGATTTACTTTGCCGCTCTCGGAATACTCTTACCGCCTTTCTCCACCGGGCCCGGTCGCGAATTCTATGGAAACGTTGCGTTTTGTTTGAGCCGACTGTTCTAAAATAATCCGCCGGCTACAATTAGCGAGGAGCTCGCTTCGGCGTTGTCCTGGCGACGGGTCAGAAATAGCTTCCTCGACACTCGCATTCTTCTAATTGTATCATTGATTCAATGAAGCTATTAACTTAGTTCCGGACTCTGATCACGTTGTTGGTGCATCCTTTCAAAGAACACGTCTCTGGAGGGATCATTACGGAAACGTGTACTGTATTCTGTCGGTTCTTTCACTCAGCACACGTTGGGTCATCTTCAATGATATTGTCAGGCTACCTAATTCAGTCATAATCGTCATCCGCCGCTTTCTTCGAATTATATCATTGTTTTAACCAAGCTATTAACCTACTCCACTGCTTTGTCGCTGCTTTTCAAGAATCCTCTGACGCGATCATTATTAATATGTACTCTTTACTGATCATTCTTACTATTCAGCTCACATCGCATTCTTTAACTTGCCCTAATATCATTACTGACATACCAACCGGTCTCTACCATAATCATTATTAACCCTCCTTTCTTCGAATTACATCCCGTTTTCAATGAAGCCGTTAACACGGATCCCAATTCCACTCACGTCGCTGCATCTTTTCAAGAATCTCGTATCGCGCACCCGATCGCTAAACCGACGCATACGCACGCACAAATGCCACCGCTCCCAACATGGCGGCGCGCGTGGCCTTCTTTCGAATTCCGGACGATCTCGTTGGCAGCGCGGCAAGGCAGAGAGTCATGCATCACGTCCGCGTAATCATTATCACGGCGGCGCGTCCTCCCGCATCGCATTCTCCTTCGACAATAACACATTAGTCGGACTTGTGCGTTTCAATTTAGCCCTTCGCCGCTCGACCCCTTCCCGATCGTCGCGCTCCTATCGACTCATAATTAATGCGACCGCCGGACTGCGGGGTTATCAGCCGCGCGTATCGTCGGATGAAAAATAATCGCCGAGCAAAGGTCCCTCTCGAAAGCCTGTCGCTCGCCGGCAATGGCGTACGAGGCAACGTCCGCACTGTGTGTACACGTATGGCAGGTACCGGCCGACGCGTGTTTGCCAGCCGCGCGTTTGCCAGCCGCGCACGGCCGTGGCACACGCGCGTGCCATTGTTCGGCGCCGCGTTGAGCAAGTACGACACGCGTAGAGCGACCGTCCGCGCGCTGGGAGTTCTTTCTTGATGTATTGTTGTGCCGGAGCGTGGGCGACCAGTCGGCGGGCAGGGCTGGATGCGAGAATTTATAAACGCTCGGTTTTTACTTCCTCCGATTTTCACGCTTTTCAATCGTCCCCGGTCCAAGCGGACGTTTCCCGAGATCGTCGAGTGTCCGATGAGCTTCCGGCCTCGCATTACGCCCGGTACCGAGGGATAGTATATTGGGTCGGTACGTTAGGTTAGCATTATTGCGTACTGCGCTCGGATAATTTAGTGCCCCCGATGTAACGATTCGATGCATTACGATCCTGAGTTTACATCTGGCTCGCGTTCGCAGCTACTTCCCGCTGCTCACTCGTTATCGAGCCTCCCTGATACTCGGTTCCCTTCGCAGGCCCAGACGTCCTTCATCGAGGACGAGGACAAACACTCACCGTGTCTAATTGCCCCCGCGAAAGGACCGATATCCCGACGAGTTCATTGCGATGCATCGGGCGCATTGTCGGCGCATCTTTCTCTTTCTCTCTTTCTCTCTTTCACTTGTTCACTCTCTCGATGCACGTTGTCCGTCGACGAGACTCCGGGCAATAAAAGGAACTTACAGGCCGTTCGCGATTTAAAGCGGCCTGCCACATGGCGCACGACTCGAGTTTCTCTATGCTCATCGCCTAGAGCGTCGGAGGAGCATCCTCCTTCCACGTTTCGATACGGTCAAGTTCAGCCGGGTTAGGTCCGTTTCGTCGTTCAATGTCCAGCATGGACGGCGTCGGCCCATCTACGGATCCCTCTCCGAGTCCTTTTTCGTGATCCGACATTGCAGATATAACGATATGACGTCTTGTACCGGCCGGAGTATCGGAAGGAAGGCATGTCGGTACAAGTCTCGGTATTACGGTATGTTAGCCTGGGTCAATCAATTTCTGTCAGGTTTTTATGACCACGCTTTCTGCGAGTCAAAAATTGTCTCCCTTCACTTAATACGCTTGCCTTTCTGGTGATAATGTGCACTTGCGACGAGAGGTCCAAAAGTCTTTTTTATTTTTTATTTTAAGAAGGTATTTTTATTACACATCGTGCAGTACTAGAGGGTTGAAACAGGTCATATACGATTCTGCCTTCGGTCGCTTTCTTTGCCCGACACGATTCAGTGTCGACTCATCGAGTTCCTTTAATCGGAACATTTTTATTCCGCTTCGGAACGTTAGCCGCAATCTGAGTCATATATCAGATTCATACATCAGATCCGATCACTTTGCCGCGTCACCATTGCCGTCCCATTGAAAAACATCGGGCCAGGACGGCGAGCGGATTTCTTCGGCCGATTACGAACGGCTGTCGATATCGCGAGGGGTCGAATCGATAAAACGATCGTCCGCGCGGAGCGGCCGAAATCGGGGTCAGCCATCGGTTACTCGCGCGCCGAAATAAACGCTTGGTTAGCGGGACCGGAATAGAAGGGGACGAGAAATAAAGCCTCCTCGGGAAAAGCCATTACCTCCCCGGAGGGGGCAGACGCTTATTGAAAATGTGATTTACCTACTTGGCGAATAACAGCCGAGTCTGTAAATTCTGTCGGTCGCGTGGGCGAGAGTGGGAAAAGGAAGCCGAGCGAGATCGTCGGATATTGCGTGCGTACGGCGTTGCGCATGCGAGTTGGAGAGAGGAAGAGGATAGAGAGGGGTGAGTGAGAGGGGATGAGAGAGAGAGAGAGAGAGAGAGAGAGAGACGGAAGTGGAGGCTGCAAAAATTTTTCGTTTCCCTCCGAGATATACGTATGGCCGAGATACACGCGACGGGCTTGAACAGTCGAGCGCGGAAGTGGGTGATGGAAAAATTTTACATTTCCTAGGCGAGCGACGTATTGCGATAGGCCGTCGGTGGGACGGAGATGACACGGCGGATAATCGAGAAATTTTTCTCTTTTCCCGGACGGCAAGGGTCTGCCGCCCTGCACGGCTGCGGAAGCGCAATTTTTAATTTTCCGCGAAATAATATTTCCTTTTTCAGCTGGGTTATTACTTTTGCGCTGGGAATCGTATTTGTGTTACTGCGCTTGGTATATTCGCGGCGCAATTGCGACACTAGTTAAATATTATACCGTGGCGCGTCGGTTAACTGGAAACTGGGTTAAATCAAGATAATACGACTGTAATTCTTTAATATATTATAAGCGCGCTTGCAAAAGTGAGCAATTGTTCGAAATCGACGTCGAATATTGGAACGATAACGATTTAATTATAAAATTAAACGAAAAGTCACCTGCCGTCCGTATTTTTCACATTTACCCGAGGACGAACGCAGGTTGCGAACGACTTCGCATCCGTCTGACAACATTCTCAGAAATCTCATCCCCCTCCCTCGCACTTTTCTCATCCGCGAGGGCCGCTGTCGCGAAGTTTCGAATTTAATGCCCAATACAGACAACGCTTCCGGTAAATCGCTCGGCGCCTCTCGCGACTCCGTTCCCGGGAACGTCGCGGTTTCGAAACTTCTCCACCGGCAAACTCCTGGCAAAGTGTCGCCGAATTTGATTTCGGCTTTGACTCCTCGCCCCCCAGCCCCCGCACACCCTTGCCGAGATTTAGTGCCGTCCTCGAGGACGTCCAATCCTTTTTCCGCGACCAGGCAACTACTTTCTTCGCGCGCCACGTCTCCCTTGCCAGTGGCAAACTACCCCTCTCCAGATTTCACCCCCTCCGGTTACTCCGCGAGTCTCTGCGAGACGACGGCCTGATTCGATGGAATTTCGATTGGCGAGCGTGGGGAGAATGTACTGACCACTCTCGCAGATATTCTCCGCGTCGGTCGCCGGCTCGCTTTGATTAAGTCGTGCCCACTTCGGATTGGCCGCTCGCTTCTGTGTCTCCAAGTTCGTTGTTCGCAGTTCGCGACGCGGACCTCGGTCCGTCGAAGGGCGTGCAATCTACTGGGTATTATGGGATATTGTGAAACCTTGTAACGGTGGCTTCGGTCGTCCGATTCCGGTGGGAAGTTGCGGACTCCATCGGCGGATAAAGTAAGAAGCGAACTGGTCGCATGCATTATATTCCGCGTTGCGGGCGAGTTACGAGGTGGCGAGAGAGTTGTATCGGGAAGGTTCGAGTCGACGTTGAACCTGAGCCCGGAGTCTTCCTCCGATCCCTCCAGCTTCGCGCGACTTTTTACGAGTCCTTAACACGTCGTAACGCTACTCAGTGCGGCGAGGAAGGTGCATGGAATTCAGCGTGAACAGACTCTATCCCCCGTAATGTCCGTTTAATTCCGAGGCCGATTCACCATGCGATCTCGCATCGCAGGTGCACCCGCCCACAATCTCTCTCTCTCTCTCTCTCTCTCTTTCTCTCTCTCTTTCCTTCTCTCTCTCTCCTCCTCTTTCTCTTCTCTCAATCCTGCCCCTGGCTCGAAGCAAGAACAACGAGTAAGGTCACGGCGCGATTAAAGGCGAGGCCGTGCGATTTCATGCCGTAACCGATAACTCTTGGCATCGTCCTGTCGCGAGGACAATATCCGCCTCGTCCCCGATCGGAATCGCTTTACGGCCCTAACGAGATGATCGATGCACGCTGAAAGATGAGTCCCCCCCCCGTCCCGAAGTAGCTTTCAGATAGTACCTTTCAACGGTGATCAGTCGCTAATGGAAGCGAACTCGAGCCAGCGGGAGTCGGGCTGATAGAACGGGGCGTTCGCGGGAAAGGAGAATGCGAAGGACGAGGTAGGATAAGGACGAGGAAAACGATGAGGAGGATTGGAGCTGTATTTCGGTGCGAGGGGGGATAAACGCTCACTGTTCTGAGCCTCCAATATCGGCTGGTTTATTTGGCCGCGTAACTCATTCGTTATGGACCTCCTGGCAGCCTCTACATCCATCTCCCGCCGACGACGACGACAACGACGGCGACGACCAAGGCCACGACGATAGGCCCGCGCTTACGACCCGACAAATATCGCCGGCAATTTACATATTTGATTGTGCCGAAGCTCGCTCGCCGCGAGAAACGCGAGGCCCTCGTAAATTTGTACGCCGATACGAGAGTGCGGACCCCACCTTTTTCACTCGCCATTTCTGTGTCTCTCCTCTCGCTCGCCGACTCCCTCCCGCCCCCCTCTGCCGAATGGAAAATGTAAATTTCGCGGCCGGCGTGTCCGCCAAGATGGCGCCCGATCGTTGTTCATTTGTTTTATGATAATCGAATCTTTGTCGGAAGCCTCGCGCCGCTCGTCGGATGATGGAGAAAACGTGTCGGGGAGAGGGTGGACGGGTTCTCGGAGGGGTGCTGGAAGGGAACCGGTGTGAGACCGGAGGGAGGGGAAGGAGGGGCGGATGGGCCCCCGGCATGACGTAACCTAATTGTTCCTGACGGGCCTTTTAATTAATCTTCCCCGGTGCCGGTATGCGCATTACCATATTTTATTGTAATTCGGAGCGGGGCCGTGGCTCGATAAAGCGTGTCCTTTGCATGTGATCTATATACGCCTCGGTGCCAGGGCAGAAGCCACGCGGGCCCGTACGTGTGTCCCGCCACACACGCGTGCCGCGTACATTTAATCGGGTAGCGCAAACTGTACGTCTTTATGAATGTTTCGCGCTGACCCTAATTTATCTCGGCTCCGCTCGCGGACGCTCAGGTTACGTTCCTTAAGTCGGACAACAGGTACAGTACGACAAATTCCATTGCAACGGAGCAATTTCCGTTATCTCACGTCCGCTCTTCCGCTTTATTCCGCTCCGTTCAGGCTTGTTCCTATTTCGTTCGTTGATCCGTCAGCCGGAAGTTAGCCGGCTGGCGCTATTTTTTAAGTCGCGCGAGCGACAGTATATTTTTGCCAGAGATCCTTATTACGATAACCGCGACACAGGGAAATACGTAGTTGGCTCGGAGTCCTGCGAGCGAGGAGGACGAAATCCGCCGGTACACCCATTCGGCTGATCTTGGCGAGAGCGCGTCACGTCGACGGCGGGCGAGCATGATAGGTAACCGCGACTTCCGGCAGAAACTCCGCGACATAATACACCGACGCCGTCGTCCCCGGGCTTGCCACCGCTCTCCGCCCACCCTGCGTCCCGCCCTCTCATGACGCTGTGTGCTGAGAAAATATTTTTCCAATAGTCCCCGGGCGTCCCAGACGGCCGGCGCGGTTGACTTTGGGCGAGAGGATTTTTGAGCCCTCCCAAGTCGAAAATCCGTCGGGCGATATTTGATATTTCAGAGGGTGTATCCCGCGCGAAAAGTAGCTTACTTATATATTATTCGCCGTATTATTGTACAGGCGCTTATAACCGCGTCGGGAAGGTGAAAAGGGGCGCGAGGGGGAAGCCGGTCGGGGGGTGTTGAGAAAGACATTTTGTCTGACGTTACTATGTTTCGTAAAAGTTGGTGTACGACGTTATGGCTTAGGTATCGCAAGGTGCCTCTCGCTAAGGACTTCCTTTCTCGTCGTTTGTCGTCTACTCGCCTTTGTGCTGGAGATTCTGAACATAACGGAGGTGAAAAATGCAGCTTGAGACAGTCGTTCATTTCATGGGGTATTGTTTACTGTAATGTATTTTACAGTTTATTTTTAAAGGGGGTCGTATTGTCTTCCGTTGGTATCTGCCATGTTCGCATGTAGGGAGTTACAGTAAACATGATTGCGAACATGATCCCAGATGCAACGCGCGTATTGATATACATAGCTATCCTCCAGCATGGCGCAAATCGCGAACCGTATCAGCCGCCCAGCTATCCGCAATTTGTTCCTCTGGGCAACGAGCCCGTCTACACAAATTTATCCCCATCTATTTATACACCTGTTTGCGTGTAATTACCTGAATTTACTCCTTTGTACGGACAACGCGCGAAATTTGTTTGCCGGCGTGTTTAATTGCGTCTTCAGACAAATTTACTCGCCCACCGGACCACCCAATACCACATATAGATGCAATAACGTAATCAAATAATTATTAATTACGCAGTACTGGATTTATTGCTATCGATACACTATTAACCCATACCACTGTCCTCTATTACAACGCAGTCATCTGCAGATCTCATGTAATTACCAAATTCCAGCTTCAACCCACTTTCGAACTCACGGACCAAGCTGCACCTAGTAAACATTCTCCATCCTTCTCAGGAATTATTACCGCCTATCTCTCTTTTACGATCCTTCTGCGCATAAGGTTCACAGACTCAGTTCTGTTGGGCAACAATCGGCGACGTCGATTTTAATTCAGTGCTTGCTTTCGGCTGTCGACCGGGTGTCGCGACAGAAAACATTCTTCAGCTCGAAGCAAGCCTGTTGGATGGCGAGCGAAGGCGGAAATCGAGCTCGTTTCGGACAAATTGGACCTTTGGCACCCTGCTCGACCTATCGCCATCCTCGTTTCCTCCGGTCGTGGGTCAAATCGGTCGAAGGATCGGTCGCAGGATCGCACGAAGGATCGCTCGAAGGATCCTGCGAATGATGGCACAGAGGGATGCCTCGCGCGCTCGAAAAATTACGGTTGATCCTTGGGCCTCTTTTTTTGCCAACCTTTCGCCCACTGTGTCGTTTACGCGCTTGACGTCCCGCTGACAGAAATAGAGCGCCGCTTTCTTGCTTTCCTTCCTGGAGCCCACCCGCGCGAGACTCTTTTTGCTTACCCTCCATTCTGACCCCTTTGTGCGAATATCGTGCGAGGATCCGGGTGGTTGTATACGGGATTGCGGATACGTTTGACAGATTTGAGGTGACGGAGGTTGCGTCGATAGACGGTGTGTTAAGAATGAAACTCTCTCAATTTTCGAGAATCAAGTATGATCTTTATACACCTACGATGTTTCAACAATAAAGAATTTGAACTCAGTGATTATCTGTTTCATTAACTAGAACTATCGATCCGTCCTTTTAATATCTATCTATTTCAATTATGACTTTTGTCTCATAAAACATTTTATTTCTAGGAATATTCTTAAGGGTCCATTGAAAGCGTAGATGATTAATTGTATCTCATTCTGTAAATTCAGTCTTATATCATTGCGGGAAGTTAAATGAAAACATGAATAGAAATCGTCGATAATTCCCGTGTTAACGGTCGTATGAGTACAGCTCGACATTCATCTTTCAGTCCAGACCGATCCGCCTCCTACCGCATAATCCTTCCACAGCACGTTATTAGCCGTCGAATCTGTATCAACAGGCACTTAACCACCGCTATCCGTCGAATCCCGCGTAAACAAACAGCGTGAACTCGTCAATCGAATATCCCGACGATTAGCGATCGCATCTGTTCGTCGATAAGTTAGAAGCTTTCGTCGAGGATTCGATGGCCGGTCGCAGATGCGCTCGGGCTCGTTTACGGTTCTCGGCATCCTGCCGACAGAAATAGAGGCTCTTTTTCTTATTTCGGCCTGGCCAGCACCCCCCCTCCGATAAGTCGCAGGCCCACGCACTTTCTCCGTTCCGTCTCTCGACGCGCTTTTTTCCGACCGCAAGTCCCCCTCCGGGCTTTGCGCGGAGACTAAACAGAGGACGTGGCTAATGCGTTGAAACGCTTTTTTCCGCCGACGTGGCAAAGAAGCCCTGAGACCGAGTTAGAGGGAGGGGCGAGGGGTGGGGTGGGGGGACGGACCGTTTCAAAGAAACAGTGGCGAAATATGCAGTCCTCGGGACTCTGCGTCTCCGAGGCTTCGCGAGTAAATTAACGCGTTAACCGCGTACGGACGGCACGCTTGTTCGTCCGTTCGCGGACTCCTTAATCAGGGGAAAAAGAAGTCACGGTTAGTCGGGGAAAATTGACTTTGGGAAAGCTCCTTACGTACGACGAATGCGCTCTGAGGCGCGGTTAAATTTATGCCAGCGTCCGCGACCTGTAACGGCGCGCAGAATTGCGGGAACTGTTCCGTGAGAATTAATCGCGGGGACGTTTGTCGAGTCGTTTGTTCGGGAAAAGATGCGGAAAAGGGCACCGAGTGACTGTACCGGGGCACCGAACGGACGATGAAAGCAGTTAGGCGAGCTGGCGCGAGTGTAGTTTCCGCGCGATGCATTGAACGCTGGGTCGAAACGGATAATCTGACAAGTTGGCGGTGTATATTATTTATTAGGGAATTCACTTGCGAAATAGTTGTCGCAGTTAGAGAAGTCGGTCGCTGTACGTCGCTGTGCTGAGTTTACATCCAGGACCGTTGTCGTACAAGTTCGGAGTGTATTACTGTTCGGCGGCTCGGAAACAGTCGACGCTTTTAGAGGCGCGGGGAACTTATTCCGAGGCAAAAAAAAAACACGGCGTTTCAAGTTGTCAATCCACTTGAAGGGTCAATGTCAAGGGAAGGGAATCCTCTCCCGACCTTTGGCGCGGTATAATAAACTCGGTTCGAACAGACGATCGCTATGAGCGACGCGTATTTTCTCTCCAAACCGGCCGATAAATTACAAAATACACATCGAGCAGCTCTTTTTATCTCGGCCTGCGGCGGGCGAGGGCTCATAGGGTGTCCTTCTTTGGGACTCGGAAAAGGGGGGAGGGGTGATGGAAAGCGAGAGGCTTAGGATGCGAGCCTCTCGTTATTACCCTTGTCCGGGCGTGTTTCACTATCGTATTCCTGTTCGACGAACGCTCGACGCAACACGCGACGCGAACCCTATCACTGGGTCACGGGGGACCGTTGGACCTGGATGCGGGAAACAGAAAAGGCGCATTAGCCATTCCGCGCGCTCGACCGTACCATTGTGACGGCGAAAATGGAAATTTTCATATCGTCAAAGCGGATCGTGTCCCGGGCTCGTGGCGGTGAAATAGAAAAATAACAATACCCCGGGATATTTTTGGAGCCGGCAATGAAAGCAGCGCGAGCAAAGATCAGATTCGAGGGAGTCGCGTTCAGTAGATACAATGGACAGTCGGACGAGGCGGGAGGGGGTCAAGAGGTAGGGGAAGTCAAAAGACGAGCGAGAAGACGAGGAAGCGAAAGAAACGCGAGGGGGCGCGCGGAACTTTTTAGCGACTTAATTCCGAGGCTCATGCATTTTGCACGAACGATATTGGCAATGCCGTCTGAATATTCCACTCGATTATTCCGGACACGAGTCGACGCGTCTTTATTTATCGGGAGCCGCGAATCCGGCCCATCTTCCTCCCACCTCGGGTGGCCAGGGCCACTTCTTATTCCATTCGTAGTCGCCGCCGCTCGTTGTTTCGTCATCCGTCCGTCCCGGCTCGCTCGAATTTCGACGGATTTGCAAGTCAATGCGGAAACTGTGAAGAACTTATCGGCGTATCCGTATCTCTCCTCGCACCGGCGTGCCAAAATCGTCTCGAGCTTCACTCGTTCCTCTCGTCTCCTCTCTTTCTCTCCCACTCTCTGTCTCACTCTCTTCCCGCAAGATTTTCACCTCTCCTCCCCTCTCGTTTGGGTGCGACTTATGGCTACGTATCGCGTCTCGACGACTTGCCGCGAAATCGACGAGTTCGCGCTCTTGATTTCTCGAAGTGGCGAGAAAATTCTGCGGCGAAAGCCAGAGAAAAGTGAGCCGTTCAACTGGCAGATATTAAGCGAACGCTTCCGGCGCCGACGTCAGCGAGAATGTTGACTAGATAGTCGCCCGAAAGGCGTACATCTTTGGACAGGATCCGGGAAAATGCGATGGCCGGAATCAGTAATTGTATCTCGTCGAGCTCGACACGGGAGGGAGCGGTAAGCAAAGCTCCGAATTTAAAGCATTACATTTTCCTTACATTACGGACTACATTACATCAGCGATTGACATCTGGACACATTACAAAGTAAAAAGGTATTTTAAAAGTACTGATAAAGAGGCTAATAAATAACCTGTGTAAAAGCTTTATAAGCCGCTATAATTGCCGGTGGAAACTCTTATATTCGTAAATAGAAGACGTCAGACGTTTTAAGCTTTAACGTTAACTGTTAAAATTCGCTTTTATTCGTCCTTGATAAACAAGCCGTTCGAGCTCTTCGCGTCGAGATCTATTTAAATATTGCGGCCCGGTCGATCTTCCCAGCCTTCGGCCACAGGCCGAGTCGTCGAACGCTGAGAGCTCTGTTCCTCGTCAAGCCTCCGCACTCCGAACCGGACGCCGGTTTCGCGACAACGTTTGCCCATTAATCCCGGACGGTCCGTTCGAGAGGTGGCCCCAACGTGTCGTACACGTGCCCGCCTTTTCCTTCTTAAAATCGGCGCGCTTTCACCGCAAGTGAGGGACGCGGCGCGATCGCTTAGAGCGTCGCGTTTCTTAATTTATCGAGTCACCGCCGCTGACACCGTGATTCCATAAGTGCCGTCCCGTGTCACTTTGCTCCATTCCCCGTTCCACGATGCGGCTAATGGGACGAGGAAATATTCGGCACCAAAAACGTGACGCAGCCCCTCCCCCGCAACCGTCCGCAACGTCCCATCCCATCCCTGGCCGTTTCTATGCGGGCGCGCTTAAACGGCGTCCTCCCTCTCTCCCTCCGGCTTCCGCCTGCTCATCCGTTTTGGACGCCAGGCGTGTTTAGCCAATTGAGCGTGTTAGGCGTCTCTAGCAAGCCATCGCGCCGCTCCTGTTGCCCGATTTGCGATCTCGACGATGCTCGCGTGGGCAGAAAATCTCGCCGTTCGCGCTCGCAGATTTCAGGCAGGGAGGGCAAAGAGATACGGGACGCGCTCTGTATGGATGGCTCCGGAAATAGGGTGTGAGCTTCGAGGGATGTAGATCCACTCGTGTCCCTACGCTTCCGAGTACACGCGACGTCATTTCGAACGCTTAATTATTCTCTTATTTGAATAATCCGTGTTTCTGCGCTTAACCGGATGAAGGACCGACGGGGCGATAATGCGCGGTATTAAAATACCGGATGGGAGAATTGGACAGTTTGAGAATAGTTTAACGTAGTGTAGGTACTTCATTTATTTGATAAGAATTAAATATAAGAGTTGGAAATAAAGCTGTCTCATGCGACGCTTTGTAACAGTTGAAGTTAACTCTCAAACCGTCTGATCCTCGCGAAGACCTTTCGTACAATGTTCAATCCACCCTCACCCATACTCTCACACACTCATCCAAGCACGCATTTCCATGCGCCGCAATAGTTTACAGTACACAATCCCTCGCCATGTTTCCGCAGCTACGCGTACAGATAATGCCATTTGAACCCTCGATTATTCTCTCATCAAAACATTGACCGTCCGCGCAGTCGGCGGCGTCGAATAAGGAAGAATCGATGCGCGCGGAGTGCATTAAAGTATCGAGCGAGAAACTTCGATGGCATGACAATCGGTCGACGGAAACTCGGCTCTCTCGAAACTCGCCCGGCATTTTCTTTCGTCTCTTCCCCGAAGCCGCCTTCGCCGGCTTTTATTTTACCCTTTACCCTTATCCCGGCGTCCACTCTCATCCCCCTCACCCCACTCCACCCCCCGTTCCCTCGCCTCACACCATTCCCTGCTCGCCCTACCCCTTTTCAGGCCGCTCTCTTTCATGGAACTGCTCTCGCGCTAATGGCGCGAAAGCTTTGGAAAGCTCCGATTTTCCATTGACCGTCATTGAATGGTACGTGGTAGAATGTAGGGCCCGGCGTACCGAGCAGAAGGGTAAAAAAAGGACGGCGCTCGGTTGCGGGGGTGAAGGGGAGGACTCGGGAGAGGGAAGAGGGTTGGGAGTAATCGAAGCGGAATGACGCCGAGAGAAAGGGAATGCAATTTACCTCCGTGCGTTCGCGCGAACCACGAAAAAAATTGAGAAAGGAGGGAAAGAGCGGAAGGTGGGTAGAATGAGAAGGAGAACGGGAGGAGGGAAGGGGGGAAGGGGGGGGGGAAGAGAGGGTGAGGCAGAATAGGGCGATGCGAATGGGGGAGAAGAGGAGGGCGAGGAGAGATAAAAAGTCGAGAGATAATCGAACGAATTTACCGCTTAATTGGCACGCGATAGCCGGGAACGAAATTTTAACGGAGGAGGGTGCGATTCGGAGAGAATGCGCGCGGTATCCGGATCAAAACGCGCGTTTGATCTCTGCAAATGGGCGCAGGAGTGGTCGACAAAGATGTTCGATTCGCTGGAATTCAGCAGATTGCGTCTTATCCGCTCGTATCCCGGATTGCGAGCGCGTCGGTGTGTGCGGGTCTGGGCGCGCGCAATTCTTATTGAGTGGAAGGGCTTTACTCTTCGAATTTGTTTGAATCCGTTTAATCGGTCGAATAAAATTGCGCTCGATTCAAATTGAAAGGCATGAGACCGATATACTTCGCGGCGCTAACGTATTTCGTATGCGTAATGAAACGTTTGCTCAACGCCGTATTATTTGCACGAGACTTATCAAACGACTAGGTTGACCTTAGTCAAACTGCAATCAATGTCGTCTCAGCCAATAACCCTTCGATAGTTTCGATACATCGAAATACTTTATCGGCGGCAGGCGAGAATAGCAAAAACACTGTTGAGAGATCGCATCGGCGAAAAGGTCGAAAGCGAGGCACGCTAGTCCACTTAACTCCCTAACGCGCATACGTCACACCACACCTCCTCTTCAAGCATCAGCCGTCAGGCTCCCCCAAAAAGAGAAAATTAATAAAACCCACTTGGGACCCACAAGGCGCCGGATCGAGTCTCCGAGGCTCGTTAAGATAAAAAATTCCGGAACGAATTCACAGCCACGATTCGACGCCGTTCAGATTAAAACGTGCTCTCGCATACCGAGGCGAGTACACGCTTACACACATACACACGCTCGACTAAATCGTGAACGAGCGAAGACGTTGTCTAATCGGACAGGTTTAATCGGGGCCTTATCGAGTGCCATTCTTTCTTCCCGTTCTATTACCGTAGCCGTGGCGTATGTCCCTTCTCGCGCGCTTAAATCCACCGTTTCCCCGGCGTCCAGCTATCCAGCGCCATGCTAAGAGCCATGCGAGGGTTAACGAAGGTCGTTACCTACGACTGGGACGATTAGTTTCATCGTTCGGCGCTGGTATCCACTGTCCGCACTCCTCTCTTTCCCTAACCCGGGGCTGTAATCGTGGATGGCCGGTGTTGCTTGCGTCGCGTGTCGCGGCCAGTGTCCCACCCAAATTGGAAGGAGATGGAGGGAAATTGGGAGAGAGAATGGAGTGCGATAAAAGGAAATTGTGCAGAAATGGAACCGGGGGTCGGAACGAGAATGCGGTCGCGTTCTGATACGCCGAGGTGTCGGTAACGACGTTAATGCGAAATAAATCCTGCTGCGGCGCAGGTTCTTGAGGATGGTTGGGTTGGCAACGTTTGGGTTCTCAAGGACTTAGGCGTTAGCATGGTTTGCACCGTGCTAGGTAGGTAGGTAGACAGTATAATGCCTCAGGAATGAAAAATAGGTTGTACACAGCTTGAAATATAATGTTAGAGTGTATGTACTAAAAAAGCTGTCCGTTTAAGATCGAGGGGATTAAATAATAAAAGCAATTAGGACTCAGAGTCCACTATTATAGCACTTTCTAGCCGCGAAGCAGAGAGCTGTCGATATAACTAATAAATTCAGGTCGAAGCAGTGGCTTCTCCGACATACAGCCTGAAGGCCATGAATAAATCCACCTACCATTAATACTTGATCGCAACCGATTCGACATTCTGCAGGATATCGGAAAATAGCCCGCCTTAAGAGTTCAACCCGGTCATTCGTCCTTATGCCCACCCACCATCTCAAGATTCCATTCGTATCATATATGCTCCTCATCACCGTTCGCGTAACCTCAGCAGCCGACTGCGTCCTAACCGCTGCACAAAGGATCCGCGAGCCGACTGAAGGTCGGAGGTTGAACCTCGACCGACCCATCAGTTCAACCCGATCGCCGCGACGATTCCAGCATCCACGGACGTCCCGACCGCAGACTCGTTTCCGGTGGGGAAGACAGATGCACGCGTTCCGATGGTCCGAATAAACGGGCGGGCGTATATCGGCTCGGTATCGCCTGGCAATAATTTACGATCGTCGGGCCTCCTCTCCACGTGTGCTCAGCTGACACGCCTGCCTGGCCGCGTTACGTGTCCTGCCGACGATACGTCTGCTGAAGGATTAGACGGGTCCTGCCGTAAACGAGGACTCCCTCCCATGCGCCCGAGGCGAGAGTCTGGCTTTTACTACTCGAACAGCCGACGCTCGATTTCCATGTCTTTTCGACACCGTTCGATCATTCTCACCTTTTCGTGCCGTTTCGAACGGAGTGTTCTTATAAAGCCATGGGACAATTTTTTTTGCCCACGCGCCCGGGATGTAACAGTGGTTGGAACGTGTATATTGATTCTGGCACGCAGAATAAACCGCGGTGGTATGTAGGTAACCTCAGTAAATATGTTTAGCAATTAATATTGATTCCGCGGTATTTTTCAGATGTATCGGGGTCAGGTCTGGGCTGATAGCGATTTTGGCGGCGGGGGAGGGAGCTGGGATAAATCGCGGAATGATAGTAAATTGGGGTTTGATACGCGAAAATTGATATCGGTTTTGAGCGTACATGTGCGATTATTTATTGTTTGAGGCTTAACCGCAGTTCGCGTGCCGAGTATGTTCGATATTAATAGAGCAGTAGCGAAGAGTTTAATTGCGCTTGTTTTTGGAAATTCCGTTCGTCGGTAACGTCGGTGTTGATTGAATGTGCGGATTGGACGCGAGAATTTCTCGCCGGAGCCTCGGTGGTTCGTATTTCTGTCGGCTCCCTCGACGTAGCATTACCATTGCGGTGTTAATGACACCATTTTCGAACTCCCACCGTGGCGCGCCTATTACGGCTCAAATTTCTCGCTCATTCGACACATTTTTAACGTCCGGCGAGAAATTTCGTTCGTTTGACAAAAGCCCGCATCCGACGGGCCGACCGTTAACTGGCTCATTTTTTACACTCCGATGACTCTCGCCGATCAATTTACTACAATTTCACGATCCTCGTTCGTTACCTTTCAAGCGACGAATCGTTAAAAACTGTAAAGGCAATTAAAAAAACGCGAAAAAGCCCCGTAAACAAATAACTACGTCCGGTTGCGCTGTTCAAAACCGACGATGCTTGATCGGCTATCAGTTTTCACGAAGAAAATAACCCGCCGCTAGATCAATATTTTTACACTGTTCAAATGTAAACGTTTTAACGAACGTCGAAAGCGTTGTGGTCGACTAAGGACTGAGGAATATGTTCTTCAAAATGCTTCCCTCTGTTCCACGCCGAATTAATCTTGTGGAACTGGATCGTTTATGTGTGATTAATAACACTTTTTATTGTACTACTGTTAATAGGTACAATATAATGTAAACGTATACAAGTATTTTTCGAGGAACAAGACTCTATAAGAAAAAGCGGACTGTACTAAATTATATGAAGTGTACGCTGTTAAGGCTTCTGGACAACTGGCTTCCCATAGACAGTGCAAGGTGTATATGTCATCCGATAAATGACAATCATTGCCATGCGCTGGCGCCCGTCACAATTTTTCTATGTGCGTCATCCCACGTTTAAATGTTTTTTTTTCACGCAACGGAACAGAAAGGTAATCCATCAAACTATTCTAAATCTTCGCCAGATACCATTTGCGTGTCCAAAATGACGGACACGATCCGACTGCTACAAAATGATTAGGTAACATTATAAGACCCAAAAGGATCCCATGACAGCCGATATGAACGAGTCGTGCAGGCGAAGTCGCCGAAAATAGGACAGAAATGATTGGAAATCTTCACGAAACATCGTTTCCGTGACCGAAGCGAAAGGCGACGCGATACCGGGCGGCGCAAAATCATTAGGCAACGCAGATAGCGCCGGTTAAAAGTGTCCGAAATCTTCGTCGGGCATCGTTTTAGCGCCCGGAACGAGCCGACAATGCGACAGCCGATATCGGGAGCGCCGATCTCGAGCGTCCGATTACCAGCGGCCAGCGCTCTCTCATAATGGGCACGGTGCACGGGGCGAAATCTAATATCGCACAAGGCGTTTCTCGCCTCGTCGCAATCGCGACAGTTTCGCGAGCCGGCCGGCCGGCCGCTAAATTTATGGAGTGTCCCGCGAGCCACGTCAGTTTTCCGCGTAGAAGTAACGTGCTCACGCCGTCGCCGTTCTCGGTCGAGCGAGAAGCTAGAAGCGAGAAGCTAGAAGCTAGATGCTAGAAGCTAGAAGCGAGCAGCCAGCGCGAAGCGAGAAGCTAGCAGCGAGCCAGCAGGCAAGCGTCTTTCTCCTTTTCTGTCGGGCGAGTTTATACGAGCGGCACGGAATACGCCCTATCTATCGTCTATTAGCCGACGGCGCGCGCCCTGTCTATTTATATCGGGGTCCGTGGGTATACCGGATCGGCAACGATCGGGACGGGACTCGCGACGGGAAGGAACGAGTGCCTCGTGTACACCGAAAGCTTATCGCCTGCTGCCGGCTAGAAAGTGCAGCGCTCTGTTTACACGATCCTAACCCGACGACGACGACGACGACGACGACGTCGGCGGCGGCGGCGGCGACGGCGAGGATGGCGACGATCATCGCCGACGGAAGTCGCTGTGGTATTCGCGATCAGCACGATTGTTGAGCTTGTTACCTTTGCGGACTAGTTTGCTGGACGACCGGTCGTTTCGGACTGTGACTTTCTAAGCTGCACTCGGATTTTAAGTACGAGAGCTGAGGTGCGCGGTTTTTATGAATAAATTTTGTAGGTTAGTGGACGTATGGCGGTGAGATGGAAATGGATCGAGGTGGTTACGGATGTGGAATGGATGCGGAATATGTTTAGGGGAATGTGGTCCGACGGGGTGGATGATGATGACGGCCATTGACGGAAGCCGTGTTCGACATGGGGCACGATTACTGCGTCGTTCTTTTGCGGATTATTTCGTCGATCCCGGAACGGCGCCGAGCCCGGTATGCGAATATTGTAAGGCTTGCGATCGAGCGGTTGTATTTTAATAGGGTGAGAGGCGTTGCAAAACTCGGCGCCTGGGATACAGGCGATTTTCATGTATAAATTCTATGGATTCTGGAATGCGCAGTATTCGTGTCAGTTAGATACGTCCGCGGTGGAAATACTATAATGTATAGTTTCCAGCGGAATTAGATATGGGATGTAGAAATGACGTGGACCGGGTGATATATGCGCGCCGTAATACTTGGAGTTAATGACATATGAAATGTCAGGCGAACAAAGTTCACTTACGTGGCGGGGAAAGTGGGATAAAATTCCTTGCGGGAAGACAGTTTACACAGTTAATGGCTGCTTTAAGTGGCACTGACAGCAATCGTTCTATCCGTGGCTTGTCGCCGTCCGAGACACCTCCCAGCAATTGAAACTCGCTATCTGACGGAGCCATCGATAATAAATAGGCTTTAAAATATATAGACTCTAAAGTGCGTAGAGTCCGTAACGTGTACGCGCAGTGATATATGGATCATAATACGCGGACTCTGCAACATATTGCTTCTGTGATATATAGAACCTGTAATATATAAACCCCCTGATGCATAAAGTAAATTCTGACAGATCGACCGATGGCCCAGAACATTAAAACGGGCGAGCTAAAGGCATATGTTTCGGTACCGTGCGGAATCGGCCATCTCGATGCGGCAGTTTGACAAATCATTTCACTGTCCCCTTCTCATTACACGAATCGTTTCAAGCTATCGAGACATTTGAATGCTGACCGTTGAACCCGAACTGTACAAAACATTTTACAATTTCCCTCTTCGAAATGCGGCGGCATCGGTTTATTCAGTTCCTACTTATGTGTCCCGAGCGTTGAAATAATTCTCCCTCTCCATCTTAACCCGATATCAATCGTTTATTTAGCCAAAGCGGACGCGACGTTAATGTTTCGCCGACCGCCTGTCGCAGGTCGAAATGCCAACGATGATCGAGACCTGCGATCCGGCGAAGGCATCTTGATAACGATTTCGATACGCGCGGCGCGTGCCGTCTGGGCTAATAGACGACAGGGCGTGTTCCTAAGTGACAGCGCATTGTCCGCACTGAATGACGACGTCTTTTTAACTCGATCCATAAATCTATCCCGCCTGAAACGCCGACACGTTCCTGCGATCCGCGCCTCCACCCACATCGATGCCGAACATCGATATCGCCTCGTTCGCGGATATAATTGCGCGCGGAAAGCGGTTAGAAAGTGTTAGGAAGTCGTTTATTGAATGTGCAACGGCCGACTGTAGGCAGAACGTTTAGACGGTAATAGAATGGTAATGTCGTATAAGAATGACTAAGGGCACTTAATCAAGTTAATCGTTCCGATGTGTAAGCTCTCAGGCATTTGATTGGAAGAGTCGCGCGCGTGAGAACGACTGGCAATAATCCGCGAGAGACAATGGCGGAGCGAGCGGAACGACGTTCGTCATATTTAAAGCGCATCTCTGTCGAGCAGGAATTCGACTCGCAGCGCCAAGTTGTTTATTACCCGCGCGAAGTTGAGCGGCGGATAAAACATTCGGCGACCTAACGGAATATCTAACCTATTAACTCGCCGGATGACGTCTAACCGTATTTAAAGTTCTGACGCGCGGCGGCTCCACTTCAGCGTCGCCCTGACGGACGGAAGCGTAAAATAAAGGCGATATGGCATCCGGCAGCGTCGGGAGAACGGAATAATATCCGTTTTCTTAAAACGCAATTTCGTCAAACACGCGCATTAAGCACACAGAGATCCCCTCGAGCTGGCATTTGATTTTCCGCAAGCGCAAAGGCGACGTTCGCCCGTGTACGTGCGCACGCACACGTTCGCGAGCCCATGCACGAGCGGACGGATTCGCACACGGACGCACACCGACGCACACCCATTTCGCCAGCGACGTTTGCGGGTGGGTATCCTTTCTCCCCGGGCGTGCACGCTTTCGCCGGATTCTCAGGTCTAAGCAAAGTTTAGCTAAGCCGGCGCCGGTGCAGGTTCTTGATTTATTGGTCTGCCTTGGTTCCGCGCGAACACGCAACCGCACCCGGCCATGTGGCTCTTCTCTCCTCCTTTCCTCCACCCACGACCGTTCCTTCCCCATGTCTCACAGACCCTCCACGACCCTCTATCTTTCCAATTCGCCGTCTCTCACTCCGCTTCTGCCTCTCCACCTTCTCTCTCTTCCTCCGTTTCTACCTCCCTCGCCCAGCTATTCTCTTCCTACCTCTGCCTATTTCTCTCTCTCTCTCTCTCTCTCTCTCTCTCCCTCTCATCCACTTGCTCTCCTTCGTTATCCTTCGTCACTCCTCGGCAACGCCCGATAACTTTTTTCCCTCCCGAAGAACTCGGCCGCGTTTGGGTGGAAGAAGGACAGGCAGGCTTGCGAAGGAACGCGCGTTCGTGCGATTCGAGCGGGAGAAGGACGGAGAGTCAGAGGTCATCTTCCTCGGCGATTGGTATTAATACGTACTTACGAGTGTCCTTACGGCAAAGCTGTTGCAGCTTGTAAAACTTTCGAGGCGTGGAAAGAGAGTGTGAGGGGGAATGGAGGGGTAGAGAGCAAAAGAGAGAGAGAGAGAGAGAGGGAGAGAGAGAGAGAGGAGAGAGTGAGAGTGGGACGCAGAGAGAGAAAGTGACGGTCGAGTACGATTCATCCGGCTTTATGAGTTTAGTTTTTAAGGGGCCAGCTTTTTTTCCCCCACGACGCCTACCACTGGTCCGTAAGGTCTCTTTTTGCTCCCGATTCGACGTTCTCCCCCCTCCGCTCGCCCTACCCCCCCGCCGCCTGGTCCCTACCCTCGAGCCCGCGGTCGTTCCCCACTCGGCCCGGATCATTGTCCGCTCGTTTTCTGTCTCAGGGCGTTAAACCAAGCGTTAAAGAGTATTACGAGCAGGGCTCTCTCTTATTAATTTCTTCCTCGTCCTCGCTCGCCACCCCTCGAGGCCTCGATCGTTCCTTCTTTCCTTTCGCCGCCGCGATAGCGATTCCGATAGGAATATCAATGGCAATAATATTAGCGAGCGTAATGGCAACGATCGCGATGATAGCGGCAAATGGCGGAGGTAGAGGCGGCCGAGAATGCGGTAACGGCAGAGTTAAATGTAATGCCGGCGGCCAATATCGGTAACGGCGTAATGTAATAAGCGGAGAAATGTTATTTTCTGAAAAGTATAATCGTTCTTTAAACGCTGCCTCGGTGAGCGTTGTCTGCCCGTTTTCCGCCTCCGGAGCGTTAAACCAAGCGTTAAAGAGTATTACGAGCGGCCGCTCTCTCTGTCTGTCTCTCTCTCTCTCGCTCTCTCTCTCTCTCTCCCCCTCGCTCTTTTATTAATTTCTGCCTCGCCCTCGGCTTCTCCGCGAGGGCTGTCCCTTCCTTCCTCTCGTCCCTTTTTTGAGCCCGGCCGCCGATAAATGTCGTATCTGCCCCGGCGTCGTTACCTCGACGACGACGATGGACAAATAACGAACCGGGTGCAAGAACGACTGGCTGACTAAGCGGCTAAGTGAATAAGTAAACGTGTCGGTCGAAGAAAGGCAGTGAGAGTGAGAGAGAGAGAGAGAGAGAGAGAGAGAGAGAGAGAGAGAGACAGACAGAGGGAGCCATGAAGCGAGCGAGCGGGGAGTGAACGAGCTTAGTGACGGGATGGGCATTCCCAATTTGGTCGGAGAAAAATTTGATGGCGTTAAGTTAACACGTCGTTGTGGCAAATCGCTTTCGCTCGGCCGAGGAGAAAAACGAGACGAGCGACACCGTCCCGACGCCGGAAGTACAATTTCCCGTCCGACGATCCAGCAAGAAGTGGCCTCTCGCATAATCGTCGATATCGCGTCGGTGCGGATATGATTAACGGTGACACGAGCTGAGCGGCAAAGAGAAAAGTGTCGCACGACGCCACCGTTCCTAGCTCCTCCTGCTCTCTGCTTCATGCTCCCGAGCAAGCTTCGTCGAGACGCCGACGTCGAATCAACGAACGAGAGAGATTCTACATCGGGCCGAGTGAAACTCGCTGTTCTAGTCGAGAGCTTTTCGATGTGCTTTCTCTCTGATATCCGACCGACGATGTACGGAGCGAAGAGGAGAATATCTGAACAATGTCTGCGACATGACTTCGGTCAATACTCTCGTCCGAGAAAAATACCGCTTTCAGCTTCCCTATTAACCTGTTTGACCGGCGCAACGCTTCGAAACGTAATAATGTCATTTTAACCGTCGTGCGCCGGCCGCGTCCTCTCGTTAAAGTGAAAAAAGAGCCTCGGTCGAAAAGCGCATAATTTATGGAATATCCCGACGTGATTTAATGCAAACATCCGTGAAAGGAGCCGCCCATAAATCCATACCTTTCCACAATTATAAATCCTTAACGCGCGTACGCCTCTATCGGCGCAGCCCGCCTACTCGACGAGCGCCGAACAGTCCGCATCTCCGCGCGGCAATCTGTAGGCAAAACCCGATTAAAAAGAACCCGACTCCCGATAGTCGGACCTGCCCGTTGCGCGAACATACAGCTCACGACATGCGCGCTCCACCCTTTGTCGCGATCCCCTGGCCCACGATGTCATTCGTATCTTAACAATGTACTCGCCGATAAGCGGCCGAGGAGCAAAAGGAAAAAACTCGCTCACCGACCGCGCACGAACACGATGTCCGACCGAGGGCAGCGACGATCGATACCCCTACTATCTCTTTGGCCGCCATTTTTTTCCCTTCGCCGCCAATTTATAATTGGCCATCGACGATAATGACTCTCTCTCTTTCTCTCTCTCTCTCGCGAACGCCGGCGCCTTCGGGAGGCTGAATATATCGGCCGCTGGCGAGCAGCGTTCCGGAGCCGAAGGGTTCGCGAGGGGATGATAGCGGCGGCGGGGTTTACATACGTTCCATTCCCCGCGGATAAAGAGGACGATATCTTATACCGCCGGCGCAATCCCTCGAGGAGGAGCCGGCCGCGAGGGCTTTCGCGGTATCTCTCGCGAAGGATGATTCGACTTGGGGATCCTCCGCTCGGAATCCTCCGCTTGGAATCTCCTACGCGCGACCCTTTGTGCCTGGACACGCTTTATTGACCGAGAGTGCGGAGTGAAGTTGAGAGAGGGTGGGAGGGGGGAACAACGGAACGAAGGTGAGAGCGAAGGAGAAGGAACGAGCGGGTTAAGCTGGGAGAATGAGAGTGGGAAGGTGTGAGCGAAAGAGAAAGAGAGAGGGAGAGAGAGAGAGAGAGAGAGAGAGAGAGAGAGTATCTTTAGATAGCCGATAGAAGGCGTCCTACGTTTTTCGGCTGGCGAATTATGCGCCGACCGATAGCCGCCTCTTTATGATCGTCCTCTTGACCGAAAAGGAGAATGGAAATCGGCCGGATCGCGCGTTATATTGCCAGGCGGAGGCCGGGATTTATGTGAGCGAACCCGGCGAGGTTCGGATTATCGGCCGGCGGGCCGCGAAACAAAGATATGACAATGAACAAATTTTCTCCTGCAGCTCGGAGTGGGATCGATGGGAATTGTCCGGCGCGGAACTTCAATGGCGCGATCGTTGGGTAATATTCATTGTTCGCGGAGGTATTAGCGGATTATTGTTTTTCGTCCATTGTGGGAATGTGAGGACGAAATACTCGCGGCGGATATCTGGCGGAATGTAAGGATGTTTTTTATCGGACCACCGGCGATGTTGATAACAACCTTCGAAAACTCCCTCTGGACGTTCTTCGCGAACTTATCCAGCATTGTACCGAAGTTTCAATACCGTGTCGTCCGGTAATACGTACAACGGCATCGTTGGGAAGATAACTATTCTTCGAGCACTGTAAAAACGTCATTGTGAAATTTCCGTTGCGTCCGAATTCGTCGCGGGTCGTATAATATTTTTATCGCGCGACCACCGACGACGTCCGTCACCGTTAAAAAATCTGAAGGTTCATCGCCCACCGGTCAGGCATCTCAAACCTCAATCCCACATCGTTCAATCAAGTATCCCACGTTACGAGATCTTACGACACCACTGTAATTCCTGCCCGGTCAAATTTTCACGGAATCCTAACGTTCGCGAGGTTCGCGAAGGCCGAAGATATTTTTATCCGCTGACCACCAGCGTTAGTCATTCGTTCGGCACAAAAAGGTTGAAGGGACCTCGCCCAGTATTGCCGCGATCTTAATAATTGCCCATCGACGATAATGACTCTTTCCACCTTCTACCTCCGGCAAAAATATTGCAGTCGCGTCCGCGCCGGGACGGCACGATAACGAAGCCAGTTTTACATACGATCCAATCCGCGAAGATAAACACGGCGATATCTTACGTTACGTCCGAGTGCCCCGAGCGGAATTCCTCCTGAGACTCCGCCGAGTTTACGCTTTCCTGTATCTGCCCGCGCGATGATTCCGCCCGACGCCGACTCCATTTCATCCTTTCACGAGCCAATCTTCTCCTTCCCGCGTGCGCGCGAGCGCGCCTTGAGAGGGAAGATAGCTCCTCGAAGACGGTCAATTATTTTATCGCCGACCGTGCTAGCGAGTGTCCTGGGGACTCGTTAGTTCTTTAAAAGGCGTTAGTTATGCGAGAAGTATGGATGCGTCCGCGATTTCGCAGAAATCATGATAGGAGAGGAGTCTGCTCTCTCCCGCTCCTCTCTTTACTTGACCCTTGTCAGGCCTCGTATCTTCGCTCGATTCCCGCAATCTTCGCGGCTCGGACGCTAGGCGACTACTAAATTAATTCAGGATGGAATCGCAGTCGATATCGCGACGTTTATGTTAATACATCAGGCCGCAGGTAGTAATCACCCGTGTAACAGGAGTCGGAGACCAGAAACGCGAGAAGATAACTCTGGAAACATTCGCAAACGCGCAATTATCGCACGTTCGCGAGAGAGCGGAATCTTGCAGATCGAAGGATTCACGCTTATCGATCGATGCGGGGAAAAACTAATTGTACGAAGAGACCATCGGAGCGATGAAAGGTGCAAAATGAAAAGCCGATAGCAGACGCGCGCGAACCTCGCGAAGACGGCACGTAACGAAGTGACAGTACTCGAATAAGGTCAGTCGGCAATCACGGTCGTTTTAACGTCGAGCCGATGGCTTTTCCCTGCAGCCGACGCGGATGACGTCGCGACAAGCTTAGCCGCGGGAACGGCGGGGAAAACGATAACGAAGCCACTTTTGCATACGGTCGAAATCCCCGGGGACGATAAAGCTGACGATATCCTCGCGCGAGTTTACGCGTTTCCTCCTATCTGGGCGACGAAATGATTCGAGCCGGTCCTTTCATTCTCCCACGCTCTAAGCATCGAGCGCCGCAAATGGCCAGAACGTATGGTTAGGCGCCTCCGTGTGCGCTGGTGTGCGCGCGTGTGCGGGCGGACGTGTGCGTCGGTGAGCGTCTGTTCTTTTTTCCAAGGTGAAATTGCGCACCGCCGGAATGGCGTGGCGTTAACAGTCGCTCGTTACTTATACCACCCGCGTTCGTGGAAAGACCTTAGCGACTGCAGCCGCTGACGTGAAATTGGACGATTCGTAATGCCGATGTTTTCTACGGCCGTTTGATTATTGTCGTGCCGACCGGCCAGACAATCGGTTACTCTTACGCGGCTGTTATTCCGCGGATCTATTACCGCTTCCCGTAAGCGGATGATTAGCAGGGACGCGCGGACGAATAGGAAACCTAATCAGAAAACTAATCCGCAATTTTGGACTATCCTCAGAATCGTTAAGAGATGTTTGTATTTTAATTGGAAAAGTTAAAAGGACTTTCTCTCATTGCGAGGACAAAACAAAATTCTTAGGATATTGCTTTAGAATTCGTCGCCGAATATAGTTCCTATTTTCCACTCGGATAGTTAAACAGCCTTATTACATTCAGCGGCGCGAGCAGGTGTATCAAAGGGAAACGGGGTTATTCCGCGGTCTCCGGCTAACCGAGTAATAAGAATTTCTAATTGTATGAAAAAGGCTAAGAAAACATCTAAATTTCATTAGCGGAACTGAAACGCGGAGAGACTCTCCTCAACTTATCCGCCCCGCTCCGACTCCCACTCGGCCCACTAGTTACTTTTTCATTTTTAATCTACCTTAACAACCGCCCCCTTCTCACCCTGCCTGTCTTCCCCACTCCGCTTCTTTCTCTACCCCCGACTCTTCCAGCATTAATGCCGCATCGCGCAAAGCGTGTCATGTACGTTTGCGTGAAGTTTATTCGCCGCGCACGGTTCGCATGTTGACCCCATGCATTTCGTTGCACTCGCCGCAATTGTTTGAGCGCTCGCCGGGCAAATTTCAGTCATTCGTCCTCTCTCTCTCTCTCTCTCCCTTTCTCTCTCCGCTCGTAATTCTGCCCCGCGGAAAAAGGTACCGCCGCTAAAAGAATGAAGAAAGGAGCGGGCGGAAGGGCTCGAAAGTCGAAAGAGGAAACAGTTCGAGAAATATATATATATACGTATCACATGATAAATTTTCGTTATCTGCCTGGCGCATAAGACCGAAGAAGAGAAGGAAAGCGGGATAAATAGATAGGAACAAAGAGCGAGGACAAAAGGCAACGAAAAGCGGCTGGGAGTTCTCGAGCGGGGTAAAAAAGGGGGAAAAACCGTTCTTCCGCGATCGGACGTTCGGTATCAATGGCGGCCAAGCCGGACGGGGTCTCCTCCGGCCTGGCACGGAGTCAAGCGGCCGAGAGGAGGAAGCATTATCGGCGTCGGTCTACGGGGCGATTATTTATTTATTTACCGAGCCGTTCGACGGTAATATCGAGTGGGAGAGGTGGCCTCTCCTCTTTCGGAAGCATTCTCTCCGAGGCACGCTCGGGGGCGTATAGACGCAAGCAGATAAGCGTCTTCTGCCGGCGTGCAGGAGGAATGCGCCAATCGCTACTTTCGATCTTCCAAGCTTCCTCTTCCCTCTCTCTCTCCCGGGTCCCGTATTCCACGTCCGCAAGCATATTCCTCATCTCTTTCCTCGCGCGCACATTCTTCATCCCGCTCATTTTTCCACGTGCATATTCCACTCCTCCCCCAACTCCCTCCTTCCTCTCCTCCTACCACATTGCATCTCCTCTCTATGCGCATTGCCTTTCTTCCTCGTGCGTTTGCTCTCTTTCTCGAGCGACCGTACAATGCTCATGGCCTTTCTCTTACGCGCACCTTCGTCTAGCCGTCCTTCTTCCACCGTCGCTCTTTCACCGCTTCCCTCCCCTCCCCACCGGCTGGCGTAGTCGTCCCTATATTTCTCCCTATCTCAGTTTTCATCCAGGCTTCCCTATCTTACGTTCCCCGGTGCCCGGCCTCTCCTATCGAGATTCACGCCGTGGCCGGGAGAAGTTGGAAATATAGAGCATCGTTCGCCTATCGCCGATCTCGATATTTATTCCGTTTTGCAAGAATGCGCCGGCGGAGGCGGATGCCGAGGTGCCGCTGCCAGACGGAATTGTTATTATTGCCCGTTCGGCTGTCCCTCTTGTTAATTAAATCACGCCCCAAGGCCGGGAACAGACTGGAAATGAAGACGAACGGCCGGATTTTCGAGCGAAGAGTCCTTCGATTATTAAAACGTCGCAGCAGTCTGCCGTATGTTCCTGCGAATTCTCTGCCGTTCGAGGCACGAAGCATCCTGTCGTTCAAAACGTTCCGTCCCACCGGAAGGAATCGGGCGGGATTACGCAAAATCGTATCGGCCCGGAGTGTGTAGCATAAAAACGTATAACTTGATCCGAAAACTTTTCGCTTTCATATTCTGCCGACGCAAACCGTATGCGTCTCGATGCCGGCGACACACTCTGCCGTCCCCGCCGTAAAGAATTCTCGAGTGAAATTCCGAAGTATTACATCGCGACTCGGCGAGCCCGGATAATAATTCGCAATTCCGGGAAAATATCCAACGTTACGCCGCGGGATGGCTGCGGCATCTTCGAGGCGACGAAATAAAGAAGTTCAAGCTACCGCATCTCGTGCGGTGATGCGTTAAGATTAGAGCGTCGCGTTCTTCGGTGCAAAAGTGTCTCCCATCCTCCAGCGCTCCCCCCCTTCCTCCCGTCGGCGCATAAATTTTTACCTCCTACGCCCTTTTCCTGGAAGACGCGCGCCACGAGAGAGCGTGAGACTCGCCGGAGTTTCTCGCAGGTGAGCCGACGTCACCTACGTCGTGCCCAGAAGGGGTTGTTACCCTTTCCTAGACTAGTTCCGAGACTGTCCATGCCTGCTAAGATAGCTGCATGGGCGAGGACGCAAATTTTCCACCCTCTCTCTCTCTCGCTGTTGCTTGCTCGCCAGCAGACGTTGCGGCTTGTTTATGTTTTCGCACGCGTTTGTGCAATTGGGGTGCTTGTTTATGTTTAGGGGAGCGTTACGGTAACAGAGGACGGTTAACACGTCCTGGAACGTAGATCGCAGGACGTGCTGGTATCCTTGCGGACCCTCCTCTAGTGTCTCCGGGACTTACACGTCTATAAGATTAGTCGGTTTTCACGGCTGTGCGAGTATACGTATTAGAAACGTAAGCGCTCGATATCGTACATTAACCCAGGAAATACTATTATCGAAATGATTGTACGCCACTTTCGCCCACCTACTTTTTTTACGTATGGCAGCGTTAAAAGACATTAGGAACGCGAAATTATTTTATGACACGACTGATGTGCGTGTCCCCAAAGGTTGCGGCGTCCTATACGTTTCCCTCAATTCTTCAGTCAACCTCTTGTTCTCCGCTCGTTTCCAGATCTCCGTCGCCGTTTACACGTGTCCCACACCTCGGCCCCTATCCAAATACGTGAACGGCCGTGCGGCACGTTCACGCACGCATCGCGGGCCATAAACGTGGGAGAGTTATGGGACCCGGTTTGTTCGACGTTCCTCGGACTATCGGCACGATACACGCTTATCCTTTTAGCCTTATAACGCCCGCCTCGGCGAAGAAGCGAAAATCGTTTCATTTGCATCGACCCCGGGGCCAGCTTGCCACCCGAACGATCGAGCCCTGCGCGGCCCTCGCGGATTATTCAATTACGTTCGGCCGGAATCGATGGAACGGTTCGTCAGAAAATCGGCTCCTGACACGAAACTTCCCCCACGAAATTCACGATCGAACGCGGCGACCATTTCCCTTCGAACTGCGGCCAGAAATCCTTGCACGTAAGATTCGCGTCTCTTAATATGCAGGAGACGCCGGCCGTCGAGGAAGAGGAACGTCAGCGTGGTAGGGAGAGAGGTGGGGAGGGAGGGCAGGTACGAAGGGCGCAGGGGGTGGGCCCGGAGGACGAAGGTGGCCGAAGGGTAGGAAAGAGGGTAAGAGACAAAGCGTACGTCGACTGGAGAGCGTCGATTTTGCGGTACGAAAAGCTCGATCGATTTGTACGGCTCCGACGCCAGCGGGGGTGGAGGAGGGTGGAAGAGAGTGAAGAGAGTGAAGAGAGACGGACGGAGAGGACGATAGGGAGAAATGGATGTGGCAGAGAGAGATGGAGAGAGGGGGTGGAAAAAGAGAGAACCAGATGAGAGAGAAGAGGGCGAAAAAGTGGGGGAGAGGGATAGACAGGCGAGGGATGAGAGAAAGAGAGTCGAGTTGAAAGAGATGGAGGGCGAGAGAGGGGGGGAGAGAGAGAGAGAGAGAGAGAGAGAGAGAGAGAAGTAGGGAGTCGTGGGATCGAAGCGATGCGCCGTGACGCGCCCAGGATGGGAATAATTACCCCGTCCTGGCGTTCGACGATATACACGCCGCTCGCGCCATGTAACCGCGATGAGGGGGGAAAAAAAAGGCCGCCGAGTCGAGAACGACAGAGACGGACCGTGGGTGAGAGCAAAGAACGACGAGAAACGACTCGAACGTCCCAGAGTGCGAGAGAGAGACAGAAAGAGAGAGGAGTTCGGTGGGAGTGAAAAGAGAAAAAGGCCAAGAGGGTGGCGAGGGAAGGGCGAGGAACGATAAAGACGGAGGAGGGAAAATAATGTATGCAGATAGCGACGAGATACAGGCGATAATTACGAGCGTTTAAGACTCGCTGTTCCGGGATTGGGCTCGCAGAATAAGAGAGTAAGAATGAGGAGGTGGGAGGGAGAGAGGAGAGGGACTCCTCTCGCGTGGGCTGCCGGCCCTCCGATCTAATAACACGTTTCGCTGGCGGCCTCCACTGACGTATATACACGCGGGAAGATTCAGCGAGTGGAGGAGGTGAGGGCAGAGGGGAAGAGGGAGGGTGTGGGGAGGGGAGGGGGGTGAATAAGCGATTCTTTGCGTCGACGAGATGATCCTCACGGACGAATTTGATTAACGTTCGACGGGGGAGGCGACGGGGTGCGAGGACATTACCGCCTAATCGATCCCCACCCCCCCTCTTCACTCTCTTATTGCGGGACAAGGACCTCTTCATGGCGCGCTGGACCCTCCAAGTTGGAGCGGCGAATGGGTAGACATTAACGGATTCATAAATTCGTTGAGCCTCTAAAATTCTCCTGCCTTCGCCGTGAATTGGCCCCGAAATTATTTGGCAGGACCGCGCCGGGATTATGATGTCCTGCGGATATATTGCGCCCCGGCCCCAAAGGTCAGAGGACGAGCGAGAGTAATGCACTCTATTCTTGACGGCGAAGATACAGTCGCCGCTGAGCCGTGCGTTCAACTTTCGGAAGGATCGTTTACAAGCGCACTTTCGGTGTTCCACTTGGCTCTCGACTCTCCCACGCAATTTGCGTACGAGATCAACATTGTCAAACATTCGGGATCGGATACTCGAGGCTTGTACGAGTGCGAGCTCGGTCGCGGAGGCACGCGCTGTCGGAGGTGGTGGAAGAGGACGAGGAAAGCTCACTCCTGCGAGGCCGGAGGACAGAGGCAGGACTCCGGAACTCAGAAGTGCGGAAAGCGCAATCCACCGGGCCAGATCCGCGCGACGATGAGAGCTTTTTCTACCTACGAGTGTATGCACTCGCAGTCCTCGGGAAAGAAGGCATTCGCGCTGGCCGACGTAAGAAGCGAGATGGAACGACATACTCGTGTAGTCGGTCCCGGAATTTCGTTCCCGGCTAGATGCTCCTGCCCTTTCCACCTAGCGCACCTCTTTTTCCTCATCCTCCCCCCCCCCCCTCCTCGCCATCTCTTCCCCCCTCTTCCTCCAACAAGCTTTTTCTTTTCGTTTTCCGCCCGTCTCCCCCCCCCCCCCCCCTCGGCCGGTTTCTCTCTTTGTCTCCTGTCTCCTCTCATCCGGCGGATCCTTCTGGGCAAAACATCCTGCCGGGAGAGAGCTCCTCTTTCTCGTTTCTTTGCCCGACTCTCCCGCCGACTCAGTCGGCGAGAGAGCGTCGCGACGCCGAGAAAATTTCTCATTCGCCCCGGGCGCTTTCCCTTGATGCAGTCTGGAACAGGCTGCGGCCGCGGCTCTTTACGTTCCGCGCTTTCCCATCGCGGCGAGCGAGAACCATATCCAGACCTAACCGAGAACCTACACAGAACCTACCCAGAATCTACCGAGAACCTACCCAGAACCTAACTGTTACGTAGCGAATCTTCGTCTCGCCAACTTTCCCGCCTTTTTTCCCACCGTTTCATTCAATATTTCTCAACCTCGAACGTACGATCCACAAGATTATTCAGATAATATGACGGAGTATCGGATTTCTGACAATTTTACATCCTCCGGCATGTGCCCAATGCGATGATTCCTATAATTGCGCTTCAGGTGGATTCACTGACGCCGGCTGAACGATAAATGTTAATTTTGTTAAATCCGCTAATTGGACGATGTTCCGAAAGAGTTAAATGCGGTGGAAATACAAGCTACGTCAGTAATTATCACGGTTTTTCTTATGTTAAATATCGTATTTGCATTGCGAACCCGCGAACGAATGGCATGAAGTTAATAATCCATTCAATTAAATAAAATAAATAATTAACCTCGTAATTACATCTTCATAAAATTCCCGTTCTTTGTTCGGCGCCCCATCGCGGCTCATATTTCATTCGATCGCAATAACGGAAACATTGTATTACACTCGTTTCATTATCCCGAATTAAAAACCGTCGCGATCGTCGCGTCTTTGTACGGACAAAGGATGGCAAACGAGTGAAGTATTTTTGCAATTATCATCCTTTCCCTACAGTTCTTTGTTCCGGTCCCATTCGTGTTCGCATTTTATTCCATTCGAATACGAAAAATCCCCACCCCTCATTTCGTTATGCGCACTCGTCGCAGCGCATCGTTACGTCGGGAAAGAATCCCGAGCGAGTAAAACGAGGTAAGAGCGAGCTATCGAAAACTATCACCTTTCGACGAATCCTCCCATATTTATGTTCGACTCTGATACGAAGTGAGTCGGACAGCTGACCCGGTACGCTCATCGCGTTCTATTCCCAGCCCTCCCATGAACTTCCGCCTGCCGTTTGCCGTGTCAGCACGCGATAACGCCCCGAGAATCCAGTCGTCCCGACGGAAACAAATGACTGGCGAAGGTTGGCTTCCACCTCCGCGCCTCGTCTCCCGCTGTCGGGAATTAGCATGGTCAAAGGATTCGCGGAAGTCGAACGAAGAAAGAGCCGCAAAGAGAGAGAGAGAGAGAGAGAGAGAGAGAGAGAGAGAGAGGGAGAGAGAGAGAGGGCTCGGTCGTTCCCGTAATCTTGGGATGTCAACCGTTTGACGTTTCCGAGAAATCGAGTGCGGAAGATGGGGGCGTAGAGAGGCCGGACCGAGTGCCAGACCGTTTTGTTCGTATTTCGCTCGCTAAGTGAATAAATTACGGCGCGTCAGAGCGGAACCGACTTGAGAATGGGCCAAAAGAGTCAAGGATGCGAGCGACGAATTACGAGCCCTGTACATCCGATACTTGCCGCGAATGCGTTGAACGGCGAAAAGGTCCGACCTACCGGGGAGGATTTTCTAAGGACGCTGGCGCGGACTCGAGATGAGTCACGCCGGCGAACGCCGAGTCGGTTGTGAGGAACCTGTAATCTTCGCTATAAAAGTCCGGGTGGGAATAAAATAGTACCGCTCGTGTTCGGGAAGCGTACGCTACGAGAGACGTCGGGCGCGCGATGTTTATCAAATGTGAATCACCGTCCTCGTCGCATCGCTATTCCATTCCGCATACGGACACGTATAACTTTCCACTTACGCCCCCAGCCTGATGTCGCGAAAGGGTCGAGAGAGAGAGAGAGAGAGAGAGAGAGAGAGAGAGCTCGGGCTTCCTTCGCGCCGGAGCGGAGCGACGAAATCGCGGAGGAGGGAAATTCCGAGATAATCGCGACCAGATTTGCCCGGGGAATGTTCTTCGGAAAAGTTGACTCGACTGCGATACGCCTCGAAGGAGAACGATGCCGCTCGTTTCCGACGAGCCCCGATGCCTGTCGTCCGATAAGGTGAACTTCGCTACTGGCAACTCTCGCAAACATCGTTCTGCCGGAGCATCATCCGCCGATCGAGTCCGAAAAAGCTCGACGTAACAGCGGATAGACTGCGTCGATATCCGAACGTCTTTCAATAAACTTGGACAAAAGTCTCGACCTTCCTTCATCCGATCCTAGAGACGGAATTTTAATGCGATAACTACAACGGATTACAGCCGAGTTCGTAAGAAGTAGCGGCAGTGACGTTCGTCTATCCGATCAGGCGGATCCTGCAATTAAAAGTTGATTCGCGGGAAAGCCTGCTCCGAGATAGTCTGCGACGCTTCGGAATCAGTGAGAATAACCGAGTTTCCCGCTTCTGACTCCAGAGAATATCGGACGCTAACGAAAGCCCGACGGACTGCGATCGGGTCGAGGCAAAGATTACGCTCGAACAAGAAGTCCAATTCCGACGGACCGGCCACCAATTAAAGCCGGGCGCGCACCAAGCGTCGCAAGAATACTCCATCAATAACAATGCACCCAGCGACTGGCCGCGAACGTTCGGCAGACGAGCAGGCCGTCCGAAAACGCATTCTAAATTGCGGCACGTCCCCGAGTCATTCTCGGAGCGCGTCGATCGACTCGCGCCTGCCAGCCGAGAGATAGATAGATAAATGGAGCTAATTTATTACGCGACCGAGCCGGGGAGGGCCGGCAGACGTCGGCGAGGTAAGGTGAGGTAAGGTGAGGTAAGGTGAGGTAAGGTGAGGTAAGGCGAGGTAAGGCGAGGTGAGGCGAGGCCAGAAGGAACTATCCGCTGCACGAAGAAAGGAATCAGCGGGCAGAAGAAGGGACCGGAGAGTTCTGTTTGCCTCCGGAGCGGTAGTCCTGGGCGGCGATGATCAGAGAGATCCCCGATACTCCCTTACCTTCCCTCCATCCACCCACCCCTTCCTTCCCCCTTCTCCTCCCTCGCGTCCTTTCTTTATCTCCCGCGAGCTCTTTCCATTTCGCTCACGTCTTTGTCTCTTCGCGTTAGTCCTCCTCCTCCCCCTCCACCCCCTTCTCCTCCCTCTTCGGTCTCGTTCCTCTTTCTCCGGACTCCCTCGCCAGTTCGATCGTTCTTGAAGCGTACGCTGGCAGCCCACAGGCGATCCCGAGACGTATCGGACATGCGGAGATTGGCTGAGGGTTCGGTACGTAAACTGGTTTGCCGGTGAGTCAACGGCAGCGATGGTTTCATTGAACGGAACGTCAGACTGCCGACTCTCTAACGACTGCGTACTCGATCCTCCCCCTCCTCCTCTGTCGTCTCTGTTCACCCTCTCTCTCTCTCTCTCTCTCTCTCTCTCTCTCTCTCTCTCTCTCTCTCTCTCTCGCGCGCGCGCGTCTTTGTCCCTCTCGGCGGATTTGCGCGCTCGAGAACCTCGCGTTTACGGGTTCGGAGTTTGCGGACTTGGGACGTCGTCTTTGCTCTCGGCGGACGGGGCCACCCAAAGATCTCTGCCCTCTTACGGCCAACTGACGACTTCGTCTCTTTCTCTTTACGCCATTCTGTCATGCCGGGGAAGCGTTGAGACTTAATCATAGAGAGTAATCCCACCGCCTGATGGGTTGCCTTGCGCGATTTCGCGGCTGCAAAAGTGGTCTGAGCGAACATTTCAAGAACCTGGCTTCATCTCGAAGTTCCATTAAAACAATCTTTTTATTATTCCGACTTAAATCATGTAATTACCGGTGTGTGTACGTTGGTACTTTTAAAATTGATCAAAATTATGAATTTGATGTACACCGTATCGCCGTTGTACGGACGCGTGTTTCATTATTGTTTTAACAGAATCCACTTACGATCGCTGCATACGCATTACGGCGTGATGAGAATTTTCTAGATAAACCATCTGTCCCGAAACTCCCGTTGTCGCGTCGGCAGTCAAAACACGAGCACCGGCGGCCGGCCCAGTTCCCGGAAGAAATTCGAGCTTATCGCCTCGCCGGGGCGAGCGGAAAGTCTCGGAGGCCGCATCCTTAGCCTGTTTATAAACGACCCGATCGGCCGATAGTTTATTCCGGAGGAGCATTAAAGCTGACTGCGGATCTTTGTTTATGGCGCCCGGCGTTCGGTTTACAGCGACGGCGCGGCGCTGTCACGGTCCAGCCCGTAGGGCTGAAGGGACTGGGCATTGGGGGGGTTGCAGGTTGAAAAAGGGGGTGAGTCCGAGAGGACGGTAGGGCGCGACGGGCGTGTAACGTGCATTCGCGTATATTTGCATTAAATGCGTCGGGCGCATTATCGTGTCGGCAGAGTACTGTGTCCGCCTGATGAAAATCCACTACGCTGGATCGGCACTCGTTATGTTGTTTGCCGAGTTCCATCCCTCGACTCTGTTTTTCATCCCTTCTTCGGCCGAGCTCACCCTCCACCCCCTCCCTTCCCCGCCACCCTTTGACGCTCATCCTCCTTTCCGCGCATCGCGTTATTAACGCGCAGGATGAGAAGCGAGTTTGTCTCTATGACCAGGGACAGAGTTGCGGAGGTAGCGCGAGATGATTTTATTTTGACTACGTCCGACGAATTATGACGGGAGAGCGATGCTCTCAATGATTACCACTCGGCAGGTTTCAATACCGTAATTTTCTTTGCCGCCGGCGGCTCTTTTTTTTTATTTTATTTTATCCCCACCTTTATCCGCTTTCATCTCCCGTACGATCGCGCGCCAAAGAATGTTCTCAGTCAGTTGGCAAACAGGCTGATTACGCGTAAGCCGGCTTGATAAGCGAGTCGGAAATGCAATTGGAATCGCGCTTGATAGCGCCGATACGGAAAATCAATGGATCCCACCTCATTACTTTTTCACGCTCGAGATTGGCCGAGGCGATAGGTTTGGCCGGCCGAGCTGAAGGATGAGTTGCGACGCCAATGATTTTCGAGTGAACCGAGGTAGGGAAACATATCGGACACACACTCTTCGCGGATGGAACAACGGGGGGAGACTGTGCATGCGAACAATGAGACGCGGCCGACACGCCGCATGTAACTGGCGTCGGACGGCATGTAATGTGTAAGCACACGTTGAACGCGCGTCAGGCGCATTATCGAGTCCGCCAGGGCGCAAATGACACCGGCAGACCGGGCGAATATACGGACTAATGAGAATCCACCGCGACGATTAGGCGAAAAGCTCACGCTACGGCGGAGTTGGTGCCGTGGATCGAAAATTAGCGGGAAACGTCAAGTTGCCCCCCCGTCGGCCGATTAACTCCGCCGGGAGTTGCGAATAATTATGTACGTCCGACGTTTTAGAATTTCGACAAATGGCCTCTACGCCCGCCCGCTAATGTCAAATCGATATCGTTATTGTATTATATGTCGGCCGCGGAACCGCGTCAAATTGTCGCTGGCCCGTTTATACGCGGCGCTCCGTAATTTGTATAATAATCGCGGCCGGACGAGGCGCGTGGAAATATGAATTCGAAGCGAATTTCAATACAGCGGAAAGTATGACGGATAATCCGCTTTGCGACTCGTACCCATTGATAAGTGTCGGTGCTCGAGACTAATGTCATCTCTTCTTCCTTCGGTCTCCGTTCTCCCTCGACACATCGATTACCGCTTCATCGTCGACGTTCTTCGTTCCTCTTTCGGATCGTCTGATTCGTTCTACATTTTCATACCTCTCGCTCCCCGCTTCCTATCTCGCTCGCTGGCCGGCCAACGTGTCATCCGGGCACTTGCCGTTGTCGCTTGTTCAACGCGCGTCCGTGTACATATGCGGTAACAATGTTACCGATAATGCAAATGCACCCTCGGCAACGACACGATAAATTGTGCGCATTATCCAGCGGTGCGCGCACGATGACGCGGTCGGCCCGATGAAAATTCATAATGCCTGATCGACGCCGGGCGTCGAGCGAGGCCTGGGCGCCGGTCTCGGTGTCATTTTGAACGACGATCGTCCAGATTCCCGGCCGATCGTGCGCCGATCGTGTTTTCATCGAGTTTCCATCGAACTTTCATCGACCTTCCATCGAGCTTCCATCGAGCTTCCATGGAGATTCCATGGAGCTTCCAGCGAACTCCGTCGAGCCTCATCGAGCTTTTTTAACGCGACGCCGACGAACATCGACCAATTTTTATTCCCATCGCCGATTTATTCTTCTCTGTCTCCGTCCGACGCGGTATTCACTGTTTTACAACCTGATTCGTAATGTTCGTCCGACGGACGAATCATTTTCCGTCATTCCACTTTCGTCGCGTCGAATCGATCCGCGCGGATTATTTCATTGGCCGCTCGCGATAACGTTTGGCGCGGGATAAATGTCGGAACAAACTTTCGCAACGAAGATGTAGTGTCCATGGGGCCAAATCGCTTTACGAGCATGATCATAATTCGATGCGCGAATCATTGTTCGCGCGCGTTCGCTTTCGACGGTGAGCGAATGCTCGCCAGCGTTTGGTCTGTCATTTTTTGCTACCATTTTTGATGAGTGCACCGCGTACCGGTGGTGTCGTGTAAGTTTCATGTGGAAAGTACCTATTGAATGATCGATGCGTGTGGGAAGCTTTAAGCTCTGTCGCAATCGGATCGCCAAACTGGAGCTGCGTTCTTAAGTGACGATGTTTCGAAGTTACAAAAGCGGTTTTCATTTTTAAATTACATCTTACCAGTACACAAATTACTATAGTTTCGTGAACCTAGATTTCAAATCTAAATCTTCCGCATATCTATTATTGAACATGCACGTCAAAATACTTAAAAAAATTACGACAATCGTCTGTTGTGTCGCAATATTCTTTACAGTTGTCCAACAACCTTGACACCATACACCGTCGTCTATCGAAAGTCTAGCAGAGCACGCATCCTAGATATAGAATTTCATCTCTTCATACACGCATCTCACATATACATCAATTCTTCACCCACAACGTTACCTTGATCCTTCCTGTTATATTCGTGTTTTATTGTTATATCAATTATATTCCTTCTGTCACTATTTACACCGATTAATTCATCTATTTCCCTGCCATCCTCTTACATACTCAAATCAGGCGTATAAGCTTTTCGTCATAAACCGAAACACCCTCCACCGTACCAACGCAACAAAATAAACCCTCATTCCCTCTTCCTGAAACCTCAGCTCCAACCCCTTCCGCGATTACCGCCTCGAAAATAGAGAATCCGACATCGTTTTCGCACTTCCTAACCGCGGCCCGCGAGAGCGGCGGCCGAAAAGAATCCGAACGATACCGTTCATAGAACCGTGCCGACAGGCAAACGACGGGAGCAACAAGAGTGAGTAGGCAGCCACGGTGAGCGTGCGTAGTCGGCTGCAGGAGATGCAGATGAATCCGCGGCCGAGACGAATGGCCGAAGTGCGGAGGTCGGATAAAGAGGAGCCGCGGCGTAATAAGATCGACTGGCCGGCAATTGCAGAGTGCGAGGCGTAGCTCGCGATCGTAGCTTTCGGGACGATGAATCGACCGCGGCGGCCTCCGGCGCGGAACGAACTGCATCGTGATTGAACGGCTCGATTACCGGCAGACGAACGGGATCGGGACGCGCTCCTCGGCTAACTCCGTAAGCGATCATCCCGTGGAAGGTGGGTTTAACCCTCGTCGGGCGGATACAGGGTCCGTTCGGACCCAGCGGTTTAGAAAAAGACGAACACTTTGATAGTTGTCTTGAGTTTGATCATTCTCTTATCTCTTGCTGGAGGAATGAAGAGAACAGAAAGTACGTACGTTCACAAATGTGCAAAACATGTATACGGTAATCATAAAACAAATAGATTGCATTCTTTACGTGTGAAATATAATAAAGTCGAATAAATACTGCTCATACCACCGGAAGTGCATTAATTAGTTTACCGACTATATAGAAAGAATAATATTTTAGTAAATCATTATTTTATAAGCTGAAAAAATAAAAGTTATATTAGGAAACTCTCTATTACAACCACTGACAACCTCCTCGTATGGGTCTGAGGGGACCCTGTATCCGCCGCATGCTCGGCCGTGCGAGGGTTAACCATTCGTCTTGGGTCGATTTGGGAACACTCTGACCATTCGAAAACAACACGAAAGAACGCTCGGACTCTCGAACGACGTAAGACGACGTAAGGCCGCGTAAGGCGACGTAAGACGAGGTAGAATTATTTTACGGCGATAAGAGAAGGTAATGGATTGCGGCTGGTTAGGATGCGCCCAGGTTTGGGCCGCCGGACCTGTTCTTGATCGATGGGGGAAAAGTATCGGGGTCTAGTTAGGATAGTTGGTGGACAATAGATCACGTCGGTTAAGTGTTATATTATTTCTGTGAACTTTCGGCGCTGTACGGGGCGAGGTTTAGAACTACGGTTGTTTGTCATCTCCGCGCGGAGCTCGCGCGAAAATTGCATTATATAAAGTTAAACCGGACGGAAAACGCGGTCAGCGAATTACGGCCGACTGCGACGCGCTTAGACGGAATATTAGGCGGACCGCTGATCAGCGGACTATATATGCGCTAAAGTCGAATGATTCTATGGTCAATTAGACGATCGATTTGATTAGCAGATTAATGCAGGAATGTGACGCCCGCCTAAGCTTAGAATTAGGCGTGCTGACGATCAATGAACAACATGAACGGCGGAGCCGAATTATTTTACGGTAAATTGGATGATCGTTAATAGATAACGTCTAGTGGGCACGACGCGCTTAGGCTGCGAGTTTCGGATGTTTACGATCTGCGAACATGGAATAATAGCCGATAATTTACACAAGTAACTCGTAAGCTCGCGGCCGATCGTTCGATCGAGACTGGCATTCGTTCGCGTCGTTAATATCACTCTTCTTAGCGTCTGTCACGGCCCTTTGTCCCACGGCTGGCAACTGCTCTTACGACGCTTTATCGAACCTACTCGTTGCCCGTCCGTTACACTTATTTCGTCCGCGCCCACACACTTTGTCGAGTACACACTTTATCTTGACGGCGCGCATTATTAGTCACCGACACGGCTATCGTTTACATCATTATGCTTAACATCCATCACGGTGCGCGTATAACGAGCGACTCCCAAAGGACTATGTCCCGCTGGAAAACGTGCGTAAACACGCGTACTCGTTCATCTATCAGATCTATCTCACACCTATTCGCCTCCTCTCCCTCTGTCTCTCTCTCTCTTTCTCTCTTCTTTTGTCTGTCTCTCTTCGTTTGCGTTCGTCGGTCGATTGGAAAGGGAAATGGCCGTGGGACACGATATCGATCCCGAAACTTCGACCTCGATCTGGAACCGTTCCAGCAGGCTTTTCAGGAAGCCAGCAAGCATCGGCCCCGTCAGGGATACCAACCGCGCGGCTTGAGAATTATTGGATAACTTCGGGACTCTTTCGACGGGTAAGACAGTTCGTCGACGCAAAGGAGACGGGGAGACAAAGGGTGATGGAAGAGGTAGCGGAAGGGGCTTGGGTGAGGGGGTGAGGGTAGAGGGGTAGAGGGGTAAAGGCGAAAGGGAAAAGGCGCGCTTCATAAAGCGTCAATAATAATCCAATAAATCCGCTCGTCGAGGCGGCCCGTGTCAAGCGTGACGTGGCGCTATTTCGTCTTTGGCGACAATTGGAGCATAAGCTACAAATCACAGGTGCAATCGGTCGGGCATAATGTTCCATGAAATATTCACGCATGATCGGGGGCCTAGGCCGGGGCCCGAGCGCGCTCGCGCGCGCACTCGCGGCCTGATGCGAGTGTCATGATTTAACTGTGCATGAAGCAGACGCGAGTGAAAATAGACCGTGTAGAAAATAGACCAGCGTCGCTCAGGAGTGGCTTCCATTGCGATTCGCGCATCGGCTATCTTTTTTCTCCCATTGCTCGGGCTGTCTTTCACGGCCTCGCGTGCGGAATATTGGCGAGATTGATCGGACGACATCGAGCGTCGGCTAAAGATAGACTCGCACATTTCCACGGCGAGTCAGTTCGTCGCTTTCGCGATTAATCGATTTGTCTCGACTGCCGTTCTCGAAAATTTCTGATCATCTTTCGGATGCGGTCTAGCATGGAATTCCATTCGGATCACTCGTATGGAATTGAATTTAGTTGTGCAGCAACTCGTCACTCAGCTTACAATCATCTCCGAAAATTATCTCCTTAAGACGCATCCTGTCCGGTGTCCTTTATTACCACCGTGCGAACCAAAGGGGAGTTCATCCCACGTAATCAGATCAGCGCAGAGTATCTTGGCGGACATCACCGCGCGTGAAAAGGACGAGAGCGCAGGTACCCGTCCATCTACCAATTTGCTCGCATGCGGCGTCAAGAATAAATTTGCGAAACGTTTGCCGTCCGCCGCCGATGCTCTCCCGTCCTTTGAAAGATTGAAAACGGCTTTAGTCCGCGCGAGAAAGAAGCGCGACGTGTCCTGACGCCCCTGTGTGCGTGTGCAGGACTCGTTTTACACCCCTGGATCGATGAGCATCAGCGGCTCAGGTCGGTCGGCACACGAGCCAGAACTTTCGTATGTGTCTTTGCGTGTGTGTGTGTGTGTGTGTGTCGAGCGAAGCCCCGAATGAATTTTTCATATTCGCGCCGGGAATCCGTCTGGCAAGGATTCGCGCCGAAATAATTGGCACGACGTTATCGGCCGTGTGCCATCCCTGGTACACAGACATTATCCTCCCGTCCCAATGACGTCCGCTCGTTTAATTCGACGATTCTGACCGCGCGTCCGAGAGAGAGCGAGAGAGCGAGAGAGCGAGAGAGCGAGAGAGCGAGAGAGAGACAGAGAGAGAGAGAGAGAGAGAGAGAGAGAGAGTTCCTATACACCCGCGATCGTGTGCGTGCGCTGCTATGCGCGTCACGTTCCGATGCACAGGGTGTCCGGGATAACGCGCAACAAGGATCCGACGCGATAAAAGTGAAAGGACGAAAGTGCAGCACAAAGTCCCTTTGCCCACATGGATCTTTTGTCCTAGCCCACTCGTGGAGCGGGAACCTCGGCGAGGGCGGGACTTTACGCGATACTAAAAATTTCCTATCGGAAGTGGTACCATGAAAGTTTGATTAGGGACCTCGAGGTTACCGTGTCCGCCGATAAAGAATGAAGGAAGCCATTCCGACATGGATCCACGCCGAGAGGCGTCGAGAGTTACACCGCACCCCCGTTTGTTCGTCGGTTGATATTTACGTATGCGGAGACTCGGGCGCGACACTCGTAAACGCGCGCGCGCGCACACGCACGCACGGTAATGCGCGCGTGTACAGCATCGAAATTCGGCTCCTGTCGCTCGTCGCGCATAACGTAATTTTATAGTTCAATGTTTCCCGCCCCCGGGGGGGTTGGGCTGCCAAAGGGGGTGGTTGGGGGAGGGGTGAGCGGCGAAAAGTGAGCGAGCGGAGGGTGAAAAATATTATTCCCGCGGAACGAATCTTTTTACGATTCTGCCGAGAGTTAGGCGACACCCAGTGAGCGTTGCGTACGTGCGCGTATTTACATACGTCGCGTCGGTGTGCGTCGCCCGACACACGTACGGCCAGTTGGGGAGGACGAATTCGGTTCGGTATTTGATTGGATAATGTCGGGCGAATTAAACCAATCGTAGGATTAATTGTCTCTGTCTCGTGCTCAGCCGCGACAATCGTCTGCCGGTGCCATCCGCTCTCGCTCGACAAATTGTTCCCGCTAATTGGGAAAAACTAGGCTGTACCTCCTACTCCCCTCCTCCTCCCTCCTACCACCCTCGTTCCCGTCGCGCATTTCTCGTCTGGCGTCTCTCTTCCCCTCCCCTCTCCCTTCCCCACCTTCGATTCACGTCCGCCGCCGCCGCGATCGTTTTGTCTCCGTCATTCTGTCCATCGCTCCGCTCGTTTTTTCACCTTTTTCCACCCTCACTTTTTTCACGGATTTGCCGCGCGGTCGCACGGTTTTCAGTGAACACGTGCTAAGACGGCGGCGGAATCGATAAAGCCCGGCAGAGCTGTTAATTAAGGTAAAGCCGCTTTTTATTCATCAGCCATCGTTACACACTCTCCGATCCGTATGTTTTGGTCATTAGAGCGAATTATGAAATTGCTGCCTTTCAGTTTGCTGGCACCCGCCCGCGTACGCTGAAAAAATGAATTTGTCGGCAGCCAGTGACAAAGTGCACGGTCGCACGTAGCATTCTCGGCATCGCGAGCGGGACATTAATCGTATTGCGAGCTTAATCGTAATCGCCGGCGAGATTCTTCGAAATTACAGTTGTCCGAGGTTGACGAAGGTCCCGGGTTGACGTTCCCGTACCAGTTCGCTGACTGGGGGGGGGGGGGGGGGGGGGGGGGCTGCCCTTAAAAGTCGGAGTGGCCGACATTGACGGGCCGATAAAGCGGACGCGTGCACGTACTCGCGCACGCATTCGCGAGGAGGCCAGGATCCGCGCGAGATTCTTGGCCCGAGATTTATTGACGGCCGGCAATTACGCGGCCGGCAAATTGAATCCGCTCGTTCGTGTCAAACGCCCTTTTACCTTCGCCACGGCGAGCGACGCCGTGCGTAGATCGATAATAAGCGTCCGGACGCTCCGCGCGGCGTCCCGGGACAGAAGGAGACGGAAAGTTGGCCGAATCGATTTCGCCCGGATCGTCCGGAGCAGACCGGCTAGCGTAAATCCTTTTTCCCCATCTCCTTTGTGTCCTCTCACACCTAACCCGGACGCGCCTCGCACAAAAGTCGGATGAGAATTTAACCCGTTCCCCGGCTGACACCTTTTGTCGCGCGCGCCGAATTTCATTTCGCGTCTTCCCGCCGAACGCCTCGCCACTTCCTTATTTCCGCAGGATGCCGGAGGTGGTGGATTGATAATATACATCAGGCAAAACTGAGACTTTTGCGGGGTGCGGGACGAAACACGTACGGACGTCTATGATTCAATTCGTTCGTCCGTTCAATTCCAGTGGTTTCCTTCTTTCTCTTCCTCACTCTTTTTCTCTCTCTCTCTTTCTCCCTTTCTTCGGCAGTTCTCGACGATATTGCCTGGGACAATTTTATCCCCGCGGGACCGGAGACGGAAAGGTAATAAATGAGATGTTTAGTACTCCGAGAATATTGCTCCCGAAATATGACACTTAACACGAACAACCCTCGATATATTTCCTTTATGCCACGCAATACTCCACCGCATCATTCGGAGCGAGAGACCGCGATCGCGGAAAAAGGAATACAAGCCGAAACACGCGGTCCCGACGACAATGGGGAAAAAAGCCTCACGTCTCGGAGTAATATTCGATACTCCCATCGCCTCCCGTTCGCCGCGAAGCAGCTGATGCTGAGGGCGGACGCCGCGCTCCGCTAAGGGTGCGAGCCGGAGAACAACGGGATCGATTGAAAGAGCGAGGGTTGCCGAGAGGAGGAGGAAGGAACGAAGGGCCGAAAGACGGGCGAGTAAATGAGATGTTCGGCGCGGGGTTTGGGGACATTGTGCGAGGATTGTGGGAGGATCGCTCCTTTGCCAGTCGAAGGCGGGCGGCCGTGCCTCAGGGCGACAAAAGGCGACAGGCCTAACGAATCGGGGCACAATTCGCGTCCCTATCGAGCGACGCTCTTCGAAACGACGCTTTTCGCCGCGACGCTTTTCGAGCGATGCCTTTCGAGCGATGCCTTTCGAGCGATGCCTTTCGAGCCAGACGACATTCGACGCGGGCGCGAGGTCATTTGTTCCTCCGGCTCCCTCATCCACCCCTCCGCCAACCCCACGTTCACCCTCCGGCGTGCCTCGTCCGGCAGCGTGTACCCTCTCGAACCAGCCCCGTGTAGACAGAATAAACGAGCGGAGGTTCGATTTAACTGTCGCATTTGAATTCACGGAACACCCCCCGGCCGTAAGTGTACGCCGGCCAAAGTGCGTGACGGGGGTGGAATTGGGGGTGGGCTGCGCTCAGGGTGACGTCGGAGGATTAATGCGGACGGGGCATTGTTTCGTTATTCCGCGCAGGTGCGCGACTGCGTTTTTCGGATCCTTCGGTATATATTATACGATAGTATGCTTTTTCTATGTATCTTCATGGTGGCGTATCTAAATTAGTGTTCGTCGTGCGTGTTGCGCAATGTAGGACTGTCCTCCGCTCGTCGACCGTTTCACGTACTCGGACTCTACTTGTGCCTGTGCGCGCGAGGACACTACCGTACTTATGTACGCGTACAATGTACCGCGCGCTTGTCTGCTTAACATTTAAATTGCATTGTTTCTGTCTGCCGTGCTTTAGGCCGCCCTCCGCATCGTGGCAGAGGGCGGCGGACGGGTATTAGAGGCTCCGAGAGAGTGGTAGGGAGGGTGGGGGAGGAGGGGAGGCTCCCTCCGAAACCGGACGAGCGACATAACTCACGCCATATGCTCCTGCGTTCCTTCGGCCCTCGCACCCTTCGCCCTCCTCGCCCTTCTTCCTTCCGTCGGCGCCGTGGAGAACCTTAGCGTCGAGGGTTGCGCGAAGATCGGGAGCGCGAACTCTCGCCGATTGTATTAGGTTTTTGCCCAACCCCCCTCCTTGATATCCCTCGCCGACCCTCAGAATTCAACCCCCCCGGACGCGTCGGCGGACGCAGAGGCCAGCCTTGCGCTGAACGCGCGGAGGCGGACGTCAGTGCGTTTGATACTTATCATCGATATTGCCCTCGTGTTTTGCCTGCCACAGCGGAACGGGCGTCTGCGAAATTTCCGACATACGTTCTCTGCCACGATTGTCGGACGCCTCGCGTGCTCGGGGGGGTGGCTCGCAGTTGAGACTCCGATGGCACATTTCTACCCCTCACGGTTACCGCTTCGAAGACTAAACGCGTTCGCATAATGTGAACATGCTCTTTTCATACGACTTTTGTCATGAATTCTTAACGGACGTACGGTGGACGAGACATACTTCTAGACGATCTCTTTTGTCGGTATACGGACTTAGTTCCTTACTTTCCCTCTTTATTATATCTGCCTCAGACGTCAATCGTTTTTGCACAGGCAGCTCGGCCGAGCCACACACTTTAATTCCTCCAGATTTATGCATCGACCCTGCCGGGCGTCGATACGAAATGAAACGGGCGCGAGAAAAAGTCGCGCATTTATAGACCGTAAAATTGAATTTACGTTTCGACCCGGCCCCCGAAGAAGGTGTTGCGCCGCCCGCGGCAGTAAATTTCAAATTTTCTCCTGCGACCCAACCGCGGCGAGCATTGTTTTTTAAACGGCGCGACCGCACATGGCCCGGCCGTAAAGAGACTTTACTCTTTTCCCGGCTTTGCCCAACTGGGATTTCCGGTCGCGTCTCTCTCTCACTCTCTCTCTTTCTCTCTGTCTCTCCCCTCTCTCTCTCTCTCTCTCCAACCATGTTTTTCACGCTTATCCGCCGATTCTATTCCCGTTGGTTCGACGCGTCGTCAGCGGCGCTAAACACGGTCTCCGACAATATTGGCTTCTTCCACTCGACTCCGACGGCCCTCCGGGCATCGAGGAAAACCGCCCCGCGGGAGTTCGGCAGGCTGGCAAAAAGCTAAAGACATCCGCCGATATTAGTTTTTGCCCGCGGCACTCTGTACGTCGTTTGTCACCGTCGTTTTAACGTGATTTAGGGCCGATGTGTACGTGCGCCGCTCCTTTCTGTACTGCATCGTGTCGGGTAAGGGTAAAGAAAAAAAAGCCTGTTCCTCTCTCTCTTTCGCGCGCCATTATAATCGCATTATGAGGCTGTTTGATGACTTTATGTTGCGCCAATACGGAAGAACGATCGATCATGATCGACGCGCTGCCGGTGCTATAGACGGAATCCGTGAAAATAGAACGCGACATGCTGTATATTGCATGAATCACGTGTTAGGTTAACAAGGGGGACGTACCCGGTGAACGAGTATTCCTCAATGTATCGCCGAATACACGACCGTTATCAAATCAGACCTTTCCGTGCTAATTTCACAGGTCAAGTACCAACATTCTTAGCCTCAGACTCCAATTAGCTGCGTATCAAAGACTGCTGTCGACGAATTCGAACTCTTCGCTCGAATCTTCCGCGCTGGCGTCCTACTTGCTTTGAATGCGCAAGTAGCGAAATTCCGGCCGGTATTAGAGTCTAATAACGTAAGGTTCGCCTTTAGTCTGAAAATACCGCACGTTTGCCTTTCGAGGACGTTCTCCCTCGGTGCGTGTATCCGAGGAAGCCATACTCGGGATGCACGTCTTTCAGCTTCTTCATCGCTCTCGCCCACCTACGCTCCCCGTCGTCGAAAGCTTTAACGTGTCATTAAGGGTACGTCGCCGTTGTTGCGATGCTTCTTACGGAAGCAGCTTCCCGGCGCGGATGTCGCCGTGGCAGCCGCAGACTCCTGGGAATTCCCCAAACGATATTACCTTTTTGCTCGAAGCCCAAGCGGCGCCCGTAAAGTCTTGCCGGTATTCGATTTGTCGTTAAAGCCCACTGTTCCGCGCCGTTACTGTCGGCGTGTGTATAAAAATCAATTGCCGATCGTCATGCTCGGGCGATAACATTTGAATTACGTCGTATCCGACATCGTTCGCGAGGCGACCGTCTCGGCAGGTTCGGCCGAACAGGCGTAAAATCTCGGCCGCACGACGGAGGCGTACCGAAGAATCGAATCACGGCTTCCTTCGACGAGGATCTCCTGCCGGAAGCACGCCTCGCGCTACAATCCTTCGTAATGAACGTTCTTAATCACCGAACGACTATTATCCAACGTTCACTTCGTTACCTCTCACCTTTCTCCGCTTCATTAGCGTCAGAAGAACTTTCTTACAAGGTACACATTATTTACGTTTAATGTTCCTGTATAATATTACAATATTAACGTTAGCGTATGAGAAATCGTTTGAGTTCTCACGTCTTCGTTAAAGAACGAAAAATTCGTCCTTTCATCTCTCGACTGCTCGATTTTCGCAGAGACGCACCGGCGAACATTCATCCTTCGGCCGTTTCGCGTTTCATCAGCGTGCGGCCGAATTTCCCTTATAAATTCAGCGTCCCTCATTTTTCCATAACAAGTTGCCGCGGCGCATTCGAGCAGCGAAGCTCGCTGACTTTCTATTCCGTTCGGGGCGCACCGTTCAAGAGTCTTCGGGGACGCGGAACGACGTAAGAATCGTAAGAACCGGAAGCACCCTAAGAACCGCGCAAACCTCCTCGATGGGACTCCTCGAGACTCTGCCGGCTTTCGACTCGAATTTCAATCTACCTTTACTGCGCATGGAAACGAATCGCCGACGGTAAAGCTCCTCTCTGAATCCAAACGTCGACCGTAGGCTCCCGCACTGTTTCAATAGGCTATTCGATTCCGTGACTGCCGACGATATATGCGCACTTCCGATAAATTATGGCTGTTTCGATGTAAACGACATTGCCTCCCCCTTTGCCTATCTACCTTCACCTATCCCGCTGCTCCTTTTTACCCCGAGTCGGACCGCTTTCCTTTACGGTTTCGCTTGCCGCGCTACCCTTTTACAAGACCCTTTCGTCTTTAACGGCAAAATGAGACGTTGGGTACAATCGATTTCGATAGATGTTATTTCCGACGACCTACCGCGCTTACTATGTGACATTAGACACGTAATTATCTTATGTGCAAAGATTGATTAAGGTTGTCTTTCCAACTTGTATCTTTACGGCTATCCTACTTCTAACGCTTAAAAATCGCTTTCGCATCAATAATTCAACCCCGTGAAACATAGAAACTGTCAGTAATTGGATCTTATCAAACCGTCCGATCAATCCTACATCTTCCGCGCAGTAAACTTCCAAATAAATAACGTGTTCATCTCGAATCTTATCTCTCAAACGAAATTAATAAGCGCGCATCCATTACCGAGCCTCCCACGCACTTGCCTATATTATTTATGGTCTATTTCATTCCGCCACACTTATTTCCTTTTTCATCAGTGAGCCTTTTCTCTCTCTCTCTCTCTCTCTCTCTCTCTCGATTCATCCAGCTTGCGCTCAGAACCACATCGTTTCTGACTGGCACACATAATTCACTGCTCGCAATCTCCATTCCATCGACGGCTTCTTCTCTCACTTCCCGCCATCTCTTCCCTTGCACTCGCCCAGACCTTTAAGGTGTCGTCAACGATCCAGAGCATGTCACTCGCGACTACCGTCGACGACATTAGAACCTTCCTCCTTTCAATACACACCGGCGGATGTCGGCTTGTCAAGGAAAGAAAATTGTCGGCAAGTTAGGCGAACATCGCGGCCGATTACGTAGGCGACACGTAGACCTTTCGACGATATTTACGGAATTCAGGGCGATCGAATGCCGTGCGCGAAGGTCTGCCAGGCACCTGCAAAGGTTTCGGGGCAAAAAAGTTTAGACACTCGAGTCCGCCTTTGCCTTCGCTCTGCTCCAGTTCACCTGACGAACGGACTCGCGTCGATTCCTTTATTTCTGACGCCCCGCGGCCGACGTTTGAACGGATCGGCAATATTGGCGTGCCTGTCTCGCTATCTTGACTCGACCGTGTTTTGTTGCGATATCGAGCGACTTTATTTGCGGTCCGTTCGATGGCCACTGAAATATTAGCGAGAACGCGTGGCCAATTATTGCGCGGACGGACTAGCTGCTGGTTGAAGAAAGTGCATCGGCGCGGTTTATTTTTAATCGCGCGGATCTGTCGTCGGAAATAATAATGGACACATGTGCTTCTGCTCTGTTGCAGGTCGATAGGTATTCGAGGTTGGTTCTAAATGGGACGCCATTAAACGGTTAGACGCTTGTATTAACAAGGTGAATCAGCCGTCGTTATTTTCGGCCTCGCGAGTCAGCGCGCGAAATGTCGTTAAGGAGAGGAGAGGTGGATAGTACTTCTTAAATCAATTCAATTAAACGCTGGACGCTACGTGTCGTTTAATCCGTGCCATCTTAAAGTCGAGGTTGGCATTTTCGACAGATTGCCAGTATTAATCAGAGATGGCTGGCGATTTAAGGTTTACTTCTGTAATTTATGTAGTGCCAAGTGAACGGGTGACACGTTTCCGCTAATGGGAACAACAATGATTGACCGACGAACGTTAGCGATTATTTGGAGATGTATTTCTGCATATGGAACGTTAGACTCTATCGTGTTCGATCGGTCGCGGACACTTAATTGACTATTATAGACACCGACGTTCCACTTTTAGTTCTTACTAATTCGCCTGACATGATTGACTTCTAACATGACGTACGAATCGTCGTCGTTTAGTTATCGAGCGCCTGGAAATAGCCGTTTCAAATGTTATCGAGCGCCCGGTATCAATCATGCACACTGAACGTCCCAATACATGTATCGTTTGATCGAATTCAACGAATGTATAACACTGGGCGATTCAATTCTAACCGAGTTACACGCTCGTATCCATACAAAATTTGTTAGTCGCTCTATTACACGTCAAATCTGCTACATTGTTCTATGCATCAGGTCGACATTCTCTCCACCCTCCAATATTTAGGACAATTTCTCATCGAGACGCTAAAAAAAAAATCCTCTTTTATTTCACTTTTTTCTGACGAACCTCAATCCTCTCTCCTGGGTTATGAAACTGTATACGTATCTGTCACCTCAAGCGTTAAAATTGCAAAGGAAGTGGCCTGCCGGCAAGATCCATTGTCCGAAGTCCATCGCGGTCGGCCTCAGTCCGCCAAAATCTATCCCTCGTCCAGTTCCGACCCGGCTCGGTCGTTCTCAGTCCGAGTCAGTCCGATTCAGTCCGATTCGACCGAAGACGCTTCCACGGACGACCTCCGCCTAACGACCCTTCATCGATCGCCTCGTTATCTGCCTCGCGGGGCGAGCACAGGTCCATCCATATTCACCCTGGCGTAATAATACGCGAAAATTGCATCCTTCAAGAAGGTACGAGCGACGGTAGTCCGCCCCGCCCCTCCCCTCCCACGTATGTACACGCGGATTGCCTGACGGGCGCATCTATTCATAGAATCGCGAATTGTAGGCTCGGCAAAACGGTACGTACGTGCCGTGCCCGATACACGCACGCGTACCTACATGCACACGTACACGTATGCAGATGTACTTACATACGTATCGCCGGCGGCGTTGCTAACGCGAGTACAATGTCCGGTTTGAATGGTGGCGGGCTCATCCCGTAGGAGCGAGTTTCGGCCAGCAGCGGCCGTGCACGTACGTGGGTACGTACGTAGGTACGTACGTAAGCGTGCGTGAGCGTGCTCGTCGGACACGCTGCCGGCCGGATCATATTGCGTGGAAACTTTGCGGCGGATAGGCCGCGTGAGCTACGACTCGCAGCATTGTGCGCGGCCCTTTATGGCCCGGGAGCGCAAGCGCGAGCGCACAATGTTGCTTTGTGCCACTGATATGTTTGAAATTGTTATGTCTGGGGCACTGGGTTGCCTTTGTAATATATGGAAATGACGGCGGTTGCGAGCGTTGTTGCTTCGAGTGCGAACGATGCGATTGTAACGGCGAACGGTGGGTTTTGAGTATGTGTGATTAAAGTCGAAATTTAATGGTTCGAAGTTTGTCGCGGGTAATGGCGCGGATCTGTTCTTACGGGCCGTGGAAAATGAGTCAGGGGTGGGCCATTAGACGTTAGTTACGGTGCGTGACAATGCGCGATAAAAGTCGAGGGGTAGGAGGGTGGGAGTAAGGATAGAAATTTTGAGATAACGCAACATTGTTATGCGCGCGCTGTAAAGTACTTACATAGTCGCAGATGGCGGTTGCGAGTTTCGAACGGAGCGTGTAGGTTGCCGGAGGACAGGACGTCATCTATGCCCGACACCGTACTTGCCGATGGATCGTAGGCAGATCGTAGATCCTTACCTATACACCGTGCATGGGCAAGGTACGCGTGTATTATCTACGCAGACCTCCGAGCAGACAAGTCCGACACGACGGGCCTGCCTCTTATTTGCATAGCCAGTTTCCGTTTCCTCGGCGGGAGACGCGGGAAGAGAACCCTTCCGTGCCTCTCGAATCGTAAGTCGAACGATAGGACGCCACGCCTTCCTCTGATTGCAATTAAGTGCCCCTGCGAGGAAACGGAAATGCGGAAACGTCGTCTAAGTAATCTGTCTGGACTCTACAGTTTGGCCGCGTCGGATACCTTGCAATCGATATGTTTTCGGTATGTTCTAGATTCTGCACAAATATACTATTCACTTTTGCTCCGTAAAATGTAGTACATTTTGATTGTATTTCGAATGTTGGGGAATGGCGGTAATGTTCGTGCTTTGTGCTTGACGATGGAGGATAACAGCTATGTAATGCTCGAGTAACGAGTACGAGTTATATTGACGAGTAATGATAATAATACTCGTTTATGAACCGGGTTAATACCAACCCTGTCATCGAGTATTATAATACCGCGGTCGCGTGGTTTCAATAACAGTAATGATTTTATAATCCGGTCTTTGGGTGCTCTACGTTTAGAAAAATCGATATTCGAACATTCGCCGATCGCGTGGCTTAATCGATCAATTTTCGACAGTTGTTTTTTCGTAACTGTGATTTACAAACTTCATGCCTATCTATATCCCTACTCTCTATCTACATGCAACTTTCTTGTCCCACCCTTCGACAGCAAGAGAACAGCAAAATCTGTTTATGTCTTTTCCTCCTCTGTGTAAAACTTTAAAAAAAAAGTCAATCATGAGATTGGCAGTAAACTGTCGATTATTCGAGTTAACGCGAGTGGCTTCTTGCCGGCCACAAATGCACTGTCGCGAACATACTTATAAAACGCGGTAAGCTCATCCCATTTCCCCCGGATCGTCTGGGTCCATTCTTTTTTTCCCGCGACTTTGTCGTGGGTGGGTTTTAAGCGGCGCGTTAAAAGTGCAGCAACCGTCCGTGACATTTTCCGCCGTCCGACGTCGGACAGGGGCAGACAGGGGGCGGACAGGAAGGGGAAGAGAACTGCGGGGTAGGGGGTGGGGGTGCGACCTGTGCGAGGTAACTCGCGGCGAAAAGGTAAAAAATTCGCGCGGAGAAGACCCTCGACGGGCCGTGAAATATTTTTCTCCCCAGAGAAACCGCCGTGTCCTTGACCTTATGCATCAGCGGCCTCTGGTCTTTTCTCGTGCGCGAGTGTAGGAATTCGCGGGCGCGCAAAGGACTGTTACGTCGGCGTCGCGTCTTCTTACCCCTTTGTAGAACCTAGACCATTTTAGCCTCAAGCTTACTTTAAGTAAATATAATGTTAGAATAAACCGTGGAGAAGTAAGAGTGTCACAAATATGACAATGTCACCGAAGACATACCTATATGCTAATTCCAATTTTGGAAACCTGCGAATATCCTGTCTATTTTGAAAAGTATCTTCTTAGTCTAGTTCCGAAGTAGAGGTTGGAGTTCTTAGCAAAACTGATTGCGAACGAAGCCGTGATAAAGAGACATGCGCGTAGGACGGGGTAAGAACTGGAACGAGTACCGGAAGGGTCGTAATGCTCTTATACGGGCGGCGCCGAATAAATTTGCGATTTCGCCGGTAATATGACAGTGGCTGTCACTCGCGTTAGCGCACAGCAGCCGCGTTGAATTTTCCCCGCAGGACGAACGGCGCGGCGCATTCTCGAGGATCGTGCGCACGTCTGGGCCCTTATGTATGATACCTGCGCCAGTCGCGTGTGCCACCTGAGCGTTTAAATGGATATGTCCTTAGGTAGCCGGCTATACGGATACGTGTATCTAGATCCTCGTATATATGAATAAACATAGACGTACATGCGTATGAATACAGCTGTATATCCACGTTTGTGCGTGCGCGCGTATATAGATATGCGCTTAACTTGCATGTACGGCCTGCACGCGCATATATGTATATTAGCGGATGCACGGGGTGGACGTAATTCATGTCGCGACGAGAAAAAGGGCTCATCCCTTTACGGAAGGATAATTTGAAAGTGGAGAACGTCGCCCCGTCCAATGGCAAGATTATCCGAATTTTGTGCTTATTCAGGTTTACGTAGAAAATTTCCCGCTTTACTAAGCTGGGCCTACTGCGAGTCACCCTATGCATGCGTACTTGAACGTATGTATATATATATATATTTATGTGTTTATATGTATACTGTAACTGCGCGTGTAACTGTAAATTTGTAGATGCGCGTACGTACACACTGACGGCGTGTAAGTCGACGCACATGTATATGTCCAGCGAGCACGCGTCTCCTTGTATATGCGCGATAACATACGACCTCATAAAGCTGACAATGTACCCCGTAATGTATAATGTACCGACTGCGTCGCGTTTCTACGTCGCGGCACGAGGTACACGTTCGTTCTTTCGGGCGTTAGGCCACCGTCGCACCTTGTACACTATCTAGATTTGATGGCGCCAACCCCCTCCTGGCAAACGACCCTATCTAGCGCACGTTCAGTCACCTTGTTTTTTAATGTCTTCATTAAGCCGGGCACTGTTGAAAGTTGACCGACGAACATGAGGCAGAAATTTTAGGCAGCGATATCAGCACACGTTCGTTGCATTCCGCGCTGGCTGGAAACAATTCTTTATACTGCGGGATTTGAACTATATCGATTTAGGGTGTATTAGAATTTCGAAAGAAGGAATTCGATTTGTATTGATCACGCTTAATGCGATGCTTCCCGTATGCGTGTCTCTTCGAGGCTTGCAACGATAAAGAAGAGGGAAACACACGCTTGAAATTAAGACATAAATTCAGTCTCAGGCGTGCACCGTCGACGCCTGCAATATTCTCCCCGAGAAAAATAAAAGGTGCCCGGTCGGAATGAAGACATAATGACCTCGCGCCCAGCGTCCAGGCCTGGGCGGAAAAGTCTGAAGTGAAGTCATCAGACGATCTTACAAGGGAAACGGACAGACTGCCCACACCGCGTGCGCCGTTTCTCACATCAGCGCACACAAGTGCGTTGCCGTTCGCAGTTAATTGAATCATCCCACTTGCCTACCTTCGCCGGTGACTCACGCTCGGCCGAACTCAAGGGGGTGGAAAGCGTACGTACCTGCAACAGAAGAAGATTGATTTACTGCATATGACATCAAGGGGCTCCGCGATAAATACGAGGAATCAGAAACGATTTCTCACTATAACCGGTGGACTCCCGTCCGATTAAGTCCGATGCAGTCGTTACGTGATCCGCGACCATAACTCCGAGGGCAGACTTGAAGGGAAAAGGGGGGTAGTCGAATGTCGCGAACGCGATATCGATCGTCAGGTCGATCCTAACGAGCCTCGCCGCCGAGCTGGAAGAGGGACACGCAGGATTCGACGCGGGTTTCGGCTGATTTTCTGACCGAACGAGAACGGACCAAGTGCTCGTGCGTGCAGTCGGAAAGGACGGTCACGGCCTGGGCCGGAAATTGTCAGGGGTCAGAGAGTGGACATCGAACGAGGACGGAGGCCGGAGTTGGGGTAGCGATCGGTGAACGACGATCGGCTCTTCTGTCCGGGACCGGTCATTTTGCAGGGTGAGAGGGTGGGATTGGAAACGCAGGGTGAAACAGGAGGCAGGGTTACAGCGATGTACCGTGTACACCATGCAACCTCTATACTTCCCTCTCTCTCTCCCTCTCCCTCTCGCTTACTCGCTCTCTTCCGCGTTCACTCTGTATTTCCATCTCCATCTCTCTCGTTCGCTCTCCGTGTCTCTCTATATGTAGACGGCATCCCCCGGACAGAAGTCCAGGGGTGCCAACACCACGAGGGTACTCGATCACTCAATTAGGCCGCGGTGTTGGTAGGCGTGGCCCTCTGACGCACTCGTGCACATATATCACCGGTGAACACCGCCGGATCTAACCGAGATGCGTGCGGAGTAGTGATGGGACTTATACCCTCGCAATTATCCCGAATTATTCAGACTCCCGTATCCCGGTCTCTATATTACCGCGTAAACATTCATATCCCAATTAACGGCCGAAAACCTTTTCTGCCGACTCTCACGGACAACTTCCGGTTACCCGCCGCTGTACCCTTCGCAGTCCCGCGTACTGTTGTCGTATTCGGACGCGGAAATATTGATGCCCAATCGGGCGTAATTGCGTCCCGTCGACGGGCGTCAAAACTGTATTAAATCGAATTGGATTAGTCCCATCGCTACCCGGCGAACTAGGAGAGGCGACATCGGGCAAGTCTCCGCAGACATGGAGCATGGAACCAGGTTCGAGCCGGCTACGAACGAGAGTGTACAGCCATGGCCATTGCCGGGAAAGCCGGCTGGCAGCGAGTGGAATGGCGTGAGAGGATGTTGGTACCGTTCGCTGAATCACCGACAGCCGATCGCTCGCAACCGTGAATTTACTTCGACGCCGGGGCTAATTAAGTCCTCGCGGGATGCCGTGGGGGGGTGCTTTTCGGATTGGATCGGGGGTGTGTCGGGCGCGGCGGGACTCGGGGCACCCCTTGAATTTATCCCGACGCCGTCCCTTCGATGCAGGACCGCAGGAACAAGCGGCTCAAGAAGTTCGCCCCGTATAAAGCGGAGTAGATGTTACGGGTAACCATGATTTAGCTATGGGGTTCTGTCGTCGATTGCTGTCGGGGGCGAAATCGAGTGCGTTCGTGTCGCAGCTTCAAGTTTCCGACTCGTACATGTGTACGTCTAGTACCGATAGAACTCTTTTGTGCTCTGCGTCAAACTGATTTTTGTACGATACTTCTAACGCGTGGAAAGTTTAATTATACTGAATGTGGCGAAACTGTCTGCGTGTGGCATTAGTCGATTGGCTGGTATCGAGTTGCAAGGCGCAGATTGAGAAATTATCGGATGCGTATCAATCGACGCACAGATTAGGGTATAAAGTTTCATTGGTCTCGGAATTAATCCGATTGGAGCCATTGATGCCGAAGTGCGCGCACACGGTTGGCAAAGGAGGGAAGCGGAAATTCCATCCTGTTATTATTCGAGACATCGGTCTATAGCTTCTGGCACGAGGGCGCTTTGATGCCTGCCTAATTAAGCCATCTTGAGAAGCAATGAACTGCTTGTAATGATCCGGGAGCCGTTTGCCCATCGTTGCCGCATCCCGTTCGCCGACATTAACGGTTTCTCGCCTAGCCGGCCTGACTGACGATCGGGATTCCCGACCCGAAAGAATGACAATTTCGGCGGAGTGCGCATCGCGATGCACCGGAGAGATGTTCCGTGTAACAATTACCGCGAGATTATTCGCGACGCACCGGCGCGGACATCAAAATAGCGCCGCCGGGCCTAGACACCATGGCTAATGGCTCGTACCATGGGCTCACTTTGATGTTCAGTTAATTAACCGGCCGTGCATTGTGCTACGCTGGCACTGAGTGCCCTCGATTCCTCGACATACAAATTTCAACGTTGCACCAGGCTTTTTTCCTCAGGTGCCTGTGTCGCAGACTTTCCATGTACCTGGAAACACTTCCAATTCCATCTTTGATAATATCCAGTACGTTACTGGAGGTCATTATAGGAATACTCAAAAAATTATAATAAAATTCTAATCTTGTCTTCGACAAAGTAAGCGGTCGATTCATACGGTGTGCGTAAACGATTCGTACATTTTGAAGGACGTGACACGAGCGGGGTATAAATGAGAGCCAAGTGCTATAAACAATGCGTTGATACTGAGAGTTTATAGCCTATCAATTCCGGTCTCGCGCGCTCGAGTACCCCGGGCCGAAAAATGGAAAATGAGTTCCGCAAATCCGCATTAATCGCGAACGTCACTTCAACGCAGCGGTGCTGGCCGGGTGGACAAATATTTATCAGCGTCCAATATCGGCCGACGGGCGGCCCTCAAATGCAATCGTTGAAACGGGCAGCGTAACGGCATCAGGACGATACCCTTAGCCGTGAACGTCCAGGACGCGCTACCATCGGGCATCCTAATTGAGGTGAGTGCGTAGGTTCCCAGAACCCTCTGGGCCAGCGTCCTAGATTAGCCGGCATATGTGCGATCGCCTGCACACGTAGGAGGCAAGCAAGCCGGAACGCCATCTCAGTGCCGCTCCCGGACGCACAATGAATTCGCTTTGACGTCCGCCGCTTAATTAAGTCGTCCGCCCGGCCGGCGGTTACCAGTCGACACGGGCTTGTTCGGGGAACAATTTGAGCTTTCGCAACTTCGACTATGCGCCGGCCGTTTAAAACGAAACTTCCGAATTTCCCGCCTGCCCGCCTGCCCGCCTGCCCGACTGGCCAGCCTCACTCGTCCGAGCGCTCGGATGCACGGGACAAAGACTGCTTACCCTGAACGACGATCGTCCACGTTTAGATCGTACCTGCTGAATATTCGCGACATCGAAAATTCCGAAATATTCCTTGTAGCCCCCCGCCCGCGCCGGCAGGGACAACGATATTGGACATATGCGTCCACGGCGAAACTTAATGACTGACTGCCTGCCCGGCGCGAGAGAGGGGGAGAGAGAGAGAGAGACAGAGAGAGAGAGAGAGAGAGAGAGAGAGAGAGAGAGTGAGAGACCCACTCACGGGCCCTTCAAAGGGTCGACACGGCACTTATGCGCATACGCTATCCGTCGCACAAAGCTGCGCTCACGCTATGACTATGAATCTCCGGAAGTTTCGCGGGCGGAAATATTCATCGCTTTATACCTCGCGGCGGACCGGGCGGATTTTCAGACTCAAAGAACGGTGGCCACACCCAGCTTCCGGGCCGGCCGACGTAAACGCTTACACCTGTTTCGCGCCTTCGCCCGGCCCCCAGAATTATTCGGCGAAGTAAGTAACTCGATAACGGCTCGCGCCGCGGCCGGAAGACAGTTTTGCATTCGCGCCCGTTAACTTTCGCCTTGACGCCGGGCGTCCCCTCCCCTCCTTCCCTCCCGACACCCCTCCGTGCCGCAAGCGACGTCCTCGGCGGCAGGTAGGGGAGGGCCGAGGAAAAATGAGAGCGCGAGAGGACCGAGAGCCGTAAAAGTGGCCGAGTAAGTGACGCGGTTGACGGAAATAAGAAAATGCAGAGACAGAGGATGAGCAAAAACAGGAGAGACGCGACGCGACCCGAACGTTAGACGAAACTTTTCTTAATGGACTGAAAGTTTAGCGCGGAGGTGCTAAGGACAGGGGGAAGGGCGCTTTTCAGCGAGGGCACTTTTTGCCAGCTGGATGAAGAAAGAGAGAGAGAGAGAGAGAGAAAGAAAGACAGAGTCTGTTTCGCGATTTTCTTCAGCAACGCGCGACGCGCTAACGTTTTTCAAGCGGCCGCCGCGACGGGGCGAATAAAAAGCGGAGGCGCGAAGTAAAATTAGTGAGAGTGGAACTTTGAGCTGCCGGCAGCTCTCGGGTTCATCCCTTCTACGGGCGTCTCGTTCTCATCGATCTAACTCTCGAATTTGAAGCGGCCCATTCCATTTTCCTCGAACGCGAGCGGAAGTTAGCGCAGGATTTATTTCGATTCCTTTGCTCCTCTGCTCCTCCGCGATGTTTGCCTCCCTCCCACCACCCCCAGCGCGGGACCGGGTTATCAATCTTTTTGCTCGCTCGGAACGTTCGCGTCACTCGTCGTTAAACGTCTCACTCTCGCCGTGTCGGCCGGTAAGGCCGGAACAAACGATGCTTTTTGTTCGCTCGCGCGCCATTTATTTCTTGACGGTGCCGCTCGTTCTCCACCGAGGCCACTCTTGTGCGACGCTCACTCTTCCTTCCTCTTCCTTCCGTCCTCCTTCCATCCTCCTTCCGCCCCTTCTCAACCTCAACCTATTCCACCACCTTCCCTCATTTCCTCCCTCTCTCCTTGTATTTCTCTCTATTACTGTACTTTAAGTTCCGTCCCTCTCCTACCACCCTGTCTCCCGCCGGCACGGTAATTAATGCAATTCTAAAATATGCTAATTCACTCTTCCCCCTCCCAGGCCACCGTCCTTCCCCTCGTCCCGCTTCTTTCTCCACGCCCACCCCCCGACCACATTTACTGTCTCGAGATTTCGCGCCGGCGGTCGCCTTACGGCGCATTTACATATCTCGCGCACTCCGAAGTCCAAAGGATACCCGCGACACAATGGAGGACGTCCTGGCAGCCTGTCGCGTCCCTCTGCCGGGCCAAGATTAAACGATCGGGTACCGACTCGAAAGAGGAGGGAGGCAAGAGCGTGTGCCGAGCTCCTACTTCGACGACCATTTTTTTTCCTCCTGCCCCGATCCGCTTCCACTCCCGTTCGTCGCCGAGGGCGTCCTCGCTTTATTTCGCTTTTCCCGACGGCAGTCAGCCAGTTTCCATGCCCATTTCCGTGAACTTCGCGTGTCTTTTCCCGTCCCGTAACCACCCACTTCACATCGCCGCTTCATTTCCCCCCGGATCCTTCTTCGTGTTCGGCCGACTCCACCTACCGGCCGCTCTATCTTATCGCCGGACTCATGCATCATGTATGATACGATATCGCCTTGGCGGATAAATGTTTATTCGCCTCGTCGGCCGCGATTGTCGATAGGCGCCTTCGTTAATTATCAAGCGCGTATCTCGCTCCGATCTGCTTAAGTGTTAATAAGTTAGTAAATCGAACGCCGCTGAAACGATGTTTGGTATAGAGTAAATATTAAATAAAAAATCTGATCATACATTTACAGAGGGATTGCATTGGAAATATGTGGAGTATCCGTGTTTTGATTAAATCCGCTGCGATGACGTCGGCGTGTGTAAAAAGCAATTTGCCGCCTGTACTCGTCAGATTGGAGTAACCTGTGGCAAACGAACCGGCGAAACGACGTTACTAAAGGAGTCAAGCCGGTAACTTCGAGTTCATCGGTAAGCCCAGTATTACCCCGGCTGCAAGAAACTGCCGTCAGCATCAACTACCGCCGGCACGTTCATTACCATGACGCCCACTCGTCGCTTTAATTCCTTCCCGCGGTGTACTTTTAAGCCGGACACGTCATATCACGCTCTCCGCGCGGAATAAATTCCTAATGTACCGGGCGGCGACGGGATTTCGAAGTGTGGCGGGCCCGCGCGACCCAGATTCCTCGGCGAGACGCATCGCGATGCGCCCGTCTCACGCGCGCGCGCGTGCACTTTGCCCGCTCCCCGGAGCACATAATCTCCCAAGCATCGAGATTATTGCGGACGAGCTGCGGCCAGCTAAGCGGAAGGGAGGGAGGGGAAACTCATCCTTTCTCACCTGCACCGTGCCGCGGACATCTGCTCGCGAGCGCAATAATTGGCCGGGCAGCTCTGGCGCATACTCGGTCCGCTTCGCGTCCGCGCATGCGCCCGCGACCGCAAGAATCCCGCAGGAATGGAATTCAAGATGCGGCGCCGCGGCTAAAAGCGTCAAAGGTTAATTTCGCCGATACGAGCGTGAGAAAGCGGTAATGAAGGCCGCGCCGTAATTAACGCCCGTTATGAGCCTCGCGAAAGAGGCGAATGATAATAATAGCGACGGTGGTGATACTAATAATAATAACGGCGATAATGGCCGAGGGGTAGAGGCGAGGTTTGTTTTGAGCCTGACCTTTGGCCTCCGGGCCGATGCACGGTTCGGAAAGAAGAATTCTCAATGGCATTACGTTTCCCGCTGATTGCGGTAATCGTGGAAAAGGCCAGAGAGATTTCGAACGAGGATCCTATCGGCGAATGCCACGGACCTAGGCGCGGGGTATAATAAATTAAGCGGGCATCGAATACGCGGCCCGTCCAATCGCAATAAAGGTCACACATCGTATCTTATTGGAAGGCAACGTCCGCCCGTTAACGTTTCATCGTCGCGTCGCTCGAGATCAGTTTTCAATCGAGGCACGCGATCGACGCTCGAATCGAATATACCCTTCCGGCGATAAGGGACACCTGCTCGGCCAGGGAGGTAAATCGAAAAGGGGCGGGGGGGTTAGCAGGAGTGGAGGAGGAGGAGGCGCGGAATGAGGATTTTAATGTCAACCTCGTCGAATCCCGTCGGCAGCCGATAAAGGAACGAGTAATTACGATAGGTAAGTGTCTCGCGCCCGTCCGGCAATGTCCGGAAAGAGCTGGATATTGGAAATTGGCTCCGGCGAGCGGGAGCGAGTCGCCTCGGCGGACGGACGCTAATTTGAGATATACGGGCCAATGAAATATCCGCGACGATGGTCTCGGATTTATGCAGGCACCCCGGACGACGATTATCGACACTTTCGTGCCTTTCCTCGCCCGCCGAGTCTGACGCGAGGAAGAGCCTCTAATGGCGCCACGCGATTGGCAACGGCGGAAGCAATTTATTGACAACGATAATGACCGCTCATCGAGGGGGGGGGGGGGGCGTCAAGTGGATTTTTGGCGAAAACTGGCTTGGTCGGTTAACGTCGAAATTTGCCGCACGAGCGAGCCGTGAGAATGGTCGGCAAGATCGATTGGCAGCGCGGTCAATGGAGAATTGCGGATAGTATTATTTGCCGGCCGTTACATCGATGTAATCGGGTTAGTGTGTCCCATTTTCCGGCCGAGCATAATTCCCGGTAATCAGCGGGCCAATGATCAAGCGGCGCTGTTTTTGTAATTATCGGCGTCAATCGAACGAAACACGGCGGAACGTCGAACGTTATCGTTTGAAATTTCTATGTAGGTCTCTGCGCGGGAGAGGTCCGTTTTACATAGAGCGAAGGTACGGTTAACAGAGCAACAATGTTTGTCATGACACTGTGAGCCAGAAGCGGTGACCGCTGGTAACGACAGTCGACTCTCCGGTAAACTAGCAGACAACGACGTTATTATCCTGCACATGAGGCCGGCGCTCGTCCTACACGCCGCATAACGATTCCACATCTCCATCCCGTTAATTCCCGCCGCGGCAGCGTCGCAGTTCTCTATGGCCTATCGATGTAGCGGTATCGATCAGTGCCAAACGACGCCCGAGCTCGCAAACACGGTCTTTTTCGCGCGAGCCTCACGTTCGCTCGACGTTAAGTGAGACTAATGACGGAGATCGAGATAAAATCCATTTGCGTCAAATAGACAATAACGGTATGCGCGAGGAATTCCGTGTAACGTTAAACGCTTCGATTGATTCTGAATGGCGAACTGTTCCGAATGCACTGCGTCGTAAGAACGTCATCGTAAAAAGAAAGAAGCGACCGGCGCTAAGAAGCCTGCGTCAGCCGGAGCGAAGAAGTCGGAAAAGGAGTCGGAGATTCTTTCGACCCACGTTACGAATCGGATTATGAGAGATAAAAATCGGAAGGCGCGTAAGGGCGTGAGATTCGATTATTCGCGGTCGGATCGTCGAAAATCGGAGGTGCGAGTCGCGATAATCCCGAGGATGGGACGCGACTAACGATCGCGGATCCAGTTTTCGTAATGCCGAGTTATTAGTGCCGACGGGGCTGACCTTTTCAGTCGGGGTTCGTTGATCCTTATGGAAACGACGCCCACGATGGCGCCCGTTCGACGAGTCGCAAAAATATCGAGACGCGTGCATCTCCCTATGTCGTGGGACTCGCCCGCTTTATAATACACTTCACAATATATTACGGCCCACTTGCTGTGTCAAGAGGGTTCTGCGAAGGTTGCAACATGAGTTTTATCGGACCCGCAGATAAAGTCGAGCTGTTAATATATGTATTAGGTACAAAAATGTTAGGCAAAAGATTGCACGAATTGCAACAGCTAGTGTTACATACGGTCAAATAAAAATTTATCTTTCGATGTAGTATTCTGCGCTTGTCAGAGGCAGAACTTAAGTTTGATCTAGGATTTTGTATTTAATTACGAAAATGTTTGATATGCATACTGTATGACCTACGATCAACTCACACAAGCTATTTAACTCTAATTTACATTAATATCCCCGATCAATTCAATCAACTAAATCGCTACGCTGACAATTTTCCGTTTTGAACCGAGAATTGAACGGAATCCGCCGACATTCGAAAACTCGAACAGCGCAGCAGGAAAATTTGCCTTCAAAGCGCGACGTGTACAACTTTCAAAATTGCAAAAATGTCACGAGAAACTACTTCAGCCTCGCCCGGGACGCGGCTCGTCCGCCTCTAAACTGCTCAGAGCCGATTTTTTTTTTCCGTTCAACAGGCATCGCGAGGCCAGGCACAATGCTCGAATATCACGAAACGTTAACTGGTAAGTGCCCTTGCCCAGATAACTCGCAGATTTGCCGTGCTCTCGCCGAACGGGAAGCTCGAAGCGAGCGCGAACGATGAAACGGGACGCACTCTTTTGAATCGCGCGCGAGCGAGTTCCTGACGGCAGGGACTCTCGGTCGGCGCTCGAGTGCCGAGAGAGTGGCGAGAAAATGGCGAAAAAAATGATGGCGAGCCCGGCCCGGAAGCGGGAACGGATCTCGGCCGACGGAACGTTAAGCCGGTGTCTATGCGCGCGCCGTCCGTGAAAACTCTGTCTTTGAATATCAGAAATCGGGAGGGACGAGCTCACGGGCCGAGCACTAAACGCCAACCCCATTTTCCACGGCCGAGGAAGCAGCAAATTCGATGGAAAGCGGACGAGCGAGTAGTCGATAGTCGATACGTCGCTGACCTGGGAACGTTTCAATCTATTCATGTTCCCGGATTTCGGTTCGCCGACTTCGCGAGACCTCTCTTTCCCCGTTGTCATTCTACGACTGTGTCTCCTCTCTTTGTCAAACGTCGGTTAGGTCAGTTCTCTGTTTCTTGCCCCGGAGTTCGAGGCAAAGTGTGAGCGTAAGAGCTCGGAGCCCGAGGAGAACCTTGCCGCGAGAAGCGAAGTAAGAAGAATGCGCACGGCAGCCAGCGAGTAGAAAACCTTTCCTTAAATATATGAAGAGAAGAAGGCGGGATACACGTAGAGGGAAGATAATAAACGCGAGACACGGGGCGAGAGGCGCGGAATCCTGCTGATGGTGGAATCTGCACGTGACAGAAACCCGTAAAACCTGGGCAAATATCGAAAACCTCTTTCTCTCCCGTTACGCCCGCGACGCTCCAGGACGCGAAAGCAGAATCCGGCAAAGAGCAAAGCGAAAATTCCATCATCCCCCACCGACTTCCGCACCTCCGCGTAATTTCCCACGGAAACTCGACTCCCGACGAAACTTACACACGTCCCTACCTAATCCACACATTCCGAACCTTACGCTCAACCTTCCGCGCCGCACGCCTCACATCCGGAATTTCGGCGAAGAAACGGGACGAGACTTCCGGATCAGCCCGATCTCCGCCCTTGCCGCGCGCATTAAGGGGAGGCTTCGCGAAAAGCTGTGCGCGAAATCGCTTGCAATTAGCGCCGGGTGCTTTGCTCTTTTACCGTTAAATCGATAGCCGCGCAGTTAGTACGTTTAATAATACGAGCGGCCGTTATCGTTCGGCCCCCTCCGGATGGCCGGACGGTTTACATTTTAATGAAATTCTTGTAGTATTCGGCGTAACGGGGTGCCCCCGATCCACCCCCCCGCTGGTCCACCCCTCTCGCAGCCCCTCCGCCCTCGAGGTTAGCGTAATAATCGCTATCGGCTACCAGTGTTCATTTACCGGAAAGCGATTTGTCCGCGCGAAATTGCCGTCGGCCGAGTCGAAGCTCGACTCTCGACTCTCGATTCTCGAACCTCTATCCGGCTCTCCCCGGTCGGATAAGAACGGTGGCTTATGCGCGTCGAATAACGTTCGAGGAGAGTCTCGAATTTGCATGATCCCCGTGTGCGGTCGACGGTATCTTTCTCCTCGCGAATTGACGGCTCAACCTGACGCTTCCTTCTTTTTTTTCATCGGACGTATCGGAGGAGCACTCGATACTCTCGCCGCTTCGGGCTCTGAGACTCTTAAGAAGGTATCGATTGACGGCGGGAATAATGCTTCTATCCGGATTGTGCCGCATGATTGATGACAAAGACGCGCGTGTGGATGTGCGAGTGGAGAATTAGGTGCATGTGATTGCGCTGATTACACGCTGGGATTACACCGCAGTTTTCGGTAATAACGGGATCGGGAGGAGACCAACACGATTTGCACGCCGACTCCGATCGGGAGAGTAATTTTGTGTACCCTATTCAACGGGGTATAATCGACGTTTGATGTAGGTCACTTTAAGAGTTGCTTAGCGTTTCTATCGTTATTTTATGATGCTAATGTACAGGGTATGGGCGCGCGATGCGCGATTGTGTACGTGCAACATGCAAGAATGCATTGCGGGAAAGGCATTATTATTAAGTCAGCACTCCGTCGGTTAATGTTTTCGAATGTTTACTCCCAGCGGAAACGCGCTTTTATCCCGAATATTGCGGCGGACTTATGAACATTTCCAGCGCAAAGCGCAGCCTGAATTACTTTTTCACAGCTGTGGTGGCCATTCACGGAAATTGATTTTAATACGGCGCTGCACGCCGAGGCTCTTTCGTTCGAAACAACGTCATAGAACGATTCACGCGGCCACGGAGAAAAGTGAATCTGAGCCGATGATCGGAAAGGCGCCTGCTCAAATTTACGCATATAAGGTGCAGAGGGGTAAATCCGTACAGGGGGCAAATCCGCACTAGGCCCTTATTTATTCGAATATACCTACGTTGTATTGTACTATCTGTAAGGTAGAAATTTTCTTTTGGTTAATATTCAATGGTTTGGATAGTATTCAACCTAGGTGGCCGCCATGTATACTGTGACTCCCCCGTTTAACTCGTTCGACAAAGTTCGTATTACTAATAAGAAATCCGGTTCTGCCCCATAATATAAGGATATAAGATTCAATAATTTTTAAACAGCTAGCAGCACTGTTTCTAATTTATTAAGAAAATCATAAGTTTCAGAAGATATTTTTAATCCAAATTAATGCAACTTAAAGAATAAACCATGCGCTGAATAAAAACACTAAGATTATTAGGTATTAGTGGAATTTATAGAAAATACATCAGTTTAAAGTAAACTTTACCATTTTTGGCTCGGTTATACCCCACTCCACCTTACACATATCTTCAACCGAACAGGTATAAGAAAGCCGAAGAGGAGTCACCGTACACGCACTCTCGCCATTCAAGGACAGAGCGAAGGAAGAATGGGACCAAGCGGAAGATCCGATAGAAGGATATAAAGCTGAACTGCGTAGGGGTGGAAAGATTGAGTCGCGCGGACGCGAGCGTCGAAAGAGTAGACGGAGTAGACGCATGGCCGGCCGTCAGTTTTCGAGCTTGTTTAGTGGAAACGCGTTTGTCAGGCCAACGAGATCCCGTCGCGAGGAACGACGAGCCACGCGCTTTCCCAGCCGTGTAACGAGAAGGATCTGCCGTCATGAATTCGTAGCGAGCCGGCAGGCTGCGTGCGACACACGCACGCACCTACACGAGCTTGCATGCACACGTTCGTACGAGCGCGAAGCGACGCACACGGAAAGCGCGCGGTCATTTTAATAAACTAACTTTGTACCGGTGCTATTCGGTAATTGATACATCAAAGGGCCGGGCTCGCACTGTCTCTCGCTACCCTCCGCTTCCCACCGTCCCCTCCTCCCCCCTCCCGTCCCATCGCCGTCCCTCACTTTCACTCTCTCTCGCCTCCATAAATCCTCCGCTCTCTATTTTCGTTTCTCCCCTCTCATTTTCTCTCATTTTCCGCTCGGCGCATATTTCTTCCTCTCTGTCGGTCTCCCTCTCCTCCCCTCTCACTTTTGGTATTGACCTCCCGCGCGGATCTCTCTCTCTCTCCTCTCTCTCTTTCTTTCTTTGTCTCTCCCCTTCTCTCTCCCCTTCTCTCTCCCGCTTCATCGTTGGCAGTCGCTCTCGTTCTCCTTTTCCGTCCACCGGCACGTTTTGTCCGGCTACCTGCTCGTTCGGCTATCGAGCTCGCGCCACTCCGCTCCGCGGTATGAAGCGTGAAAATGAACCCGGCGGACGTAACGCGCGTGCAATAATTTTCGCCGTCCGCTGACGCGACGCACTCGCACATGTATGAGCAGTCGCAGTCGGGGCGGCAGCCTCGTGCACCTACGAAAACTCGGATATATATCAGCGCGCGCGCTGCCCCTCGCCATACAGGGTGAGCCAGAAATTGTCGGACGCGGGTCATGACTAAGGAAGTCGCAGCGGTCATAACGTCTGCAAAACTCTAGACAAGAAAAGCAGACTAGAAATATCAAATGGACCGTACACTAATAAATTATAAGAAAAGTTGTCAAGCGGAATGATGGATCAATCGCTGCGCTTAAGTCTCGTTGAAACTGGTAATGGCACAAGTTTAGTCGGATCAGCGTCGATTCTTGCGATTCGACGGGAAATGTTTGAGATCATTAAGGGGTCGGACCTCGTTAAGTCTTATCATTTAGTTCCGAGCGGACTTAATTCGGCCGCTCGTCTGAGGTCCCAGAGCGGCGCGCAAGTTTAATCCGCGGAATTTTCGCGCGGACGGCAATATTCATGTAAATCATCGCGGCAATTTCGTGCGCCCCACCCAGTATACGCGTCCGGTATGCATAGCCGCGCGGACATGGGCGCGCGTACCTACATACGCGGTACCTACATCGGTACGAGTCCCACGAGCAACGCCCGCAGCGTATTGCGCCGTAGTGACAATCTGATTCGCGCCGGGCTACCAGGTGTTCCCGTTGATTTTTCGAATTTACCGACCTGGATGCCAGCTGTGACCTTCGCTGACGCCCGTAATAAAGCGGCACTTCGTTATAGGAAGACGCTTAATGAAAGGACCGCGGGCGGCTGAAAATTTTCGGCGCGCGCGCGCGACCACTCCGCTCCTCGTTCGTGTGTACGAGGCTTCGTAGGTGTGCGTCCGCAGCGGCTTTAATAAACACCGATGGTATCGCGAGGAATAAGCTGTCGAACGGCGTACACTTCCGCTCGATTGTGTGTAATTAGTTTTTTGCCGGGGATATCGCGAATATCGAAGAGCTCCACTTTGTGCGTTGCAGCGGAGTTTTTACGTGAGCGCGCGCGCGCGCGCGCGAGCGAGGCGTCGCCTCGAGCCCTGTAACGTATTACTGATTTCCGATAGTTAATAAAGTGCCGCTGAAATGCGAGGCGCGACGTGAATTATAATCATCGCTGCGACGCGAGTAATGTATTTACGGGAGAGGTGAAAAAGTTCCGTCAATAACGAGACTTGCCAGCTAATTCGGAGATAATGTTTCAGTTGCGCTCGGCATTCGAAATTTTAATTCGGTACAGATATGATGTACCCTCTAATTACGGCGTCGGGAGGGCGTCATCGGCGAAGGGCAACGAAAATCAAATAACGGATACGGCGTATCAATAGCACTTCCGTCGCACTCGCGGCGCAGTTAACCCCAATCCGCGAGAAGTTAATCGAGTTCGGATGAAATAAAAACAATATTGTCGCGAGAAGCGAGCGCGCGCTCCACCGAGGGTTAAATGTCTCGGCAAAGGGCGTAAAGTGGCAAAGACCGAGCGAATCGAAAATACGCGGCCGTCTTTGTAATTGGGAATTTCTGCAGTGTCGGTCGGGCGCGTATATTATCGAAATAATTTCGATGGGTCGAGAGCGTGGGCGGATTTCGCATGGACTCGCCTCTCTCTCTATCTCTCTCTCTCTCTCTCTCGGCGTGGCCGGGTCTAATAAGCATTCAAGTCGATGCAATTATCCCGTTATAATAACGGGATAATTGTTTGCCATCGTTTTTGCCCGTCGAGAGAGCGCGGCCGCGCGTGCCCCGGCACGGTTATAAATCTAATTTTTACCGTTCATTATCGGGTAACGAGTGGCCCGCATTCGTTTCCAATTCTATGCGCGGATTTCATTGGCCCGAAAATCGAATGGCGGTGTAAATTACAGGGGAATCAGGCCGTGCGCTGCGTATTCCTCATTGAATTGCCGCGCGGGAATGCCAGGGAAGGATTCTCGATTAAGGCCGAACGGTGTCCACCCCCATCTACCCCCACCCCTCGCGATTCATCCGCACCCCCTCCCTCCAGTTCCGATCAAATTGATATTCCCCGTAAATTGCCGCCCTAAAACTGATTATCTTTGAAAAACGAGCCGCAACGATCCCTTTGACGTCGCCGATCGAATTCGCTGATATCCCGGAACGGCCTCCATAAAAAAAGCGTCCTGCCAATTCTGCGCAACGTTACGATCTCAATTTTCGCCGATGCGCAGCGAACGAGCGCCGCGGCGTAAGCAACGGACACGGCTTTAGCGTTCGAGTTTACGCATTCGAGGCGGCCGTAGATTAGCCCGAAGTGGGCTAAGATGTGCAAGTGCGGCATTACGGCGGCGAGCGTCGGGTTCTCGCGGCCATTATTATCTACCATGTAAGCCCCGGCGAGTCCCGGTAGGTGGACAAATGCGCTCGTGTGCGCGCAGCCTTGAGCATCTCGGGTGTCCCGATATGGCGAGAAGGACTCGGACTCCTTCGCAAACGGGTTCTCCGCGAACGCGGAGAGCCGTGGTGGGGGCGGAAGGGAGCCTCCTCTCGATTCTGCCCGTATAACCTTGCCCATGGTAGCCGAGGCAAGTGGATCGGGGCAGAGGCAATTCCTGGGTCACGCGATGCACCTCCGCCGGAAATATAATAGAAATTCAGCCGCGCCGCACACTCATTCGAGCGCCAATCTTATCCTTCCCTTCCTTTCAGCCCCTCTCTCTCTCTCTCTCTCCCTCCCTCTCACGCTCTCTCTCTTTAGACGAGCGTATATTCCCCACGTACCGAAGCAAAGATTTATACACCGAATTACGCTACGACACAATGAACCGCGTCTCGTTACTGCGGCCGCATAAGGACCGTGGTAACAAGTGGATAAGAAGCAATAAAACACATTATCAATTCGCTATTATTATCCATAGCCACGCTTTTTCATTAAACTAATTCGCCGTACGTAAATCATGGTAACGATAGCAATAAATAAGATAAGTATCTATTCCCCCGCTATCGCATCGTACATTTAATGCATCTCTCCTTCCAGCCACCCCCCCTCCCCTCCCCCTCGTCCGCCTGCCTCATTCCTCCTTGTTACTCCTCACGCCAACGCCATGCTTGCCTTCGTGGTGCACCCCCTGTCCACCCCCGTGCCACCCTTCGGAGCTCGTCCATCGTTCCTCCGCCTCGCTCGCCTTCCCCCCCCCCCATCCTCCCCCTCTTCGCCCATCCAACCCCCCTCCAGCATCGATTTCGCTCCTGATGTGGTCTTAACACGCGAACGGTCGAACTTGGTGGGAGGCACGGAAGAATAATGCGCGTCGGTCGATCGGCGCGATCGTTAATCGCCACTAAATCTTCCTAAATAATGTCTCTACTCGCGCATGCGCTCCTCTCTACCCAGCCACCCCTGCCACCCTGCGCGATCCGTGCATCAACCCCGGGGGTTGCCGGATCAGACAGCGATCGGCGCGAGTCTTAAATTACGCGCCGATTTAAGGGATAAATCGCTCGCGTCCGTATTCTCTCTCTCTCTCTCTCTCTCTCTCTCTCTCTCTCTCTCTCTCTCTCTCTCGTTCTCTTCGGCACGTCGAGCCGATTCTCGGTTCGGCAGCTGGCGTTCCTGTTCGGTCGTGTATTCTAATGAGGACTCGGGAGGGTGGGTGGGGGATGGCCGCGGAGAGGGCGAGAGAAAGGATGAGGGAGATAGCGGCGGGGTAATGGAACGCGATAAAAGTAAATTGTACGAAAATAGAATGGTAGGTATAAAAGGAACTGCTAATGTATACTAATTAGAGGCGGCGATATAGATCGGCTCGGATATCTTATTATGCCATTATCGTGATCGCATCCGTATATCGAAGGCGGCGGGAAGGCTCGCGAGAGATCGGCTGCAACGGCGGGGCAAAGCCTGATGTAATATCGAGGCTGTGTTGGTGTTTTGTAACGCGGTTATCGATTCGTGCGCGCTAATTCGATAAGTTGCCGGCAAGCGAGCCGTATTACGCGAGATGCTTTGAACGGATACTTCTTTTTCTCGCTAACGAGTCATCCTTATCGACGAGTCTGTTTACAAAGTTCTAATGAGAATGCGAAATGAGCCGAGGTACGAACAAGCCGATCGAAGGGCGATCGAAGGCGATCAAGGGTGATCGAAGGTGATCGAAGGTGATCGAGCCGTGCGATCCGTTGACATCGTAAGCTGTCAGGGTAAAATGGGCCAGGATCGATGCCCGTCTTAACGCGCATGTCCCACCCTTCGTTACGGACTTCGACCTTCAGCCCCCGCGGTCCTCGTACAACTGTTTATCGCTAATTAAAGACCGGTCGTCAGCCGTGACGGATGACGTTCGACGATCGACGCGATCGTTAATTACGCTCAAATCCCTGCCCTCCCTTCTCGGTAGGTCGAAACTCGCGTGCCTCAAATTGCGCGACGTTTACGGCAAATTGCGCGCCCGTCCCGACGTCGTGCGTCCTCAGCTTGACGAATTGGGCCCAACTTTTGCCCCGACAGGTTGCCGTTCCTCTCCGGGTCTCGGGAGTCGCGGATCGAATTTGCCACGAGCGACTTACGGAAACGGGAATGTTCTGCTCATCCGACGTCGGTCGCGTCCGAGTAAACAACCACGCACGTTGATAGAAGTTCTGTGATAGGATAGGAAGAAGAGACGTACGCCAAGTAGTCGGTCAAATAGGAAGTAATTGAAATCGACGAGGACATTCGTGGAAATGATTGACAGATTCGGCGTTGGGAAGAATTATGCGTATTTAAAATAATCTACTCTTGAGTAGATAAATGTTGAAGTATATAGAAGGTGCTGGAGTATATCTTGGATCGTTGGTTAGTTTTTCGATACGGGATGATGTTGATAGTCGTCGGACGATAAAATTCGTCCCTAAAGGTAAGTACCTCTTGCGGGGTAGTCTACATCATTTACGGACTATGGCGGTCTAGATCATAAATACGTATGTGTTCACGTGGGCTGGCTGTGTGCGCGGGCGCGTGTTTGCTTGTTCGCCGACAGATTACGTCCAAGAATTATCACGTAATTACCGCGTAATCGTCGGCCCTTAATTAAACGATACGGCACCAATGCCCTCTTAGCACGCGAGTTCTTGAACGTTTCTGAACGCGCGTTTGTCGAACCTTCTGGCGTCTTTTCGAGCAACGTATCTTTATGCAGATTCGACCGGCGAATGGCACAGGTAGCGAACGGTCGCCGCTAAGTTATGGAGCCGATCTATAAGTGAAATTCCACGCCGATAAAACGCACCCTGCCTCCACATTTGTCCCTCCATTCGAATCCTGATAACGCAACCCTCGTCAGAAAAACCGTTACGCGTCATCTTCGTCAAATGCCAATTGCATCGAAAACATACAAGCAATCGACCTGACGACAGATCCAATATTCAAGGACGTTTTCCTTCAGTACGATTTTCTGACATGCACCATTTCCAAGAATGAGGTACAACAGCGACCCGTCGCGTAATCACAAGTTACGCAAACCGACTACGTCTGTTGTCTACGTTCATCATTCAGGTCTCACGGGGTTCGCGAAAGAAAGCATTTTCCCAAAGAAGCGGACGTGCGAAGATAGCCGCTAAGCGTCAAGATTCCGGTACATAATCGCCACGTAATCGGTCCCCTACCTCGTAACAGGCGAACAACACGCTCGTCAATCGTTCGCTTAATCATCGCGAACAATGCCTCCGCCATTACCTGACTACAATCTCTCGCGCCGGATAATGCGTTATGGAAAAAAAAGGGCCGCCCATGAAAGGGGGAGACTCGTCTACCGGCGCTGGGGAGGGAAAAAAAATTACACCCGGTACAGAGGTCAAACTGTACGGCGGACATCGTATTAATCACGCGTTTCCGAACGCCGACGAGAACGGCGGGTCCCCCCTTTTTTCCTTCTCTTTTTTAATTGGCGCCCTTCGCGTGCCACACGTTCGTTACCGGAGTTCGCGCGCGCGCGCGCGCGCGCGCGTGAGCGAGCGAGCGGACGGTCGTTCTATCGGATTTTCGAAAATATACCCGGCCGATGTGCGACTCTTGTTAAACGCACGTGGCACCATTGCCAGGGTGCACTTCCGAATGCCGGCCGATTATTCACGCCGAACGTGTAACTGGCCTTGGAACCTTTTCGTAATGCATGGAAAATGCGGTTGAGTAATGTGACTAGCTTTGGCGGGGATACGTTCCTATGGGCGCGGATTAGAACGCTGTTTTTAGACGATTGGAGTGTTGAAGTTGTTCTCTGTCGAAGCTGTGACCATGACGTCAGCGATAATCCCGCTACCAGGCTAGAAACGTGTTTGACAGTGACTGCCTTTATTATATCGCGCATTGCTACGTACTTCCCGATTTTATTCAATTGCATAAATGTAATGTGACGATTTCAGGATGTCGTTAAATTACGAATGTAATACCGTTTACTGAATATTTATATCAATTGCATATGATTATATTAATTCATGAAGGCATAAAAGGTTATTTACGGCAGTAACCGTTCCGACTACAATCCACGTAATTTTTATAATTCACAGTTCGCTAATTTACTTTCAGTCACGCGATAAATCTCCGTTTCGAAATTCATTTCACCAATCTCACATTACAAAACTGGTCTATATAACGCTTAAAGATCAGGATCCCGTTCGATAAATTTGTTCAGCTTCGAAGGAGTTCCTACCTGCCATTTGGCAGTGCCCTGTTCGACGTCGATGTTCCGCGAATAACGATCCGACGATTCGACGATTCGACGTTCAGCACGGCAATCGTTCAACTGCGCATCCTACGCGCTATGAAACGCGTTGTATTCGTAAACGATCGCCAGCGCCACCCCCTTCATGGCACGCAATTATTGTTCGCGCAATTCGCGGCAGTCGACGATGGCCGGCGATAGGTCGGTCGGCGGGTGGATAGATACTATCGTCGAGAGTGTTTTCGAATAATTCGACGCGTCGTTAATCGAGAGTGCCCGGATAACGAGTGCGATCCTATCGCACGTCGGTGGACGATCGGGTTATTTTCTAGATTCCGAGGGCCGAGTTTGCGTGCGCGGAGCGATGCTCTGTCCTTCTCCGACCCTCATCGACCCTCCTCCGACACCCATTCCGCCCTCCGACCGCAGTTGGCGGTTCCGTCGTAAATATTGCACTTTATGTTATGCGGATTTTATATACCGAGGCTGCCTTCGCTGCGTTTAAGATCGAGCGCGACGATTGTCGCTGCGGTTAAGCGTACGACGAATTAACGATGGGCGAATGATAAATTAAGGATGGTACGGCGAGATTCGCATGGATTCGGGTCGGTCTCGAGTTGGTATTAACGATAACGCCGTTATCGGACGCTTTGCCCTCGCTAACGTCGGACGGAAGGACGGCGTCGAATTTTTAACGTCCCGCATAAATTAGCGTTCAGCTCGAATTACTCCCGTGCACTCTCCTTCGTTAGATCAATTATCGCTGGCGCGCTTTAAGGTCGAAGGAAGGGACTCTCGCTTTAATTGCTCTTTCTACGACGGATGCGGAATTCGGTGCGTCGTTGGAACGAACCCGAAGACTGAATCGAAAGAAACCGGTGCGAGCGAGACCACAAATCTTCCAGTGGATAATTGACGTAACGGAGCCTAACGTCAGGCTCAAAAACGGGAGAGTGGGGGGCGATCGTGCCGTTAAACGGAAACTGACACCGACCCCACGCGTTAAATTATCAAATTAATCCCCTCATACCTCGACGACGCTCTCCCGACGTCCAATGTCTCTCCGGCAGGCCATAAATAAACTAATGAAAAAACTTTCTCGTCGTCGGGGGAGGGAACGAGTCGAACAAGCCAGGCCATTATGAGTTCTATACCGAGTGTCGGGAAGTAAGGAGAGGCGAGCTTGAGCGAGAGAGGAGGATATCAAGGATTTTCTCGCGCTCGCGCGATCGTTTAGACGAAAAGGCACATTGTACGGGCCCCCGGTCACGTGGGTCGCGTGAAATTATCAAATTAATCCGCCTCCACGCCACCGGCGAAACATCGGAAGGGACACGTCGGCAATCCCACGCAGGATCGACCAGGCATCTTCCCGGAGCCCGTTTCGGGCGAAGCAGTCCGTGAAATTGAGTCGCGTGTGCGAAAAAAGGGAGAATGAGGAGGTAGCGGAGGATTCGGCGATGAGGAGGAGGACGAGGAGGATGAGGAGGATGAGGCGGCGGTGGGGAGGGGAGGAAGAGGAAAGTGACGGCGGTCGGAGGTGGGGCGAATGAAAAAGAGGAGAGCGAGAGTAGCCATCTTCTGTCGCTTTAGGGACGGGTATTGGACTGGTAATTTCGGTGAAAACGAGAAAATCGATGCCGCCCTGGCTGGGTATAAATTTGCTTGGCTGTGATCAGCGTGAAAATGAGACCTGATTATGCGACCGAGGCATACTTTGTACGTAATGTATTGTAATGTATGGACGTGAAAGAGAGGCGAGCGGGAGAGTGGCGATCTTTTGTCGCTCCGGGGACAGGTATTAGATCGGCGAATTGAGAGGAGGGCTGAAAATTGACGAGAGTTCTGGGAATGAGTTTCCGCTTAACTCGGGTAAACGCGTGAATTAGATCAAACTGCGCGATCAAAGTGAGCTGCTCGTCCGCAAAGCCCTATAGCGCTTTCCGGCACGAGTGTCTTTAAGCGTGACATTCTCATGCGACGCGACTCACTTCGTTGCATTTTGGCGAATCTTCCGTCTCTCGCGTCGAACGCCAGTCTCGAGATTCCTGTCAGATCCATATTTCAGCCGAATCCTCTGGCAGCCGTCACCTCCGACGCAGACCGTCGGGGACAATCCTTTCTCGCAATTATCAAAAACGATCGACCCTTCGCCGTGCGCAATCGACTGGATTCCCTATATTTAATCCGATCCTTGAGGGGTCCACGGGTTCTAAATGGCTGGACGCGACGGTAGACTCCAATTATCCCCTCGCGGAAACCTTTCAGAAGTAACCGACCGCGATCGTTCGATATCTTCGCTCGTTAGTCCCGCGCAATTTGTAGGACATTGAGCCAAAGTTTGCCGATTGGCGGCCGGTCAGTCGCATAAATCAGAAGACAAACGGCGCCTGCCAGGGACAATTTAGACGGCCCCCACTGTCTCTGCCTCTCGCTCGCACTTCCCTCCAGCGTCCGTCCCTTTTCGTCCGTACGCAACGGTGTCTGGCTACATCGATGCTGAGTAGAAGAGAGAGAGAGAGAGAGAGAGAGAGAGAAAGAGAGGGATCGGACGAAATGGGGGGGGGGGGGGGTGGCATAAAAGCTTTCACCCCTGTCGGCCCCGGGGGCGTTTCGCCCTCTATCGGTAATACAAGCGTCTTAATTAACGACTACCCTCGCCCGGCGGAGCCCATTAATTCGTAAAAAATTAATGTACCTCGGCTGGTGAGCAGGACGTAAGCGCGCATTATCGCTCAAACTGCGCGTCGAACGTCGTCGACCTTTTTCCGTTCCTAAATCTTACACGTAGCCTAGGAGAGTAAATTCGAGCGTCGACTCTCCACTTTCCATGGGCGAGGTTAAGCTAGATGAAAATCCACATTGCGGAAGTTGACTTCTTTAAATCTGGCATCGCGAGCGTTCCGTTCGGATATCGATACGTCGAACGGGGAACATATCGGTCGCCCGCTGTCTGGCATAGCTTTATCGACAACCGTACTATGCGATGCCTCTAATGATAAGGCTAAGTGAAACAGGATATACGATCGTTTCCGACGAAAATCTTCCTATCGCGGGCGCGGAACTCGGAATTTGCGCAATTGACATCTCCAGTTTCCCTCTTGAAAATATACTCATCCCGCGCGTTATCCATCCCGCAGCATATAAAACATCTCACCCGCCATCTTACCTTGACGAGTGTCGGCGTAACGTCGCCCGGAGTTCAATCACCGCGAAATACAATCGTGACCCATCGTCGGCTTTAATATCCGCCGACGGTGACAATGGCCGAAACAGCCTCCCACCCTTCTTTCCCCACCTTCGTCATTCCTGGTTGGGCAACATTATTCATTGAAACGCGAAACGCATAAAGGACCGACCGTCTCGTTTCCATAAAGCCGCGCCGAGCGGCGAGAGTGTCAGCCGAAAAATTCTCGGCCCCGCATTGTTTTACGAGCTCGTCGTGTCCGACGCTCGAGAGAGAGAGAGAGAGGCCTGCGAACGACGATCGTTTTCCCCGGGGCGCCTACGATCGAGAAACTACCTTGGTCCGTTCGACTTTTATAGCCGATAAAGCCCCACCCCCGCGCCGGAAAGCCCGAGGCTGTCGCTCACCGTAATTATTGCCCCTGTCGCCAAGACGATTTCAGTTCTAGCTTGCCAGGACGTCCAGTTCAGCGTTTCCGCGTACGTACCTCGCATTGATTCGGACTCATTATCCCTTGCCGCGTACACGTGGCCCTTCGCGACTCGAGGTCTGCGCGCTTTTTTTTCCCCAACCCCCGTTCCGCTGACGTAGCGAGGAATTCGCAACGCGCGTCGATCCGGCGTGCATCGGACATTAATAGTGTTCGCCGTACGCTTTCGGCCACGCTATAGACGCGGAAGGGTTGGCTTCGCTTGCGCCGGGGAGCGTAATTTTAACGCGTCAATCTTAGTTCGCCGAAGTTGCCCCGAGGACAGATCGATCCGTCCGTTATTAGCCCGGGATACGCGGAGACGGTTATAGAACCTGGAATTAATAAGGGAGGCGCTCGCTGTGTTGCGAGTACGGCGGAGGCATTAAGACGAGTTTATAGATATTTCCCTGTCACTTACGTGGACGATTTTCGATAAAGGGAGTCTACTCTCCCTCCGCCTTCCTCTCTCTCTCCGTCTTTCTCTCTCTTTGTTTCATCCTCTCCCCCCTCTCTCGCCGCCGAGTCTCCCTCTCATTAATTCAGCGACGCAACACGGTTTGGCCATTAGCGGTGCATCTCTGCAGTCCCATGGGGCCAAGGGCGTACCGTGTACCCGGAGTGGGCAGACCGAGGGTGCCCTTCTTTCTCGATAATTTTTACAAAATGCTCCCGCGTGCCGGCCGAGAAGGCCGTCGCACGAAGTGGACGCTCGCCGCGCGCGCGGCAGCTAGCCCTGTCGGATATATCTCACGTGTCGCTTTCGATTGGCCACGGTCATGTGATGCTCGAGTTATACCCCTATGGGGTATCGGCAGAGTGTTTCGGGCGAAAGGTTCGGCCCGGTGTTATGGTACGGGGACAGCGCATATGGCCGGCATATGGATCGCTCTTTACGATTCTGCGGCTATGGTCACTCGTAGTTGAAATCATATATACACTCCAGCCTGGCTCGATATAATAATACGAGTTTATTGCCCGGGTTCATATATACGCATCTATACACACGGTGTCTGAGTATAGGATACGTATCTTTGACACCGTATCATTTTCAATGGCCAGCGTACAACTATATTCTTCCTATACGTCGCTATTCTCGAACTACGTATGCTACGCTATACGAAATTGTCCGCGTCAACCTGACAACTCCTAAACCGCAGCTCGGTAACTACCCTCTGTCACCTGATATTTTATAATTAAACAGAAATAGAGAGTGTTATATCCGTCTCGCTGCCTGTCAAATCACAGTCATTGTCTCCTCCAGTCTCGCGCCCGGCACACTTCACTTTCCATTTTTAATTAGCCCACCGACGCCGCTGCGACCGGTTCATCGGCGATCATTAGGCGACACAAAGAATTCTTCCTGCCGGTTGGCCGTCGATACGTCGACTCGATACTCGCCAGCTGCCACTCGCCGAGGGGTTGAAAACCAGAGAGAGAGAGAGAGAGTGAGAGAGAGAGACAGGCAGTGCTCACCCCCGAAAAAGTTCGCGCCTGCCGCGCTGATTTATGTATGCGCACAAGCTAGCACATGCCGCTCGTCATAGTTTCTCGCCTAATTGGCGAGCGGGGTGCAATCGACCGACGACGCGCGCTTCGCCAATTAGACAGTGGTTTTTCGGATGACTCACGTCGGAAGGATGCAGGCCGGTGACGAGATCCAATTACAATTTTGAGATTTCGGATCGGTGGACATGGTGGCGGTGCAAATTGGGTTGCGACCGTGGTCGCTGACTGGTCGCTTGGGAAGAAAAGAGCAGATATTGCGAGTGCACTGAAACCCTTCGAAGTGAAACTTGAAGGGAGAGTCGCTCGAATAACAATCAACGCTATTGACTGAGACGTCACTTCTCTTTGGCAGCTTGCACGATTCTTTTTATGGATTTGCAATCCTTAAGCAATAATTCGTGAAGCGGATATATTTAAAAGGACTATTGCTGCATGATACAAAGTGCAGTTTAGTAACGTAGCAATTTGGTAATGCCACGATCCGGGTCATTGAAACCTACAGTCGCTTCTTGCGTCACAGCACATCATTTATCTCTGAACAAAAGTTATTAATGGATAATACCGTCTATTCGAGCGCTGACTTCGGGAGAGCGCAAAAAATCAACTCGCTTCTTCTCGCACCGACTGTCCGCAAGTTCTCACCTCCCCCTCCAGTCCAGCCTGACAATTCTTTCACTGCTTTTGACCCCTTCCGCGCGAGCGGATAGGCATAAAGGCGCGTGTAATTCGTATTAATGGCCTTCGACCGTGGCCCCCCTTTCGCAGCGACGTAATTGCACGTTATTAGCCGGCGGGAGCCCTAATTTTCGATTATAGGTTGACGCGCGCACCTTGTCATTCGGACTGCAAAATCGCCTCTGCCAAACAAACTCACTCCTAATGACCGGGGCCGCGAACGGGTGAAAATGGGCGCGTGGCAGGCAAACAAAAAAAGAGCAGGACGGGACAGAGTCAGTGCCGAGCAAAGCTAAAGTGATACGTCGACGAGCGTTTCGTATCGAAAGCTTTCCGCACGCTCCGACGATTATAACGTATCGTTCCGCATTCGTGAGCGCAGCACGCGTGCACTCTCGGCACGGGCTTCGCCGATGCTAAATTTGCGGGCACGTAACCGCGTGCACGTGCTTCGCGCGTACACCGCGCTCGTAGCTCTTAACGATTCGGATCGCAGTCGCGCAAACATTTCAAACGCGTAGCGACATTAGGGCGGGACAATTTCGGAAACTTATAAGCAGCGGTCTGAGTCTGGTCGGGGCGATATTGCGCGAGGGTCGCTTCCAAAAAGCAGGGAGCAATCTGTGAATCTGCCCGAACGAGTACCGCCATCGCGGACACCTAAAAACACGGCGAGCAACGGTTCCAAAAGCCGGCGAGCAATCTCCGAATCTATCCAAACGCGTCTGCCGTTTTTCTCCTGTCCGCAGACTCGCACCCACGAGCGGGGGACCGGTCGTCCTCAACTTTCGCCGAAGATGGAAAGGCTCGCGGTCCTACGTAGGAAAGAGCAGCTGCACAAGAGGCAGAAAGAGAGGGTGGTTAAAGGAGAGAGAGAGAGAGAGAGAGAGAGATGGAGAGAGGCGGACAGAGAGATGCGAAAGAAGAGGAGACGGAGGCCGTTGCCAGTACGAGCCCATGCCAATGACGCCTGACCCGTGATGCATGGGTGGTCCTGGCAACGCTCGCTCTCAGCTCGTGGGCAGAGTCGTCGTCCTATCGCTGACTATCCGACGCTGCCAACAAAATAAGAGCCGCAAAATTAATCCCAAGCGTCGGCGCGCACGTCCGACGCGTAAGTCGCGCCCGACGTCCGTCCGTCCGTCCGTCCGTCCGTCCTGACTTCTTCTTCTTCTTCTACCCGTCCTCGTCCCGCGCACGTCCGACAACGAGAACCTCTTCGGGATCCCAGGGCCGCCACCCTGGCGGCGAACGAGTTTCTCCTCTGATGCCCTCGACGGCCGTGCGACGTGCGGAACGCCTAAATGAATTTTTTTCCCGGCTTCGTGATTCGACCGCTTTCGCCGAGGATGTGTGCGTTCGATGGGCTCGTGTTTCGATGTTTCTGGTTCGTGCTCGCGAAGCAGGTTCCCGAGTTCGAACGCTTTCGTTTGGCGCTTGATTGTTTTAAAATTGTTCACCCCGTTCCGGCGAGAGCTCCGTTCGGTTTCCGATCTGAAGTGTTTCGTCGCTCAAGTTCGAAAGCTGGGCGACTAAGAATTGAGAATCTCTTATTTGATATTTTAAGCTTTTTGTGTTTAGCCATTAGTGGGATGAGATATATACCTTGAGTGTATCACATACGTATGTAACAATTTCTATAAAAACATGTACGAAGTGGTAGGCAGGTGCATTGTTAACCGAGTTTAAGTCGACAGACGCATCAGCGGCGCTTGTAAGCGAAGAATGAGAGGAAATGCAGTGTTCGAGATGGGAGAAAAAGCAGAATCCGCCGATTGCACATTCTTCTCGGCGTCCTTCGCCGCACTCTTTTCCATAGCGTCGACTAGCCAACTGGCGACGCTTCTTCACATCGGTCTAACTTTCCACTCTCGTCGTCCTCGCTATTTATCTTCCCCTTCGCCTTCTCCTCTCCGCTTCCATAGCACTCGAACTCTTCCCTGTCCTCTCCAAGTCCACCCTCACCCCTCACCCCCCCCTCCCCCTCAGGCCCCTCACCCTTTGTTTTCCCGTTATCCTTATCTACGGATGAATTACTCCTAGTTTCTGGTACTACTCCGCTAATGGCGGGACTTTCTTACGTTTCCTCGGCGAATCTCGGCTTTCGAGGGCCACGGATGGAAGGAGGCCCTCTTCAGCTTCTCCTTCCGCGCTTGCCTCGCGCAGGCGCCCTTTTCATCATCATTGCCATCGAGGATATCTCTCGCGACGGTAAGGAAAAAATTGGAAAAAAAGCCGAGGAGGCGCGGGAGAGCTTCGGCGCGCTTAGCAAGACGGATGAGTCGATGCTGGAGAGAGACGAAGAGAGAGAGAGAGAGAAGGACGAATGACGGTTTGCCAGGAGCAGAGTACCGTCTCACAGCGAAAAAGGCGGCGATTCCTTAATTTTATAACGATCCTTTTTCACCTTACTCCTTGACGGGCGCTTTTTATCCCGCGTCGCTCTCGCGAGAACAAAATTGTTCACTCTAACCAAATTGCAATCAGGTGGCAGTTCTTATATTGAATCGCTTTCGTTTCCCGAGGCGGTTTCGCTAGATTGGAAACGGTGTACGTTTCTTATGAGACGGTTACAGTTTTATGCTGTTGAAAGTAGTGTTATTATAGATAACACGATATGGATCTGTTTCAAAATACATTCATATTGCTCTTATACTGTAAGGCTTCGTCATAAATCTTTATTCTTATTTAACTTCTACACCTGTCAATCTTTGACTATAACCGTCCCACCTATCCTTACCTACCTTACCTTACCTAAATCCACCGAAATCCTTGTATAGGAGAACACGCATGTCCGAACGCACTTTTACAAATCATCGACTCCATCCCCGAATTACACGAAAGCTCGCGTTGGATTCTCGGCTCACGGGGTTCTTCCCGGCCGAAAGGCGTCGTTTCCATAGACAGCCATTACCTGTCCCATCCGCATTACGTCGCCGTAACTCACGGGTCACGACTGGCAGGACTCGAAGGACGAAGCCGAGGCGAGATGGCACAAAGGGCCTCGTGTTTGCGGACGACAAAGAAGGGCTTGCCGTATATTGGCACGGTAAGCGGCGTGTGTCGCCAGTCGATAAGCTTAATGCGTGGGCAGAAAGAAATCTAGGGCGTGACGTTGCTCGCGCTTACGTACTTCGGGGACGAAGGGTAGATCGGCAGATCGGATAGTGCCTCTATCCGCGGTCGAGGGCGATATCGTAACGGCAGGTCGAAGGTTCGCTGTCGAAGGTTCGCTGTCGAAAATGACGATGGGAGCGATCGATGGCGGATCGGGAGCGAAGTCTTGAATGGAGGACAGGATGGCCTGATCGTTGAACATCCTTCGCTGAGCTCTGCCTCCGGTGATGAGGCCACCTGCTCTCCTCGCGTCATACTTTATGCCGGGCCCGATCGGCGATTCGCCGAATTTCGTGCCTCGCCACAAATGGCTTTTTGTCTTGTTTTGGCTAACCTTAACTCTCGTGTCTCGAGGATGTGCGGACTGAAACGTCGACGGAATACACCTTCGCGCTCGTCTTCGAGTCTGTGTAGGTGAACCGAAAGAAATTTCGCTGGATCATAACGTTTCGAGAACGAAAGTGATCGTCGGAAGTCCATAAAATTATTATTCACTGCGCGCGCAAAGTTCGAGCTACCTTCCGGCGTTATTTTCGGCCATGAAAGTTAGGGGTGCGCTCGGATGAATCCCCATAAAAATCACAATTTAGCGAATCGACGGAACGAGTTCCGTAGTTGATATCAGTTCAATCGGCCGCTTTATCGGCAGCCGGCGAGCGTCTGTGCGAGAAACTCGACGGAGCGCCGTAAACATGGCGCGAAACGGGGCGGAACGAGAAACGAAATATCGACAGCGCATTATGGCCGCCAATTCGGCGGGGATGACGGGTTCGCTAGGGCTCGGTTTTGTCGGGGCGTATCGCACGGAAGCACGTGCAGTTCTAATCGACGAACCGCTCCCGTCCAATGCTCCAGTCAGCGCGCCAACCTTTTCTCCAGGGGACACGGCCGGGTAGCGGCCGCCATAAAACAGGCCGACGCCGAAATGAAGTCACGAATCACAGGTTGGCAGGCGTGCGAATCACCCCCGCAGGAACGATCGCGCGCTTATGACGACGCTTTTCCATGAATATCCGAAAGCTGTTCGGCAAAGCGCGAAAGAGTGCGCGCGCGCGCTCGCACTCGTGGCCGCGAGTGGCATCCAATTTTTATAATAGTCCCGAGCCCGCCCGTAATGGCGGCATCGCAATAACGCCGGCACAATGCATACTTTTACCGAGTATTATCTTGATCGGTGCACTTTCAAAGTTGCGGCCTCAGACGTACGCTCGTCGAGCGCTCGCGGCGTCCATCGATTCCGGCAAATTGAACATTTTCTCTCGAGCACGGTAATTACCTAAGCATTATGTACCGCACCGGCTACGGGCACCCCTCCGAAACCGCCTCTCGACGTCCATCTGATAACGAGGGCCGAACGCGAAGCGGCAGCTTGATCGATATCGTCCGAACGTCCCACATTCTTTCGTTACCGCCGATCGCCTTCTCATTACGCCATTACGCGCCATCTAACTTCCGGCGATGAAGGTGAGTCCCGATCCGGCGCGACTTTGGCATGCGTTCGACTCTGCCCCATCCTCGAATTTCGTGCTCAAGTGACTCTCACGAATTGCGCCACTGTAATTGTCCGGCCTCCCGAGGGCTACCAGGAGGCTACCCAAATTGCTACGTTCGCCGAGGATGTAGGTCCGTCCTTACGCTTGCCCACCTATGCTCTCTGTAACGTATGCGCGCGCGCGCGCGCGAGCGTACGTGCATGCGAAGATGTACGGAAAGAAGCGAGCCCAATATCACGATGGGCAAGGGCTTCGGGCGCGGAACTCGAGAGAAGGATGCCGCCCCGCATAACATGCATATATGCGCGCGGGCGAGCGAGGTAGGTACACGGCCGAGCCCCGAATTTCCCGAGGCGGAACTTTATGATCTCTAAAATGTCGCGCTGCGCAACTTCCCGCAATGCATAAGAATGCGCCGGCATTCGGTGCCCACGGCCGGCGAGCGGGCGCCACTTTATTTCCGATTTATACTCGGCGCACAGCGCGGAAAGTATGGCGGAACGCAACGGCCCGCGGACCTGTACACCGAATGTGTACCGAATGTGTGCCGAGTGTGTACCGAGTGTGTACCGGAGTTTGCCTCGAATGTGTACCGAATGTGTGGCGAGTGTGTGGCGAACATATACCGAAACGCGCCTCAGCGGACGCCTTCTGCCTCCCTCTCCCCCCTCCCTTCCACACCCCCTCCTATCCCTCTCTCTTCCCCGTCGACGCCCGTTATTTATCCGGCGTCCTCGCGCAGACGGCGAAGAGACACGGCTTTCGCGGAGGACGACGCCAGGATCTACGCCTCAGGACGGTTAAAAACGACGCGGCCGCTCGGCGTCGTAGCTATTTATTCGACGCGCGACGCTCGGCTAAAGTTACGAGCCGACGCCGTTGTCGCGGGCATCCCTTATGATCAAGCGTTGTTAAATATTCAGCTTTACGGGACAACGTTCGTCTTATTAGCCTTGTCGCGATACGCGGGCCTGTCGTAAAGTAATCTCGTCTCGTCGCGCGTTACACTGATCCAGGAGGCGCTAATATTAAGGCAAAGTGCTGACTCAGTCCGCCAACGTCAATATGGCGGAGTCGTTCGCGTCGTACTCCTCGATCATTTAGTCTTACTTTCGCGTAACGTTCGTTGTTAAGAGTGTTTTTACGCTCCCCGGGCAAGATCCGAGGTAACTTTAACCGACTCGCCGGGACTATCATCCTCCCCGGCCTTCCCTCTCATCGCAATAACAAGAATCGAAACTTTCCGACGAGTTCCGTCCGCCAACCCCCTTCTTTCGCCGCTCACGCTTGAAGCCTTAACAACCGCGAACGGTCTACGGGGAATAGCCGGGCATTCGCGTACCTCGCGTCCGATACCGGGGCAGCCCGGGGCAGTCGATTATTTAGCAATCACGTGCCTTCCATCCTGGCGTTACTTCCCGCGTGCCCTGCGTTTCAACCCTGTCGGACCTCACCCCCTCAGCCGTCCGCCGACCCAACCCCGTTCTAACGTGACTGATCTCGTTCGCGAGTCCCACGGTTGCTGCGAGCGCGGTCGCGAGGATCGTGGCGAATTTAACGCGGCTTAATGCACCTTTTCCGGACTCCGCCTTCGCCTTTCTTTTCTTCTGTCTCTCTCTTTCCTTCCTTCTCTGTATTAATGCGCACTTGCCAACGAGTCTTGAACGAGTCTTGAACGAGTCTTGAACGAGTCTCGGAGCCCCTCGCCCTGGACGAGTACGAATGCACTCCGGGCGCATCGTTAGTGCCACGAGTACGGTGTTCCTCTTTGCTTCGACGCGGGAGAGGGGGGAGGGGAGAGGGTGCTGTAGGGTGGACAAGGTGGGAAAAGTCTGGTGCCAAAGCCGGCGCGGTTACGACTGGCGGCGGGCGAACTGCGGGGAGTTAAAAATTCATTCCTACGAATCCTCGCCGAAAAGTTTCCTCCTTAGAGCCGTGGCAATGTGTGTTGACGTCCGCGGGGTCTTAAATTCTGAGCCGGGAGTAAGTGGGGTACAGCGGCCTTCTTGCTCGGGCAATCCCGTTTACTTCCGCGCTCGATACTTATTGCGAGTGATTAAAGTACGAACATTTCATCTCGACGATCGAAATCCCCCAGTCGAGTCTCTCTCTCTCTCTCTCTCTTTCTCTCTCGTCCTCTCTGGGGCGTATATCCTCGTCGCAGGCAGCGCGAAAAAGTCTGATATCCGCAATAAGCTCGGCTCTCGGTATAGGAGCTCGGACCAATACAACGCTCGCCCCGGGGCTGTCGATTATTTAGCAATCACGGCCGTTCAGATCGCGTACTATTATACTGTTACATCCTGCCCTCTCCATTACCCCCGCCGATCCCCGCGGGACGAGTCCTTTCCTTTCGGATACGCTTCGCTTGTCGCCGTTTCCCCACTCTCCCCCCCCACAATACCTTGGACTCGCTCTCTTACTTATTTTATCCTCCTCCGTCTCTTTCAATGTCTCGGCCGCTATCTCCCTCGCTTCATCTCAATACCTCCCCCCCCTCCCTCTTAGCTTCTCTCCTCCTACGGTTTAGCTTACGGGGGTAGTGGCGTCGATGCAGACGCACAGTCTGCAAGAATTTTTCGCCCAGCAGCATGCATATCATTACGGAGGTGGGGGGGGGGGGGGCAAATGAGGGTAGAAGCGAGAGACGCGCCGTAGGGGGAGGGAGAATGGAAGAGGGAGAGGGGGGGGGGGGGTGGTAACGCAACGGTAAGCGCAACTGCTGCGCTCCAGATAATGACGCGTGCCCGACGGGCAGTCGGCGCTAAGGTAACAAGAATCCTTCTTCCCTCGGCGAGAAGCTCGAGAGATGCTGCGGCGCGGTGGCGAGCGAGAGACAAGAAGCCGACGAGCGGATAGGGAAGCGTCCGACGCAAAGGCGGGAATAGAGACGGATAGAGACGGGGAAGAATGGGAAGGGGGGGAGGGAAAGGAAAGACGGCGGGCACCGAGATGCGGAAATTGAGCGAGATGGAGGGAGGCGAACGATGCAGAACGAGGAAGATGCGAATTCTCCGGTGAGACGAAGAGTGGAAAGAGGAGGAAGAGGAGCGAGAGGTAAGGTGAGGGGGGGAGATGTGGAGAGGGTAAGGAAGCAGGCATCGTCTCGGTATTCGCGCGGGGTTTTCTTCCCTCGAGGGAAGAGTGCCGAGATGAGGGCGCGGCCCATTATAATTAGAACAACAATAATAATTCACGCACCGAGCAGAAGGCACGATCTGGCCGTTCTCTCGCTCTCTTATCATCCGTCTCTTCTCCCCCCGCGAGCCTCCCCATTCCCCCCCCCCCCCCCCCTTGGTCGGCCTTCCACGTCTTTCCCCACCTTCCGTTTGTGCGCGAAGTCTGGCCCGAGGCGATTTTACTCGTAATCCGCGAACATCAAATGTCTACCACCCGCGGCGGCGTCGGCGGCGGACTTCGAGCGTAAATCATTCCCGCTCGGCCTCCTTCGGACACGCGACTTCCTGCTCCTACGACAGCCGCTTCTTCGGGACGCGAGCCGGCGGAGAACGATGTCCGGCTTCCATGGTTTCCTTCGGCTCGTTTCAATTACGATTTTTAGCCGTCGCCGTGTTCCTATTAAATTAACGTAGGAAGGCCCTATCAGTTCCTGACACTCAAAGCTGTCCGAGTGAAGATCAAACTAGCCTATCCTTACGACGTTAGCATCGAATACCCTTATTTCCCGTATCGAATATTTAACTCGATCCCTTGATACGCGCTAACATTACCGAAGCCACGTGCTCTGAGGCGAGTAAAGCCAGCCGATCCTGAGACCATCCTCGGCGACGTCCTTTTGTTCGGCGCGTCAGGTCTAACGACGTATTACGCGTACGGCTGGCGTATTACGACTGGGCCGTGGCCGAACAATTGGGCTGGGAGCTATACACGCGCTCGTATAGACAAGCTATCGTGACACTCTATAACGTCGAGCCTCTCCTTCGGAGGCACGGAAGCGGACGGTCTAAGAGCTTTAACGGCGCGCGTCGCGCGAGGGCTCCTCTTGTCTCCCCGGCATAACTCCGGGCAGGCTTTAAATGGCGGCCAGCTGGCGAGCGAGCCCGGTATCGAGAAATCAATCTCGGAACGACGTCTAGCGAGCCCCTGATTATGATCTATTTCCAGGCTAAGTGCGTTCCTCCGTGCGCTGCCGACGTACGGGGAATGAACCCTTGCCAGCTCCCACGGGACTCCGTGAGTCCGCAAAACGTCTCTGGGGACTCCCCATTGCGACTTTTAATAGGCGATGCGTCGGGGGACCTTGTACGGACCCCTACTCGAGGTTGTCGATGGTGAGCGACGCACTTTCGTTCGGGCAATTTGAAACGCGGTATGGGATTACGATGGGGTGCCTGAGGTCGCTGGGAATTAGGAATGTTTATGGATTTTTAATTTGGGACGCCGGGAGTGTTTGGTTTCGGGGATCTACCGCTGTATATAGAATTCTGTGTAAGGATTTCGTCGGCTAACAGACGGATCCGGGAGCTTTATATTTAATGCTGTTAGTCGCCGAGTGCGAGTGGTTAGCGTACTGCCGTGGGAAGGAAGGAAAGTTACATTAGAATTAAGCTTAATGCCAATTATCATAGTGTCCGAGCGCGGGGGAAATTGCAAGATAATTTCGAAGAAAATTAAAAAATATAATTACGACATAATTCCCTCCCTTTTCAATTCTTCGACCGACGGGTAGGGGAAGCGCGACGGGTGGGGAAAAATTATGAAATATTTTTAATTTCTACCCACCGCCGGGTTACAGCCAGCGAACGCGAAGGAATTTGTAATAAAACACTGTGTGGATGTACTGATACCGTAGGATTGAAAATTACGGAAAATTCGCCGAGCTTGCGGACGACGTGCTGCGGATTTTTAAGCTGAAGCCGGCTTGATTTACGCGGAACGAGAAGTCCCGCGATAATATGGTTACGACGCGGACGCGTCATCGGCGAGAGAGAGAGAGAGAGAGAGAGAGAGAGAGAGAGAGAGAGAGAGAGAGAGAGAGAGTGCCACGAAAGTTTCGCCAACCGTCTCGCGGGACATCTCGAATGCCTTCCAACGCGGAACGAGAAGATAATGTCTCGAGTCGCATCGCTAACGGCGAGCGGCCAAATGGCGCGAGACGGGTACGCCGGTTTTTGCGATGAAAAGACGATTTAAAGTGTCCCGGCATTTCGGCATACCTACCCCCCTTTTAACTTGCCGGAATTTTGAGGCGCGTTCTATTCTCGGCGTAGCGGGGCACCATCCCGCGAAAACGGAATGAATGCTCTGCTCAAGTGACAAGATTGAAGACGCGACGAAGACGATAAAGCTCGACCGCCCGACTGCGTCTTAATAGACACGTGTAATGCATCGATCACTCCCGACGATTCATACGTCGAGTGCGTAATAATCGTTCGCAATAAATCCCAATTAAATATGCAGTCTACGAACGTCGAGGTTGATCGACGTAACAATAACCGGATCCATCGAAGCCGCATGGATCGAATTCCGGACCAGGCTGTCGTTTCTCAAATTTTTCAACATACCACGCTGTCCGACTCTCGCGCATCAGCATCTTCCGTCGTTCCCCTCGTCAGCTTTTAAAAGCCGCTCTCGACTTCGACGTGCGCGCCCGCCGCGAGACAATGCAGAATTCTATTTCTAGAAATCAGCCTTCGCAGTCGGAGACGACGCAGCGGCGGAAGAAGAGGAGCGTCGGGAAAGAAGAGGAGGGATAGTCGGCGAGGGTAGGAGGGTGGTGGTGGGGAGGGGAAGGGGGTTGGCAAAGAAGAACAAGCGTCGACGGTTCTCGTGCCGGGCGTAGCCTGGCTGTCTCCCGAGGCGTTAAAGCTATTTCCGAGGTGAAGAGCTCGGCGAAGAGGAGGAAAGGGGCCGAAGGAGGGGCAGGGAAGGGGGAGGGGGGGGGGACGGACCGACGTAGAGGGGTGGGAAGAGTTCTCGTGCTTGGGCCCCGGCCGTGTCGCGGGGCCACGCGAAAATACACCCCGCGACAGGCGAGATACTCGTAAACATATTTGCCGGCTGTCGGGGGCCAATAAACGTCCCAATAATGACCGAACGCCGTTATTCTTGTCCCCAAATATTTACCGACAGAGGCTCGTCGGGAGGCTTTAAAAAGATGAAAGAGCCCCGACCGCGGCCGCGTATCCCTTTGCGACTGGCGGGCCCGAGGACGCGTAACGACCGGCAGGCTTTAACCTTTAACGTGAGTGACGATGCGCGAGGGATGTCATCAGCTAATCATGCTCGGCTGGAAGACTCTAACCCCCCCCCGTGGTCGGGGATGGGAGTCGTGAGACTTTATCCGTCGCCGACGAGTCCGAGGGTCCGTTTTCGAGTAATGCCAGGATGAGATACTGGGGGAGATGAGACGATGAGAGGACGATCTTGCTCGATGTCGGATAGGAGCGGGACGATGTGCGAACGCATGAACGAGGTCTCTCGATAGGCTGTGCGCCGAAGAGCGGGAAGGCGGTGATAAGAATTTTCCGAATGCGCAGAACCGGCTTGAGTCAAGAGAGGCCGACGTTCCTCGAACGCGAGCGCAGCTACCGAAGATTAAGCGTGCCTCGGCCAGAAACTCAAATTAGCTATGAGAACCGTTTCAACTGATATAATCTGTTTCGCGGGAGAATTAAATGTGCCGTGATAACGTTTCGGAAGTCTGCGGAGCCCACTGTGCGGAGATAATTGCCGTATTAGTGGGTAAAATGTTCCGCCGCGCGAGACCTTAAGAACATGGACCGTCTACCGGCGGGTAATACAAGTCATTCGAGTTAATATGCTAACTTTCCCGCGCCTCGCGAGCCAGCTTCGTGCTCAATTATCTGCGATTATTACCCGAACTGTGTACACAACGTGCGAGGCGCAATAAAATATACCGTGCAGTCCTCCGACGCGGAAGACTTCGGCTCTGCCGTCGGCGTCGATATAAAACGGATCCCGGTTACGTAACGAGGCCGGTTGGGCGGAATCGTTCGAAGGCAAAATCCGAATTCGCAGCCGACGTAACGGCTGGGCGCAAATTCCTTTCATGTTCGCACGAACTCCTGCACCGACGAGTCGATCGTTCCTCGCATGTTCGGCCAAACTCTCGGCGGAGAGAACTCGGACGTCGAGGCGGTCGTCGGGACGCGAGCTCGGACAAAGTTGGCGCCACCGCCGTTTCGCGCGGCAATTCCGACCGGGGGGAAAAGAAAAAGGAGAACTCGCCGATAATGACTCCCCACCACCCCCACTCACCCCCGAACACACTTTCTTGTCCGCCCGCCCTGGCCAAGCAGCGGCAGCGGCTCTACCCTGTTCGGTCACCTACTCTTTGGCTGCATACGACGCCGACGTATCGGCATGCACCGACGCCGACGCGTTCGCAAAAGCGACACGAAAGAGAAGGACAGAGAGAGACAGAGAGAGAGGGAGTGAGAGGGCGAAAGAGAAAGAGAGGGGGAGGGAGAGAACTCCGGACATGACTGCGCGCCGGCGTACGGCGTATTCTCATTTGAATATAAATTACGTTCCCCGGGCCGTAAGTAACGGCTGCCCGGTTATTGTTCCGGCAAATTCTTGCACGAGAGGATACTTTGCCCGGCCTAAGGACCGCCGCGAGATCCAGTCCGGGCGAATCCGGCAGTTTTGTCGGCTCAAGTTCATCGCCGCGGAGAATCGAGACAGTTCTCGGTTCCGCGTCGAGGAACGACCGTTAGCCGCTAATTTCGCGTACGGCCACCCCGTTTTCACGTTCTTCTCATCCCGCACGGCATGATGTACGCGATCGTACGTGCCGGGCAACGCGCATCGCGATGCTTGAATTACCGCGCAGCTCGGCCAGTACTAATGTCTTCATTAGATTTGCGCTCCGCTAATATCGCGTTTCATATCGCGTATCCCGGCATATAGTATATACGTAACGTGCGATATCGTATCGTATGACCGTATAGTATTGATACTGGCCGTATCGGACAAAAGTGCATACGTACAACCGACATTTGCCTAAACGTCGATGCGATTCATTCGACCGAAATCCTGATCTTACCGAATTACGTGTTTTTAACTGGATGCCATCGTCTGTCGAACCCTGATTATATACACGTCATCGTATTGTGTTGGATACGTAATACATGCTTTTCGCTCGTATCATCCGATCTGCGCGCGCGGAAACGGTGTATTCGAAACGCGTTGCGTGCGGACGCGTTAATGTGCCGAAAAATAATGCAGCAAAAGCGTGTTGTCGTGCGCGTACGTGGACGTGTAGACCACATACGCGACTGTCCGTGCGGACGTTTCGGACGCTGCGTGTTTGCGCGGGAGTAAAATCATTCGTCATCGACGCGGCACGTCGGACGGCGAGCCTCGCGTCCCATAAATTATTGTGGGAGGAATTTTACGATGTGCGTCCCGCGGGGGTGAGGGGCTGGCACGCTAGGCGAAGCCGAATGGCCGATAGCTGTGTCATTGCGGAGAGTAACTGCCGCCATCTTCGCGAGAGATAGGCGCCGACGGGCGAGCGTGAATTATCCCTATACTGGATCCTTTTGTCACTGAGCGCCATTTTTTCCTCTTCCGATCAGCGGAAGATCCCTATCGTCCGACTACACGCGCCTGAATGAGTCTGTCTGCTTTGATGAATTTAGTATTTGTCGAAAAGGACAAAAAATATATCACATCGTTAACCGACATATGAACGGTTTATTTTGAAAGTAATGTAAGTCCATATTTAAAACAAAATGAGATATCATATAATTTATAAATCGCCTGATGTAAACGATTTATTTATGTGATATTTTAATTTTTATTTTTAATTGCACTTACACCACTTTCAAAACAAATGGTCCATATCTACCAAAAGAAACATGGAATACGTAACAGTGTTAAAGAGAAAGGGAAGGTAAACAGTAAAATGGTAGGGAAGGCTACTTGAGGTTGCAGACCTCGAGGATTTGCGAAGAAGGTGCACATATGAGCGCGCCGGTGGAACAAAAGGGAATCGGCAGGCGCAAGGTCGCGAGCTCTCGGGAGGATTAAAGAAATGTAAATGTAGATTACGTGCGAGTCGATTCGACGCGCCGCCCGACCTTGCCCAGGTGTCGTTTCCTTTCCGACCGCCGTCGTTCCCGGACGGAATTTCTCGCGCGATTGCCCGACCAAGCGATAGGTCTCTCGGCGTAGGACGACGGACAGTTTTATTTTATAGGGCCATAATCCTCCTCGCGCGCCCTCCTCGCCCGAGCCGATCGTGCGCGGCTATTTTATTTGGCGTTTTATCGCCCGCTCGTTGGATAGCCAAGCTCGATCTGTTTTCCATTCCTGGACCCTCCCCCGTCTCGAATTCCGAGACGGTCGTCGAAGGTTATCCTTCATAACGTGACCTCTCCGCCTCCCCTCTCTGCAAAGCGCGTGAAAGAGATCGGCGGGGTGAAGGTATTAGGTTACGTGCTCCCAGCTGCGGTACTTCTAATTTTTCATCTTGCCCCGAATTGATTCGAACTTGTCCAGTCTAAATGGCGGTACTTTCAGTTTCTTCGATCTCGGCGTTCGCGCGCCATTTAACAATTTCCACCCGCCTTCTCGGAGCAATTTGCATCAGTTCTCGTTTCCGTCCTTCCACTTCCCCTGCCGAAAGTCCGCTTCGACGATTTTTTTCATCCTGCCCCGGCGCGCGGTTGTATCAAATTGAAATATGTTACGCAGCTGCGGAGGGAGGGTGAGTTTGATATCGCGCTCTCCCCGGCGACGATGATATTTCTAATTTCCCCCCCTCCCCCTTCGCCGCGAAAACTGAAGGTTCCGCTTAAAGCGGCGCCACTTTGAATATCTCCAATTTCCCCGCTGCCACTTTACGGTTTTCAATTTTTCCCTCGTCTCCGCGGAATCGCCCCTGAACCACCCCCCAATTCCGCTGCCATAAAAAAGCCACCCCTCCGCCTTCCTCGTTTTCCCGTCGCGCGAGAAACATCTCCGTGATCGAAGTTTAACGACAATCGGCCGCTAATTCGGATGGGTCCCAACGCCGATTTGAAATCCGTACGTCTCTCTCGCAACTCGCTTCCGGGATGAGCCCTTCCTACGTCCTTGAAGGACACGCCGGGCGGAAACGCCTCTCAGATTAAAGCCATCGGCGGCTCGCGAGGGATACTTCTTCCCTTGCCGTCTTTTATTGCGACTCGTAAAAAGTGACGACTCTCCCGGCGGAGTTTTGCCGTATATACGGCCAGGGCCCTTACGTCGGCCCTTGGCTCGGCCCCACCGGCACGGCCCTTAGGACGGCGCCGGGGCGTAAGGTTCCGAGGACGATGCCAGTCGTGCAGACCCTGCCCGACGATCGGCCGGGCAAAACGAAACTTTACTGGTTTCGCTACGGCGCTCGTTCGAGCAAAATCACGCGCCGCTACGGGATAAATCGCTGCCTCGTTGTTCTCCTCCCCTCTCGTCCCTACCGCCCCCTCAAGGTCCACGGTTCCTACCTAGCTTCCCCTCGATCGGCCGCTTAAGCGGCCGGCAACGCCGTATAGGGCTTCCGCTTAAACGTCGAACGCCGACGTTTCCCATCGGATTTGCATGCGCGGCACACGCTCCTCTACGAATCGCCTCCGCGCAAGCTATTGGTTTACCAGACTTACGCGTACGCCTCTTACATTCTTACGACGCCGTTCCCTCCCTCCACTTCCTTACTTACCGTCTGAGCATTACGCCGCGAGATGGGCGCTGATATTGAGCTTTTGCGCCGGGCGCATTCGGTCCTACGAGCTGACCCGTGTCTTGGAGAAAGAATTTACGGTACAGGTGCATGTGAATTTTGCGATACGTCGAGGAATGATAGATAATACAGAAAGTACGGAAATAAGCGGCTGCTCTAGTTCGTTCTACTTTGTTTTTTCTCTGTTCTCTGTTATCTCGCGCAAGGTCTTCTTTTTCGTATACATCCACACAAAAAGAACGGATACTGACTTTGCAGCGGCAAGTTTCGCAGTTGACCTCCATGCACTTCGACCGGCCTCGAGTCCGCGCGAAAAAATGTCGTCAGGCAAAAAGTAGTCCCCAACGCCCACTCGGAAGCGTAAACCCTCGAGTTCCTCCGGCAGGCCGGAGACTACGCCTTCTTTTTCCGAAAGGGCGCAAGAACGTCGAATATTTCCACGTCAGCCATCAGGCGGGAGCGTTACGCACGCAGGGCCGCCATTGATTTTCTCCCCTTTCGCCTTTTCGCCCGTAATTCGAACAATCGGCACGCAACGGCTCCGAATAAAATTTCCCGCTCTTTCATTCGCGTTGAGCGAATCCTGTCCCCCCTCGCGACGTCAGCTCGCGGCAGTCGGGAGGGTAGGGGGGGATAGAGGGAAGGTAACACAGAGAGAGAGAGAGAGAGAGAGAGAGAGAGAGAGAGAGAGTGTTAAGGATAGATTAAGGATACAATTAAATGTAGGCGCCATGCGCCATATCCGATGACGTCATCCGCGGGGCCAATACCCGCAGCCCACGTAAGGAGCCTGCGACGCGAGCGCTAATTAGGCTAGTAACGCGCAAGCGCGGCAAGTAAGCCCAGGACGATAAAAGTAACGCGGCGGCGCGGCGCCACGTGTGTGTGTTATACCGAGTCCTTCTACCCAACTGTTACCGATTTTCGTCCGATTAAATTCAGCCGGTTAGGCGAATCCGTCTTCCAAATTTCTTTTTCTCCTTCCGTGCGTATCTGGTGCATCCGAGTGCTGTCCCCAGCCTGTACTGGCGTCCAGGAAAGAGCCACGTTACTCCTTTCCGATCCCACACAGGAACCATACGCACCCACCAGGCTTCCGCAAGTGGTGTTCGTTGCTTTGTTTGTCAGGGGGATCACCTCCTGTTCCAGTGTCCGACCTTTGCTCGCAAACCCGTCCAGTCTCGAATAGATTTGTTGCGAGAGGAGAATCGGTGTCTCAATTGCTTCCGCCGCGGTCATCGGTCTAAAGATTGTCCGAATAAAAACGTTTGTCGCCTCTGTAAGCGACGACATAACACCCTGGTGCATGTGGATGCAGGTTCTCGCCCCAGCGACCCCCCCTCTTCTCCTCCACCCCCCGATAGGGCCGTCTCTACTAACTGCGCTCGGGTTATGCAGGCATCCACCATTCTCCCGACCGCGACCGTGATCGTGCGCACTCCCTCGGGCCGCAGTATGAAAGTCCGTGCCCTTTTAGAGGAAGAGAGAGAGAAAGAGATAGAGCTTTGCAGAGGATTCGGAGTGCGCGCGCGGCGCGTGCTTCATCTGACGCTTTCAATGGAGCCCGTCGTTGAAAAAGCTCGTGCCAACGGAGGCTCTCTTCGGCTGCGATGGGCGTTCAATGGTCCCGGTCCCCACCTCCGAAAAAAGGGAGAAAAACGGGAAAACGCTCGCCCATCCCATGGCGTGCGCACGTCCCACGCTCGCCAGACTCTTTCTCTCTCTCTCTCTCTCTCTGTCTCTCTCTCTCTTTCTCCCTCTGTCGAGGCCGGGATTTTTGTTTGGCCGCGTTCTTAAACTCGGCGAGCTCGCACGGGCGCACAGCGTTTTTTTGAACGAGCCAAATCCGCGGACGCGTCGATGAACGATGCTTTCGGCTGAAGGGCCGAAGATGCAAGCGAGGGCTTTGTGAAACGAGCCGGGCGCCATCGGACAGAAACGGCGGGATCAACGGACGTGAACCTGTCATTCTGCGCTGCCACTCGATTCGGACGTGTTCGTTTCTAACGCCGCAATTTGCATGATTAACGTAATGGCGTCGTCGGTGTAATTTTCGAAAGGCGGATCTGTCGGGCTCGGGCGTCATCGTTTTCCGTCGGCGACGTACCTACATCGGGATAGGGCAGGGTATATATTTGTAATGACGCAATCTGCATAATTAGGACGATAATGTTCCTGGCCGTTAGCGGGTCTTCGGAAGTGCGAAGCCGGCGAAATTTCGAACTGACGCCGGTGCAATTTCGAATCCGGGTTACAGGCGGGGTGCAGGTTTATATTTCTAATGACGCAATCCGCGTAATTGCGCGAACGGCGCGCGTTCTCAGAAATATGAACAGCCCGAATCGCAGCCGCGGCATATGCCGCGTTCGAGAGAGCCCCGACAGCTTATATTTGCAATTGTAATCCTCCGCCGGCGTCGGCGTATATTTGCAATCCGCTCGATTACGGTAACGACGCCCGGCGTCGGTCGCGCGTGCCGCCGCCGAGAAAGGAAGCCGAATGTGGCAACAGACGCGAAACAGCGAGGGCACAGTGGGATTCGTCGGCTTCGCACTTGCAGCGTCGATCCGTCGCGATAACGATAACGATAACGACGCCGCATCGTTCCTCCATCCTGATTCGTCATACCGGGGCGCTCGCTAATAATTCGAGGCACGATACTCGGCGAGGCGTGACGAGTAGGCAGCGAGTGAAATACGAGCGGGTATAAATTACGTTACTATGTAAATACTGGCCGTCGCTCGGATATGCGAGCCGATCGGCGTATCGGTTGCTCTATTTGTCCGCGGCGGTAAGTGGAAGAATTCATTCCGACGCGGCGGCAGAGTAGGCACCATTTATACCGGCCGATCGGCATTCGACGCATCGGATTCGAGCCGCGTTCGGCGGAGCCGGCTGTCGTCGCCCTCTCGAAATCCGAAGCCTTTGCCTCCCGGCATCAGGCTTCTTTTCCCCTTTTTTCTACCCCGGCATGGAATTCGCTAATAATTCGCGTGCCGGGATAGAGGCCCCCGCTTATCGCTTTCCGCGAGCTTCTCGTCGCCCAGCGTTAGGTGCGTAATGTGTGGCACACACGTGCGGACGATAAATTACGCGGCGGGCAGCGTGCGCGCAAAACGCGTACGCGCACGCAGCCGGGCGTTTCGCAGTCGGAGAATGCGATCCCCTGCGTCCCCGTCGAACAAAAACGAGCGAGCGCACGCATGCCGGAACGTATTGCGAGGAGAGAGAGGCCGGGCCGGAGTAGGACGGATAGAGAGAGGGTGAGAGAGAGAGAGAGAGAGGGGGAGGAGGGAAGAAGGATGGAAAAAGAGAGAGTAAAGCGTGGAGCGACAAAGAGACGCAGAGGCAGAGAGGGAGATCACGATTCGCCGCTGCTGCACGATCGATCCGAAACTTCGCCTGCCCGATAAAGGCAGTTGCGAACTATGATCGCGCGCTAGATTAGTCCGGGCTAGTACGAGCGGATGATTTTTCAGAGCGGGCGTACCGTTATTTCCTCCCGCTCGCATTTGATGCCGCCGATCCCGTTTGTGACGCTGTTTTTCTTTTTGCCCACAATGGCCGAAGGTCCGTAATTTGCCGGGCGTGGGATCCTGTTCGCCAAAGCTCGGCCAGTGCGCGAGCGCGCGCGCGCGCGCGAGCGAACAGATTTGCCGCGTTCCAGCCTCGAACGTTTAAATATGTATGCGTGCGCGGTAAAAAGAGAGCGAAACGGCTCGAAGCGGAATCGAGTCACGCTGGAAGAGTATTTCGCTGCTAACCGGTGGCCTGACTGAGTGTCGCGCATGAACAATAAGGCTGGCGCGTGGAAGAGGGGGGCTGACTAAAAATATCCGAGGTTCCGAGACAAACTACTCTGTCACTTTTGTAAGACTCTCGGGAAGCTCGTGGCCTATCTGGCGCCCCCCTCGGCTCGTAAAATATTAATCGCCCGCTGACCGGAGCAAAAAGGCACGCGTCGAGAGACGCGAAACTTTGCGAGGAACTTCGATTCGTCCGGTAATTGGACAAAGGGCGGCGCACGACGGCGGCGCACGACGGCGGCGGCCGTTTGTCGGCCGAGCGAAGTTTTTGGAAACGCTTTGCGGGCGGCACGGCGTACCGAGGGAGGAGGGATCGGACAAAGAGCAATGGAGGGAGGGAGTGAGGAGCGGCGGATAGAGAGAGGGATGAAGAGGGACGGAGAGAGTGGCCATTAAAGCGAGATTGGTGAGACCATTGCCAGGAATCAGGCACGCGTCTCTAATACGGGTCAGATTTATTACGCTATTCTCCATGTTAATTCTGCCACCACTTGCCCCGAAATATTAATCACCCAATCCCTGTGCGTGCCTCGCCCCTCTCCCTTGGCCCGAGGTGCGGAGGGGTGCCTAGGTGGTCGGCGAAAAAGGAACGTCAACACGTACGACGTCGCGAAACTTTCTTCCTCGCGAAACTTCGCGCCCTCTCGAAAGGGGAAGTCGGGGTTGCGCGATGGTCCGGGGAGAAACTTTTTGGAAATGCCGGCTAGGGGTGGGCGGGTGGAAAGCCGAGAATGGCCCGTCGCAAAGGGTGCGCGTGAAAAGAAAGCCGGGAGAAATGGGGAGACAATCGTGAGAAGTATTATGTACAGTTTGGGCTCGACAAATATTGAAGAAGTAAATTTGGTAAACGAACGTTCCGACGCTTGAGCTAAGGGCGCGCTGCGCAAAAAGTGGCCAACTGCGGCCCACAGAAAACTTCAGTACCTTCAGTCACCTACAACACTCAATGATTCACGACGCTGCGCTTAAATTCACGGAAAACCCGCAAAAAGGCAACAAAGGAGAAAGAATCGTTCGTACTTAACGCTGCAACACGCAAAATCGTTCGACCCTTCAGCAAAGCGTGCAAAGGGAAGAGCAGCGAGCCAGACGAAGCCTCGGAGGAGGAAGGGTAAAAAAGTCGAAAGTGCGCGGCGGCACGAAGCTAAATCAGGGGGCGACAGACGCAAAATCGAGAGAGCCTGGCCGATCGTTTCGAAAAAGCGAAATCGTGCGTGTTCGGAAGGCAAGCGATGGGCAAACGATGGCCGAGGCAGTCGAAAGGGTTGCGAAGGGAGGGTGCGAAAGGGCGGAAAGAGGACGGCCGAAGGGATGGAAAGGGGGCTGAAGAGGGTAGAAGGGGGAGGAAGAGGGAGGAAGAGGGAGGAAGGCGGAAAGCGGGAGGCAGGCGACCATTAAAGCAAGATTGGCGATGGCTCGAGCGTGGCAGGGCTCGGGATCGGAATCGAGGTTGAAATCGGGCTCGGGATTGGGCTCGGGATCGGGCACGTATCGGCGATCGTGCGGTGTTCGGCTCGACGGAACAAATGAACGCCGGTGGTCGTGTCCGCCGCATCTTAATGAGACGCCTGTCATAACGAACCAACCCAATCAATTATGTGCCCTGCCGTATGTGCACCGCCGGTGCGGTCTGGCAAGTTGGGCAGAAGCCTATGCGAACGATCGTGTGACGGTGATGATGCCGACGCATACTCATGCATACGCGCTCATGTTCGCTGACGGTATGACGACGACGATGGCGAGGCTGGCGAGGTTGGCAAGGCTGGCGAGGATGGCGGCGGAGGCGCACGATCTGCATTGGGAATAACGAACTACGGATGTCGGTAGTTCGCTGCCTCCGTGCATCGCCGCCTACGCGCATTAAAGCAATTATCGCGATCGCACGACCGCCCATTTATCGGCTTAAGCCAATTGACATGGCCGATGGATTTCGACGGCGCGCCCTTCTGCTACGAAACCGTCCGCCGAACTTTGCGGATTGCCGTTACCGCGAGACATCGGACGTTCGTTTGGTCCTTTACGGCGGATCTGCGAAAATTCTGCTTGAACATCCGAAGCTGTACGACGTTCTTGTCTGGGATCGGTATTAATTTCGATGTTTGGGAGGCGCGTGTACTTGACGCACGCGCGTGATTCTAACGTTGACACGTTGCTTCGGACTGGTCATGAGCTGTTTTTCGGATGCGTTTGGTTTAGAAAGCTGGAGCGGAATAGGGATTGATGGATGAGATTTGGGGTAGAAATTAAAATAGCGCCGCTGAGGGTGGTGCGAATTCTGTCGAAAATTGGATGGCGGCGTACGGTGGAAAAGCATAGGACGCGCCGGCATGTAACGCGATGGAAGTTACAATAGAGCCGAAAGCGTAAAAAATGCACCGAACGCGGACGTTTCAATATTCAAAATTGAACGGACGCGCGATAACGGGGCAGGTATCGCGGGGGCCGCGGCTGCACCGCCGGCAAAATTTGACAGTGTGAAGGAGATAGATGACCGTCGCGTGTCGACTCTCAATTTCGCAAATGAAATTTGAAAGATTCGTTAATCTATCACGCGTGATTAGCAAGTAATTCCCGCGTTTAATACCATTAGGAACCGTTATAAATCACTGTCCTAAAACCGTGCTCGGATCGTTCCTTAATTCCTACCGCAGGAATTACCGGGGAAAGGAGAGACTATAACTCGGATAGCTTAGTCGGACGAGCGGCAGTCTGGAGAACGGACGAGCGAACTTCCAGCACGGGAGTCCACACTCAATTTCTCCCCTGCTAAAAATTCTACCCGGTAGTCGTCGCGCGACAAAAGATTCACGGTCGGTCTTACCCCGGCTCTTAGCCGTATATCAGTCTCCGCGTACTTTGCAATTCGACAGCTGAATCTGAGATCCTACCTAAAGCGACCATACCGACCAAAGTGGACGAGAACAGAGACATTTTTTTTTATAACACCGTCGATTAGAGGATAGAGTCCTCTCAACCCGCAATATAGCCGGCTTGCTGACAGGAAGCTTCGCGTCTCTTAGGTCGTCTTCTCCCCGGCTCGGGCCAGAGGGCTGCCTCGTTACGTCGAGAGACGAATAACGAGCTAAGCGTCGAAATCGGAGGGGGACGAGACACTTGGAACGTCGCCGTCGGTATCTCAGCCTCTACTTTCCGCCTTTCCGTCTTCCGCATCTCACCTTCCCCTCTCGGCGCCTTCTTCTCGGCACTCTTTCAATGCCCTCCCACCGACCGTGTTTCGCACTGTTTTCTATCCCCGTATCCTTCCCGAATCGTTTGTCTTCCCTTCTTATCTCTCGCACCTCCCACTCCCCCTCCACGTCCTCCGTCCCTATCTCGCCGAGTCCAAAAATTCTGCTTCAACCCGTTCCCTCCTTCGTTTAATTCTTCCAGTCCTACGTGCGCGTTCTTTTTATCTCCAAAAGACATCCTTCTCTTTTTACCGACTTACAACTTTCGTTGTTCCACTTCTCTCGCCTCACCCCCTCCTCCTCCTCGACTACCTTCCTTACATCTTTGTGTCTTATACCTTCCTCCGACCTCCTCTCTTTCGCTTTGTCAGTACCTCCCCACTTTCATCATCGTCCCACCCGCTCTTCCAGCGGAAAACCAGCCTCCCCTCTTCCGCGTCAATCCCGTCCCTCATCCCTCTTCTTGCCACCCCTTCAGCATCTTCACGACACAGTCAGCGACCTCCGTCCGTAATCCTCGCGAATTAACGTCCGCGTCGGCCGACGCCTAGCTCTTTGACGATCTTGTTCGCGCCATCAGACGCGTCGGCACCTCGTGGCCGACGCGCGACACTCTCTTCCCGCCCTCTCACCCCGCCTCCACCCCGACGCCGTGAAATTCTCCCTCGTCTCACGGTCGGCCGACGTTTTCTAAAAGCCTCCGCTCTCTTAACTTCTCATCGTCCTCCTGACTCACGACACTCGACTGTCGCCGATAATAACGAGCTGATTCTCGCCTCTCGGCAAGGACAGCGCGAACGCGGCCAAGTGGACGAGTAAACTGTCCCGTGGTGACGGTGCCAGAGCCAAGAATGACCCTCTACCCCCGCATGTCTTCGATAGTTCCTTGCCGGGCGAATTTCGGGAGTTTTAATTTTCTTTCGCGCTCGGAATATATATATTACGGTAAATTTGATAAATGTTTAGGAACTCATCACGTTATAATTGTGGTAATATTTCCTTACCATATTTATTTATTTAATTTTCTTTAATAAATGATATTAGTCATCAGTATTCCATCCGGTAACTTTAATAATAACCGGCAATTATATATAATCACAGGATTAACGACGTTTACTGGAACATATGTACTTCACGGCCGAAAACTGTTATTCGGCGGGAGTTTAAACTGCGCCGACTCGAAACTCGAGAATGTAACAGGAGCCGAGATCAATTTTTGCGACTGGGGAACTGTTACGGGTTTCAGTTTTTCTTTCGGGTCTCGGCTGATTGTTACATCTATTTTTTATGCGCTCTATTATTTTTACTTCGCTACGCTTGACTTTATTTTTCTTCCCATCCTGTCGACCGCGTTGTACTCTGTCTAGTATAAAGTGTTTCCCAGAAAAAGTGGATATTTGACCTAAAATCTTTTTTTTCCCGTTTCTTCGCAGTGGCTAAATGTGAATTAAGCGGAATCAGATCTAGTTCGCTGATTCATCATAGCAAACCACGTCAATCAATTACCCCTTGATCCCAAAAATATCGTATTTAAAATAGTATTATTAACTTAGCCGCTCCAAGGATAACAGTTTAAACTCTCCAATCCCGGCCGTACACCCGAAACATAGCTGCTTCAGAATTCACCGGGCCGACAGCTCGCTGTACGCTCGTCGTTCGATCCGTGTATCGAGCCCCGTCAGGATGAGGACTCGCACGTCAGCCAGGACCCGGCATCGTCGTAGCTAACGGGTCGACCGAGGGTACGCGAAACGTTTGCCGTATCGATTTTCCGGCGGTGAACCTCTCGCCAGGACGAAGGAGAGAGTGCGTGACAGCACCTTCCGCGATCTAAGAACACGGGCCGGAGCGAAGCTCGTGAATTCCCCGGGAATTACGGGCAATTTCGTGCGACCCTCCTGCGCGCGCATCCTCGTTAGGCGAGAGCGACGGTAACCCAGTGAGGCGCGAGGACACGTAGAGGACATGCGACGTGCCTCCTTCGAAGGATCTACGTCCTCGTCCCGATGTCCTACTCCGACTCGCACGTCCGGTCGCCGAGCGTGTTTCCTCAACAAGTTACGCGTGCGTGCGGAGTTGTCGGGAGGGGGAGGGGAAGGATCGGCGAAACCGAGCGGATTCCGGGCGTGCGTGACACGCTCAGGTTGTTTTATGACACGGGAAGCAGCGGCGGGAGTGAGGGCCGGGACAGTAATGGAAATGAGTGGAGCAGAATGGACTGATGAAGAGGGCTGTCGCGAGCTGGTGGGTTGGGACCGTTGAGATTGGATGTTTTGCAATGCGGTTTACCCTGTTTTAGGCTGGGAGCGTATTTTGCTTGGTCCTTGGGATGTTCCGAATGTATGCTTAAGGATGATTAGGAGATGATTAATGTCAAGATTCGATATTTCGTCTCAAGATTTGAGCTGTCATCCTTGGACTATGACCCAATGTACTATGTGTAGAAAATTATAATTTAAAAATGAAGATACGAAAACTAGAAAGTCAATTAATAAACTGTCGATTGAAAATCGTTTACTCTGAAAATTCTGTTATACTCACGGTAAGGAAAGTGTCAAGCAGCGATGAACCAACAAACCACACCGTAAAAAATCCGAAACGTACAACATCGACACTTGACACTGGCGACGATCAAACGAATTCGGCCGTCCATACCGAAGCGACGAGCGGCCAAAAATTTCGCCCGCGTCCGTGTCGCGCCGACGTCCAAATTTGGCGCCAGTCGCGCTAACAGGTAAACGCTTTTTTTCATCGAATTAGCCAGTTGCCGACACGGTTCATGCGTGACGCTCACGCTGGTCACTCGCCGCGAGTGCATGCGTGTACACGCTGCACGCGCACGTCGGCGCAGGCTGCAGGTCGGAAGCCGGTGCCTCGGTGATAACTGGCGCCAGATTCGCGAGTCGGTCGTGGCGCGTGCGTGCACGTGTGCTCGCTTGCGTGCGTGCGTGCGTGCGTGAGAGCCACCTCGGCGTAAATGGCCGGCAAACGGCAGCGCATCGAACCGTTCACTCGGAAACGCGTCATGGACCATGCTGAGTCCGTGTCTCCATTCACCTGGCCTGCCGACAGCTTTCGAAGGAAACGAGTGTCGGAGGAATCGCGGCTCGAATCTTCGAACGAGAGGTCGGTAATTAGGCTGGCTCGTCGAAAGGCAGCCCAGATTGGCACGATAAGGGTAAATATTGTACGCCGAGGGAGAGTCGAATAGCGAGCTGAAGAGATGCTCACCTTGACCCTAGACGATAATTCGATGGCCCGCTGAACACTTCGCATGATAATGATAAGTACGGACTCTTGCCCGTAACGAGATGTTCATGTCCAAGTAGGCTCCCGTCGACCTCGCCGCATATACACGCCGGATCCCAATAAAGGGCGAGTGCCGAACAAAAATCGACCGCCAGTTTGAAAGTGAGCAGCGAGTATTTATGATTCCCGTCGAATGAGTTATTGTTGAAGATTTTATCGCAATTCGCAATACTTGACCTAATGTCGTACGACCCTTTTCTTACGTCCTTCCTTATCCTAATCCCCCCTGCATGAGGCCCCTCTATCTAATTCTGCCTAATTATCTCTTTCCACCGCAATGAAACGTCTAAATTGTGATATCCATTCAGCACCGTATGTGAACTATCTCGGCATCTTATTGGTCACACTCTCCTCTTTATTTTCTTTAAACTCCCATTTAACTCCATAGTCTGTCCGGGTGAGCCCTTGCTAAGTTCCACATCGATCCTCTATCACTAATATTCTCCTGTGCGACTCTCATATTCGTATATAATTGTATCCCATATCGTTGTTACCTCATCCTCTTGTTAATTCATATCTTTATAATTGTTATTATTTATTATCGTTGTTATGAATATCAATTTCCAAAACTGTTCCAACACCCTCTCTCTCTCTCACATCTGGTCCTTCGAGCATCCTTATCTCTCCTAAATGTATCCTGTCACAAATCAATCCTGGACTTACAAGCCTACTCTTTCACGTACAGTTACAATATGCTGGTCAGGATGACGATTATTAGAGTCAGCCAACGACTTAATAACGCAACATAATAAAGTCCGGCCGTGGCATAACGTGGCGGAAATATTGCACGTATCAAATATGGCCGTTACGTAACGCACGCGGGCACGTATACGCACGCGTGCGTTGTGTGCGAGATATAGCCGGCGTCATATCGAAGGCGAACATTGTACGAGAGGGTGCAAACGGTGCGCTGCGGGAGCAGTAAAGGGGAGGGACTGCTTGTCGGACGAGTTATTGAGTTTTCTCCGATTTATATCCAGCGATTGCACGCGAGCCGAGCCAACCGCGATGACGGTCGATATGGGACACGGACCGGTCGGAGAAGTGCGTTCTGCACGCCCACGCACGCGTACATTTCTTCCCCCCGCCCGCCTCCCGCGAGCGGACAAATGCGCGAGTAATGCGCGAGTAATGCGCGAGCAAACGCGAGTAAAGCGCGGAATAAAGAGCGTCGCTTGACACTCGCTTAAGATATGCGCCAATCGCGTTACTCTAAATAAGCTTAATTCCACGCTCGCTTTATCCGACTCTTTGTAGCCCTGGCTGTGGACTGCATCGTTAAAAAGTATGCTCAGATAGCAGCGGACCGTTAGCTCGCGAACTGGAAAATTATTGCGTGCTGGATGAAACAAATCTGTTTTTAAGTCTCGTGATGTTTAATTGAAGCATTTCGTGATTATCGAGTGTACGACTGTTATCATGGATTTAGATGAAACTAGCGAGTAGATCGGTAGAAGAGATGCTCTTGCAACGATCGTAATACAGGGTGGCCGTATCTTGTAACGATTCCCAACTGACCAACGCACTCGTTTATTGGACCTTAACAGCAGGATCCGCATAGTTTTCGCCGGCCATTTTCGGCCGCGTGTTATTTTCATCGTCCCATTTCTACTGTTCCGCATTCCGGCCTGTTTATGCGCGACAGTGTCGAATATTAATATTTCCACTGGCATTCCGGGGGATTTTTTACTTTTATGAACGTGCAATTGACGACTATGGCGGGGCTGTGACGCGTGCGAGGTTGAAAAACTATGCGCGTGCCTGGCCAGCGGCCGATCTCGGATGGCATCAGGGCCGAATTAAAAACCGAGACGCGGCCGGGGAATAATTGATATTACGCACGATCGAGCGTCCGGATGCGCGGGGGCGTCCGTTTTAATTTGGAACCCATGGGGAGTCGATATACGCTCGCGCTAGCTCGACGATTTTAACGAGGCACGAGATTGGAAAATTGATTAAAATCAGCCGGCCGGCGGAACGTGCGGAGTTCGAATAAGTGCCACGCGATCAAAGGGAAGATGCGAGAGAGTAGAGTTCCTGCGCGGATTTGTCACATCAGGACGATAATTCCGGTTCTTGACGCGGATTGACGAAGCTCGAGGATTCGGAAGATCCAGCGATCGAATTTGGAGGAAAAATGTCATGGCGCCTAACGGTGGACGATTGCTAATTAAAGCAATGTCAGTTAATTAGGATGCGCGAAATTAATTTTTGCCGTGTCTTCAATGTTCGTCAATTTTTATTCGTGTAATTGATTAACCCATAAAAAGCAATATTTTTGTTTTTTTTATTATTGGTGGAGAAGTTATATATATGCACAAAAAGTTGTGTAACACTATAATTATATATATTCCTAAATCCCCAAATGGAGATCGTGGCAGCTAATGGGGTAAGAGGAATAAATTGTACTTTGATCGAAGAAAACGATAGAGTTGTTCTGAGGAAGGAGAGGGGAGAGAAGTAGATCGATGCCGTTGTGCGATAGACAAATTAAGGAAAGTGGTTAAGAAGTACACCCGCGATTGGACGTAATCGTTCCCGCAGCGAATGCCAGCGATAAACTAAGCGCGGCCGATATTTTAGCTCGTAATTTCGACAGAAACTGGGAGCGTAAATATGGAATGCACGGTCAGCGTGCGCGATTACGTGAAAGCGAGTCGATTTTCTTTTAGTCCGCTATTCGAGCGAGCTATCACACCTTCGCTACCGGTGAGTGATAGTTAATGAGGCGCGAAATTGGCAAATCTGTTTAAGAGCCTGGCAGCGAGGGAAGTATGGCCAGGCGACAACTCTATACGGCGGGCAGGTTTCGCAGTCGGCAAACAAATTATTCTTGTCACGGCGAAAGCGCGGATGTGAGAAATTACATCGAATTTGCAACTTTAATTCGTTAACGACGATAATTAAATGCCCGGAGTTTTTCCGCAAATATTTCGAATTGCCGAGCAATTCGTCAGGCGCGGGCGAAAGTTTCGCGACGTAACGTTTGCCGGCGTTAAACCGCTCGTAAAAGGAGGAGAGCGTAAACGGGCTTGTAAAGAAGCACTCTTTATTCCCGACAAATTAACCTAATTCCGCGTCCCTAATGTAATCCTGCTTTATATAATCCGGGCAAAGTGTATCGTTACGTACCATTTTAGTCAGCTCTAATCCTATGCTGCGCTCAATTGCATCGGGTAACGTGCGCGAAGGCCCGTTTACGTAAGACACGAAAATTTACAGGAGCCCGTCGTGAAAAATGGACCGATACTCGAAACGGTGAAAGCGAGGCCCAATTCCGGACAAAGAAACGCGGCAAAGTTCGCTCCCATAATTTATCGCATAGCGAGCCATGAGCGAGTCTCGGAAAGATTTACTTCCAATATTCAATGCGAAATTCCGCCGACAGGCACTGGCCGATACCGCGGGAGGCGCTTTAAAAACTACAAAATTTCGCGGATGTCGGACCGGCGGCGTGTCACGTGACGCTCGATTTTTATTTCGAGCCGCGACACGAGCCACGCGAACGAGCGATACTTAATGAAGCGGGAAATTGGAAAATTAGTTAAAATCCGCGTCGTTCGCTCCGGCGAGGCTCGAAATCGGAAAGCGACGGGGCCGACAAAAGCTGGCGGAGCAACAACAACGAGGACAACAGCAGCGAAACGAGCACGATTGTCGCGAACAGGTTGAAGCCGGTAGAATAATTTAACTTTGTTTCGGTCAATTACGATGGCCCGGGGGGGTCGAGCGCGTTATTTCGATCAATCGCTGCTGTCGATGCTCGGCTCTTCCGGATATTCAAATGACCGCTCAAAAAGTCGGGAACGATAACGGGCGCGTATTAGGCGACGTCGGGCGTAGCCGGCATCGATTTTCGATTCGCTTAGATGCGACGAGCGTATCTGTTCTCCAGCTGCCTGTCGATGATGTTGCTGCGCAAAATGCACTTTGGCAATCGATTGTATTGTTCACTGAATGAATAACTCGCAAGTAACGCGTACGACGTAGGTATGTCTCCTAATCCTTTGATTTTAGCCGCGATGATTCTAATTAACAGTAAAATTCCGATGCGTATAAATTTTCACCGCTTCTATTCTCCTTCAATAGCCGTAGTTTATCTTTGACTGGAACTATGCCTACTGCTTCATCGAATTACAATTCTAAATCTATTGGGTTCCAATTCTTAAGCAAATCATCTTTCGATAGTTTAGTAAATAGGTACCGTTAAAACTGCTTTTGAACGAAGAGTCGAGTGTTCATTAATCTAGTCCGACCGATTGAGGCCATTGCCAGGAATCAATAGTTCAGGTCGTACAGATTCGAGGATCGGAAGCGATCCGCACCGCTGATGCTCGTTGGGAATCTTCTAATTGAGAGGAAGCATGCAGTCCGTGAGCTCCGTTTACTTACGCCGCGTCGTAGTTTGCATATCCGGGCTAGAATCGAACCGACCGCCGCTAGCGAATTGGTTGATACAATTATTTTTCAGTCCCGTCGATCGAATCGGTCATCCGGAAGTTGAACAAATAGCGAACGATTATCGTCTATTGACATGTGCAAGCGAGCGGCGCGTCGGGTCAGTAAACAAAAATATTTTTCATTTTTATCGCCATCGACGCGCGGTTACTTCGACTTTTAATTGTTTTCCCTGCCGTCGAGCAGAATTGATGTAAAACTGATCAAATAACGGGCTGGCCCGATCGTCGGTGCGCACGCTAACGTAACACCGACGGCTTCAATTCCGTATCATCGGCGAGTGATCCAATAATTTTTGCTCAGAGTTCCCGTGCCCGAAGAGAGAGAGAGGGAGAGCCGGAAATCGTTCGTTCGACTCAATTAAATTCCGCGCTCACAAAGGAAAAAAACTTGATAAAGTTATGGGAGCGCGCTCCTCGCCGATTATCCGCGAGTTATCAATCCGTGCGCGCTGTTTTTCCGCGGCCTCGCTCGCAAAAAGGATGGCTCGCGCGCAAAGAGCGCGAGCGGAAACGACGAGCGGAATCGAAAGAGACGGAAAAAGGAAAGAAGGAGACTATAAAGCGGACCGAAAGCTGAGGCCAACGCGGCAGAAATCGAACGAAAGCGATCCGCATCGCGAGCGTCTCGTTACCCAATTAACCTGTCTCTCGAAACGGTGGACGAACTCGCCTCGACGATGGGAAAAAGGTGGGGGCGCGGGGCAAGAATTGCGCGTTATGGCGGTTAATACGCTCGTTAAGTAGCGCCGCTCGATAATAATTGCGCGCATCCTCACGGGACAACGACGCGTCCGTCGCGCGTTTCATTTGCAAATGATTAAAGGTTAATTTACATCCGGGCGACGGCGCGGGCGCACGTACGCAGAAATTATTCCCGCTACGTGATCGGAAAGTAGACGCACTCGGCTAGCGAGTGCGTGAGCGCGCGTGTGTGTGCGCGCGCTACCGTGTCCGTGTGTGTGTGTGCGCTACTGTATCCGTGCGTCCGGCCTTTGCGCGCAGTCGAGTCGGTCGATCGTTAAAACTTGGACGAATAATTCGATCCCCCCTTCCGCCAGCTCCCCCTCCGCTCATCTACGGACTCAATCGACGCAGGATGGAAACTTAATCCGCGATTAGCCACTCCCGCCCCTCCGCCCCCTGCGAAGGGAGAGTATCTGGCCGTCGGCTGAACGTCGTTCCTTATCTCGGTACACTCATTTTGCTGGGGACCACCGGCGTCTCGCGGGAGTTATTATCGAAAACGTGGTATCGAGTGTTGCCAGAGAGGGCTGGGACCATAAGGGGTGCGATGAAATATGATGAGACGCGGCGCAGAAGTCGAGCTGGATTCGATGGATTCGGCCCGATAAAAATCGTATACTTCGGACTCATCGTCTTCGAGAATCAGAGAACGTTCTGTCCCTTTGTCGACGAGCTGATTGTACCCTTTCGAGAACTACGTTTGCAGACGTAATTTAATTCGGTCTTCGAAATAGGACGCGTCATTACTTCCGACCCCATTCGCTCGTTCAAAAAATAGATTCAACCCCTCGAGGCCCGTGATGGCCGCATCTCTCGATCGTCGAGTTATTCGATTTGTTTTTTCACGCGCAGAATCACCCTGCTCGCAGGCTGCACCCCCGAGTTTCGCCACGAGCCCCGGCGCAACCCCTGGCATCGGCCCGGGAGGATGTGCAAGACATTAGGAGTTCGTCGCGGCGCTGCTCGCTTGAACGCCTTCGAGAGTTCTTACGACGATGGGGAAGCCGTCGACGTCGTCGCCCGGGGCTCGACCCTTACACGACATTCGCCGCCCGTAATACGCGCACTCGCCAGCCGATTCGAGCGTACATCGAGTGCGCCCTCGGTTGAAAACCTTCACCACCGCCGGCAGAGCGTTTCGAGAGAACGAGCGAACAGCAGACGTCAGATTTTGACGGATGGAACACGATGGCTGTCATACCTTCGATCATTACGCACACATGTGATTTTATTATTTTTATTTATTGTACGTTGCTGTGTTAATGTAATTGTTTAAGTATATTTTTAGCAAGTGATTCGCTTGCAGGGTTAAGGGTTGAATTGTGTCTGGATTTTACTTGTAATTTGGACGGATAGCGAACGATAGCTGTCATACTTTCGATCATTATGCACACATCTGATTTTATTATTCTTATTTATTGTACGTTGCTGTGTTAATGTAATTGTTTAAGTATATTTTTTGCAAGTGGTTTGCTTGCGCGGTGACGAATTGAATTGTGTCTGAATTTTACTTCTATTTTGGACAGTTGCTGCTGACGTTAGGAGTGTATGTCGTGTTATTAGTGAATTTGTTGAATGTAGGGAATATAGGGAAATGGTGAGAAGATAGAACAAGTGACGTAGTGTTAAATAAGAAAGCGGTACTAATTGATGTAATATTAAGATTTGCATTGAACGTTGTCATAAAACTAAGCGCATTGTATTGTCCAATTGAAACACAAATACATTTAAGTTAAGTGACGCTCAGACACTGCATAAATACCGTGAATCAAAAGTTTTATTAAATTAGCGCATTGCTTACGTCTTATAACCCGGGGTCTACCCGTTGGAATACCATTAGCATTCTCTCCTAGGATAATGACGTTCGTCTTGGGAACGTCTTCCCTTTGTCGGGCAGACCTTATTTTCAATCGCGCCGCAGGACAGTTGAATAAATGCACTCCCCGGCGAAGTCGCGTAATCGTCGGGGAATTTACGGCATTCTATTATTGGAAATTCTTATTTTTCTTCTGTTTCGCGGACTACTTCTTTCACTTGGTAATAGGTCCGCAGTGGGAGTCGTTTATACGGTTGAAGTTATCCTCAGTCCACTTAAAATGCCTGGAGGAGATAAGTGCCGAGCGAAAGTTCGCCAGAAAGAGAGAGAGAGAGAGAGAGAGAGGGGGGAAGCCGCTTAATATTTTATTAGACAGAGACGATGGCAGGCGTGTATTAGTCGCGTTATCCACCAATCCCGTGAGACGTATCGCGCGCTTAATCGCCCGGTAACGAGACGAGCGGCTCTTCTCTTCAAAGATGAACGTCGAACTCTCATTGGGCCGGATGAAATCATTAGACGCTGGAGATTCGCTAACGGCCCGACATCGAGCCATCTAATTCAGCCGGAATGATGCACGCCCAGATACGAGCGCGTTAATTGCAAAAACGTTAGGCAGACTAGGTCTATTACTTCAACGAACTCTTTATCCAAACCATCCCTTAAATACTTCGTAACTTGGAACAAAGACTCGTAACAAAATACAGTTCCCTCTTGCGGCAACAATTAAACGTCAAATCTTCTTACTCCTACACTACAGATACAATCCATCAAACCAAAATTTTACCCAAGTTTTCCATCCCCTCTCAATTTCCTCCCGGTAAAAGAAGAAAATGGCAGAGGAGCTTAAGCGCAGAGTATCGGATTCGAGAAACAACGTTCGCTAAAGCGACGGAGGGCGTCATATCGGTAAGAAAATACGGTTTCAATTTTGGCCAGAGTGTCAGGCGAACGTCAGCGCTCGTCACTCACGAATCGGCCCTCCCTCGAAGCCATAACGCGAATCTGAAATTTCTCGGGCGATCACAATGGCCGATGGGGGAGGGGGAGAGAAGGGGGCAGCCATTCGCCGGGCCGATTTTCACCGCGACATTTTTCCGCCTCGGGCGACTCCCCTCCCGCCCCTCTCTCGGGGTCCGAGAAGTCTCAAGGGAAAGGGCGACGGGGGGCTTAGACCGCAGCGGTAGCTGCTCGTTATTGAGAAGTTCCGCGTCGAACTTTTTTAATATTCGCCCGTCGATCGACGTTCGATATCTCACGGACAGGCACGTCACTCTCCGCCGTTTCACATGACTGCCGCCAACTTTCAGCGATAACTCGCGAGAATTTTAAGATCGGGGATCGCCGCACGTTCTCGCGTCGAGGGAGAAAGGTGGAGAGAGAGAAAGAGGGAGAGAGAAAGAGAGAGAGAGAGGGCGGAGAGAGAAAATGGAAGGCAGCGGCAGGACGCAGAAATCGATCAGACCGGCTTATCGACTCGCCTAATGAAGTTGAAAATTTAGAACCCGACGGGACGAGGGACACGCGGCGGTTAACCGCGCATAACGAGAAAAATGGCGCGCCTTCTTTTGCCGGGCGGCCCGATCGGACGGTCACCCGCTTTTCACCCCCTTTCGACTCGAATCAGCGTCTCGCTCTCCTTCGCGTGTCACGACACGCGGCCATATCGTGCTACGTCGAGCGACGGGAGCGTGTTAACACGCGCCCGCTTGCCTCGCAAGGATACCTTGTATCGGCCCGAACGCGATAAGCCGTGTCTTGGATTCTGTTTTTCCGCCGGAATCGTTCGCGGGAGTTGTACCTATATAAAGCTTCGGCGACACGCTGCCAGCGATGACAGTCGAGCGGGTCGTCCGACAAAAAGCGACAAGCCTCGGACGGTAGAAGCTACGGACACGTAGGTGGGACCAGTCAGGATGGAAACTGGCAACCGAGCTGGCGAAAAAGCTGGACCTGAGCGCAATTTGTCGTTCGTTAAGGGACGCGCCGGCGTCCAGACGATCGACGTTATTAATTCAGCGTCCTACGTTTCGGAGGAAGGCGTAACGAAGCTTCAACTTTAACGAGGCAGGTCGAGGTAAGCCTGAGTGCGGGAACGGAGGTCTGATAGCGGCTGGAAATTTCAAAGTCGCCGCTGGTCAGGCGCGGGTAACCGATCGGATAATGAATTAATCGGATAATTCGCGAGACACCGGGTATCTCTGGATCGGATCGCGGCCGAGCGGTCAGAGTCGGTCGTCATGCGATCGGAAGAAATGGCGTGGGACAGTGCTCGTTCGGCTTCATTAATCATTAGAAAGTCACGCGCGCCTCTGCTCGGCCGAAATATAATGAGCTCATTTGAATCGATATCTGATCCGGCTAATGTCCTTCGCGTCATATTTAGAGGCCGAGCAGCGGTGCCAAGGGTGATGCCAAGGGTGAGTCTTTCGTGCGGAGTCAGCGATCTGCAGCGCGCGATGAGCAAAACTTCTCTGTCTATACACACTGTGTCCGGCTCCGTGTGCTTCGTCGAATTTACGTTCACTGGGTTTATGGGGTCTATTCTTGGCAAATATTGTAGTTCGCCGGGGCCGGTCTTTAGTCGGGGCGATAGTTAACTTTGCAAATTCAACGTTCCGCAGATCGCGTACGCGCCGGAATTCCATGTAATTCTCGTCAGATTCGAATTTCGTTCCGTTCGAGGCGAACGTTTTGCGAATCCGTTATCACGTAAAGAGTATGCAAATTTGAGAAGTACCGCGGAGTTCGATTGGAATTCAACTTTCTTTCGCCGCTCGATCCGAACCTTTCTTTCGGAGCGTGCGAAAAATTTCCCCGACCAATAACCCCAATAAATAATGACATACGATTTTAATTGGCAACGTTCCCGACGCCGCGCCGATCCGCGATAGTGACAAACGGCATTAGTCGGATCAGATATCGATTCAAATGAGCTCATTATATTTGAGACTATACGGTCTCCACGGCGCGCAGACGACAGAGCACAGGATTCGCACAGTGCAGACGCTGGGAGTCGTAACGTTTACGAAGCGTGTACACAGCGAAGGGTAAGAGTCGTCACCTAACTTAAAAATAGCAACCTGCGTCAGAAATATATGTATCCCTCCACGCATCTAGCCGCTGCATAAATCTCGCATGCATTCCTACATATTAATGACCGAGAAATTCTACTTGTTCAGCCTGTCTTTCCACCGTATCTCTTATAGTAGACCATAGTACTCTCTACCAAGGATTCAGAGTACCTCATCGATTCACAGCGTTAACTCCTCATTGAATAGGCGAGAACAATACGTACACATACGCTGCTACCTAATAAGAGCTGAGAAATTCTACCTACTCTTTCCCTTGTCTCATTATCAACACCGCAGCAGAACAAAGTAGACTAAGGATTCGGACAGCGTGCGCGCACATCAGCTCGCATGCTAACCGCATCAACTCCCCATTAAACCGGCACACATAAATAAGCGTAACAATTCCTTCCTGAGCCACATTATCCTCCCCCGCAATTTTCCCAAACCCATCAATCAGCCTCACGTCAGTGAGCTAACCGGTCGCGACAGCTTCTGCGGGCTCAATTGGTCTAGAGGATCGGGCTCGATTTCCTGATCAACAGCGAGCCGTCCGCAGCTTCGACGGAAGGAAGCGCCGCCGGCGGAGTCATTAACTCAGCATCGGCATATAATGCCAGCTCGTCGCGATGATGCGAAGTTACGAGGGACACCTGTCGCGATAGGCGCCAATGATGACGAGTCTCTCTCTCTCTCTCTCTCTCTCACACTCACTCACTCACTCATTCAGTCACTCTCTCTCTCTCTCTCTCTCACTCACTCACTCACTCTCTCATTCTGGACGTAATACCCTAATGCTGGACACAGCGATTCGCGAAGCACGACCAATATGAGAGAGAGAGAGAGAGGTGGTAGAACGGAGAATCGGAGAAATGGCCTACGCGCGGCCGGCTTCCGGCCTGACTCGATATAATTAACCCCGTCGACAATGCCGGATTTACCGTTCGCGAACAATACGACGGCCGCATAATGCCTGCCGGCCGATACACAAGCCTCCCGCGCTATTCGTTATTATTGCGTTACATTCGCGCGAGCGGACAATGGACGCCGAACGAGTCGCGCGCCGTTCCTAATATGTCCACGCTTTTCAGGGTTCGACGGATGCTGCTGGTTGTAAGTAGCGAGGTGTCGGGATTGAAGGTTGTTCGGTGACTAGGTGTTCTTGACGAGCCGAAGGTATGCGGACGCGTAGGGTAGAATGACGATGAGTGACGATGAGTGAGGATGATTAATAAAAGATCTCGATTACGATAAGGTGGGGTGGGGTAAAAGCGGCCCAGAAATTGTAAAATTTACTTTAAACTGGTGTGTTTTCTATCTATTTCACTAAAACCTAATAATTTTAGTGTTTTTATTTAGCGCATGACTTATTCTTTAAGTTGCATTAATTTGGATTAAGAATAACTTCTGAAGTTTATGATATTCTTAATAAATTAGAAACAGTGCTGCTAGCTGTTTAAAAATGATTGAATCTTATATCCTTATATTATGGAGCAAAACCGGATTTCTTATTAGAAATACGAACTTTGTCGTACGAGTTAAACGGGGGAATCAGAATACATGGTAGCCACCCATGTTGAATACTATCGAAACCATTGAATACTAACCAATGGAAGATTTCTACCTTACAGTTGGTACAATACAACGTATACCTATTCGAATAAATAAGGGCCTAGTGCGGATTTGCCCGGTGTACGGATTTACCACACTGCACGTTATTATTTATTATAGCTGTCAGTATAGACTGAGATACAGGTTCGTTGTTGCCGGTAAACTGTACGTACGGTGGAACAGAACCGAACTCGGATCAGCGTTGAGCAATGAAAGATCTTCCGCACGATAGAATCGAATATAATTCGCTGCATTTTTATTCGCCGCCCCATTCGGCGAACGAATCCTGATAATTACTCTTTCCCCCGGTTACCGCTATTTTTTACAAACGATTATTTCGCCAATTTCAGCGGTCCACTTTAAGAGTGAACGGCCCATATCGGCCTCTGACCCCGTTAACCGTACGCTCGCACCTACCCTATCGCAGTATGCTAATTAATTTTCAACTCAGCTCAATCATGTCTAACCGGGGGGAAAGTACACAAAGGAGGAGAAAAAAAGGCGAGCCAACGGCGCCGATGAGAGCGAGCAGTGCGACGGGGGACGAAAGGGGGAGGCGTCTCAATTTTTAATTCTAATCAGCGGGCAGCATCGCCTTTCGCGAACACAAGCCGCGCGTCCCGTAATGAAACAATAACAGAGGCCCGAAGTGGAAAGCGCCGTGGACGCGAGCGTCGCGAGCGAAGTCGCGATTAAAATCGCGCCGCACGCGAAGAGTTAATCAAGGGCCGATCAAACGAGCTCTCCTGCTCGGCATCGAGCCGCAATTTGACGTGCATCGCTCGCCGGATGCCGTGAGAGTGTCGACGAGCGAGACGAGGCCAGACAGAAGCGGACGGAGAAAGAGAGAAAGAGAGAGAGAGAGAGAGAGAGAGAGAAACGAAGGTAGAAACTGACAGAAGCCAGCAGAAACAGAGAGAAGCGCTGGAGAGACACTCCGGAGAGATGAAGTTCTTACCGTGCGGATATTACTCGATCGATTAGGTCTGGGTTAGGTATGGATGGTTAATCCCGCGATAATCGGCTTGCCGGATACGTACCTGGAACAGATAAAATTACTCAATTAGCGGGTCGCGCCAGAGTCGATTAACATGGAGCACGCGTCGACTAATTGATCGGCAATCCCGATATACACCGTCGAACGTTAAATTAAATATCCGACGCGAGCGAACGGACCGACGGACGAGGATGCGGCGCTCGGGTGGTAGGAGGAGGTGGAGGGGGAGGAGGGGGCTGGATGGGAAAGAGGCTCCGACAATTTTCCATGCTGGCCGTCGGGAACGGGGCTATCGACGGGCGGCCGGCGTTTATGGACAATCAGTAACAACAACCGGGCCAATCGTCGTTCGCGTGAGCGAGGACGCGATTGACCGGGGCGATTCGACAAACTGGAAAGTCGACAGAGTCCGTTGCGCGTGCAGGACGAGTCGGCCGGCTCAAATATTTAGCGGCCACGTGACGGTGGGATCATGAGCGGGCGGCTGGCCTGCTTTCGGACCTCTCCCGTATTGCCCCGTCAACGACCGGCGGGAGCGGGAGGGAGAATGATTCAGAGACACGGTCGTGTCAAAGTGTACGTTGCGGGCGGCGAAGGATATTGAGTCACGACGCTATATATCGGGTTGGCGAGAAACGTTTTTCTAGCGTGAAATCAAACCCGTATTTTTTCGCAAGGAATAAACTTCTATCGAAAATATGATTCGTTTTGTTCCGTGACTTAAATGTGACTAATTTCGAAAGAATAAGAACTCAGTATTGAAGAGTTCCTAGCCAAACAAATAGAATAAGAAATATTTGCAGGATTACAGTGAGCCGTGTCAACATTACGGGAAGTTCCGCGTAGAGCGAGAAAGCTGAAAAAAGCGACGAGAGCCGAGAAAGCCCGAATTGAATCATGATTTTAACGCTCGAAAGGTGAATATTTGCAGGAAGTGAGCGTTCCGAGCGCAAAAAAAAGAAGCGAAGCGATGACGGGTACCGAGTCAAATCGAGATTTCCCAGGGAAAGGAGAAGGATGCCGGCGGTAAGGCGAGCGAGAGACAAAAGCGGGAAATTAGAGGCTACGGCGAGGACGAAGGTGAGAGAACGGCGAAGAGTAGACGGAGAGCGACGAAACGATCGAACGCGTCGAGTCAGCGAGCAAAGTGGGAGATCCCTCTCCTGGGGCATCGATTTAATTTACATTCCCGGGATGAAGTCACGCGGGATCGTTTCGTGTCGAGTCGTAAAAGGCGCCCTTCCCCCGCCGCCCCCTCTCCACCCCCCCGTCTTCAGCCCCCTTCAGGGCCCCCTGCCGTCGCTCGTTGCCGGTCGTTCTCGCGCACGAACGAAAACCGGCGCACGAGCGGGAACGTGAGAACCGGGCGCGAAATTATTCCGACGATTAAGAACGCCCGGTATAACGAGGCGACGTATCAAAGAGATTCTTTATCCGCGACGAGCTCCGGGCGGAAGGGCCCTCTTTCGCGGAAAGGTCCTCCTCCTTGCGAGACGGCCGGGGCCACGGAGAAATCGAAATAAAGATCCTTTATCGCGAGCCCGGAGAGCGCGGCTTCTTGCGAGGCAGACATCTTCTTTTTTTCGACCTTTTTCGGGGCGCTCGCAGAGCGAAAAGGAGCACGGGACTCGGAGCGGATCAAGATGCGGACGCGAGTCTCGAATTTCAGCGCGGCGTCGAAGTCCGAATTACCACGTTCTCCGAGCCCCTTTTTCAGCTGTAAGGATCGTGGAAGCGAAAGATTTGTGGAGCACGACTCGCTCGCTTTGCTGGTTCGCTCTCTTCGTTCCCGGCGAAACGTCGAAAGAATCCTGTGTCATTTACCAAAAATCGATTTTACGATTGTGAGAGTGGCCTAGGTCAAGATAACGAACCTGATCCGTTTTAATCCTGTCCAGTAAAGCACGCGGATCGCTCACACTTTTCGTCGACATCGCTTCCCACGTTTACCGACGCGATCGAGGCAAATTGGTGGAAAGAAAGGTTCGATAACGCCTGTTCGTATAATCGCCGATGGGAAATTTGAGCGAACGTCGAGCCGGGGCGAGGATCGATTTCCGTTAATTCGCCGGGTGACAGTGCGTGAAATTTTAAGTGCGCAAGTATCGCGTAATTGGCACCGACACCGCTGGCAAGAACGGTTCGGCCAGGCCCAATACCTTCTCGATAATGCTCGTCCGTATAATTCGCGTCCGGCCGCCGGAGGGGTGGCGAGGGGCGGCGGGTGGCAAAAATCGCGCTCAGGTCGGATCGATTTCCGTTAACTTTGCGGGTGACAGGGCGCGGGATTTAAAATGTATAAGTATGTCGCGCGAGCGATTCGAACGTCAAACGCTGCCGATCGAGTAAATCATCGGGCCGAACGACGTAGCAGGAATTCATCGACACCGTTTTTACGCGGCCGATATCGTTCTGACCGGTTTAGAGGCGCGGACGGTGGGGTGGGCAGGGATGCGAATCGATCCCGAGTGGGTGGCAGGATGGGCGGCGGAGAAGAATCGGAGAATCGAACGTTTTGCGAATCGATCCCGACTGGCGAGCCTCGGCCAACCGAAACCGATCAAACCCGACACAATGAATCTTTCACGCGCCTCGTCAATTATCTCGCCGGGCGAGCTCGTGTAAATGATTGGCAACATCGTGTCGGGACGTGTCGCGATTCGGCGCGCGAAACAGGCCGGAAAAGTGTCTCGGCTATCACTGCCGACGGTCACATTTTTTTGATCGGCGTAAACGATCCGAGATGCGTTCTGCGGACAGTTCTCTGCTGGAAATCGCATGCCAAGTACGAGGCTAGCGGGATCTACTCGGTATTCTAAGTTGAGTATAGAATACGTAAGTATAGAATATATGGATCGTTTATTTTGATGGTGTAAGTCTATTTAAAAAAACAAATTAAATATCACCTAAATAAACCGTTTACACCACGATAATCATAAATTATATGATATCTAATTTTTTTTTTAAATATGGACTTACATCACTTTCAAGATAAACAGTCCATATATAGAATTAGATGGAATAGAGTATAGAATACATATAGAATTCCACGGAAAACTGTTTACGTGGCTACCTGTAAGATACGACTTCCATATAATGTAATCCGGGAGTATAGTCAGACCAGACCCAGACTAGAAGATCTCGCTTCAATGCGATTTCAATCGCCTCGGCACTTTTCCATCACTCTCTCCGATATAAGCGAGGCCAGATATAGACGTGAGAAGAGAAAAACATGCGGACAACCATATCCATCCAATACAGCGTAATCCTCGCGGACCGAACAAGGCTGCGAGGAAACGACGTGATCTCAATCACTGCGCACGCACTTTTCCATCGGTCCCCGTATTCTAAGCTAGACCAGGCGCAGATGCGAAAATAGAGAAAACCGTAGGAACAACCGTAGCGCATAAATCCGATACAGCATAATCCCCGCAGCACGGCCCAGCAAGACTGTTCCGACCACGGCTCGATGTAATTTCAATCACTTCTGGCGAACTTTTCGATCCGGTTCCGCGTCCGGGGGCCGATCCTCCTAGTGATTTCTCGTCCGTTATAAACCGGGCGCAGGAACGGCAGCGTCCAGTAATAAATACGTTACCAGGCACGGGCTCGGTGCGCGTTAAAATAAAAAGGTGGAAACGGAGAAATATTCAAAGCGCGCCGTGTCCGCCGTTATATCGCTCCGAACCAAAACGATTGCCGTAAGTCAATACGCTGCGTCGCTTTAATGTCGTTCCCGGGCACTTCCGGTTATTGGCCGTTCGTTCTTCGCGTCTGGAGGCCGGGCGGGGGGTGGGTGTGGGCCGTGCCACCCCCGCGATATATTCGCTCTGCTGCGGTATCGGGCCTGGCTCTAAAAAATTTACGCCACACCGCTTGTGCACGTACCGTATGTACACAGCGCCGATTTTCGGCCCTGCCCGTGGAATCGAGCGTAGGAACGATCCCGGAAGGCGGACAGGGGGAGGGATGAATTGGCGTGAGAGGGTTGGCTGAAAGGCGTCGACGAAACAAGCAATTTCTGGGCCTCGTATAAAGCTCGTTACGCCGGCAAGTGTAAAAAGTCGTCGCGAGGGTGTTCGGTCGGAAGCGTCTGGCTGCTTTATACGGCCGAGACCTTTTCTGCCTTTTCTCCCTTTCCTCTCCCTCTCCCTCTTCCTTTGCCCACTCTTCACCCCCTCTCTCTTCTTTCTTTACGCACGTCGTCGAGGATACTCTAACCCCGGCGCGAAGTTCGTCGGAGAAGGTGGGCTTAATCGAACGGGGATAACCGGATCGGAAGAATAACCACGCTCGGGCAACCAAATTAGGCGTAAATAAATAATCGACCGAGCCCAGCGGCGATTGCCACGTGGAAAAGGGTAGGAAGTGAAAGAGCGAAGACGACTTCTACCCGGAATCATTCGGCGCACGTTCTCCGCGCGCCATTGATCGGCCGGAAGCGGGCCCGACTAACGAAAACTGCCAGTTCCATTTTTTTCCACGGCTTACCGAAGGTCGTAGCCGTCGGCTTATGGCAAGCAGTAAGCTTCACGCTATTCGTTCCACCTTTTAAGGACAGTTCTTCAAATATAGTCCAATCACACTATGCTAGGATAGTAAAAGTACGGTACAGATTCCTAATGACAATATTAGAACGCGACGCCGTAGGACACGAAATAAATTTCCATATAATCGCTGCTTTCACATTCGAAAGGCGGAGTCGGATAAATGACCGGCAATGTATTTATCTGGGCGACGGAGCGAGATCGGGTCACGAATCGACAGTATTCAGTGGATTTTCACGCCATTTCTAACGCCATGGGTGATCACCGGCGTGATGGCGCGTAACAAGGACGGATATATGGACAGACGACGGTGGAAGGAGCCGTGATAAATGTAAGCCGTGTGATAAACGTATCGCGGGTGCACAGTTGGGGGCGACAATGAAAGTGGGGACGGCCCTGTATGGCAAGCTAGTTCGTTTCGAGGGTCTGCCAATGCTCCGCGGCGAACCTTTGTCCCTCTCTCATAACAACCCTCTCTCCCTCTGCCATCACCTCCTCTCGACCTCCCCCCTCCGACCGTTCGGTCGCCCATCTCATTCTCCCACTCCATCCCCCCCGCCGTCGCCCCTTTTTCCCTTCATATATCTTTCACTCTCTCCGGCCGAACACTTCCTCGTTCACTCGCCCTTTTTCTCTTTCTCCCGGGACTCCTGGGCAAAAAGCCTTGGATGGCGCATAAGATAAGATGCTCGAACATGCAATTCATGCATAAAACGGCCCCCGCCCTCGTACGAAACCGAGCCGCGCGTTCTCGAGTCAGGCCTTAATTATCTGCGTGTCGGTGAAAGATTGATAACGACTCGCGGGCGCCTAACTCCGGCTTGAATCAGATATCCGGTAGGTCGGCGCACGGCCGAAAGAAGAAGTCGTTAAATAAATTCGAACTGGCGCTCCCGTAAAACTGCGGGGCGACTCCTGCCGGTCCTGCCAGTCCTGCCAGTCCTGCCAGTCCTGCCAGTCCTGCCAGTCCTGCCAGTCCTGCGAGTCCTGCGAGTCCTGGCTGGCGTCCTACGTCCGGACGGACGATGCGCTTATGCCGCGACAAATGTCGTCGAGCCACTCGCCGATCGTAAAGCGAGGCAGTGGAATATGCTGATTGCGGAGGCACTGATTTACGTCGCGGTCGTCGGCAGATTTACGTACGCCCGATGCATGGTTTCGGACTAATGCAAACTTTGCTCTCCCATCGTACGAGTTTTGTAACGTTCATCCTGCCACTTCAGAATCTATCGGGCGTTCGACGCGAAAACTGTAGTTACAGTAAATTTACGTCCCGAACTCGTAATTTTCCCCTACATTTAATCTGATTTTCACGAATTATTTTTATATCGATCCTACTCAAAATGAGGAAAGTTCGAAAATAAAAATAATGGCTTCGAATATTTCGCGTGTTTTACTTTGGTTACTAGAGGATAAATCTAATCTACTAGAGTGTCAATCGTGGGAACCAAACTTTTTCGATCCTTGTTGGATGAACAGAATCAAAATGAACGAAATTGCAAATCTTTCACCGACTAAACCAGCACACTCCGAGACGCGGCTGTGAAAGCGAAAGTAAGCGGCGGCCGCCTTCAGCAGATTTGCAGCGCTGGCGAGTAACAACGGACGGCGAAACAAAAAGCTAGTCGCGGAAGGAGCACGGCTCGGAGAACGTGCGCGGCACACCGTTTCGATGCTTTTTCCCCGAGAAAACCGCGGGAGCTGCCAACTGCCGCTTGGACAGCAAGCCGAAGAAGAGGAGCACGATTCGAGTGCAGTGCAAACAGGCTCGACTCCCTGCTCCCGTAAACGATATACGACCCGGACACAAAGACTCGGCTACCTTCTGCGTTTCTAATCCTACCTTCACCGTTTTGTCCGTCTCGCGTCTGTCTGCCCGTTTTCAAAGTCGTCCGACGCCGATCAAAGGATGATTGATGCAACTTGCAAGATTGATACAGTACGTCATCGTCGCGAAATTCGAGGCCGACAATTTCCACCCGCTTCAATATTGCACGCTCGAAGCGCGCTATTTTCGTCCCGTCTCAAAAATGTATGAACTACTTGTCGCGCAGTGGCAATATCCACTTTCGACCCCGGGCAGAGTCTCTCTTCAAATTTTCACACGGCATCGAACGAATAAATAGCCCGTCGAGGACTGCCGAGTGCTAAACGATCGAAATTCGCATTTATTCTCTTCAAGAATATTTTAACTCTTTCTACGCGCGAGTGCGGCGCGCGCGCCTTTCGAAAGAGCCTTTGGAAAAAAAAAAAGAAGTGAGGTTTGAGGTAGAAAGAGAGAAATTCACGACGCCCGTCGGGATGGGAGGAAGAAAAGGCGTTCTCTTGAATTGCAACACGCGAATGGGTCGGGGCTGAGTGTGCACGGACTTGGCCCTCCATCCGCGCCGTTCGCACACCACTACCCGGGCCCGTACGAGTGCGTGCACACGTACGCGCGCGCGTGCTACGTACGTACGTGCCGCAAATGCACGTACCCACGCCGGAAGTACACACTCGGCGACCACAGTCTAGACCGAATAGACCTGTTGTTCCGACACTAGTGGAACGGCACGAGCGAGGAGATATAAAGAGGTACAGGTGTTATACATATATATATTTCCCACATGCACCGCACGCCCGTAGATGTACATAACGTACGCAGGCCTCGACGTCTTCCTTTCGCAGTACAGTTGCGGCTGAGGGACGATGAGGCGGGCAAAGGTACAGGTTCGTTTAAAAGGGACGAAATTTGGGTAGAACGGTAAGTAGGATTCGAATGCTTACGCATTAATAAAATATCAGGCATGAAGCGAGGAACAAAACAGTCCGACAGTCAGACACGACCTATCAGGCGAAAGCATGAATCTGAAGAGTGCAATCTCGATAGCGAGAGCGTCGGCAACATTCGAAATAGAATACCTAATAGACGCGTCGACAGGACAACCTACAAGCCCAGAAGCATAATTCGACTTCACTCCCGTATTTACGCGCGCCTGCATTAACGCCAGGAATCTAATCTCGCCGAACCCCGGCCGAAAAAACCGCCCGAAAAAACTAGTTCCACCCAGCCGAAACAATCCACGAAAACGTTCGCCATCCCTCCCCCCCCGGTCCGCGCAATTGTTTCCCTCACAATGGAGTTTAAGTTCGGCTACGCGCGGGCTAAAAATTCCGTGCCGCGCCCGAGCGTACATAAATCATTTTACGTCCTTTCGCGTCGCACGTAGTCTACCTATATACGTCCCGCGGGACATTCGGCTGGATGAGGGTGGGGGGGGGGGGGGGGGGGGGGGGGGGGGGTAGGAAAATTTATCCGTAGCGGGGGGTGGACGCAGCGGGGGGAAAGTAACAGAAATAATAATTCCGTAACTAGCTCCCGGCACTCCGACAGGAGGCGCTCGGAATCTCGAAACAGGGGAAACAGGCGAAGTGGCGCATGTTCCGGCGAAGGACGTCGAAATCGCGTCGGGACGCTCGCTCTCACGTACGACACCTTAACCGCACGTACCTCAGGGCCGAGGGGTGGGACAGAGGAGGAGGGGGGAGAGGAGCAGTGCGATGCCATTTTTCATCGGGGTCGAGCCTCGGCTGGGAAGTTTCGAACGAGTCGTTCGATCTTTCGTCGAGCTCACGAATTCCGGCGAGTTGGAGGGGTGGGGGGGAAGGGTAGCGGAGGGGTAGAGAAACAGTGCGCCCCTGATAACGCCCGGCTTCTGGCTTCTTTCAGCGATTCACAGTCGCGTCTCGTACGCCCGCCTCTCTCTCCCCCGGGAGATGCTTTTTCTAGGAGCGAACCGCTGCCGGCGGGGGGGAGGAGGGGGGCTGGGGAGAGGAATGAAGAGGAGAGTCTTTGCCGGTGGCCCCTCGATCGATATAGGCGCGCCGTGTCGATCGCGGCTTTCAAAACGAGAAGATTACGGGGATTTTCAAGGCCCGATAATGGCCCTTAATTAACGCGAACGTCGACTGGGACGCTCGCTTGCTCGAGAGAGCGAGCGAACGAGGGTGCGAGACTGTTGGCGAGGAAGCGAGCGAGGAGTGAGGAGGGTAAATGAGAGGCGGAGGGGGAGAGAGTAAAGGGAAAGAGGGATTGAAGGGTGTGAGGCACCCTTCAGCGCGGTGCGATAAAGTGAGACAGTGGGAGAAAGCGACGAGGAGAGAGAGACAGAGAGTGAGAGTGAGAGAGAGAGAGAGAGAGAGAGAGAGAGAGGACGAAGACTGAGAACGCGGAAAGGAGACCCGTCGGAGTCTGGCTTTTAAATTTTACGAGGTCCCCATTAAGCCGAGGTAACACAATATAAACGGCACGGCGGAGAACAACGTCGAGCTATTTCTGTAGATTTGCAGCAATAACGACACCGGTCTGCATTACACCTCATCTAGGCCGACAGCTATTAGCTGCCGGCAAAACGTGTCGTCGTCGATTGTTCCTGACAAATTGGGGTCGTTTCTCGTCGGGATGCGCGAAACACGAATACCGTCATAGCTGCCCGACCTAAGCTCGCGCCCGATTAGTTACGCGCGGATTCGCAGTTTTCACCCGTTACTTAGCGAGGCGTAGGAGTGCAGCGATTGGCATGATCAGCCTTTCGTGGCATCGAGGCAAAACCTTGGACAAGTGCCTTCGACCTGACCACGTCCGCGACGTCTTCGTGGACGGAATTTCACGTTGTCCCATTCTCTTCTTTTTTCCTACCCGTTGTCTCCTCGCAGTACGGGCCCGTACACTGTTTCTGTATTTGCCTCTCGTTTACCGCCTATCGTTATCCGTCCCTTTGCCTGTCTTTCTTTGTCCGTCTTCCTGTCAGTCTTCCATGTTCGTCCCTCCCTCATTCCGTTTCCCTTACTGTACTCTTTGTCAGCGTCTTCCACGCGAAAACTACTTCCCTCTTTGTTCCTCGCTTCTTCGTTTTCTCCGATTCTGTTGCCGTTTTCTCCTCTCCTTCTCTCTCCCTCTGTCTCTCTCTCTCTTTCTCTCTCTCTCTCTCTCTCGGCTCTCTCTTTGTGTTTAAACGATGCGCGAACGAATACTCGTCGTGTCCCGTTGATGTACTCGAGACGGTATATTAATGGTCGCATAACGAGGGACCCTCGTCTTTCTGCCGTACGAGTCCTGACAGATTTCCGTGCGAGTCACGTAACAAACAAGTTACTAGCCGACATCGTCGTCGGTCGTAAGTCGCCGTTTGGTTCGAGTCAATGGCAATAAACGGCGAACGCCGGCGCGCATATTCGCGCATTCGATGCGTCATAGGAGCCATTTTTATCGTTCAATAAGGATTACCATCGTCGAGCAGCGCGTCAACTTCGATAATTGACGACTGTTACTCGATCGCCAGCGATAAACGAACACCGTCTCGTCCCACTGAATACTCTCAGTGTTCGGACGATAGCAAGCAGTACTTTAAGCGTACCGACTCGATCGCAATTTAGCACTGCTCAAAGCAAGCGTCCCATCGTCAAGTTATTTCCCGAAATAATACGCATTAGCCGTGCGGACAAAATGACCAGCGTGACTCATATCGAAATTCCGCGAACGGCTTCGTTGCGAGTGTAAAGTGAGCTTTAATCGCAGCTTTGGCCGGCTTCGAAATTTCCCGGCACGAAACGAAATTGGAATCTTTATCGATAGCGAGATCCTTCTAACTCGTGAACGACTTTCGACGAAGGACCATGCCTAATTTGATCGAGCGACGAGAGTCATTCGTCAGCCGAAGCGAAGGGTTGCGGCACGTTCAATTGTGGCCTGGTTCCATTATTCTGCGTACAATCGCGCGGTCTTATTATCATCAGATTCCTCCTCTTTTTTCGGACATTGTCCGAGCGCAGATCTCACGCGAGCCTCGTATAACGATGCTTCCCAGGGCATTAGCTCGCAGCGCGAAGCTCGTCGGGCGGGAGGAGAGCACGAAAAAGTGGAGTTCGTTAAAAATTTCCGTGTGCCCGCCGGGCGCTATCTCTGATTCTCTCTGATTCTTCGCCCGTGAAAGGAGAATGAACGTGGCACGATTCGGCTGCACAACGGTCACGCGCACGGCTCCTCTTTATTTGGAGCAACTTCGATGATTGCGGAGGGAAAACTCGGACGCGTGCGTCGAGATTTTTGACCAAGGAACGAGGAGGGAGAGAGGGAGAGAGAGAGAGAGTTGTAAAAAAAAGTTTAGCGCTTTAGCGGACGTAACTGTGTCGACGACGTCGATAATTACGGTAGAGAAAAGCTCGGTTTAGGAATGTTATTGGATCTCTCAAAAGTCTGGCAAGCTCGTTCGCGAGTCGTTCCGCGTTTCATTTACATCGTTCGCCGCTGGGCGGGAGGGGACAGTTGCAAAAAAAAATGGGAAAAAGAGGGAGCGTTATTGAGGTTTTTTCCGACTGTCGGTCCACGCTTCCGCGTTTACCGTCCTCCAATCAGACACGGTCTGGACGATAAAAAATAGAGACGCATTCGGCGAGAATGAGTGAACAAATAGAACGAGAAATACTCTCGTATTATCCGCGCGTAACGACTTGACTACGCGCTTCCCGATTGTATCGCGACGGTGTCAAAGGCAGGAATATCAGGCGTCGACGTGAAAATCTGCGCCGCGCTCTTGTTCCGTGTCATTCGCTCGGAATCAGATCCCCGGGGTTATCAAATTAATCTCCCGAATGGCGTTGAAACATATTTGTCCTATTCATCGTCCATCAAAATTTATTACCGATAGATTACGTCAGCTACGAGTTATTGCAACAAATTTTCTTTGCATCCGACACACCAAATATGGACCGTTCGCAATGAAAGCAGTGTAAATACAGATTTTATTACTATGTAAATTTGATTATTTATTTTCCCAATTTTCCTCAAAAGCGCCGTATCTTCCTTCACATGCGCCCTCCCATTCATTTGATTATAACGCCGAGTGATCTGTACACTATTTAAGTCTACTCTCAATAATCCATCAATTTAATCATGACATTAAAACCGCGTATAATCAAATATTCATATTATCAATTTTATTCGAAACCCTACAGCGTTTCGTCGTCAATCGTTCAATTGCCAGAAATTCACGACAAAGCCAAAGCACAGTTCCCTAATTTCGAAAGAGGACCTTCTGAGAAGGACCGTCTGAGGAGGACCGTCTGAGAGACGAACGTAGGAAGGACGATAAGCGAAGTTCGCCGCGCCGAGTGTTAATCCTGGATGTGCGGGTAAACCGGTAATGCCTGCTTGCTCGTCCGGCCCCTCAGGGCTCCATCTCGAAGGGTTCGAATGTCACGTGCCGACGATCTCGCGGGATTCGAACGGTCGGCGTGTTTGCCAATTGCAAGCCACAAGGATGTATTCGCGTAGGAGCGAGCGAACATTTAAGGCGTGCGACTTCGAGGCGTGCAACTTCGAGGCGTACATCTTCTGACGCGCGCGCACCCTCAAAAAGGACATTCAGGCCGGCCGAGAAGGTAGGGCCACGGAAAGGTCCTGCTCGCCAATTTGCCGAAGGCAGCCAGCCACTCTTACCGACTGCACTCTATCCGCAGGCTTAATTAAGCCATTAGCCGACTTTGCGAAGTCGCGATACTCGCTGCGAATCGGGCCAAGAGCTGATAATTTCGGGTTCGTTTCATAAACAGCCGCCCTCGTAAGCTCGAGCCGCGGCCGTTATGAGAGCGACGGTAACGGTAACGAGGGCTCGTTTTTGGGGGATAAGCGCGCGGTAGTCACTTGTTTTTAGGACTGCGGAACGGTTAACTTTTCGCTGGACGATATTTCGGTATTTATGGATCGGGTCAGTTTATCCTTTCTCTCTAGGCGGAGCTCGGCTCCGTTCCGTCGGATTTTATGGGCACGGGAGGTGGACGATCGGTGCGCGGCGATGTCTTTGGGACTTCTCTTAAGGACGGTTTTACCATTTTTATGAGCGCGGTTGGCCCTTCGACGGACGTTTAAATTTAGCCTGCGCTCCCGGGACTCGAGCTTCCAGCCCGTAAGATACCGCGGGACGAGTTAAACTTCGTCGCTTCTCGGACAGCGTCAACCTGCAGCTGCCGACACTTCCAACCCCGAGCGCGCGCGCGCGCGCGCACGATCCGTTTCTCGGCGAATGACGTATTGAGAGGTTTAATGAATTCGGAATGTGCAGTTTGCGGTCCCGGGAAGTGTACTCGGGGACTCTGGGATCATTATGATCGCTCTCGGTTAAGCGAGTCATTCAATAATATTTATACTTCGGTCGGTGGGGGGGGGGGGGGGGGGGGGGGACCGTTAGCGTGCCGCAGCATGGACGATCTTCACGTGACGCGTCCTCGCGAAATCGCGTGCGCATCCGCAATTCGAATAGCGGGAGGACTATACCGAGGTTGACTAACGAGTCGTCCATTATCGTGGCAAAAGCGAGCTTCGGTTAATGGAACTCTCGACGGTGGCGTGACTCTCTCCACCGGGCGCAAGCAATAAAAAAGACAGAGTGACGGAGGGACGAGGTACGCATCGGTAACCCTTTGAAAAGTCCTTCGACCGTCCTTCCCCCCCGCGCTCCAGGTCTGCCCTCTTTCACCCGGCGAACGTAGTAGAGGGGGGGAGGGAGGGATGAATATACAAATTTATGGTACAGTTGAGAGCAATATACTTATACGCGGAGTATATAATCTGCGGCGGCTGGCAGTCATAATAGCTACAGATAAAAATAACATAAATTTTACCCTTTTCCCGTCAGCATGAAAACCGCGCATAGCTAACAAGGAATCCGTTGACGTTGCGGACGCATGGAGCTATAAATAAGAGTAAAGTAAATATGCCTCTACTGTACGGATATTCGTAGAGAAAATAGTAGATAAATAACCGTTACGCGTGCACCGCTGCCGTCGCATTAGCAACGTTCCTAGACGCGTACCGACCACGCTGACGAAAGAAGGACAGAAGCGGGTGAGATCGATATCGGATGGGAATGAACGAATGCCCCCCCCCCCCCCCCTCCCACACCCGGAACCGTCACACGCCAATCCGCTAGCAGAGTTCGGACGAGTTCCGCGCCCGGCAAACCGCACGTAGGATCAGCATCGTGACGTCACTGTAAATCACGTTTTAGGCTAAGCGCAGTCGACTAATGGGGCCCCCGCTTTCGAAAACAACCGGACTTACGATAATGCGCATCCCCTCTTTATTCTTTCTCCGTTCGTACTTCGATACTCGCCCTCTCCCACCCCTCAACCGTCCCCCTACTTCCCCCTGGACGCCCCTCTATCGAAATCTGTAAGTATCCCTAAGCCTGTGCCGGCGGAAGATACCGGTTGGGTACGCTACGTCGCGCACGGAGATTTCGCCGAATTTAATCCCGTACGATGGGGATTGGGAAAACAAACGACTTCGCCCGGTCGTCGGCCGGGAAGCGAGCGGTATTTTGATGTATATAGGGTGAGCCCGGCTTCCGCGCGAGCGACCATTCGACCCTTTTGCCAAGGAGAGATAACGAGTGCCCTCCCTCCCTCCCGCCTACCCTCTGCCCGGCCCCCTGCTTTTCCCTAAATTTATTTGCCAAGTCGCGCGGAGCATCGCGGATGTGTCCGGGCAAAAAAAAAAAAAAAAAAAAAAAAGAGGACCGCTATCGATCGACTGACCGGTAGGGAAAGGTAGGGGATGGGCTGCCGGGCTCGATCGCTTTTTGAGTGCGCGATTGTGCAGTTTTGCGCCGACTCTGATTTGACGGGCAATGAAGGGGTTAACGGGTGCCCTTCGAATATCGACGAGCCTATCGCGCGCACCGTTCTTTTTTTCCACGGATTCCTACGCTTCCGGTCAATACGGACCCGATACGATGACAGCGGAATTTGCGCGACGATCGTTGGCGTGAAAAATGTATCGGCGGCAAAAATCGAGTGTCACGCATAAGCGAGGCTAACGATACGGATTTGCAATTGGGTGGGGGAGGAAAATTTGCGCAAAAAGTCGATGCCATTTCCTGTGCATCGAGATCCCGTGGGGGAGGGGGGGGGGGGAGGTTCATGTAAATTGGTGGGGATAATGTGATTTTACGATGCTCGAATGGACAGGCTCGTAATGTCCGGATGATAAACAAGTCTCGTGCTCTTATCGAACGTGTATACTGGGTGTTGCTTTGTGGGAGTGCGGTACTTCGCGTCGAAGTATTGCCGGTTAATTCTCGGAGCTACCTCGAGCGACGGACGAATCAAAACAGCATCGGGGGGCGTCTGGCAAGTCTCGGCGCAGGTCAGCGGAGAATTTCACGGCTGAGAATGAATGGAACGACTGATATGACGCGCTCGCCGTCCCGTTCGACGAGCCCGTGTTTAATAACATCGCCGGCAGACGGGCTCTGTATGGAGAGTGAGCCGTTTACTTGATGATGTTTGCGCGCGATTAGATATTACCGCTAGTCTACACCCCCCCCCCCCTCCCCACCCCCGCAGCGTTATAACTACCCATCCTCTTCTTCGTTCCGACGACCCTCGCTCAATGGTGACAATGAAATGTCGAGATTGCAGCTCTCACATGAATCTACCGTGTCAATGGAGTGAAGTCGGAGGGATGAAAATTTGCGACATCCGACGTAGTTTCCATAAAGTTCAATTAACTCGAAGATTGCGCGATATGGAAGTTATCTTCTCTGCATATATCGTGCGTTAGTCTGTTTAGGATATGTATTTAATATATGCTCATTTTGCCCAACTGTTTGAGAGAGATTGACGATGAGTAATATGGCGATTTGAATAAAGGATTGACTTTTTAGGTTTTTCTTAACACGTGACCAGTCCTTTTGTGCATTTATTGTATAAAATGTCATTGAGTGGAGTTCTATACGTCAAATTGCTTTCTATTGTTTCCTTCGCTTTATCGCGCGTGTATTAGTCATTCGAAATCAACTGTGCCAAAGCATTTTTCGACGTAGTCACGCTCTTCTGAAAAGAGTCCTCGCAAAAAACTTTAGTTATTGCACAAAACCCGTGTAAAACGTAAAATTTGACAAATTGGAGCCAACGAATTCGCAACTCATTGAAACTCGGCGCGGGAAAACGCGGCAACAAGACAAAAAGGAGCTGGAATTCCGGCGACAGATTGAGTAAAGCACGATTCGCATTAATCCGCGATTCCCAGTTAACACGTGTACGGCATGGGACATAGTTACAGAAAACTTTCGCTATCCGTCCCACATCTGTGGCTCGCGCAATTTACGTGACGTTTCAGCCGCCAACGAGATATAGAGAGAGAGAGTGGGGGCGCAGAGAGAAAAAGGGAGAAAGAGAGAGAGACAGAGAGAGAGAGAGAGAAACGCGCGCGCGCGTTCTTTTTAAAAAGCGTCCCTATGTAAACCACGCGACTCGCTATCAGCGCCACTTTGTACCCACACATTTTCCGTGCCTCCCATTCGAGCCTATCCCGTCAACCTGGCCCTGCCCCCTCGACGTTCTTTCTCTAATGATCCGCCTCGATACTCGCGGCAGCTCACTATGCAAGTAATCGCGAGCACGCACGCCTGCCGGCGAAAGCTCGCCGACGTCGGCCTCGACAGGGACCGTAGAGGGGAAGGGAGGGGAAGCGTCGCGACGATGCACGACAGTTAACGGCGTAAGGCGCGGCTCGTTCGAGTGTCGTTAACGCGCGATTAGATTTTACGGCCACTTTTTACGCAGCGGTGGTGCGCACGATTCATCCCCGACGCAAGACGTCCGCTCGGTCGTCAACCGCGGTCAAGGGGGTTGAGGTGTCACGTTTGGGGTCCGTTACACGCGAGTTACAAGAAAAATGTCCGGCGAACCTTTACGATTTCAGTTTCGGGCCGGTAGTTACGATTTTACATCCTCTGGATGCAGGATTCTATTCCAGCGGTAAGTATAGCGTGGGTGTGCGTGAAAAGTGTCGAGTCGGTGGTTATCGGGTTAAGTTGACTCTCGGGTTATCTTTATGGATTTAGACGGTGTTAGGTGTAGGATTTTGATGCTATTTGATCGTTGGCGAGCGATGTAGGCTCGTTGCACGTAGGCGGAGGAAAACGCTGAACGTCGAGTTTTAGTTGCGGCCGAGATTATCTTTACGTCGTTTTTCCGAACTATTTCTCTTTAAGCGCGATTTATCGCGATGGGATTTAGGCAGTTTGTTGCCGGCGATAGTGTCGGGGCCGAGGTGTAACGTACAACTCCCTTATTATATGCACGTATAAAGAGGGAAAAGACCGCAGTACCTTCCTCTTCATCACCGGCTATCGCATCATCTTTACGCTACTCTTTCACACAGTTTTCATCCGGCCGCGCGATTCATCTTGACGTAATTTGAGCCGGTGGCCGTCGAAAAGGTGACTCGAAAAACGCTTATCGCGGGTCAAATTAAATTTCACGCCGACGCCGTACCCCTCTTCTGCTTCCCCACTTTCCTTATCACGGTACCATTCTAGGCCCTCAATTTCAACCTTAGCTTCCGTGGCCTCTCGTTTTCCTCAGACTCGCGCAAAATCCCGATTTTTGCCCACTTCTTATCGACCCGCCACTCTCCCACAGTCGGTCCGCCTTCGTTCGCGCGCCTGCCATGTCGAATCTCCGATTTCTCCGCGTCTCGTTTACTCATTCCCAAGGCAGGGCGCTAGACTAATGAGCTTGTTACAGCGACTCAGTTATTGGCGCGCCCGTAAAGCACGACCCACACGGACCCGCGATGATCATCGCGATCGTTTCCTTTCGTCCCGGCACTAGTGCCAGGCAGGCAAGCTTTATTTCGCCGGCAATTCACCGGCTGTCGAGCGGGCCCAAAGCCTCTCGCGTCTCGAAGCTGAGGAAGCGAACGTGCGAGCGAACGAGCACGACGATAATCGTCAATGTCGAGACCTGCTCAAGCCGCATGGCGGACTAACGAAGCCTTCGGAAAAGGCCGCGATAATCGCGCAAAACGAGCCGCATTATACGAGCCCTCGGAATCGATGCTCGGCCGTCTCGGATTTCATGCTAAGAACTCCTTCGTCGCCGGCAAAAAAAGGTGGCCACAATGTACGAGCCCGGCTGTAAATTATGCGAGCGTACGGCGCTTGTCCGAGTACGTCGATGGTGTGCGGTATATAATTCATGGGTGGGACAGTTTCTAAATTAGAAATGTAAACTTGACCCCTAGAGTTAACGAAAGCGATGGAGGCGCGATTTACGCTTCGCCATTGCGAGAGGTGGGAGGGATTGTGGGCGATTTTCATGAAATTTGGACGGGGCCGGAGACCGCTTCGGCGTCCGTTCTGGGCGCAGCGGGGACTTTTAGGTCTACTTCCGTGTTCGTGGCTCGTAAAGAGTCGAGATAAATAGACTCGGCCTGCGGCCGGACTGTCCGAGCTCGTTTCCACCCTCGGTCCGAATCGTGCATTCCTTAAAATCGTCCTGCCAGGGAGCGTTCCGAGTTCCAGCATTGCTCATCTTTGCCGGGGCGATCGACTCACAAAGTAGCCTCTAAACTGTCGCGGCCAGTTCGGCCCGGTGATTCGGTCCCGAACGGAGTGCCGTTCAAATACGGGACGGCGGGACATTTTTCCGGCTCGTTCTCGGACGTTCGTGCGCCATAAAGAGGGAAGATAAATAGCGCCGTATTGTCATAGCGGGCCGACAATGGATCTCGTTCGTTTCCCTACTTGGTCAAATCGTTCCCGCGTCACATTTTCCCACCGTGATTCACCGTATTCATACGCCGTTGCCGAGCGAGTTTACGTACGCGCACGCGCGCGAGCGCAATAGGAACACAAACATCGTGATCCGTAAACTAAATACGATTCGATCCTCTGACCTTAATAGGCGAGGATAGATTTCACTTCGCTGCCTCGTTTTCATAATGCGCGGCAAATCCGCACGCTACTCCAACCCTAATGGGAGAAAAATGGATTACGACGCGTGTCCTTATAGAGAAGGTCATCGGTAGTTGTCGAGCGTGTGCAACGTAACACATCACTGACAATCTTAGCGCGAAGCAACGTAAATCGTCCCGCTGACAATGAGCGCTGGTGTGTGTACGCGCTGACTATTTTGCCGGTACACATGCGCACCGATGACACGCGAAGACCTCCGGGTCAACTTTGTCCCGAGACTATCCCAAACAAACCGTCGGATCCGTCGTAGACTCGTTCCTTTCGGTGGTCCGCGTCCGGACAAAACGTCTCCCAAATACGGACGGCGCGTGGGAGTAATCGATAGTCGGTTAAGCGGAGGCGTATAAGGGGAGAGGAGAGAATGAGAAAAGAGAGAGAGAGGGAGAGAGAGAGAGGGCGGAGGGAGAAGGGCGAGTACGCGTAAATCCAACAAGATTTTCTCTCCGCGTCCGGGCGCGGTATCCATAACCATAGAACCCCGTCGAAAAGGTTCCCGTCCCTACGAAATTGGAGCCCGTTTGTGTGGGCGGCGGTGCCGCGAGAAAGAGACAGAGCGTGACAGAGGAAGGTATAAGTGTTTACCGTATCGCCTACTATTTAAAAATCCTGGTGAATTCTTATTTACTTCGAGTTTTCGACTGCCTTAACTTGTACAATCTATCCCACATAATAAACATGTTTTCTGATATTCAACGGATGGACCGTTTATTTTGAAAGTGGTGTAAGTCCATATTTAAACAAAAATGAGATATCATACCATTTACGATTAACATGGTGTAATCGTTTTATTTACGTGATAATTAACCCATTACCCACCACAATTCAAAAAATAAAAAATAAATAAGATCAGCTGTATATTTAGAGATTGCAGTTATTAAAAGAAAACAAGTTAAAAATGTGTCCCAAAAATGGGACATTGGCGGATAATGGGTTAATTTTTAACTCAAAATAATTCTTTACCTGACCCAATTAATTGGATGTAACTAATTATTATCGTTGCATCCATTATTTAAACAGGATATTTGAGGCGAGAGAACGCAGTGACCTCGCGTCTCGGCAGATCGCGCGAAAGCGGCATCAGCGCGCTAGCGCACGTCGGCACATCGGGATTACGACGCAGGCCAGTTCTCATCGCCACATCTGGAATAAATCAGTTCTCTCGCTCGGCTCGTTCGCGCCTAGCCGCCCCGTAAGTGCGCATCTCTCGCCGACTGCACATGCTCACCGTCTCTCACGCGGCCGCTACATCTCCGCTATCACCGGCCGCTTCACAAAACAGACCGAGACGAACTCTCCATCCCCCAACGACTTTCGAATCCGTCCGATCGATCCACCGAAACCGTACGAGCCGACCGTCCCGTCTCCTTTTTTGCCCTCCCCCCTCCGCTCTCCCCCCGATTCTTAATCCCCGGACGTCCCTTAATTCCCGACTCCGCTCCTTTTTCTCGGCCCGCCAGTCTAAGAAATGATCGCTGTCACCGCGCCGACTCTCGCCACTCCGTTCTCACGTTCCCGAAGCGCACCCTCCACCCTCTCTCTCTCGCCGGAAGGCCGGACATTCGCGTTCTCAGGCCTCGACCGCTCTCGTCGCCTCGCGGGACACGATAAAACACGTCCCTATCCGGCCGTCCATCTTATTTATTCATCTCCGTCCGCCTCGTCAAGCGACGATTTTTCTCCTCCTCCTACCGCCCCTCCCCCGCTTTGTCGTTGTCAATCTTATCATCGTCATTCAATCGTTATCCGGGCGCGAAGCGTCATTATCGCGAAGCCATCTGGATGATCGTCGGCGTCGTACATCATCGTCCGTCGTCATTCGCAGCTCGCGAGAGCATTGGGAAGGGGCCAGATATCGTCGGCGAGTCCGCTTCGAAGCCCGGCGTACGCTCGAAGCTTGGCCGCATGCACCGCTGCTCGTAGTCTCGTAGATGGACATCGCATCGCACCCGTCCATTATCCCCTTATTCTTAATTTTCCGCTCTCGCCCCCTCCCCCCTCCCCCCCTCCTCCTCCACCTCCTCGTTTCCCACCGGTGGGCCCCACGGTCGCTGCCGGCTGATATCTGGCCACGCCATCTTCGAGATAGAGTGCGCGCCGGCAATCTGTTATAATGCGCGCCGCGCGGCTCCAGTCATTAGACCGTCGGAGGCGAGCGAACGGTCATCGCGGGAATAATCAATTACCTGCTCGGCCCGGCAGCGGAGGTGACCGACCTATTTTCGCATTCTGACAAAGCAGCGGCGCGAGCTCAGCTCGGCGGACGTACTTAATTGCCGCCGGTCTTCGAGGCCCGGAAAGTTAGAGATGGGACAGGTTTTTTAGGGTGGGATGCTTGGACGGACGCGTCGCGACGCTGAGGTGATTTATTGGTAAGCTGAGGATCGATGGGTTGGGTTGTTGAGAGAGGATTGAGCTGCGGTGATGATTGGGGCGCTGAATGAATAAATTAATGTTGAGTGGGTGAGGGAGGCTTTGATGGTTGATTTTGAGGGAGGGAGTGATTAGGTACTTGTTTGAGGAGTTTTGTGGATTTTGATGCTGTTAAGAATGAAGTTAGGACTAGGTACAGAAATCGTTGGTGGGTATAGTGTTGACTTTGGTTTATAATACCGTGGAATCCGTGGAACAGTGTAAGGTTGCTTATAGTAATTACGAATTAAGATTGAAATAAAGTGTGGGTCATGTATTTATATGGAGTCGAGATGGAGCTCGGTGTAATTTTTCGAGTGATAAGGTTGCATTGAGTTTCTTGGAGACCTCTTGTTGAAGCCTGACAGTTTGCGGAAGGGAAGTGATTCGGTACAAGTTTGAGGAATATTGAGTTTTTCACGCTGTTAAGCAGTATGTACGGTTATCGATAGATATGGTGTTGACTTTAGTTTAGAAAACTATGTAAGCCATGAAACAGTATTAGGTTGTCTATAGCAATTACGAATTAAGATTGAAATAAAATATGGCTCATGTATTGATATTGAGTCCAGATGGAGCACGGGGGTAATTTTCCGAGCGACAAGCTTGCATTGAGTTTCTGGAAACGTTTTTGTTGAAGCCTGATATGAAGTTTTAATGCGCGGGATATTGTGACGTGCTTATTGATGTACGTTATTCGAGCACGTGATTCGCGATATGATACGATGTTAATTTTCCAGATCCTGCATGCAGATCGGGGTGGAAAAAACAGGCGCACACATAAGCGAAGCGCATGCGATGCGTGCGTTCATAAATACAAGCGGAGCGGGAAGTTTATAACGCCAGCACTGTGTCTACCAAGAATTTCTCTGAATGATGCTCCAGTTCGCTCGATGTTACGACATGATACGCGATACGCGATACGACGTATGACGTTACTTTTAAAGACTCCGCAGCATGCGTACACTCGACTGCGTCCTACATCCACGCACGCTCTCCGTACAACGCGTTATCTAATCCGCGCATTTCAGGGATTCGCAATGCTGAAGATGTCGACGGTGCAACGCGAACCCGTCAAACACTTAACTGCCGGAAATTCCGTAATGACAACTCCAGATAAATCGCACATTGCTCGACAGCCGTATAACAGGATAAATGTACGGCATCGCAAACTAAATTCGAGCCTGAATAATACAGCGAACGAACCTCAATTACGTCCATATTACTCCTACCATATACGCAGCCGCGATTATCATGCCAACCGCGAGTAAAAAATCGCTAATGAACCCTAAATCACGCTAACTCTCATTTCCGCCGTCCTTCGCGCAAGCCCTCGCTTCAAATATGGAAAACCTAATCACGACCGGTCCGATCAACCCTCGGCAAAGCCTTCTGGCACATTAGTTGGAAGACACACGTGTCCGACGCAGGCGGCAGTGTGACAACTTACAAGTTCGTCCAAGCCACCGTTCGAGGCCCGAAGCGATCGAGTTCAACCCCGCGCCTTTCTCCGTATTTACATACGGCTCGGGGCTCCTGGCCAAAGGGACGCACGCGTGCGCACGCTTCGGGGCTACGGGGGGGGGGGGGGGGGAGGAGGAGGAGGGCAGCCCGAGCACAATGTAACGTAGGGGTCATCCGTACTGGCCGTGTATCACCGACGCTACTGGATTTCCTGACAATGCAGGGCGCTATTCTTCGTGACAAATGGACGGTTTACGTAACGGGCCCGGCGACGAGAGCGAAACAAACGGGGGGGTAGGGGGCTGGATGCTGGCCGTGGAAAGGGGGGAGGGGGCTGGGGTATGAGAGGAGAAAGTGAGAAGGTCGAGCTGCGAAATGCGTGCGGAAGGTGAGACGGAGATGGGATAGGAATAACGAGCGAGCTAATAGAGCACGTACGGCTCTGGTCTAGGAGCCGACTCGGCGCTCGCATTCGCAATACGAATTACACACCTGCCTTCGCCTAACGTTCCCACCTCGCCATAAAGACAAATTGAAACAAATCGCCGGGGAGCGTGAAATAACGGCCGCCGGCTCTGGTTATGGTGGCGGTGCGATGGGGGACGATCGCGAAAACTTCCGCGAGCCTACCCCTGCATCGTGCTCCGGCTGGATCAGGTGGGAGGGGGATGTGGAGGGGAGAGGGTGGGAACGGACGGAGAATAGGGAAGAATGGGAAGAGTTTTTCGCGGGCATTTAATGGCCACCTTTCCCGAGGCTCAACCGACTGGCTACGGCCCTTTCGTGCGCCTTCTTTTTCCGCGGCGGCGGCGGCGGCGGCGGCGGGCTTCCATTATTCGGCGGGACATTTTCAGAAATCGAGGAACATTACGGGACGGCCATTCGATACGAGTTCGATTATCGGTATAAAGGGAGGGGATCTGGCGCGATGGAGAAGACATTACCGTGCTCAGTGGCAATCTTTGCCCGGCGAAATACGTTTCGCCGACGCGTCGACGCATTTCGCTGGAGATCCGGTGAGAGAGAGAGAGAGAGAGAGAGAGAGAGAGAGAGGGTAGATGGAACTCTACGGAACTCTGGAGGGTACCCAACGATAGAAACCTTTCCCCTTCGTCGTTGCCCACACACCCCCTCGACTCTTCTCCCACTTTCCTAATTTCTTCCTGCGGGGAGGAAACTCGATTATGACCGCCCCTGGCGCGAGCCTCTTCTAGTGCTTTTCTTGAACTTCGGGAGAAAAAGGGGTACGGAGCGGCGGGGTGCCGGAGGATTTCACGTGTGGGGGAATGTGAAGTGATGGAAGGGTGAGGGGGATAAATCAGGGGGAAAGGGGACGCGAATTCGACGAAATCTACGCTCGCCCGATGTGGCTAACAGCGTCTGGATCCCTCCGGCGTCGATAATCGAATAAAACCGACTACAGTCACAAACGTCGATATAGGACCGAGCCGGAATCCATCGAAATTCTTTCTCCCGAACAATCTGAACCTGACCCCGATGAACCACGGCACCTAAGCCGCGAACATACATAAATCCGCGTTCACTTCCGCAAACCGTGCGCGTCGAGCGGAACTAAGCGTATTAATCGAGCGCACGCTCTTACCGTAAAGATTCCGGGCAACCGCAGGAAGACGGTGTTGCGGTCGGTCATGATCGCTCTCCCGGAGGAAACGGAGCGCGGATCAACAGAGGAGGCATGAGCACAATGACGGGGCAGTTATTCGAAGGCAGGAAGAGCGCGCGTCGCTCCTCGAAACGGTTCGGAACGGCTCGAAGCGGCTCGAAGCGACTCGGAGGCGGCTCGGAGCGGCTTGAAACTTCTGAAAACGGCTCGAAAAGGAGCATCGCCGATAGTCTCGGCGACTGCTCAGTGCCCGTGGCCACGACGGCGGTGGTGCGCATCGCAGATCCATTTACTGGCTTGCCCGAGCTGCTTCCAGCTCGGCGAGATCGAGAGCGCGGTCGTCTACCTACATAAAAGGGATGAGGCGGGAGAGGGATGAGGAGGGCGAGGGGAGGGGGAGAGAGGAGGAGGAATAGGGATCCGAGAAAGGTGCTCCGCTAGGTACTCTAGTCGTGTCGTTATTTCACCGCCGCGAGGCTCGCCTCTATCTCATCTTCCTCCGGTGGGCAAGAGGAACGGGGATAAACCGGGAGTAGGAGAGCAGCAGCAGCCAGCAGCATCCAGCAGCAGCGTCGGCAGGAGGAGGGAGAGGGGAAGGGAGAAGGGGTGGAGAATAAGAGGAGAGAAGTAGTCCTCTTCACCTTCCCTCCGCCGTGTTCTTCTTCCTACGGTCCATTCGCGGTCGTCCTTCTTCTCCCCGGAGAAGGCTTGCGCATTGTATATCCTCCCGGCTTTCATTCGCCGTGTATCCTTGCCTCTTTCGAGCGCCGGTGGCGGCCAATTGGATATTACACCGATTACCTACCACGTGAATAACTCATGATCGTTCTGCGAGGGACACAAGTGGATACTGTGTATCTATCTCTCGGAGTCTTATTCTTTCATCTCTGTCTCTGTCTCTCTCTCTCTCTCTCTCTCTTTCTCTCTCTCTCTCTCTAGGAGTCCTGCGCTTTCGTTTCTCTAGACGTAAACACGTATCATTCTCGAGTCTACTTATTCCGTCCTTATCCACGCCGGGTCCTATTCCCTTTCTTTCTCCATTCCCTTTGTACTGTCCAGCTCCATTCTTCCGACCGTGTCCCCGGACACGTATCGATTCTGTTACATCTTTTATTCCATTTTCACGAGCGTCGTGACTCCGGACAGCGGAGATGGTATCGTGATCGTCCACGGAACGCATTATGCCGTCATAATGACTCCAATTCGATCTACCCCACGATGCCTTGTCCGTCGTTGTCCGTGAATCGGGGCCGGAGACGGGCCACGATAAATCGTCCACGCGCCATCTTTCGAACCCAATCGACGATTTTTCGACTCTCGGCCCGCGAGATCGTTAGAGGAGTAACTCGAGAGTGATCTGATTTCACGGCGCGAGCTCTCTCGGCCGGCAGAACGGTCCGAGAGTCAATGCCGAGGGTCGTGTACGTTGGTCTCTTTCACATGAGGCATGTCGACGACACGAGATCGAGATATTTTTTCGAGAAACGCAACTTTCCGCCGCCGGCTCGGATCCGCCAGTCCGACTTCTTTAGAAACTACTTTTCGAGGCAGGGTATAATTTTTTTAATTTGAAAAAGATGGCTAATTGAAAGGGTCGCACTGAAAGATCATTGACAAGGGTAAGAAGTGACGTTTCGGTTACACGCGATCGTTAGTCCGCGCAAATGGAACGGGAGAGATACATATTCGCGACGGCATGTAAGAGGCATGTAAGTTAAATCTTGCAACGAGAAGCACGGGGCGTGACTAAGAACGTCTGTTACCCCCCCCCCCCCCCTCCCCCCTCCCCCGTAATCGGTCTGGCACCATTAACTAGCATAGGTTTATTAATTGGTCCCTCTACTAATGTCTCGAAATTCCGCTCCTGCTAGCATATTTATGGCGCGGCCATAACGCACGGGCCCCGTAATGCGTATAACGCCAGTTCACCTAAGTCCTTTATACTCCTCCTATCTATAAATCTTGGCCCGGCGCCACGCAATTATCATTAAATCGCGTTGTAATAACGGGAACGTTATTTAACAATTAATACGCAACGATAATGCTTAATCGATTCGGGACGTTTCAAATAATTGCAGTATCAATAATTCTCGGGATATTAATTCTTTTTTTTCCCTCTCCCACGGCCGCCTCCGGGCGAGTTTCCGAAATAAACCTATAATTAACCTTCCCACTTTAAAGCGATCCGCTCGACGATCGTTCGTCAATAATCCGGACGTACTTTTCGTTGGTCTCTCTCTCATTCTCTCTGCGACGCTGAAACCTACCCTTTCCCTCTCTCTCTCTCTCTCTCTCTCCCTCTTCTTGCTTCACTTCCACCAGCCAACCGCCGACAGAAGGCCCGCTCGCAGGACTGCGGTGCCGTGAATTATGGCGAACAGTGGGGAACACAGGCGGGCCAGGGTTCTGCACACTCTCTCTCGCCCTCGCCGGAATACCACAGGCAGCGTATTGCGAGCCAGCGTACTCCTGCCGAGCGCACTGCGAGCGTATTGCGCCGAGCGTACTCGCCTGTGCGAGCACGCACGTGTGAACGCGTATAGCCAACCCGGGCCAGACGTACCTACATAGGTGGCCAGGAGGGATGTACCGTGGGGACCTCGCCGTGGCGTATCGTGCCACGGAATGAATACGCATTCAGGATCCTTCTAGCGGCGAGCCGAGAGCAGATCCCTATCCGCGATAAGAACCTGCAATCTACCGGCTGTCCGCCGTAAATACGACGCTACGCGCCGCTGAAAACGGACCGGGGGCAGCGAGCGCAATCCAGTCCCGATGGATTTTCGGCAAAATGTCGAGAAGAGTATCGATGGAAGTCGGTTAACGCCTCGCGGAAGGCTTTTACGGTCTGCGAAGGATTGGATCTTGAGGATGGGGGACTGAGAAATAATTCCTGTATGTATTTCGTGCGGAGACGATAGTCGGTGGGAAGACGATGAGAGTACGTTTTGATCATGAAACGACGGTGAATTTCGCTGACTTCGCAAACAAGCCGAACGATCGGACATTCGTATTCTACGCGGCTCGCGGGCTCGAGTCTATATCTTTGGCGGACGATAGTCTGGCGGGGCGTCGAAGAAGGGCAAGGACCTCATTGACGATCTCATCGTCTGGACCACGCGTTGCGTATGCGAATCGTCGGGACGCTGGCAATTTCCACGAACCCATCGCGGTGATCTCGTTCAAACTGCGGAGGGTGAATCGTCAGCGTGACAGGAGGAACGGTCGGGATCGTGAATCGCGACGCGAAAACGAGAAGAATTCAAAAGGTGGGAGGGTGGGGGCGGGGGAGCCAGTGGCTCAGCTAAGGGGGGGAAGAAGTGAAAAGAGAGCCAAAGGAGCCTCTGCCGAGTGGCCGTCTCTATTTTCGAAGGGGGTAATGGCTCTCGCTAAGAAGAAGATGAACAGTGAGGAAAGTGGAAAGGGAAGAGTAAGAGAAGGAGGAATAGGTATGCCTATATATACCTATATAGATTCCAGACTCTGCTTCCATCAATAACAGCTACAACGGTAACCTTCAGATGGGTTCGAGAAGGATCCAAGTAAATATGAATACAAAATATATATTCAGTTAACCTAATACCAATTCAATGTCTGCTTAGGCCACTTTTTATAACATAACGACGGTTCGAATGATAGAAACGCAAAGAACAACCGATCTAACCCTGGACAAAGACAGCTGCTCGTCGAAGGCATGGACAGAGATAAGCGGCGAGGAAGAATGAGCGTAAAGAATTCAAGGAGAAAGCGAAGAGATGGCAAGAGGATGCCCTGCCGAATAAATATGAATAAAAAATATATATTCAGTTAATCTAATACGAGTTCAATGTCTGTCATAGGCCACTTTTTATAACATAACGACGGTTCGAATAATAGAAACGCAAAGAACAACCGATCCAACACCGGACAAAGACAGCTGCTCGTCGAAGGTAGGGACAGAGACAAGCGGCGAGGAAGAATGAGCGTAAAGAATCCAAGGAGAAAGCAAAGAGATGGCAAAAGGATGCCCTGCCAAATAAATATGAATAAAAAATATATGTTCAGTTAATCTAATACGAGTTCAATGTCTGTCATAGGCCACTTTTTATAACATAACGACGGTTCGAATGATAGAAACGCAAAGAACAACCGATCCAACACCGGACAAAGACAGCTGCTCGTCGAAGGCATGGACAGAGACAAGCGGCGAGGAAGAATGAGCATAAAGAATTCAAGGAGAAAGCGAAGAGATGGCAAGAGGATGCCCTGCCAAATAAATATGAATAAAAAATATATATTCAGTTAATCTAATACGAGTTCAATGTCTGTCTTAGGCCACTTTTTATAACATAACGACGGTTCGAATGATAGAAACGCAAAGAACAACCGATCCAACCCTGGACAAAGACAGCTGCTCATCGAAGGCATGGACAGAGACAAGCGGCGAGGAAGAATGAGCGTAAAGAATCCAAGGAGAAAGCGAAGAGATGGCAAGAGGATGCCTAGCCGGTCGGCAGCCAAGACCATTGTCAGTCAGGGTTACAGCGGCCGATTCGAGAATAGAACGAGGAACACGACTCTCACCCATCCCTCCCGCCTTATTCCCTTCACCCATCGGGATCGCTCCCCTCGCACCCCCTCGCCAGTCTCGCATGCGCGCATCCAAGGTTTTAGGGTCACGCTTTACGCTCGGTCTCGTTGTCTCGCGCGTAAACCTGACATTCCGCCGAACCCGACACGCCACGACGATTTTGACATACTGGGCACGCGGCGGATTATGCGTCAAAGGAGTGGGGGTTGCGGAGAGGGAGTAACGTACGACCGGGGTGGATTTCCCGGTAAACGGCGAGCCCTCTTTGATTTCCCCGGACGGACGCTTTGCTTTGGCACGCTCGCACGGCCGGATGAAATGCGCTGCGCGGAATGCGCCGCGAAATGTTTCCTTGTAGAGCGGATGGCTTTCGTTTCTGTCCGCGCCACTCGCCGACTCATTCATCTTCGGCCGGCGCACGCGGCGACGTTGGAGACGTATTGTACGCATGTTGCGGAGCATGTACGGGATCTAGCGCCGAAATGTGTAAAATTATCCGGAGTTCACTCGCAGTACGTTTTTGGTCCTTTGAGGTAAGTTCTCCGATCTGTGCGTGGTCGTCATTTGCGTTTGGTCCAGGACTGGACACTTTTTGTGTATGTATGCGAAGAGGATGATTTCGATAGGTTTCTTGTGACAATAAGCATCTTACGAAGGATGTACAGAATCTAGGTACTGCTTAAATATGTACAACATTGCAGAATTCATTCACGCAATTTTCATTCTTTGAGTTAAGCTTTTCGATCGCGACGTGATCGTCATTTGCGGTAGGTCCATGACTGGACAGTTTAAAGTGTGTATGTGCGAGGTGGCTGATTCGAATAGATTTCGTGTGCCTATATCTTGCTATGGATGTACAGAATCTATGCCGAAATGTGTAAAACTTCGCAAAATTCACTCACGACACAATTTTCATCCTTTAAGTAAAGCTCTCCGATTTGGACGTGATCGTCATTTGGGTTTTGTCTGTAGTCCTCGATGTGTGTGTGTACGAGGCGGAGGATGCGGATAGATTTCTTGCGCCCCTGGGTTCGGTACCGTATCGGTATCTTCATCGGCTGGATTTTCGCTATCGCTATCCATCTTTCTCTTTGACCCCCGTTAGCCCCCTACCTATTTGGCCCCACTCTAAGCTCCCTGCTCAAGTAGATTCGCCGTTCAAGTTATGGCCCTCCCGGCTGGTCCTGTCTAGCCTATCTTGGGTCCTCCTCTTATTCGATTCGACCCGGCCGACGTTCCTCGCTCGTCAAGACACGCGCGCGCGCTCATAAACGTGAATAATACGGCCGTGAATGAGGCTACGACGATGTACAGTATTGCGATCGATGGCTGATTGAAATTGTTGAAATTGTTTTACGGCGAACCCAGCCCACTCCCCTCGGAGGTTCCCTCCATCGCACCCCATTTGCTACGGCGTTATCCTTCGTTAGATTCTCATAATGGGATTAGTCGCGCAATACTTGAACATTTGAAAGTCAAAATAGTTATGCGTCCAAGTATGTAACTATTTAGGGGCGCGAGGGCCTAAGTACCCTCGAGCGATTCGTCATTCTTGACGATGGGAGCGATCGCGCGTAATAGAGGCTCATCCAAACGTTCAAATTTGATCAGCCTGAGAATCTACTGTACAGTTCGGAAGAGCAAACTTTCTCGATAGAATACATACTATCATCTAACCTTAGACGTTGATCAAAGACTGGGACCGTGAGTGCGTCGACACTTAAAGATTTGCACAAGCATCTTACCTGCAAGCAAACAATGAAAGACATTAATAATCAGTCAAACAGTCTCAAAAAATCATAGTTACATTCATACGAAAAGTCATTCAGTTAAATCGATGCAAAAAATCTCGTGTAGATTATCTTGTACGGCTGGACGTGTGATTTAGACCACTTTTGAGCACGATACCCCAACTCCCACACGACACGATCCGACATTAAGAGCTCGGAAGGTGGGTTTTACAAATTCGACAGTCGCGTGACAGGAGGCGTGCGGCGTAGAATAATTGAGAAGTGCGCCGTCTCGCATTCCTGGCCAGGATTAATAGACGATGTAGGACGCGTTCGTACAATTACCGCGAGCCAGAGTCCGCAGAAAGCCGCGATGACGGTGGGAGACGGACGTAAGAATGCCGGGAACTCGAGTAACGAGGATGTACGGAGTCGTCTGTTTGCTCCTGACGACGCTAAACGCGACAGGGCGCGAGGATGTCGCAAAAAGAGCACAGTCGGTACCCGCGACGAGAGCCTTGAAGAGGCGTTGAGAGAACGTTGCGCGGACATCGAGGAGCTTAAGGGCTGTTTCAGACAACGTCTGGTAGGCAGACTTAGGCGCCCGTCGCTTACCGTTTGAAAATTGTCGGGCGCAAAGTCGACACTTGATGGACAATGTCGGAGATGACGAAGGGAGTGATTAGGTAAGTCTCGACTCTCGCTGCGACAGCTTCCCGAACGGGCTGTCAGGGAAATGCGTGTCAATATTTAGTTATAAAGTACTTAGGGCCCGTATCCCGCCCAATGCTTCACGCTTCCGCGTGTTAAGTGCTGGGCTGGGGGAAAAATCGAGAGTATCTTACAAATTCCAGCGACCTCGAGATGCACAATCAGGGACCTGATTGCATACAGGATGTGAAATATGAATGCAAATTCCTTCCTAATTCACTGGCCATTCCCCGACGCTCCGCAGGAACGATTCCGGCTAAAAAGTGAACCCTCCCCGTTCGCGCGATTCTTTTTCACCTCGGCACCTATTATATACCTACCCGCCACCCGCATCGTTTTTCACGGGGCATGGCCATCGATCAGGCCATAATAGCAATAAAATCGTCCCGCCCATAATGCCCCACTGTGTCCCGAGACCTCCGATCTCGTCCCGAAAGCTCGAAACCTTGACATTCCGCTCCGACGCCAGCGTCCGGACTCGAACGCCTCAGCCCTCCCGGACGAATCCTCCTCTTCTTCCGCGCCAGCGGAGGATGCCGGGTCCCGAGAAAGGCCCTCTGCCTTGTTTCGGCAGTGAGTCACGCGGCTGCCGTCCGAAAAAAAGTCTCCGAGCTCGCGAGAAGAAGGATCGTGGTCACCGATGCGAACGCATTCTTTGGCGCGAGCCTTTTCTGCTGCTTACTCCTTCCTCTCCCTAATTCGTCCGACGTCCTCTCCCCCCCCCCCCCCCTCCTCTCCGCTTCTCGGAAGCCATCGCCGCGGTCGTTCGCTGCCAGCGTCGATGTCGGAGTTGATAGTGGTAGTGGCCGCGAAAATAGTTGGCTCCCTTTTTCTCTCGTTTCGACGCTTTTGGCCGAACTCTTTTTCGTGCCCGCCCCCCTTCGCGCGATAGGGTCGACGCAAAGAGGACGTTTCGCGTAATGAAGGGAAGAAGGTCGCGCGCGCGAGCACCGGCCGTGCTCAGAAAGTTTATTGTTCTAAGGAGCTCATTCGAGACGCGAGTCGGCGAGCAGAGCGAGAGACGAAAGCAGCCGGCCGTATCGCGCGGGACGTTTCGAGACCGCCTGGCTCTTTATTTCCTACTCGAAATAGACCCGCGGCGAGACGGGAGAGGCCCGGCGGGCTTCTTGATTAACGATCGATCGCGGAAGAATGGTCGGTCGAGCTGAAAAATGGTGCGCGCCATCGGAAAGTGGGCCCGCGTTAAATGTGATGTTGAGATAGCTAATTAGATGTATGGCTCTTATTGATTGTCGGAGAGCTCTGCTTTCGGCAGTGATTGACTGTTTTCAGGTATAGGTTGGTTCGTAGTCGGACGGACGTTATCGGAAAATGCGGAGAAGTTCGTAATGATCTTACGGTTAATCATCGAGTATCATAACGAAAATAGAAAAGAAACAGTTTAATTATTTCATCAGTAAAGTATATGCTAGAACATAGAACTAGCTAGAACTAGAACTATATATAGAAGAAAAGCTATCTACATTCATTATTAAACTATTCTACTGTATTAGAACTTAAATTGCGCCCTCATAGTCATCATTAGAGTGTAAAGAAAAGGGACAAAAATTGGTTGAAATAAATGCCCCCATTAAGCATGTACTAGGCTACAAGGCAAAAAGTAATGACTACTACATCAGCACTATGACGTGCATCCGCTAACTGCCCCAAAAGGGACCAGAAATGCAAAACGGGTAAGAAGCCCGTGGCAGAGAATGCTCTAAGAAGCGTGCAAAAGAACTGGAGCTCGGCAGGGTGCTCCTAATTTGGGAACGGAGCGGAGGATATTTATGAGGGATGACAGCCGTTGCTCTTATTTCTTTGCACAGCCGTCCGCGACGAAATTTATCGAACGGCCGCAATCGGGCTCATTGTCTCACTTATGGCCGTGGTGGCCGGCCTGACGGGATATACAATAAAATCGACGTTCGCGATCGCGTCGAAACGCCACCTATTAAATCATAATAATGCTCCCCGCAAAATGATAGGGGGTAGTCCGCCTACGTCGGTCGGACGCGATAATTCACCGGCAATTTGAACGTGCGCTTTTTCGCGCGAGCTTGTGCGCGCGCACTCTCTCTCTCTCTCTCTCTCTCTCTCTCTCTCTCTCTCTTTCTGCCGCTCGTTCCGACCCTTTTGCGCGGAAGGAAGATTTACGTTCGGCCTCGCAATTACGCCTATTCCCACCCCCCACGCAGTTTTTGCACGCAGCGCCAACGAGACATTCGGAGATCGAGAGTGTTGGCGATGATGAAAGTGGCTCTGTTTAAGGTAGTGCGTGCGAGTCGATGCAGTATCGATACGTGCATCTCGTCGAGTATTTTCAGTCGATTTTAAATTGGCGCTGTTATTGCGTATTATTCACCGCTCGCCGTATTGGCAGTACATGCCTCGCGATTCCGAATCGTTAACGTAAAAGAATGCAATATTCCTGCCTCACGATCTCGAGTACCTAGAGTTGCAAAACGAGTAATCAGTACGCAACAATGGAATTTGAGACCCGTAGCGCTGGCGAGCGTTACATTTTTCGACGAGGACAATTTGTACCGGGCTCCGTGTACTACCGGGTGCGCGAAACAGTGCCATACAGCGTCCCGAATGTGAAAGCGACAGGAGATAACCGCTAGACCCGCTCTCGCACCACTTTCTAAAACCTTACGAGCGCCGCAACTGCCATAAACCGTGGTATTATTTCGCTTCGACACAATGTCAATAATCCGAGCGACACCTCACCGCAAGCCCGTACTCCGACTCACCGACTTTCACTCCCCCCCTGCTAACCCCTATCCACAGTACCAGGCTGTAAAAATATTTTCCCTCCGCAGATACGAAAAGCACGGTAGTCGCACCTTACACAGCCGTCAGCTCCGAAATCCGCTTCGGCGATTGGCAGCGGCGCGTCGCGTATTAATTAACCGTCCCGAACCTTATCAGCCGAGTCCTACGTCGGCCTTCTTTAACGAGTATGGATGGACTCCGCGAGCCGGCCGGACAGTTTTCTGATCGGCCGGCGAGGCGAGCCCACGCAGGATCCTCTAGTCGGGGCTATCGTCGTCGTCCTCCGCGTTCGGATCTGAATTGCCACGGGCTCGTATAACGTTCATGCGCGTCGACAGATGCCGTATAATAACACGGGGCCCGGCGCCGCTCGCGCAAACATAAGCGAGCGCGACATAAGCGAGCGAGCCGAGCCGAGCGGGCGAAGGGAGGCCGACGCGAGAAAGAAGTTGTCCGACGTATCGATCTCCTTCGCCAAATAAGGACCACTTCGTGTCCCGGCGCCTTCGGAGGGAGCCCTCGGATCGCGCCGATTTCGGTCGCCGAGGAGTTCCGCACGCTCGCCTCGCCGCCGCCCGGAGGAGGATGTCTATCTCCGACGATAATATCGGCCGAGGATACGGGCGCCATTAGCATTTACACGCGATGTTCGGAGCTGGCTCGTTTGTATCGAAAGCGCGGGGAGTCGGCATGAGGAACGGTTTCTTGCGCCTGATAGTTAATCAGCCTGGGAGCGCGGACGGGAGGGGGGAGGGGAGGCGTTGAGACGTACGATTTTGCAGGTCGTCGTCGGCTGAACATCTATTTCAGGCGTCTATGCCGCTCGCGGGGATTAGTAGGCGTTTTAGCTGGATTCTGAGACGGTGCGATTTTCCATTTTTCGGCGAAGTTTACGATTTCGAAGTGGTTAGCCTTTGACGTAAGGAGTAATTTGAATAGATGGATGTGTTAAATAGTAATAATAATTATTTGACTTCTGAAATTCGCTGGGGTATTTTGGTCGAAATAAATGAATACATTGAGTTTCGTGAATTCCTGACTTAGGTTGCTTTCATAATTAACAACCAACATTGGTATAACGTTAAGGCGGTAAGAGATTTAATGAGTCCTTAAAAAACAGTGAAACCGACTCGAAAGGATTACAATGCTCGCGACTCGTCGCAAAGTCCGGATCGCAGTCTCTATTAAGATTACGCCGACCGAATTTGGCTTTAGTACGGAATTTATTACGGCACGTTCGTCGGGATGATTTAATTCAGCGATTTGAGGAAAGGGTAGAATTCGTGTTATTCGACGGGATCGTTGATCCTGTTCGTACATTCGTCTCGTGTTTGCCGTATCGCGGCGATGTAAAACACGAGGAGAAGCCGGAAGCAGGGACTCGTAATCCGGGGCCTATTTTCACCGAGGAGACACTTAACGACGGTGGTTTCGAGTCACGTTAAATCCGAGAGAGCACCTCGAACGCAGTACGACGGATTACAACCCCACGCTGCCTCCTCCAGAGGGATCTTGATATATTCGCCCGCCGGCAGGAGAATCGGGGTGAAAGAATGCTCGAACGTGCGTAAACCTTGAGTTTGCGACTGGCAGCTCGGCGCTGTGTAAGAGAATCGTCGAACCATTGTCTCCGACTGGCGGAATATTCCGCATTTTTCAGCGCTTCCTTCCCACTGTCCTCTCGACTTGAAAAACTTCCCGGAATTACCCGTATATAGAAACGTAAACCAGACTCTTGTACACAAATTCATCCCTGCGAATCGTTGGCAAATCTGTCAGTCGAGAATGAACGATCGAGTAACCGAGTCAAATAACGGAGATCGATTCATCGGTATCCGGAACAAAAATCTCACCAAATCCGTTCCGCTCTTCGGGTATGCCACCCTCGCCGCGCGAGAAAGTGACAAAAAGGAGACGAGGAAATTAGTACAATTTTCCGGTGGATGGCTCGGCCGAAGGGCCGAATCTCAATTCGGTCCCGAGGAAGAGAGCGTCTTCCATCCCTCGGCTCGCTTCGGCGGCCGATCGATCGGAATGACGGACGAGCGGCAGTTAAAGCGCCGGCAATCCGGGAGGAGGCTAATCTTTCGACGACGTCGGGACGCCCGACGTGCCGGAACGAGGCGGCTTAAGCGAGCCAAGGCGCGCGATCCACGTCGTCGGGACATATATTCTCGCGCGCGCCTCCTTGCCAAAGTAAACTCCGCGGCTGGCGAAAAGTTTCCGAGAACCGTCGTCGTCGCGGAGAGACGAAAAAGGAGAGTGACTGGAAGCGAGATATGGAGGAGAAAGAGGGAGATAGAGATAGAGTGAGAGAGAAAGAGAGAGAGAGAGAGAGAGAAGGCAGAGGAAGGCTCGCCACAGGCGTCCGCGGACTTCTCGAGACTTCTTAGCGACGCTAACGCGAAATTTGACACCGGGGCAGCGTATAATTAAGGCCTTGTAATCCGGCGGGAATGTCGGGCCAGCGGGCGGTGGAGAAAAAGAGGAGCCGAGAAAAAGAAGCAGTCGAGTTTGTCAGACTGCCACGCCGAGCGGTCAGAAGCCGGAGGACGCGGGGAGATGGATAGATAAACAGACGTATATAATGTAGATTAGACGCTCGCTCTGCGAGCTCTTTGACTCGTATCTCGACGTCGGGTGCGTCGACTGATGATCGCACGCTGCGAAAATGTCGAGATAAATCGACCCCCGCGAGCGCTCCCGGGTCACATTCGGCCTTTACGCGGAATCTCGACTTCATTCACTAAGAATATTCTCGACTGTCTCAGAAAGAAATTCATGCGATTAATATTATTCTAATTCTCCCCGACCTTCCCGGAATGCCTCATTAGTTAACCTAGGAGGATATTCTGAAGCCCTACAAATTTTCCGACTCCCTCCATCCAGAGCCAGGGCTAGAGCCGGGCAAAGTAACGGCCTCGGCGCCCGGAAGAAGGCGTCACACATCCAGCGCATCCAACGTATCCTCGTTCCCGATCCTCTCCGGCAATCTTGGTGGGACGACCCTCGTAGACTCCCAGCTCGCGCGAAGGTAGTTTGAAAACGTCTCCCTGGGGCTGCTTTGAGGGAGCGCAGCCTCGAATGGGGGCCACTTATATTCAAATGTTTCCCGGGCCTTTCGCTCCCCTCGGCGAACGAGCTCACGTAGCGGCCTCCGGACGGACGTGCGTGCCTGCCCTCCTCGCGTGCGTCGTTGCGTGCGTGAAGGAGAGACAGAAAGAGAGAGAGAGAGAGAGAGAAAGAGAGAGAGCGCGCGCGCGTGTTACGGCGCACACGGGAGGGCGTAGGTGGAAAGGTCCCGGAGAAAGGCGGCGGCGCGTATTGCGCGCCGGATGCCGGCAGGACCGAGCAAGTTTTACGATTATGTCCCGCGTACCCGGTGTGTACTTGAATGTAATTAAACCGGGAAATATTTAGCACGAGCTCTCCGGCAGTAACGCGACTGGGGAATCCCTGCGACTGTTTGCGTGGAAAACGCACGCGCGCGAGCGCGAGCCTGGGCTCGTTCGCGAAAGGAGGGCCGTTGTATGCATTGTCGTGTGTGTGAACATGCGCGACTCACCCTATCGGAGACAGGAGGGTAGGTGGGTGTTTCGTCTATTTTCCGCGCGTATTCCGTGCACCCTGCGAGCGGACGTTATCAAGTGTGCCGAAATAATTCAGACCTCGATTTGTCCGTCCCAACGACGGGCATTCGCCTGGCAAGCGCTTATCTCCGGTAAGGAGAAAAGGAATGGCGGGCAGGGAGGGTGGGCTTCCCGAGGATGGCAAACGTCGGAGGGGGGAAGGAAGATCGAGGCTCGTTCGTGGAAGATCGATCGTTCGTCGGGAGGAATCGAGCGGAACGTCCGTGCGACAGATAGATATACACTCCTCCCCCTTGTTCGCCTGCGAAATTTAGCTCGCGCCAGGAAATCCGATTGTCTTCCTTTAGGGTCACGGGGGTCGCGCGCGGACGGCCTCGCGAACGTTCTCACAGATATCGTCCGTGGCATTCGAGTTTCAGACAAATAGTGGTCATCGCCCGGCGAGATCGCGATAAAATATCACGCTGGAAAGAGAGCGCACGCCAGTGACGATGGTATCGGTAGGCACCGTGGGCTTCGCGTAGAAGAGATGGATGCGGTGGCCTGGGGTTGGGCTTGGATTGGGTTGGGTCGGGTCGAGCTTCGCTTGCTTCTACCAAAGATACTTTCTCTCTCTCTCTCTCTCTCCGTCTCTCCTCTATTCGCCTCTCGAAATAGCCTCTCTCCACCCCGAAACACTCTCCCACCCTTCATCTGGCCTCCTCCCACCGCCCCGCTCGCCGTCGGGGTCTAATAGAATATCGGAGATAGGATAATTCAGATACGCTACCGTACTATTCACGGTTGTTCACGAATATGTAAATCCGCGCTTAACCCCCGCCCACCCTCTTACCTCTCCGCCAGCGGCGTCCCGCGCGCTCGCGTCCTCGCGCTCGTACGCCGGCAAACGATACGGTTATTGCCGATGGCACGCTTGGATTTCATTTGCGCGAGGCCGCGTAAAGCTCCGGTAATGTCGTCCAGGTAACCGAGCTACGCCTGGGAAGCCTCGTCCGTGAACATCGTCGGTGAACATCGTCCCGGAGCCTCTTCGCGAACCGTCTCCCGGCTTTCTCGGGCGAACGGCAACGACGCCCCGAGATGGCCAGCTTAACCCTCGACGCTTCAACCCTCGCCACCGCACTCGCCGTTCAATCTCGCCCCTGGCGAGAATTTTACGCCCCGCCATTTTAATACCCGGCCAGCACCGTGAACTCTCTCGCGGTCTAGACCTCGTTGAGGCTCGCGCGAAATATCCCATCGGTTGGCGAGCGGATACGAGGGTAGGGGGTGGAGTGCGGGGCGGAGGGCAGGGGGCGGGGGTTAGGGGCGGTTTGTTAGTTACAAGCCTCGCGCGCTCGCCGAAAGTACGGCGGGCAGCATCGCGCTCTCCCGGTCGAACCCGGACAAAGCCAGCAGCATGTCCTGGGCATCCCCGAATAAATTTCATTCTCTGCGGATTTCTCCGCCGCAACGGATTCCCAGGCGCAAACTCTCGGGGACGTATAATCTCGCGTTTCCTCCCCCCGACGCCCCTCGCGGACCCCTTACGCGCCCTCTCACTTTCCCCGAGAGCGACGGAGTTCACTCTCTCTTTCCCGACTTCCCTCCTCTGCCTTCCTCTCCCTTTCACTCCATTTCTCCTCTCCCTTTCTCTCCGTCTGGCATCTGGGGAGTATGCGTGTACTTGCCGGCCGCGCACGCACACAACGACCAGGGGGGGAGACGGAGGTTCGAGTTGGGAGGACGAAGCCTAGCACGCATACATGCATAGGTATACACAGTCGTAATGCTCTTTGGTAGTCCCGATGATGGTTGCGTATAACGAACGCAGATTCGAGAGGGTACATTTACATGGACGTCGAATGCCGGCAGAAGACCCGTTTGTACAGGCTGAGGGAAGGAAAGCAGGAAGAAAGTCGACATGGCCAGAGAGAGAAAGAGAGAGAAAGAGAGGGAGGTGGAGAGGTAGAGGGTGAGGGCGACGTTAAACGAAGGAAGAGGGAGCGAGGAAGAAAAACGGAAGAAGGGTGGGGCAGACGAGGGGTAGGAGGTCGTGCCACGGTGGCTTATGAATATTGTATCAGTCTAATCTTCCCAGATTGTGGATAAGTCACCCATGCCGTGCCGGAGTAGCCCTTCGAGCGCGCCGCATAGGGAAGGATTTAAGGTCGTACGTTACGAACCGAACAAGTCGCGCACTTGCCCCTGACGCGCCGCGGGATTTAAATCGCGACGCTTCCCTCCCCCACCCTCTCAAGGCCGAAAATCGAACCGCCCTCCATCGCATACGAATTACGCGCTTCCACCTCACATATCTCACCTCTCCCCACGATTCTTTCAATCTTCCGAATAGGGCCCAGAGGAAGATGCGTCCGATCGTTTCTCGGGGTAAAATAAGAAAATGGCGGTGCATCGCGGGAGCAAATGTAATTTTGCGCGTCGCGAAGTGCGAGCACGCTGTGCGGATATTTGGCGCTGGCCAGCTTAGCGCGGCTAGTACTCCCATCGGGCGGAAAGTGTTAATAAGCTCGCGAAACGTTCGGACGGCCGGTCGGCAATGGGGCCCGGCGTGTCCATTCTGGCTGCGAAGTGAATTGCCCCGCGCCCTCCGACGTCCAGGAACATCGTCCCGGGTCCGATACACGGACGAACACTGCTCGGCATTAACGTGGGAGCCGAGACGACATCGGTCGACAACTCGCCTGGCTAATAATTGTCAGATTGCTCGTAATTGCGAACTCTCGAGACGAGTGGGAGGGGGAGGAGAAAGAAAGCTTGCGAAGAGAGAGAGAGAGAGAGAGAGAGAGAGAGAGAGAGAGAGATGGGAAGGAGAGAGATGAGGAGAGGGTGAGACGACGTTATTAGCCGCTCCCTAGCCCAGACAATGCCCCGTAGAAAACGAGTATTTCGAGGGATAATAGGTGGGCGGCGCTCTTTTCTCCGCGAAGGAAGAAAAAACCCTTTCGCCCCACGATGCTTTTTCTGCGCGCGATTGAAGTCGACGCCACGCTCAGAGGATTCGTTCCGTCGGGCGCGGAGGGGAGGCGGATTATTGTTCGTTATCGGCAGCTGTACCGCGGTTTCGCTCAGCTTCTTGCAGGACCCTAACGGCGGACGCAGGATCGAGGAATAAAGAGAAATGTCCTGCCAATGCGCCAAGCTGTACCCTCCGCCGACGGCCATCAATTAATTTCGACTATTTCGCTCGGCGGATGGGATTAATTTCGAGATCGACGCAGCTAACTTTTTCGCCTCCTTAATCTCGATGCACTCGCATCAGAGAGCCCGAACTTCCGCGTCGGGCGAGATTGGATAAGGATTGTTTTCTCGCAGTAAACGTGTTAAAAACTTTCTTCGAGCTGTCCGCGCACAACTTGTTCCCGGCCGAAGTTCGCCGCGATATTATGTGGCTTCCGACGAGTATATTGACTCGAGTTTCGGATCTGCATGTTCACGGACCCCCGCGGATCCAGGGACGTGCGTTCGTGTGGCCGTTCGTATAGTCGACATGTATCGCGGTACATAACGTTGGCGAGTATATCTTCCGCTGGCCAAGAGAGTCTGAGCAACGCTCGCGAAACGTACATTATGTACATGCCTGCCGATCCCGGGTTCCAGAGTGAGAGAGGGAGAGAGAGAGAGAGGGAGGGTGTAGAGTGCAGAGACTCGGATATTGCGAAGGACCGTCGGGAGGGAGACTGAGTCGGAGAAAGAGGGAGGGAGGGCTGGAGGGAAGAAGAGGGATGAAGGGTGAAAGGGATGCGACGACGAGCCGGCGACGGAGAGAAATAGACTGACGCCATAGAGGGTGACCGCCAAATCGTGCTACAGTCGAGTGACCGGCACTTTGCCGAGAAATGGATGGTAACGATGATACGAGTGTACGTATAAGATACACGTAATATCACAGATTCCAGATACATACTGCATATATTCCCGTATGACCGCTACAGTTGTACGATATGCTCCCTTTATTGAAATAAGAAATTCGATATTTCTACCGGGGCAAATAAATCCATAACCGTAAATAATTAGCGTAATAAATTCGAAAAGTGTAACCAGCTTGAAAAGTATCAATTTCGCGTGTTAGATGATGCACTTCATAGATCGAGTGACACCGCGGCGGCGCCGGAGTTTGTCGGCCACCCCGTATAGCCCGAGAACGAAGGGGAGACGGAAGCATGAAGGAAATGGCCAGAACGGTTGATCAGAGAAAGACAGTGGGAGCACGTTTCCGCGTGTTCATACGCACAAGGGACAGGACGTAAAGTGCGCCGGAGTGTAAAGCCCAGGAGCTTCGAAGGGTGTCCGAGGATTAATAAACCAGTGATGCCCAACTCGGCTCCCGGCGCCATCAAGGGCGTGAGTCGAGGCCAAATAGGCCGGGACAGGACGACTCCGAAGTAGTTCGTAACCTGATCTGGGCGGACCGAAATTACATTCCTGCCCTTCCTGCCCTTCCTGCCGGACGCGGGCGCGGAGAAGGATGCGGCTTCGTTGTTCGACGCGATTCAATCTGTCGCGAGTGTCGGACAGACCCTGTCCAACATAGAATTCAGCCTTCCAGACCCTGGAGAGCCAACTAAACGTGCCTCGTAAAATTCTACGGGCGGAAAACTTTCGCCTGTCCCGCTCATTCCCATCCAATGTTGGCCTTTCTCCCTCCCTCTCTCTCTCTCTCTCTCCCTCTCTCTCTCTCTCTCTCTCTCTCTCTCCCTTTCACTCTCTCGTTCTCTCGATCGACTCGCGTGCGACGATTTAATGCTCTCTAATGAAGAAGCCGTTGGTCGACCGAGCTTGCGGTTTGCGCGCGTGATTTGTGTCTGAACCGTTCACTAATAATGCGGAAACGGGCAAGGGAGTAATGTGGTTTATTGAGGAAACGAGGACTCCTTATTAAGCATCATGACTACGCGGCGGGTGACCCACAAAAAGACAGAAAAGTATTAAAATTAGTCTCCCAACGAGTCTCTCTTCATCGGAATAATACACGCCTATAGCTCGCCTCGCGACATCTGACCTTGACTAAAAATTAGACAATTCATCAGACGATTCAAAAAGTAAAAAATGCCGCTATATTTAAATATTTTCCACTCCCTGGTATGCGCATTTCAAAACCACTCTTTATCCGATATCTTTTAATTGCAGTTTCCAATTTTAACCCGATTAAAGCCGGAGCTCACCATAACCAGATATCTCTTCAGCTAAATAATTTGCCAACCGAGCGCATAAATCGTCGCCATAATGAACTCTCTCTCCGCGGCTCTGCTCGCCTTATCAGAATGCGCGTTATCCGCGAGCGGACGCGCTCGGCCCGACGCTCGTCCGTATATCGGCCGATAATTACGATCGTCCGGACCGGCGAAAGGGATGACGATGCACTCTCTTCCTTTTTTTTTTCTCCACGGACGTTTTGCCGTCCGAGTTGCGTCGTTCGGGCCGGCAATTTTTCACGGCTAAGAACAGGTTGCGCCGTCGGCGATTCGCGTTACACGGGTTAAACGTCCGACGAGTAAGCGGACGCGCGCTGAAACGTGATACAAAAACGTCCTGAAACGGCTGAATGCGGAAGGGGGCTGAAAGGGTGACAAAACGAGGGTTAATTACAGGCTGCCCCGAGAATTAACCTCCTCGGAGACGATTTTTTCAAGTAGCGCGAAAAAGCAAACGGTCGGATGCGTATAGCCCTCTTTAAATCCGAACCGTTAACGCGAACGAATGGCGGAAAATTACAAACCGAGATTGCAGGGAAAAAGAGAAAAAACTGTCTGGCATAAACGTCGGCCATCGAAATAAATTGTTACGAAATTAAGCGTAAATCGTGCGGATCACGATTTATTAGCTGCGCTGGTCGAATCTGCATACGGAGACGAATATATTCGCGCGGCAGCGTTATCAACCGAAAAGCGTAAAAACAGTGGCGAGTCGGTGGTGAGGGGGGCAAGAGGGCGAGCGGGGATGATGAATGGGAGGCAGAAGTTTGCCCGAAGAAGCGTGAGCACAACAGGTTTCCCAGAGACTCGACTGGCGAAGTTGACGGGGTCCGAACGTCGACGGGACAGAGATCGGCGGCCGAAAGGAGGCTGCGAAGCGGAAAGTCGTAGGTGGCTCCCGTTTTGGGTCTCGCCCCCTCCACCCTTGGTGCCGTCGGGTATTATTAGCCCTCGCGACGCTATAGTAATTAACCGCGACAGCTAACAAAGCGGCATTTAGCGGCATTTAGCTGTATTCGGCGCTGCCTGCGCACCGATAAGGTCGGTAACAATGCTCTAAATCCGGTATTGTTCTCCTCAATATAACTCCGCCACCCCCCCTCTCCCTCCCGTCGTCCCTCCCCCACCTCCCACTCAACCCCATTCGCGCCCCCTCTTACGCCATCAGCCGGGCTTAATTACGACAAAAATCCCTGACGATTGTTTAAGGGAAACCATTTGACTATTCGCGCTGGGTATTACCTTCCATTTCGAAAGGGTTCAACGAGAGGGTTGGCTTTTGTAGGAGGAGGGGGGGCGGGTACGCCGAATCGAACCCATTGTGTTATCTCTTATTATTCTAATCGGACGGCGAGCAGTCGGGCCGACTTTATTATCGGCCGAGCGGAGCCCTTTTTTCGGGGGCAATTAATGTGTCTCCCTTTTTTACACTCAGGCTGGCGTCGGCCGTTTCCGTCGGACAGACCAACGCCGCATCAAGAGAAGATCCATCCGCGGCGTCTTTGAGTCACGGAACCGGAAAGACGTCTGAGAAACGAGGCGGATCGATGGAGAGGAGGAAAAAAGCCGGGAAAAGGGCCCTTTTATCGCAGCAAACCGGGCGAATCGCTACCGAGGGCGGCGATATATTCGTTAATAAAGACCGCTTAATTACGGACAGCGTTCCCTAAATTCGTGCCCGAGCCCGATAAGCTCAGGCGAACGGACGAGAAAACAGCGAAGTGTTCCGTGTAACGCATTGTCCTCCTCGAATTTCTCCGGCTTGTCCTTCGTGCGCCTTCTTTTACTTCAACTGTACCCCCCATCCCCCTCTCGTCCAGCCATTTGCCTCCCGACGTTCGTACCACCTTCACATTTCTCAGCGCGCCACTTCCTCACGCGTTTCGTGTGCAAAGTATCTGCGATCTCGCCTTTTGCCCAGCAAAGCGTTCTCCAGATAAGTGAATTCGTGGGTAGACCGATAACGTTGGCTAGCCCCGGATGAAAACGAGCTTGTAGGGAAAAAAAAAAGGGCGGCCTCTTTATCATGAGTGGAGAGAAACGTACAGTCTAGATTATCCGGGAGCGGGCGAGCTCGACAATTTTCACGCCGTTCTCGGTGATGAACGGCACCCCGACTGCGGGGTTGATTAAAGTAATGGCTATAAACAGTGGCTATGAATATCTTAGGAGTGCCGACGACGACGGCGATGATGTCGGTGGCCAGGTGTTAGGCGTGAAAGCTGGGAAGATGCGCTTATCGACGGATACGGCTGTATTCCGAATGTGAGAATAGTAGATAAGACTGTTATTAGATCAGGTATATGTACGGTAGTGAATAATTGATCGATACGTTGAATCGTGTAACTGGATATTTTTAACGAAATTGTGTTATTTTGTGATATTTGTGAATATCGGGTGCAAAATCTGAGAACAAACTGTGCTTATTGAGAAGATAATAGTATTAGTTGTTATTGATAATAAATTAAGGTACTTCGGACGTTCGATATAGTGTATGTCGCAGTGAAGCAATTATTAACTGAGTAAGACTTTAAATAAGTAAAGTTTGCAAATCGGTCAAGCCTAAGTTGGACCTAATCCAAACTTAATCGCAACGCTGAAGTGGAAAAGTGCATTTCGCAGTGACCCATTTATTAACGGTGCACTTCTAAACGAGCAAAGTTTGAAAATTGGTCAAACTTACCGAAGGTTATGGATCATCGTTACTTTTCAGATTCTGCAACGTGTCGCGTTCTCAAGCGGGCAAACAAGGAAAAACAACTGCGAGAGCTCGTTAACACGTAAAGTCACAGCTACGTACAGTACAACTTATAAAATTATGAAGATTTTTGTATTTCCTACACTAGAATGGCTTATATGTGAACATCTATGCTGCGTGAAAGTTACTTAATTTTCATGAATTTTGTAACGTTTTGAGACTGTGCAGTAGTGATTCGTGAAGCAATCATCCTGCAGGAAAATGTTCCTGGTTGGAGCTTGACTACGAAACGTGATCCGTAAGGAATCTTGGAAGTAAAGTACCTTCCGTCTGCAATCTAGTCTGCAGTACGGTAAAGTCAATAATTAAATTATTAAGCATGAACTGCGTTTCGTATCTCAAATTAAATCACAATTGTGTACTGAGCGCACGGCATTATGATAAGCAATGCTACCACTACAATACAATTATTCCGCATTAAAGTTAACCATTTTGAATGCAATTCTTTTTCCAAATTAAACCAAAAACCGACCGCGCTTTTACGATCTGACACCTTACCGACTCCAGCCTCCCAACAATAAAACGATTAAACGAACCCAAACACTCATAATAACCTACAAATTAAATAACGTCAAGACGCCCGACCATTAATCATCCGCCACTATCCCATAAATTAACTATGGAAGAAGCATGTATCAGTACTAATAACGCACAAAAATTATAATCTCCGCATCAAGTTTCATCCATCATTAATATGAATTAACGATGAAGAGGACACATATCTATCAGTATCCTCCGTAGAAGTCAAAGTGAGACCGAACGATAGCCAAGTGGTTCTACTCTGCGAGAGAGAAAGCGAGCGACATAAAGAGAGAGGCGCGGAATCTAAAACAGAGAGGGAAAGGCAGAGGGCGCCAGAGGGGTAAATTAGACGAGTGATTTAGTGTTCGGGAAGCGCGGTCGGATCGCAATTTCGTTGGAAACGTACGATAGACGATAGGACAGAGACGGATAGTCGGACAGATAGACACGGGAGACGCGATGGGGCTTGTTGGCCTGCGGAGGGGGGGCAGATGAGGACGGGAATGAGGAGGGGGATGAGGAGTAGAGGAAAGCCGTAGAGAGGATCTCTATACCCACGGGTGGTGGACAACCGCGTCCATCGGACGCGATGGTCCCGTAAGGGAGACAAATCGAGGTCATTAAGACTACTCCTGCTACCTGGGCGCCGGATCTGCTCGCGATCCGTTGGGCCCAAGGGCACCAACCGCATTTTCGTTTCTTCCGCTGACTTTATCGCCCCTCCCCCCTCCCCTTCCCCGCCCCTTCCCTCTTCGACTCGACGATCGTAACGTGCTTCAACTCCGACGCCGATTAGCCTCACCGTCCCTCTCAGCCCTTGTTTGCCTTCCGATCATTTGTACTGCGTAGGATTCGCGTTCGATCGGGATTAAGTCCGAGTGGTTGGTAATTAGGGCTGTCCTTCGAGGCGATCGATAGGAGTCTTTTTTTGCCGGGATTATCGCGCGGCTAAAGTCTGGCCTTGCGCTATCGTAGAACGGATTGTCCCGGAGGTGGTGAAAGTGAGAAGTCGATATGGATTCGACGGGCAGAGGATAAGTGTCGATAGACTTTGTAGACAGGAGGGTTTTTAGGGGAAAAAATTCAAGGCGTCTGGAAGATTTCGCTCGATATCGAACTTTTACCGTTTCGTCCGGCGAGTCTCGCCAGACGCCAAACTCAACTCGACTGTCTACCGCGATCTTGTTAGGTTCGACCGACAGTCTGTTTGCCCGCCGGCACAGGTGCGCCGCTCTGGAAAAAGCTCAGGTGACCTTGCGAGGAGCGATTCGATCTCTCGCTTCTACGTCCCCCCCCCCCCCTCCCTCGTCTATCATTCCCCCATCATCCCTTTTCGCCCACCCCGCCAGCACCTTTTCTCTCTATCGCAGGCTTTCTCTTCCTTTCCCATCGGCCGGGCGTCTGCCCGCCCGATAAAACACGTTCTTTCAGACCTTCTTTGCGAAATCATTGTTTGTCAGACCGGCAGGGCCTGTCCTAACAGCCGTACTTCCGAGCGAAGGAAATGTCGTCGGCGAGTCGGCACTAATTCGACTCGTTAATTTAATATCGACGTCGCGCGACTATTTGCCCTCACCTTGCCGAGGCTGGCAAAAGGTTCTCAACTTGACAAATTAAAACTTACAATTTCGTTAACGTGTAAGACTTCGCGCTAACTTGATGTCAGCGACGTTTTCGCCAAAAAGGCAGGCGAGCGCGCAGAGGCAAACGTTTCGGAAACGACTTTAACTACCCGATCGTCGCAGTGGGTATAAATTACAGCGAGAGGCACTCCGTTCGACTCTCGCGCGACGAATCCACTACCTGTCCCCCGGCCTCGTGACTGGCAGGGAGTATCCGTCTTGCCGGTAGAAGCATCGTTCACGGCCCGAGCCTCGCTGCCAGTCCCTTCTCTCCCCTCGACAAAACCGTTACCGTGTACACGACCACCGGCAGTCAGCAGCAAGCGAGAACCTTTATGACTTACGAGAAAGTAGGGAGAGTCGAGGCAGTTACGGGAGGCCACGACGGAAAAGGGCGAGGGTGAGGACCCCCCCGCAAGTGCGTAAGTACACACAGCGAGGGAGAGAAATAGAAAGAGAGAGAGAGAGAGAGAGAGAGAGAGAGAGAGAGAGAGAGAGAGAGCGAGGTCGCCCGTGAGAGGCTAAAGCGCGGGATTATACCCCTCAAAACTTCGAATGGGCTAATTTATAGTTCGCTTTAAAATAATTTATGTACATCGCCGGGCTTAGCTCGACATCAACCCTTCGAGCTGACGACTTGCGTCGATCGCGCTCTTCAGTCGTTGAACTCGCGCAAGCTCAACGCTGTCAGAGGATCTTCACGGTCGAAGCCTGCTCGCCCTGACGGCGATAAATATTGAAGGCATTGACGTTCGCCGAGAATTCCTAAGTGAAGGAGTTTCAGCAGTGAACGCTGATTTTTTTCCCATGCTTAAGGTATAGTTCCATGACCAAGCCATAGCTTGGACTACAGAATGCGATATTCAAACATAGAGACCTCTAGACCTCTGCAAAAATCAAATTTACAGTAGCCATAAAGAACAGGGTCTCCTTGAAACTTAAAGCTATCTAATTCGCGATCCGCTTTAAAATAATTCGCCGGCGCCCGTCGTTTCACGGTCCAGCCGCCCGGGAAGACGAAGCTGCGCACGACTTTACGCAGCCATCCATAGGGGAGCATTCTGTGCGGGAAGCCGGGATCGAGAGCCAGGAGAGATACGGAACTTCCGAAATCGCCTCCCCCTCGTACCCCACACCTCCCACGCCGTACGTGGCCATCATTTTCCGAGGCGACGATACGCACAATAGAATCGTCGGGCGCGTATTGCGGGCCGGCGTCGTAACGGGTGAATGGAAGCTGGCCTTAATTCGAGGTCGGGGACGATAACGATGACGCCCGCCGAGGCTCGTTGCACGAAGCGACCCCCGTAGGTAGACGACGAAGGTGAGGCCGAGAGGCGGATACGGGGGGAGGATGAGGCGCTCGGAGAACAAGGCGGAGGATGAGGAGGTGGGACGAGGAGGCGGCTTGGATAGCCTGCAGGAAAGTCGTGGACGTCGTTGGGTCGCCGAGTAGATAGACGATATTGTCTCCGTCTATGTCGTCGTCTACGTCGTTGTCCCGGCGTGTCTGGCGATAGAGGGCACATCACCGGCCAGCGGATTAAAAGCTACGACCCCTCTGCCTTCTCCTCCTCCTTCCCCGCGTCGTCCACCCCACCTTCATTTCGTCCCTCAACCGTTCTGCAGGCCGGTGTAACCCTGGCACAGGCAGTACTATGCGTCCCCGCTAATCGATACACGCACAGAGAGAACGAGGGGGGAGAATGAGAGTGAGAGAGAGAGAGAAAGAGAGACAGAGAGAGAGAGAGAGAAGGAGATGGTGTGGGGGGAGAGGAGGAGTCAGGAGAGGGCGAGTGAAGGGTAGAAAGCTGGAGGGTAGCTAGGTGTTATCTTACCGTGACTCTATTCGGGGGAAACTCGTGCCTGGGGGATACACGTCGACGCGTGTACGGCTAATTGTGGAATTTTGTTTGGCAATCTTTCCGGCGGGGGGGAGGATGGCGCGGATACGGCCACGGGGCCCCGGATGACCCGGCTCGATAAACTCCGGCATCGGAGTCATCCGCGCTGCGAGCGAAAGATTTGACGACTCCCTCGACTCCCCCCCCCCCCTTCGTGGGTCGAACTCGCGATCGAAAGCTTCGGGAAGCTTTCGTTGCCTTCGCGAGAGCTCGGCCGAAAACGTCGATGCTCCGACGCGCAACAAGTCGCCAAGCTTACGTACGGATATGCGCGTGTACGGGAGCGTATATCGCAAGTTTTGTCGGACGGCAATCGGAAATCATGGGACGGCCACTTACGCGCGCCACGGATCGGCCGAGATCGGCAGATTAGAAGTGGGCCGGACCCGTGGCCAGGCACAAAAGGCCGAGGCGGCGAGCTTTTATTCACTGTCCCGGCGACCGTTGTCGAGTTTAACGGAACAGTTACTCCTATTCAGCGGCAGCTGCCCGAGACGTCGTTACCGTTTCTTAATACCGAATACGGCCTCGTCCGGTGAATAAGTAGAATCACTTTGTTACGCTCTCGGGGATATTAGAGGCTAGCAATGAATGGGGAGGAAGAAAAATGATCGCGCCGGCCGCTTAATCACTCCTCAAACGACGACGGCCGCTGCCGAGGAGCGGCCTCGCGCGGAGAGGAGACATGTTTACAAAATACAATGCGTCACGTGAGTTACCAAATTTCGAGTCGAGAGACGTTCCTGACCTCCGAAGCGACTGACGAAGAATTTGATGGCGACGAGTCGCGTCGAGTCGGGTCGGATCGTGACCGTTCGCGGAATTTGTCTTTCCGCGAGTCTGTTGACGAGTTCTTCAGCGTCAGCGGGGAGTTAGGCGAAGTTTCTAGCGATCGCGCAGAAAGGAATAATAACGCACGACCGGCATCGAGCGAAGTAGCTGCCGCTCGCTGACCCAAACTGGCGCGCGTTGCTGATCGAGCGTCGATAAAATCTGCCTCGCTCGCCAAGCTATGATTTACGTCATCCGCAGCGGCGCGAAAGGGGAAAGTAGTATTTCCGAGGAAAAGAGGCGAACGAGTCGGATAAATCATCCGGTATCTTTCTCCGAGCTCGCGGCCGCAAGAGAGAGAGAGAGAGAGAGAGAGAGAGGGCCAGCCGAAGATAAGAGCTCTTTGTCTCTCCGTTCTGGCCCTGTGTCTCCCGCTGCAGAGGAGGCCGCCATTCTTTTTCCTCACTCCCGCCGAGATCCTCCTCGATTCCGTTCTCGCGGTACGGCGAATTTCTAAGCTTCGAGATATACGCCATCGAGGGCCGTGTCAATACAAGAAAGCGTGTGCGCGAGACGTTTCGATAAATGCCCGGCAATATTTACTCCACCCCAACATTCAGTTCCAATATTTAGATACCCTCATTAATACCTGACGTTCTCTTTCGCATCTCTCAGGCTCATTCAATATCGAGTACCCCTATCTCGGGAAACGTCTTAGCATAATAAAGTAATCCGATACTTCCCGAAAGGATTAGAGCCGAGATTCAAGGCGCTTGATTGCGACGAGCGGCATCGCGATTAGATGGAATGCGCGTACACGTGTACGGGCGAACGTTACATTTCCCAACTGTCTGTCTTCGGTTTCGTCTCCATTCTTCATCATCCGCGCGCATCTCCCGGACGGCCTTCAGTCGGCGAGCGCACGTGCGCGACTACGGGACGGTTCCGTGCGATGGAAACGTCTTTCAGCGGCGCAGTTAATGAGACAGCCGAGTCTTCGCGGTCAGGTGCTTGATCTCGCGATACTCATCGGCGGGGCTCCGCTTTCAAAGAGACAGCGAAAGCTGAGAAGCTACGGTGGGCTCCGGTCGGCCCGAGGAGGACGGCTGAAAAGCGAGCGCGGAGACAGACGGTGGAAAAGGAAAGCGAGAAGATGAGGCAGATCGAGATAGAGAGAGAGAGAGAGAGAGAGAGACAGAGGGAAAGAGAGAGAGAGAGAGAGAGAGAGAGACAAATAGCGATGAGGAAATAAAGAGGCACGAACGGAGGATAATAAAATAACGATGTCAACGACGGAAGGCGAGTAGCTGGAAAGCGACCGCGGAGACGGAATGAGGGACAAAGTGGCGCTGATAGAGAAGCGAGGCTGGGGGAAACGATGAGGCGGCAGCATTGCAGGCGGGTGGATGCATCTCCGGAGAAGGATCCGGGGAATTAAGAACAGACAGAGGCGCGGGAAAGCGAGCCGGGGCCAAAGAGTGGCTACGAAAAGTGACGGGGAGCGGCAAAAAGTGGAGACGAGGGGAACAAAGGAGCAAAAGGAAGGACGGGAGGTCGAAGGAGATGTAGAACGAGGCGGACGTGAGGACGGAGACAGTCGTAGAAACGGCGAGACGGAGAGTTGGAGAGACGGAGAGGCTGAGAGAGGCTCGAAGAAAGAGAAAGAGTTATTGAAGAAGAAGCGAGTCTCAGTGTCTTCGCGGTGCTCGTGAAAGGGCACGGCGAGGTCGAGGACCGGAGGCGGTTTCAGGTTGACACTCGAAAGCGCTCCTCCACTCTGTACGGCCCCCCGGCATGACGCGCGCCGCCGGGAACACGAGAGCCGACGCCGACGCCGACGCCGGCGTCGACGCCGGGGACCGGCCGGCGAGTGCTTTCGGGCGAACTTTTTACCGCACGTCGATTGAGTTAGCCCAGGCGGCTTTGACAATCAGCGACGGATTAGATTAATTTGGCCGCGTTACGGATTCCAAAGCGGAACTCCCGCGACGGGGCCAAATGCGTGCGCGGACGTGTACGTGCGTCTGTCTCTAGACGCGCGGCCCTGTGTAACGTGCGTGTAACGTGCGCGTGTGCGCGAGCGTGTACGGGATTGCAACGGGGGAGTGTGCATAGACAGAGGGCTGCGTGGGCGCGTTAAATTTATGCGGCTGCGAGCGAAAATGTTGTGTCACGGGTGCAATTAGCGAGCCATGATTAACGCGGACATGGCCGACCTTGAGGAGAGTGCCGGCCCTGGCCGCCCCCGGGCACATGCGAGCCTAGCCGGGGCAGAACGGCTGATGACGGAGGCGATGAAAAATGGGAGATGAGGAATTTAATGATAATTGAACCGGAGGGCCGAGACGCGCCGCTCGCGAACGAATCTAACCTGACCGGGGAACGAATGCAAATTATTGCAAATTCGACGCTGTACGAGCGCGTTTCGTCGGCTTGACGGATAGTGGTGTCTGGAATCGTTCCCGGCGATGTCTGAATTTCGCGCGAGGCAGGATAAGACACGGTTACGTTTCAATCGTATCCTGCCCGGTGTTGAAATTGAAAACATATTTCCGTTAGTCTAATTGCTATAAGTCGAATTATTGTAAATCAACCGTTACTATAAGGTGCCGTGGGGTAAATCCGTACGGGGGCAAATTCACACTAGTAGCACTGTTTTTAATTTATTAAGAAAATCATAAGTCTCAGAAGATATTTTTAATCCAAATTAATGCAACTTGAAGAATAAACCATGCGCTAAATAAAAACACTAAGATTGTTAGGTTTTAGTGAAATAGATAGAAAATACATCAGTTTAAAGTAAACTTTACAATAACTGGGTCGTTTTTACCCCACTCCACCTTATAACAATTTCTCCCTCTTTTTCTCTTTGAATCTACACGCACATCGACGCTAACCTACGCCTTAAAGTTCTTTACAAAATCGCGTACCCCAGGGTGCAAAAGACACTCGTGACCGCACGAATCCGAGGACGAGCCGATCGTCGAAGCGGAACGTCGCTATCGCCGATCGAAATGTCCGGAATCGCTTGCGTACGTATAGATACGTGCAGGTACGCGGCGGCTCACCAACACAGGCTCAGAGTTCGATGCTCGCCGGGGGGACCCGTTGTACGGCATACTCGAAACGGCATCGCGACAAACGATTTCCCAAATGAGACGCTTATCTGCGATCGCGCGACGTCGATGATGTTGCGCCGCCGTGAGTTGAGAGCGCGTATTCACGTTTACAAGTCGCGAACAACGGCCAATATCGTAGATTCGAGATAAACGCGGCACTCCGAGCGTCGTGCCCATTATAAATCGTCGTTACCCGGAGTAACGGCCGTAATTCCTTCCCATTCAATTCGCCGGCGCGAGCGCGCGCGCGCGCCCTCGCGGGCCCCGATACGAATTGTTCCCGGTTCAAGTATCGGGCCCCGAAGCGCCACCGATAAACCGTCGATTGATTGTGCGTGTGCCGGACGTGCGGCCAGGACTGTTTCCCCGCAGGTGAGAATCGAATTTTTCGCCCCAGAAAGATTCTAGGTCTCTACCGGGAAGCCGTTCGCACGGAGCTGTACAGTGTTTTCCTACCTGATGTAACGTAATTTTTCTCAGAACGGTGGGAATCATTTAACTACGAAATTGTATAGGTTCAGATAGAATTTGTGGTTGTCAGACTTTCGGACTTAACTGACGAGGTTATTCTGTCGCTTGATTCGCGGTTATAGAATTTTTAGACATAAATGTTCAGACATGAAAATCGTATTGCGCGAAAACGTAGTCTCTGCGTTAAGGATCACCGATGTCACGCTCAGTGTTTTCCGCTTGATTCGCGGTAACGTCATTTTTCTCAGATACCTGGTGATTTTTTAGCAGCCAAAGATTGTATAGGCTTACGCGAGGATGCGCTCCTTTAATGTTTAACTGACGACGCGCTGCATTTTGTCGGCCGGCAGTAACGTAATTTTATCGGACAGCTGAGGTAGCTTGATTCGCATCGCCGGCGAAATATTCGTCGGTAATGCGAGGTCATTGATCGGCTCGTGCGAACGGGCCAGCAGCCGCCTCTCATCTCCGTCGTACAAGTCGAGCTCTTGCAATTTTCAAAGACCGTCCCTGCGGCGATATCGAACGCACGAGAACACCTTTTGCCGCGCGAGTCGGTAGTCTTCTCGCAATTTTGCCAAGAAATTTCGCCCGAGCCGACGGGATCGACTTTCGGTTATGGCGAAGTAAATAAAACGGAGCTAGGTACGATGGTGCACGTTATTCGCCTTTCGTCAGTCCCGATCGAATCACAATTCCTTCACGTTCAATTTCTTCCTCCCATCCGCGCCGAGATACTTCTCCTTCAGCGATTCACGGCAATTCTCGGTGGCGAGCCATATATATCAATTTTAATAAAATATACTGTTCACGGTATCGCGAGTAGTAGCGAACGAACGGTACCGAATAATAGCATGCCTAAAACGGCTATAAATAATGATGAACATTTCCAGCCAACCTAGTCATCTCTCACCGACTCCCAGGCTCACACGCTTCCCATTGACACCTACCAAGCATCTAATAACATCCTCCGCACTACGCACAGTCCTCGCATAACGTCGCGACACGCAAAAGCTTCGATATCGAAGGCCCCGCCGAAACTCTCGGTCAAGCGCTGTTCGGCGCGAGGAATACGTAATGCCTGCAGGACTAAGGACCTCTTTAACCTCCACAATCGCACACCCATGCACACGGATGCCACCCTCCGCGGTGTCCGGCACGCAAGCAGCCAGCTTGCCGTACGTGTTCAAACGACATCGGGAAAGCGCGTCTCACGGATTTACGCACGCCACCGACACGTACGTCCACACATCTGCGGATAGTTCGAACGCGAACACGCTTCATCCATGTGTGCGTGCCGCGCGCGAGCTAAGGGACTGCAGCGTACGTGCTTGCATATTCTTGGATGCACGGTAGCGGAGCGTCGTCGTTGCAGGGGTCAAAGGCTGGACGTGTATTGTAAGCCGGTAATAAGCGAACGCCCTTTCCAGTACGTGTACCGGAGGCACCGCGAGCCGGAGAATATATCCAGTCGGGGGCGATACGAGCCACGGGACCCGTGGAGAGTGTGTACACTGGCCGTAGGAGACTCGTAGAGACTCGCAGAGACTTGCAGAGAGAGAAAGAGAGAGAGAGAGAGAGAGAGACTCGATGCCGCGGCATTTTCCTCTGGATTTGCTCGCGCGGATGCATAAGGATGCCCTCTACGCGCGCACTTTGCCGTGCGGGACTCCGCCGTATTGCGGAATGCATGTAACCTATGTAATGTATGCGCTGATGATGCCGGACGCCGAGGAGTTCACATATGTTGCTCGGTGTATGAACGTCGCGCGGTTGCCTGCGAGGGTACGAGTGTGTCGAATGAAAAATTTCCCTGCCCATCGACGACCGCTTCGAGGATCTTTCAGCCGGATCGTTTATGGGATAAAGTAGTGGGCTCGCTGAAGATATTGATGCGCGGGATACGTGCGAATGGGCGGATGAAAATTGTCTGAAGCCGGAGAAGTAGAATGTGCTTTCCACCGATTCTGTAAGCTTCGATAGTTCAGGAATTTAGCTCTTTTCGTTGAGTAGATTATCCTTATTTTGAAAAAGGACTCTTAGCTAACATTTTTGGAAGAAATAGTTTTGCGTGAGCTCGGAGGTGGATTTGTTTCTGAGAAAAAAGTAGTGACTTTCGTGACGATGTGGAGGACACGTGTGAATAGGCGTAGGTTAGTCTGGAGGCCCTGACCTGCACCCTCACCTCTGAGTTGGCCGTTCGATCTATTGTGCTGGCCCTGCTTGGGAGGCACGCGCTAAAATTACGTCCGAGAATTGGCTACGCGCGAAACGTGATCGTCGACGTTACCTTTCTACGTAGCTGGAAGCTGCGAGAGGCCGACACTTTTGCTAGCACGTTCCCTCTCGCACGTCCCGGCTTTTACGGAACGGGATCCGAGCGAAACTTCGAGTCCGCTTTTGGATTCGAGGTCGATTTCCGATTCGTGACGAATAATCCTCCGACGCTGGGTCCGAAAAAGGAGAGGCTATGATTTTAGACGCTGAGACCAGTCTCGCGTCTAAATTCGACGGAGAGATGGATCGTCGATCCCTCGATGGGCCGATACTGTCGTCGAAATTGGTCATAAATCTGATTTGTTGCGCGAGATCGAAAGTGATGAGTGTCATAACGCGCCGCTCGCGAAAATGATGTCATCCGACCGAAGTTCGTGTACGGAAGGTAAGTCGGCTCCGAACCTGAAGGGTTATAAATCATAATCTCGGCTGACGTGTCGATATTGTCATACTTGAGAGTCGATGATAAACGTGATCCTTCTTAAGATCCGGACCGAAGGTCGGCACCAACTTTCTGGTATATCCGCATGAAAACGGTACCTACCGTTCTGCACAGTCTCAAGGATGGTATGGCCGAGGAAAAATGGTCTAATACGAAGTCGAATGGCCGCGAACGAAACGCGACAAAGTTCGACTATCGGTTTCGAGGTCCTCGAAGACGGCCTCACCCCTCCCCACCTGCCACTCCTTTCAAATCCCCAAAGTCCTCTTGCCTTCGACGCGTTCAATCGTCCGAAACGATAGCGGCGCGATAAAATCGAATCCGTAACGGGCGATCGCATCGACGTCCGATTACTACCCTTACCCTTCGTGCCACCCCCTTCGAAATTTCGTATACGCGAAATTTCGTTTATCCACGCATCTTTCGCCGGAGCGAAATGCGGCTCTCTCTCTCTCTCTCTCTCTCTCTCTCTCTCTCACAGTGCGACGCACTCCGACGGAATTTATATTCCGCAGCCGTATAAATATGCATGCGCTTCGAAAAAAATATTCCGAATAGTTCACGAGCGGCGTGCTCTAGTTTGTGCTTTTTTTTCTCTCCCTCTCCGGCTTTTATTTTATTCTGCCCCCGACTCCGTTCGATCGCGAACGGTCTCCCGCTCGCGGGAATACGCCTGTTCGGGCAAAAATGGACGGCGCTCGAAGTCGTGTCCTGTCGTTCGAGCGGGACGCGACGCTGGGAATCGCTTGACGAAAGTCGTGTCCACGGTAGTCGAGTTTGCGCCTGTCGTAGGAGCCGTGCCTGGCCCGACGATAAATCATCGGCTTTCGCTCGTCTCACTCCAGGCAGGCAAACGTCATTTTTCAGCCTCGCAGGACGATCGGGACTTCTTCGCAAAAACGGACGACTGAAAGGAGGACCCAGGCTGCTCAGCGCGCTAAAACGTGAGATCGGCCATAACGCATTGTTCCTCTTACAGAACCGACTAATGAACCTAACCGTAACGGAGCGAATTGAAACGAACTCGAACGAACGTACGCCGCTTCCAGCTCGCCTAGCATTTGCATGCCGAGTCCAGTCGTACGAAGCCGTAAAATGGTAAACACTAAATGCGCGCCACTTTCTTAGCCTACTTCATCCAGCGTGGCCTAATCGCGTTAATTAGCATTACGGATTGAAACCCAGCGCGCGATATTTAAAGCCGTAAGTACCGGCCGCGAAGTTATCGGACACTTAGAGACGAAATGACGACGGCCGTAAAACCGGGAGTGAGAAAAAAATGAACTCGACTTTCGTAACCGGCGAGTTAAAGCGCGGGCAAAAATGAAGGAGGCGATCGGTCGGTTGAGCCTTAATTGGATCGCAATATCAGTCGTCGATGACTGACGGCCGCTTCGACGGGCGGCCAACGCTCGCTGCCCGCGTTAAAGCGTAATTAATCGACCGGTCGGTTATTAATTACGCTGGCCACTTTCACCTAAGGCGCTCGTTTACTTTCGATCGGCCGCCACGCGGACGGACGTTCGCGACGTTTGACGGCGCTATCGGAATCCGTGCGTCCCGATGCCTCGGACAATGGTTCGACCGCGATGGCTGAATTGGACGGAGAAAGTTACTCCGACTCGTATCCGGTGACAAGCCGGCATACTGTCTTCGTGACTCTCCCTCTCTCTCTCTCTCTCTCTCTGTCTCTCTCTCTCCCTCTCTCTGGCCCCCGATGAGATTGCGGGATATCGTTCGCTCGTAGTTCTGACTTTCCAGCTTTCCACGACAAGATCCAATCTGCGCTCGTCCTTTGACTGGCTAAGTTTTGACGCGCGCCGGATATTCGCTTGGCTCTCGATCAATCTGCCGCTCGTATTCAATGCTCGCTGCCCGCTGAATGGTCCGGCGTAAAACAGCGCACAGAGATCGGGACCGGAATTTGGTGCGGTTCCGCGTTTCGAGGTTCGACTAATTGTTCTCGAGTTACGAATGGACTCTCTCTCTCTCTCTCTATTGTCGTTTAATTTTCAGTAGCCATGGCTACGTGTCTTATTTCGAATCGGCCGGGCTTCGTTCAGACTTCGCGGTGACTGTTCGCGGGCGGGGTCGGGAAATAAGTTAGATTGAGAGGAGAACGATTGAAGGGTTTTGTGTAATTTCAGTTGGTCGGAGAAAGTCCGGCTCGTTCGGAATTGGAGTAGAAGATATTCAGATTGGGCAACGGATTCCATGTGGCAGCCGTAGTTAGCGGCTCGATCTGAATTTCAGAATTACTCCGTGAAAAACAGTTACCTCAACAGAAGTTTTTCAATCAACAAAAATGACTTTCAGCCTCGAACGGTTCTCGGTCCGGTATCGTTTTCCTATTCCGAAAATTTCCATACCTCATTCTGCCCGATTTTTCTTCCGGAACTTTCTAACGCCGCGTTAAAATTCCACCCGTTATTCCCGGTTATCGCCGGATCAACCGTTCGCAGGAGTACGTGCTGTTAGCGCACGCTGGAGAAAATTCGATTTTTCTGCGCATCGAACTGCGCGGCAGAGCGATTTTCTATCATCCGTACTTTGAACGTTAGCGAAGACTGCTGCACGATGAGTCCACAGCTTCCGCACACACAAAATCATCTTAAAATCACCTCAAACTCCCACTGTCGTATAAAAAGCCTATTAACAAATTCCTTCTTTCGTTATCAAAAAAGCATTTCCCAAAAGACTCTCATCTACAGACATATCGCTAACAAGCGAAAGTATCTATGCGATTATAAGTTTGCAGGCTCCTGTTTCGGTCAACAGGGCAACCCTGTTTTTATCGCTAAAATATGAACGTTCCCACGTTTGAATCTTCTTCAAGAGATACTTAATGTAACTCAGAGGAAAAAGCATAATTTTGTCAAACGGTCGTACACGTGGTCAAAAATGATAACGTAAAACATTTATCAAAAGAGCAATTGTACGAACGAAATTGAAAGAAATCCATCTCTGTTACCCGTAAATATTCACGAACTACGTCATTCGAGATACCGAACCATTACTCGCCGACGAACGTTCAGTAAGAGCGAAGAACTAGTTTGAAGCACGGCTCACGGTAAAGCACGGCAGAACTCTGCGAACACGAGAGCCTCTCGCAATCACCTCGTAGCCGTAGGTTGCGGAGGACGCGTTTAGATTCGCCCCTCGTCGCGATAAGATTCTCCGCGTTAGTCAAAAGGATCGCGCGGTACTCGCGGCACATACCTCGGCAACTTCCACCCCGTGGGCAAAAGAATCGCACGTGCCCTCACCGTAAATCGTCCCCGTAGTCTGCGGCCGAGTCAGGCGCGTAGGAAACAACGAGTTTGCGGGACGTGAGCGGGTTCGCAGGGGGAGAAGCTCGGATATCTATCGCAGGTGACGCGCCTCGTAAAGCTCTCTATCGGCGGTGATCTGCGATGTGCGCCCGTAAGGATAGGGTCGAATACATAGGACGATATTAGGACGAACGAGCCGGCGACAATACTTGCGAGGGTGGCTTGCTCTGCCTTCCTCTGCCTTCCTTGTGTCTTCCTCTGTCTTCCTCGGCCTTCTTCTAGCCTCCACTCTCCCCCCTCTCCACCTTCGAACCATCGAATGGCAGGATGCGTAGACTCTGCATACGGCCGGACGATAAACGTTGGCGCGTTTATCGCGTATCGGTCTCGATCGTAAATATCGGAAGTGCCGTAAATACGAAAACTGTCTCTCGCGCTTGCCCTTTTTTCCATCCGATCCCTTCCTACCTTTCCCTATCCCCAGCACGAGCCGTTATGAAATCGTTGTCCAACGACGCCGCGGAGATTTCAAGGGAGGGTCTCGTAAAGTCCGACGATTCACCCCCGAGGAGCTGAATTCGCTTTCTGGCTCGTTGTTCCTGGGATTCAGGGCGTTTATGGCGGAAGCTCGTTCTTGTCCTCGCGCGGTAGTTAAGCAACGCTTTTTTTCTCTTCACCCTTTAGCGGTCAAAGGCACGCCGGCTCTTATTCCGACCAAGCGAACCGTTCCTGGTCGAGATTGACTCACATTTTTGGATAGCGTCGGCGAACGTTCGCGTTCATGGGATGTCGAACGTTCACGAAGGGTCCTCGCTGACCCGACGACCTGGCCAACCGAGCCATTCGATTCTCGAGTGCAGCGAAGTCCTTGATCCGATGAATTTTCGGCCAGAGAGGCGAGCCGGCCCGGAAACTCCCGTATAAGCGCGGCATCGGCGGCTGATGTGATTTTTCGAAAATTCGATCGCGACGCTGCGGGTGATGCGGTTGCGTCCGTATACCGTTTGGAACGAGTTTATGAAATCAGAATCGATCGATCGTGCGCGCTGACGCGATCGTGGCACGACCCTGCCGTTTACCGCGATCAATTCGATTTCGCGGCTAGAGCGACAAGCCTCTCCTTTTTTGACCCCATCCCCCACCCACCCTCCGGTGGTGGTCCGGAGTCGGCAACCTACAATTCCGGAAACTCGCAAGTTCCCCGCCCGAGCGATGAAAGAGGAGCTGAATCTTCGCCGGGTACCAACAATGGTCAGAATGAAATTTACGCAACTTGCGCGCACCGCACGGCGACTCGAGTTTTAAACTATGCGCCGTAGCAGAAGTAATGGCGCCAGCCGGAACTGGCAGCCAGAGGGTGGAGCGTGGAGGAGGGGAGGGAGGGCTAACAGTAGGTAAGGCCGCAGTCTCGGAAGCCCTGGACGTCGGCAGTTTCGTTCCTTGGATACGCTCGACATTGTCCGCGCGTTATCGCGCACGAGCGAGCGTCTGCACGTTCAGCTCCGATTGTTCCCGATTTACGGGAAAATCATGCGCGCGCGCCCGCGCCGAGGCGGTGATTTTCCGCGAATTTGCCCCCGCTTTCGCCTCCGTTGACCGGGCCGCTCGCAAACAGCGCGGAATCGAATGCTGCGGCCGACTTTTCCACGGTTAAGTGGTGGGTTCCAGTTTCGGCGGTCGGCGATCCGATTGGACGCGAGTCGAGTGTTATATATATATATTGTACATATATATATATATATATATAATACGTATACCGGGCCGAACCCTTCGCAAGGGTGGCCAGGACGAGTGGAAGAGTGGACGGGAGTCGAAAGTCGGACGGGTCGGCGGGCGGAAAGATAAATAGATGGATTGATCGGTAAGTAGGGCCGATGGGGATGCAGGTTGGAAGGGTGAAGTATCGTCGGCGGACAAGTACATTGACGGATGGGAGGGACGACGAGGAGGCAGGGAATATTTTGACACTTTCCCGAGTTCCGAACGTGAGAAGAGGAGGATCGGCCGCTTGTCGCTGACCAGCGACGTTGCACGAAAACAATAACACGACTAGAGCATTTAAATCTGAACTTCCTTCCTGAGCCTTGTACCAATAAAAACTGCCAAACGCCTCCCTGCTAAACGTTCCGCACACCTGAATATTCTCCATAAAATCGAATTGCGTGTCACGCACCGTGCAAGGCACTGACTAGTCACAAGGCCATCGGCCGGGCTAGACGACGAACAGAGACAGCTTGCCGGTGTGGCCGGGGGAGGGTGAGGGTGGAAGGGGGTGAAAAGAGAAATCGATGCGAGAGGAGAGTAATCGGAAACGACCCTCCCACGCGGCACGGTGACACTGTAGAAACAAACGGCGAGAGCGAGGGCTAAAAGGGCTGCCAAGCCCCTTGCGTTCCCGACGAACCTGTTATTTCAGGAATGGCGCCGCTAATGGAACAAGCGCGCGCGCGCGCGCGCGACATACCCCGATGCGACGAGCCGGTAATTTTTTAAAGGGATTTGCGAGCCTCTCGACGCCCCGATATCTCCTTTTCGACGCTCGCCGGGCTCGTTTATTTGACCCCGGGGCCCGCCTCCGACGGGCTTGGGGGCAAAAAAAAAAAAAAAAAATTTGCTCGCCGATCGGAGAGTCGCGAGACGGTGGCCGGACGGGATCGCGCGATGGCCGGAAGTCGCCGGAAGCTCGGCGAAATTCCACGGATGCCTCGGGCGTCAATTAGCTGCCGGCTTCGCTGGACATGCACGGCTGAACGATGTGACCCAATCATGGGAAAATTCTAACGGACAAGGCGTGGGCTCTACTGGCAGTAAGACGCGGGCAGTTGGGGAAAATTGTAGGCTTGGCATGCAGAATTTTACGGTAATTTTTGGGCGTCATTTTATGAATTGAAGTCGGTCTAATTCCTGTCACAGCTAAGCGTGTGATAGAGAGGACATACGTTGGATCAAATCACAATTTTGCTTACTTAACACTGGTCCATTTATTACTTTCAATATCCTACACTATGTACTATACATGTTTCACGCTACGTGTCTCTCTCGAAACTCCATACTCTACGCGCCTACTCTCCACTCTTCTATCTTCTCCCCACCTGTGCTCGTTACTGCTCTCTTTAAGTCTCACTTCAATACATAACAACTCCACAAAGTGAGTTAAGGATTTCTGTAGAATAACGGTATTGTTTCAGGGAGCTCGGTTGCTGTTCCAAAAGAAGCGAACAATGAAATACTGATGTCCTTACTAATATTTGAGTTCAATTCTCTCATCGCGTTCCACATTTTCCGGCCCTCGGGAGCTAAGTGCAGGTAGAAAACAAATGGCGCAAGTATGCGCGCACTGCAGGCCGGAGATGGTAAATGAAGAGAGCGGAAAGGAGCACAGAGGCATTGCCAGCGAGAGGCACGCGAAAAGGGTGAAAGGGCGGGGAAGAATGAAGGCGATACTTTATAAAACGAGGCACAGAGGTCAGATGAACAGGCAAGAGTCTAATAGACCATACATACCGACGCGTCAAACGTACAAAAGAGGAGCCTAGCGCGAACGCCGGCGAGGATAGTCGGCAGTAGGAGAAGGGAGGAGGGGGAAGGGGGTCGCAGAAAAGGGACGCTCTCTCTCTCTCTCTCTCCCGCTCTCTCTCGGCCGAAAAAAACAGAAGGAAAAAGAAACAGAAATAGGACAGGGGCGCCCTTTGCCGGTCCCGGAATGAGAATGAGAGGAGCGGTGGGCGCGCGTTCCTTTTGCTCGCGCTGGACTCGCATAAACGTAGCCACCGAAGAGTCGAACAATGGCCTTTGTTGCCGCAAAAATAACCGGCTTCGCCGGATCCCGCCTCGCGCCTCCTTTTTTGCGTCCCGGATCGAGTCCTCGGGAGAACGAACAAGCCTGGCCGAGGGCGCGAGCGACAGAGCGCAGGAGAACAGGAACAGAACGACAGAGAGAGAGAGAGAGAGAGAGAGAGAGAGAGAGAAAGGGAGAGAGTGGGAGACAGTTAAAAATTGGTCGCGCGCGAAATTCAGACGCGATCTACTGTCTAAACATAATTCACTGGCTCGGGCTCGGGATTAAGACTTCGGGTAGGAAATCGAAACGTAAACGTTGGCGGCCGGCCCGCCCGGGTATGCACGTCCGATGGCCATTTGTTTAAGGTGCATTAAGGGATTAGCCGTCTCAGCCGTTCAGTCCTAGCTAGCTTTCTTCTTTCGCTGCCGCCAGGCTCGGCAGAGACTCTCTGTACGTCAAGTCGGAGGTGGAAAAGAGGAGGGGGGGGCGGGAGGCGGCGAGAGACGAGAGGCGAGCGTACGTGGAAAAAGAAGCGACCGAGACGGGCTGCGAGCGAGAGCGGAGGGGGTGGAGTCGAATTTCAGAAGAGGAAAGTCAGATGCCTCGTTTGATCTCGCGGGACCATCATTCTTCGGGGTCCAAATGTAGAAAGGAACGGGCTTACCTTTTGTCCGGAACTCGTTCCCGTCCGGTTCGAAAAAAATGACACGCCGCTGTGCGCTTCTTTTTGTTGAATGGCGGGGAGAGGAAGAGCGAGAGACGTAGAGAGAAAGGGAGACAGAGTACGAAAGTTGCGCGGCGCGCGATCGCGTTGAAGAAGGCGATAGGCTTGATCGATTAAACGATTCGACCGGTCCGCGGTAGCTCGATTATTCAAGGGAACGGATAAGCCGCTGTTTGACTCGGAGATCGATTGTTCGTAACGGTGCGACGGCTAATCCGTCCGTGGCCGCGACGGACGGTCAGCGTGATTAGTATTGTGTCAACTCGAAAGTTGCCTCTGATTACGACTGTCCCGAGCCGCGCTCGTGAAAAATCGCTCGAGCTGGCATAAGGGAAAGATGGAAGCTACTAATGTACTGTTATTCACTGTTCACGGGCGTGTGGACTAAAGGAGTGGGTGAGAAATCGGAATCGAAATAGGTGAGGTTCGTGGCTCATAATGTACCGTCATTCCGAGTGTTTACGAATGCGTGGACCCGTTTTATAAATGCATAGACCCCGTGAGCGTCCTGAGGAAATTCATTTGAATTTGCTTAGTCGTGAAGTGTGTTTATCGGTGGCCGATCATGACTCGGTCGAAATACCTCGGCCCCGGAGATCGGGATTACGGCCGTTAAGATCCGTTGGTAATCCTGTTTGCGCGTCGCACGCGCGTTGATCTCGTTCGTCTTCGTTGATCTTTCCGGCCGGTGCGACTGCGCGTAAAATCGTCAAGAGCGCCGTATCGAATCGATCGGGAATTGCCGGGAGTCGCTATTTAAAGAATCGAGCCTGTCGGATTTAAGAGATGTATTCGGCCATACGTTTCGGACGTCTGCCGATGCCGTGGCGCGCGGAACAGAATGCGAAATTAGAACCGGTAAAACGGTACAAATCGAAAAAAAAGCGCAAAATGAAATGGCGAACAGTTAAAAATTTGTCAGCGGCCGCCGAGCCGGAAGATTCGATATCGCTGTATCAGAAAGCAGAGAGCGCACCGGTTCTTTGAAAAAGCAGAATATTGCGAAATTAAAAGCGGGTCGGTGGGCAGCGGGAAAACAGAGAAATTAAAAAATAAAAGAACAGCGGTTCGGGTTAAAATTTAAATGACCGAGCACGGCAGGCTGCGGGGTGCGGATCGCGCGAAACTATAAAAAAAAAAATGGGACGACTAAGCTGTCGACAGAGTCCGAAAACACGAAATACTCGAGCTCGTAATGAAGTGCTAAGGAAACAGAAGAAAATATCGTAGAAGCGAGCGAGGTAAGAGAAGAATAAGAGAGCGAAGAAGAGGGAGAGGCAGAGAGACGGACAGAGACAGAGGCACAGAGAGAGAAGCGCAGAAAGGAAAAAAGAGACGGACACCGAAGGGATCCCGATGTTTACCGTGCACTCGAAATTCGACTTCTGCCTAAAAATACATCCGCACCCCTCGGCGCTCTGCGCGGCGAGGAGCGCGCGCGTGTGCGTAACGCGCAGCTGAGGAAGTCCTTTAAAAACAATCGTCAAAGGCGAGCGCTAAAAGTGGCCCCGGTTATCTTACACCGCGAGGGGCCTTAAAACCGGCCGGTCGACCGACGAAAAAGAGCAGTTTGGGCTGCCGAGAGGGAGGGAGAGAAGCCGAGAGGGCGACGAAGGCGGGAGCGAGCGAGAGGCCCAAAAGTTTTCGGGCACCGAATTGCCTGACAATGGCCGACGCCTAATATGGATTAAAGCGATCCCATTACAAGATCGATGCCGCAGATAGCGGGCCGTGGAGTCGTCTGCATAAATATGTGGCATTCCGACGGGCGGGTCCGCCGGAGATAACCGGCTTACGCGCGATATATACCTTCCACTCCGGCGAGAGAGACTTCGACTCGCTCCGCCGCTTTAACTCGCGAACGATATTTAAGGCCGTGCGATGCGCTAACGTCATTAGCGAGACCTCCTGTCCCTGTCCTTACGAGGCGGTCGCCGTAAAATCGTGCCATTCGGTAGCGTTCGGCTTTCCGGCCAGTCAGCCGAACGAAGGCTACCTTCTTTACGAGCCTCCGGCAAAGACGCTCGACTTAGGCGAACTATTTCGCGCCGGCGAGATTGGCCGGAGCGGGTCGGGCCTGAATGCGCGAGATTATGCCGAGTGATAATTATTAAGCGCAAGCTTGCTTATTAATTCGGACGTTCGTCGGGCGCCCGGGCCGGAGCGTCGTGAAAGGCGAACCCCGGGCTGATATAGGTTAAGGGGACGCTTTGTCGAACACGCTCGAGTTGACGTGTGAAGGATATATGGACTGCAAAGCGTGTACACGGGCCGGGCGATGTGTTCCGCTGATTATGGAGAATGATTATTAAACGCGAGCCCGCTAATCCCGACGGGTATCCGATACGTGGGACGAGGCCGTGATCTATGTCGGCCATTTTCGACTTGGCCGCTTTCAGAATTTCGGCCTGACGCGGTGTCCGACCCCGCAGATGGAGCGTTCGCCGCCCGAGTAATTAGCTGATCAGCGAGAAAGATACGAGGCCAGCTGAATCGGCGCAATAAACATCGGAAGATATCGGTGGCACTCGGATTTCAATATCTGCGCCGAACGAGGAGCCGAGCGTAAAAACGGCAGCGGGCGGCTTCTGCGCGGCAACCCGCCCGAAGGCCCATTACTTCTTCCCACTGTTCTCATAACGCGCTTCCCATATCTTCCGCCGAAAACACGATGCTCATCCTCCGCCGATCGTTAATTCGACCAACAGCCTCAAAGGCCGCAGAAGTAACGGCGAGTCCGCGGAATCATTTCCAACACGTTTCTCGAAAAGATACGATCTCGGGCCATAAATTAGCGTCGGCTGGAAGACAGGGAAGAGACGGAGAAAGAAGGGAGGACAGGAAGAGGGACGGAGATAGGTCTGATGCCGAGGATAGAGGCGAGGACAGGGAATGATCGCGTATCCTTTGTCGCTAACGACGGATTCCGCGCTAAAGCCGCGAACGTGCGTAAACTCTCGGCTCCCGGTGGACGTCGGACGTTGGACGTCGGACGAGGACGACGCCGAGCGACGATCGTAAATGCGAAGGCGAGAGATAATCTCGTTAAGGAGCGGCCGAGCGAGCGGGCACGCCCAGCGTTTAAATCGTCGCGAGCGTTCGCGCCGAAGCGAGATCCACGCTCCGATGATGATCCTTAACTTCTTTTTCGTCCCGGTGCATCTGGCACGATCGTCGTCGGCGGCCAGAAGGAGACAAACCGTCCACATCCCCCCCCCCCCCCCCCCCCGCGTCCGTCTCCCACTACAGGCCCTCTCTGTATCTTCACGTCGCCTCGTCGAGATCCAGGAGATCTCCATTACCGAATTCCTGGGCGCACAAAACGGATAATTAGTGCCCTCGTTCGCCGGCAGCGGGCCGTCCTCTTTCTTCCACTTCTTCCCTCCTCTCTTCTCCCCCTCCGCCGCCTTCCTCTTTTTCGTCGGCTCCCGGTCTCCTCTTTTTGCTCTCCAACGCCTCTCTCGCCCCCGTGCGAGGCCAAAGTATCTCGATTTCTTGATCGTTTCGGAACTCTCGCTCTCCCTCTCTCTCTCTCTCATCTCACCCCCCAGCCCCTCTTTCAGCTCTCTTTAATCGTTTTCTCCACTTTCCGCGCTTTTTTCCGGCGCACTTTCGCGCTTCTGCCTCGCCGACCCGTTATTGGATATATCTTCCTTCCCTGTTTGTCTTTCCGGGGGCGGCGCGGTTATTAGCGCTTCCTTCCCGCTTCCTGTTGATCCTCTTTATCGCCGGAGGGTTTCTTAAAATTGCTTTTTGTTTAACTTGATAATCCCCTGTTTCCCTGCCAATTCCCAGCATTTGCCCGGGCTGGCCCGCGGGCCGCCTGTTTGCCGTGTTTATTGTATCATTCGTAAAACCGCGCACTCGCCGGTACACTCGCGCGTGGGCCAAGCGATTTTCTTTGCCTGCCACCCTCCTCCCTCCCCTCTCCACCCCTTACCGCGCTTGTTTCGCCTCTCTCTTTCGCCCGCAACACCCACCCGCCGACCCTGGCGTTCCTCTCACGCGGCCTCCTCATCGTCTTCGTTTTCCGATTCAACAAGTTTATTTCGGTGCGTCGCGCGGTCTTAACGGCGCGCCGCCGCTCTCCGGCCGCGTACAAAGCCCCATTCATAGTCGTCGACTATAACAGATACGGCCCGACGAGGAGCGGAGCGGAGAGAGAGAAAGTGAAGCGGATCCTAATAAAAGCGGCACCGACCGAGAGAGGAATGAGGAGGGAAGAAGGCGAGAGTGCGACGAGGATGAGAGGCGAGCGAAACCGAGTCGGTGAGGAGGACGAGACTTCGAGAAGGCATGAGGGAGGGGTGAGGAGGGGGGGGGGGGGAGAGAACAGATGCGAGCAGCCACGGCTGTCAGTCACGCGTCATAGGATCATCTCCCTCGTTCCTCGGAAGCTGAGGATGACGGAGTGAGAAGAGGTAGCCGCCCTTGCTAACGAAAGGGGAGGGGAGACGAGGGGAAGGGAGAAAAGGAGGGGCGGATCCGCGGAGGTTAAAAATATATTCCGACACGACGGGGAGAATTTGCCAAACTCGCGCATCGCCAAACGAGCCGTATCGTTGGCCGTGAGAAAAAGGATCGATGAAAGGATTCGAAGTCTCATCGGTCGAGAGGCGACAATACTTTAGTAGGAACAAATCATTTTCGCTCGTTTCGGAATACACGTTTACGGACGTTGGTTGGGATGCAATCTTTGTCCTTCTTTTTTTGTCAATTTTCCTTTTGCGTTTTACGTGCGCAGGGCTAATCAGTGGGGCACGCGGAAGCAACGCGAGAGTTCATAGGCGAGAATTGCCAAAAATGCGATCGAACGTGCCGGGACAGTGGCGCGCTCACTTGTACGGAATTTCATTTAATCGGGGGGAAATTGCGATGGAAAAATGCCTCTTTCGCCGACGCTAACGACGCGGCGTATTGCCGGTTATAAAGCGATTCTGTAAAACTGGGCCGAGCCGGCCGTAACTACAAATGGTTTTGATAGGTTACGGATCGAGGCCGGAGTTTGCCCCCCGTATCAATAGGGACGGTTTTCGCCCAATGAAAAACAAAAAAGTTCACAGTCAACACCTACTCGGGGGGGAAAAAAATGGCCGTAAGCGGGTGGATGTCAATGAAAAATGTTGCGACCTGCTCGGCGAGTGCCTGTACAAATACCGACAATGAACGGAAACGTGGATCGCGCGGTTGGGCGAAAACGTTACTGGGCCATCAACGTAACGACGCCCATAAACCTTGACTCGAACGATCGACGGATCGTAAGACGATCGAGGGCGCGATTAGATAAAGTGCGTGCCCGCGGCCCGTAACCGCGAACTCTATCGAGTTCGCGGTCTCCGCGTTCGTTGAACGTGGCCACTGCGCACCGACCGACAAGCTTTTCGAAAGTTTAAAACCGGCGCAGAACGCAAATATACCTACTGCACACATCTCCGTCGCGTTTCGGCAAACTGCCATTCAAAACATTCGGGTTACGATCGGTCACCGTAAACCGGAACAACAAAACCGCATAAAATATCGAAAAAAATCCCACGTCCACAGTTCGACACGCCATTGAGTGCGAGAGAGAGAGAGGGCTGACGTGAGAAAGGGATCGGATTAAAATCGAACAAAGGGCCGTAAAGGCGAAAATAATTTCCGAACCGTTCGCTGACACTGGCAAATTTCGCTCGGGAAATCCATTAAAGCAAAAATCAGCTCCAGGGCGAGAGTTCGAGAATCCGACATAAGGAACGTATTCGGACGCCATTTGGCCTCGAGTGCCACAGTCAGGAGGGTCAAGGCGTTAAATTCGACATCGCGATTTAATAATGCCCCCGATTTTCTGATCGAACGGGCTGCCTAGCCCCCACCCCTGCCCTCACTCCTTCCATCCCGCGCTCCTCAACCCTCGAGCCGTGCGAAGGGGTGTAAAAATATAAAGAGCGTCGGCAACAGTTTAATATGAGGACGCCATATTTCAGTCTGAGGGGTGGTGAGGTAGGGTGGCTCGCCGACTGGAAGGTATTTCGGCCGTACGTATGAAGCGCACGAAAGACCTTTATAATGGAGGAACTTTCGGAGGTCTTTTGTCTTGCTGAATGGAGGAGCCACTGTGCGCGCGCGCGCGCGTACATTCTGTCGACATCGGGTTTGACTCGGGCACCGTGCGCGCGTCTTATATGAAGAAAGGGAGAAGCTCTCTCGCGCGCGGTATTGGATCCCTGGCTGTAAATCGTAAATATCAGTCCCGAGCTGAAGACATCCGTTTAAAGAGGATCGTATCGAGCGGGAGGAAAAGTAATTATCGAGACCGGGCAGAAATCGAGGATACGGGATAAACGGAGTCCGGGGTGGGGGAGAATAATCTGATACGAGGGCGTAAAGAGAGTATCCTCGTAGATCAAAGGGTAAAGAAATCGCGGGAACGGGGGAACAATGGTCGACAGTTTGGCATATTGCGGCAAAAAGTCGTAGAAAGGAAACAGCGTTGATTAGTTGGCTCGCGGCACAAAGGAACTAGCGACCCTCATTTTTCCTCCCCCTCCGCTTCCGTTCATCCCTTCGCCTCTCTCTCTCTCTCTCCTCTCTCTCACTCTCCCTCTCTCTCGCTCTTTAACACGACATCCGACAATTCAGTAAGCGCGGCTCGAATCTGCTAATACGGCCAGTTCAATTCGATCGATTCTGCCTCGAAGCGTGTACCCGTCGATGGCCACGTGCCAATTAGCCAACGCCGCGAGACAAACGGACGACATAACACGTCCACCTCTCTCTCTCCCACCCGTCATTCCGCACGTACGCCGATCCGATCACTCTCGTTCTCTCCGCGATCGAACATCGTCGTCACACGTGCCAAAGTCAATTGTCGCAGCGATAAATAGAAATCCGACTCGATTTCCTCCCTCGTTCAGCCTTGTTTCGCGCCGGCCCGCTCCTCTCTCATTCACTGTCTATTAATTCCTTATAGCCAGACGCGTTTCTCACATTCAACACGGTGCGAATCACGGGCTCGGATTGGAAAAGGCCTACGAGTCGACAATGGCTGAATGGGGGTGAACGATGAGCAGTGAGAAAGGAGGATGGAGAAATGGAGGAAGAGTGGGATGGGGTGCGGGAAGAGATGCGTGTGAAAGAGAGAGAAAGGGAGAGAGAGAGAGAGAGGCTGCCCCCTTGTTGTACGCGCGGATGGTGTCGACGGAGAGGGAAAAAATATTGAAAAGGGGTGCGGGTCGAAGGAGTGGCGTGGGGGATGGTCGTCGACTGGCAGCAGGGAGGTCTTTTGGATGCTGGTGCGACAGATGTAGATACCACGTGCTGCGATTCGTGCCGGGGCACAATGTGCATCGGAGAGCATGGAGAATGTGAAATGGACCGATCGAGGAGCCGGTGTCGAAGGTCGAAGTGGGTTAAAGGTCTCACGTTCGCCTGCCAATTCGCACTGCCGCTGCCGATATCCTCGATGGAGAGGACGGAAGCGTCTACGGCCGCTTCTTTCGGCGAACTGCCGAATGGAAAAGCATTTCAGTTCGCCTTTAAATCTTACACCAGTGTCTGAGAGTGGATGCACGTACTCGCCGAAAGTCTCGCTTGACTATTTTTCTAATATCTCATGTATGACTTTTAGAACTTATGGAATACAGTCGACCCTCCTATAACGCGGTTTTCGTTCAACAACGTACCATTTATAAAATTTATATAATTTTATTTCATAACCGTATATATCAGAATTTGATGCTTTGAGTATGTAATTTTTATATTGGGCGGCAAGAATTAACCTGGAGTGTACAAAATTAAGTCTGCGGTTCTTATAACGTGGTTTTCATATAACGCAGTACGAATAAATCGTGTTACAGGAGGGTTGACTGCAGAAGGATTTGATTTTCGTTCGTTTCGAGCGACAGTTTGACGATCAGATGCCACGCTTCGCTTTGAATATTGGACGTCCCTTCGAGGTTGGAGGGGGAGAAAGGAACAAAAGGGCGTGGGTAAATGACGTCAGCCTTCGGCGTCGTCTTTTTTCCCGCGAATCCGGCCGCGACTGTCGTTTGATTTAGCGACGTGGACGAAATTCAAATAATAGACCGACGGAGCGGCGTTACCATGCCGACGAGCTGCCGACGAGCTGCCGGCGAGTTGGCCGGTTAATAACGAAAAACTCCGTTATTTTATTGTCGAAACACCCGACCCGTATACCGCCGGCGACGCTGTGGCAACAATGGGTCTGATTTGAATTTCGGCCGGAGCTCGCGCTGGCAGCGGCGAAAATCGATAGAAAATATTTTTCCTTCGTCGGCTCGCCCCCCCTAAACAAGGTCGGATCACGTTCATCGCACTCGCGATTTTTCCCGTAAGCGATGCCGGGGCAAGTGGCGGAAAACCCGATGCCGACAAGTCAAAACGCGTAGAGGCGCCAAGAATCCGTTTCGTCCTTCCAACACTTTCCGCGACTTTAATCGTCCGCCGCCTACGTCCTTCGCCGGAAAATTGGTAAGATTTAAAAAAGTGAAGTAGATTGGTTCTGTCTCCTGGGGGAAATGTACTCTATTCGCGAACTTGGAATCATTTTTCCCCCCCTTTCGTCCCGGAACATTCCGCGCCCTCCGCCCTCGACGAAGCCAGACGCCTCGAACGTCCTTTTCCGCCGAACGGAACTTAATTCCATTAGCAAAGGATTCAATCTCCGCGCAAAAAGGCTCGTTACTACCGTGGAAGGGCGATACAATCGCGCACGCTCTCGCGCAGATAAATCTCCGAGTTCCGGCGATCTCGATCGGCACCGTAAATTCGACTCTTCTCGTCGCTCGTTAAACGACGATCTCGCCGGCTGTTAACGAGAGAGACTCCGTGAGGATGAGCCCTCTCCTTCTGGCCCGCCGAAAAACGTACTTTGGCACGGTGCTCGATCGCGAAACGACTTTCGAGGAAAGCGAGTTGGCTTCAGAGAGTGCGAGAGAGAGAGAGAGAGAGAGAGAGAGAGAGAGACACAGAGAGAGTGAGAAAGTCGCGTTTGGTGGCTCGCAAGGCACGTCGGTCCTTAACGAAGATTAAACAGCAGCGACATTATACCCATTACCACTTATTTACTTCAATTTATCTTCATTTTCGGCCACCGTTCGCCTCGAGTCCCTCCTGCTCGTTTCCCGTCTTATCCCGGTGCCTTGCCGCAATCCTCATCTCCGAGGGTCCCCCGACCGACTCTTACCTCGCCGACGAATGCCAATGGAAGCTTCGAAGAGAGCAGATACGTAATCACGGCGGGTTAACGGCCAGGTACTTTACCACTTCCACTCCCCCACCCTAGCACGCGGTAATTCGCAATTACTCTCGCTTAAAGTTCGGCGCGAACCCTACTTCCTCGCCTCCGTTCGTTCGGCAACTGTCCTTCCACGTCCTTCCACGTCCTTCCACGTTCTTCCACGTTCTTCGACGAGGAAACGATCTCTCCCCGCTACCAATTCCGAGTTTTGTTTCTTTAGTACGCTTCCCCGAGCTCCGTCATGTTTACTTCAGGCATTACTTATCCGTTTACTGCCACGGTCCGAGTTCCATCGACTTTCATCGTTCTGACGAATGCAAAAGCAAACGAAAGCACAATAAAGCGAACTTGATAATAACCAGTCGATTATACGACATCAAAGTAAACGAAAGCCCGAATGGTATTCGCAGGATAATTCCACGCTCGCTTGACCTTGCAGCGCACCTAAGTCCAGGACACCGTCAATTATCGCTCTCGATTCCGCTACTTTCCACCTCTCAGCGATGGTCCAACGATTTCAATAATTCCGCCGATTCGTTAGCCGCCTTATCTCACCGCTCGCCGAAGCGGCCGTCCTCTGCAGGCTGAACTCTCCGCTAGGCCGATCTCCTCGCCGACGGACCTCAGCCCGGACGGTCTTTCCGCATTTCTGCGGCCCGTCTGGCGTTAACGTTACGAGTTCCATTAGCGCGTGCCACCGGCGATCCCGAAGTACCGCTAAACCGTCGAGCAAATTGCCTCGTAAAAATGTATCGCTCGGCAAACGCCATCAGTTTCGCCCGAACGTGTACACTGCCCCCTCCCCGACACAGCCCCCCAACCCCTCGCCTGCGGTCCGCCTTTAGACTCCTTGCACCCTCCCATAACGGCCTGCCGCGGCACCCTGTAATTACCGGGTTTTTACCGGAAACCGGCTTCGAGGATCTTCCCGTCTCGCTAGGATGAACGAGTGCTTAAAAAACGATGTGGACTTTACGACGGTGCCGTACTTCCGGGTTGAGAGAGTTGGAGAGAGAGAGGGGGGGACGGGAAAATTCATGCTGGACCCGAGGGTCCGGACAAATAGAGAGAGAGTGTGTGTGTGTGTGTGACAGAGAGAGAGAGAGAGAGAGAGAGAGAGAGAGGGAGAGAAGTCGTTAGATGGATGAGCAGGTATAGACGCGATGACCATCTTGGACGTTTATCCTGGTTGAATGCCACTCGACGGCCTTCTCCTCGACCTCTCGTAATGCGCGGGCCGCGTATTATAAAGTCTTTGTGTTATAGATAATGTAAAGAATTTACGACGGTCATGTATGTATTTGCATACATAATCTATCAGACGTTCCCTTTTATGCATTATAGTGCTTACGGAGGACGGCGCGTCTTTACCGGCGCGCATTTGGTAGCGGCCGGCGAACAGGGATTTTATGCCGCTCGCCCGTAAACAGTTTCTTGAATTCTATTAAGCAATTACACGCGGAAACTGTTGCGCCCGGGGTAATTGATATTTGAACGCGCAGCAATGGACCCGCGGGCAGAAGGTTTATCGGACCGTAATCTATGGAACCGAGTGTATGAAGTAACGCTCGCTCTTCCTGGACGTAAATCAGTGTTACAATTTGCGTCGCGCTGTCAAAACTGTTCGCTCGCTCGCTCTCTCTCTCTTTTACAATGGAGGCGGGGGTAGAGTTTGCATTAAAAATGCATCGAAAAAGCACGCATCGGAAATTCGATCGAAAGAACGTATGATTAGCGCGCGGCGTAGGTGTCAGAATTTTCGCTCCGACCGTTCCTTTCGCGAACGTAACGAGAGCGGACTCGTAATGGCCGTTGTCAAGGCAATGTCCGAGTCGCTACAAAGGAAGGGGTGGAGGGGGGGGGGGGGGTGTCAAGGGGTGTGCAGCGGTTTCGGAGGGTGGCACGGCGAAGAAAGGGGAGGGCGCGACTATTTATGGATCGTTTCGACAACGTGCAGCGTAGGGTGACTGGCGTTATTCTTTTGTAACCTAATCTGTAATCGGTAATACGGGCCCTGTCACGCCACCTGATGCATAATCAACTCCTTCCCAGTCCTCGCCTCGTCGGGGTGCGTTTTAACTTCGGGGCGGTACGCAAACTCCGATACTGGAGAGCGCAGAGAGTAAAAAAAAAAAGAAAAAAAAAAAAGAAAAACGGTAGAAAATGGACGAGAAAAGACTCGGCGATAAAGGCGAACTTTGCATTTAAAAAACGTCGCCGCGGCGCGTTGTAATTTATGAATTTTACAAAAATTCACCCCGGCAGCCCCACCCAGCCAATTCATGGCGAAATTGAATCGTGAAAGAGATCGCGGGAGCGTCTCGGCGGACAGTCGCCACGGATCGGATTCGAGAAACAATACGGGAACCGGCGACCGAAAACGTCCGACCGTAATTCTCTTGTCTGCGATCCATCATCGGACCCTCGGAGGATTAAAGGTAACAATTCTTAGAAGAGTCCCCGGTCGGACCCGCCTCGAATCGAAGGAACACACGGCGAGGATCGCGGTCGAAATTCGACGTACGCGTCGAGAGGAGCGGAAAAAGGAGCGAGCGGAGTCGCCATCCTGGGCTGTCTGAATGAAGGCCGAGCGATTGGAGGAGGACGAGCAGAGAGAGAGAGAGAAAGGAAGGTACGGGGGGGGGATGGTAGATGGATCGGCGGCGGTGGACGTAAAGGATCTCCCAGGAAATCTGCTTGGTCGAGCGAATCCCCGTTTTCTCGTCGAAGCGGTAAAGTCTAATCGAGTTTGGTCTCTGACTTTGTGGCAACGGCGGCTGGGCGCAATTGGAAGGGGAAGAAGTCTGAGGGGTGCGCTCGGGGTGGTCGAGGAAGACGAGGCGGAGGTGGAGGTGGCGGTGGTGGGATGGCCGGGCCCGCGGTGTTCTATAAATTATCGACGAAGGTATCCTCCTGTGAGCGGACCCGAGCGATAACGAACCCCTCGTTGGAAATCGACGTTCGATCTGCCGGGAATCGACGCCTCCGGACAGGAGTCGAGGCTCGGAGGGTGGAGAAAAAGGATAAAGGAGGTCGGTAGGTGTAGAGGGGGGGGGGGGAGAGAACGGGCGCGTTTTCTTCGTTTCCGCAGCTCCGACCTGACTACTAATTCTCTTGGCCCTCGTTGATATAATCTCCCGACGCTTCCGACTCGCCTTTCCCGATTCCACTTCCGCAACGGTTATTGTTTTTACCCGCCCCTCGATCGTGAGCCTCTTCGTCGGCAGAATTCGAGGAGGACGGCAAATTGCGGGGAGCAGCTCTCTCTTTCTCTCTCTCGCTCTCGCTCGCGCGCGCGCGCACATTCTGTCTCTATCCGGACTGATGCGAGGCTGCGTTGGAAATTCCGAGCGGATGCGCGGTGCGCGATGGAACGTGACCCGAGACAAATTGTGCCCGTCCGTGGGAGCAGCTGGGATCCCCGGGGCTGCCTGCGAGACCGGTGAAAAATGACACCGCCTTCCGTTCAAGGCCGGGGAGTCGAACGCGAGATACGCGCGGTGAGGTTAACGTCAGCGCCGGGCCTGTTTTAAGTCCTGCGGTGCTGTGAATCAGTTCCGTCGTAATTCGACACGTCTGCGACTTCGTCGTGTCCTGCCCTGCGAGCCTGTGCAAAATGATCTGTCGTGCCGTGACGCGAGCTGCTGGTATTCAAGTACAAGAACGCGGACAAGAATATCGAAGTGCGAGTCGATGTTTGGAAAACATTTTTCGGCCGAGAGGCCGATGAATATTTGCCCCGATCGAAAAGTCAACCTGGAAAGGGATGTCGAGGAGAGTCGGTCGAAATACTCGTTACTCAACGGACTATTAAACATTTAACGGCGACCTGATTTATCGGCGAGCGGAATCGCGTTACGAATGGAAAGTTCGGAGGCACAAAGGGGACACGTCGAAAAGCAAAGTCTGAGTCAAAATACACATTGTCCGTTCGGCGCGGTCAATGAACAATTTAACGGGGGCCTGATTTATCGCCGTCTGAGCCCGGCAAACCGCGAGAGCGGAATGCAACTTTTTCGAGCGCTGTCAAATTTATATACCTTCCAGCGCGGCTCGAAACCTGCACCTCTCGCTCGCGCGCATACCGTGCGCAGTCGCGGGCATTTTTTCCATTAACGCGACACGGTTGTTCGGCGCGATAAAGCGGTGGCTGCGAACGCCATATGGAAGTCGGTGGGGGCAGAAGGAAGGAGACGAGAAGAGAAAGCTAGAGAGTGAGGGAGCGAGAGAGGTGGGAGTGCAAAAGGTCCGAGACAAATCGCGGTCGCCCGTAGCGTGAGAATACGTGAAAAATGACACGCGCAAGTTTCCGTTCAAGGATCGACACGAGGCCAGGCTGACTCGAGAGGGCGTCAGGGCTTCGGTTGGTCACCGTTCCCCAGGCTGTCCACTCTCTCTCCCTCCTTCTCCCTCTCCATCCTGTTCGCGGTTTCTCTCGCGAGCTACCGTATCGGTCATCTTTGGGCCATATTTCATGGCCTATCTGCGAAAGCTACGCCTATGCGACTCGCTCCCGGCCAACCTCGACGTTCCAGGTATGAGACCTGACGCTCGTCGTCGGACACTTCAAGGGATGCATTTTTTGCCGACAATCGCATTCTTGTCCCTCGCTCTTGCCACTTCGTTCGATCGAAACGTACACCTCACAGCTCATTTCGTCGCCAGTCTTCTCGAAATTATTATTGCGCCATTTTTTTTTTGCCTACAATTTCGCCGCCTGATTTTATTACGAAAGGTCACTGGTTATGACGTTCGTTACAATATTTTCCAATTTCGTGCGTTACATGCATTTAGCGCGCGCTGCCTCTACGTCGCTACACCGTAATATAACTATTATCATGATTATTATCATTATTATTATTATTATTGCCATTATTATTATCATTGTCAGCGTTATTATCACCGGAGAGACAAAACGGGCGAACAAAGCTGCATTCATACACGAAAACGCGGTTAAAATTGCATCCGACGTAAAACGGTATCGGCCGCGGAGTGGCGCTTGACTAATTATACTTTCTGCCGAGAAGCAATAAATCAAAAGCAGTCATTTTCGCCCCCACGTCCGCCCCCTCGCCCCTCTTCCCATCGGATTCAGCGGAACCGGCGCCCCTTTTCCCGGGCAGAAAATCAAAGTGGCCATTGTAGCCGACCGCCGCTCAAGAATTGCCCGTGGCTCCCGCCACCTCGTCTCCCTCCCACCCCCCCCCTGCCCTCCTCCGCCGCCCCGCGCAGCCCTGCCCACCCCTCCACGCCCTATCGGGGCGCGGAGGAATGCGAGTTCGAGCGCGATATCCGGCGGACGAATCTGAAAAATGTCCGTCTGACCATGTACAGCGCGCTTCCACTGACATTCCGCGTCTCGTTTTCTGTGCCCGGGACGCGCGATAATGGATCGCGGATAGACGACGTGAAAAGGGACGCGTAGCTTGGTCAGTGCGTCCCCCACCCCTCCCCCCTCCTACCCCCATCATTGTCAGGATAGAAATTCGTTGGACAGTCGGCGCTGGCCTCGCGGACCTTCCGCTTCTTTATTATTTACGCGATAGTCCGGGCGCTGGCTCGTTCGTCTTCGCTCTTTAATTTGGCGGCCGTTCGATGCAGGTCTCGGCCTCCTCACTCATGTCTGGCATTACCGTTCGAATCCTTAACGGGAGGCGAGGAGGACACGCGCGGGAGTCGCGGGAACGATCGCGGAATCGAGGAACAATTAAGCGCCTCGATTCCGTCCCACTATGTGCAAGGTGCTCATAAATCGCGGGACAGGCATTAAAGACGATCCGCGCGCACCGTTCGGCGCGTACTTAATCAAAGTTTACGCCCGGCAATTAATTAACACCGGCGCTCGAACGAGAGTGTCCCCTTTTTTCCCGCCTCGAACGTTCGCGCCCGCTTCCGGCGCTACCGGTTAGTTATCCGGCTCGTCCCGCGTCTGCCCGACTCGCTCCTCTGCCCGCCGGGCATTCCTGAGATTAGTGCCATCGAGAATTTTGACGCCTCCTCTCGCAGACGCGGAATGCGCCCGGCCGCTCTTACGCCGTCGAGACGAAGAATCGTCGGGGCGGCTGAAAAACAGCGCCTTTATACGACGCCATAATCGTCCGGGGCCACTACAAACGGGCGCGCTGCGACGGAATTAATCGTAGCCCGCGAGCAGAGAGACGGGGAGGGAGCGAGAGAGGCCCAGAGAGAGGCCGAGAGAGAAAGAGAGAGAGAGAGAGAGAGGTGTCAACGCGCGTGCTTCCGCGCGTTCCTCGTAAATCCAACGAGACTCTCATTTAAATTCCGAATCCTCCGGATGCCGGGCCGAGTTGGGGGAGAGATCCCGAAGTGCAGAACCGGTGAAGCGGGAGGGAGTGGGAGGCAGAGGGAGGGTTAGTGTGTGTATGAGAGAGAGAGAGAGAGAGAGAGAGAGAGAGAGAGGGAGGAGGGCAGGACTGTTAGATAACGAGGCCCGGAGAAAGGACCTGATGTATACGGACCAATTTACGTATTTTTAGTGCTTGCTTCGGAGAAGTTTCGAGGAAGCGAGAGAGAGAGGGAGGGTAGAGGGGGGAGGAGGAGAAGAAACGGAAGGGGCCAAAAAGAATAGTTGCGCAAAACGGTCCTTTAAGCGCTTAACGACCGTGACAGTAATTAATACGTCCTGCGCTTTACGGCTGATCGAGGACACTCCAGTTTAACGACGTACATACGACCACGGCGGTTTACGATTGTAAATAACACGATTGATCTTGTTTGTACATCCGCCCGACAGCCGTTGCCGAGCGTGGAATTAAATCGAAACGAACGCGGAACCCTTCGCGATCTGACCAGTGACGAGTGCACTTCGACGATTCCCACGGCTCGCGGGAGAGAAAGAAGAGTGCAGGCAGAAGAGACAGGGGAGGGAGAGAGAGAGAGAGAGAGAGAGAGAGAGAGAGAGAGGGGTCCACTTAATGCACGCTTCTTCCGGCTCGTCGCTCGATCCTTAAGCGGCTTCCCGTCCTATCAATTACTAAAATAGATCCCGTCAAAGCCGAAGAAGCTTTGATATCGTCCCGGCGTCTCCCAAAGATCGAGCCAAAGGCCTCGGCCGAACTCTGACGGAAACGTCGGGGGAAAAGGAAAGAAGGGTACGTCAGGGACGGAGGGAGGGGAGTAAGGTGAGGGTGGGAGAGTATCGATTATCGTAGGATCTCTATTACGCGAGGACTCTCTCTCTCTCTCTCTTTCTGCGAAGATGCGGCCGCGATAAGGGCTGAGTTTCGTTTATAAGGACCCGCGGATCCTCAAAGAGGGCGAATCCGAGGTTCTGAGGGATCGGTTAGGTACGTGCGGAGATTTCCTCCTCTCATTGTGCCCGCTCGAGCCTCCTCGATCCTCCTTCAGGCCGGATCCTGGGACGCTTGGTATTCCGCGACGCGACAGCTATTTCCAGTCCGAGTCAGGCCGGGAGGTTTATATCGGGGATCGATGCTCGCGAAGGGTGGGGATAGATGGCCAATCGAATATTCCGTGGGACACCTACGGTGGCAGGACGTACGGCGCAGGTAAACGTGTCCCCTGCAGGGTCCTTGACCCCTTTTCCGTGCCTCATGAATCGCCGGTGCGGTTTTGTGAATGGATTAGCCTCTAATGAAACTGGGGAATTGCTCGGCCGGCGGCAAATATCTATTACTTCGAATAAGTTAGATGTCTCGCGCTCGAAATCGATCTCGGAGGCGTGACGAATGTAGCACATAAATTATGTTTAATTGAATTTTTCAAGGGGGCTCAGGGCTCTTCCTTTATGTTAATACAGGCGCCGGAGGCTCCCGGATAAATGTTCCATGCCGGCGATCGGGCGCTTCAAATTTCTTGATGCCGATAAAAGAAGTTTGACAGGCGGTGGAATAATAAAGAGGGGAAGTTTTACGTAAGAGCTTCAGTTTCTATCGTTCGATTAATGTCGACACAACTAATAACGAAGAGGTTCGACGAAGCTTTCCTCGATACAATCTTCTATCGGTTCCCAAATCGATTTCTCCATTCTGCTCCCATAACCGCTCGCCGCTCTTACTTTCCAACGTCCGATAAGGTTTCTCATTCATTTGGGAACCAGTCCGACTTGACTACTAATTTCCTGATCGACTTTTCATTGATACAATCTCGTGTACGCTCTCGAATTGGTTTCCTTCGTTCCAGTTGGACGGTGGCGTCCATTGTTTTTCCTCTCAAACGTTTGATTAGGACCTCGCTGATTTTACGACCGAATTCGGGGCGGGAGCGGTAATTTGCAAAGTTCAACCCGGAAAGACGGCAGCGAACTTCCATCTTCCTCGGAACGTCAGATAAAAAGCGAGTCCCCGAAACTTCGCCGGAAGGCCAGGACAATTCGGCGCTTACGTAGTGGAGCGTTAAATGAAAATTTCGCCGTCGAGCGACATATCCGAAAATGTCGGCTCACGACCGCTCTTGACCCCCTTTCATAATTCGATAGGAGCCGCCAGACGTGCCTTATCTCCCTCCCACCTTCAAGGACATACGCCGAAGATATGCGATTTCCGCGGCTGTAGGCGCGGCATAAACGGAATTTCCTGCCAATTCTTCTTCGCCTCTCCCCCGACATCCGAGCTTTATCCCTCATTACGATTCTCATCCCGGCGATCATTCTCGACGTTCGCCCCACCCCCCGACGGAGAACGTCTCACCCAATTCAGGAACGCGGAACACGCGCAGGATCCCGGCCGCAGACTTCACCCTTAAATCAAGAAACACAGCCCCATTTTTATCGAGGGTGCCGTTCTTAATTTTCCCGAGATCGGACGCCTGGAAAGGAGAGGCGTGGCAGGGATGGCTGGGGGTGACTTTCAGTGGGAGGAAGGGGGGAGGTTGAGCGAGGCTGTCGATGGCAGGAGATGGTCCTTTATCGGGGGGAAAGCTTGACTCGAATTTGTCGTCGGCAATTTTCTCCCCGATACCTGTCCCTCCTGACTCCTCCCGTGTTATACATCCAACCCTCCCGCCGACCCGAGCGCGCGCGCGCGCGCGCTCGCCCGTCCACCCCTGGTTTCCCCTCCCGGTCGACACACCCGTAGCTTCACCCTGCAGCGATATTCAATTTTGTAAATTACGGCATCCCGGACGATCCCGTATTAAAACGGCGCTCGCCTCTCTCGGTTGGCGCGCCGGATTGCAGGTTATAAGGAAGGCATACGGAAAACATAGGAGAGCCTCGTCGGGGGGTGAGAGAGGAGGGACGGGGAGGGGGAGTCTCTTCCCTCGAGTTGCGGCGCGTATACGCGAAGACGAAGACGAAGCGGAGGAGAGGACGAGATGAAGGGAGAGACAGGGAGAGAGTAGGCGAGAGAGAATGAGTTGCAGAGAGAGAGAGAATGGGGGAGGGAGAGAGAGAGAGAGAGCTGGAGGCCAAAGTGCTCCTATCAAAAGGGATGCTTGCCTGGCTGCCTACCTATCTACCTTATTCCCGACTATATCACGCAAATTGAGCCTCGTATTTTTCCCCGTAAAAGGCAAATCCCTCCGCGAAGGCGGGTGCACGAGATATTGTGTTTTTCAATAGGCTTATCCGAGCTAAATTGCGCTACTCGCCTCGAATGCTCGCTTCGAAGGCCGGGGCTCTACACTTTCGGTCTCCCTCCGGCCTTCGTACCCGCTCTCGGCCACCTTCTCTCCCCTGTCCGTTCCCCGAGCCATTCTCGTTCGCTGTCTCGCTTTAGTTGCCCGCTCCCATTCCCTGCCGCGGCCGAAGAAAATTTCTTACACTCTTCGGGCATTGTTCGGCCGATGTAGTACAGCCGATGCGCGGGCTCATGAAGTTTGCCTCGCGGCGAACTTCGAACTCGATGCCGCTGATGGCGCATTTACATGGTTAATACACGACAGCCAGGTAAAGGGAGGAGAGAGGAGGAGGGGTGACGGCTGGAAATGGAAGGGAATCGAAGAGCGGCAAGCTCGAGCGCCTTTAAGTAAGAATAAATTGACGTGAGAATTATTATGTTGCGGGACGGTGGATGTGTCATGCGGTTAAATCGATTGCTCCGGGTGGTACCGGACGCAAGCCTATATCGCGGCACGAATTCCCCCGACGGTATGCCGGCAATCTCTGCCCTCCCAGCAGAGCCCCCTCGGACTCGATACGCGATAGCCAACAAGACGTTCGACCAGCGTCGAACATCACCGAAGTTCATAAAGCTTCGTTCGTAACAACGTTAACCCGCGCAGCTTCTTCCGGCGTCACAATTTTCACCGCCCGACATTCAAAGGTTGCCCGCCTCGCTCTCGACTCGACTCGTTATCGACCGCATCGACGATTTAATAAACAACTCGATTACACACACCCCCCCAGAGACGGCCAGCGAGGACGATAAAACTTCCGCAAGAATCGTCGACCGCATTCCGAAGTGGATCATCGGAATCGAATCGCGTATATCGAACTTCCTCCCTCCCTCCCCACACCTCCTCACCGCATCACCCATCCCGAGCGAGCAACTTCTGCCCTCGTCTGAGCCGGAGGCTCTTGCTCGTCGAGTCTCGAGCATCCTTTAACCGCGTTATGGCTTCGAGTGCTCCCAGTTCGCGCGCGAGACTCCCACCCCTCCCTCCTCTCTCCCTCTCCTTCCCTCTCGCTCTATCTCCGCTCGTAAATCACTCGGGCCGAGCCCTCCCACTCTCGAGCCGAGGGCCCGGTGCGGGCCCCGTTCGCGCGGTGGGCCCTCCGAGCGTTTCTCGGAAGCCGTTTAAGCCGACTTACCGACTGCCAGCCGCAGGGCGAGAGGCGAGTCTCGCGCGAGGTTGGCCGGCCTGCATCGCGAAATTTTGGCTTGCCGATCGCACTGCCTGGCCTGGGCGTTTCTCCGGCGATGTCGGACGAATATGGGCCTCGCTCGGGCTCGATCGGACGCGACGCTCGATTTGCCCGAACTGATCGAGGGCGCCCCTCTGGCTTTTCGGCCGGCATTAAATGCCGCGCGATTGGCCGCGCGTATGCTCATGAGCGCGGTGTGTGGTACAGAGAGGAAGGGACGGGGGAAGGGGGGGAGAAAAACGGGATGCCAGGTCCCTACGACGGGGCTTCGCTCCAGCGTACGCGGGCGTAATTTGTTCGAGGAAATGTATGCGCCCGAAATGTCTGCGTTCGCGGTCGTTTTGAGTCGTTCGCATAATGATTCGGTTTAATTATAGGTTCGGAGGTTATTACCGGCGCGTGCACCGGTAATTACCGTTTCGGTTATTTCGTATGCGCGCCGGTTACGGTAATGAGATTGAGGATTCGAAGAATTTTCCAATTATCCTTACTTACGTCGCTCCGTAATTGAAAATTCTTATTTACGGAGTCGTACAATGATACTCCCGAATATGTATCTTTCGGTTTGATCCTATCGATTGCGAGAGGTCTTTGATCGAGTCCCTCTTACGTAACTGCCGCAGCGAGATTGATCCGTCAAAGCCAATGGCACACGACCCCCTCGCAATCTCCACTTTCCGCGACTCGTCCCGCCGAAAATGTATACGCGGCGAGCATGCGAGGCGGAGTCGGGGCGGAAAGCGAACGAAAACGAAACGAAAGCGAGGGAAAAGGAATGGCGAGCGCGGGCCGACGATAAGTACGCGAATAAAGCCGTCTCGGGCCCGTAACGACACGCGCGGGCTCCTGACAGTAAAGAACGACGAACGAACGCGCGGAAGATTATATCCGCGGGAGTAAGACCCCGCTCGCGGACGGTTTATGGAGTTCGCATTTCTTCGCGTTCGTGCATAAAGATAATAACGGTTACTCTCGCCGAGCCGGTACACTCTAGCCGCGACTCCCCCCCCCCCCCCTCTCGTCCACCTCTCCCCTCTCGTCTTCGCCTCTCGTTCGGTCGCTCGGCGTTCGTCCCCGTTCCCGCGGATATCGACCCGGGCCGGCGAAGGACTCGAGGAAGGCAGGACAGGCCGACGGAAAAGATACAATTCTCGTTATCCGGAAACCGTCGCCGCGATCGCGCAACCCACTCGCATCAAGATAGGCGAACGATAACGTCGCGCGATTCGCGGCCCGAAACTCGCCCGAAATTCGAGTTGCGGGTCGGAGTCGGCCCCAATCAGTTTCGGGCAATTTGCGAAGCTGCCCTCCCACCCCCGTTCCGGATAATGCTCGGCTAGGAAATAAGCTTCGGGTTTATCGCGTTACGCCGCGGCATCCGCCGAATCTCTCCGAAGGCTTCTTACTGTCGGCCCTGGGAACGCGTGCGCACGCGAGCGCCGACGCGGCTCGAAAGTGTGTCGGACTCGATATTGCACCGGGCAATTGAGACGCTCGCCGACGCCGGACGCGCCGTCGTCATTACTGGCAGCCTCGAATTATCGTCTGTCAATGGGACGCGCGCGGTTAATTCTCTCGGTTACGACAGTTTCGATGAGAGTCGCCGAGTCGTCGAGTCTTCGACTATTCCCACATTTTTCCCCTCCCGTTCCCCGCACGCTTCTCTTTCATCCTTATTAACAGGCTCGAGGCACGTCGTCGGCGAGCGTTAGTCTAATTGCGAAACTTGGCGTCGGACTTCGAGGCCGACCGCGGACGGGCAACTATGAGCGCGCCGACGTGAAAATTTCATTTCGCCTCCCGCGTAATACGGTGGATTATGTGTGTTCCGTGCAGGCAGTGCGTGCAATTTAGCTCGTAACAACGTTACCGCCCGGTATCGAATTCGCACTTAGCGGGCGTAAGATGTAAAGCGTAGTCTGGCCGCCGGTGTAAAGGCGGAAGGGAGAGTAAAAGAGTGAGAGAGGGAGTAGATAAAGAGCGAGCGAGGGAGAATCCTGAAACAAACCAGGAGTTTCGGTATTTCAGGTGAGTCCGAGGTGGGGCTCCAGAATTTATTGGCTTCCGATAAAAACGATTGGAGGTGTTGCACTCATGCCGCCGCCGCAGCCACCGGCTGCAAGTAAAGAGTCTTCTCTCTCTCCCTCTCTCTCTCTTTCTCTCTCTCTCCTTCTCTCCTTCTGCCGACTCCTCTTCTCTATCTTCTCCCCGACCATCCCCCCGCCCCGCGTGTCCCGCGCGAAGAGGGTGTTATTTCCGTGAAATATCCCTCCTCAATGAAAACTATCGGCTCTATAAATTTTGCCTGGCGCCCGGCTCGGCCGCTTTCGCCGCTTCCCTCCCGATACCGGGGGCCGACTGGCAATCTTTTCTATCGGCTGCCACTGCCTTCCCGTACTGCACGTTCAATGCCCAACTGCTAGAGCTCTGCCTCTTACCCGTGAGCACTTACTTTCGGATTCGCCCGATGGCGCTTACGAGCCGTGCCACGCGGCCGTTTCGACCTTTCGCGAATATTTATTCGCCACCCCTCTTCAACCCCCTTCAACCCCGCCGCCCTCGCCCTGAGTCCCCGACGGCTCTGTGCGCTTCAACGAAATTCTGCCAGCGCCGCTTTAATGTCGGCGAAATTCCATTTAACGCTTTCGATGCAACATGTTCGTACGGATGCGTTTTGTCATTCTTTTTTTTTTTTTGGCGACGTTATGCATAACGGGGCAGTGGACGATATTAAAGCGCGTTGCTGATTTTTTGAGAAATTAATTGAGTCGGATGTGTGGGTGATTATTCAATGAACTTTGTCGGCTGTTTATTTGCGATTATGTTTGACGTTGAGCGTGGTAGGAGGTGTTATCGAAGGATGGAGTACACGTTGATTCAGCTGGCAGTGTTATTTCTTTTCGGGTCCGCATAAAGGTAGGATTACTCGCATGCGTAATTTCGGCCGAATAAATGAGTCATGTGCGTCGACGGTAATTAAACGAGTTCAATGGAGTTCCTTTGCGCGTATCGTCAATTTGTATCGATGATTCGATGGAAAAATATTTCGCTCGACGAAGAAGCGAGCTGTGGTTCGCCCAGCGTTGATCAAACACGACGCCAACCCAAATTGATAGCCGTTCACGATGAACGAGTGCGAGACGCCGACGTTACTCAATTAATTACCGCCTAGACACTCGCTCATCGGGTACAGTCACCGATTCTCATGACTTCCTAATTACTCCTTTTTTTTAACCCCCTCCGCTTCAAAGCGAACGGCGCGCATTTTACGGGAAAAAGAATTTCGAAAGATTTCCGCGTCGTTTAGCCTCCACCCTCAACCCGCCCCTTCCACGGATTCCGACTACGATCGGGCACAAAGAACCGTGGCCGTAATGGGAATAAAATCCTGCCGAACTAATTCGACGCTATTCGAGCCGGCCGTTAGAGAGTCGGAGGCGGACTTTTGGTGCTAGGCGCGAACCGTGAGGCACTTGATTTCAACGCGGCGCGAGAAGTGAATGATCTTAATTAGATCCTTTCCTTCGACGAGGGCGGTCCCTTTTCCTTGACCGTGCCACGCTCGACTCGAGAACCGTTTTCACTTCGTCATCCCTCGCAACTTATTAGTTGATGGATCCGATGCCGTAGAAAGCGGGTTATCTCTCGCTCTTCCTCCCTCTCTCTCTCTCTCTCTCCCTCTCCACTTTCTTTCATTCCTTCCGCACTCCCCTTCTTTGCTCTCCTCCCTCTACCTCTCTTTCTTTCCCTCTCTCCTGTCTGTCCGGCCGTGTTTCCCCTCTCGCTCCTCCGCTCTCAGCCGCCAGCTCCTCTGACGTCCTCCTCTCCTAGTAGCTCTTTCACTCCGACCATATCGCCGCATTCCTCTCTTCCCTATCCTCAATTCCTCGTTTCCTATTCCCGTCTCTCTCCCACCGCCGCCCTTTCTCTACCCATCTGAGCTCACGTCCCGAGCCGGCGTAGAACAGAGGCCTAGCCTCTCTCTACCCGGTTATTAGCTAATGGAGGTAAAATCAGTTCCCGGTCTGAATAAAGCCGGGTGCGAACGTGTCGGCTTTAACGTAATTGTAGAATGATCAGACTCGAATGCGGCCGCGGGCTTTTGCGAGCTGCAGCCCCTCGCTTCTCTGATTAAAAGACGGACGCGCGCGCGCGAGCTCGCGCTTTTCCTGCGCAGCGCACTTTGCGGCCTCCGCCGGAAACCGTTTGAAGGCTGCCGACGAATCGAATGGAAACGAAGTTTCCTTCGGACGGGAGGCGAAAGGACCCCTTTCCGCGGCAAAGGCGATGGCTGGGTCGAAAAGGGACCGCGGAAAACTTTCAATTTGCCCGGGCACAGTGCCATACTTTTCTAAACGCGCGTATCGATGCTCCAATTGTTCCGAGAATCCTCCCTTTGGGGTCTTATTACTGATGTCGGAATTGTACATGATTAATTGTTTTTCGCTGAATAGATTTACATATTTCCACGTACGTCATTGTGACGTTCTACGATCGGGGAATACCGTACGCTTCGTAGGAAGACAACAGAAAAATCTGTCGACTGCATATAAGAGAATGCTTATTAAGTTGACTGTGATTGCTAAGATTTTGCAACACTCGAGGCGTCGTGCGCGTCAAATGACACGAAGAGTGAGAGAGAGACAGAGAGAGAGAGAGGGATAATGAATCGAACAAAGGACAGCGATTGTGAGAGTAAATATCGCCAGAAGAACGAGGAAAGAATGAAGTGTAGGTTAATTTATAAATTATCACCACGGCTGAGCTGACGTCCGGATAAACACGCGCGCGCTGTAGACGACGGCAGTTTCTTTGATCAGCGCGACAGCACGGAATGCCCTAATGAAATTAAGTTTTACGACGTTTCGCTACGTTCGCCGTGCCTCTCACGCACAACGGGCCCTTTGTTTGCCAGTTGCGAAGAATTAACGCGGAAGAGATCGGCATAAATGCTACCTCTGTATCGAGCATGTGGAACGTCCGAGTAGATTGCGATTTTGTGCAATAATTTCAAAGTGCTGAAGTAGAAATCGCTCGTCGGCCGATTCTGTCTCGCGTCAGGCGCACATTGCCTAACAAAGTTCCCTTTACTCGCCACTCGGGAAGCTAAGGCGAGGACAAAAATCGTTATCATAACATAAACATTCGTTGTCCAAAGTTCGCTTTCACCAAACATGAAAGCGATATACTCAAATTATAATTACAATCATTCATACAATCATTGCTCTAATTCAATCCTTTACGATATCAAACAGTAAAATTAACAATTCTTTCGGGTTTCACGAAAATTCCAGTCCATTTTCAAGGCCTGTAATCATCGCCGTTAAGCCCATGGTGCGCCCGGACGAGTTAACGACCTTGCACCAAATCGCATTTTCAATTTGGCTCGCCGGAGTCGGGCAGTGCCGCGGAGCGAGGAGAGAAAAAAAAGATGGCGACAAAAGTTGAGCGTAGGCCGTCGGGGGAGGGCTCGGCCGGGGGAAAATAATGGCGGCTCACCCCTTTCGTTAGATATCTTCCGCGGGAGGTCTTTGGTTCGAGACAATGCCTGGCGCCCCGGTGCACGAAGTACAACCGGTCAAGTGAGCCCAGGCCGGACTTTTTACGTACGCGAAGACAATGCCCGGGCTACTCTACATACGTTCCTATTAAAGCAGTGAGCTACGCATTATAATGCCCCGTACGCGAAGGCCAGACTTCTAGGGGGGGGGGGGGGGGGATGAGGAGGAGGAGGAGGGTAGGTTCGTACTTTCCGCTGATACAAGGTGTGCGAAAAAGTTCATAAAAACAGGTTCAAGTAAATGTTCGAGATGAATATTTCATGCGCTCAGCGCAGTCTGGCCTCTCAATGATTTTTGACGCAGGCGTTTCAGCGGATCCGAATTAAACTTCTCGCGTTTCCATGTCGCGGTACAAAGTAATGTTTTGATATTTTAATGCGAGTACGCTATGACGATGTTACTGCAGCTTACAGCGTCGTCGGGCGAGTACGAGATTAATACTTAAATTATTAAATAAATATGTAACGCCAACGTGTTTATATTGAATAATTTCCACGTTCGCTTTGAGGGTCGGCGGACTCAAAGGTCTTTTTAAGCTTTCGCGTCGCGGTTTGTAAATGGAGGTCGGTACGATTCGCTCGGCGCGCACCGTAATCCATGAATGACTCTGCGCACACCCTGTATGCATTGTTGCAAAGAAAGGGGAAGATGGGCGCGGACGGTTTCATTGTAATCCTTCGGGACCGCATCGGCACCTACTTGCCTTCCTGGCCGACTTGGATTTCGAGGACGAGTCAGCTCGATTCTTCCCCCACCCCCACCCACCTTTCCTGCATCCACTCTCCACCCTCTTGCCATCCTTCCCTCTCCGACGTCTTCTTCCTCCTCTTCGCTAGCCTTCGTTTCTCCGAATAATAGCCGAACCGCGACGATAAATTATGCCATTAGGAATTCGACTCTGCCCGCATCCTGTTCCCGAAGTATGGCGGAAACGGATCGTTCCGCAAACGGCGGCCGAGCGCAAAAAGAAAAGGTGGAACGATCGGCCCATAACCCGTGAACACGATAATACGGGAGCGTCGAAATAATTTCTTCGCCTCGTAAATACAACCCCCGCTATTTGCCCTCCTTCGAGGAGAAAAAAAGGAGTGGAAAAACCCGGCCAGACACGGCGGATTCCCACCGCGCGGCAGTAAAAATGTACGTTTAAAGCGGGATACGATTATGTCGGGAAGCGCGAAAATACGGCCGGAATTACACGGGTGCGGGGTTGCGCGATTTGCACGCTAATTTATTCATTAATTCGTTCATTAATAAAATCAGATAACGACCGATACCCGAAGCCGGCGACTGAGCGTACACACCGATCGCATTATGGTACAAAAAGGGTAAAGAACATCGAGAAAGAGAGAGAGAGAGAGAGAGAGAGAGAGAGAGAAGGAGGCCGAAAGTCGACAGTCAGTAATAACGCAACGAGCAATATCCGATGGCCGGGGGTGGCTCAGGGTGGGAAGTTCGATAGCTGACGCGGCACCGACGTCCGAGCAATTTAGCCAACATCGCAGCTGGTGGGACACATCAATCGTTCGTCATCGGATCTTGCCTCGCCAGAGACGGTGATCGCTCGTTCCCGGACACTGTCAAGAAGTAATAACACACGCTAGATGCGAGGAAGAAGGTGGAGGAGGAGGAGGAGGAGGTGGGCGTATCGCAGGTCTCGTCCGCAGAGATCGAAGGGGAGGGGGCGGAAATCGGCGGAATATCGATCGACCCTAAACAAACTCGGGCCCTCCGGTGTTTGTCCGAGCAGCTGAGTTCTCTATCCCATATAAATCAGAATTATTCGCGGCGCGCTTTATCTCCCGGCGCCGCACGCGAATGTGCGCGATATACCGCCGGGGCTATTGGCATATTTACCATGCTATTGCGAGAACGTATTGCCGCGCGGCACGCCGAAACGATCTCTCGATTACCGTTTGTTCTTCCGAATCGATGCTTCATTAATAGCGTCTCTGGCACGTCGTGCCATCCTGGCCAAACGTGGCCCCACTCGCGCTCTCCGCCGACAGCCGGCTATCGTGGTGCGTGGCGCGCGCGCGCGCGCGAGCGCTACTGGCGAGTCCTGATACAGACCCAAGTGCATCCTCCACCGATGCGACCCTCGAAAGCTACCGGGGATCGATTGCCACTCCTCGATGTTTTCAACTCTTTCCGTCGGTCTAGCCTCGCCAGCGCGCGGGCGCGCGCGCGCACACCAGTGAAAGCGTGCAATTCGATGCGACGGAAGAGTAAAATAATATATGCGATCGAGTGAAATTTTTAGCTCTTACGGCGCACGGGAGCCCACCGTGCATCCGGATGGAGGTCCATTATTTTTCTCGCGGTTCCGAGAACCGGAAGCTTCTGCCTCTCGACGCTTCTCGTCGAACGACTCTGCCAGGTGGTTTCGGTTTATAATTGAACGGCCCCGCGTGACGAATAGTGCAGCTAACACGACGATATTTTTGATAAAAATATAATATACCTGTGGGTCCGTTCGGCTGTTTTATTTGGCGAGCCTTGATCCGACGGATTCGGATTATTCGCGGTAGATGTCGGCTAGCAGGCGTGAAACACGATCATTTTTTGATCCTCACATTTCCTCCACGTCCTCCAACTTTAGTTATAAATGAGTACCAATATTAAAATATATACGAAAAATCGAAATTCCGTGTTTCAATACATTCGTAGTTAATTGGATCTCGTAATGCCTTCTACTCCTTGCACACCTTCTAAAGCTATATCGAGAACATCAAAGTACTCGCACTAAATCATTTACTCCCCAAAGCATGAAAGCCAAATGTTCCCTACCGCATTCAATTGATCTTCCCAACTTCCCATCCACATCGCACAACTTACGAAATTCCGTAAGCAGCGCCTAGGCCACTTTAAAACAAGCCGAACGAAACGTTTGCGCAGACGCACCATCACATTTACCGCTTCCGAAGTTCGGGCAGCGGCCGTTTTACGTGCCAATCTTTACGTAACGACCTCGCGTTTCCGCCCGGGAGAACTAACGCCGCCGACGTGATCCGGTCTGCATCGCAACGAGGGGTAAAATTTCGCACCCCATCCGCGGGTGCAATAAAGGAGCATCGCGAAGGCTGAACTTCTAATTCCCAGCGTTGCCTCTACCCACTCCGCCTAAGCGACTTTAAACTCGGCCCTTACCCACGTCCTCCTTTCGGATCGCGCGCGCATCTTCTCTCGTTCCCGCGAGGGTCCTGGCCAGACACGCCGCAGTATTAACAATTGTTACGCCGCTCGCTGGTAAGAAGCACAGTGTACGTATTACCTTCCTTCGCGGCCGGGTAATTCGACTCTCGAGTACCCACTTCGCTCGCGGCTGACAATCACAGGTTAACGCGCAATTTTGGAAGCACGCCGAGCCTCGACGCTGAAAGAGGGATCTCGACTGTGCGCCTCGGCGCGGACGTGGAAGGCAAAGGAACGCGAGTGACGGCTTCGCTGCGATGTAGGGAGTGACGGGATGTTGAGGCAAAAGGAAATTCCGTCGGTCGAGTCAATAACTTTGGCTTTCGATGATATCGGTGTTTAGTGGATAACAGGGAAAATGGAAGAGATAGATGTGGAAAGGTAGGTTTTGCAGTTAAACGGTAAGGTAAGAGGTGAGGATTTGGATTTTTCAGTCTTAACAGAGAAGGTCGTCGAAATCATAACAGGAGGCTTCTATACGTAAAAGTTTCGGAGCTGCAGAAAAATCGTGGTAGCACGAAAAATCGATTACGTATGGATTTAATATTAAAGAGACATTGAATCTCTTTTTGATATTTAAATACATATCAAATATTTATCTCCTTTTACGCTGGAATATATTTTTCACGATGTAAAAATGGTTTTATCTCTCATAAATTCTTTTTTAAATGAAATTCTATTCAGTAACGTTCCAAAATTAAATACATATTTTTCAAATATCTGCTTTACATTATTTTAAACATCTATTTCATATCCCCTGAATATTTAGCTGATATTTATTTGATATTTTCAGAACATTAATTTTACACTTCTCGTACATATGTACAGTATTTACATCAAACTTGCGTGTCATATTAAAAAGTGTGGTCTAAGAAACACTTTTCCAATACTTTCAAACGATCTTAAAGCAATATTTTTGCGCCAATAGAGAAGATAGCAAACAGGTGAAAAGGCACGTGTTACCCGGCGCACCGCAATTAGACAACTTCTCGCAGCCAATCATTAGACCGTAATTCTGCTACCGCACGTGTCCGTATTCCATCACGGTCCTCATCCCAACCCAGCCGCATCACTCGCGGGCAAAACGAACGAAGCCTACTCGAGCGCGGACAAAGAGAGCGTGGCGCGAGCGCGATTGGCGAGAGTCGATGATTTCAATCTGTCGAAGGAGAGGCAAATCGTCGCCATATCCGGCACTCGGCTCTCAGCCGACATTCGGCCCGTTCTCTGGAAAAACGTTTCATTTAACGGCCGCTCGAGGTGGTAATTCCCAACGACTCACCCCTCTCGAAGACATGCGGCACGACGAAAGAACGTGCGGCAAAAGGGTGAGAGGAGCGGAGAGAAGGAGGACGAGGAGAACGGGGTGAGGAAGGGAGGGGGGAGGGGGGGTGAAAGAGGACGAGAGAAGAGGACGAAAGTGGGAGCGACTATTTTCACGGGAATGTAGGTTAAGTGTAGGGGTATTGCAATTTACCTTGGTGCCGACATTCCTGCGAGTTCCCTCGGATGGTACGCGCTCGACGTGAGTGCAACGTTCCTTCTCCACCCTCCTCCTCTCTCTCTCTCTCTCTCTCTCTCTCTCGCCTTCTAAACCTTGTTCGGCCCCGAGGCTGCGCCATTTTCTTATATTGTTCGCCCCGACAACGTCGGATGACGAGTCGCCTAAGACCGCGAGGGTAGAGAAAAAACCGGCCGAATTTAAAGAGTTCGACGTGCCGGAGCTCGTCCGCTAACGAGCGCTAACGAAAGTCATTTACGTAATGAGGTACCGTTACGTCATTATGCATGCATCCTCGCGGAACGGATCCCGAACTGGCACGGTGCCGCGGCGGCGACCGAGGGGAAAAGCGGCGTTAGAGATAAAGCGGTTAAGAAAGAGGCGCCGAGAATGGAGTCCCTCCTCCGACGTTCGATTCGCCTCGAAAGAGCGTGCGCGCGCGCGCGCGCGCTTGCGAGCGAGCGACGGCTCTTTCCTTTTGCCGTTTTCCATTCTTTTTCCACAGTCCTCCCCTCTCCGTCCTGCTCCTTCCGTCAGGCACGTCGAGGAAAAGCGGAGAGGCGCGGATAAACGTTCGCAACGGAGAATGACGCCTAAGAGCTCGCCGAGAGAGTCTCGCGCTCCTTTAAAGGAGAACATTGGACGCGGAGATGAGTCTCCGGCCGCTGTTCTTCGCGAGAGGAGGACAGGCACGGTCGACGTCTCTTCGCGCACAAAGCGCACATTCAGGACCGTGGATAATTGCGCGGCAAAGTGTCGTACAGACGACGGACGCGACAATGACGCGGCTGTGTCGCACGTGCGCGCGCGCGCGCGCACGAGCGCCGCGGCGAGGACGAGAGTCGCGCGGAACTCTTCGGAGGCGCACGCGTTTTTGAAGGAGGCGAGACGAGAGTCGAACGCCGACAGAGGACTGTGCTCGGCGATGTTCCAATTGCCTAGATAGGTATTACGCGGTGGTGTAGTAGTCGCTTAGGTATATGGGGTGGTAGACGTGAAAAAGGGAAATATTACGTAAATTGTGACTGATTCGCTGTAGTGTGTTTAAAGATTAACGTAGACTAGTTCTACAGTTGTACACATGTAGATGTTGGGAGTAATATGCGAAACGTGTAAGAACCTAAAAGAACTGATGATTGCTAAAGGAAAGGGAGTATAGCGAGATTGACCAATCATTGAGCAGATGTATTATTCTCAATTCCTCGTACTATTTTATACACATCTTAATAGATCCTAAACAAAAAGATTCTTACATACACTCTCGTTTCACACCTTCCTCATAATTACCCTCAATTTCTACGGCAGGAAGGTACGTAAGTACCAAATGGCTCCGTATTTGACTATAAATTCAGGGTAAATCCCGGCACGCATGATCCTCTATCGCAAGTTCAAACACCTTGAACTACCCTTACCGCGAGCTTACCACCGCACTGCTTTAAAGATCAACTATTCAGATTTCGAGTGCCGAAGCACACCACCGCACCAAAACGTAACCACGAGAAGGCGACGAGCGTTGAAAAGTGCGGAGAAGCCGGCGCGTGTGAAATTCGGATACCGGGCAACGATGGGCACGAGGAACGGGGAAAGGGGGTGAGTTCTGCAACCCTCAAAGCGGCCGCTCTGGCGGAAAATCCAGCGACGGGCAGACCGATTCGGAGATCGGCCGCGAGGAAATGACTCGGGGGTGGCTCTCCTTCGTGCCAAGCGCGACTCGCACAACTAGGCACGATAGAACAAACGGTGTCCGCCCCCTCGTGAATGCGGGGGCGTGCACGGCTAGGGGGGCAGGGGGAGGGGTGGGGTGGGGGGTGAGAAAGGGATAAGATAGGTTGCACGGTGCGCGCCGTGAAATTATGCCGCTCGATAGTGCGCCGAGTATAATTGTAACATATACGACCGACATGAACCTTCTACTCGCCTCTGTGCGCTGTCGTATGTGTGTGTACGTGTGTGTTCCGACCGTACGTGTGTACACGTGGAACTTGGACCTGTGCGGACACGTGAAGGCGAGGGTGCCGCGTACCAAGGCGGGATCGTGCACAGAACGAGCCCGGGCTGTAACCCACTGTCGGCCTATCGTATCATAATTAATGCTAATTGCCCGAGCGAGCTTTTGCGCTGGAATTATGCTATTTCGGGATAACGAAATGTTTTCCGGCTTTACGCCCTTCACGTGCTAGCGCTCTGCCCGCTGCGCTCGGATTCACGCTTCGAACGATCGTCGACCTCGAGACTACCCCCCCCCCCTCCTGCCACCCTCTCTTTATTCCCCCCTTCGTGGTCCTAGGTTCCCGATTTTTCCCGAAACGGCGAGGCGAAAAAGATTGTCTTTCGCGGCAGCGGCGATACTGGTTCTAGGGTCGTTCGAAAAAATTCGAAAATTCCCGACCGCGGATGGCTCCCGGATTTTCCCACGGCTTCCGCTGGTATTTGCGCGATCTTTCCTGGCTTTCCGCGGAATTGTCCCGCTCTGTTCCCGAAGCCGGAATCGAGATTGCCCGCTCGCATTCCGTCCGCACGAGTTCACTCCCGGTTTCGGGACCTTTTATTTTCACGCGGGGAGTGTATCGGTTAATCAAAGCCGTGTCTAAGTATCACATATTTGCTTTTAACCTTTTCGAGACCCTTGGCATACGAATATCCTATCAGTAGATGTTTGCGAAGGTCTGAGTGAAAGATTTTAAATATGATTTTATTTATAAATGTATCTCTCAATGCTACAGCTGTTAGAAAGCGACGTACTGATACTACATCTACGTACCATGTAGTATAGTGTTATATATAGAAATATATTATTTTTGTCCTGGAATATTTTGCAACAAATAATACATTTTCAAGTACGAATATGAAAAAATTTGTCTCTTTAGTAATGTAGACGGTTAGCAACTATACACCACATAGTGGGATCGTTAGTACATGTAAGTACCGTCCCCCAACTAAAATACGTTACGTCACAGCCTAGACATACTTATTCCCCCAAAAACTCGCAGGATAAAAATCCGTCTTGAATTAATTAAGTCCCTGCGCCATCTTAGAGATCCTAAAGAACCCCGTTTAATAAGAATACACCCAAAATATTCCCTCTGACGTCACGGTGTCTTATCTCCCTCCCGAAGACGCCATCGCCGCAGTGACCACCATGGTAACGCCGCGTGCCGATGCTCTCTACCAACGGATCCGTAGACAACGTTAATTGAAACGTCACCGCGGCTGGAATTAAATTTAATTACGCGGCAGCTCTCGTCAAGTAGCGACTTCGTCCTTCCACCCTGACTTTCCCCGTGCCTCCCCCGGTCCGGCGGACACTTCTTCCAGACCCTCCCTCCGCCCAGACGGGGTAGAGGGAGCCTCGTCCGTGTGATCGCAGGCTCGCGTGTGCGGACCTTGCGTCGAAAGATCAAGTCGTGTCTTAATTGACAACGACGAGCCGGCGGGAATAATGACGTTGATCGCTCGCCGCCATTGGTTCTCAGCCCTTCTGGCCTCATCTCCTCCTCATCCTTCTCATCCTCCCCTTCTGCCCCCCCCCCCCTCTCCCACAGGCCATTTTTATGTCTCTCAACTGACCTCCCCCTCCGCGAACCGCTCGACGTCTCATCGTGATTATAATGTAGATGATCGTGACTCGAAACCATCAGATGACCCGCGGCCTTCCTCGTCCCGATCTTCCCGGGGCCCGTTCTCTTTTCAGCTGACTGTCGTAAGAGATAAATATCGCTACGAGGGACGGTCACTCGCCCTCGCCTCGGTTATTACGGTCAAATTCATTTCGCGTCGCCGCGATCGCCCCGGGTCGGACGGAGGAACGCCAACGGAGTGCGGAGCGTTATTGTTAAGCTTCACGGCCTGCCGCTTTTCCGGATTTGCCTATGCTAGGGTAAATAATGGTGTTCGGCTCTACGGTGGGAGAATCGAATATTCGGATTTTTGCCTTGGGGCTTTTCAGTGCGAACCGTTTGTTGCGCGACGCGAGCTCTTGATTGTTACGGTGTAAATAGTGACAGCTATATATGTAGGAATTAGCACAAATAGTCAGAGATATCTGTAGAAATTGGCAGGAATAATGAAAGCTATATGTGTGGAAATGATCAGAAATACTGCAAGCTATATATGGACCGTATATTTTGAAAGTGGTGTAATTTTTTAAAGAAAATTAAATATCACGTAAATCACGTTTACACCACGTTATTCATAAATTATATGAAATCTCATATTTCTTTTAATACGGACTTACACCACTTTCAAAATAAACGGTCCATATGTAGAAATTAACAGTTTCTGCGCTTGTAATATATAATCTTTGCATACGCTTCCGAACACAAGTTTTTAAGCATACCACAAGTCGACAAGTATACCTATAACATTGCCAGCTTCGCTGGAAACGTTTGCTACAACATATTTGTTCGATTCAAATTCTATATGTGGCTTCAACTTTTCATGTACACAGTACGTTTAACCACGCTACCGTGAGCGTATACTTGTTCGAAAGTCCAATCGACCTTTTTTGCGTCTCTCCAATTCTCACCCTCATTGATGGCTGAACTCCTGACAGTATCGGTTACCAAACTATTTGTTCCGTGACCCGGTGAACTTGCGAATTCGTTCGCGTCACGATGATCCGCCGCCGAGACCGACGAACGAAACTGAAAGCAGCCGACGGCGCGGGAACAAATTCATCAGCGACCCGCTCGCAAGCGAATTATAAATAAACGACGCGAATCGAACGATCGATTGCACTCGAATGCGATTAATTCGCGAGTCAGCCCGGCATACGTTCGGAAACGCGACCGGAATGATCATCGGCCTTCCTCGCCCCGATCATTAATTAGCCCGATTTCGTAGAGACCCATGTGGACTTTGAACCAATATTCCGCGACGGAAAACGATGAAGGAATAACAGCCACTGATTCGGTGACGTTCGATGCTCGAGTCAGTCAATACTCCGAGAAGCGAGTCAATTTTTTCCTCTATCCGTAGTACAAAATAAAACGTAAAAAAAATTCCGCATCCGACTTCAGCTTATCCTCCACAAACGTCTGCAATCTCTAAAAACGAACGAATACGACTCAAATCAAAAGAACTGAACCGCACACCCCTAATCCTCAAAAAGTCGTTTCTGAAAGTTATGAAAAAACCACCGCCAGTCTTCCTACCGCAGACTCTGTTCATATCCGCAAAAGGAGACTTATACGCAGCCTCTTGAGCTTAAATTCGCGCGACCGCGAGAAGCAGCCACCAAAACGTTCGTACTCGTGTCACTCGGCTCGCAACTCAGCGTCAGCGGTAAGGATCCTGGAGGCCAGAAAGGAGTCCAGGACGAGCCTGGGAAGGTCCTTACCGCGTGCGAGCGAAGTTGAAACGAGTTTCGAATTAACGTCCTCCGGCAGTCGAGTTCGGTGCCGAGCGAGGACTGCTAGGAGGGTAGTCAGTTTTGCGCTTACCTGCTACGGTGAGGGTGGCATTCCTGCTGAGGACGGATCCCGCCTGATTCCTGGCGACGCACCAGTAGACCCCGCCGTCCTGCTCCTTCTTGCCGTGCGTCACGCGGAGGAAGAAGAGCGATCCCGTGGGAAGAAGTACGCGATGCGACTTGGTGTCGCCCGGCGACGTCTGGACGAGCTCGCCATCTTTGTACCACTCTATCACCGGGTCCGGCTTACCGTCGGCCTTGCAGTTCAGCGTTACCGGCTCGTGCTTTGCCACGATTATGTCCGACGGGTGTTCCGTTATGCGCGGCGAGCGCAGTTGAGCTGCAACAGAGAGAAAGAGAGATGTTGTTATTCGTTGATCTGCAGATGACTGATGTAACAGACAAGAAGAATCGGTGAAATTATCAAGAATAGTTGGGATGAAAAGAAGTGTCCGATAGTTGTCAGAGGTCTTAATTCGTAATTATCGAGTAGAAAGTAGCAACTGATTATACTTTGTCTAAATGAGTGCGACACAAATAATTATTGAAAACAGTGTACGTAAGAGATGGAAATATAGGTACTGTGCTGTTGGTTGTAATGTTATGATATAGAAAAGAGCAAATGGGATATTTTCCGTTCGATACATATGACAAATATTTCATTGAACATAAGAGATGAAAATACCCTGTAATATATGATGTAATGTAATAATATAGAAAACAGTGGATGAGGTATTTACCGTTCGATACACATGACAAAAACATTTCATTGGACGTAAGAGATGAAAATATATAATACTTCAATATAAAGTCTAATGTAATTATAAAAAAAACAGTAGATGAGACATTTTCCGTTCGACATACATGATAAAAATTTCAATGAGCACGTTCTTATCGAAAGCGACGTTTCTTCAGTAACCGTGCATAGAGCAATCGTCATTTTCAACATTTCACAATTCCTCCCCAACCCCCAACGCTCTCAAGCACCCGCTTAATCAGCATCATCCCCCGCGAGCCAGCCGCAACCCCCCGTCGCGTCTTCCATTTTCGCAGAGAAGCAGCGGCGCCCGCAAATAAAAAGGCGTCGCGCGCCGATGTAAATGGGAAAGCAGAGACGCGGTTACACGCATTTCCTCCCCCCCACTCTCCTCCTCAGCCACCCTTGTAACATCTCGCGAGTACGTGCGGCAAAACAGCCCTGCGCACGTAGCAGCCAGGCCAGATAACTGCGCGCCGGTCGGTTTTCGGGCAGCAGTTTTGCCGCAGAAAGCCCCGGTTACATATGTTGAATCAGAAGGACTTTGTCATAATATTTTATTCAACGATATGCATAAAACATGGACGAGCAGCGGATTCGCTCGCTCGTTCCCGCCGGCCGCCACTTTCATTTAAATGGACGGAGGCATATTTTATCCATCCGCCGCGGTAACGGGTCAGCTTCGCTGTTGTCGTCGCCGTCGTTATTCCCTCCCTCGTTATCTTACTCACTACCGTCCGCCAACAACCGACTTCTGTTCTCCCGAATCTTTCGTTCGCAAAGCTGTCCCGGCAAATTTCTCTCCAGTCGCTTAATATCGGACCGTAGATACGTATCAGTGGACTCAAATTGAAGACGTACGCGACAGAATCTTAATAGGCCAAAACTTGGCGTTTGTAGCATTAAGGTAAGTCTGCCAGTCCATGCCTCTCCTACCTTTTCCTCCACCTCTTCCTACTTCGCTTATCCGAGGTTAAAATATTTCCGCGAAACTCGTACGTGAGACCCTAAGCATCAAGCTCTCAAACCGACGCTTATCATTTACCAGCCGTAATGCCTGTGCCTGGCCGGCAAGCGTTTCCTCAAATTTCCCGGGACTACTCCCGATAAAAAGGCGAGGCCATCCGGGCATGAGGAGCGAAAACGGGAGGCTGGAATCCCTGTAAAGGCAGGTCGGAAGAAAAAGAGGGAGCACGCGCATAATCGACAGGATTTTGCGTGCCGGCCGAGAGGCTTTTTTCCGATTTAACGTTTTCATTTCCACAGTTTTAATGAGTGCCTGGGGGATCGGAGCGTCCGAGTGGGAAGGCGCAGGTGTGTCCGTGCGCGTGCTCCCTCGCGTGCGTGCGTGCGTGCGTGCCTGGACCGGTCCGACGGCCGTGAGTGCACGAAGTTTGTCGATGCCCGGCGTTCAAACGTCGTAAAAAAGGGGGAAAAATAGCGTCGGCCGCCCACCGGCCGTCGGATCATTTTTTCGCCCGGGCCACCCTGTATACGCCGAGCCGTACTCCCGGTTTTCGCTGAGCTACGGGGGAGGCGGTGCGCCGCGGTGGGGCAGAGGAAAAAAATGTATCGCGTCGCTTTAATGCCGCGAATTCGTCAATCTCCGCCGGTAATGAATTTTCGCGAGAGAGCAGGCGCGATCGAGAGCCGAGCGAAATTCCGGCTCGTCGCTTTTCCCCGTGCCATTCCGGGCCCGGGATGAACGAATGAAAAACGTGTTGCCCAACCTCGTTGCCGCCAGCGGGTGGGAGAGGGGGGTGGGGGACTGGTCGGATTGCGGGAGAGATGACGGACGCGGTGAATGATTATCGAGCGCGCGCGGAACTAAGTTAGTGGCCGAGAAAATGGGATCGAATTCGGCGGGAGGGATGGGAAATTTGCGGCCTGGAAACCGTAGTGGCGTTCTCCGAGCGGCGAGTAATTACCGAGAACTACCGACGCTCGCGTGAAATCGGTAACGCGGAGTAGGTACATTTAATGTAATCTCTCGTCTATTTGCCACGGACGATTTGCGCAGCCGAAGATGGCCTCCTTTCTACGTACGAACGCTGATTTAATGCCTCAGGCTTGACGTGCGGAGAAATTCCGGTCGAAAAAAGGAATTTGTATTGGGAAATGACTCGCGGGGTGGTAATTCATCGGAATTTTTCCACGTTTTTCACGCTCTAAATCAGCGAGTACGCGGACGCGACCGCATCGGGGCATAATGATAGAGGGCGCGGATGACTGTGTCGGGCGTGAGGGATGATAATGCGCGGAAAATTTAACGTTGTAACGCGCGCAGGAACCGCTGGAAAATGTCGAAAGTTCAGGCCGGCCGTTAATCGGGCGAATGGCCCGGCGATTATCCCGCCGAAAGTGCATTAAGCCGTCCCTCAATGTCAATGGGGGTGGCCGTTCGTCGTCTTTGGCGTCGGCGTCGACGGTAATAACAGGTAAGTAATAATAATGGCCCTGGCAGGGGGAGGGGGTGGGGACGGGGTGTGAGAAGAATAACGCGCCGCGGAAGTGAAAAGCGGTAAAAACGTCCGTGGCACCCGCCGACCGTAACCTCGTAAGTAACGAGCAGAAATTTGCGGCAGGCATAATCGGCGGACAGCGTCGGGAGTTATAGGAGGATTTTGCACGACATTCGGGTTAAGACGGTCGATCGTTTCGGCCGCGAACGACGACGAATGTCTACGCAATACCATGTGTCGAAGGAAGCGTAATTACACGACGTCGAATAGTGTCATTACGGCGGCTGCAATTTATTTTGCATTAAGCTCGCAGGAGGCTCGATCAATTTCCTTCACTGAACTTGCGTCATGTAGATGTCGTATAACATCGAACTTAGATGTAACACGTGTCGAGTGAATCAAACTTTACAGTCTCTTGTATGTGTCAAATTGCATTCATTCCCAATCTCTAACGCTTGCGCATGCGCAAAATACTTGAACAGTAAAGTACGCGTATACATACATGATTCCTTAGGTTATAGACATTAAGAACGTATATCATCACATAGAAAAAGATATACAAAATGGATATGTACAGAAAATGTTATGTCTACAACCTGAAAAAACTAGCTTCCCACAGGTCCGCAGCTGCCTACGCCTCGCCATTATACAGGAAACTAATTACCTACCGCAGCGCGGAGTGTTATTTATTTCGCATCAAGCGTAAGACGCTCCCCCGTCATTTCTTTCGCCGTATAATTCGGCAACATATTTCGGCCCGGCCGGGATGAAACAATGCCGAGTGAGACGCCATTCAATCTTGCCGCTGTACAGGCAGCTTCCTTCGCACGGTATCGCCCCGCAGCCTCGTGATAAAGACATTAATGAAGCACGAGGCGGGGGGTGCTCGGCAAGAGGAGCCGCAAGACTCGGAGAGGAGGAGGAGGAGTGGGAGGGGGAGGGGAGGCAGAAGATGAGAATTCGTGCGTGCGAAACGCGACGTACGAAACGCGACGAGGGTCGCTGATGAGAAAACGATTGGCCGGGACCGGCTGCAACGTGAAATCACCTCTCACTCGATCCTCCCCGAAATCCCTTTGATGAATTTCGACGACGAGCGGCTCACGCACCGCTAGAACAACGGCACGCTCGCCTTTCCCTCGTTCCGCCGCCAGGAAAGAACGTGTGTTTGCGTTTTCGCCGAGGGGGAGGAACGGCAAACTCTGAATGATCGTTAGTGTCCGTCCTGATGAGAGGGGGAGGGTGACCGGTCGGAGCTACAGAGTATTCTCCGGCTTATAACTACATTTATATATAAATGCCTTGCAACGGCTATGATGAACAAGTTTAAGTTAGCAGTTATTATAAGTTTCACAATTATTGTTATAGAAAGAATAATCTAGTTGTCTAGACCTTTTTTTTTTAACCAATTTTATTATTCCGAAAATCAAATATGAATATGTCAAATGCACGTTCACGTAACAGAATTTATATTCATCAGAGTGCAACGTTACATATCACGAATTGATCGTTCATAACAGTAACTCAAACGAAAGCAGAATAATGATATAAGTACACAGGTATATCGCTTGATGCAAATACGTGCTTTTTACCTCTCTACTTCCCACGCTGACGAGGAACGAAACTTTCGGGAAGTATCGCGCGATAGAATGCCGGGAAGAGTTCGAGGCTCGTCGGACGGAAAATTGAGCCGGAGGCGGGCCGAATTGTGCGTGGACAAGCGAGGCGCTTTATTAGGTTTATTAAAAACGTCCTGCGCGCGGCCACTTTCGCCGGAATGTCGAGCAACAAGTGTCAACGTTCCGTGTAAGTGTCCTTCTCTTACCACCCCCGCTACCCCCCCCCCCCTCCCCCGCGTGCCGCGCAAACTGATGAAACGAACGACCCGACTCGGCGAGACTAGACCAGACGGCAAACAAAGTGGACCGTGCGAAGGAGCGAAAGGGCTGGCGAGGAGGGACGGAGATCAGGAAGGACAGCTGCGGGAGGGTGGGAGAGAGGGAAAAAATAGAGTCGTGGCCGCGCAATTAGATTTGAGCCCGTTTAACGTCGTTGTCGACTTTCCGCCATTCGGTCGGAGTCGTAAAGACGCCCGGACCCGAGCGGAGACACTCTCGGCAATGCGCAGAAGGGAGTGCTGTGCTTACGGAAACCCTGTCGTCGGATACATGCGGTAATTGGCAGAAATAAACAGGCTCGGCTAAGGGATTTCGAACGGCGCAGTCAGCTGCTACGATCGTTGAATGCCGAGAGATTGCCACGGGCGGAGCAACTCGAATCGACTCCTGACAAAATGATTTCGATTAAATATTTCTTGCTTCGAACGTGTGTACATGATGTATATCAATGAAAACTATAATGGTAAACTAAGGGAACCAGAAAATAAAAATACATTATAATGCAATATGTAGGTACGTGACTACGGAAGTTTGAGTAAAAAGTTCGAACTGAATCAATTGTGCCTTTCAATTAACATCGTTCAGTGTAATGAAGTTATGAATCAGAAACGATGTTTTTCATAGTTTTAACATGAATAAAATTCAATTAACAAGCAAAAAATATTGAATTCATACTTGTGTACGTCGATTTTTATAACACCAAGATGCTGTCGCAACCGGTCACATCTCACAATCCGAAAATGAAACATCGGCCAGCGCGGGCATTCCGGAAGTGGAGCGCCTTGAAGAATCTCAATCCTCGAAATTCTCCGCCCTCGACGATGTCTCTCCACCTCCCCCCCTTCTCTCTCACTCTCTCTGACGACTGTCCGCGCGTAATTCCCGCCTCTCCGCGCATTGTCCGCATTGTCTCCGGGAACAACGGGCGACAGAAAGAGATGAGGCTCGCCGCTCGTCGAGAAAATGGTCTTCGCGTCATGGAAACCGAGGCTCAACCAAGTCACCAAGATCAGCTGCCTGCCCAGCAGCCTCGAGGGCCTCAGACTTTTATATCGCGAGAGCGAACTTCCCGAAAAGAAATTCGGCGCTGCGTCACGAGCGCTGTCGCCGACGGGCTCGAGGAATTTTTGATCGTTAAGGAAGCGTGGGCGGCCGAGATGTAGGGAGGAGGAGGAGGAGGGGGAGGTGGAGGATGAGGAGGACGAAGAAAAAGAAGAGCAGGTCGCTTCATCAGAACTCTGGCGACGAACTGAGGTGAGGAACGCCGACGGGGTGGGTGGTAGGGGGAGGGGGAGGGGGGTAGGAAGGGAGAGATTGGCGAGAAAGGAAGGCAGCCGAGCGTGTTTCGGAACTGGCCCCGATGCGGCGAACACTTCTTGCCCGACGAAAAAGATCCGACGCCGGTAACGAAGCCGTCCTTTGCCAGCGAGAAATTGCCAAAGGCGAGTCGACGTTACGTGGATTGAAGTCGCGCGGAATTGCGGGCGGCTCGCGGTCGATGTCGGCCAAATGACAGGAAGATGTCGAAACGCTGGTACGAGGCTCGACGTCCTTTCTTTTCTCTGTTCTGGACGTCGGCGAGACATTGACGGAGAGACAAGGCGAGCGGAGAGAAACGAAAAATGATGAAAGAAGGTTGGCGCGAGACGACGAAACAACTGGGAGGATGAGGTGGGAATAAATGCGGGAAGGTCGGAGGGTAGTAGGTGCGATCATTGCGTGGAAAATTTTCGCGCGCGACGGCCAAAGTCGGCGGTGTTGAGCGTCCCTTCGCGGGGGTGGAGAAAATCGAATGTAGGGGTCCGCCCGCCTCTTTCTTCGCCGATGCACCTGCTACGTCAATTTGTACCGTTTTCGAGACCGTCTGCGAAATAGCTGCCGCGCGGCAGATGGGGAGGAAGCCTTTTCGAGGGCAGCGTTGCGCGCCAGTTCCGATAGGTAAGAGACTTTTTAACCCAGAAAAAGTTACCGCTCTTAACGGATAACGAGGCAGCATTTTCCTTCGCCGAAATTACAGCTTTACACGGCGGCGGGGAGGTAGAGCAAGGGGTGGGGTGGGAGAGGGCGACGTTTCGTTTTCTTCCAAGGAATTCGAGAGGATAGGACGGTGCCCGGGAACGAATAAATAATTTCGAAGCCGGGAGAGAATGCCGCGGGGGCGAATATCCTCGTAAATGCGAAATCGAATCAAAGAACCTCGTTCAATATTTTCCCCGGACCGTTCCGTCAATATTCACCCTTCGCAGAGGCGTCTGTGTAAACCGACGCGCCGGGGAGTTCGACGAAAGTGAAGCGTAAAACTCTCGGGAAAATAAAGAGCGCGATGTAACTTTTTAAACCGATAAATCTCTCAAAGCCAAATAACTTCAAACGTCAAACATTTCTCGTTAAAAACGGTACGTTACAACCGTTCAGCGAAAGGGAAAAAAAGCGGCGGCAGGGAAGGCGGCGAGATGTGAGGAGAAAATAAGAAAAATTAGGAAACGGGAAAAAAAGGAGAGCCGAGGGAGGCGGAGTGCGGGAGGCGTGACAAAGGACGGGCGAGAAACATCCCCCATAAAATGGAATCAAATCGAAGGACACTTTCTCCCCGACGCACCTGCTCCGTCAATTTCCACTGTTCTATCGCGCTTCGCTTTCGCACACGTTCGAGATGAAAATACGACCACCGGCGCAGACGGGCACACGTATAGGTACGCTTGCTTACGTGCGTGTAACGGCGTAAGTCCCGAGGAGTCTCAGCCAGTTTTGGCTCTATGGGGAAAGCCATGTCTACGTAGCCAGGAGACGGAGAATATGGGAGAGTATGGGAGACTATGGGAGACGATGGGAAACGATGGGAGACGATGGGAGACGATGGGAGACGATGGGAGACTACGATGGGGTGGCCATGGGGTGGCAAGCCCCATGCGTCGCGCTACGACAAAGGTATGCGAACTATCTTGCCATCGCTGTAGGGTTATTGAAATATTTGGAGAATCTATACGTACGTCCGATAGACCGCGACCTACGACCGTTCCGCGTACCTAGCCGAGACGTGAATGTCGATGGGAGGCACTTGAGAAATGTTCCGCCCCGCTCGCCAGGGTAAGTTCCCGCAGAATTCGCAGAGAGGCCAAATCCTGCTACGGCCACCTTCTTCCATTCGCTGTGACCGACGGCTCGAGAGTGCGTCGGTGCCCTCGTCGAGAATCGAGCGCCACTCCATCCTCAATTTCGGAAATTAGATCACCCTTGTTACGGCAACGCTCCTCCACTCTCAATTCGCCACTTAGGTTGGAAATTATCATGTCGCTTTAGAGTATTACTTCTTCACCGCCGAATATTGCAGATTGGTTCGAATCGATAGTTGGACTGCATCAGAGGCGAAAATTGAGCGTTGAAATTCACAGTACGGTTACAGGTGGCCGGAAGAGAGTTGAGCAGAGAGGCAGGTCGGCAAAGGTTCGAAAGACATAGCTGCTCAGGATCCGTTCGTATCAGCCGATCCTTGCCTTCATCCGACACGGCGAGATATAACAAAGGGCCAGCGATAGAAAGCTACAGGACGGCCAAAAGCCGCGGACGGACGGACAGCTCCGGAACAGTCGTCTCTCCAGCTCGTTACGTCGCAATCAGACCTCCCGGCGGCGTACGTGCGTCGTATCTTTATGACAGTCTTCTTACTTTATAGAGCCCCGAAGCGCAATCGAGAACGACGCGGTCGGCTCCGTAAACCGGACGAAAATAAAATCCGCGGACGAGGTCCGCGGCGCGAGATCCAGTCGGGAGTATAATACGTCCATCGAACGGGACACAAAGAGAGGGATCGGCGGACGGTGGAGGAGGGTAGGAAGGAATGTGGACTTCCCAACCAGAGACGCAGAAAAAGTCGCAGTTACGCGCATCTTTCTGCCACATTGTCCGTCGCGTCGTACGCTTCCGCCTGGCGAGACGACGCCGTACTTAAACTCCCGAAACGATCGTGCGTACCCTCTTCAAGGCACCCCCACCTCCTCGAGATCGTTCTCTTCGACTACCCGGCGCACTATGGGCCATTTTACGGTTCACCGAGGCAGGTGGAGCGTAGAATATAAAGAGGAGAGCGTCGGCGGCCGCCTCCTTTGCTTAAGTCAGGAAATTAGAGAGCGGCGGCGGGGCGGGCGAGGGGTGATAAGGGTGAGTGGGGGTGTGAGGCTGCCAGACAGACGGGTTTACGAGGTCTATGTCGCGGACGAGCCGGGTCTCGAAGCTGAGCGAGCAAGCACGTCGTACGAGCCGAGTTAAGTGTCAGGGACAGTTCGTTCTAGTTCGCAGGGCATCTCAAACTCGGAGTTTCGATGTTTATGGCCTCTGCGGACAGCCGGTGATGCACTCTGAATGGAGAGCGGGCTCTCTGCGGGCAACTCTACTTCGCGGTAGGGGCTGACACGGCTTTTTTTTTTCACTTTACAATTAAACTTTTCGAAAGCAACTTCCGTCCGGTGGATGGCGGTGATTTCAAACTCGAACGATTGAATTGAAATCCGGTACTGATAATTGAATCGCTTACATGTTCAAAGTTTGCGAGAGTATAGGAATACAGAACGTATATAATATACATGCGATTTTTGAAAACGTTTAGAAGTCATTGTAAGGATACAAAGTTAACTGTTCTACGGTTGAATTAATACCTTTAAACTCATATTATTCCGTTACGGCTCCTGTTGAGAAACTCTGCCTCCGGTAGACCCCGCCGCCGAGCACGCTCGAATAACATCTGAATTCGGCGGCGTCGCGACGCCAGCGGCGGCTGTAAAGACTCATAACGAGCCCCGTCCACGGCAATTCATCCCGAAGAGCCTCATAGGGGGTTAGAATAAAAGCGCAATAATAAAGACGCTCGTTACTGTTGCTCAGCCCCTATCCGCGGCATAAATCATCGACGTTCCCGCCCAAGGATCGATCATCCGCGTGGCTCCCGTCAATTTATCGCTTCCAGGCCCGAGATCCCTTCATATCCTTTCGCTGCGAGCATCCGGCAGTCCTCGCTGTCCGCGCGAAGCCCAAGGAACGGGATCGAGAGCGAGAGGGCCGGAAGGATACGGTGTGGGAAGAAAAATGGCCGGGTCGAGACTGCGAGGGTGGGGTTGGGGGTTGCGGAGGGTGGGACTCTCGCGCGTCTCATCCCGTATCCCAAAGCTGACCGCCATGGAGGCACGTTCTCTGATCCATTACGCTCCCGGATAATCGAACCTGTTACCCGCGTCGCATAGATCAAACGTCTTCCCCCTCGGCTGCCGACCGCCTCCCCTGGCGATGCTGAAGAAAGGAACGTCGAGTGTTTGCGTTTTCGGCGTGGGGCTGGGACGTTTCAATGACCGTTAATGACCGTCGACGAAGGGGTGACCGATCGGATACATGCACATGTATCTCTGTAACGTCGTCCGGATAGATAAAGGTATAATAGATTTTTTTTGACGTGTTGGATGTGGGTATGACGAAGGTTAGTGAGGTTCCTTGGGCCTTTAGGATACTTATTAAGTCTACTTTTGGATATAAATGTTCGGAGATTGTGACTAATTTTAAGTTAAATGTAAAGCTTTCATAACTAGAGCTGCAAGAATTATGGTCTTTTTCGCCGTGATTTCCGTTATTATAAATTGATGGAGTGATGTATCGATTATTTCGGAGGGTTCGCTGTTCCCGTGCAAAAAATACAGTCCCGCAGGTCCCCCGATCCATTACAACGGCTCATAATCGAAACTGTTCACCGTGTCGCATAGATCAAACCTGCCCCTCCCTTCCCCCCGTCATCTGGCATCTAAGACGAGAGGAAAACAGCGTGCCAACTATGTTTCATCCCTCCGCCGTAAATTCGGGCCGTGGCGGTCGGGAGGGCGGACATTTTTTAAGAGGACGGGCAGGCGAGTTTGAAACTTCGGGACGGAAAAAGAGCGTGGCCAGAGAGCGCGGAAGCGGAAGGGCATGAAAGTAATGTTTGGGAAGGAAATGGGACAAGAAATTTGTCGAGGAGGACGTACGTATACGTTAATTTCGCGGAAGGACGGGACGGGACGTTGAAGAAAGATGTGCGAGAGCGTTAACTACTTTCTTACCGGCACCTCGCTCTTGTTTACTGCAAACATCGCGAACACTCGAGAAACATCCCAACGCTGTCCTTCAAAGAGCTTTTAAACTACGAACGTTTTTCCCGGAAGCATTAGGCAGCGAGCCTAACTGCGACACCTTCGCTCGTTACACGCGACCGACGTGAAAGTCTCGAAAGTTATCGAATCGCATCATCACGGACGAAAGTGAAGGTGGGAGAGGATGAATGAGAAAGTGGGAAGAGTAGAAGGACGCTGAGCGAGGGGGACGGAAAGAAGGTAAGCAGAGAAGGTTAGACGGTTGGCGCTTCGCGGTGTGAGTATGTTCGGTACAGAATGTGCTTGGACAGAATGTATACGGTTACGGTATATGGCTATGAGCGCACTCCTGCCTCCGCCCAGCGGCTTACGAGCCACAACTCAATCTGCTCGCGGCAGAGCCCTGATGGAAGAGTGCTCGAGAAGGGCACGGGCGCGGGCAGGTAATAAAAGCGAATGGAATCGGGCAATTCCACGCCAGCCCCTGATATGCCAGTCCTCCCCCTTGCGCCTTCTCACCCTCCGATCCTCTCCTTCTCCTTCCTTTCTCACCCTCTCTCTCTCTCTCTCTCTCTCTCTCTCTCTTTTGGATCGCTTCTATGCGGATCGTAGGTTCTGCGGCGTATGGAAGTTGGAGGGGGGCATACAAAGGGACGTGTAGAAGGAGAGGGGCCGTTTCCGTGTTCCTTCCCCGTCGTAGAACCAATTTCCTGATATCGAGAATGCGCGTAAATGACGCTCGTCGCACGACGCTCACCCTTATTCGGATAACACTCGCTATTGCCCGGCGTCACGTCTCTGATTCCGACTTCTGTCCGGCGGTAATCGTGTATTTACCACCCCCGTGGGGCGTGGCAGATGCGATTCTGTATACGGTAGTCATCACTATTTAGGTATAGATCTCCACCGGGAGGAAACTTGAATTTTTTAATCTGTAATCTGCGACTATCTGTTCCATTTAGACGAGTGTCCATTTGATAATTCGTGAATTGAATATGAATAAAGCCATAAGAAATTGAAGCCGCCAGGATTGTGTACACTCTATGGAATACTACGAACGATTGGTTGTTTTGCGATTGTCGGACGCTAGTGAAAAGTCTGCTTTAGCCAGCGGAGTCGCGAATAATTCGGCAAATTTTGCTCGTCGGCGGAATTCGACGAGCAAACCGCCAACTGACGCTCGAGCACTTGCCAATACACGGAACATATACCTGCGTGCATAACACGATCGCACGCGCGCGCGCGCTTAACACGTTCCTGCGTATTCGTCCATATTTTATGCAGTCCGCATATTACGGGGGAGGGCTAATAATTATTGCGCGGCCAATAATTACTGGCGACGCGAAATAATGTAGCCGCAAATGAAATCAAAATCCGGGGCTTTTGCGCGAAACGTTTCATCGATAATATATCGACGCTGTAAACGGAAATGCATAGCCGTTCTCGGTATTCCGTGAAGCACGAAGCAGGCTACGCTCGATAATCAATTATTATAAACAGAGAGCAACGGCAATCGCGGTAACGCGCGTACGAGCCGACGTTTTTCGACCGTCGCCGGAAAGGGACCCTCTCTCCTGACAAAATTTGCAAAAACCAGAACCGCGATTACGCTTTAAATCGCGCATTTCGTCGCGAACGGCCGCGAGGCGGATTGAAAATATCGAATGAAAACGGTAGGGATAAAATGACGTGCGAGGGGAAAATAAATACAGGTCCATATAGGCTCAGGTTTTGGCGACAAATTGTAACGAAATCAACCTGATGCGCGCGGAGAGCGAACGAGAACGCTCGATCGCAGTAAAGTATCGCCCGTATGGGCTTTCAGCTCTCCATAAAGGTCGGGGCGAGGTGTACAATGTCCGATAACGGTCGATCGCGCGAAACGTACGCCACCGGCCGGTCGTTCGTCCTTCGTCCTTCGCCGGTCGGCGTCGAAGTTCGCGGCGGAGGCGATACACGAAACGAGATCTGACGACGCGAGGTGCGCCGGAAGACAATATCCTTTTACCGGGCCTGCGCCTGCCCACGTCGCCAGGATTTACGATCCTGGAAATCATCGGTCTCCGGCCCCCTGCCGCTCCTCGCCGGCCCTTCCCCCACTTCTTCCCCTACTTCTCCAACACCGCCTCGTTCAAAGCGGCAGGAGAGAGTACCTTCTTCGCAAAAGCGAGTCTCGGAAACCTCGTTCGCGCCTGGCCATTCCTGGCAGCCTGCAGGACTGGGATAGACGCACGTAGGCCGAGAGAGTAGGCCGGCAAGAGGTATGGGGAAATTGCGAAAAAAGTGTGAGGAATTGAAACGAAGGGGTCGCGCGTTATTTATCGACGCTCGTTGAAGGCGAATTATTGGAACGCGCCGCCGAGAGAAAAGATTCTATTCCTATTCCCCGCCAGTGTAAGGTGCTTACCGCGATAAGCAAGAATTATTACGCGCTTAATGCGTACGTTGATAGCTTGAGGAATTAACGCTCTGCCGGCGGGTGAGTACGACTTATCGCGCGCTGAGAATCGGTTGTGCTTAATACAATTGCCTTACGGTATTTTATAATTGTCAATTAGAAAATATATTTTAAATTTGTCGATCGTATTGACGTTATTATCAAGAGTACACTCGCAAAAATTCCATTATGAGATTTGTATGATTAAATCTCATCACTATGATTACTACAATATATCCTATATAGCTTAGGTATCTTTTTAATTACCGTATTTTCCGGTAGATAACGCGTGCGTTATCTACACAAAAAATTAAAATTTGATCAGATAACAACATGCGCGTTATACATTATAAAGCGACGTGAAGAAAGTCAAATTCAATAACAAAACTATGATGGTGTTATCTATACAAATAAAAAGAATGCCGCAAAGATAGAAGTACTCGTTATCTACCGGAAAATACGGCAATTTAATCATTTTTCGAGTTCTGCGCGCACAGCGAATTTATTTTTTAAGGAAACCAACTCTGGCATGAAAGCATGCTCTGCAACATTCCTTCTAAAAAGAGAGAAAATTCCTCCGCTTTGACCTCGAAGCTCGCCACCGCAGAACGGCTCTATTACCGAACTAATCGAGGACAATGTCTAAACAGTTCCCGGCGCGTGGGGTCCTGCGGAGGACGAAAGAAGCGTCCGCGGATGACCGCAACCGCGATTCCGTGCTCGAGGCGGCCGCGTTCGTTCGCCCACACGTTTCCACTCCTGCGCACGGAGGGGGAGGAAAGGCGGAAAGGACGAGGCGAGAATCCTCGAATCTCCGCGCGCGCCTTAATTGCGCGCCTCGAACCGCCGACGTTGGGTCCCGCCGAAATTTCGAGTGGGAAGAGCACATCGCCGGCTTCCACGAGATGCAGCCGGGCCACTGCTGGCTCTCCAAGGTTAACAAAGGACCCGCCGATTCTGCTTTCGAAATACCGACGCGTCGTTAGCTGCAGTATTCCCCTTCTCTCTCTCTCTCTCTCTCTCTCTCTCTCTCTCTCTTGCTCCCTCTCTGTCTGTTTCCCATCCTCATCTTTCTTGCTCGCACGACCCTCCGCACTGAGAAATGTTTGGTCGCACGTCGGTAATTGCCCGAAACGGCGGTTCTGTTGTTTACGCTACTGTCGGATTTGCTGGTGGATCGTTCCGCGGACGACGGATGACGTCACATTTAGTCGGCCGATTCTTAATGCCCGCGGTTAGCGTTCAAGACCGGCGACTGATATCTGGGCACAGGTCGTTTGCTCGGATTAACACGTTCCGTGCCGCGTATGCCACCCACGCTGAACTTTCCGCTCAGACCGCTTGCTGGTCCTTAAAAATTAAATTTATTCTTTGTTGTCTAATGCATATTAAAATTTATAACCTTTCTTGTTGATTATGGCTTTGCACCGTTGAAAAATTGTAAGGCGTACGTCAAAAACGAGTTTATTTAATTGTAAAAGTATGGATCATATAGCCCTCCGCGGCCTGAACGGAAAGTCTTAAAAAATCGGTCCGGCACGGAACGTGTTAATGAAGTAGGGATGTTGGGGACATCGGATATGGTATAGAAGTCTGCTACATCGAAAAGGAATTGTCATATAGAATTAAAGCGGAAAAAGTGGATTATTTCCATAGCTTCTCTAAGAAGTAAAGAAGAAATGAAAGTGTAATTCTACAAGGTGTTCTGGGCGACAATACGTGAATTTAATAGCATATTTTTATTCGATGCACTTTAGGAGGTACTTATGAGTTGGAGTACGTGCCGAAAGTGGCCTAAATTCTGTTCCGCATAGCTCTGGGATTTACATACCAGATTAGTTGACGCTGTACTTTAAGCCGAAGACCTCGTGTAAGGTCCTCCTGGCATAACAGATTACTTATGTACCTTCAAGAGCGCCTCGTCGATAACTTCAAAAATCCACAGTTTAGGCTAACGCCAACTTCCACAGTGATAATGATCCGTAATATGTCAGGCATCCATTCTTAGCATCGATTCCGAATTATGTCGAAGTACTCCAAAAAGGAAGGATCCCCAAAAGAACATTGATATCAGCGATCTCGAATTAACGGATCCATTCTTCTTTATCCAGGCTGGAGGAGATAGAAAAATTGATCACGGGGCCAATAATTGCCCGTAATGCGTCAATTACGTCGTCCGCGCGTACGGCAAATTACTATTACATCGCGCCGCTACCGCGCGCCGAGCGTAACAGATGTAACGCGATCCGATGGAAGGGCCCAGTCCAATCGGCCTTATCAAAAATTTACCCCCCTCCCCTTCTCCGACAGCCCCTCCGCGTCGAGACCCCCCCTCTCTTCCGGGCCGAACATAATTCGGTTAGCGCCGCGGCAATTTACACGAGACCCATTACCGGCGCATTATCGATTATCAAACGATCGATATTTACGACCGGCAGTTTCCATTTTCAATGCAAACGAGAACGGCATAATGGCGGTGGAGGGGGGGGGGGGGGGGGGCGCGGGCGGTCGGGGGCCTTCGAGCTTTTATAAAGGGTGCAAATTGAAAAGAAAGAGGAGAGGCGAAGGATAACTGGAGAAAGGCTCCCTTTGTACCCGAAGACGCGGAAAGAAGATTTCCAGTGGAATTCCAATCGACTCGCGACTTACTATTGTATAATTCCCCCGGGGTGGGCAGAGGTGGGTTCGGGGTGGCGATGGAAGGGAGAAAAAACGACGCTTCGGAATAATCGGTTAGATGCGCGCGGGAAATGGAATGAGAGCGAGCATATGATCTACGGAGCGTGCTCGAGGGATAATAGGAGCAACCTCGGCACGCGAACCTTCAGCCCTGTGATCCTGGGAATTTTTCAATTTCGTGCCGCACAACGTACTGTATCGCGGAATCGTACATCACTCTTTGCGCTGAAAAAGTCGCGTAATTCTACCGAGCATTACGCCCGTAACGACGCGATTGAAGTATGATCCTCAGAATTTTTCAATTTCGACCCACGCTCTACATCCTGCCAAACGGATACATCATGCATGTATGCGCGAGGTGTCAAAGTAGGCAATCTTCCACCGTGCTTCTGACAATGGTATGTCTTTAGTTATTATTTATTCTATATTCTAGTAGCTTTTTTAATATATATATTCTTTACAAATATCTATGCGTGACTGTAAACGACAATGGATACTGTGCGACTGCCTTGCTCTGCACGTGAGGCGACCCGTTCTGCACTTTCAATTGTTAAAAAGAAACACGTCTGAAAAGACAGTAGAAAAGCGCGGCTCCAAACGTATGGGGTTCTTGTTCTGAATTTATTCTGAAATTGTTGCACTCTAACATTCAGGTTAAATAATTCTGCGATATCGTTTCATCGACGTTGGCCGCGAACGAGTTCTGTTTGCTCTGGCGGAAGGGCGCGAATGGAAGGGTAAGGGCCATAAGTCTAAGCGGACTGGCAGCCATAGGTTTAAGCCCGCGACACATCAAGACATCATTCCGACGCCGGGACTGGGCTGGGATTTATGCGGCAGGATGAAGAGACCGGACACGAGAGCGACTGCTTACGACGAGAGTGCTCAGACGCGAACGAGTGGGAGGTGTTTACGAGTTGGCCAACGAAGGGACATCTCCTCTAGGTACGCTCCACGTAGGTGGCATTCGCGTACTCGAAAAACTCTGCCCTCCGACTCCGCGCTTCACGAATTTTGGCAAAGTGAGACGTCCGGTCGCGTCGATTATCAATCATTCGACCGCTGACGAATGACATGATACACTTTTTGTTTCCGCGCGGCGCAGGCGTTCCGCTGATCACTTTATGACGACGATATATTTTATAACCCCATATGAAAATATTGAACGGACGCGATGTATTGTATCGGGGCCAGTATCGTGATATACGTTTATTAGTTTTTGTTTATATCCCGGCGGACTTTGCATTTCGAAGCCGTCAGCTGTCGAATGATTAATCGGCGCCCGAAACGACATTAGCAAAAATAGCTCGCCCGAAAGTGGAGCGCGCAAAAAGCGGGAAACGCATGAATTATACTTATGGCGTCCCTTGCCGCCGAATTTGACGGGGTCGGTATAAAAAAGAAAAGTTTCCCTTACCGCTGTCGTCGTTCCGTGATGGTTCCGGGTCCCCTGAAGCAAAAGAAAAATAAGGGAAAATAAATTTCTCTGTCCTCGGCGAATCGGCGCGCGTCGCACAGCCGTAAAACTTCGCGGGGAGTCCGATATAAAAAGAAAATCTACGAGTGAGAGAAGCGTTCCGCCGCCTTACGAGGAAGTCGATCCTAGAAAGTCTCTGCGGTGCGATTAAGTCGACGCGGACGGAAAGTATCCGGGCGAAAATCTTTGAGAGGCGCGAATGTGCACGCTCGGCAAATGCAATAACAATGGCGGAGGATTAGAGAACGGCCCTGAAGGAGAAGGAATCTGGCGGACGGAGAGGACGGAGAGGACGGTGAGGTCAAATTAATGGGAAGAGACTGACACCGGTGATGAGTCTGCGGGCAGACGAGGAGACCGGGAAGATTGGCGAAGGAAGGACAAATAGGAAGGGGAGGGGCCCGGAGGAAGGATTCCGTCAGGAAGCAGGGGGAGGAGGCGAGAGTCTGCGATAATTATTTTCGCCCTCGTTACGTGCCATAACAGTACCGCTGGCTCGCCGAAAAAAAATTCATCTCAACACCAGCCCGACGCGCGGCTACCTGATTGTCCCGATTGATTCAATCTGGGGTCTTATCGAAGACGTCGGGGCCAAATTGTGGGATCGGGACAAAGGAAGAAAGAGAGAGAGAGTTCGAGCGGGAATTGTCCGGAAGGGGCGTTAATTATTATTTATTTTTAGCCACTCATTATCGTCGCTTTTCCATGTCCCTTTGAATCTACATAAAAGGTACTTGATTCTTTGTGCACGGAACGACGTATATCTGGATAAAGAGAGTGATAAAGAGAACGAGAGTGAGAGAGAGAGAACGATCGATCCTTAAAGCCACCCCTTACCAAGACTGGTACCGAAGAAATTCTCTCGGCCCTTTCTTAAGCGAACTCCCGTTCTCAAGTGTACATAATTTCCAAGCCAGCTTCCGCGTACCTCACGTACGCTCGGCTAAAAACTGACTGCATCGCGGAAGGGTGGGGGGTACGTTCTCGTCGCGAGGCTCCCCTCGTGGCCCGAGATTTATTCGTAATCGGATTGTCCGCCGCGATATCGGGCTACGTCGGGTTTTGCCGATAGAGAGAAGGCACCGATCCCGCCGGCAGCTCGCGCACAGAGAAGGTAATACCTTAATGGGCGCGGGGGGCAATAACTTTTTGCCGACTGCGCCCACCCTCGGTGCCCACCGGGCTGCCAGGAGTATCGGCGAAAGAAACGGTAAACTGCCGAAGCCCGCTCATGCCGTCCGTGGAATTCCGCGCGCCAACCGGGAAACGGAGAGGCCTGTCTTCGGCAGCGAGCAGGATAATGGAACGATTAACCCTGCCGATGCTACGACCGCCTCCTATTGGCCTATGTGCTCCGCAAATGCATGGCAGACCTGTGCCGATTCAGAGATACCCGAGGAGTATTCGAAATATAGGGATTCAATGTAAACGTGGATTATGACTTCTGGAATATTCAATATCGCGTTGAAGTCTCTTTCCAGAATATTATGAACGACCTCGAGGTGCATGGAATGGTTTAAATGTGCTTCATTTGGAGTGTGGAATATTATATGGTACACTTTGTCTCAGTTTCCTTTCATGATTAATCTCAGTGCTGGCCAGAATCTGATCTAATCCTGCCCATTAAGCAATCAGTCCGAGCGACACGCACTTACGTCACTGATTTTTATTATTCCTCTCGTCAGACGTCAGGTATCGCTTAATCGCAGATACGCAATGCGTCCTGACAATTTCCCACGGACAAGTTCGATCTAACCGAGCTTCGCGGAAAATCGGCTCAATTGAAAGATCGCATAACACTTGTCCGACAAGCATGATCCACGCAGTGGGAGATTAAGAGGGAAGAAACGTATCCGCCATGATCTCGGACTAAATCGCGCCCACCAGCTCGGGTCCGTATGTCCAAGCTAATGGCTCGACGGACGGTCGCGGCGAGTTGAAGGCAAACGAATAAGTCAAACAGAACGAGCTCGGCCGGAAGGAGGGCGAGAGGCGAGGAGGACTTAATTAAATAGCCACCAGGTAGGATATCATGTCTCGAATGTTGAACGACCTGCCCACCTACCGGCCTCTCCGCCGGCAGGGAGAGGAAAAAATACCAGACTCCGGAAGTGGACTTTTCCGCGGCTCTGAAAAGGTCCTTCGTTCCGGCTGTGAGAAAAAAAAATCGGAGAATCTTCGTCGAACAGCGTGAGGGAATCTTTGAACATCGGGAGGGCACGATAATGTCTCCGGCAGGCATTCCCGCTGCTTAGTCCGCGACCCGAAAGCCGGACCTAACGGTGAGCCATCGTAAAACGACGCTGAGAGATCTTAATTAAGTACCCTGGCCGAGCGTCTCAGCGTCGCGGCGACCGAGCGCCATTATTTTCGGTCCCGGCGCACTGCGGCTTCCGGAAAACTAAGTTTCTAATTATCGTAACTGCCCGACCGTTGTAATTGGTCGACGTAAGAATGCGGCGTTACTCGAATGGCCTTGTTTCGGGACGCAGGGCGCAACAGAGGTCTCCTGTTCTTTCGGTCCACTGCGTTCACGGTTCGGTTTTCGGAACGGATCTGGCGGCGATTGTTGACGCAACCGCTTTCGTCGCTAATAGTTTTACCGTTAAGATAATGTTCCATCCCTGTCTCATCCGAAGCAGAGAGGTACCGAAACACTGCGCTTGCTTTTTCCGCGATCATCTCATCTTCGTAATCTTCCCTTGACAGTTCCTCAATGACAGTAAGAACCCGAGCACCGCTCAAAAATCTGCAATTTTTCCCCGAACATCGCTCTCCGGACGAAAACATCGGCTATGTCTGATTAATTGCGCCATCCCCATCCTCCCACTTCTGACGACCGTAAGAGTCCCATGATATCTCCGCAGGTCCGGTCTCACGTTCGAGATTCGCCGATCGTGTACCCGGACCGTATAAGCCGCAAGTCCCGATGCCCGTATCCGCCGTTGCCCCGTCGTCTTTTCTATTTGCTAATTAATAAGACCACCGACTAACGATCTTATCCCTCATGCGCGCGAATCGTGCATTCACGCCGCCATTCGCCGTCTAAGAACTATCGTCCCCCACTCCGGCCTCTATCTCTCCTCTGCTTCTCAACATCTGCTCCCCCCTCCCCCCCCCCTTTCTCCTCCACATTCTCCCACTCACCTTCGCAGCCGACTCTGTCCACATGCAAAGGATACCGGCGAGCGCACGTGTTCAACGTAGGTACGAATGCGCCCACGGTGGGAATGGATGATTTTTAATTAGGCTCGCTATCTGGCCAGTCTCTACGACTGCGCGCCGGTGGTCGGCGTGTTTGGCGCAGTTTATAGGACTCCACCGAATGCACCGGCGATAAGTATGTGAAAAACGTGCCACGCCGGCGGATGGCAAGGCGAGATTGCGCTTCCGCGAACGCAGTTTTTGTGCCGCCGGTACGGGAAACGGCACTGAGTCTCGCGCGGTTTGCGGAACTTTCGTTTCACTTTGGGGAGAGAAATTTACGGAGCCCTGGCCCGAACCCGACTCCCTTCCGCGTTCCGGCCCCGAAGGAAGCGTGCCCCGGGTTTGTGTACGTTTCGAGATTCGAATCGGATTTTCCAAGGCCTTTGTTCGTGCTTCCGCGACGACACCTTTCGTGAGTGTCGCTTTTGGGAGGAACGAGGATTAAGTTCCTGGCTTTCGTGCGTTTTTAAACGGTCGGTAGAATGCGGGTGATAGAGGAGTTGCTGTCGGTTGGAAATTAATAAGATAGACGGGTACCTTTTTACACTCGTGGTCGATAAGATACAACAAGCGCGTCGACGCGCCGCTTCATATTCATTCGAAGGCGTAAGCAGAAGCGAGCACGGTCGAGTCTGTCACTCGACGCGGCCCGATTAGGCAACTTGATTAGGCAGAATGCGACGATTACCGCATTGAGCGCTCGACATCTTACTTATCCGGAGGTCGTCGAACCGACCGGGGCGCGAAAAGGGAAGAGTTTCGTGTATCGTCGGCCATACATCGGCGCGCGTGCGCTCAAATATATATGCATGTATACGCGGAGCGACGGAGTCAGAGAGAAAGAGAGAAAGAGAGAGAGAGAGACGCGGCCGTATGAATATGCGCATATACCGAGCCGCGTACGATCGCGCATACGCTCGTCGATCATTCATAAAAATTCATGAACAACGGGCATAAATAATTTATGGCGTTTTCGTCGGCGAGGACCATGCCTCGGCTTAATTATTTCAGAATTATGCCTGCCCCCGATTCCGTTCGGCAATATAACCCGACGCGCTCGTTGCACGCCGCTGGAAGCTTCGCTCTAGGGATGCGACGGGAGCGCATAAGGGATCGCGATGCGGCAGAGAGTACTTTGCCGGCGTGTAAGTAAGGGCGGACGTGCACCAGCGCGAGAGCGTGCGTGCGCGCACGGACGCGGCATTAGCATATTGATTGCAAATCGGCAAATTTCATTCGGTAAGACGTCGGCGAAGATCCCGGAGCTTCGAAGGATAATAAGGATATCGATCATGGCCGCGATCGCAAACACCTCGCGAGGCGCGTCGATCGTTCGGCGATAATTCGCGCGATAATTTATGGCGGTTCATACTTTGTACGGGGTCTTGCGCGCGCTTTTCGGTGATGGGATAAGCCGCGAATAAATTCGTCTCGATGTTTTAGGAGAGGCTGAGTAATCCTGGGCTGGAAGAAGGGATTAAGTGGGGGAGGACTCGAACGCGTTGAGAAATATCGGTAATTTAGGGCAGTTTTAAGCCTACGCTGTAAGACGGCGTAAAAGTTTCGTTTAAAAACTGACTGACGATGAAGAGTATATGCTGATTGCCTCGAATGATCCATAGGAAACGGTTATTAGGCGGTAAAGGTATAATTATTACTCCTCGGTAATGCACGTTCAGTGTAGATGGCTCTTTTTATCATCGACGGAGGCTGAATGTACGAAATGGCGCGGATATAATATTTTAAGTCTGATAAAAGCCCGACGTCACGGTACTCCGTTCCAGGGCGATGTTCCGCCCTTTGAAAGTTCGCGGCAAAGGAAATGGGCTCTTAGGCGGTATTTAGACACACAGGCCCCGGGGCCGCTCCGCATTTCAGCCCGGGCGACTTTAATGCAACTAAGCCGCGCCAACACTCGACTTTTAATATTCAATGAACTTTTAATATTCATGGCCGCCAGCGTCTAATTACAAATTACGTCCATCGCGCCGGAACGAATTTCCGAGACGGACGCGATAAATAATGTCTCTCCGGCGCAGACTGCATCCCATTCCTCTACAATCGACCGAATTAATTCCGTAAAGAATTCAGAATCGAGGCTAATGACTCCACGGAACGTCGAAATATCATTCATAGGCGAGCGATAGCCTGCGAACGATTCGAAACGTCCGGAGCCGGACTAGCAGACAGCTTATTCATTTCGATCCTTCCCTCTCGGCACTTAGCGATGTGCGCAGTGCGCAGTGCGTACTCGGCTTCCGGCCCCGCCAATTTCGTTTCATCGAATTAGCGCGCATAATGACCGCGCGCGCATCGCGAAGGCCAAAGTCACACACAGGGGCGCGCCTAATGACACGCGTAACCACAGGTAATGCGAGCCACCGCCGGTGACTAATACCTGAGCAGGCACAGACGCGACCCGCGTGTTAATGCGGATCCATAACACGTAGGCGCATAGAGAGAGCGAGAGAGAGAGAGAGAGAGTAATGCCAGATACGAAGCTTGCGCGCGTGAGAAAGACGGACTATGAGGGAAACTGTGGAGAGAGGCCGAATTGAACGAGAGAGGGAGAGAGAGAGAGAGAGAGAGAGAGAACGGACGAGCCACGAAGCCAGCTTGCCAGGGGCGCCGATGTTATCAAATTATATACCTACGTACACACCGGCGACCAATAATTCATTCGTAATTCAGTTATCTAAATAGGACACCCGGTACATTTCCGCGAGCGAGTGCGGAAGATGCGTGCGCGGGATGAGGCTGTGCAACAAATATTACATCGGTAGGTGTGTAAGTTGGTCCGTGTCTGTGAGAGAATTGGCCGGAAGCATATGGAAAGATCGATTGGCAGAGTAAGTTGGCGATTGAAATTCTGAATCTGGCGATAAATAGTTTTTCTCGCAATTATCTAATTCCTTCAACTGAGACTTCCGAATTTCTAGTATATGTAAGCGTGTGCGAAGCAATTAGAGCGCTTAACGTCTCTACAGTCCAAACACGAATACGGGATAGTTTCTCGGAAAAGAGTCGCTTCAGGAGCTTCAAAGAGCAGGCGCGATAGAAAAATTCGTTCCTAGAAGAAGTCGGTGGCAGCGTCGAAGGATTCGAGTATCGTCGGGTCGTTTGCACCGTAAAATTTCAAGTCCCGGCGATCAGGGCGAAAAGTGGAATTCCTAGCTGCGCAGTTATACGCCGCGGGGTCAGTATTGGCATCGATGTGCCGGCGGCCGCAAACTCGAATATTCCGATAATGAAAAACAGTCATCCGCGCGGTGCCCCGGCCACTTCAGCATAGCATCGGCCATTAGCGCGGGCTCGCGTCCCGGCTAATTTCGAGCGTTCTCAATTAACCGGGGCGGCATGCGTCGCGATCCGCGGCCGCAGGAATCTCACTTTTCGCTCCCCGCGCCTTCTTTCGCCTCTTCAATTTCCCTGAATCCGGGTAATTATCAATGCCGGCACGGTCGCCGCCAGTATCTTCGGCGGCCTCGGCGCTCGCTGCAGCGCGGACTGCCGACGTTAAATATTTCCCACAAGCGCAGCCCGACGAGCTCGCCGCGCGCTTGCACGAATATGCATTGCCGGCGAATGAATATTTACATACGCGAGCGATCCTACGCTTCGGGAACATTTAAATTCCTGAAAATGACTCGAATCTTGTATATCGAGCGATTCATCCGCGCGACAATAAATTCATTGACCGCGATAAACTTTCGTAAAAAAAAAAAGGAAAAAAAAAAGAGTGACCGTTAACGGGTAAATTCTATTTCGTTCGAAATTCCTAGATGTCCCGGCGCCACTTATGGCAGCGTAAATATTACATCAAAAAGACTGTGCTGCGTCGCATGGAGGCAATAAAACATGACCCGTGCACCCCATCTATCTTCCGCGCTTATCTCCATCGACGCTACTGGATGGTCCTTAGGGCTCGACGACATTATTTCTAATTAAATCGTACGATCGGCCCGACGATAGTAGACCGTTCGCCATCTGCCATTCTTCAAACGTTCGCCGGTTCGCATCGGTCGTAATTCTTCGTCTCCCGATCGTACGGCCTCGAAGATCGGCGGAAGTAGCTCGTAGAAGCTGGCACGTTTCAGGACAAATGCCTGCATACATACATATGTATGGCCGCCGCAAGTTAAACTCCGGCGACCTTTGTAATCTGATTAGCCCCTAGTCTTCGGAAGTTGGCGAGCTATAGCGAGAAGCGATAGCCTACGGCGTCGTATAATCGAAAGCGAGTTTGCGGCTGCGGGAGAGAGTGACTGTATGTGTGTGTGTGTGAGAGAGAGAGAGAGAGAGAGTGAGAGGAAGAGAGAGAGAGGGAGATGGGAGTCTGGGGTGAAACAAGGGAGTAAGCTGCGAAATTTCTTTCGTCCGTGAATAATGCTCGCTTGAACGGGAAGATCTTCGAACTTGCGCTTGATCGTCTTCCTGATCAACGTCCCGACGGGCCTTGAGGTGCTGCGCAGTGTTTAGTACTTTATGGACTGTATATAATGAAATTTCGGAGACACGCCGACCGTAAGCCATAGAAAATGACAGCGATAGAATAACACCTCTACGTGCTACGTCCATTCCACGTGTCATATCTTGCGCGCGACTGTTTGCCCTCAAAGGCAATCGGCCGTGTTTCCCTGTCACCGATAAATTTATAGTGGCAATTGCACAAATGTGTACGCCACTGTTTGAGATTGATCCGTGGAACGGCGGTATTCCGGTTCGCATGGCTATTTTTATCGCACGCTCCGCCGCGAGAGTACGCGTTATAAAGTTCGCAACCTATCGTCTGCAAGGCTAACATCGGCGAACTATAAAGTTGGCAGATCGTAAACTTTCTGCCGCAGAGTCTCGCGGTATAGTACGTACGCTTTTTTCCGCTCTTGCCGGCTAAGTACGAGGTAAGCATAGGCTGTCAAACGATAGACTCCCTTCGTAAGCCAAATCCATGTTATACAGCGTCCACTGTATACCCAGCAGGATGCGACTCTTTACGTTTCGCGAATTCTTAATTGCGGCGAGCCTAAGCGCTGTCGAACGCGATAGAAAAGTGTCAAACAGTCTCAAAGAACGCACACAGTTGTACTTGAGCGCTCGTCAAATTCGTCGGCTGGAGCGAAGTCGCGAGTCAAACGATCAAGACGGCGACGAGCACAAAAGTGATCAAGGATCGCCGGCGCACAGGTCAACCTCAGGGGAAAAGAAATTGCATCTCTGACCCAGCTGCTCGCTCGCGTATGCGATCCGTTAAATATCACCCCTCGCGTGTCAGACCTACACGTTCATTAACGCACGCTCTTTTCCCTCCTTTCCCTCCCGCTCGTCGTCCATCCCATCTGAGATCGTATATTTCGCCGACGTCATCGGAAAAATTAAAGGAGAAAATATCGCCTCTATATTCGATGCCCCCGCCGCGAGTTACCGGGAGAAATATTCATCTCTTCCGAGTAACCCTCCCCCACCCTCTCTCACTCTCTCTCACTCTTTCTCCCTGTCTCTCCCTCTCTCTCTCTCGTCTCGTCCGTTGGACCTTCGCGATATTTCATTCGCCTTCCTTTTTTCCTTCCTCCCCGATTTTAACCGTTCTCGCGCCTGCCCACCCCCTCAGCCCTCCTTTCCATTCGTATCCTCCCGCTCCCTCCCGCTTCCTCCCGTCTTCGAAAGCCTGCACCGCCCTCCCCCGGGTTCCTCGCCGCTCGGATCCCCTCGCCAGCCAACGTCTTCGCCAAATTGCCTAGGTGCAACCCCCAGGCGGCGTTAACCCGACAGTGAGAAGTTTAAATACCTTGATTTATCGTTTCCACATTCATCCCGGCGATTCGACGCCGACGCGTCTGGATTTTCCCTCCCTGACGATTCTTAAACTCCGCCGCGATATTATTCCCGGCAAAAAGTTCGCTGTGTGCGTAAGCTGTCCGTGAGCAGACGAGAGCCCCGTAGCCGGTATCGCATCAGTTCGACTCTGTCGTTCCACACTTTTCACTCCGGACCCATACCTCGCGTAAGCTGCGTTTCTTAGCGTACGATTTCTGCGAACGCGCGAGACGAAGTCAGCGTTACTTTGCTTCAGTCAGGTTCAATTTCAAAATGCGAACGGCTGAAGGTTGCTCAAGGCTCGTTTTGCCGACGGATCGGCAACAACAGTCCCGGATTATGCCCTCTGCCTATCGCATCAGTCCGAGTTTACCGCTTTCAGGTATATTACTTCGATCGCGGCGCTCTCCCATCCCAATACCATCCATCCAATCTGAGAACCGGAACGATCCACGCGTCCCGCGTCCCTAAACGTATCAATCGCACGCAGCGCACCACCCCCGCGAGCGGCAGCCGCGCATAAAAACGTTATCGAGCCGAGAGCCTCGAGACACGCGTCAGATTTTCGATATCTTGACCCGAGCACACCCCTCCGGAATATATAAAATCCGCCGCGCATAAAAATCGTTACGGTCCCGAACGCGTCCGATTTAGCGTCGGCCCTCACTCGGTACACAATGAAAATTATCGGAATGAATTATACGAAGAGCTGAGGGGGGTGGAGTGGCATTATAACGTTACGCGCGTAGAGGGTGGGTTGGGGGTGAGACGCGATCGTTTTACGACTTCTATCGCGGTCACGACCGGCTGTCGCACGTAAAACGATCGCGGGCGAGATTTTCGGCTGGAATTTCCGGCGCGGGGTGGCGAAGGGGGGGGGGGGATGAGGACGACGCCATGTCGGTCGGCCTCTGTCGTATGCTAATGCCGATCGTTAAACGGCCTCGTAAAAAAATCATATCGGATCCCTCTTTATCTTTGTTTCATGCCCCCTCCGCCCCTTACGACGCCGGGGGTGGCCTGTCTGAATTTTGTCTCTTTATGCCCGCTGCGCGAATGTGCAGCTGTTGAGGAATTACTCCACGGTATTTACAGTGGCGAATCGCGCGAGGCATCAAGCGCGGAAACGTAAAACGTCGGCGTATGAAAAACGGAATTAAGTAGGAAGCGATTTTTTTCTTTCTTTTTATGGCACGCTTTATGGTGGGGGTGGCGGTTTATGGAGAAGAGTGCTGCTGAGGGTGTACTCGCGACGCCTTGTCCTTTGTTTCCGATACGAATTGGCAGTTTGAGGTAAAGCGTCCAATTTTACCTTTAATTTGAAGGTTGTCCACTTTCTGGTGGTTCAAGTACTCTGGGACTGGGACCGGTTTCAATCGTAATGAGCTTCTGCAATTGAGGGGTGGCGCGAGAGTTTCGGGTGTAACAAGAGTGTTTCACGTCAACGTACAATCTCGCTGATGGGGGAGTACGCTCTCGTCCTTCTCTCGCGCCTTTTTCCGCTTTTCGCATTTCCTCCGCACCTACCGCCCTCTCACGTACTCGACGCGCGTACCGCGGAACGAGCGAATTCGATTTCTCTCTCCTACGTCTTTTCCACAACCCCATGCGGCAAATCCACTCTCCGACTCTTCGGCACTTCCTTCCTCCGCGTACGTAAAGCCAATCCCCGGGATGCAAATCTCCCCGGTTTCCGTTAACCTTTTACAACCCGTTATGATGTTAATGCGTCGTGTCGTATATCCGCGCACGCGCACTTCAACCCCTTTTCCGTCGGCGAGATCGTAAAGTAAGAGCCGGGACGCCAGGTGCAAAATTATGAACTCCGTGGACGTCAGTTTTCGAAATATCTTACTCGAGTGCAAGTCATAAATATTTAATTCGATCGACGTTTGGATCCTATCGGCTTATAGCGTGGCCTGCGATTATAGTTTCAATCGAGTCCCATGAGAGGAGCAGCCCTCGCCAGGCACGCAGATCGATATCGATCGGCGGATCGAAGATCACTTGGCCTCGCCACAGTGCGTTCGTCGCATACCCTCAGACGCAGTCTGCACGGATCGCACACACACACACACACACACACACGTACGTGCGCAGCATCGGCATTCGAGCGCCTGCGTCCCACGCCTGCCGCCGTGTTGTTTCATTTCCTATTCCATTTCCGATGGAGCCATTTAAATCGGTAGTCGCCCGGATTAACTGGAAATGGAAGTCGTCCGCCCGGGCTCCATCTTCGAAATTGCAGAGTGCGCCGCGCGTGCGATTTGCCACTTAGGAGGAAGGGAGTCCTGAGTGTCGGGTTCCTTCGATCCAGCCGGCCGATCAAAGACAGGCGCGAATCGAGTAAACTCTCGATAATGGGGTTCGATTCTTTCACGGCCGCGAGACTGCGAATGTAACGTTCTGTTGCACATTTGTCAAAACCCGACAAATATTCGAGTTTTTCGATGAAGAGGTCTTGTTCTTGAAGCAAGAATGCGCGTCCTTCGCGTGAAATTAATCGGCGAAGTCGAATATGAGGAGTTAAGGAATAATGCGCGTCAGACTGTATAATAACTAAGGTGCAGTGGAGTAAATCCGTACACGGGGCAAATCCGCGCTAGGCCCTTATTTATTCGAATATACGTTGCATTGTACCAACTGTAAGGTAGGAATCTTCCTTTGCTTAGTATTCAATGGTTTGGATAGTATTCAACATAGGTGGCCGCCATGTATTTTGTGATTCCCCCGTTTAACTCGTTCGACAGAGTTCCTATTACTAATAATAATTTTGCTTTTGTCCCATTATATAAAGATATAAGATTCAATCATTTTTAAACAGGTTGGGCGGTTTTGCCCCAGTTCCGGAGCAAGTCCGCCCTAACAGCACTGTTTCGAATTTATTAAGGAAATCATAAAGTTCAGAAGATATTTTCAATCCAAATTAATGCAATTAAAGAATAAACAATACGCTAAATAAAAACACTAAGATCATTAGGTTTTAGTCGAACAGATAGAAAATACATCAGTGTAAAGTAAACTTTACAATTTCTGGGTAGGTTTTACCCCACGTTATAATAATATCAAAAATGTATGTTTGCCTCGACTGGCTCTAGTTTTCTGAGAATTCGTTGTAGATTTCGTCTACAAGAAAACTGTGGGATTGACCCCCACCTTCGGATGTAAAAAAATGAGTGCTACGGTGGAAGAAGTAGGGATGGATGAATTTGGCGCATAAAGACCACTTATCGCTCGCAGCCGTATAAGCGTAAAAATGAATTTGCGTCGCAACACGTTCCACAAGCCAGCAAATTCTCTCGTATCGAAGCAAAATTTCGAGATCGACGACTGCCACGGGCACAGTGACAACGAGATTTGTCAAAAGTGGCTCTTGTCCAGAGTTCGCGAGCTGACGAACTAAAATTCGCTCAGCAGGCTGCCTAAGAAGCTGACGCAGTCGCGCGAACGCTTGAACCGTCGAATTCATAGTCCGCCACGCGGAAAAAGACCTAATTTCCGGGACGAAGGGATCCGACAGTGACCCAGATTAATGGGAGTGGAAAAACGAGGAGAGGGAAATCTTTCTCACTCTCTCATACACACACACACACACACACACACACAGTCTCTCGCCGACGGCAAAGAGGCAGCCCCACTAAGAAACTCGGAGTTGCTGAACATCAAGTAGGATAACTCGGGAGGGAATGAGGAGAGATGAAGAGGGAGGGCAAAGAGGTGGAGGGAGGAGAGGGGGGGGGGGGTGTACGAGTTGCCACGCTGTTTGTCGGTCGAATGTAAAGCTCCACCCCCGACGACGGGGTCTCGCGCCCAGGCTAAAAATACGCGAACGAACGTAAACTTCCTTAATGGAATGGACCGACGTAAAGTTTCTTAATGGAAACTTTTACGTTTGACCGTTTCGTGCGAGAGAGCGAGCGCGCGTTCCCTCGCGGTCGTTTATTAAAACGCGAGCCGCCGCCTGCTGCCCAGCGTCGTACAAGATAATGATTAGGTTCGCGGAAAAAAGTTTTAGTCCATCGGCGATATGTTTCGACCAATGAGGGAGATTTATCGGCTTTATTGAACTCTAAGCTCGATCGGTCAGCTCTGTCTTGCTTCGATGTATCGGAGAACATTGCGCGCAGGGAGGGGGATGGAAGTTGGACATAGTCAAATAATCGAATTTAACGGGGCACGAGAAGTTTGACAATCGACTCGATCGAATGACCGTCGAGCGTGGCGGACGCGAAGAAAAGCAACGATTATCGGAAAACTTGGCTGACCATTTTCGCATTTATGCATTCGGTGTCGAGCTACTTTCGCTTCGGGCTCGTAATGAAATTGCAATCGTCGGGCGGGTCGACGAATTCGCGCGTTCCGGAGTCTCGCCCGGGAGCGGAATCCGCGCGAGCGAAAAAGCGGACCGGCAAATTCGAAGGTAAAACCGATCGGAAAACGCTAGACAGAGCACTCGCCGGGAGCGAATGACCACTTGATTACCGCATTAGCTGCGGTCGTCGGCGCATTCCGTTTTTCCCCTGCCCCACCCCGTTAAACTCCCGTAATTCGGCCGACGGCCGGGAATCGAAAGGGCGGAAATTGAAAAAATGGAAATCGCAACTGGGACACGCGGCCCGGACGCTGGCACAAAATTCGAAGATGAAAGGACGACCGGGGGCAAAAAAACAGAGAGAGAGAGAGAGAGAGAGAGAGAGAGAGAGAGAGAAATTGAAACGTCGCGGCGAGAAGCGGAATATTGGGGGCGCGGATTACATATTGAACATCGAAAGTTTCGAGAAGTTGAGGAAATTTGAATATCGGAATATCGAGGAGCGGGGACGCGGGGCAGATTCGTCGGTTTCGTCGGATTCGTCGAATTCGTGGAAACGGCCAATCCGAGCGCGATATTCGCCGATGTCAACGAATTATCAACCTCGCGCCGTCCGGAGCTGCGCAATTAAACGGTATAATTAAACCGCGCGGAGGTTAATAAGGAAAATCCGCCCGGACCCGACTAACGAACGGCGCGAACGGAGGCACGCCGGGTGGAACAATGAACTGACGTCAATCAGGACGTTTATTGCGACTTTATCGCAGGCCGCGTACACGCACGGAAACGACGATGGTCAAGTTGTTTACAGGCGTTCGTGGCAGGAACGATCCGGCGCCGTTTTAATTCGCTCGAGAATTCTGCTGCCCACCTTTTTCATCGCGGACTAACGGACAGAAGAAGAGGGGGCGGGAAAGGGGTGGAAGAGTGAAAGCAGGGAGCGAAAGAGTAAGACGAGAGGAGAGGAGAGACTGCGGAGGCGTCGGCAGTAAAGAAACGTTACGTCGGCGGTCATAACTTTGAGCGTATTTTTTCCCTTCTTTTACGCCGTTTGCATTACGCCCCTTAGTAAAGCGTCGCGCCGACGGCGGACGGCGTCCGATGGGGCGGCGAATAAACTTTTTAAGGTTTCGAGTTACGCGCCTCGGCACGCCGCTCTCATTGTTTTCGGAAACTCGATCGACCGACCCCTTTGATCTTCGTCGCTTCCGCCGATTTCGGCCCCGTCGATCGCCTCCGGTGACATTCAGACGTATCGAGTTACGCTAAAACGTAACTGCCAGTGAAATAATAATGCCCCGATCGCCGCACGGCCGCGTAATCGACGTCCAGCAAAGTCGGGGAGGGAGAATTGACGCGAGAAGGACGAGTAATTAACTGGAACGCTCGTAAAAGTTGCAGGACATTGCGCGGCTGTCAGGCAATTAACTTATGGACGGAATGTGCGAACACGTTGAGTTCGTGTGACGCTCGTCGCGGAGCTATTTTAGAAACATTAAAAAAGGTGGAGAGATAGGGTTAGCAGGGCGGGGAAAGTACTGACATTCGCGTGTGCGTCGACGATAGTTTCCACTTGTCCGTTAGGAGGAAAAATACTCGGCGACCGATCATTACGCAGGGAAAAAAAGTGGTCGTTCGACCATTGTATGTCATACGAAGCAATTGCTCGGTACGCTCTTTAAATAACCTCTTCCGCTCGGAATGAGACAGGTAACGTTTGCGAAAGCCTCTCTCGTAAACGCCACTAAACTTTCGCCGTATCGAAGTAACTATATCAATTGTCGAAAATAGATTTCTTATTTTAAGTATACCTGCACGCCTCAACGAGTGACGAGTACGAGAAGAAGTTGATGCGAGGTAAATTAAAGCGTCACGCGCCAGTGACGTCACGCAATTTCCAATACCTTGAGCACATGCTTTGAGAGCATCTGCGTTTGTTCACTGCGTGCGTCGCGGTATGAATAAATAAGAGCGATTGGACGAGTACTTACATTCGAAGGGCCCAAGAGAGACTTTCCGGCAAGGGACACAGAGGCAAACTTTCCATTTATCTATGTATCTTCTCCTCTCCTTCTCTCTCTACCCTTCGCCCCCCCCTCCCCCACCCTACTTCCTTGCCTCCACAAACCGCCTATATCGCCGACTGTGACGCGATCTTCGAAGGCGTCGCTGCCGGCTGTATCGGAAACGGCGCAGAACCGGAGAGAGAGCCGTCTGACTGTATCAATATTTGCTTTTAATTTGATAGATTCATTAGCGGCAGACTCTAACGCATCCCGAGCCCCCCAGTCCAAACGCCGGCTTGTTTTTAAGATAATTTGTTTAAACTCCCCGTCTGAAAGCCTCGTCTCAAAAACTCGTTCAAGCAAATTAGAGAATGGCAGAGATGAGAACGGAGGAGAAAAAGAGGAAAATCAGCAGAGAAATTCGTCTCGGCGCTCGAAATCGTTTCGATCGGAACTCGTGCACGGATTAACACCGTAGACGGGAATTATTTCGCGAAGCCTTTTTGCAATTTCCCACGCGCCGCCAGCGTCAGCGAGCCGCGAGAGAACGCTCAGCCGTTAGCCGACTCGCGTCACAAAGCAATTCCGCGAAGGAAATCATCAGAGCCCAGCCGTTTGCCTCCTATTTCCCGACTGCGCCGGGACGTGAAAAGCGCATCTTCCGACCGCCTCGCTCTGCTCCAGTCGGCGAAAGAATGATCGCGAGCGTAACAGGTGTCCGAGTGGCGTCTCGACGCGAGCGTCGGCGGCATTATTCGCGGCCGGTGGAAATGGTCGCGACGCGGAAAATCGTTGCCGGTGAACAATGCGCTTATCGGCCGAGCAGGTCCTATCCTTATCTTTATCTCCGGTTGCGACGTCGCTACGTTTCCCGAGAGGAGGGGTGACGAGTGGAAGGTGAGACGATTACCGGGAGGCCAGGCGAGCTTGACCCGTTAGCGGGGAGCGAGGTAAGCCCGGCTCCGAGACTCTAATCTTGATCCGCGGCTTTGCCTGCCATTCGGCCTGGCACCTAATTTCCGACGATACCGGAGAAAATCGTGCCGCGGAGACGGATTAAGGGCACACGAGTGCAGCCCTTGTTGTCGACCCAACCCCCTTCGGCGGCACTCCGGATGTTAACCCGCTACTCCTTTAAGCGTCGACGGCGAGGACAGAGAAGGTCTTCCGCAAGAGGATCGTCATTGAGGACTGTAACGCCCCGAGGCTGGACTCGAGTACACTGTGTGTCGTAAAACGGTTTTGATACCGGGTGTAAAGAGACATTCTCAGCGGGAGCTGATCTACCGTGTCAAAGAGGGCTGGAGAAGAAAAATCGGATGGGACGTTCATTTACTTTGGCAGGAGGAGGTTTAAGGAAAGAGACTGTACCATTGCCGGGCTGAAATCCGGTGCAGCGAAATACTGCGGCGCTCGTTAAGGGCCTTAAAATTCTGCGACGAGCGTGTCTCGAAACTCTCGGACGCGCAGGTATTACTCATTGCGGGGGTGGAAGCTCGAGGGATGGCGAAGCGGTCGGAAGACGGGGGAAGGGGTGGTGGGGTGAGAGGGTGAAGGAAGGCGGAGGAAGGCGAAGGTGGTCAGCTAGCGGCGAAAGGATGATTAATTCATGACTCGGGCGCGTCCCCTCGGGCAGCTCGGACAATGCCAGTCTAATTAGTCAAGATATGACGAACCCACCTGTGACCGTGCGTCGTCCTGACGACCGACTGCCTCCTCTGCCTCCGTCGGGAGGAGCCGGCCGCCGGGAGAAAAAAGGAGCCTGATTAATCGAATGCACGAATTACACTTGTCCGGAGCTCGGCAAGGCTCGTCATTTTCATGCTAATCGCGCGGCCGGCAACGCTCGCGGCGCCGGCGAGATGCCGATGGATTCCTCCGACAATGGCCGACCACCTGCCGCTCGTTTCCTCCTTTCCCGCTGCCCTTTTTCTGCCTTTTCACCTCCTCGGACCTCGCCCGGCGATAATTGCGGCCGGCCGATAATTTCGGAGACAACTGGGGGCGAAATAATGAGCGTCTGGACGCCGGTGTCGGGATCGGTTAGAGAAGAATAGAGCGAGTTCGCATGAACCATGTACATATCAAAATTCATCGAAGAAGGTTATTTTTAAGCCATTGAGCTTTGTAGATTCTGACAGAAGGTAGAGTGAATCCTGGACTTTATGTGAATTTTTAATTGCTTCAGACCTGTTTCCTTCGTAAGCGGACGTAAATGAAAGTGTAGACAGCGATGATTGCTGCATTCACGATTCCATGTTGCCCTATGAACCGAGCCTCTTATCGAGTTAAATTCGACCTTTGGCGAGAAATTCCCTATCGCGGGACCGCTGGGACGTCTGGGACTCAATATCGGGCACCTTGAGAGCCGCTGGCACGGATAATTCATTTTCCTCATGCAGTTACGGTCTACCCAATTTGGTGGCTCGCGGCGTAGGACACACGGCAAATTGTTTCGACTCGAATTATGCAAACAGTTGCTCCGCCGGCTAAACTGATTGGGACTCGTCGTCGCGGTTCGTTTCGAACTCGCCGTTTCGTTCATTTATCGTCGTCCGCGTCCGGGGTGTAAATTGTGAAGAGCGCAAAGTGCATTTCCTGCCGCTAACGGACGGATTCGCGCAGTCTGGACCGATTCTTTTCCGAAGGATCCTCCTTACTATTCGCCGTTCGTTATCCGCCGCCATATTTACCGCCGTCGCTTGTACAGCACTTAATTCTCCGTTCTGTCCGCATAATTTATGCGACGGATCGTTCCTATCGACGAACAACGGAAATTACTTTAGACTCTTCCTCGTCTCGGTTCCCAGCCCTTCGTCCTTTCACGACCGTAGAAGGAACGACGATTTGTATCGGACTCGCTCGGGCCCGATCGCTACCGATTCATTTTCGGCTTACGAACGCCAACGACGCGTCCTTATCGGCCATTTCATAATACCTCCGACATTTCCCACCGTTCGTTCCCTACGAGAGGCCGTCGGCCGTTACAAACCTATCGAAACGATCTCCGACGAGGCACGCTTTCGCCTTATTATTCATCACTTACCGCGGCATATATCATGTCCCCCCCCCCCCCTTATCCCCCCACCATTCGTATAATTCACGCCATGGATTCGCGTTATCGATGTACCGTGAAAATTACTTCGTTCTCCCCCCGCCTCTCCTTTTTATCTCTTTTCTCTGCGATCGAAGCGGCGGGGGAGTGCACGATTTGTGCCAAAGCGTTAAGTACGCTGCCGGAAGGGGGTGAAGATGCGAGTATGCACGTGTTACGTATCCACCTCCTCCCCCTCACTCTCCCACTCCTTCTCCCTCCTTCGGTCCCGAAGCGCGCTGCTAATTGATGGGCGCGAGATAAAGCTCGTTGGGCAGCGATAAATCACGAAAAGTCTTTTAGCCGACGAAAGCCCTTATCGGAGCCGCGGCCCGGGACGGAATGAATTCCTGTGGAAGCTCGACGGCCGGTAGCCGGCGATGAGGAAAGGGCCGGGCGGAGGGTGCGGGGGCGGCCCGATAAGGAACGTAAATAATACCGAAACGAAATTAATGTAGCCAGCGGCTTAACGGCCGCGTTTAGTCGGAGAATTGGACGGCCACCGTGCCTTAAGGTCCGATCGCACGACAGGTTCCTGCCCGCTGACGATTCGTGTCGACTGGACACGCTCGTCCGGCTCGCGGACTCGTATATTTCGACAAAATGTTGCCGGCCCTGCCGTGAGTTATGCCTCTTTCGGCTGGCTCGTGCCTCTACTGCGCCGCGTAAGATGAAAAAGAGGCTTACCAAATATCCTTGCATTTATTAACGAATTAAAAACGATATTTTACTAACTCTTCCGATATGACGACCATATTCCATCCATCACCATATCCCATAGTTTGCGCGCAAATATTCGGATAACAACTTTCATCGTAGCAAACTAAGTTCATCATTTTATATCGTATTATCCTATCCCGTAAAACTACGTTTATCGTATCTCAAGCAAAATGTTTACCCCCGTCCATAAATCCGTGGCGCTAAGGACTCGGAAAGCGTGCCGCGGAAGTTGGCTACGGCGGTTTCCCACCGGCGGCAAGGAGGAGGACGATCAGCAATCCTGGATGGCTGGCAGGATCGATGGAGGAGTAAGGCGCGATCTCGCGAGCCGTAAATCGTTCTCGGAAGCGGATGGCTGCCAGTCCGTGACAGTCCGGAGAGACGCTGACGAGCATCAGGGCGACACCGTGGCAGAGTGAGACGGAAGGAGGTGGAAGGAGGTAGAGGGAGGTGGCGAGGTTGGCAGGAGCCAGGACGAAACAGAGACGGAGGCGCAACAAGGATCCTCGGATCCGAGAAGAGACGCGCGAGACGGCGCCGAAGAGGAGCGCATGAATTATTTATTATCTATGATAGGATTCTCGAGCCCCCCCATCCCTCTCTCCCTCCGACGTGCCACATGCGGCTGAACCGTGATCCTGGCAATTCGCGCACGCTCTTGTCCTCGCACCTTGCCGAACCTTTTTTTCTTACCCACCTGCGACACGCTTCTCCCACAGACCCTCCGTCCCGACGCCGGCGCTCGCTTATGAAATATAAACGAGACCTGCATTACGGTCAGTGGCTGGATATGGTAATGTATCGGGGAGAAAATGCTGAGCCCGTGTTTATTATTTAAATAATACCGCTTATGAATATGAAGTAGGTTGCGATGGTTATAATCGTTAGAGAGATGCGTAATACGCGTGTGCTGATGATCGTGAAAGTGGGCTACGTCGAAATAATAAACGAATTATTTCGTTATGAAGATGACGTTAAAAATTGATTCGAATACCGCAAATGTTGAACTTGGTCCTTGTACACAATTTTTCTAGGGTAACTATCACAAGATAATAAGTAGTGTGGGATTTTCTAAATCGAAATCTAATATCCAAGTCTAATTATAAAATCCCACCTAAGGAGGGCGTCCAAAATTCCAAAGACTAACTCAGGAGTCTAACCAAAAGAATATTTCCAATTTTTCCAAAGAGACCTTTATTAGTGTCGTCGTCGAACGCCGTGACCAAGCTGACTGTCGACCGCGTGGCCAGAACGCAGCGGGGTCCCATGCGTCCTAATACCAAAGACGATCGCTCAGGCGACAAAACCCTATCGCCTACAATATGGAATTAGGGTGTTTTGCGTATGGACCTCTAAGTAAAGACGTGGCACATTTCGACAACTTCGTCTTCGCTGACTCATCGATCTCAGAATCGAATATCGCGTGCGTCTATGTACGTCTTTCATACGTTCGACCTGCTCGTCTGAAGTCCGCGGGAGCCTGTCTCCTTCCGAGCTTTCCGATGCTCGAGGCGACACGTCCTCTCGACGGCATTCGAAAATGCAGATTCTCGCAGACTGTCACTGGGATCGTACCGACACTGACGTAAGAAGATAAGCGGATCGTGGAGGTGCGCGTGGGCGGCTCGGAGTGCATAGGTGCGAGTGCATAGATCCTGGTGCACGTGTGCCGAAGTGCACATCTCGCACCAGGCGAGAGCAACAGCTGCGCTATGCTCTCCCGATCGAAAGTTAAGGCCAGGAAATCGAATCCGAGCCGCTAGACACTCGGAAAAGTTTCACTGACCTCCGTGCCGGAAGTGGTCCTGATCGACGCTCGTCCTGCCGGCGAGTTTATTTTCCCGAGACCCAAATCCGCTCCGCTAGTCGCTCGTAAACGAAACGCTAGCAGCGACGGTGGAGCGGATAGAGAAGCCGAGGTGGTGGGGGGGGATAAAATAAAATTGGCCGAATCGTACGTTTACGTGGGAAGGCTCCCTGCGGTACCACAATTTACTTTGATACCGTCCGAGGAAGATAACGAACGTCGATCCCGGGGGTGCGCGGGCTTAATCTACCTGGCACGTAATAAAACGGCACCTTCGCGCGGGACCTCCGACCTCGGGTACCTTCGAAATATCCGCTTTCGCGAGACTCGCTCGCCGCTTCGGCTTTTTTCAGCTTGCAGCCCGAAAGCGAGAAGCTGAAGAAGGCCGAAGAGAGGAAACTGCGAAGACGGACGAGGGTGAGAAAGGGAGGAGGAGGGAGGAGAGGGGAGGAGGAAAGAGTCGGGAGAAAGAGAAACGGCGCGTGTGGTCGCGTGCGAGTCGAGAACGTTCGCCGTAAAGTTTATGGGCCGGTGTGTCAGGACGATTCGCCCGGCTCGTCAAACTTCCGACTATAAACAACAATGCCGCCCCTGTCGTCGGCGAGCCCGTGTCGAAGAGTTATACGAACCTGGCGTGTATCGTGCACGCATGAGGGACGCTGCAAACACGAGCTCGAGGAATCTTTCAGAACTCGCTAATTTTCGCGCTACGCTCGCCAGCGTGCAAATTTCACACTTGGCCATGACCAATTCAAAACATAAGCCGTACAAATCTTTGCTTCACAATGACCTTTTACTCTTAAAATATTTATTTTTCGAGAATTTCTGTGTCAATTCTAGGATTATTCGCTTTGTAGGTTCTACGTACTTGATTCATGCTGGTAGCTTAAATGAAGATAAAAATAAAACTTATGAGCGGTTCAAGTCGTTCGCACGAGCAGCCATTTTACGCTACAGCTGTTTAACAGATTAACGCGACCTTCGTCGCGCGTGCGGGAAGGTGATAACGAGGGTTAGTTGGACGCGGTGATAATTAAATTATAGACGATCTGTAATGCATATTGTCGATAATTGGAATCGTACACCGTCGTCATTGTCGATCTTCGACGATGCGCGAGGCGAGACGGAGGACAATGGTCGGTCGCGTATACAAGCCGGCAGGGGTGGGAGCATTCCTCATTCTCTAAGCACGAGTCTGAATCGAATTTGAATCGGCGAACGTCACGCATTCATCGCATTTCACCGAGGCTTTGGCCGCGGCCGACTATTTAGTCGGACTATGCATTTTCCGGATCGGGCAAGAATGACGCCGCGATAGTCATCGCGGGACAGTTCACTGCCTCTCAAATGCACAGGCTAGTTATGCTGGCAATGAGGCGGATTCCAATTAATACCTCCCTAAGCGGTTTCCCGCCATTGCGAACGTCATCCCGGATCGGATCGAGATTATGACGGACGAGCTCGAAATGGCCGTCGGTCGCGAGAAAATCGCGAGAAAATCGAGAGAGAAATCGAGAGTCGCTTCTTCGCGCGGCGGGCGACGCTAGGGGGTGGTGAGGAGGGGCTAAAAGTGGAAGGGTGGATTTATAGGGCTCGCGAAACAGCGCGATCCCTGCCTACGGCCGTGAATTCTGAATTATGAGCGTATACGGAATTCGCGAAAGTGCGCTTCTCTCGCTTTTTATCCTTTTTCCCCTCTTCGTCGACTTCTTTTTCTCTTCCGCGCGCTTTATTTCGCCCTATCGATCATTCCCGGAACCCTCGGCGCGACTTGCGTCAGACAATGGATAGGGAAAGGTGGAAGGGTGCGCGTCAGGTAAACGGAATGAAAGTCGATACCTGGAAACTATTCCTGATCGTCGTTCGGGGGTGGTTCCTGTAAAATCGGGGTTGTGCGTGTAAAAACTGCTGAGCAGAGTTCGGAACAGAGTACACGTTGCAGAAAATCATGTTTGTTAAAAAAACTCGATGTTTTGTTCGAAGGTACAAGAACGAACATTGTAAGATACGTTTGTAAGAATTATAGCAGGGAGCGCATGGACTTGAGTAAGGCTCGCGTCCCATAAAACTTTTTCAAAATTTATTAACACCCATTTGGCCTAGTGTAAACATTATCCGAGAGGAGAATAAGAAATCATACATTTCAAGTAAGTAATAAGACTCAACAACAACAAATTCCATAAAACTTTCTCACTATACATATTATTGTAACAGCTATAGACTGAAGAGGACCAAAATTAGTAAAAGGTCGAAACGTTTCGAATTAGATGAATTCTTTACGATCCTACCACCGCCGATTACAGACACATTGTAAGATACGATTTTCCAAGAAATATTCGCATTTTTCCATAGATGTTGGCCAGAGATCAGAGACAGGACTTGGACGAGTGTTACAAGATCCTCGTTACATCGTTACAGGCCACGATTAGCCGAAACCCATCGCGGGTGAACTGACCGCAGAGATTAAGGTATTAATATGAAGCTAAAATTTCTTTCCCGCCGCTGTCATTCCTGCAGCCATTTTCCAGCGAATTTCACCTGAAATCCGACATCACGTCGGCGCTGTACGGAAATTCATTTTTAACTGTCCAAAAGCCGCGGTCGACGTATATCTGCGGCAGTCTAAAAAGGTCCGATCCCGTGCCCGTAATTCCACGCTCTCGGTCGACAGTGAGGCATACAAATTTTGCATTCGACGTCCTCGCGTACGAAAGAGAAGGCGCGAGCTTTTTCGCGGGTCTAAGCAAATTTCGTCCGGGAATAGAGTCAGTGGGCTATGCGGCCGGCGACTTATATCCGACTCACCGATATCCGCCGATCTCTTATCCGCGCTCGTGGACTTGGAAATTGACGTGCGCCCCTTTATAGAAAATCCGCCCGCACCGAGCCAGACTAGAATCTATCGCGCGGCTTATTGGATATCGAAAATCGCGCCGCCGAACGCCCGGGCGTCAGCGGATTGGCTCCTCGCGACTCCGGAATCTCGATCCTCGTCCATAAACATCGAACATATAACTCGGCATACCCGGTGCGCGCGTGCGCGTCGAAAGTTCGGATAAACAGTGTTAGCGCTGTAATAATATACTCCGGCTACCGGTCAGATTGAATGATTTACAACCGCGTCGTACAGGAACCGCGGAATATGTAACGTTTCCAGATTCGCATTACGCGAAAACCCGCCCACCGGATGAAATCTCGCCTATTGCTGGGAAGGTGAAAAAAAGGAGTCGAGACTTTCATGCGCGATCGGTCCGCTCCACATAAATCTCTCGGAATCGCTCAATTTAATTTCGCTCGTATCACTCGTACCAGACGTCAACTTAATAATTCCTCCCGTATCACTCCGGCCGGCCTACGCACGGTAATTACAGAAAATCACATGGAGCGAGCCTGTAATTACGGTGCGCACTGGCCGCGTAATCGAATGTGCATCGCGTACGCGAATTAGCGGCGATAAGAAAGCGACCGTGAAAACGGGAATCTCGTCCTGCGATCGGATCGGGCACGCGAAAGATTCCTATCGGACGTGCGACTTTGAAATTCCCTGAGAGCAATCGGTGGCTCGCAAGAGGAAGTCGATACGTCGGTATGCATCGCGTACGAGCGGTTCTTTGACCAAATCGCTTAACGCCAGAAAAGCCAGAGTGAAAACAATTGATTTCCAAACAGAAAATCATTTCACCTCTTAAATGAAAATTAAAACATATATTATGAAGTATATTCGAAGATAGCATATTTTTAACAAAATGTAAAATATCGTTGGCTCTTAAATAAAAATTGAAATGTACATAGTAAAGTGTATTTTTAAGCAGCATACGTCTACCAAATGTAAAATACGAAATCGTCACTATTACGCCAAAAGAAATTCTTGTTACTTCCGAGCCTTAACGCGTAAGAAAGCATAAATCAAGAGAGAAAAAATTAAGAGAAATATTAAAAAAGTTAACAGATTCAGGCAATGAAGGTGTATAGGTCCCCCTATAAGCAATCGATTGTTTCCGCGTTGTCGCCATAGTTGTTGGCCATCAAACTCAGCTTTTATTCGCCATTCGTCGCGGCCACCGTCGGTTAACGTCGACCGCCGTCATTTTCGTCGATCGATCAAACCCTGCGAGACACACAATTCCCGATCGATCCCGGTTCGCCCACGTTCACCTGCATCCTGCCTGGCCAGCCAAGTTTCCTCTCCCCCTCTCTCTCTCTCTCTCTTTCTCTCCCTCTTTCTCCCTATATCTGCCTCTCCCACCGCTACTTTTTCCCTCTCTATCCGAGTCGGTGATTAACGAGCGAATCGCGAGCTTCCACGGGGCGGGAAATCGTTGGGTAATCGTCGGCCTCGAAAATGAGCTCGGTATCCTCGAGCCAGATATCCACCTGAAGTCCGCGGTGTCCGCGGGATCGTTTCCGCGATCGTTGCGAATCGGGCGCGGCAGGCGGCGCCTTCCCTTTCCGTCAAAGGGAATCGAGCGGCGAAAAGTGGAAATTGAGCGAGATTGTTTCCGCGGGCCCGAATTCGATTAGCGCGATTTTGTTAGCCTCGCGCTCCGAATTCGATTAGCGGCGCTGTTGTGCGAAGGTTAAATTCGAGAGAGCTAGGACAAAGGGTAATAAATAGGTTTGATACATATAATGAGATCTGCCCGAGAGGGACAAAGGGATATAACAAAAAAAGAGCAAGGAAAAAGTGGCCGAGAGAGAGAGAGAGAGAGAGAGAAGCATGGGAAAAAACTTAATGAGATTTGCTAGGGAGCGGTAAAAGGTGGAAAAAAAATTGCGGAAAATTCGATGCAGACAGGGGAGCAACAAAAGGGAGAAGCGAGAGGAATTGAAAAATTTCATACGGTCGGGCAAGGGGCCCGAACAAAAGGATTGAACAGATTTGATGGTATTTGCGCAAAAGCCGGCCAATATACTGTCGAGTGAATTAAACAAATTTCGTGCGCGTTAACGCTGTCAGCTTTTTTTTCACTCCACAGCGTTCAGCGTAGTACCTATTAGCGTCGATCGGGGCGCCGCTTGCATTCGGCGTCGGGGCCGAGGTAAAAGGGAGTAAAAGCGGGTCTGAGTGGGGGAGGCGGGATGAAGGGTTCTACCTGGAGGGGTGAGAGGAGGGAGCGCGGGATGTCGAAAAAAGAATTAATGAAGCACGGAACGTCGCCGCTGTCATCGTCGGCGTCCGTCGTCATCGTCGTCGCGAGCCAGGATGTAGTGGTCGGCAGGTCGTACGACGGCAGTCCACGTGTATTTCGCGGCGCTCGCCGACGGCGGCTGTCGCCGACGGGACGGCACTCGACGTTTTTACAATTCATAAAGTGCTTTGTCGTCGAAATTCCCGTAAAGCCGGTTGGTCCGCTGCCAGTGGCGAAACTATCCACGGCCGAGGGTGGATACTGCCTCGTTTCACTCTCTTTCCCATGCCTTCTCCACTTCTCTCCTCCTCCTCTCCCTCCTCCCTCTCCCCGTCCCTTGCCACCCCTCACCTTCTCCTTTTGTGCGAGCGACCGATACCGGGGTAGGGACCGAGGAAAAACGGTCATTTTAATTCCACCATTACGCTACTCGCGGTTACTCTTCATTCCCCATTTGACTTCTTACTTCCTCCTCTGCGTCGACTCCGCGCCTCACCCCCCCCCCCCCCACTCTGTTTTGCGCTACGAACAAATTTATTAAGCGTACTCTTCGGTCCTCTACGTTTCCGACGTGTCCTTTAACGCTCATCGTTCTTGCAACATTTATTTCGTCCCGCTATACGCTTAAGTTAACGTTGCAGTTAACGTCGAAGTTAAATCTCATGCCGTTTACGTACGTCACCTCGACGTTTACCGTCGTCTAGCGTCGGCTCTTCCGCCCTCCCTTCCGCGTACGGCATTGCCGCAACCGCCCCTGTTCGCGATAGATGAGTCAATAAACGCGCGCCAGTCGCATTTCGAGTAAGCTGACAGAGCGATTTAAATTATTACCGCCGATAGGCGCCGCGGAGAATAGGTCTGTGTCGCGGCGAGAGCTGCCGCTTAATTGCGCTCGCGTTTCCCTATAGTTTCCCCGCCCTTGCCACCTGCCTCCCCCACCCCCCTGGCCCACCGTTTTTCCCCCGACGAGCCGCGACAGGCGCCGTCGTCCTCCTCACGGCGAGGCCTTTCACTTACATGACTCGCTAGCTAGAGATGTGGCTAGACCGGGAGAGCGACAAGCGACGGCGTCTATCGATTATAATTCCGACTCTCGAGCGAACGTGAAATTGCACGGAATAAAAGGGGGGGGGGGGGGGGTGTCGGATAGACGTGAGGGGAGTGAACGAATCGATGGAGGGAACGTAAACAAAATATTTGTGTAGCGATGTTGCCGTTAAGGGGACAGGGGTTGTAGTTATTAGAGTGCGAACGTTGGTCAGCTGGTGTTTCGGTGCCAACTGGCGTCGTGACTGGCTCGGACTGGGTCGGAACAAGATGTGGAATTGTTTTAATACCGCGAGCCGTTCGCTGTTGTCATAGGATGAATGTGGGGTTGATTCAAGGTTCTCTAGGTTTTATTATTATCGGCATATTATCTCACGGAAAGCCGTAAGTCACACTGCTAAATACTGTTTACCTTGAAAGCGGTACAAGTCAATTTTTATTTTAAATAAGATATCACATATATAAACAGTTTACACTAAATTAATCGCCAATTAAGTGATATCGTATTTTGTAAAAATAATGGTCTTACACCATTTTCAAAATAGGCGGTCCAAATAATCCCATATTACAGCACAGTGCAACGAACACTGCCGGAAAATCATTAAATCCATGATAACCAAAAAATTCAACTTTCTCATAAATCCCACCGATCGATAACCCCGCACCCTCTTTCGTCCCGTCGATCGCCTTATTGTCCATAAGGCAAACGCAGAGCGCGAGGCAAAAAAGTACTAGGCGAGCAATCGTGCCAGCGGGGCAGCGAAAGGAAAACAGAGAGACAGCGGGAAGAAAAAGCGACTGCCGGCCGAGAATGAAATCGTCAGCTCGCTAATGGCGGCCCGGCGTCGCCAAAGAGGTGCTCGTTTATTTTTCGCCGATAGATTCGCATCGCGGGCAATCGCAACAGGTTGCGGGGAGGAGAGCGACGGGGCATGAGCCGGGGAATGAGGGGGGGGGGGGGGGACTCGACCGGGCTATAGAAACGGGAACGGACGAAAATTCGCAGCCGACCAATGGGCGACTCGATGCATTCGCTCGTTAAGCGAGCGACACTTCCTGCCCGAACGAAAGTTTTCTCTCCGTCTACGTTTACGCCGCCCTACCGCCTTCCCCCACCCACCCCCCCTGCCGCCCGCGCCTGTGACTTCGATAGCGGTTCCGGCCGTATCGAGAATCACTTATAACGGCGCAACTGCTGTTTTACAGGACGACCCATTCAGAGGCCTGTATCGACCTGGATTCCGGCCAAACGCTTTTTCCTGATTTACATTCGCCCGCTTTGTCGGTCGCCGATAGTTCGGGAAGAGGGGTGAAGAGAAGGGGGAGAGTGGAGGAACGGGGTGGCGATATCGGATGAATTTTCGAGGTTGAATTAACAGAGGTGGGGTCCAGGGGTGCGAGAGATAACGCCGATGGATTAATGAGGATGAGAGGGACGATGACGAGTGTTGACGGCGTTATCTTGACAATGAATGAAGGATGGGGGTTTTAGTTCTGACGCGTGGAAGGTAATCGGGACGAGAGCTGTAAGAGTGCGGAGAAAGGGGGAGGTGCGACGGAGGGAAAAGGTTAATGAGGGGGATACGATTCGTTCGAGGAAGGTATCGGTTATTTTTTGATAATGCATGTAAGGAATTTTTGGTGAAGCGAAAGCGCCTTGTAATGCGATACTAAACGGAAGAGGTACTGGCCAGTGGACCCAATGGTTTTCCAACGTTTTCGGCTAATTATCGCAATTAAATTTTGCCGGCACTAGGAGAGCTTACACGGTCGAGTGGCAGTGCAAAGCGAACGGAAAGAATCGATAGAGACCACTTTAAAACGGTACGTACCGAGAGCCACGAGCGGCGCCGCGCTCATATGAGACCGTGAAATTGAATCGACTTACGTAAGAGCATAGGGAATAAAAATGTAGAAAAAACGGCGAGTTTTTCTGCCCGCATGTACGACAGCTGGCCAAGTCGACTAACCGCCAAATCCCTCAGCAAAACGTCAGCACTCGAATCGACTCTCAACTTCACAGACTTCAGACGTTCATCAATAACCAGAAACGTGTCTCCCCACGATTGTCGTTCGCCCACTCAGACACATGTACAGTGACACAGACATACGTACACGAGCAGTCACCTAATCCGGCGCACGCCCGTATATATTCCGAAACTCTAGCATTCACCTACATCCCTGATAAGGTCGGAACTATCGATCAGCCGGAAGCGTATTTACGGCCGCCTCCTCTCAACTATTCCACCCTCGATCCGACCCACCCCCGATCCACACAACCCCCCCCCCCCTCCCCCCTCTCGATCCAGCCGCGCGCGAAGATTACAAGCTTTGACTCGCGAAACTCGAAACGGAGCGGGCCGGAAGTTACGGACGTTTCCGGGGGCGGCTTCGTTAATTTTTCCTTTTTCCCCCGATAAGAGCCGTCCCGATCGAGGCCAGGGAGTGGGGAGGGCACGAAACGAACGAAACTGGCGGAACTTTCTCGTCGATCCTTTTTAGCCCGCGGAGGAAGGCGAAATGACTCGTCGAAAAGTTTCGCAAAAGCCAGCGACGACTCTCTCTCTCTGTCTCTCTCTCTCTCTCTCTCTCTCTCTCTCTCTCTCTCTCACAGACACTGTCTCTGTCCTCCTTTCTCCTTCTTTCTCCCCCTACGGCGTATCGGATTCCCGGCTGGAAAGACGGGGAAAGCAGGCTCTGCCCGCCGGTAGGAGATCGAATTATCGATTTATCAGGCCCGCGTCACGGCTAATCTATTCCGCTTAATGTCTTCGTTATCTATGATCCGGATCGCATTCCAGGTGACACAGCGGCACGCGCCGTACAGGTATCCTCGCATGTGAGCGGCCGATCGGGCGCCCAGTGTGGGTAATGATATGTGCGGACTGGGCAAAAGTGGTTGATACCGATGCGGAGATTAATGGAAGAGCGTGGCGCGCTCGTAATTTAAGTGCCTACTTTGCCTCGCCAGTCGAATGGGTCGATCGTGGGTTAAGATATAGAAAAAGCGACACTGTTTACAGGCTCCGATACTCGCCAAATTAAACGTCCGATCGCTGAGCTACGTGACGGAGTTCGGGTATTACGACTGTAATCGGGATATTTTTCGAACGTTTACGTGGGCGTACCAACGTTGGCGCATTCTCCTTCTTCGACGCCAGGCACATTAGAATATCGTCGACAATACTTCCGACAGTTTGAAATCGGAGTGCCAAGAGCGGAAATGCGTGCGCGTGCTGGCGAATTCGACAAGGCAAATAGGCAAGAATCGAAATGTCGGGGCGTAATACGCAAAGTGAGTTCGTGTGTCAAAGGCAAAATGGCTGGAGCGGCAGTTCTCGGCTATAATGTTTGCGTTATTTTTCGCAGGATGATCCTCAGACCGTCGGGTGAGGGAAATTGCAGTTGAGGGGACGGTTTACCTCCGAGGGCCAGCGGTATGTCGAGATCCCGTAAAGAAGTTCTTTGGTTAAAGGGGAGAAGGGGGGGCGAGCCACGGGGCGGTATCTTGTGTTCTTGACGTCTTCGGGGAACTTTCCGGCGGAGCGAAAGAACCGTCGCGTCTTTGTAGGGCGTTCTTTTTCGAGAGGTCAAAAGCTCTTACGAGACAGCCGTTTGTGGCTTCGTCCTCCGACGTTGCCCGTTCGACAAAGACGTTATGGGCGTGTCGGGTGGAAATTTTACGCGTCGAGAGCCACGATCTGTCAGTTCACTCCGCGTCTACGCTCTCTCTCTCTGCTAACAATCCCACCCGATAGACACTCGACGCACACTACGCAGCCTTACAACAACGAAACGTGAATCGTGAAAATACATTATTTAGCCAATGCACAGAAACGACAGTAACGCTATATAGTCATTTACCAGAATAGATCTGATGGTCGTAGAAACTTTCCCACTGTCAATCAAGCGACAATCCAGCAAATTTACGGAGCCACGTAGGATCCTGCGTGCAAGAAAGTTTGCGGACGCTTAAAGTAGCATAGACAAAAATACCGACGACTACATCGAACGCGTACACTGTCTTATGCACTTGTCATCTGGGTCAGAAACAATGCACCGACATTTCTCTCCTCAGACGCGGTGAACGTAGACGACGCGACGCGAAACGAAATTTATCGCGGCATTACCGGTTCAGAACGCTTGCGGCCGACAAATTCTATCCGGCCGTTCGCGCGTGTGCGTGCGAAGAGTAGTACGTAAGAGGCAAAAGCTGCGAAGCGTCGAGACAGGCAGGTGGGAGTCCGACAGAGCCGAGAAGATGGCGAGCCGCCGATGGGGGAGTGGAAAATATGACGTGTGCGTCGGAGAAAGAAAGCGAAGGGAAGGGAAGGGGGAGGGGGTGGAAGAGGAGGGTGCGACAAGACTGGGGCGAGAGGGTGGACGAAAGTGAGAGAGAAAGTGAACGCGACCGGGCAGAGTGCATTCAAGTATTCGATAAACAAGTACGCGCCTCGCCGATGGTGATGGTAATGGCGGCGTTCGGTGGTGTGGCGGCAGTGACGTCAGGGTAGGAAGCGGCGCCGTTAAAAGCTATCGACCGACCAAAGGAGAGAGCCGTAGAACTCTCTCTCGCGTTGGCCGCGGCATTTACACGTTTCGTTGCTCACCCGCTCGTGAAAAAAACTCCGAATTGCACTCACGCTCATCGTGGCAGCCCTCAGCGCACGGCCGTGCCACCCGGGGCTGTAAGGTGGCCGTTTCGATATGTGTTCTCCGAATCCGACCCCTCCTCTCCACCCTCCTGGCGAACACCCCCGGGCGCTCATAGCGTTCGATGACTGAATGCTACACGATCGGTGGAAGTTGAACGGGATAGGCGGGACAATATTTTTCGGATTGATGTAGAAACTCGTGCAGTTCGACAGATCGAAGAATAGGAGCAAAATTGTGACTAGTGGAAATGTCAAATATGGAGACCTTGAGTCTATACGCGACATATTCCATGTAGCGTGGGGATCGGAATTTGAAGTGTGTCGTTCTTTAGACTTTGAGACCTTACTTTCGTAAAGCAGTGGTAAAATAGGTAAAGTATTATGTTGAACCTAAATATTAGGGGTTTATGTATTCCTGCAGCGGGCCACTTGAGAGACCGGCGTCTTAAGTACCCGCAACGCACCTCATGACTTTTCTCGTGCCTTCGCTGTCCTCGAGTTGACAGGGAGGGATCGGAAATTGAGTGACGGCGAAGCCGAAAAATCCCCGGCTCAAAGCGAGGCATTACCGTGGGGCCGAAAATAGAATTAGAATAGTGCGTCTATGGCCGAGCGGGGCCCGATACTCGACTTAATTCCCGACTTAATGGCAGTCGCTCGCCGAGGGTGTCCATTTGTCACGCTCCTTCTCAAAGAGACGATCTTTCCCCGTGGCAGTAGAGCGCTGGGAAAGAGGAGGGGGGGTGAGACTTCCGGGTGGAATTTATTAACGCGGCCGACGAAAAACTTCTCTCCCGCTCGTCCCCGCGAAAGCGACGTCCGCCATAATCTCGCCCCGGTATCTATGTACGGACACGTATTACGCATATAAATACCCCCATAACTTGACGCGGCAGCGGCACGCCGGGAGTAAATCTCGGAACAAACAAATGCCGACGGATGCGAGGGCGCATGAATAACAGGTTACAAAGCCATTACATAATTGTCGCTCACAGGTTTGTTTAATAATTAAGTTAATTAATGCGAGTGCCCGACGAGCGTGCGAGAGGACCCCCCACCCCACCGTTTGCGCTCCTGTCGGCCACCAAGTTGCCGGCGATGAAAGAGTAACTTTTACCCGGCCACCGCCTTTGAGTATATCGCGAACGAAGTTGTCTGCGGAGGGAACGCCGTGAAATTATGGAAATTTAATCGGGCAGCCGTTCAATGGCGGCTTCCACCGATAGGGCTTGCGGGGCCTCTAATAAGATGTCATTTACATTAAGCCTCGGTGCGCGCGGTGCCGTAACCGCGAAATCGATTCGGCCCGATAGCTCAATTTTCTTTTCCAAATTGCACCGCATTCGGACGGGCACGCTTTAATTTCATTAAACGGCCCGCCGGTGCCGGCAAACATTCCGCTGACGCACCCTTCAACGCGGCTTATATCATCGGCGCACACTCTCGACGCCACTGGCCTGCCTTCACGTATCGCGACATTGAATCCACAAAATGACTGCGCGCGAACGTTACACTCAAACGAATCGTCAACTTCATTAAACGAACCGTCGCGGAACGTTATCGTTTCGCAGTCGCAGATTCCGCTCAAACATATCGAATTCTACGTCCTCGAATTAACGTCCCTCGTAACGTCCACTCGAATCAGGCTCGCGGGTCATCTCGCAATTTGCATCTCGCGTCCGGCCATGCATAAGTAATTCTGGGAGCAAAAAAGGTAGGGGGGGTTGAAGGTGGGGGAGGGTCAGAGATGGGTGCGACCGAGAGGCAGCAGCCTGGCGGGTCATTGAAGAAAAGAAAAGGCGGCCATTACCGGTCGGAGGTCGTTCTCGAAAGTGTAGCGGATCGGCCGCGGCCGTTAATTCGATTTTAACGATACGCCCGACGTTCCGCTTCCGGCCGGTCTCGCGCAGCTTCCTGTTCCTTCCCGCCATTAAATGCACGATCGCGCTGCTCGACGCTCGTGTGCGTGCGTGCGCGCACGGGGCACCGTAAGTGCTTTCGGGCGGCCATTGCACGCACGGCACGCAATGTCGAGATAGGAGCCGCTTATCGAGTCATCAGCATCGGCCCGGTTAATGATCGATGACCGTGGCCGATGATCATTGTCTCGCCCGGATCCCACTGTGTGACGGCCAGTCGATGCCTAATGACGTCGCACGGAAGAGTGTAGTGGCCTTCCGCGGGAAACGCCTCTCCCATATCTGACGGAACGATTCCATTTCGGCCACTCCGATCGCGGCCAACGATCAAAATACGGATTTCGGAGTTCTACGGATGTAATGGTCGTCCGGGTGCGTAATGTCGGGAATCTGTAATGCGAATTGCCCGTGTAACGGGGCTACGCGGACACGTGTTGGTCCTGTTACGTTGCGCGGACTTTGGAATATTGAACGGCTTTCGGAATCGGATCGGATCGGCTGATAATGCAAGTGTCTCGGTACGCGGACAAATATTTATTGGCAACATCGGCACGATACCAGCCACTCATGACTTTTAATATCCCCCGCTTCAGATTAATTCCGTCAAAATAGCCTGGTACATTCTATCTTTCTGGCATGCGCTATCGTTGGATTTCGTCGAAACTGACAAAAGTTGAATATCGGAAATTTCCTAATCTATATAATGCACAGTGTTCGTACCATCCACCCTGCATCTTGTAATACATACACCCCAGATGCCGGATCCGGGAATCGTGTAATTCGCAAATTGCACCGTCCCCCAAAACCCATAAAGACACCGACTCCGCGTTCCAAGGCGAGCGTCCCCAAACATTGCCGGTCATTCGTAATGGAAACAAGCGTTCGAAGCCGAAGAACGAACGCACGTGCACGCCTCGGCGAGTCGAGTCAGCCACGCTCATCCTAATCCCACGCGTCAAACACGCTCACGCACCCCCGGCGTCCAGCCGCCTCGAATCTTTGCGTCTCGTGCGTCGGATCAAGATTCAGACAGAAACACGCGATCCCCTCCCCTCCGTCATCATCTCCTTCAGTCACTCTCATCTCATCCACTCGCCGACCCGCCGCCAGTCCGCGAGGACGGACCTACTTGGCTCCCTTTCCCATTTCCGGCCTTCGTAGCTCGTCGCCTAACAGTTATCACAATGGACCGCGGGGCTTGACTGACCTAAATGCGGCGCTAGGACAGCACCATTGTGTGTTATATCCGCGGAGTGAAATCGACGAGGTAAAGAAACGTGAAAGAGAATGAGACGAGGGGGCGGCCAGGCAGCCGGATGGGTTGCTGAGAGCTGGAGGAATAGGAGGAGAAGAGGAGAAGGGGGGAATGGGGGGGGGGGGGGGGGTAGTAGGTAGCCTCTGGGGAAGGGGGTGAGGATCTGCATCCGTGTATGGCCGGGCGGGGTGTGCGCGGATAGAAAGATAGTGAGGCCTGAATAGAGCTAGAGAGAATGAGCGAGTGTGAAGAGGAGAGACGCGGGAGAATGAGAAGAAAAGGAATATGAAGGAGGTGGAGTTCGGCGGGAGGGGGAGGGTGGGTGGATAGGGAGGGATGGAACACGTGGATGAAGGCTGAAGGATAAGAGGGTGCAGATGGTGCGAGGGGGAGGGGGGGGGGGGAAGAAAGGAGAACGCCGCTGACGACGGCAAAGGCATGGCAGATTTGCAGAAACTGAAATGAAACGAAACGCCGGAGGCTATCTTCCGCGTGCGCGCGCGCGCGCGCCGGCACGCTCAAGCGAGCGAGCGAGCGAGCGGACGGGCGAGCGGCTAGTGAGGGAGAGGAATTGGGGGGACGCGAGGGGCGTAAAAAGTGGGAAGCCACGGGCCGGTTTCGCTCTGTTCAACAGCGAAATATGAAAACTCCGGAGGCGGTTTTAATTTAGCCACAATGTCTATTGTTTCCCGTGCGCTCTCCACCGAAAGGACGGAAGAAAAGCGCGCGTGCTCGCGCGCGCGCGCTCGCTCGCGAGTAGTGCGGACTCGAGCGAGTGAGTGGCAACTCGCGTGACGCCTCGGGAGCGCAGCTTCGAGAGAGAGATATAGGGGTAGGGAGGGGTGGCGGGGGGGTTGGAGGGAGTAGGCCGGGAAGAGTCTTGCTTGATGACGAGAGAAATTATGGGAGAAAAGGGGCCGACCGGGGAGGGGAGGCCGAACTGAAATCCGGAAATACGCGCTATCACGCTCGCCCAGAGACGAGATGACTTTTTACGGCGCGCATCGGTGGGCGGACGTTGACACTGAGAGCGAAGGACAGAGAGATAGAGAGAGAGAGAGAGAGGGAGGAAGAAACAGAGATGGGGCTGAGTCCCGGAGCGGAATTTTCGCTGTCTCGCGAACCACCGCTTCTTTCTCATCTTGCACCCTGTAAAGCCGCTGCTATCGAGCGTCGACATTTCTTTACACTCGACTCCCTTACGCCGGCGACAAATCAGCTCTGGGCCCGACAAAGAAACAAAGGACACGCCCGAGTCCTTGCCGAGAATCGCCGCGGAAGGGTAGCGCGACTTGAAAAACCGTGTCAACGCTCGCGCTGCTTGCCCTCGGCTTCCCCGACTTTCCTAAATGTATTCCTAAACGCGAATCTTGGCTCGAGCTTTCTTGCCGACCGAACAACGTTCGAAGATCGTCGACCGACTGCGATTTCACTCTCCGGCTGCGGAAGGCTGATTGTTCGACGAGCGACGGACTGTGCTCCGGCTTTAACGGACCTCCATTAATCGTTCGATCAATCGGAAAGGGTCGTTTCCACGTGGTCTCCTGTCGAGCGGCCGGCGTCGTGCCACGCGTGCGACGAGGATAGAGACGGGATGGGTGGGAGGTGGGGGGCAACTGGAGAGCAGAGTTCAGATGTCAAAGAGACGCTCGGTTAGCCTTTAAGTCTCGGCAATATTGCTCGCGTTATCTTCCGAACCTACTGTCGTAACCAACCCCTCGTGCGGCTCGATCCATCGGATCCAGCGGATCCATCGGATTCGCCCGACGACGGTACATCTGTTCGAGCGAACAATGCGTTAAATTTTCTTCCTCTCCCCGGGAGCCGATGTTGGGCTGGGATTGAAAAGATTTCAGGCAAGATCGAGACCTCCGTACGAGCCGATACGACGCACAATCTCGAAGAATGGCTTCCCATTACTGCGTTCGTTATACTCAAAGCGATCGTTCTCGAGTATTTCTTTCGCAATTTCTGTCTGCAGAATTTCTCCAGACGGCGTAGACAGGCTCGATTAAAACTCGAGTCGCGGACTAATGTGGATGGAATCGGAGGTAAGGAGGCCGATTGAAAAATGTCGGGACGCGTCGTCGTGGGAAAGATAAAAATCGCATTGAGTCGGGAAGTAGCGTAACGGACCGGGGCCCGACAAAATAATTGCATTTCCGGCATGGCGTCGCAGTTGTGCGTAGTACTGGCGCTCCGTCGTTAAAGCGAGTATCCCGGCATCGATGCCAGCCTTCATTCAACTCAGCAATCTCGATCTCACTGACGTATTACCCGATTTCCCCGGCCTGTATCTCAGGATGCGATGCGTTGATCGAACAGGAACGCGACGGCATTGTGCGATGCACGGAATCGATGGCAAACAAATTCGTCGGCACGTGAATCCGCGCGAATCGCCTCGCACGGCCCGGATGCCGTATCGACACGGATGTTCGATGCCGAACCCGAGAGTCGAGCCCGAATCGAGCCCGAATCGATCGATCGTCACGCCGGGACGGGCCCTCACCCGATCGTATCGGCAAACTAATTCGGGCAAAATAAATCGAACCGGATACATCGCCAGACATCGGATCAAACGCACTGAATACGGCAAAATAACCGTTCTCATCAGGCAAATTTCCTCAAAAATAATATCCCCCATCGGGCCGATCCCATCGGCGCGCGGACGTGAAACCGTGTAATTTTAACGAGTCGCATATTTTTTTCCCCTATTTGTCTCTTTTTAATTCAATAAGCCCCCTGTATCCGTCCGCGATATTCAGTTCACATCCGCCGTTGGAAACAAAATTTGTTTACTCCGCATCCAGCATATATTCCATCGGTCGAAAAATTCTTACGGCCGCAGAGCGACCTACGGAACCTTCGCGAAGATCGAAGTCGATGCGGCACGAAATCTGGAAGGGACAATGAGTAGTCCGTCGTGTGTCAGCTGTTTTTCGTCGTACGTTGACTCTGGTGGGGATAAGATCGACTGCCAGCCCTTGAGGGATGGCGTCGTTGGCGATCACCTTCGAGATCCGTCATCAATTATTCCGCAGCCGGGAATCCCGGGGGCGATCTCGCAGGAGCCCCGACTCGCCATTTTGCGCGGCCCGAGGAAGGGCGCGTAAGAGGCAATAAAGAGGCAAAGGTGAGTTCGGCCCGTCGTAATGCCCGGCCATAAAGGGGGATTCTCGAAAGATGGATACCGCAGTCCGAAACGAACGACTCCGCGCGGAATGACCGAGTGCGCACTGTCATCGATCGAGAGATCGCGATTCCTGCCCCGATCGCAGCACAACGATCCGCGGCCTCTAGGATCTATGTACGTACACGCTCACTTATAAAGCGCGACTCACACGGGCGCATTAAACTGGACCTCCGAGAGTCGGCCCGTTAGAGTCCATTATCCGCAGACTCGTATAATACGTAAATTCGACGCCGGGACCCCGTAATAGGCTTTGCAGTCTGTAAACTCCGTATTATATGGCCTCCGCGACCTGTGAAATCTATAAACTGAATCTAGAATGTATAGACGGGGGACAGTTTGTAAAGTCCGGAGGACAGCGCGCGCGCGCGCGCGGACGCGGTCGCCCGTAATCCGTAGAATCTGTAAACGAATGCCGGAATGCATGAGGCTTGAGGGGTGGTGGGGGTTGAAAAATTTCGAACTACAGCCGCGGACGTATGACTTCGGAGCCTCGGAAATCCAATGCGATTTTCAGAATTCATAAATATTCTCCTGGCTACCTACGAGTTTGCCTTTGCACGCTGTCGCTGCGTGTGTGTCCGATCCAAGTATCGAATTAATATCGGGAGACTATTGACAGCGCAGAAATAACATTAAGCGCCGGCGTCGTTTGAGGGCAGCTATAATTCGATGAAAAATAAAATGGGGAATAAAAACAATGGGGCGCCTCTCTCTAACGTGGCTATATTCGGCTGTAGTGCAACGGACACAGTGAAAAGCTCCGAAAATACTGACAGTAATACCGGTCGTGTGAGGCCCGCTTAAAAGCGAGGCTCGCTATCGGCCTCGCCGGCCATTAAACGCCCTCACCTGCCCTCACCGGCTTTTGCCCCGGTCTGTTCCGACCCGATAGAGTGATTTTTCATCGGCTTGCCGGACTGGATCACGATATTTCAGGGACTATCGCGCGCCAGAATCTTTTCCCTTCCCGATACCTACCACTCTCTCCCTCTTTCTCCCCCTCTGTCCCTCTCCCTCACTCTCTCCCCTTTCCTTCCGTCTTTGCCTGCCCATACCATCTGCGTTCACGATATTCTCCCGCTACCATTTTCTCTCCTATTTTCTCCCTCAATTTCTCTCCCTCTCGCCTCCTCTTATCCTCCCTTCCTCTCTCTTATTTTTTTCCCCATTCACCACCCCCATTCGATCCACTCCTCTCTCTTATTTCCGCCCAGCCGTTTCTCCCCTCCACCCCTCTTATTCTTCCCGATTTCCCTCATTATCTCTTCCTCACTTTCACCTCCCCACTCTCCGCCCGCCCGCTCACGCATTTTCGTCCCCCCCCCCCCCCCCCACCCACTACGGTCGCCTCCTCTCGTCGCGGAGTGGAACCTTAGCATATCTCAGGCCGGCATTTCGACATCCCTCTTCTTCCTCGTTTCCTCAAGGCCCGACGAGAGGGCTCTCCAAGGAGATTCGAGGGAATTTCCGTAAAGCTAAGTCAACGATCGCGCGCGAACGCCGTGGAGGATGTTCGATATGTAGATGCCTCCTCGGCCACCCCATCGTCCCACCTCCACCCTCTCTCTCTCTCTCTGTTGCAGGCTCGCTCTATCTCTATCTGTCCGACGTTCGCCAGCTCGCTCCCTCCCGGCAGCCGATAAATTTTCCAGATTCGGTTCATCGATATTCGATGAACGTGCGCGCCGCGATTCTGCACGACGCTCTGGCGCCGACAAAAGTCACGGTAACGAGGGGAAATGAATTTTAAAAATCAAGATCAAACGCGAAAAGCGCTCGGCTTTCGGTCGGGTGCATAGAAGGATGGATAGAGATAGAGATAGAGAGAGAAAGAGCGAGAGCGAAAGAGAAGGAGAGAGAATCATAAAGAGAGAGAGAGAGAGAGAGAGAGAGAGAGAAAGAGAGCAGTGCACGCAGTATGCACAGTAGCCGTACATTTATCGAGCGCAAGCTTGGATAATGTTACTTTCAGCGCGTACAACCGTTTACGCTATCGTTATCGAGTTTATAAAAGTAAATTCGCCGCCGGTCGGGGCCCGGGAATCTGCGCGATATGGAGCCTATAGATCGTCGAGATTAAGCGTTTATGGCCTCCGCGGCGTATTCGCTCGGGATAAATTGTCGGGGCCGGGAGACTTTTTTAATATGGGCGCGCGGGCGGAAAATTTCGATTAAACGAATCGGCCGAGATGAACGGTATCGGGGACGGGGGCCCGATAAAGTTTCAGGTATTACGATGTTACGTGTCACGGATCGCGCATAATGCGAGCCCCGCACGTCGGCGCAGAATCTGTCGATTATAAAGTCTAAGCGTTATCGGCCCGACAGGGTGTTCCCGGGGATAAATCGCGGCTGAATTTTTAATATGTATGAGAGCGAAAAAGCTCGCGAGGCCCGGGCGGCATCTATAAAAATCAATTCTATGCATTACTCTGTCGCACATATCTTATGCATAAAAGATCGCCGAGGCCGCCTTTCGTGAGCCTTCCGGCGCGTACCTGATACCTATCGCTTCTAATGCAATAAGTACGAAATAGAGATGTTTCGGGCCCACAATTATCTCGCTCGGCACGCCGCTGAGCGATGATCGGCCCGCCGAAGCAAATACCCGGAATTTGAGGAAAGATCGGCCGTTTTAATACCAGCCTCTTACGTTCGAATTATACGCATTAAGGTCGGTGCCGAAATTACGATATATCGGGCCCGCGCAGGGAGCGCTCGCAAAATGTATACATTACGAGGTCTACATATCGGGAGGACTCGGGGTGGGCACTCGGGGAGGGATAAATTGGCCCCCTCGAAGCGGGCCGAGCTGTTATCCGTATCGTTCAAGATCAGCCAGCGTGGCGGAGTAGGTACGGGTCGGCCTGCAGGCCCTCGGAGTATTTACGAAAGTCTCGCGAGAGCCGGGCTTAGCGCTGCGCGCGTTTTTTAATATCCGTTGCGTGAGTGCGCTTTTTAATATCCCCGACGATCCCTACGCCGCAATTACGGTACTCTCGCCGCGTCTGAGAGTTGCAGGGAACAAACAAGCCGACGTTAACGTATTCCGTAAGTCCTTGTATATTGTGTCCTTTCACAAGGCCGCGATGGATCCCTTCCAACTTGGCACGGGAATCGTTACCTCCCCGTTCGCGAATTATATTTATACAGGACTCTTCGCGTACTAATATACGCGGAACGTCGAGGGCCAAAATAATTTTCAGCCGTACCTCGCGTTGCATATGCGAACTGTTCCGACGACAGTTACACGCGAAGTAAAAATGGGTTGAAGCTGTACGTAAAAAATGAAAGTGCGCGAACAAAAGTCGAAAATACAAAAAAGTACGTACAACGCGAGCGTGCCGAGGGAGTTAAGCGCGGGGGGGGGGGCAGAAAAAAAAGATAGCGTGAGCCGAACATTTTTTTCGCAATTTGATTCGTGCACTCTCTCCCGAACGTTGTACGCGCCCGATAACACTGGAGCGAACGAGGGAGTTCGAACGAGGCGTGGGGGGAGAGAAAAGCGGACAGCCGGGATGCGACGGAAGATCCAACAGGGACTCCGAGCGTGGGACAGGGACGGGGCGGGGGGTGGGGAAAAAAAGGAAGCGTGGAGGGTGAGGCTTTCGGGAGCGGGAGGGAGACAGCGGCATGCTAAAAGAGAGCTGGATGGAGAGAAGAGGGGCAGGGACGATTGATACGAGGGGTTGCGAGTCGGGGCAGAGGGGTTGCTGGGGCTGGAGGGGCCGGAGGGGGGAGGCAGTTGAAGAGAGCGCTATCGGATAAGCGTCAATTCGGTGACAGCGACCAAACAGTTTGCGCACGATAATCCAATTTACGAATAGCTGATATTTGCCGAAATACATCCACGGGATACACGCCCAGCGAAAGTAGCGACTCCCTCCCCCCCCCCCCCCCCCTCCCCCCGCATCCCTCACCCTCTGTCTCTCTTTCAGTATTTCTCACGCTCGTTTTTATTTTTCCCCGCTTTTTATACCGCGGGCCGCTTTCATTTTTCCGCCGATTCGTCGTGACCGTCGTTGTTCGTTGTTATTATTCCGGCCGAGCGAGGCAGATCGGCATCAATCATACGTCGTCGGACTCGATGGGCAGCGAGGCCCGACGGATCGTTCGGTTGTTTAAACAATTTTGTCGGCACACGCGTGATTGACAATGCGCGCCCGAAAATCGTTGCCCGGCGCCGGGGCTGCGCTTAATTCCGGAAAAATGCTCGTTCGCGCCCGATTTGATCGTCGGCTCCGCGGATTATGCCCTGTTTAACGCCACGCCGACCGCCTCGCCGGGACGTTAAATTCGTCGACGCGATTATTTTCTTCCGTGTCACGGACTCTCCGGCCCGATGCCTGCGCGACCGAGGGCGAACGAACGTGACTAATTGGCAGCCTGTAAATATTTCGCGAGGCACGTCCCGCGACCTGACAGCCGTCACTGCTACCCCGCGTCTGCTTCTTAATATCGGCAGCTCGACGTCTTTCCGATCTCACTATTTCAGGCGGCGTTAAAAGAAGAACGCGGTGAACGATTAGCGCTGTCACGCCGAGAGAGAGAGGCGGAAAATTAAGATCCGGCAATCTAATGAGCTTAACAGTCATCGCGTAATTAGCCCACCGCCCCGACATCTTGTTACTCATAAAGTATGGACGAGTTCTCGCTGTAATCTAATTCTCCGCGACCAGTTCCCAAATCTCATCGCTTCGTAACCAGTTCTGCCACAATCCGGCGCAATTTCTCCGAATCTTCCGAAAACCGTCCGTGCTTCGACCTCATTATCTCGAGCCGTGCCGCCGAGGCCGGGAAAAGAATGGCGAGTCGACGATCGGCGTGACGTCTGGTGGAACGGGGCAGAAAATAAAAACGGCATTAGCGGCGGCGTACGCTCGGCGAGTGGTTTAGACGCGATCCTCTGGCGCGTGGGCTGTTTCAGGGGAGAAAGGGAAAAGCGTCGGCGGCACGAGGCTGGAGTGAGCCCAAGGAGAGAGAGAGAGGGAGTGAGAGAGAGAGAGAGAGAGCGATAGAGAAAGAGTGAGAGAGACAGAGAGTGGAAGGAGTGCACCTTGTGTCCGCTTTGCCTCGCGGGGAGAGCAAACGGCGGAGCGGGCGACGCCTCCGGCTTCTTTCGCTCGCGAGAGCCAGCCTCTTTCTCCTAATGCGACGAGGCACCTAGGAAATCCTCCGTTAACGATCTCATTTGCCTCGACGATGTAAAGGGGAGAAAAGAAGAATGGCGCTTGCCGCCGACTCTATCTCCCGCGCCTCTCTCCTGCCCGACTCTCCTTTCTTACCGTCCTCTTCATCTTGCGCGCGCGCCGGCGGATCTCAGGCGGGAGGTTTAAAGGCGAGCAAGCGAAGGCCAGTCCGTTACTGGCTCGACACACGCGGAAGACACCAAAGCGAGGGAAATATTCCAGACGAGAATCACAGACTACGGAGATCGCTCCGGGTCTCGTCGGACTCGCTCGTCAACTCTCAAAGACGCGGACTCGGAATAGCAATTAGTAAGTCTGCGACTTAAGGATTTGCTACGGATTATTCGCGGCGTTCAGCGGGTCTTCGTGACAATGTTAGTTCACTGACTTCGACGATGTCAAAGGTCGGATGAACGATCCTTGTGACGCGCGTCGGGCATCGTTGATGTTCCGCGCGGCGCGTCAATGTTTTACGAGAGGAATCGTCGAATCGAGTTACGCGTCAAAATAGTCGGGCCTGTAACGCGGTTATACCTCCAGATTGGCCGATGTTCGCTTTAACGAGCTGACACCTCATAACGGACGTATACGGATTTATTAACGGGCCGGTGCGAAATCTGATATCGTTCGCGGAATATTGGATTGCCGGGGCGCTAATCGCCGTCAAATTATCCGCGATCGCGACAACGACCGGTTCAATTATGCAACGGCTAATTAGGGAAGGATGATACGACGAGCCCGAAGAAAAGTCTGGCACCTGGAGGCCAAATTTCGCCGGGACAATGGTCTCGGTTAATGGGACCGTGAGGCTCGTCGTCTGGGAGACGTTTCGTCGCCGTTCGATCGGCCCTCCGAAGGCAAAACTTTTCGCCAGGATGAGGCAAGAGATCGCGTTCCCACGATCTATCGATCATCGTCGCGAAACGGGGTCGTCGCCATTTCCAGGTTTCGAGAGCGTTACTTTCGATTAAGCTGGATTAAGAGCCCGACCGCGCTCGACAGGTAAGGAGACCGGGATCTTAAGTGGCACCGGGATGAGAACGTCCCTTTCGAAGCGTCAGTTTTCAATTCAGGGCACAAAGACATTATAACTCTAATTGGAAGCGCGAAGTGGAATTAATGGCTCGCGAATGCACGTCGAATCACTTTTTCTCATTATTTTCAACACTCTCGACAATACGTCAGCAGAAACGGTTCATTTCACACAAGACAAAGTCTGCAGCATACGGACCGTTTATTTTGAAAGCCATACAAGTTCATTTAAAACCAAATAAATATCACGTATATAAACCGTTTAGACCACGTTGATCATAAATTATATATCTCATTTTTTTTTTAAATATGTACATACACGTCTTTCAAAATAAACAGTCTATATCCTAGCACATGTCTCTGAAATCCAGCGTCTGGGATTATAAACTAAGAAGTTTAACGCTCGACGCGATTCGCTTTATGGCACGAAGGCAGCCGCGAGGTCGGAAGTTTTAAAGTGATCGGGAGACGGTTCTCGTCGGCAATGAAATTTGTTCTCCGTCAATCCGGCTCAATCAATCGGCCGGGGCGCGCACGTCGGTTTGATACGTATCGTAGGCACTTAATGCCCGGGCAAAATAAAGTGATCCCACCGCACGGCGGACGAATAGTATTGACGGAGGATGCCGACGCGCGCCGCGGATATCCAGGAATAACGCCCGATGGAAACTGCCGGGGGATTCGTCTTCTTTGATCATATCGTCGGAGAATGGCTCGACGTCAACGTCGGGACGCTCGCCGCAGGAATTGTGTAACCGCGCGGAAGAGGAAGACGGATGGGAACGAAACAAATACGATATTTACGACGTCGGGCCCGATGGGCACCCGACGCCGCGAAACCACCCCTACTCAACCCCTAGTTGGGATCGGTTGTTGATTTTTAGCCGTGCGGAAAATACGACGATCCGTCGATGAATATCGGTTCGGATTTGGGACGGCGGAGGAATTTACCGCGAGACGAACGATTCGGATTATCAGCGTTTTCCAGCGCTCGCCGTCTTTTGTAATTGAGTGCGACTCGAGTAACGGCCTTTGTCCTTCGTCACGGAAGAGTTGGCTCGTTACATTGTTCGATCGAACGTCGGTAGACGCTCTCGATCGGTTCGACTAACTCTCCCACTCCCCCCTGTGCTTACAATCGAACCTAATGAAGTATTAACGTCCGGCCAAATCGCGCGGAACCCGCTGATCACGTGACACACATATTAAGCCCGGCGGCCAATAACTGAATTACCGTGCGCGTATTTCCCTTGGCAGCGACGACTTTCGCTGCGGTATCTATATTTAATTAAGAGAGGCCGCGAACGCAATCCGCGGGCACGCGTCCAAAAAGCCGAGCCGATCTTTTCATCCACCGCTCGGACGACCGCAGGCGCCTTCCATTAAATATCGTCCACCCTCAATCGTCGCTGACGTTACCTCTCGCACGCCGGCCAACACCGACCTCTCCATTGTCACGGCCCGAAGCATCCGGCCATTCGACGCTGCGTTCCGAAGAAACTGTTAGCGAGTAAATGTCGACCGAAAAAAAACTGAATCAGAGCTGGAAACGTAACGAGCGATCGTAAGCGATGAACCGCTGATAAAATCGGCCGTCGAGTAATGGGACGGAAACGTCTCGTCCGATAGGATCAGGCTTTCGATCGGGTCGTCGAAGGAAGTCGCGAGGTTAAGCGGGTGACGCGACAGTTCAGTTTCAGATTTCCCTCGATGAGGGAAGGACGAGAGGGGGGAGGATCGGGAGAGTGTGTTCGAATGCCCGATGACTTGGCGTACGGCTTCACGACTGCGACGTGAGTATTGATTCGCCGTTGGCCCGGTGGCTGGCTCTCTGTCTCTTTCATTCTCCCCTCCCCTCCCTTCCCCTCTCTGTCTCTCATCCGTCTCGTCCCAGCTCTCTCACCGATTCTCTGCGCTCTCCTCTCTTTTCTCGTGCCTATCATTCTCATTCGCTCTAATTCGCCATTTCCTCCCTTCGTCCTGTCTGTCGAGGGTGGAAAGAGTCGACGATGGAGAGAGGAAGAGAAAGAGAGAGCGAGAGAGAGAGAGAAAGGGGGAGAGAGAGACAGAGAGAGATGGAGGAGGAACTCGCGATGGAAAAAGAGGGCTGGAGAGCCGTCGGACGTGGAGAGGAAAAGAGGAACGAGAGGGATGGCAACAGCGGCGGTGGTGGTGATGGGTCTGGTTGTGATGGCAGTAGAAGGAGGCTTGTACAGTCGGGGGACCTAGGCAATGGCTCGCGGAGGAAGAGAGACAGGTGTCTGTCACACCCTCGCTACCAGGATATTGCCAGGGGATACATATTTCTCTCTCTCTCCCCTCTCTCTCTCTCTCTCACCTTCCTTCCTTCCACCCACGTGTCTCCCTCTCCCCCGGTCGTTCTCGCACGCACTTTGTCCCAGCGTCTCTATGATATTCTACTTATTACGTTTGTACCACCGGCTTTGTGCGCCTTCTTCCCGGACGCCGTATTTTCGTTTCCTCGCCCACGCGCCCTTTCCCGAGGACCTTGTGTAAGCACCGAGGAGGAACGATGAGCTCGGAAGGGGGGAGGGCATTATTGAGAATTGGGATCAATGGCCGGAAGTCGCGCTCGTACGTAGCCGAGGCTGCCCTCGTAGGTTTGTCTTTGCCAAGGAACGGTCGCGCGTTTGTTTTTCTTACCTCGTGATACCCGCGACGCGCGGATATCAGTCTCGCTCGGAGGGAAAGAGGGATCGATGCCCGGCCTATGCACATATATCACTCCTGGCATTTTTCAATTATCGGAGACTGGCGAGAAGAAGTTCCTAGGTTACGAGACCGAGCCGTCCGAAGGGACAGACTGACGTCGTGGAGCCCACGAGCCTACGATTCGTATCTTCCAATTCAAGTTCGCAGGGAACCAAATCAATCTTTACCTCCAACAATACCATTACTCCGATAAACCGAAAACCGAACGATGTAACCGCACGAAAGCGAAGAACAGCCCTCGAACTGCAACGACAACCTTCACAAATACCGCCTATTCCGGAAAACGCACGTACATCAACATCGAGATTAACCGACCGCCAACCCCCGAGACGCAAATAACCGACGCCTACGAGCCGTCGTTGGTCTACGCGCTAGGCGTCCGACACAGTTATAAAAAAAAGTCGAGCCATACATTCTATCGATTCGTCTCTATTTTCGTTACGGCCGCTTTCAGCAATAATGGTCGCAGTCCGTACGTCGGGCAGGGGGAGGGGGTAGGGTAGGGGGCGTGGGATCGACGATCTGACATAGATATCCAGCGAGTGCAATGTATCCTTCTCCACTGACTCCGGCAACACTGGGATATACGTCGGTCGGATCGTCTGACGTGTCGTGCCAGGCGTCTTTAAGCTCGTGCCCGAGACAAGGGACTCGTTTATCCACTACTTTTTCCCCCAGCTGGCACGCACACGCGCGCGCGCGCGCCTGCATGCGTGCCTGGATGCGAGCGAGCGAGAGCGCGCGCGCGCGTGCGCGGAACTTGTCAGGCTGTCGGCCGACGTCATCGGACTCGCATTAGTTGTCGGGACTGGCGCGATGCACTCGCGGAACGGAATCGAATTACTTTTATCGGTATCGCTTCGCGCGCGAATTACGTCGGACCGATCGGGACGTAATAGAATGCGAGGGCTTCCTCGCGGGCAAATTTCCGCGCCGCGGACGTTAATTCCTTTCCTTTCAGTCGGCTGATAGGATCTGAGGGAGGACGGGGGGGGGGTTCGTAAGAGCGTTATAGATAAATGACGGCGATAGGCTGCCCGCCGATGAATGCGTAAGGCTCGCTTGGCTCGCGAGCTAACGACCACCGTGAAGCGTGCTGACCGAAATGAGGACTTCGTTAAATTTCCGGATGCCGGTATATTTAATTTAATTTAATTTAATTTATTAATTTGACGGGCGAATGCCCATTATTACAAAAGTGTATCATAAACGAATACAATTGCAATATTACATTATGCAGAAAGAAAAAGAAAGAAAGAAAAAAAAAAAAAGAAAGATAAATAAACAAACAGAAAGAAGAAAAAGATGAAGAAACAAAAAGAGAAGAAAAGAGAAGGAAAAGAGAAGAGAGGAGAGAGAAAAGAAAGGGGGAAAAAGAAAAAAAAAGAGAGAGAGAGAGAGAGAAAGAAAAAAGAAAAAATAAATCTAATCCATAAGCTAATTAGTCAGAGAACGGTCACTAACACTATTTGTAAAACTTAATGCTACAGTATGAAATGAAATTTATGCGCAAATATTCATGACAAAAATAAACAATGTATAGAAGTAAATGAGAATAACTAATGAAGAACAAGCAATGAAAATAGTGATAATATTAAGGTCATAAATGATGTACAATGGCGTTCCTTATGTGAGCTCGGCTGCTGTTGAAAAAATTAACTGATAATGCAATGGTGTTCGCTTGAATTGATGCCCTGGTAATAGGATTGGCTAAGTGCAAGTTCGTTCTAAAGTGGTCTATATGAAAAGTTTGGGTGTTGCGCAATGAAATATGTCTAAAATTTAATCCTACCCTTTGCAATAATTGAGGACAATCAATATTGTTGTTTAAAATTGAATGAAGGAATAGGCAGTCATTGATTGTCCTTCTATCCTGCAAAGAAATAATGTTTAGCTTTGCCATAATAATGGTGTAGTTATGCTCATCAAAACGCATGGGCGGTCCAAGCGAGTGAAATTTGGACATAAAACGCAAGAATCTATGCTGAATTCGTTCCAATATGTTTACAAGACCATGACTAGCTGGAGACCAAACAACACTAGCATACTCAAGATGGGGAAGAACTATGGTAAAGTAAAGAGTTCTGAGAGTATTTGGATTAGTAAAAGATTTGCCGTGTCTCAAAATAAATCCAAGTGTTTTGCTAGCGTTACCAGCAATGCGGGAAATATGAGAGGAAAAATTGAGGTTTGGAGTAAATATAACACCAAGGTCAGATATCTGCTGAACCAAAGACAATGGGGCGTTATTGAGAGTATAAGTAGCAGTAATGATATTTTTATTTCTAGTGAATTGCATCACCTGGCACTTATTATGATTTAGTGTGAGTCCATTAGACTCGCACCATTGAGACACATTGTAGATGTCTTGTTGCAGTAAATATGTATCCGAAACAATATCAATAATTCTATAGATTTTTAAGTCGTCAGCAAAAAGAAGAGGAGAGGAATGGGACAGGATATCAGGGAGGTCGTTAATGAAAATATTAAACAATAAGGGACCAAGATGTGAACCCTGAGGGACACCTGATGGGGTTGGGAAAGGGGAAGATGAGGATCCTCTAATCAAAACTCTCTGATATCTATCAGATAGGTAGTCGATAAAAAAATTAAGCAAGCTACCATGAAAGCCGAATTGAACAAGTTTACGAATGAGAATACAGTGATTAACAGTATCAAACGCTTTGGTGAAATCAGTATAAATCACATCAACCTGCTTGCCGTTGTCAAGAGCTCTAGTGATAAAATCAGTAAAGACAGCAAGGTTGGATGTTGTGGAACGGTTGTGTATAAAGCCATGTTGATAAATGGAAAGGTGAGGTGAGATGATAGGGGCTAGCTGTTTAAATATTAATTTTTCAAAAATTTTCGCGGAAATGTTCATTTTAGTTATGGGTCTGTAGTTACAAATAGAAGACTTATCGCCCTTTTTAAAAATGGGTGTAACTGTCGTCGTTTTCCAACAAGACGGGAAAACGCCAGATTTTAAAGATTTGTTAAAAATGAGCCACAATATCCGAGATAAAATGTATATGTTATTTTTGATGAAAATTGGGGGAATCCCATCCTCGCCAGGGCTGAAATGTGCTGGTAATTGCTCGATTTCATTAAAGACATCGCTGATCGATATATTAAGGAGAGAAAGGTTGGTGATGTCTATGGTAACCGGATCGATGGGTTGTGATGTTGGGATAGAACAGGAGTTATAAGAGGATGAAAAGTGAGAGGAGAAAGATTGAGCTATTGCTTCGTCATCGGTTAGGATATTGTCACCAACCAGGAAGGTTGTTGGTAGAGCTGATTTAGGATTTAAGGATTTGATATATTTCCAGAAGGAGGAAGGATTACAGGAAATGTTCTGCTCTAGCTGTTTTAGGTGGTTGGAATGCAACGCTTTAGCCAAATCTTTACATTCCGACCTTAACCTCGAGAAAGTGAGGTAATCTTCTAGTGTGGAAGATCTACGCCACAAGCAATGAGCCCTTTTCTTTTTGATTATTAGGTCACGAAGGCTAGAAGAAAACCAAGGGGGGAAGTGTCTAGAAGCTTTAGATTGAGTTGGCACAAACAAAGAAATTATGCTATTTAAATTAGTATAAAGGAAAGATGTAGCTTCATTAGCAGTCATATCTTTGAGAGCAAAATCCCAATCAATTGCACTCAGGGAAGAGTTGATGAGGTCAAAGTTACCTCTATTAAAGTTTAGGTATAGTGATGGAGGAGACATAAGTTTGGGAGTGTGGTAAGATACAATGTCAAGGATGAGAGGGGGGTGATAAGGGTCTATGGGCAGTAAAGGATCTGAAGATTCACAGCAATGTATTGAGGAAATGTTAGTGAAAATTAGATCTAGGATGTTGCCATGATGATTAGGAATTGTGTTAACTTGACGAAGGCTAAGGTGGTTGAATGACTGGGAAAGGATTAGGGAGGAATGGGAAGTTGAACTGGTTGCGGAAGTTAAGTCAAGATTAAGTATATCGGTATTGTCCGTGAACCACTTTACCTTCGGTAGGTTAAAGTCTCCAGCCAGAATAATCTCGCAATTCAGATATGATTGAGTTATAAATTCAAAACCGTTGACAAAGTCAGCATAGACTCCGCTAGAAGAGCCAGGGGGGAAATAAACTGCGCTTAAAATGTAATTTCTATTATTAAGATGGAATGTTGTAAAAACATGTTCGATGTGTGAAATAGGTGAGTTAATACGTTTACTAGGAATATCGTTATTTATTGCGATTAACACTCCACCTCCTCTGGAACATGCGCTGGTTGAAGTTGAACGGTCACATCTGAAAATGCTGAAACCGTTGAGCGGCAGCTCGGAGGAGGGGATGTTTTCGCTCAGCCAGGTCTCCGTCAAAACAATAATATCCGTCTTATGATGTGAGAGGGCCAACGAATGTTTGAAATCAACGAACTTCGTTCGAAGCCCTCTCACATTCTGATAATACAAATTGTGAATCCTGTTTAGTTTTTTGTTGACGGAGAACGTTTTTTAACAATTTTGGGCACCCCATTGATGTGCCTTATTATTAATGTGGGATCTTGGAGTGCTGCTAATTCCGATCTGAGTTTGTTAAAATGCTGTTGTTGCCTTTTAGTCCTGTCCAAAGTAATATTAAAGGGGCCCTTCAAGTTCTTCTTCCTCTTGATGATCTCCCAGGGAGTAATCTGGGATGGTAAGACTACTTTAACAGGCCTGTGTTTGTCCCCAGTTTTCTTCCCGATGCGACGAGTATTAATCTTCGTGTAATCACCAGGAAGAATTTCGTTAAGTATCTTAGCCACACAATCCTTATCCGTGTTGGATGCGTTTTCTTGGGATGCTGCGCTCGTTTCCTCAATGTTGTAAATTATAATATTATTTGCTCGTATACGACGCTCCTCCAGTTCGGTGAAGAACTCTTCCGAGTCTGAGTTTGCTGCCACTGGAGAACATTCCACCTTTTTCAGTCTCTCCTCGATATTATTTATACGCGAAGAAAGCGAAGATATTATATTCTTGATGTCCAGTAATTCGGCCATATAAGCAGCATGAATTTTTTCCATGTCTATGTGAATTTTCTCAGTGAGCAGCTGTCCCATTTCGCGGATTTGAGTTTCAACCGCTTCCAATGGTATAAGGTTAGAGACAACCTTATCCGCTGAATTGCTCCTAGGTGTGGAGAGTTGAGGTGAGGAGTTCGACCGAGACGGTGTTGCACAATCGATGAGTCTTCCATCACACCATGGATGGTACGATTTCGCCAAGCATCGTGGGCCGGCGTGCGAGGCAATTCCACACGAAACACAAGTAATTGGATTATTAACAGATTTGCCACAGCCTTTGCAAAGTTGAGCGATTTTAACAGGCGCCGACATGTTTTTAACCGGGGAAAGAAAGTATAAAAGAGAAAGTCTTAAGTAGTCTTAATAACGTAATAAATCCAATTAGCCAACCACTGACAACAGGTGACACTGGCACTAGCGGGAAACGTAAACACGTCCGTTCACGATGACTACGTATGGAAGTACTATGGTATTGATCGTAAAAAACGGTCGGATCCATCGAATTTATAGCCATCGGTGCCTGTCGGAAGTTGAGGGGAGGCTAAAACGTCTGCGTTGCTCTGACGTTTCTAAGCGAGCGCGGATCTTGGAACGATCAAAAGTCAGACGAATCCATTCTGCCCCCCCCCCCCCCCTGCGGGGCCCTCCCGTGGGAGAAAAACGTCCTAGAGGAGTGAAGCGGTCTAGGGTTGAAGGTTTGACGAGGCACTCGCTGCGGTGAACGACGCACTCAGCCGCGGCGGGCCGTCAGGTAGCGGAAGAAAAAGCCGCGGCTGCCGCGCAGTCAATGAAATTATCCGGCCAGACGCGCTCGGCAATTACACGTTCGCGAATGGCCTGGGCGCGATGAGCTTCGAGACAGAGAGAGAGAGAGAGAGAGAAAGAGAGAGAGAGAGAGAGAGAGAGAGAGAGAGAGAGAGAGAGAGAGAGAGAGAGAGAGAGAGAGAGAGCGAGTTCTCGGCTCGCTTTTTCACCGCATGGCAAAACAGCCCCACGCCGATGGATTCCGCACACGGAGCCAAGCCGCCCACGTCGTCCATACTCGTTGACGCGTGCGAAAGCGCGCGCGCGCGCGCGCGAGCGAGCGCCTAATGTCAATCGGGCAATTAGCGTTCTCCTCTACCGGCCGGTAATTACTTACGGCGTGCCTTTGTCCTCCCGTCTTCCCGCCTGTCCTCCCACTCTCTCCACCTCCTCCGACGGGCAGCCGAACGTAAAATAGATATCCGCTTCGCGGCGAAGAATCTCTGCCACGGGCAGACGGGGCAAATAAATTAAGCCTCGCCGGCCGGTTTCGTTTCGCGGACAATTTATTTCCCGCCAGGTTCCGCCTTCGTCGTTCCGCACGTCCTCGGCTCGTCTCTCGTTTTGCGCGGAACTTTCGGCGCGTGCCGTCTCGCGAGAAATTTTGGCCCGCCTCGTTGTCCGGAGAATTTGAGAGAATGACGCGATTGCGCCGACGGAGCGCGCAGTGTAGGTAAGAAATTGGGCAAAGGGCGAAGGTATTCCATTAAGGTGGAAGCGGTCGCTTAGGAGGAGGAGTTGGGGGGGGGGGGGGAAGAGAGAGACTCGTTCGGGCAAATTGTCGACTACGTGCCTCTTGCGGAGGCGAGAATCTGCTTTGCGAGCGAGCGAGCGATTAGAAAGAGCAGCGGCCTAATGCGAGACGACGTGAAAGGTGCGACGCGTGTGCCTGTCAGACGATCGTGACTCCGTCTGGCTGGGTATCGGTTACAGATGGAGAAATTTGAACCTTTGGGCCTGGGAGTCCGACGCTCCGCCGCGACTGCATTTAGAAACTGATATAAGAAACTTCTACGCTCGTGAGTTAAGAGTTTCGGATTGTCAAATTTATGTCGCCGATTTGTACCCCGCGCGCATGATTTGTGCATTGTCAAGGTAAAATTGTGAATGGCTCGAAGGTGTATACGATTCGAATGTCAAGCGTTAGAATTTGACTCTGACGGCTCTTAGTAGGGAAACATCATATTTATGCTAGCTTGCATACTTACGATTCGCACTGTGTCAACTTAATATCTATTCCACTTAAGTGGTTATATGTAATGCTCGAGTCTTTCGCAATGAACGTTAACGCTGTATTCTTTAATCTTCGCGCTTAAAAAATGGATAGAAGTCCGGAAGGACCTACAATTTTTCTCGGTCAAATATTTGCCAACCAGAGGAGCCCGTAAGTTTATAAATACAGAATCGCGAGACGATCCTTCCCAGCGTCCACCTAGGAGCATAAAACCACCGCTATCCGTCCTATCCCCGACACACGTACGGACCTCTCGCGGCGAAGTCGTGCTTTTCGAAAGCGATCTCGGCCAGGCCACAAAAGCGGGTGGGAGCGAGAGCCGGGGCTCCTAATAAGTGTCGAGAAGCAGCTGGACGGTGGGATAGTCGATGGTGGCGAGATATTGCGTCGTTGTTACCGGCTAGCGACGGGCAATAATCCACGGGCGCCCAGGTCGGCGTCGTTAAAAATGTACCGCGCGTTATGGTGCCTGACATTTTTACGATTTCGTTTCGTGGTCATGACGACGACGACGACTACGGCTACGACTACAGCTACGGGAACAGCCACAAGTAGAGCCACGACTACAGCCACGACTGCGGCCACGTCCGCGGCAACGAGCTTTAAAGGGGAGGGCCAGGCAACGAATGCACAGTTGCCTACAAGCCTATCGGTGCCGGTCGCGGTTTAGTGCCTTACTAGGAATCTATGCTTCCCTGAACGAGAGCGTCGAGACTCTCGAGTGCAACTCCTCTCCGCGCTTTTTCCACGAAAAGTCGGCCCCACGTCGGCGGCGATCGTGTTCTCCCGAAACGGGAGCGAGGGTGCGTGCGGTTCTTTTTAGATCGTAATAAAGCCGCGTGACGCTAGACAAAGCGAACGGGAAAAATGGGCGGGTTCGAGCGGGAGGAGAAGCGTTAAAATCCGTTATGAAATTAATGCTGCTAAGGGAGTCGTCGACTGCGACGGAAGACGATGGGAGACGACGGAAGTTCACTGGCTGTAGAGTATTCGTGGAAAAATTCGTCGACCTACTCGGTGACGAGCTAAAGCGGGCTAATGCCTGTGTTTTGCGCGCTGTGAACGAGAGGTGGAGGGGTGGGGAGGAAGTGGGACGTGCGGACAGTGAGAAGTTTCGTTGCGAGCGGAAACAAAGGTAGTGACGCTTCCTAATTTTTGAAAGAGTCGTTTGCCCGCCTCATTCGCGGCGGACGCGAGCGGCTTGTTTTGCTGAAGGGATTTGATAGAGCGCTACTTTGAACTTGCTGCGAGCAATCCATTAAGTTCCCCCGGTAATCGCCCCCCTTTCTTCCGCTTAAGCCAGGTAAATGAAGTGCTCAACTTGAGTCTTATATCTGGAAGTAATGCTGCTCCGGACCATGCCATTACGCGGACCGTACATTTCGTTCTCCGCATGGCTTTCCAACTACCAGCTGGCTGCAAAACTGGGAAAAGAATGGTCGTAAACATAGCCTAACTAATGTTTCACTGGAAAATTTTCTGAAAAATCCATATCAAAGGAAATACACAACTTCTCCCCTCCTCCGCATACCATACTAATCATGGAACCCACTATGCGCGAGTCTTCCAGCGCGAAGCAGCTCTGCCAGAAAAACCTGGAACACCCCGTACAACTCGAAACCTCTCCGAACAAAGCTCGAGGCGGAACAAAGCGACGGCGGAAAGTCTCCATGAAAATTCTCGAGTCCGTCAGCCGGTGTTCCGAAGCTGAGTAACTCCGACTCAATAAGGCCGGTATCCACCGTTCGCGGTGTCGAAAGCGAGGGGTCGAATCTGACCGTCAGGCGGAGGGGGAGAAGGCCGACGACGAGCGTGGGAGGAACGGAAAAAGGTTCGGAGAGTGTAGGTGGACGACCGTGGAAAAGCCCCGCCGGATGATAATGGTTTCCGAAAGGGGCAGTTCTCGCGACAATTAGCTGCGGCGTGTTCTGGCGATCCGCCAAATTCAGTTTGGTAGTTTGGCGCGAACCCCTTGCCGTGCTGGCCCCCTCCGATAGTCCCCCTTCATGCCCCCCCTTCACAACCCCCCATCGCTCGAATCCTGCCGCAACGTAGCCCGATGGGCATGTCCTTTCTTGCGCGAAACGAGATTCCCTTGTTTTCCACGGAACACGAACTCGGCCTCGGACTCATCCTCGACGAACCGGGATGCTGGACGTCGTGAGGCAGCATCGAAAGAGAGTCGAGGAAATAACGCGATTATCGTTTATCGTGACTGCCGACCTCTCTCGTCCTAACCCCATCTGCCCTTCTCGGCGCGCAGAAGTTTCGTCGAAATTGCGGAAATGCCCCGGCGAGGACTCGCCCGGAGATTATGAGGACGGGCTCGAATTTATTACCCGTCCTTTTTCGCCGGAGGGTAGAGTCAGGTAATTCTTCGTTTCTCGCTGCGTAGAATTTACCGCCCGGTTCAGTTATTACAGGGAAGCGCCGCGGGAAGAACTGCTAACGAAACTGTAATTTAGCGATACCAATTCCGTATTGTTCCGGATCCTCGTTGGCGTATCGCAGTTCGCGACTACCCGTTCCCGAAAGCGGCGACTGATTCCAATAAAAAGTCGTAAAGCGTGTATTTCATTGCGGCTTAGCTCGCTGACACTCCGAAACGTCCGCAACGCACAATTCATTCTGCCACGCGTCTCAATACCCCAGATTACAGTTCGACGAGCGTACACCGAGCTATCTATCGATCCGGTCTTCGCGAAGTAAGCCAGAGTCGCAAAGGATTAATTCATCCCGCTCGCCCCAAGCGAGTCGGGCAGCTGGGCGAAGCAGGAATCGGGCGAAGAAACGATTTCGCCAAATGACGAGGAAAGATCAATGGCACGTTCGGCATATTCATTTCGCAACGGCATCGGTTGGCGTGGAATCGGGACGGAGCGCGCTGATGACATACATGCCACGCAGGGCGGAAGAAATGGAAGCGTAGATTCGGCGCAGAGATATCAATTAGCTCGATGGGAAGCGCATCTCTTCCGTGTCATTTGGCGTGTTCGAGGGAGCGGACATAAGGCAGGCGTTAATGGCGCGAGGCTTTATTAGCCGTGCGGGATAGATAGGCGAGGATATGGGATGACTAGTCCGACCGGGGAGTCCTGCCGACTGGGACGGCGGCCAGGGCCGATTTCGGGTAGGCCTACGACGCCCGGCGTCCAGATCCTCGCCCGAAGAGCGCGATCGTGTGAGATAAACGATCCGGAGATTACTCGGGCTTTAATAGGGCGCACGAAACGCAGCGTAATGCTCCGATGCCTCTGACGACTTTCTTCGACCCCCGAACACGCACTGTCCGAAAATGTGTGCGAAGCGGAGGGTTCCCGGGCCCTTTAAACGATGCGTAATAGAAAGGCCCTTTGTGGGATGGCTGATTTTCTCCGGCGACGTTCTACTTAAGCGCGCTGTACGGCTTATCAGCATTGTTCGCGCACAAAGACGCAGACTTCGCATCGTTTTAAGACACAGACGATCCACGGCCGTTGAACAGGAGTGTTGCGTCCATAAAAATTGATCCATTATCAACTCGTCTCGCGTTATGCAAATTTTATGGCCAATAAAGCCCCGACGTTCGCGGCAACAACAATCAACTACCTACGCCGCGGCAGTGTATGTCGCTCCCGCCTTTTTCCGCAAAGTACACATTAATCATACGCACCGCATCAGCGCTACCGCGCCACATAATTCACGGCAACCCCATTCCCGGAGTCGGCATTACGTTCTCTCTGTCCCGAGGCAGAAAGAAAATTGCCAACTCCTCTCACGAAAATCGGTACATCCCTACCGCCCGTCGCGCCACGTCCGGCATCAAAATCCAAGCTGGGCTTCATTTAAAAATCGCATCGTCGCCGAAGAGCGACTCGGAAGTCAACGAACTATGTAAAAATTTGGCATGGCTCGATGGGGTGCGCGGCAAATCCGGCACTCGATAAGAGGTCCGAAATGGCTCGAGACTCGATGTCGGACGTGGATACACAGAGAGGAGCGAACGTACGGAGCGTAGGAACGAACCTAGGATGGAACCTAACGTAGTCGATATAGAATCGTGAGGCTTGGCACGCGAGGATTCTCTCGCATGGACCCGGTCCAACCGACTGATTTCCTACCGAATATCTTGGCTCCGTCAGGGGAATTCCCCGCTTTTTCCACCGTCATTCCTTACGCTCCCTCTCGTCCTCCGTCGTCCGAGCGCGCGGAATTTCGGCACCATTAATAATTCTCTTTTGATTCGGCCGTCGCTGCCGTCGCGTTACGTCACGAGCCGCGCGGCTAATAAATCGTCGCGCCGCACCGGTCGCGTCCTCGGCTTCTCGCGTTTTTGAACTTTGTCCTCGCGAGGGAGGCTCGCGGCGGTAAACGCTCGATCGAGCTCACGACATAATGCGATGAGAGTGCGCCCACACGCCGGAAAGATATATATATTAAGGGGGAGAGCGAGCGGCCGGTATAAATACGGCGCCGAGCGGCGAGCCGGCTGGTTAAAATACTATGTATCAATGTACAACTGTCCAAGTGGCTTTAATAAAACGATGACTCCGCGCGCGTGTACCGTCGAGTTTACACCTCGCAAATTAGCGGCCGCGGAAATTGATTAATATATCAGCCGCCGCGCCTGCTATCGGATTCATACATCACGGGGTTGTATTACCGTGTAACGGGAGTTGCGAGCGATGCCTGGACGCCCGCTCCGCCTTCGAAAAACTGGCCAACTCTCTTGGATCGACGATCATGTTCCGAGAACTGTCACGAGCACGGCTCGAGATACGTACGGAAGCTGAACGATAGAATTTAGATTGTTCCATTACCTCAAGTATCCCATACGACACTTCCATTTAATTCTTCTATAATTCGTTAGTATCCGGTGGACAACCATCTCACGCATGGCCAGACAAACTTTTCTAAAATGTAGTATTAGTAGGTTGAAGCTCGGCAGTAAGATGAGATGCCTTTCTCCGAGCAGCCGGATCTAGACCAAAATAATTACAATTGTTCACGAAACGTGATAGCCAACCAGAACAGGGAGTGACACTCTCGCACGCTGAACGTCTGTGAAATATTTAGAACAAGACCTCCAGAATGACAGACGACGGTGGAGCAGTCCGCCAACCGACAAATTCGAGCTAGACGCCATTCCCGCGCAAGCCGAGCCCGCCCTCCGTAATATCCTCGTAAATACGCTAACATCAGCGCGTACTCGCACGGTATTACGCCCGCTAGCGTTATCCGGACAACTCTCGCATTCTCCTTTCCGAGGCGATCTCTATTTTTCTGATCCCCACCCTCCCCTCCCGCGAAGGCATCAAGAGGCACTGCCGACGTGTCCCTCTACACCTCGTCGAGAGTTTATCCACTCGCCGAGTCCACCGTCGCCCTTCTCCCTACGCCCCCCTCTCTTCTACACCCCCTCATTCCTCCTCTTTTTCGTATCTCTCAATTAAGAAAATGAAATCGTTTCGGGTCTCCGAGAGGAGAGCCACGGTGGCCTGGAGGCCGATTAAACTCTCGTATGTCGCTTTATTAAATCCCGTTTTAATCTGGGAAAATGAAAACACGCACACGCGGCGGCCAGGGTCACACGGACGCGACACCGGATGGTGTGCGAGTACCAAGACTCCCTTTCACCGTGCGCCTCGTCTCACTCCTCCTCTCGCTCCTCCTCTCACTCTCTTCCGACGACGAGTCGTCTTTCTCCCTTCTTCGTCTTCAGCCTCCGGTCCGATGTTCCTCCTTCAGCGAGCTCTCCTTCTATCCTCCGTCCTCGCTCGACTCGACGCCCTCTCGCTTCCCGTACCGCGCCGTAAGCCTCGTCCTTGTTCAACGGCCAGACGACACCCACGCCGTCCTCGTCTACCATCTTGCCCCGGCTCTTCGCTGAGTCTCGCTTGACTCGCGTCGCCCAGCCGCGGCGTGTTTCGCATATGCAGATGGTCGTTTCTTCGCGTCGCGCGTATTTGCTCGCCTCGGCGCGGGTTGTACCTGTCGCGGGTCGCTCGCGCCCCCGTCGTCGCAGACGACGAGCCACTCGGGCCCCGGGGGCAAAACAAAGGACGCCAGGAATTTCGCCGTCGCCGGCACGTTTCCGGGAGCCGGGCGACTCCGCGAGTAAAACGCTCCGAAACAAGCGACCCGGCTTGTTTTACGCCCAACTTCGGCCGCCGTCTCGCTCCTCGATAGGCTCGCGGGAGCGACGCTTATTTCGCAAATTTTCGGAGAGAAAGTATGGGAAGTAAGGGAAGTAAGGGAAGTACAGGAAGTACTCTCTCGTAGAAGGAGGAGGAAAGATAAAGATGACTGGAATTGCGCTTTTCAGAAACCGGGAGATCGACCTCTTCAAAGCTTTCAACCGACATGCGCGTCTGACATCCGACAGTGCCGAGAATTCCCAGTATCGGATCAGAAGTCACCAAAATTAACCGACACCTCGGCGAACGCGATTTCCGCGGAAGTATCACTGTTACGATAATAACCGCGTTACAATAATAGCCCTATCCGCGCGTTCTCGGTTCGTCTCGGCGACAGGCGGTCAGGTCGGGATGGAAGCGGACCGAGAGCGGAGCCGACGCCTTCCGACGCGGAAGATCGAGCGGCCAGCTCCGAAAAGCCTCTCCCTCCGTGAATTCCCGTCCCGTCTGTCCGCGGGAGGGAAGTGAGACGTCGCTCGGCGACTTCTGGGCAAACGGTTGCGGAGGGCAGCGGGAGGGGGGAGGGCAAACTCGCATGTGCGAAGTGGCGAGCCCGAGGCAAAGTGCGGGACCGATGCCGCGGGGGAAATCGTATTACGTCGTATTTTATTACCGGGCCCTCGTAAGAGGCAGCCTCGAGTGTGGGCTTGTACTTTTTCCACTCCCTCCTTTAACTGGCGCGGGAGAAATACGATAACGCGCGCGCTCCGGCCGGTGATTTCCGCGCCAAACGAAACGGCGCGAGACTACGTGTGCGCGTGTGCACGTATATGGGTAGGTACGCGCATGTACGGACTATCTAGGTGAAGTCGAGACGTGTGTGTAAGCGGTAAACGCCGTTTCTATCTAACGCCGGACCGATCGGTCAAAGATCCGTGTATGCGCCGTGTTCCTATGTATGCATTTAGGTAGCCATGTACGTATATACCTACATTGGTACGTACGTCTCACCGCTATGGCGAATAATCGATCAACGCCAGCCGATCTCTTACGGATTCGATGGCTTTCGGAATTTATCGATATTGGTTTCGCTTTGTTAGTCTTCTTTGGCGGTGAACGTCGATTTCGTTTGTAGTGTTGAAAATGGTTTCCCGGGCGCGCCGATCGGCGGTACGCTTCTAGGTAGAAGGACGTAGGTGTGTTCTTTTGGCCTGATGCGGTTTGGTTTGCCGGCTCTGCGGAAGAGTTTCTAATATCTGTAGATTTCGATTTCAATTCGTTGCTCTTCGCTGAGCGAAGTTATTCCGTTCGGATTATTTGTTTAGGGGTTTACGTTATAAACTCGATGTTCGAACGGGGCAAGTCCGAGCTGACGTAACGCTTTCAAGTGCTTAGCGGCAGATTAGACTCAATTAAATGCGAACGTCGTGTGTGCGTACTCTCGATCTCTCGGAGCGTCCTTGCCGGACCTTTCCATCCAGGACACGCGCATATGCAGTCCTGTGTCACGAGTGCCTGCGTGCCTCGACAATGCGCATAATCCTCGCACACTCACGTGACTCACGTCCTCGTTCCTCGACGCTACGTCCAGGTTCGAATATCCTTGGATTCGAAACATAATCCCGCCCGATTTCCATTCTATCCCCGCTCGCTTTTCCGCTCCCGGGCTTCCTCCGCCTCCTTTCGCCCTCCATCTTTTTGCGCTCGGTGCATTAAGTTGATACGCGGGGCAAAGCCAACGGAAACGGCGAGGCGAAAATAAGAGTTGTTCCTGGCTCCGCGGGAACAACTATTCCGCCGCCTCGCGGGGCGAACGCAGCTGTTACGGCTTATAGTTTCCGTTCTGCCTCTATGCGCGCGCCGTTACTCTTCGCGTGCGAGCTTTATTCTCAAGAAAGCGCCCTCGGCCGGCCGACGATGCGACCGCTCGTAATGCATATTTAAGCGTAATTTCGTAATACGGAAGCGAGCGGTCGGCATGAAATTTCGTGCATCGCGGCGTAATAAAACGGTCTATCTCCGTTCCATTTTTACCCTCCCTCCCTTCCTCCCTCCCGCCCTCCCCGAAGGTATTAACTGCCCTTCGTGCGCTGCGGCCGCAGGAAAAACCGCAATTGGATCCGCGCTCTCTCGATATTTACCGGCTCGCGGCTGGTGAACGCGCGCGTTTTCACCTCTTCGTATTCGGGAGGAAAATCCGAATGAAAGCTTACACGCCGATTGGTCGACCGGAGAAGAAGGTCCATTGAATCGGAACGATCGCCATTGACCATACGCGAAGGCATAAAATTAACCTTCGAACAATCCGACTTCTCTACTCTCCGTCGTTCGGCCTTGATTCCTATCGCGCGATCTCGAGACATTTTCTTCCTCGAATCACTCTCGGAAGTTCGAAGCTACTCGCGGATAATTCGGAGAGCGAACATTCGCAAAATCGAATTTTCTCGGCCGCGTCTCAAGTACTCCGTTCGCTCGGCAAAAAAAAAACAGGGGCAGAAAGAGACTCGGGAAGGAGTGCAGAAGCCGATTTCCATTCGTCTCAGGTCAGGCTTCCTCTCGTTCGTCCTGATTCATTCGCAGCCTCGCATTATCCTCCCCCCCCCCCCCCCCCCCCCCCTCCCCCGCCTCGTCCTCGACGAAGGCTGCAATTGGATCCCAAATTCGTCGAACCACGCCGGTCGTCGGGACAAGCCTGTCACACCTTGACAGACGACGGTACACAAACAATAATTTTCATCCTCGGCGTCCCGAGAACCTAACAGAATGATAGAGCGACGGAAAAGCAGCGGGAAGAGAGAGAGAGAGAGGGAGAAAAAGTCGAAAGAAGGATTTCGTTCTCCGTTTCTGGGTCGACGCCCGCCGATTTCCCCTTTCAATCCCGGCCGAATTCGATTATAGCGGCCTGCGACGCTACGCGAGCCGAACTCGAAAGCGTCGAAATACACAGTCGCCTCACGGATGTCAACCTCTCAGCCCCGCTACTTTTTCGGCAATACGCATTATCCTCACGCGTTCGCACGTCCCCGAATCCGTTGGCCGATTTCCATTCCCGGCCTCACTCACTCTCACTCTCTCTCTCTCTCGCTCTCGCTCTCTCACTCTGCCATCGAACTTGCCTGCCTGCCGGCATTAACCGCCCTGTATCCCGAAGGCTAGCGAGCAGCGATTGGATCTTGACTTCATGAAACTTTGCCGACCCGTAGGCCAGAGAGCCGCCCGAACGCGTAGAAACGAGCGTTCCTCACTCTTTCCCGCCCGAAGCGCGGCCACCCTCCCCCCTCCACGCCCTTCCGACTCTGGCCATCGGGTCGGACCTCTCTCTCTCTCTCGCTCCGTCTGGAATTCTGCTCTCGTAGGCAATATAGGGGCGCGAGGGTTCTCGGTCAGCTGCGGCCTTCCTAAGAAACAGTTTCATTACTTTCGATCCCTCCCCGCCCTCGCGTCCCGCTCGAAATCGTGAACGGGAGGGGAGGCGGACAAGGGGTGGCGAAGGGCGGCGGGAGGGGGTCTTGATGCGGAGGTGGAGAAAGGGAGAATTCCTCAAGACGAGGGAAACCCAAGACGAGAACGGCAGAACCCCCCAGGGACTCGATCGGGCGCACCCTCGACTTCTCGCAGGGCTGTCCAAAGCTATAAAAAAATAGGAGGCACATCGGCCTAACGTGACTCTCCCTGCTCTCTCTCTCTCTCTCTCGCTTCCTCATCCTCTCTCCCCCCTTATTTCTCCTTCCCTCTGTTGTTCTTCTCTCCCCGAGGTTTTATATACGAATACCGGGATAAGGATACGCGCACCCACACGCGCCCGAAATGATGAAGGGCAGAAGGGTGCCCTCTGCCACCAATGCCACCCCCCCCCCCTCCGCCTGCGTTCGGCTTTCTTCTCCCTAGAAGAAATTGTCTTACGAGGCGGTCTTATCGATCGTGTGCGTTCTCTACCCAGCCGACTCTCTCTCCCTTGAGCGACCGGTCCCTCTCCCCTCGTCGTCCTAAGTCCTCATACTCCTTCGACCCTACCGTTACGGCGCCCTACGAGGAAGGGGAGGACAGCTGCCGGGGATCGAAGACGTTTTCGGGGCGTACATCTTTCATGAGCGTTTCTTCTCTTACCCGAGCACGACGTCGACGACGCCGACGACGACGACGACGAGGACGACGACGTCGGTGCTTCCCAACGACGAGCGAAATCAGCCTCGAAACGCCTCCCGGCGTACATTCGCCGCGACACTGAATATTATATGCCGCCGAGATGCCGTAAGGGGTTGGAGAGGGTGGGAGGGGGGGGGGGGGGCAGCGGAAGAGAAACCCGACAGAAGCTATGCACGCTTTTCCGGCTGCGATCGCGAGCGTCGTTGATTTGGTAAGTGATCTCATACGGGGCGGTGGATATGTTTGCCCGGTGGAGGAGTGATCAGTTTCTGTAGGGTAGCTTTTGTAAACTGTCGTTGAGGTTTCTAAATTCACGGTTTTGTCGATGGATTTCGAGTACTGTGTCGTGAATAATCGACGGTGGGCGTTTGGAACAGTTCTGCAGAGCAGATCGATCTTGATACATTGCATTAAAGCTTTTCATTTCGATAAACGTTCTTAAGTTAATGCCCTCGACCTCCTTCCGGTCCTCCCGTTCCTTCATCCCCACCACCGGCAATGCGAAATACATTTACGTTCGAATCGACCGCTATCAAATTAGCGAGGGAGTGGAAAAAGAGAAAGTGTGTGAGAGAGAGAGAGAGAGAGAGAGAGAGAGAAAGAGAGAGCCTCCCACAATTTTTCCGTCGCAACGGCGAGTAGCGTGTCCCATTACCCTGAAAGGGCATTCAGCGCAATTTATTCGACGACACTCGTGGCATTCCCACCCCGCCGTTCCCGTTCGCATCATATACCAAATATCTAACCCAAGATCCGCACTCCGCCTTCCAGGGCGTTACTTCTTCCCCAGCCGGGCGAAAAGATACACTGCCTCCCGCTTCATTCTGCTTCGACCGTCCTCGCGCACTATTCCTCTCGCAATCCCGACAAGAGCCGCGCATTGAGTCCGAAACTCGGATATATTCGGCCCGTTGAAAGCTTGTCTCGAAGAAAGCATCACTTCTACCAGCCCCCTCCCCCTCGACTCTCCTGCCCGCCGTAATTTCGGGAAAATGTCGAGCGCGAGAACGTTAAACGAGAATGGAACGTAAAAATGTCAGGCGGTCGCTTTTTATCCCGAGACTGTTGTTTGCGTAATGCCGTTACGAGTTTTTGTTTCGCGACGTCCAATCATAAGATTGTTTGCGGACGTCTCGCAAACTTTCGTCGGTTTGCTGTATCGGAATTGGTAAGCAGATAAGAGGAGAGCGAAGGGGGGGGGACAAGAGAAAAAACATCGAAGGGGGGAGAGAAGCGAGGGTAGGTACGGAAGTATCGGAAACGTCGAAACTTTCGTAGTCGGCGGAATTGTCAATGGGTTGAATTGAGGGGAGGTCCGAGGGGAGGGGAAGGATCGCGGTTTCTTATGAAAAGTGGCGGATGAAAGTAAACTTTTCACAATGCCTTGTCAATACTTGAAAACGCTCGGTGTGACCCAGTATACTCGAACGGAGGCAATCGTCCTTTCCTAATTCGCCGTCGTCCTTGCGACACTCCGACAACATTTATTAAGACTTCGACCCCCCCCTCGAACGTTCACCGACGAAAACACTTCCAGTTTCATCAACCTTCCCCCAACTACCTCCTTCTCGCCTCAAAAAAACATCTGTGTCAACTTTTTCGCCGGCATCGCGATCGCTAACGGCCAATATACCCGATATCCCATAAATATACATCGTCCTGCGAACCCTCGGCGAGAATCACTCTCGCCTTGCCGCTGCCTATGCACGGACCGGAATACAAAATTCTTACCCCGCGCGAAGAAAACGTGCGCCGTGGCACTCGAAATTCCGCGGCATTTATCGGTAATCGAGTTCCTGCCGGGATCAAGTCGTGATAGTGGGCCTACGAAACGACGGGAATCAAGTGAGGGCTCCGGCTCCTTGGGGGTAGCTGCTTATGGGGTGGGGAGGGGGGTAAACGCGAGAGGCGGCGGGAGGGGGGAGGGTGATGGAGGGGCTGACGGAGGGGCAGCGAAGAGAACGAGCGCGAATCCACTTTATCCGAGTTCCCCCATCTTTTGGGAGCCCCTTCGCGGCGAGAAATCGTCTTGCCTCCGTCCCCAGGAGTTTTCGGCTGCGGGGGTGGCCCCCGGGGGGTGGAACGAGGGGCGGTGTCCGCCCTACGAAAACGGAGCACAGTCGCAGTCGTAAGAAAGCGGCGAGATAAGAAGGGAAAATCCGACGTAACTCTCTCTTACTCTCTCTCTCTCCCTCTCTTTTTCTCCCCTTCTCTCTCTTTCTCTCTCTCTCTCACTCTCTGCTGGCAGCGATGAATCTAACGTCGCCCGGGGATAAATGAAAATTCTCAACGAAAATTTCCGCCGGACCGACTTCGGCGCAATTAATGGCGAGCGGGCGGAAGAGTGTCGAACTACGCTCGAAAATTAATCCTGCCGCGACCTGAGAGTCCTGACACGTACGGGGTGTCACTGTATTAATCGCCCTCGGCCTCATGATGAGAGAATTGATTATGCGCAATTCGCTCGGCCGCGTGCGGTGCGGGACAGGAGGGAGAGGGGAGGGGGCGGAATTAAATGCAACGTATGGCGAAGGAAATGGAATGAAATGAATGAAAATGTCGGGATCGAATGTAAAGAATCGAATCGTTCATCCGCGGTCGGTGACACCGCTATCTTCCGTAATTGAAATGTAACGCCATGGCGGACTCAATTACAGGCACGCCGGGCGCATCGCTAAAAATGCCGAATGTATCGTAATGCAGATCATTAATCTCAGCAGGAGGGTGGGGGTAGGTAGCCCCCAGCCTCGGCGACCGATAAAAACGGACAATGAGCCGTTTCAATTTGGGACGGCCCCATTGAAATGTTATCGCGTGAACGAGTCATTAGCGACGAAACGTTTGTTCGGGTTCGGCTAAAAAACGATTATAACTCGTCATTACATCGCGAAAGCTCTTCGAATATAAAATCCCTTCACCCGATTCATCGTCTCTCATCCGTAAGCGACAGAAAAGGCGTTCGACCGAAAGAATGCCGGATTTTCAAATTTTCAAATTTTCATTCTCGAATTTTCCCGAAAAATGAACACTCTAGACTCGCCCTCTGATCGTCTTTCCGACGGAATCTCGGGAGGGCGTGCGGCATCGCTCTTAATTGGTCGTCCGCAGGCAACCCTCGTCGCGCCGCGTCCCGCATTGATTGATTTTAAAAACCCAGTGCCCCGGGGAAGCGGCCGCCCAGCAATCTGACTCCCGTCCTTTTGATCTGGCCCCCGATCGAATTTGCGGGCTCCGACCGAGCGCAGAAACCGCGCAGACCGGATGGTCGGAGTTCCGAAAGTCGTCGGACTCGTTTTTTCCCTCCTCCCCCCTCCGCAAACGGCGCGGTTGACACGGGAGTGGACGCTTTTGTCCGCGCTCGCTCGCATGACGTATTAAGTGGACGTTAGACGCGTTCGATTAAAGCGATGGCTTGATTGAAGTCTAGTAAAGGGAGGGGGGGGGGGGGGAGGTAGCTCGAAAGCTCGCTCGACTGAACTTTCGGCCGTTGTGATACGAGTGTCCGTGGCTTATGACTCGAAATGATTTGCCGCAAGTACCGTCGGAAGAATCTGAATACTGTCGAAATTCGAATAAGTGACGCGGTGAAGGTGTATTCGTACCGTTATCGATGGCTAGATTTTGTCAGGAATGCAGCGTAGTATTCTTATAATACTAAGTGATAAATAATACATGGTTGTGTAGCACTGTCAATTGGAAGCATCTGAATGCCAGGGAAGAGAAAATAAATGAGTGAAAATAATACTTTTACTGCTAGACTGTCAGTGTCAAGAATAGTGAACGTAACTCCTTCCAGTGGCCCAGTAACCGCAAGCGCAGAACATGACATTTACAGTTTCGAAAAACTGGAGCGCGCGATAAAACTCCTACTCCGAAACATTCCGAAAATATGAACCATTCCACCGTATACCCGGACAGGTAAATGTCTACCGACTACTCCGGGGCAAGTGCGGGAATAAACATTTGCCCTGCAATGCGCGCCGGTCTCCGACGTGGAACGTCCGCGTCAGGGACGTAATCCGCAAAAATTGACGCGCTCGACACGTCTTGCCGAGCAATTTTGGCAAATAGTTGCGCGACGCGGGCGCCGGGCGGAAAGGGTGGTCCAGAAGTAACAAGTTGTACAACTTCGCCGGGGCCAATTTGAGCACCGTACGTGGCTGCTCTCTAAGAACATCGACGAACTCCGGCTGCTCCGACGTTAGCGTCAATTTGTGCACCGGCCATTCTGTAGTTTTGCCAGTTGCTCCCTCCCCCTCCCGCCCTCCTTCCTCCTTCCGCCTCTGGGTGCACGAGGATGTTGCGGCAGGTAGACGCTTATATATCCCCGAGCGAGAGAAACGCGCTCCGGAGACCGGTTGGCTCACGAGTGCGAGTACAGGGCGAGCACAAAGGGACGATGCAGGCGGCATGCAACGGACATAATCCGCGCTTTAATCTTCCGAGGCATTAAGCCGCAAATCCGCAACAATTATTCATTAATCTTGCAAAACGACGACGTCGACGGCAAAGGGACAGATGCCGGACTCAAAGGCGGAAGAATGGAAGAAAGGCGGTAATGGGCGCGTGTAATACGTGCGAGAGGCAGCGGGTGAGGAGGAGGAAGTGGGAGAAGGCGCGGGAAGAAGGATGAGGGGGGGAAAGACGTCGAGTTCGCGGAAACGGCTGTAAAATGGACGACGGCGACGCGAGCCGCGGCCATTACTTCCGCCGGAGACGGCGGCCTCTTATCGATGGCGGCGCGAAAAACTTTAGACAGCCAGGCAGAGTGCAGCCTTAAGCGGCCGATTCGATGCACCGACAATAAGCGACAATAAGCGCGGACCGAACTGCAGTTTGATGCGCGCCGAGCGTCTCGGTCGTCTCGCAGGCGGGCGAAGTTTCCCGCTTCGCAGCGTCTTTCACGACTTCCGCCGAGGCGCGAAATTACGAGTTTGCGAGCGGATCTTAACGCACCGGCGTAAAATGTACTCTCCTCCGCGATCGAGTCTTCAACTATTTACCGATCGCGCGTCTAATTTGGCCACGGCTAACGGGGTGGTTACTTGGCGAAAGTATCCTCCCCTGTAAGGCGTCCTGTTCGACGCTCAGGGCAAACAAGGGACGAGCAATAACAGCGATCCAAATTGCTCGGCCAAAAAATCCGGTTCACCGACTCGGCGAGGCTGCTATTACGTCGATCTTCGGCGGGCCCCGAACGAGGACGCTGGCGATATTCGCGTTAACGGACAAGATCGGGCCCCGCCGATTCGGGCGGCGCGAAAAAGGACGAGGCAGGGATCCGGCGCGAAAAAGGACGAGGCGGGATGCGGCGCGGGAGAAAAAATAGACGATCGCATAGACGGCGTACCGCGAGGCGGGCAAAAAGATGAACGGCACCTCTCCCACCGCCGGAGGTTGAGGGCTGAAAACGGGGGGTCTGCCACGGAAAAAAATTAAACGACGCCTCGGAACGAGATCGAGTGAGTCGGCCGTATACGTTGGCGCGCCTGGCTAGGGTGGGGGAGGGCTGAAAAAAAGGCGGGCGGATCGAGGAGGCCGGCGAGAAAAATAGGAATCGAGTCGAGAAAAAGTGCGGAGGAATGATGGCGCATAATATCAGCAAAATTTCGCGCATTCCGCCCCCCTTCGCCGCTGGGCGCGGGATGGGAAGCCCGGAGAGTGGACGGGGAGTGGGGAGGAGGAGGGGGGGGGGGGAGGGTGAGATTGGGCAGAGCAGCAGACGCGAACATTCGCTACAGAGTAGACGTCGACGAAACTGCGAGCGTCCGTTGGAAAGAGGAAAGTTTTATCGCCCAATAAAACGCGCTATCCTCTCTGCTGCCGACGGCCGAAAACGAGCGACACCCTCGTCCACCCCCATCCACCCTCCCACCGCCCCTGCCCCTCCCCCTCGCTGTGCACCTCCTGCCGGTCTTGCGCGCGCCCGAGCGCCGAGTGACAAATTAGAATGCAGCCCGCCGTAAATCTATTGTCCCATCGAACTTGGCGAGCGGCCGCGCGCAATAAGTTACCGCGGGCGCGAGAAAGAGGGCTCTCCTTTGTCGACGTACTCATCCTTACTTACGGCGGGACGCCGTTTAATCTCGTCTAATCGCGTCGACGAAAAAGTCTACGAAATGAGAACGGAGGTGGCCAAGGGCGGAGGAGGGGGGAGGAGGGGGGAGGGAGGGAGGCTCGACCACAAACTTGCGCCGCCGAACTTTGCCAATATGTCGCCATCGGCGGTTATGAGAACGAATGTTATGCAAATAAGCTGGGGCCAAAAAAAAAAAAAAATGGCCGACGAAGGGGTCATAGTCGTAAAGAGCATTGTCGGGACGGCGGATATGAATTGCAGACGATGCGGCGTGAATCGATTCCGCGGGCCCGGCCGAGCCGTATTCGCCTGAACCTCGCTTCGTTTTTCTCTTCTTTTTTTTTTGGCCGGCCACGTCGGGCAACTCGCTTATTTTAAACCATTATGTGTCTTGAATTTTTCGTCCTTACGAGATTACATTCCTGGACATAATAAATTTTCTTTTCCTTCGCCTCCCTGGGCTCGCCACCCCTCCTCTACTCTCCTTCTCCCCCCCCCCCCCCCCCCCCTCCCCCTCCCCCTGCTCCGGCACCACTTTTGCTCTCATTCTACCTTCCTCTGCCTCCCGCGCTTCCCGAATGAGCGCGTCAGCAAAAGAACGAACGGCAGGAAGAGGAAAGAAGCAGGTACCAGGCGGCGCTCGCATATCTACGTCCTGCTCCCCTTTGCCATTCTTTAAAAGTTATAATGAATATTCTCGCCGCGCGGCAAGGGGAGGGGGGGGTGGGAGGGGAAGGGAAGGAAGAGTAGGATGAGAAGCGGAGGCCGACAAAGTGAGCCAGAAGGAGAGAAAGGCGCGGGGATAGGAAATGGGAGAGGACGAAAGAGAAGACCCGAGAGAGAGAGAGAGAGAGAGAGAGAGAGAGAAGACTGAACGGAGAGAGGAAGAAGATAGCGGTCGCGAGTTGGAAAGGCCGCAAATAGCGGTCGTCCTATATGGAATAACTAGCGGCGCTGAAAAACGAGCTCTCGTTGAAAAGCATTTCCCCGAAAAGCCCGGAGAGATCCGCTCTTAGCGGCCGACAAAGCGGCGTTAATTGGTCCGTTCACGGATTCGCTCCTCGATCGTTAACTTTCGCGCGACGATTAGAATGCGAAATCTCGGCGTATCGAGCGGCGGTGAGCGGGAGTGGGGAGGATAACGGAGAGAAGAGGGAAGCAGAGGCAATTTGTCAAGATTAACCGATACGTGATTAGCCGTTTCCTCGTGGGAGAACTGGAAGATAGGGAAAAAAGTGAGTCGGCTCGCAGGAAACGGACCGAAGGGACGAAGTAAGGAGAAGGCAATGAGGGAAAGGGAGATGAAGAGAGGGAAGGAGAGTGAGAGTGAAAGTGAGAGAGAGAGTCGGAGAGTCGTAACGGAGGAAACCCTCGGCATGCTCGTCCGTAAAAACGTGCGGGCCCGGCCATTCTCATTAGGCGCCACGTGGCCTGGAAATTATCTACGTTAGCGAGAGACAAACCGCCACTTCGCCGTGAGGAGAGGCGAGAGCCAATTAGGCAACCAAGTGTCGAACTCCGTCGGTCCTGCTTGCCCTCCGCGCGTTAATCACATCGCCCTGTCAGACTTTACCGAAAGCGCATATATCCCGAGTCGGTGCCGAGTTAACCCGCCGTTTCTCGTTCTCGTCCTTGCTCGACCGTTCGACTACTTGCCGACCAGCTCCTCATTCCTTGACTCCACCTCCACCTACGCCCTCTTACCCCCTTCACTCTCTCTCTTTCTCATTCTCCCTCTCTCTCTCCCCCTCGTTCGGGCTCTTTACTAGCCGACAACCCGCTCCTTCCGAGAAACGGGCGTCAGCCCGGGACCTTTTGGGAAATATAATGGGAAATGAAATGGAACCGGCTCCCGGCGTCATTCAATAACGCAACTTCCGAGAGGCTGCCTCTTAAATGAGGCGCGAGGACGATCCGCACGGTTTCCCTCCTGGCGGGCGAGACCGATGCCGGAAGTTGCTAGAAGTAATCCTTCGACTCTCGAGGCGCGCGTCGAAACGAATTTTCTAACGGCGCATCGTCTGAGGTGAATCGAGTTACGGCCTTGATGTACGGGAGAGCAGCGGGATCCGGGACTATAATGGAGAATGAAGCAGCGACTGTTGGCCCGACATGCGTTCGATTATTCCGCACATTTTTTTCCTTCCAGTCGAAGATGTCAACGGTCAGGCACGTAAAGCGTAAGCCGTCGTATCGTCGAGATCGTAAATAAATGCTTCGAAGAAATAGTCTATATATATGCACATACATAGAGCGGGATATCCCTGCTTTCGATTCGCCATCCGTCTCGCCTAAGCCCGCTCAATGATCGAAGGCACGCACAGCTATCGTGTATACGCGCTCCGTATGTATTACAACGAAAACAAATTGCCGGCTGATAAATAATCCCCCCCCTCGCGGCTCTCGGGCGTAAGTCGGCTAAGAAATTCGGTGCGGGGGTGGCAAACGTATTCCGGCGGCGGGCGGTAAATCGGGTTAAACGCATTGTTATGCGGACGATAAAGGTCCCTGTCCCTCCCTCGGTGCCCTTAATGAAATAAGTTGGGTGTGGCAGCGTAGAAACCGGCGGCGGTCGGCGCGAGCCCTCGTTCTCGATGGATATACACTTCGATCGCAAAGAGGGGTGAAAGAAGAATCTGCGAGGCTCGTCTTTCGACTCTCTCCTTGGCGGAGGGGGGAGAAGGGAGAGAAGGAGACGAGGCGCGTAGATAGATGCAGACTGGCAGAGATGGAGAGAGAAAGAGAGAGACAGGGGGAGGGAGGGAGGGAGAGAGAGACTCAAGCTGGGGATCAAGAGGGCAAGGGACTGAGGGATGGACTGAGATGAAGAGAGGGCAGACTTTCAGCCCCCGCGATCCGAAGGACGGACCAGGAAATCTAAACGAACTGTGTCTCCTTCGGCGAGATTAGAATCTCGAAAATCATTACCCCAGGGGCGGCGGAGAAATTGCACCGCGCCGGCAATCGACTTAGCGGAAACTAAAGGGGCAGGGAGAGTAACTTGCAGCCATTTTACCCCGGGAGTTTCGTGCGGAGGGGAAAAGGCCTCGAGAGGATGGGACCGTCGAGAGGGAGTGTGAGAGTGAGTGAGAGAGTGAGAGAGAGAGAGAGAGAGAGAGAGAGAGAGAGAGAGAGAGAGAGAGAGAGAGAGGAGCACCCGCACAAACACAATCAAGGTAGCGCTTGCGCTTCCGTCCGTACATCTACGTGCATATCCTCCGAGTGTATTGGCAATGTACGGGGTGCTCGCTAAATCGCTATGGACGACGCACCGTGCGAGAGATTAACTCGACATTACGTCCTTGTAATCCGTATGACTTTTTAATGCCGAGCTTATAGTCGAGGAGAAACGAACCGGCGACATGTGCATATCAACCCCCATTTCCTTGGACATACCCAAAGATCAAGTCAATAACAATACCACATCCAGTCCACATCTCCTTATACAGACCTCAGCTCCGACGCAGAGAATAATCAAATATTTTTCTGCAAATGTCATCCCTCGCATTACCATACCTCCGTGCCGACCTACGAAACTCATCGCACACCCCATACCCTCGAATCGAGCCACTCACACCGACACACACGCACACATACATACACACTCAATTCGCCGCAGGCACATCGACGACCCCATTCCCGGAAGGTGGCCGCGGTCAAAATTAATAAAGTTTAACGCGCCGATCGAGCTGCTTTCCCACGGACGAAACTGCAGCGATGCTCCTTACGTCTAGATTAGGTTCGCCCTTCTTTCGCAATTCGGATGCGCCGGAAGTGGGATGTAACTGGGATACGAGCGTAGCACAGTGCCGACTGGAAGGCATCGAGAGAGCATTCGGCGGGACCCGACGAAACAGCGGCTGATTCGGAAAATGAGCCTTATACCTGCTCCCACACCCCCCCCCCCCGCCGCGCAGCCACCCCCGCGCCCAAGACTGCAATCTACCCCCGGCTCGTTTCTCGCGACGACGCGAGTACATTGAAACGTTCCGTAACGAACCGAGCGCGGGTCGAAATGGATAGGGAGGCGGGCCGGAGAGACAGTTACAGCGCGAGTATGCGGATTAAAGGCGCAAATGAGAATACCCCCGGGACAGGGGGAGGTGGGGAGGGGGTGGAGGGCGAAGAGCAGCAGAGGAGGGAAGCGAGTGGAAGGTGACTCGGGAAACACCTCCGGGGTTCTGAATTTTATTCCTCCGCAAGACGTGCCCTTACCCCGTTTCATCCCTTTCGAGGCGGCCGCACGTAGCACGAGTTCAGAAACGCACGCCTTCGCCAACCCCCCCCCCCCCCCCCCGCGCGTAATAAGCAGGACAAGGCGTACGAGCGTCTGGAGACTCGTTCGCGAAAATTGAACTGTCACTTTGCCTCTTAAAGAGTTGCCGAAACTTTAATTTTCCTCCGACGAACGTGCAGAGGGTGGGTGGGGGGGTGGTGAAGAGTGGTCGGAGAGCGGCCGACGCCTGGCAAACGGCGTAGTCGAAGGAGAATATTTTTTCGGCCGACTCGGAAATTGAGAGCGGGCCCACCCTTGCTCCGCTTCGGGGGGGGGTGCGAAAATTGCCCGACGCGGGGGAGAAGAGTTCGGTTCCCGACGAGCGAGAGACTCTCGCCGTCGGACTACCGTTACACGGCCCGAAAACTTTCGTTCGCCCGGAAGGTAGTCAATATTATTTCGGTCTTCGAGTACTCGGCCTCGTTGCGACATTGAAGAAACAGTGAAGAAGGCCGGAGGAGCGCCGCGGGCGACGCGTGCGGCATCGCGATCGTGCCACACGCGTCGCGGGTACGATCCTTCGGCAGGAGAATATTCCTAGATCTGTCATCGGTCGCCGACCGTCATCCGTCATTCCGTCGCCGCAGGCGGCGAATTCGAGGCCCGGCCGCGTGTAGGCGCCAAAAAGTGCGCCGGCCGCAGGACGAAGGCATTTTTTGCCACCCCTCGAGCGAACGGCGAGAAGGAACGTACGGACCGTCGCATTCCTCGCTTCTTGAGTTTCAGACTTGAAACGGACACCCATAAACGGCGGACGAGGGGTTTCCGTGGCGGGCAGAGAAGGACAGCCGCAGAAGTGAGAAAGAGGGAGCGGGGACAAAGGAGAGTGTGCTTGGGAAGGATGGAAGAATTGAAAGAGAGAGAGAGAGAGAGAGAGAGAGAGAGGAGCGGGACGCCGCAGAGACGTGGCTCGAAGTGGAGAACACAGAAAGAGAGTGGCAGCGGAGAGAGGATACCGAGAAGTAGTAGAAGTTGAGACGTTGGACGCCTCTCTTTCGAGAGGGTAAGTGATACGCGCTTAAGTGCCTTGGCCGTCTCTGTCAGCTCGCATGTATGTAGACCGTAATACGTGGCGAGCGATGCCGAGCCAGAGGAGGGGAAAGAGGAGGGGGGCTGTGGGAGGCTCGAGAACGAAGGGCGGCGTCCATTTTGACGATCGGAATTTTCCCGCTGTCCGACAGGGCGTCGATTCGGCGAGCCCTGGCAAAAATTCCCCGTGCATCGCAAATAGAGAGTGGGCGCGAGCCGCGAAAAGGAGAAAATAGCTTGGCCACGCTTCGGGGACGGCTATCGATCCCGGGAGCGTATTTTTACGTCTCCGGGTGTGCATCTTGCTCACTCTTTCCTTTCGTTGGCGATATTCCTAAAATCGTTGCCCCTCTAACGCCGACAGACGACAAATAGGACGACACAGTAGCTTGCGGGAGGAAAATTAGTTTTCGAAAAAGTGAACCGACGATAGTCGAACCCGATACGGATCGACCCGATTCCCTGGCGGGTCTCATTAAAAATTGCCATTCTCGACCACATTGCGGCTATCGGGGTAAACAATACTGTCACCGATTGCCGCGGGTAATATCTTGGCCTAACGTCGACCATATTTTTATATTCACCCTACATCGCGGCTCACTTTACCCAGCGGCAACTGTTTTAATATTGACGCTTTCAATAATCGACGATATTAAAGACAACAAAATTGTCATTCATTACCCACTTATCGACCGCGGCAGAAATAACTCCCTCGCTCCCCAGGTGGAATCGATCAATGCTCGTACACTCGACACCGTTCGCTCCCTCCCCATTCCACCCCCTCTCCTTCGTCCACCAGCGAGAGCTGAAAATTACCCGCTTTCGCCGGTCATCGATATCGGGAAGATCGCGGATCGTCGCTGATTAAAGTCCTTCGCGGCGTAACGTAATGATCGAGGGTGGGGCGGTGCCGGGCGACGCGAAATAATGAGAAACGGTAACGTGTAAATGAGCTATGTTCCGCTGTCGCGGGCTGCATGCTTTTTTGCTCGAGCATCGGAAACGATCCGGCAGTATACCTTCGCTTTAATGAGCGCACTGATATCGGGGCCGGGTGAAAATTTATCGCCGCCCCGGCTCGTCGCTAAACTCCTTCTGCGCAAATTAACGCCCCATTTAGTCGCGTTTTTAATTAATACCGCCTTCCGTTGCCCGGTATTAATTATCAGTCAGCGCACGCCATATCCCGCGAGGGTCCGCATCGATAAAAAGTGGGAGGGGTCCCGCGGCAGATCGCGATAGTCGCTCGCCGCGATAGGTGTGCGAACAGGAATGAAGGTGAGACACGCGCCGAAAGCCTCGAACGAACGGCGTAATAAATATGATGCTCGCGCAAATCGGCTGTCGGGGCCGTTCGGGGAGCGTACCTACTGATAACCCCCCGCCGGCCATAAAAGTAAAATAACGAGAAATTGAAATGTGTCGCGAGGCGAATCGTATCGAACCTCTCCCTCCCATTCTCTCTCTCTCTCTCTCTTTCTCTCTATCTCTATTTCTCTCTGACTCTCATACTCTTTTAACCTCTTCGCCCCTATTCTCTCCGGTCGTTCAGTCCTTCCGTCGTTTCTTTCCACAGGTTCTCTCCGTTCTTGACTCACTTTCACTGCCCAATTTTCTCCCGTCCCCTCTCTGCCTCTCCGTTGAACGACGTCGCGCGCGCGGGAAGAACGTTATTTGCATGCGGCTCTCCTTTAGCATATATAAATAGAGGCAGACTCGACTGCCGACTGAAAATATTCAGGCTCAGACGCGAAATAAGTGTTTTACACCTACGTCGCGCACGGCGAACAACGAGCGGGATAATGCTTGCGCGGATGGGAGGAAAGAGACGCGGAATGAAATGGAGAGCACGTAGAGCGAACGAAGGAGGGAGAAGAGACAGGAAGAGAGAGAGAGAGAGAGAGAGAGAGAGAGAGAGAGAGAGAGAGAGAGAGAGAGAGAGAGAAGAGGGAAAGAGATTCGCCCAGAGCGCTTATGGGTAAGCGCGGGCGTGCTGTCAGAAACAAGATGCAAACATGAAAATGCTAATTCCTCGCGCGGCGTTTCCCAGCGTTTCTACGGCACTACTTCATGCTCGAGTGTCCAAAAGAGATTCGAGGGTTTACCCAACGGCCGTGAGCACATTAGCTCGCGTAAGCGTTCGCTCGCGCGAGCGCAATACGCTTCTGCGCCCGATTTCGCCATGGGAACCGCACGATGCCTTTTGACCGTCGATTCAGCTACTTCGCGAGTCAGCTCGGACCCATCTCGGCACAGAGTGCCCACTCGACGTGCCCATGAATATTGACGGCTCGTGAATAATCGAAAAGTACACATTTTTTCGACTTTCTGAACCGCCAGTTCGTTTATCGTTTTTTTCATTTGGGAGAACATATTTTGTGTTCGAAGCGTAGCACTGATTTCTGATGCGATTAATAAACAGGTGACAGTATTATTGAGAGGTCGACGAAAGGGGATTGGATCGTTTACGAGAAGGCTAATTGAATTATTATGCAATGGCAGGGTACGAAGTTGGGAAGGTTCTGATTTACGGCGAAGCTCGGCGAGTCTAACGGAAAAAAGGATTTTTCTGGGTCACGTTCGTTCTCGCCCTGAGATAACTCCGGGACGTAAGTGAAGAACGTTGTCACATTCTCCCGCGATTGCTTTACAATTTGCGCCAGATGACCCGGAGGGAAGAATTGTTAGCAGCCCCGGTTTCAATATCGAGTACTTCCCAGAAATTCGACCTCGCCGCTCACCGAGATCTCGCGAAATCCGGCGAAACTTCTATTTCCCCGAAAAACGCTCTGGCCCCATTCCGATTCCATTGTCACGTTTTAGCCCGATTTTTCTCCCCGTCCGCGATTTGCACTGACTAGCTCATTTTCACATTTCATCCCGAAGCCAGCCCCCGTACTTCCGTCTCATCGTATACACCGAGCCCTCAATTCCGTGACATCCTTGAGAATTCGGCTGTGTGAAGGGAATTTCGCGCTCGATCGATCTCGCAGAAGAAAACCCAGGGTGCAAGAACCATTCGCTTCTTTTCATCCCCGAGAATACAATCACACCTTCCGAATCCGGCAGAAACATACAAAATTATCCAAAATGACAATTATTTGAAGCCGTCATAACCGTACCTTAGCGATCGCTAACCTAAACAGCCGCAAGCATACTCAACAAAGTTCAAAGTACCCGACACCCTAACTCCGCCGAAAGAGGGTGAGTTCGAAAACACAGTGAGCCAACAAGAATAGCATCTCCCGCGCGGAGATCCAGACACGAATTACCATAGACTCAAATATTTGCCGACTTCGATTCCGATCGGATCCGCGACTCGTTAGCGCGCGTGTTCGCCGGCTCCGAGCAAAGGACACAGGCCGAGATTGCTTATTTGACACGATACCGGTCGTCAACAGTAACGGGAAGACCTCGTCCTTATGAGCCGTCGCCGTCAAAGGGGCAAATTAAAGGGGCACGTGCGGCCTCCAATTTGCCATGCAGATCGGGGCAATTGTTTAGGAAGCTTGCGTCCAGCAATCTCTATCCCTCTCCCTGAGTTCATCTAGCAGTCCTATCTCTCTCTCTCTCTCTCTCTCTCTCTCTCTCTCGCTCTCACTCTTTCTCTTCCACTCTCTCTCACACCCGGTAGCACGCTTACGAGCCGCTTACGAGCCGCTTATGAGAACGGCGCGTGGCAGGAATAATTGAACCCTATTGGCGGTCCAGCCCGAGGCTTCGATCGAAGTTCCGTTAAGCGTTCAAAAGGTATCGGGACTCCTCTTATTCGCGGACAAATTCGCCACTGTCCTCTCGTTAACGGCGTCGCTGCTCGCCTTCGTTTCCGCTCGGCACCCGATGAATCCGATAGAATCTCCAGCTGCAATCCGGGCTTCTCTTCGGCAGCGAGAAGCTTCGGCTACATTCTCTCTTTGTCTTTCCCGACGGCCGTAGAACGAGCCGAATAGAGCTGACGGATGGACGGGTAATGAACATTTATCATTTCCGGGCCGAGGATGGCTGACAAGCATATCGGAGGATGAAGGATGCGGATATCCAGGGAGTATAACGAAAGGGATCCATCGCGTATCGTCGCTCGGCGACCTGAGACGACCGCAGGGGAAGGGGGAGGGGGAAGAAAGAAGCGTGCAGAATCGAGGCTAGTCTCGCGAGATGAGAGTACAGTGGGGGGGGGGGGGGGGGGGGGGGGGGAAACAGTTCTTTATGCGGCGCAGCGGCGGCATTCCGTAACTTTGCCAATTTCCGGCGGGAGGCTTTGCGCGTGATGGAGCGGACGGATGAATGAGACGGCCAGTCATCGGCATTTATAAGGGAGGCTCGTTTCGGCGGTCATCGGTCGGCCGGATATCGGTGGATATTGATAAAGCGCAGGCGAAGCTTCGTACGCCGATGCGCCATGAATTATTCCGAGGAATTATAACGAATCCGGTCGACTCCGCGAGAAGCCGAACGGGAATGCGGAAAAATGCGGGCGTGTCGCAACTTTAAGAAAAGTGCGCTGTTCCCATTTTTCCTCATTACTTTTTTGCATCTAAGCCACAAACTCCGCTCGCGAGAGACTGGCCCCGCTTTGCGAGAGGGAGCAACAAATTCTTGGAACATTTAGGAGAATTGTTAAGGCGGCCGTGGCGAGGAAAGTTTCGCTCTTAGGAACTTTTATGCGCGACCTTCAGCCTCTTTTTTACCATCGATGCACGCTTCCGCGTGCAGCCAGACGATCGATCCGCGTCACGGCACCAGAATGGGCTACTTCGGCGAATGTATTAATTATCCGAAAACATCGATGGAGCCATTCGGGATATTCCCTAAACTGCCTCGCATCGCAGCCGAAGCGTATCGCATCAATAATTCATCCGACGTCGCACCAATAACACACATCGCGCTGCACACTTCATCGAGCGTGTCCTCGCGCTTCCAGGCAGGCAGTCTGCGCGCCGAGCGGAGTGAAAGAGGAGCAGAGCAGAAAAGCTGAAAGGTACCCCGCTCGCCGTACATCTCTCATTTTTAGCCATCTGCTCCGACCGTACCCGGTGTCACATCGTAATGCTCGGCGAACGGGCGCGCGCGCGCGTGCACACTTACGTGCAGGGCACACACTCGCATTGTCCCTTTCGCAGCGAGCGGCGAGTAAATCACTATCCGCTCAAAGAGCGTCCTCCCGCTCGGGAAACCGTATCTGATCTCTGGATCTGAGTAGGTGGCCCATTGTCGTCGCTCGCAGAACCGTACGGCCCACTCCCCCCCTCCCTCCCCCAGCCGATCGCTTGCCCTAATGACATTCTTATTTCGGCACTTTGACGCAACGTGGCCCGGGGCGGAAAATTTAATTGGCCCGAATTCTGGATTAGGGGAGCCCGGGCGTCTGGCAGGCAACGTACCGATTCGGCCCGATTTTGTCCCGAAGCGGTCGCGGCTCGGAATTTACTTACGGGATTAAGTCGCTTATGAGGACGCGATTATCGGCAAAAGGCGCGCATGTGGGGTGGCCTAATAGGGAGTGAACGTCGGCGAGAGGAGAGAACGAGCGGCCCGATGCCATTTCTGCCGGCGTACGCGAGAGTCGACGCCGAATATGGCGGAAAAACAAATACGTAACCCGCTCGGTCCGGTTCGTGCGAGCGGTTTTCCCCAGCTAACGATGCGTGCGGGATATTTATTGACCGACGAGAGGTATGTGCCGACGCTTCCGGAAGGGGTTTCCGCTCGGGCGAGCCTCGTCGAGGATCGCGGAAAACTTACGGCGCTGACCTCGCAACGTTACGTGTCACTTCCGCGCCATTACGAGTGGCCCGAAAATTCGACATTCCGGCTTTCGGAACGATCGGCGGTTTCGCGAGGAATTCGACGGGTCTTCCGGCGCGCGCGAAAATCATTTCAACCCCGTCGATCCTCGAACGTGACAATTCTCCTGCCCGCCTTCCCTTTCGTGCCTTCCATCCACTCCCACCGGATTCTCTTCCGCCAGCGACGTCGACCGCAAAGGCAGTCTAGCCTTCCCACGTTTTCGCCAAGAGCTTCCTCGGTAAAAATCCGCTCGCCAAGTTCGCGCAGTCCGAACGGCCGAATACTCGACCCTATCTCACCTACGGTACGATTTAAATGACGACCGAAAGCTATCCTCGAGTGAGACTAGCCGCTACCCAGCCCTGCGTTTCACGCGTGTTTACCTGCCCTCGAGAGTGTGCGGCAAAGAAAGCAGCGGCGGAGGAAAAGGAAGCGGGGTGGCCCGAGAGAGCACGGAAAGAGACGTCAGGAATTTCCGAGCTAACAAATGATAGGACGTGCATAAGGTAGACGGCTGTTCACAGTGGGAGCGACGCCGCGCGAGCGGGCCATCGTGGCGCGCGGGCGAGCGCGGAATCGTGCGATCATAAATATCAGCCGAGACGCGTAATACGGACGCGTCGTTTTACATGCGCGGCACGCGCTCGCGACCTGTGCGAGCAATACGGGCAACGCAGGTACGTATTTTGTCGTTTCAAGCCGCGCGTCAGGAGGAAGCAGTCGCAGTCGCAGTCGGCGAGCGAGAAAGAGCGAGCGAGAGAGAGAGAGAGAGAGACATAGAGAGAATGGGTAAGAATGAGAGGGTGCTAGACGAGTGGCTGGCGAACGAGTGAGAGGACAGGCGAGACGCCGGGGCGGATTTAAAGGCGTGTTTTATTCAGAGGTGTCTGGATGCCCGGCGTCGTCTTAACCGTGCTCAAAGCCCGGCGGTAGAGGAAAAAACTCGTAAAACTAGAAGGGCAACGAGTGAATGGAGTCGGTAATTATGGTGTGCATTACTTATGACGTCGCGGGCGAGAGAGTGAGAGGGGAGTGGGGGAGAGGGGGGAGGGGATGAACGGAACTGCCTACATCTCGGCGCGCCTACCCATCGTGCCTGTCAAAGGGATACTTTTTAGCGCGGTTCTAGACGTGTACACGGGCGGACGAGCGAACGAGAGGGATGAGAGGGAGGTGGAGAGAGGGGTGGCTCGGAGGGTAGGTGGAGAGCGAGCGACGGGGGAGGGAGGAGAAAGAGGAGCCGAAACGGGAAGGGCGAGGGAAATGCGTTTATTATAATGTCTCCGAATGTAATCCTCCGGGGACGCTGAGGGCGGGTAGGTAAATACGGTTAATATCAGGGCGGAAAACGTCAGCGGGAAATATGAAGACAATCTTGCGCGCGGCAGGACGCTCGGGGGATCTGTCTTGACACGTTTGCGTCGGTGTAATTAAAAAAAACTGTGGAGAGAAATCTTGCCGGATTCGGCCTCTTATTTATTCCTCGATGCGACACTCTCAAAAGTAAACGTACCAATTTTGTCAGACAATTAGCTTAATTCTTTCGTACAACTGATCGAAGTTTCTTACCTCCTCTGTTTCAGTTTTTGCTGGGAGAAGTATATTTCTTATCGAACGAATTACTTCCCGCCAAAAAGCATTTGACAGATACCAACATAGAAACCTGTAGCGTCTCTCTGTTCTGAGTTTTCTTAGCCGAGAAACTGCAAATGACCGTAAGTGCGAATCGAGAGAAGAAGAGCGTCCCCGGCCAACCCTTCCTTGCAACGCGATCCCTTACAACTTCCGCCTCTCGATTATCACAGTCGGACGGTCACCTTCTGGACAGGGACGTCGGATACCGTGCAGAAAGGCGGCGCTAAGCCTAATCCGTCGGGGTTGGGTTAGGTGCCGCTTGGAAAGGTTGCCCCCGCGCGACCCGGAAGAGTCGTCCGGCCGGAGGAGTTCAGGCCGAAGAGGAGGCCGAAGAGGAGGCCGAAGAGGAGGCCGGCCGCGGCCAAATAAGCGGAGAAAGGAGAGGTGGCGACCATTTCTCGAACGGTAACGGACGTCGTTCCCACGGCATATCCGGTTGCAGATCTCGTCCCGGCGACTAGTAGTAAATATCCCGGGAAACCGATTCGACGTGCGAGTCGGGGCCGAAGCGAGTCGCGTTAAGTGACGGCGACGCTGACGTAGACGGCGTCGGTGAGGGTGACGGCGAGGGTTGACGGTGACGGTGATGCATACGGCCGACGCTCGCGCTCGTACCACCCAAACCTCTCGCCATCCATTGCACTCGGAGCATGCCGACGATCTGCCTGTCGAGCCAGCGCGCGATCCATCTCTTTCCCGCGCGCGATCAACATCCGCTCTCTCCGTCCAGCGCGCGGACAAGTGCCTCGCCGGCGATCGTCCGAGTAATGAAGGGTGCAAGACGGGGATGAAGTGGGAAGCCCCGTGAAATTGTTCATATTTTAAGCTGCTTGTTAGGAGCTAATTGACTGTCCGGCGGAGAGTGCGTTCCGGTAGAATATGGAGTTCGGAGAGGAAGACGCGTAATGCTGTGATAATTGAAGAGCTTAATGCGATTGTGTTCAGCGGACTTTTTGTTCAGTTCGTCACGGTAAATCGGTCATGTTTCCGCGTCCTCGTTAGCATTGAGATCACTCAACGCGTGGATGCGCGGCCAGTAATTTTACGATATCGGTCTATAGGAGAATTTGCTTTGACAATGCAGGCTTCCCGCAATAAAAAATCCGCGCGCTCACTGGGCATTGTTCGACCCCGACTGGCAATCCGCGATTTACATTCCAACGGTCAAACGTAAATGGACCAGGGCTCGCCTCCATCCGAATGGCCACCGCATCTCGAACCATGCTCGTATCACTTACTCTCCCGCCGACCATAAACCATCTGACACAATCAGCCGGGCGGTCAAACGAAAATTTCCACCCGTCCCATAATGAAGCCGCGATTAAAATTCTCATTCGCTCCGGCCCATCCCGATAAACATCGGTTCCAATTTCAATAACTCTCGCGTCGAATTTTCATCGGATTACGCGAGTTCAGACGAACCGGAAGCTGGCCACGCGCAACGGAGTGGGAGGTCCTGCATGCACCTCCATTCTGCGGGAATTGGCGGGTCTTCCTTGAGGGTGGGTCACTCAGATAATGAAAACGATGCGGTTCCGAGGGCTGGCCGAAATTTTTGAATCCCGTTCAAGGCACCCGCGGCGCTCATCAGCGAATCGAGTTACGAGTCGGGGCCAGAAAGGCAAGACTCTAATATCTCTCAGCGCTCGTCGACCTCGTTCGTTCCAGGCCGGACCGCAGGATGCTCATCGGGGGTGGGAGTGGGAGTCTCGATATTGAAATCCACACCGAAGCTGTAAATATCGGCCCCCGAGCGCAGAGACACGAGATACAGACCGCCTCTGTTCCGCGAAACAACCGAATGCGCCCGAATGAAAGCGGGAAATATTAACCTTGCCCGATTCCGGCGATAGGTGCCTTCTTCCCTGGCTGCGACCGATTTTCCACGGTGCCAATCGAAATTGTGCTACAAAGCCCGACCATCCACAATACACAAATCAGTCCTAACCGTACTCCATTACTCCACATCGAAGTACAGAAACCTAGACGCGGATTTCTGGGACGAGCGGACAAGCATCTGCATTTCCTACCCAAGATCTCGCGTGAGAAAAATCTATTAGACAGTCCCGACTTATCGGTCAGGATCAAACTGCCTACTAATCCCGATCGTAATTTCAAGCCTCGCTAAAAATAACCTCCCGTGACCCTTCACCCCCAGAAGACCTCTTCCACGACGCATGATCCGCCTACGACTCTACGTGTCAGGTCCCGTTTCTGGAGCACAGCGATAAGCATCAACATTGCACTCGGACAGTATCGGGTGAAGAAAATCCACCGACCATTCGATCCCATTAAAATCGAGATCGCCCTAATTCCGATCGTCCGCGAAATTCCCAGAGGTGCCACGGCGCTCGCAGATAGATATTGCATACCTACCTACGAGCATCGGGCCGAACGAATGACTTTATTCCGCGAGCTACACCCGCAATGCCCGTAACCGGTTGACTTACGGCCGAGGTGGGACCCGGGAGTAAGGCGAACGAACGGACGAAGACCACTCTCCCAGTGACGTCAGCCGAAGAGAAACAGCAGCATCGTAACACGAGGAAAGACGGAGTAAGAGGAAGAAGAAGAAGAGGGAGCAGCAGAAGAAGAAGAAGAAGAAGAAGAAGAAGAACTGGCCAACGAGTCGAGCCGGCACAACGAGCTTCTTTGTCCGCCGATTGCAGCGCGGCCGCGCGCTCGCGCTACTGGCGCACGTCGGGGAGATCATGCAGATGCTCGTGGCGCTCGCGCGAGCGCATTTCGTGGCCGAGCATCGACGTACTTCGTAAGCGACCTGTCGCGAGCTTGAAACCGTTATCCCCTTATCGATGCCTCGCCGCGAAGATCCCGGGCCCGAAAGAAATATGGCGGGGTTGGAAGAGGGTGAGGAGGGGGGAATGGAAAGGGGTGGCTCGCGAGACGTGATCTACGGCCTCGTCGGAGCGGAATAATTAATCGCGTCGAGTCGCGTGCAAAAACGCGAACGATGTGTCGCTTTATCGCCGTCCCGACGACGGACTCCCAGCGAATCGCTCGCAGGCCTTCGGTTTTGTCTTTATTCCACGCTAACGGGTGACGCGGGGGCACCGAACGTTATCGGGAATGCGACGAGCTTCGAAGTGGCAGTTCCCCGCCTCGCTCGCTCTCGCTGAGTTTCCTCTCTGTCGCACTGTCGCTTGCCATGACTCCGTCCTGATTGCTGTGCTCGAGAGAGCGGAGGCTTTCTTGGAAATGATACATTGTCTGGGAAAAATCGGTTCGGCGCTTTACGACGTGTCGTTGACTGCTGCGTCGGAATTGTATGGCCGACGGTAGCGTGGATAACATTGTCAATGCTAATTATATTCGTGAGTAAGAGCGGTGGATTAGAGTGGGGTATTCTATAGTATTTTTTTATCTAATTGTGCGCGTATCTTCGGGTCAGTTCGATTAGAATACTTTGTTATGGTTTTTGGTTCACTGTATTAATTTTGTTAACGATAATTTCACGAAATTTTCGAATAGTACTATTCGTAAAAACTGTATAAAAATACGTTATTGCAAATATAAAAATACGCTGTATTGCGTAGAATCGTATTAGAAGATAAAGCAGACAGGTGTCACATGACATAGAAGTACTAAAACTAAGCCGTAGAGCGGGAAAAATTCCGCAAAATCCCTCTTAACGAGGAGCATGACACGATATCAGGAATACACGAGTAGAACGTTGATAGCAACTAAAACCTACCACCCCTAAGCGTTATGAGGTTGAACGCATTATCGCCGGGGCGTCTGTTCTAATCACAGCGCGGCAACATTAAGCGACACTGTCTTATCTAAAACGGAAGAACGCCGGATTAAAAGTGTTAAAAGCGTAGAAAGCGTAAGGAAGTTTTCCCCTGCCGACGCAAAGCGTGCGAGTCTGATATCCAGAACGCATGGTGCCCGATAGGAATTAGACGTTCTAATCAAGAGCCCGACGAGCGGCTCTCATGCGATTTCCGACGGGCTGCGTGCGAAAAACGATGTCGGCCGATCTGAAAGAAGTTAACCCTCGGACGACCGAACTCTCCGTTGGCGCCTGGGTCTCTTTCGGCCCCTCACAGACAGTTCACTAATACCAATCCGTAACGGCTCGAGCGAGCTGCTCGCCGGATGCCGTCGGCCCACTTCAAAAGATCTTTTATGCGTTATCGCTTTGAGAACAATTGACGAACGCCGCGCCGGTGACACCGGCCCAAGTAGCGAACGTCTTGTTAGAATGTGTGCGTTTCCGCAGCCAAGACATCCCGGTACCGTGACCCAGTCATAGTAGTCGGACGGTTAAAAGTTGCCTCGAACGACCGAAGAGCGAGCTCACGATGTTGCGACACTCATTGTTTTCTCCCCTTTCGCCGGAAAAACGATATCGGATATGCACAGATGCCCGGTGCAAATTGGACGATCGATCCCGATCGCCGACGCTTAACTCGCTTCCGGACGTATCGTTAGAGCTGGCCGGGCAAGCAACGGTTATCCAAGCCGCGCACATTTATTTTTCTAACCCGCCCCGCCAGGGGCCATTATGGCCGGCGAGCGAGAGGGAATAATTAATCGCGGCCGTTCGTGCGAAAAACCGAGGGCGCTGTTATTTTATCCGGAAACCGCAATGTAAAGTAGCGAGGCATCGTGAGAGGCACGGATAGAGAGCCCGCCTCGGACTCTTCCGCGTTTTATTTTACCGACGCGCTGCGCGCAGGCACTCTCTTTGCAAATATCGCGAACTTCGAATGCGAGTTTAACGATTATCCGGGAGCCGCTCATCCATTTTTTTAACGAGGTCAGCGAAATATCGCGCCCTACAAGGCACGATATCTACGACTCCGGCTCGGAATGGAATATTAATCGCGACTATTCGCAGCTTAAACAGGAGACAGAGAGAAAGAGAGAGAGAGAGAGAGAGAGGGAGAGAGAGAAAGAGGAAGGAGCGTTACTTTTATCCGGAAACGGCGAGTTAAAGATGCAGAGCGTCGAAAGCTCGACGCGAAGCGTTTTTCGCTTCATTTCCCACCCCTCCGCCATCGGATAAAGGTTCTTGAGAGAACGGCCCGGCTGGAACTGCGCATCGGGATTCATTTATTGTTCGAATTCGAGTTTAATTATCAGGCAACACTGCCGTGAAACCCGGGTGGATAATTAATGGCGGCCGTTCGTTCGAAAAAGCGGGTCGACGCCGCTTTTAAATGAAACTACCGGCGAAATGAAGGCGAAGATAGGTGGAAAAACATAAGCGGAGTATTCCGCTTTTTGCGCGCTTCCGGCGCGAAGGAGAATTATTAGGACACGCGCAGCTGTCGCCTATGGAGTGTCGAATGAAATTCCTTCCTGCATTCCGCATTTCCCTTCTCTCGCTCATCCGTCTCTATCCGTTGCAAATATAACAATACGCTATCAGCTTTAGACTTCGCAGTCTTTGTAAGTGGCTTATAGAACTCATTCCCACAAAGGAATGGGAAAAAGCTCAACAGCGTCAAGTGCATCGATCAAACGAACAAAAAGAGCGATCCAGCCGCCAACGGCGGAGTCCCAATTTCGAAACGCCGCGGCAAAAAAGGACAGCGGAGCCGAGCGCATCGGAGCGGAGTCAAGAAGGTCGGCATCGTTACTTTTGCCACCGTCGGCTCCGACGTATATATTCGTAACGAAGCTGTCGTCGCAGCGCGAGTTCAACCGTTATCCCGGCTCGCTTATCGATCCCGGCAATGGACTCGAAATAAATATCGCCGAGACCCAGGCAGGTGATCTACGACGGGCATAGAACGGAATAATTAATCGCGGCCGTTTGCACGGAAACTGGAGCGGTGTTACTTTATACACGACCGTCCCGACGCCGGCGTCCGCCGAATGGAAGAGTGCGCGAGACCAGTCTCGGACTCTCTATTTTTCGGCGTCGAGAGTCGGCCGATTCCGTGAGCGTCGAAATCTTCGGCCTCGCAGGCCAATTTTGAATCTCCCGCGTCGAGAACGCTCGACCGCAAGTCCCATCTATCACGGGCGCATTAATAAATAACCGGCGTCGGGCGGATTAATTAAATTTACGCGCGATAGGCGTTTAAGGCAGCCGGCGCGTATAATGGCGGATGGGCCGAGCGGGCCGATAGGTATTCATGGAGGTGGCCAATCGTCCCGCGAGATCGGGTAATTAACGCAAGACCGCTCGGGAGACCATCGCCCGATGGCGCCTGATTTATCGGCAACGTCGAGGAGAATAATGAAAGGCGCGGGAAGCGCGATCGTAATTTCGAAATTGACAAAAAGCTGTCTCGCTCGCCGCTTCGCCAGGCCGACGAAGACGCAATGTGCTCCGGGCTCTTAAAAGGAGTGTTTGCGAAGGAACGAACGAAGGAACGAAGGAACGAAGGAACGAATGAACCAACCAACGAACCAACGAACGCTTGGCGACGATGTACGAATGGGGCTGCCCATTAGGCATTCGCCCATCTGTTTTTCTCCGGCCTTTTACGACACCGAGAGGAGAGGATGCGTACGATAATATCTGAATAATGCAAAGCTTGTTCATTATGGCCGCCCGTGCCTGTACATCCGAGCTGTATACGCTTTGTATAATATACGCCCTCCAAAAGTTATGGAGAGCGCATAATAACGTACGGCGCCGATCGGTGTCGCTAATAATCGGAGCTGTAAAATCTACATAGCTGGGCACGCGCGCGCGCGCGTGGGACTTGAAAGACGATCGACGATAAATTCGCGTGGCGAGCCGAGGCGACGGTACGAATCCTGAACGGTGGGTCAATCATCTTTTAATGGAATCCGTTTTATGGGGGTAGGACAGGTGCCGCGTTGTGGACACCATCGAACTCGGTCATTGTACTCGCACACTTCGGTGCCCACTCGATCTCAGACGCGAGCGGCTGTCACGAGCGATGTACAGCGCGAGGGGTTCTTTCGCTTGCATTAAAGAATCGAACCTCCAATTAAGCAGCCCCCCGGCTTCGTTATATTGGAAATACGCGCCGGCGCTCGAGGCCGACATTGGCCCTGGGTATTTACATACATTTATATTCATATCGAATTTATTACCGACTCGGGAAAAGGCTTCTTACCCGGCGAGCGAGAGGGCAGAGAGGGAGAGAAAAAGGAAGAGGAGGAGGACAGTGGGAGGGAGAGGGCTGAGACAGAGGGTGGAGCAAAAAACGGGGAAGGTTGATGGGTCGCTCGAACCTTTCGAAGTTCGTAACCGATGCCACGCGGAACGCACTCAAATTCTTCACCTACCCCACGGCCCCGGGAATATGGACGCTTAACGCCGGCGCCGCTTGGGGCGGGAGGGCGGATGGGGAGGGGTGAGATAGGGACAAATAATTGTCCGGAGACGCGATCGGATGTTTCGCTACGCCGGTTTCATTTACATCCCGATTTTCAGGGAGCCGCGTAAAAAGATTTCGCATTTATATTATGCAAATGGAGTCTCCATGAATAATGAAATACTCTCGCCGGGCGCGGGTCCGGGCTACGGGGCTGCGGGCGTTTAAGAATTCGATTCCGGGACGTGTTCATCGCTTCGTAATTTTTCAAACGCCGTCGGACGGAATAAAAATTCCGAATACATTCAGCTACGGCCGCCGCCGCCGCCGTCGTCTGCCGATGGGAAAAAAGAATTGGGAGCATCGATCTTATCCGGACGTATTCTTTCGCCACGCGGTCGCGCCCCGCCGCTTGACAAAGCCCGGCAATAAAATCGTCTCGGTCTCGAGCGGGCTCGAGAGTTTTCGTCGCCGCGGCGAGATCGACTATCCCCTTTAACGAGGAACATTATTCGAGCCCGTATGCGCCGGCTCGCGATTGGCTCGTGTGCGAGATTGCCGGACGGGGGCCAAGCCCATTAAATCCGTTCCGAGCAGATTCTTCCCCCGATGAAAATTTCCCTCCACCGTCGTCCTCGAGGCCCTTTAAATTACGCCATCGGCCGATTTCCCCAGCAAGAGCGAGCGGAGGCCGACTATTTGTCCTGCCATATTTTTACTCCGAACGGTGAAAAAAAAAGAGTAATTTCGCGAGTCACGCCATTGTTAGAGGAAATAAGCGGCGTAAGGGACGGCGTCATCGTGACACTTTTCGGACGCAGCACCCTTTGGCTCGCGTACAATTTGCCGAGGCTGCGGAGAAAAATGAGATTCCGCGTGGAAGGTAGCGAAGCGAGAGAATGGGAGGTCGGCGAAACTCGCGAGTCATCCTCGCGAAAGAAGACCGTTCCGCCGTTCGGGACACGGTAATAGAGGTTTTTTCATGCGTGCTCCTCCTTCCCTTTATCCCGCCGCAGATCCCGAGGGGCCCGGCCGATATCCCTTCGGGCTTACAAGGTGTTGCGTGAAAGGGCCTCTTTCAGCGGGAGCCGAAAATCTGGCAGCTGCCCGCCTCGAACTCCGCGCAAGTTTCGCATTTCCCCGTACCTGCGGCGTCCCATTGTCGCAACAGTGTCCGCCATGTTCGCCGACACGCGCTCGAATAAGGCCCTCATTGACGACGGAAGGGCCCCCGCTGCCTACCTGAAGCAATTGCCAACGAAATGTGCAGCTCTTACGCAGGAGTAAAAGTGCGCGCGGCCCAGAAGAAACTCTCTGTTGATACAAGCCGGCCGTCTCTATACCTGTGAGGTATGTATATGCGTGTACGTGTGTACTCAGGTAGGCAGATGAATGTCGGACGTAAAAACGCGACCTACTGCCGCGCTAGAAGAGAAGAAGCCCTTTCTGCCTCGCCACTCTCGGAGGCAGGCACCTGCCGACCGAGCAACGCGGCCTCTGAACAAGGCCAATGAACAAACCGGAAGAGAGGGCCCCTCGTCGGATTTTGCCGGCAAACATCTCGCCCGAATGCCGTGCCACCTTTTTCACCGGCTCGCTCTCTGTACAGTCCTCGATGTTTGTTTCATCTACCCGACCGTCCAGGTGGTCCGCCCGACTGCGCCGGGGGTCGCGCGCGCGTTATTAAATATTTGCCCTGCGAGCGTCGCTGGGCGAGAGAAATTTGCCCAATGGACCCGTGAAATGTTATTCGTCGGAGGCTAATAAAAAAGGACGACTCGGGAAGCTGACGCTGTCGGGATAGTCGGACGTGGAAATCGGATTATCGCGCGCCGTTCCCATAAGATTCTTTCACCGAAGTCATTCCGCGTCACAGTCGATGAGATTTAATCCAAGATTGACCCCTCGCGAACCTTTTTTCTGCCTGGCGAAATCGATCGAATCGATTTTAACCGAGCTGCCGCGAAACTCTGGGCGAGAGAGTTAAAGGGAAAATTTCGATTCGGGAGATGCGCTCGACGCGCGTGTGATTAAATCAAGGTAAATCGTACGATACCGCCGACACGCTTCATTACGCTCGAAATTCGCGGGATGATCCGGAGAGTTACGTCGCGTAATTGACGTTACGGCCCCGATAAATTGTGCCCGCTCGCCGCGGAAGAATAATTAAATTCGAGCCAGGCAAGCGAGAGTGGCGGCGTATAAAACAGTCGAGGATCGTTCTTACGAGCGGTAGAGACTCGACGGCAGTCTAGAATTTCAAGCAAGCTGCGCGGAGGCACCCGACCGAGTTCGAGATTCTCATTTACCCCATTTAGCCGCTTTATCATTAAGGTAACGTACGAGCTTCTTGCACGGCCGGGCCGCGAGCACCGGAGGCACGTAAGAAGGTAGCTTCGCAGAAATGGCGAATTGGAGCTCCGGCGCGTCGACTTAAATCGCGAGCGCCGCTCTTTACGATGCCCCACATCGCCATCCCGGAGGGTAGAAGTCACCCCCGGAGTTCATAATGGCAAAGTGCGGTAATACGATCGCTTCTCCGGGCTTTTGATTAATAGTTTCCTTTCCGGGGCATGGGAGGAGCCTTCGAGGAGGCCAGCCTGATTTCCCGCGGTTAGACCTCCGTCCCTCTCGGCCGGAAAGAGAGGTCGGAAGAATAAGGGTAGGCGCGGATAATTTCTTCGCAGGCACTGAATGTCGAGAGGGGGAGGGAAGGAACTTGAGGAGGATCGAATGAGAGAGAGAGAGAGAGAGAGAGAGAGAGAGAGAGACGGAGAGGGTGGAGTTGGTGGGTTGTTGCATCGACTTGTGCGTAAGGACGGCCCTCGAGAGGGGACGAAATCCGTGGAGGGGCGGAAGGGAGAGAGCTATATTGAACCAAGACGTTCAGGGCGTTCGTACGCGAAACATCGTGATATCGCAGTGGCTGCCAACCTCGTGACAAACGGGGGTGGCGAGCGCTGATAAGCGCGTAATTACGGAGCCCATGAGGGATTCGCCGAAGTGAAATCGACTAGATGACGGTTTCCTGAATCCGGCCTCGTTATCTCTTTCCCGACCCCGTTCACCCCTATCACAGTTCCTATCTCCCTTCCCAGATACTCTTCTCCCTTAATTTTCTCTTTCTCCGCAAAATTCATGCATCCAAGGAGCGAGCATTAAATACACCTTCATCTTAACCTCCACTCCCTCTCAACGAACCCACAAAACACAAGAGACGAAGAACTTTCGAAGATTAACCTTTTATCATCTACCTCGTCTATTCAACACTTCTACCCACACCCTTCTCGCTCTCCTCCCTCCAGCATTTGGCTGATGCATTTCGTGTGATGCATCGCCGGGCAAAAAAACGATGCCAGGACGTAGCGAAGGGGTGCGTCATCTGTTACCGATACAAAAACGATAGAGGAGGCTGAGACTCGGCAGGCGCCGAGGGGAGGCTTGCAAAACAAGCCGCGTCCTCGGCTGCTCCTTAGGCGAAATTTGAGAAACGCTGCTCCCGGTGAGCATCCCGGGGGGCCCGTATAGGATCCCGGGGTTCTGAGGGAGATGCTCGCTTACCCTCCGCCACGGCGAACTTGCTGTCTCTCCCCCGGGCTCCTTACTTTTTCCTAAGAGCGCCACCGACTACGGGCCAGAGGCAACAGACGAGGAGGAAGGGCGGAAGGGCTAGGAGGAGAAGGAGAGGGAGGGTGGTGCGGGGGGTGAAGGAGCTAGAGGAAGATGAGACGGGAGAATTTGGACCTGGAAGGGTATCCCCCCGCACGCACATGGCAAATAACGGCTTCCCGAAGTGTATTTTCACCGGGCCGCCGCGGTGCCGAACTTTCGCCTTCCGAGAGAGTCGAGAGCTTAAGGCGGAAATACCGAGAATTAACACGTTGTCGGGTCGGAATTTTTTATGCCTCACGTACGACGCGGCGCGGCTCCGCCGCAAGTGCGAACATTGATTTTACGAGCCGACTCGTCGCTCGCTCGTTGGGAGAGCAAGTATGCGTACCAGTCGAAAAATGTTCGCCTGCTTTAACTGTTAGCGAAAAAAGTGGAGAGAAGGTTCCCGTAGCGTCGTGTGTACCTTCTCGGGAGGAAGGTAAGGTTGTCCTGTAAAGTGTGCGATTTTAAAGCGGCCCGCTCGACGTGCGTTACAAGGGTGCGAATTCTGCCGTTGGAGGTGAGCGATTGGAAGGGGAAACGAGGCAACTTTCCGGGGAAGCGCGTCCGTTTTTTGTGCGGGACGAGGAGAGGCGGACGGTGATTCTGGATGGAAGGAAGGCGGACTTCCGTCAGGGTCCGGATCGTAACGAAGGGACGCAGGGGTTGATTCCGGACGGTCAACTAAACGACGTCTGCGCGGTGACCCGCGAATTTCGAGCCCGTGCAGACGAGCCGGGAAGGTCAAACAGTCCTGTCCGTCGTCGTTCGGAACACGAGAGGGAGAGAGAGGGAGCGAGAGAGAGAGAGAGAGAGAGAAAATAGCAGCGACATGTTTCGCGCGCGTCAGCTTCATCGGCGAATTTATTAAACGTCACGCCATTGGCCGGACTGCAGCGCGATAAATACTGGCGCGTCTCGAATCGTTTATCACGTTACCGGCGAGACCGAAAAAAAAGCGGTATCAAATGGAAAAAATCTTGCTGCACGTGTAACGAAATAAATGACCAGCATAACCGAATCTCGTTCCCTCTCTCGGCCGCCATGTTCCTGTATACATAGAAAATTCGTGCATGCACGTATATTCCGGCCGGGCAGGCAGTAATATACGGTGTGTCCGATATAAGTGAGCGCGATTAAATATCTCGGAAAAAAACGTGAGAGGCACGAAGGATAATTCAAGCGAAGGTGGAAGAATATCAACATTTTCGGATCGTACTCCGTACCTTTTGTACGCAGTGCTCTCGCTAGCTAATGTCAACGCATTTACAAGGCGCTACTTACGTACTCGCTTTGAGCGAGCCAATTTTCAGATAACGAGGTCAAAGTCGACGTCCGGTAGACATTTTATCATCGACGTTGTGCATCGCGCAAAGATAAATTATCATTCACAACGTCGGTGGCGCCAACTTTGACCTAAAACGGCGCAACCTACGACCTAGCAATTTTTTTCAAATTTTTCATATTCGTCCAGATATTCAGCCGAGATCCCAAAAAAGCGGAACACACCGTAGACGCAGCGGTGCGCGCGCGGCATCGAAAAAGATACGTACATTCGGCGGCGCATATAGATATTTCGACGGCCGTGACCGCACGGTTAATAAATCCATTCTGCGCACAGTTCGCGTACGCGTAATCGAGGCTCGTCCCGACACTCGCCCGACAAAAAGAGGAGAGAGAAAAAATAATCTGCCCTACGTGACTGCGACGGCGACGCGCAGACGAGCGCACGTACGTAAAATCGAAAGACACGGTCACGAGCGTTCGGCCTCCATGTTCGATTCCGCACTTTTCAGCCCCCTCTACCTCCTGAACCCCCTCCCACTCCCCTACCCCCCAACCTTCGCCAGCCTCATGTTCCGCAGGCGCCCGCGACACTCCGAGTTTGTCCGCTTTCCCGTATTACCGAGTTATTACGTACCTGTTGCATAATTACTAAGTGTCGAGAATGTTATTAATAGCGCCCGGAATAGCTGTACGCCCCGACAACGGCATCGACGCCGACGACGACGACGACGTCGACTTGCTCCTAGGAGGTGGAAAAAAATCGCCTCGGATAAAGATACGACGGGCCATAAAAGGGAGGGGGGGAAAGAAAAAACGAAGG